>OX422221.1:503818875-505246512 GCA_949130495.1 Sambucus nigra | reverse complement strand
CATAGTTGTACTTTCAATGTCATGACTCTATTGGTTTGTAGAATCATCAAAAGTCTAGGCTTGTATACATTGTGTATGTTCGTACGTTGAGTTAAATATATATTGTCACATGAGGTTATATTCAAATATGATGAAGTTTGCAATCAAATGAGAACTCCGTGAACATATTTTAAGTGATTGGGTCTAAATTTAATTATTGCTAGTTCACACCCCTACACTTTCGTTTCCATATGACACATTTTTTCCATACGAGTGTGAAAAGCTTATTTTATTTTGTATCATGTGTGGTATTTATACCTAATTTATGTGTGTGCGCGTTAATGATATTTATTATGTTCTCATATACGAGGTATTCTATTTGTCTTTGCCTTTCTTTCTAGTCCATCTATGCTTCTACTTCATTATTGGTATCTATCTTGCTGCATTCTTTGTTGAAATCACATGCTTAATACTTTATGTCTCATATTGGTATCTTTTTCTTACATCTTAGTTGGTATCCGTTATTATTTATTGGATTAGTTATGATTTTGTTTCCCATATGCTTTCATGCTCTCATCACTCTAAACTTCATGTTTAAATTATCTTTTATCCTTTGTCTATTCCAGAACAAAAAGGGGGAGAATGATAGGGGGAGAAATGGTATCTAATCCTATTGTAATCGTATCTTAGTTTGGGAGATTTACCTTCGGGGAGTCGCGACCTTCTTAGGTAGATCACAGTTGATAAAGGGGAGAATTAATTTAGGGGGACACTACAAGAAAAATGAATATTAGGGACGGAAGTATTAGGGACGGCCGTGTCATTTTGTCCCTTATGCTATATCAAAAGGGACGATTTTAATTACCATCCTTTTCGATAGTAGCAAAAGGGACGGTTTTTAAAAACCGTCCTTTTTTATACACACCATAAAGGACGGTAATTAAAACCGTCCCTTAAAGTATATGGGATTTTTTCGCACTAATTTTTCGCGGGCTAATATAAGGGATGGATTTTAAACCGTCTATTTTACTATACCAAATGGGACGGTTTTTTAAAATCCGTCCCATTTGGTATAGTAAAAGAGACGATTTAAAAATCTGTCCCTTTTGGTATATCTCGAACTTTTAATTTTTTGCCAAACAAATATAAGGGACGGATTTTAAAACCGTCCCTTTTGGTATAGCAAAAGAGACGGTTTTAAAATTCGTCCCTTTTGTTATACTAAAAGGGACGGATGTTTCCGACCCTTTTGTGTATTTTTCCCTCACAAATTTCCACTCCTCCAAATTCAACCCACGACCAAAATTTCACTCCCGGTCTCTCTCTCGCTCGCAGCTCTCAAATCAGTGTCCATCCCGATCTCTCTTTCCCCTCTCTCTGCCACCCCACATTCCTCTCCCCTGCGCCTCCCAACCCCACCCCACCCCTGCGCTGCCCAACCCCTGCGCCGCCCAACCCCTGCACAACCCAACCCCACCTCACCCCTGCGCCGTCCAACCCCGCCCAACCCCGATGCAGCTGTACCCCTGCTCCGCCCTCCATTTTCTTTAGGAACAGTCTCCAAGAGCGGTCCTTGTTTCCTACTGCCTACACATTTGGTAAGAAAACCTCATTTACCTCTTTACTAAGTCTTCCTTTTCTAGATTCTAATTCTGTTTTGGGGTTGAGTTGTGAGCATATGTTATAGCTTAGGCCTTTTAGGGATTTGGTTGATCCATAGCATTTTGCAGTATCTACTTGGCCCTTCATTAAACTTTCGTGGACTTGATCACATTGTATTTGACCTATATTATTTTATTTCATGAGACTCTTTATATGTAAATGAAAGTATATATATATACATATAAATGAATGTATTAGGTTGGATTTGATTGCTGAATTGTGCATTTTGTTTTCTTTAAGATATCAGGTAGCTGCTAGGGCTAAATTGAGTTACTGAATTGTGCATTTTGTTATTTTTTAATTTGTTTTTTTTTATTTGTTAATCTATATTTTTTGTTAATAAATTGAAAATATATTACTGATAAGGTAAATGTATCAAATGCATTTTAGGGGTCATGGAAAAAAACTATAAGTTTGTATAGTTTGAAATTATTTATTATATATGCATACATATTGTGTGTTAATAAATTGAAAATATATTAGTGCTAAGGTAAATGTATCAAATGCATTTTAGGGGTCATGGATAAATTATTTATTATATGTGCATACATGTTCTTTTTATGTTGATATTAAGGCTTACAAAATTTTATAGGCTTTCTTCACATATCCCAAACTTTTTAATCCATATATACTTGAGACTTGAATTTATTTTGATAGTTAAATGTCTTAGCTATCACTTACACCAATATCTCTCTAGGTTAAAAAAACATTTTAATTCGGATGCCAATATTTTTGGGTCTGCAGAGTCAGGTGGGTTCTCTATGGTTGATGCCATCTACGGGGTGGCCTCATCCCACGAAGCTAGGGTGCTATTGCTCATGGCTCAACCTCTATCGGGATCCTCTGCCAAGTACGATTTTCATCTTTTAATCATTAATTTCTTGATTTAATTATTTTGTGTTGAAAATGTTTACGGCTACGGATTTTTCATTTAAAGTTGTTCATTTAAGCAAAAAAACTTGCCATCAAAGGGTGAAAACGTAAAAAAAGCATAAAACGGTCTTGTAAGAGTCATGAACACCTCGAATGGGACCAATGTAACACATAGGAACCGATCGCATAGTCACGGGGCTCCCGATTGCAGTGTACGACGTAAATTTGCAAAAAATTAGACTTAGGGATAAAAACATGCCATCGAAGGGTGAATACGTAAAACAACCATAAAACGGTCCCGTAAGTGTCACGAACACCTCGCACGGGACCAATGTAACTCGTAGGAACCAACCACGTAGTCACGGGGCTCCCGGTTGGAGTGTACAACGTAAATTTGTAAAACGTTATACTTAAGTATAAAACCATACCATCGGAGGGTGAAAACGTAAAACAGCCATAAAACGGTCCCGTAAGTGTCACGAACACCTCGCACGGGACCAATGTAACTCATAGGAACCGACCGCGTAGTCACGGGGCTCCCGGTTGGAGTGTACGACGTAAATTTGCAAAAAATTAGACTTAAGCATAAAAACTTGCCATTGAAGGGTGAAAACATAAAACAAGCATAAAACGGTCCCGTAAGAGTCACAAACACCTCGCACGAGACCAATGTAAGTCGTAGGAACCGACCGCGTAGTTACGGGGCTCCCGGTTGGAATGTACGACATAAATTTGCAAAAAATTAGACTTAAGCATAAAAACATGCCATCGAAGGGTGAATACGTAAAATAGCCATAAAACGGTCCAGTAAGAGTCACGAACACCTCGCATGGGACCAATATAACTCGTAAGAACCGACCGCGTAGTCATGGGGCTCTCGGTTGGAGTGTACGACGTAAATTTATAAGACATTAGACTTACGCATAAAAACATGCCATCAAAGGGTGAAAACGTAAAACTGTAAATTGTCGGGTAAGAGTCACGAACACCTCGCACGGGACGAATATAACTTCTATGAACTGATCGCGTAGTCACCGGACTCCCCATTTGGGTATATGACGAGATTTGTTAAAAATTAAACTTGGGATAAAAAACTTGGCGTCAAGAGGTGAAAGCATAAAACAACCACAAAACGGTCTCGTTAGAGGCACCATCACCTCGCACGGGACCAATGTAACTCGTACGAACCGACCATCACCTCGCACGGGACCACAAAACGGTCCCGTTAGACTTTTAGGTTTAAACATTATTTGATTACTGATATCTTTTTTGTTTTGTTTCTTGTATTTTTTTGCAGAATAACATTTTAGGGTTATATTTTATTCACGTGGAAGACATGAACAAAGAAATGATTTACGATAGGTAGATTGTTTATTTATTATTGTTGTTGATATGCGAGATTGTTGTTTTAAATTTTTTTACTGGTCGTGCGGGCTTTTGTGTTGATTAAACAGGTTGGTTTTCATGTATAAACAAAGGAGACTCTGTCAAAAAAAAATTAAATTGTAAAGAATTGTTGATATGGGAGATTTTTCAATTTTTTATGGTCGTGCGGGTTTTTGTGTTGATTAAATAGGTTGGTTTTCATGTATAAACAAAGGAGACTCTGTCGAATTTTTTTAAAAATTGTAAAGAATTGTTGATATGGGAGATTCTTATAGCCGCGCGGGCTTTTGTATTGATTAAATAGGTTGGTTTTCAAGTATAAATAAAGGAGACTCTGTCAAAATTTTTTTTAAATTGTAAAAATTTGTTGATACGATTAACTAATATATTTTGATATTTTATTTTACTATAATATTGTTTTGATAAAATGATTATTTATTGATTGCATGTTGTGCACAAGAAGTTGAAGATACATGTTTTTTAGTGTGTCTACTATCTGTGACACTAAGAGAAGTTTTTGAAGCATGACAACCATATTTATTATCTTAATTTAGGGATAATATTTTTTTGAAAATTGTATATCTTATTAATTAGTATGATTTTGTACTCATTTAAATATTTCGACTTGAATGTAGTTTAATGGAAAAAATTGTTATTGGATACGTGCTTCAATGAATGTGGTTGATATATTGCATTTTTTATCGGATGATTTGATTTATAATGCAAATTAGACGTCAATTATTATTGCAACATAAAACATATATTAATATAACTATTTATAATAATTTTTTATTTATCAATTGGGACGGTTATAAACCGTCCCTAATAACCGTCCCTAATAATAATAATTTGTGTTAATTGAGAATACCTTTTGGGACGGTTTTTACCGTCCCTAATACCCATTTCTGCATCAATTAAAATTACCTTTAGGGACGTTTTTTACCGTCCTAATTGGGTTGCCAGAATCTCAGTAGTATTAGGGTCGGTTTATTCGTCCCTAATACTATTGGCGGGTGCTAGAATTTTTTCGCGGGAACACTATTTAGGACGAAAAAATTCGTCCCTAATGCCAAATGCAGAGTGTTCATGAGTTAACATTTAGGACGGTAAAATCCGTCCCTAAAATATTTAGGACGCCTAGTATAAGGGACGGATTTTTGCCGTTACAAAAATCATCCCTAATACTCTTTAGGGACGGTTTTTGTACTTTTAGGGACGATTTTTAACCGTCCCTAATACTCATTTTTCTTGTAGTGGGATTATTTATTTTATGCATTTAATATTTTTGATATTCCTTATGCTTTTTATAGTTTGCTTAAGTGTGCATGAATTCTTCTAAGTGGAAACTTTCTTTCATCGTCAAAGATATTGATCCTTGGGTCTTGAGTCAAGTTTGGGTGGAATGTTTGAGTCTAGTAGAGCTTGACGGCCCTTTAGGATTTTTGTTGGTTTTTGTCCTGGAATAGCCAAAGGGGGAGATTTGTAAGGACACAAGTCTCTGATTGAGTCTCATTGTTGTGTTGGCTCAATTCCGGACAAAAACTTTTGAGTCATAGGATAGTGTTCAAGTTTATCCATTCAAGCCTATGATGTGTTAGTTGAAGCCGTAGCGGCCAAGATTTTAAAGCATCATCAAATGCGGAGTTTCTTATGCCAAGTTTCTACGTCAACAACGTGTGTTCCATTTACTCCTAAGGTACGAATGCATTACATATTTATATAGGAGATTGGAACAAGTTTTATTGGGTGTATTTTTATTTTAAACTGAGGTTTATTTTCAAAATGTTTCTTTAAAACTTTAAAAATAAAGTTTCTGGGCTAAAAATTAAATTTTAAGCTTTCTGAAAGTTCATTCGAAATTGTCGTTCGAACGAGTTTTTCGTTCGAACGAGAATGTCGTTCGAACGAGTTTGCCAACGAGTTTTCCCAACAGGCCCATGGAACTTCGTTAGAAATGTCGTTTGAATGAGACTTTGTTCAAACGAAAATCTCGTTCGAACGAGATTTTCGATGGGAAAATTATTTGGCAGATTTTCACCTCTATCCCACTACTTTTTCCCCACTAACTTTTGATAGATTGGATATGTGCGGGAACCAACCTTTTCAAACCAACTTTTTCATATTCCTTCATCTCCTAGAGAGAGTTTTAGAGAGTTCATTTTCAAATGAAAAGGTTCATGTTTTGAGTGTTTATTTTTCAAGAACAAAATTCCTTAAACACTTTTGCTTTCACCCATAGTTTGTTTGTTCCAAGTTTCCATACAAATATCTTACTTGGAATGTTTGGCACCAGGTTTACTCTACCGAGTTGAAGAGTTCGTTTCGATTTACTTTTACATCCCTCAAAGTAGAAGTCTCATTGTTTTATTGTGGCATTATCACATGGTGAAACGTACCATGTGTGGCTGACGGTTGTTCCTAAAGCCTCATTGGTGAATTCCAAGGTTCTGGTGGAGTTCGGGATTGTCAACTAAGCGGAGGTTGATACAAGAAGATGCATCAGGGGCTTGAAGGGAGTCGAGTTGAGTTGAGTAAGTCATTTGTCTTGTACTTGTAAAAATACCATACTTAGTGGACTTAAGGCGAGGGCCGTTCGAGGTTTTTTCTTGTTGTGGATTTTTCCTCGTACATCGTGGCGTAGTGGTTATTTGTTTATTTTATCTTTTGCAAAAATCACATTCGATGCATACTTAGGTAAAAAGATAAAATTGGTTTAAATCACTACTCATATTTAATTTTGTGCATGTGTAATATTTGGGTTGAGTTAATATGTTTAAGTGAATAATTAATTTGTTGATTAGTTTAATGTCACTTGAACTTTGTTTAATTTTAATTTGAAAAAGAAATTAAAATTAGTTGTTTACTTGTTTAATTGAACCATCTATATTCCTCATCTATAAAAAGGAAATTACTTTTTGTGTAAAATCTAAAAATTGGGGGTCCTGCAGTTTCATCAAGTGGTATCAGAGCAGGATCGCTAAATTATTGCGTTTAAGATCCTTTAAATATTGTTGACAAAAATGGAATTTTTCTCGTTTTCAAAATTTCCTATTTTCAATGGTTCGAACTACGCGTATTGGAAAGTGCGCATGAAATCAGAACTTAGGCTTGGAACTATTTTCGGCTCCAATATGTGTGATTGTTTTGATGGTTCGCGTGAGATTGAACCTATAGTCCTCTATGTAGTGATCGATGCAAGGGAACAATATAACATAGTATGGATGGCACCAAGGGGTCCTAACCTAAGGGTGCAGGTTTAGTGTGTGTATATATATATATATATATATATATATATATATATATATATATATATATCGTATTTGTGTGATCAATTCCACTGTGCATGTTTAGTAGATGTGGAAATAACGAAATTTAAAAATATTCTTAGTGAGAAAAAGAATACCAATGAAAATAAAGGTTGCGTATGTGAATAACTATTAATAAACATATTGTAGTATGTACTACGGGCGATACATGAGAACACTTGAGGTTATTGATGTGATTACAAACATCTTCGAACTAGTTAGGCGGGGTAGCATAACTAGGATGGGTTAAATATATGTGTTAGGTGTGCGCATTAGATGGGAGGTGAGTATATCAAGTGAGAGTACGAAAATCTAACATGAATATCATTTGTGCTATTATTTCATTTAAGCACTTGCTGATTTTTAAAATATTTTCAACTCGGGCCCTGACCCATTTATTGCAAATCTCTTTTCTTTTGTCAAATTATTTTAGGTGTCCAGCCACAGGGTCACAAAGCTTAGGAGTTCCATTCATTCAACGGGTTGTAGCTGCTATGGAAGTTACAGGACTTGGTAGTAGACGCCTCCATGACTATCGTTTCTTCATCTTGAGTTAATTACTTAAGTTAGGGCATGTTGTCCTTTTTCTTATTCAGACAGTTCGGAGATAGTGGATTCATTTATTTACTCCTATTCAGTTATTGGATTATTTTTAGTTGGATTATTGTATTTGGTATTTAGGCTGTAAGTGTTTACTCCTGTCGCATTTATTTATCCAGTCATTTTATTTCCTATGAGATTTGGTTTGAATGGTGAATGTTTAGTTATTTATTAATTTGGTTTTATGCTAATTAAAAGTTAAAAAATTTTCATCAACCTTTTTAAATATTAGGTGGTTAGTTTTATTAATAAAGTTTTCAACAGTGATGCATTTTCTGATCCAACTGAATATTCTGATTTAATTTAATAAAGGACTGATCACCTGGTATTTAATTAGGCCAGGTGTCACATTTTTTTGTCACGGTCAGTGATCGTAGTTTTTAAAAATACATTTTTCCTTTTTATGATTTTTATAAAAATATGTATTTCATAACAAAAAAGTATAATTTTTTGTAAAATACTATTTTATTGTTGTTTTTTGTTTTTTAATGTTTTTAAAAAAAATTGTAAAAAATACTAACTTTTTCATAAAAAATACTTTATTTTGTAAAAATATTTTTTTTATAATTTTTTTCACGTAATTTTATGATTTTTGTAAAAATAACGATTTTATAATAATGCATTTTTTTATTTTTTTGGGTTTTTCTATACATTTTTTTGTGTTTTAATTTATTTTTTAAAAATACTATTTTTAAATTAAAAATTTTAGTTTTTATAAAATACAGTTTTTATATAAAATTCAGATTTTATAAAAAAATGTTGTAATATTTTTGGAGGGAAATGTGTTTGTTTTGGAAGGAAATTTTTTTTTTTAGTAAAGTGAGTGATGTGGAATCAAAATGGAGTCAATGTGGGTGATTAAGCCACTTCCGTATGTTTCATTAACGGTGTTGATGTAAAAAATTAGATCACTCTAATTATTCAATCACAGATAAATAAAATAAGACAAAGATTTTAAAGTGGTTCAGCCTTATATGAATGGCCTACATCCACTGTTATGTTATTGTTGAATGTTTGGGAATTCTTGAGTACAGATTCTCTCCAGAAATTCCGATCCCCCTGAATGAGGGTGATACAAGGTATTTATAGCCCTTAGGCTGTACATGAAAGGGTTGATACATTAGATGATATACATATGAAATGGTAATACATTTAATGCAGCGTGTGCGTCAAGATGATAAACATTCAATGAATAGTTGAACTGTTGATTATCTGGCAATTAATGCTACGACCGAGGTGCAGCTCGGACCGCCTTGGTTGATCGTTTCTCAGGAGTTCGTCGGAGTGCTAGAGTACCTCGGAGTGCTGAAGTTCCTCGATGTATCCTCGTTGCTCGGAGAGAACATGAGTTGGTCGGGGAAATGAACTTCCTCGTTGCTATTGTGCCAAGTAGATTGACATGTGTCTTCATATTATTCGTCCATATCAACATATTAATTTTGGTATCATCAGAAGCCCCCAATGTTTCATATTTCGAACTTTGAGGAGTATGAAACATTCTTTCTCGGTATATGGCGATATTAAATGACTTTCCTGGGTTTTAGGAGCCTTTTCTTCATATTTGAATTTCCTTCCAAATTCGCAGAATTCGCCTTTTCGAATTTTTATGAGTGCTTCGATCTTCGTGCATTTTTGTCCTTTTAGCCGCCGGTGGCGTATTAGTTTCTTTTGTGTAATCATTTCCTTCGCAGCTTCCCAAGGTAAAGTATTTAAACTTCTTAGGTAACCATACCGTCTTCTACCTTTTCCAATTTTCTGCATTCAAGCTTTCTGTTCTCTCTCTCTCTTGTGCATTCATCTTTTCCTTCGCTAGTTGTCAGCTCTTCCTTTTTCCTGTAAGATTCTCTTCTTTTCTTCTGTATTTCTTTTATTCACTATGGTTTATCTTGTGGAATCTGTTGAGAAATTTCGTTCCGATTTTTCCATTCCTTCCTGGGTAACTCTGGAGGTTCTTTCTGAGCCTTTAGATTATTTTCGATTGGCTGAGGGACATTGGTTCCCCAGTCTATTCATTGCTGAATGTGGATTTTCTTTTCCGCCAAACCCCTTATGCTTAGAGTTCTGTCAGTACTTTAACGTTGTTCCTGCAAAAATAGCCCCCAATTCATGGAGAATAATTAATGGGGTGTATAAATTAAATCTAACTCATGGGACTCGTATAGGGATTCCTGAGATTATGTATTGCTATAGATGGGCTATTTTAGATAATGTTTATTACTTAAAAACTAGGTTTTTAAATAGGGCTCTTGTAGTTAACCTCCCTGATGCAAATAGAGATTATTTTGAACATGGGGTGGTTATTAAAAATTGGCAATATGCCCCCTTGGTTGGAGATGCAGTATACCAGGGTCCTAAATACCCCCCATATGGCAATGGGATAGGTTTATTCTCATTTTCCTTTACTTATGAAATTATGCTTTTATCATATTTTGACAAAATGTATGACTGATATTTCATTATGTATTTATTTGCAGTTGATAGTAAAAGAAAAAATCCAAAAGAATCAGAGGTTAATATTAAGCATCTGAAACTTATCTGGGGTTTGCATAAGAACGTTGCAGACGAGCACATCAGGTATGCATCATATTTGCTGCAGTATAGGAGCTATACGACTTCTTTTACTGCTCGTCCTGTGATTAGATCTGTTGAGCCAGCCTCAACTCCAGAGGATTCTTCTTCAGATTCTCACATCCCTTTAAGTCAAAGAATGGGCAGGAAAAGAGGTCCCCCTGCTCTATTTGATGACACTACTTCTGCTGCTGAGGCCAAGAAAAGCAAAATTGATGTCCCAGAGGGGACTAAGAAGGTGGATGTTGCGCCTTCCAAAGCTACCGAGAAGCCCCCAGTGGCTCCGAGCAAGAAGGTTGCTCCTGTGGAGATGACTGCTATCTCTCCGACCAAGAGCTCTTCCTTGGTTGAAACTGCTGAAGTCCCTTTGAGGAGATTGAGGAAATCGTCCTCAGTCACTTTGGATGAAACTGTCAATCTGGCGGAAACCATCTCCTCTCTACCAGCTGGTGGTGTTGGTGTTCCAACCATCATTGCTCCGAGCTCTGCCATGAGCTCGGTAAAAACTTGGATCATACCCGAGGTCCAAGGAATTGATGAAAAGATTTATAGGGATATGCTGACATCCCTAGCTACCCGTCACCTTGCTTCAGTAAATTTCTCACACTCTGAATTTCCTTTCTTTCTTTGAATACTTGTATTTTTGTACTCTGTCACTTTTTCCTTTGTTTAGTTGGTGAATTGTTTTAACAACATCGTGATGAAAGATGAAGCAATTAAAGCTTCCAGCTCCTCGCCGGGGGTAGAGGATGCTCTGCTGGGTTTGACCCAATCCTTGAAGGATTCTCGTCAGCAGTATAATGAGGACAAAGCTGACTAGGAGAAAAAGTTGTCTATAGTTGAAGCTGAGAAGGTGAAGTTGGCTGAGATATCCAAGAGTTTGGAGAATAAGGTGAAAAGTTTAGAGGTTGAGCATCAAAAATATGACGACAAGCTCACGAACTTTGGAGAGCTTGAAGATAAGCTGCAAAAGGCAGAGGAAGAGTTGTCCATCCTGCGAGATGTCAAGCGCCAAAAAGAAGAATTGGATGCGAAGTTAAAGACTGCCGAGGATCTTCTATCCGAGAAGCTCTCCTCGGAGAAACTGAAAAGAAAGCTCGCAGTTAAAAAATCCTTCAGCGCTGGCTGAGATAAAGGATGGGACAAAGGGATTGCTGCGATGACATCCCAAGTACAATACGGGAAGTTGAAATACTTCCGAGATGGCTGGGTAGCTGCCCTGCAGGAATTGAAGATCAAAGACGACTCTGAGCTATTTCAGCTACACCTCCCTGGTCCTCCCCCACCAATTGTAGAAGAAGAAGAAGATGAGGCTATCTCTGATGAATCTTCCATGGCCATGGGTGATCAAGTCCCGACCTCTCTACCTTCTGCCAACGAGGACATTTCTTCCATGCTTCCTCCTCCTGAGAAAATTTCAACTCCTGTTGATCAAGCTGCTGTTACCACCAAGCAACCAAGCTCCTCGTCCCAGCCTCCCGAGAAAGTCTTGGGAGACAAGGAAAAGGTGTGAAGTTGTTCGGTATCATTTCTATCTTTCGTTATCATTTGTAATCAAACAATGTAATCTTTTTATGATCTAATAAAATACATCTTTGTTCTTCTCTGTTGTTGATGATTTGTTTTTGTTGACTGTTGTCTCCTCTTCATTAGTTTATGGCCAGGATGGTATTGCTATCTGCTAATGATACAAAACTGATGCAGCAATGTCACGAATACTATAAGGCTACTCACACAGAGCTAAGTGTATCAGAAATTCCTGACATCCTTGGTCATGATGCTTCAGAACAGGCAATTGAGGCTTATCGGTACTTGAAAGCTTTACTTGACCGAGTTGTGGCCAATAATGTGGCCTACTATGAATTGATCGAGGAGCTTCATTATTCCCTAGAAGATCTTCAAAATCAGCACAATGAATCAACTACCTTGTTGCACAAGGAGTATGAGAATAGGTATCAACAGCTTTTTTCCGAGACAGGCCACAAAAAGATCATTGCTGGATACGATGTCAGGGAGAGAACCCTAAAAGGTGAAGTTGAGGCATGCAGAAAGATCGCCGAGCTGCTGTAACAAGAGAACAACAATTTGCAGAAGAAGTTGGCACACTACGAATCTGCAGCTTCATCCTCTACTGCCTTGGTACCGGTCACCGATGAAGGATTCTCATTCTTAGAGGTTGAAAACGCCAAATTAAGGCAAGAATTGGATACTCTGAGAAGGTCTGGTATCTCTACTACTGCTCGAGGACGAGGAAGAGGGTCTCGTGGGCGAGGAAGAGCTGTTCAAAATGTTGTCGAGGAGAAAAGTTCTCCACCTGCTCGAAGTCGATCAAGAGTTCTCAGCCGTAATGTTGAAGAAGCTCGCACTCAGTCTACTTTGGAAACTCAAGCGTTCCAATTGAATGCGAAAGATCGTGCTTTGTCTGAAATGTCTAAGAAAAATCTATCTTTTGAAGATCAACTTACTGCGACGAAGTCTGCTTTGAATAATAAAGATGTTTTTGCCAGGAGCCTTCACGAGCAACTAGAGAGAATAACTTTCCAATTTCACAAACAACCTCGTGAGTTTTGGATGGCAGGTTACAATGAAGCCCTTTGTCACTTGGATGCTCGCCTTGAAAATGCCAATATTGAAGGTTATAAACAGGGATGGTTGAACGCACTGGGCGTGTTAAAGCTAGAGCAGGGCCATTATGTATGGGATTATCATGCTCCTGGGCTACTAGACCTGCCTGTACCGCCTTATAAACTGGACATGGAATGGATCCCAGCTCGTGCTATTCCTCGGAGCTTAATTTCAAAATATCTTGGTGACTATAGTCTTCATTCTCAGATTGAATTATCTCGTCCCGAGCATCTCTTGGATACTCCTTCAGTAATGAATGTCAGAATGTTGAGGGACTTGAATTTTATCAATTCTCCCCAAACATTAAATGATCCTCCTGCTGGCGAGGAACCTGTATCGAAGGCTGAAGGGAAAAAACCAATAGAATAGGATTTTCAATGTAATAGTTAGCAAACATATGTAACTTGTAATTTATTTTGAATTTTAATGAAAGACTTTCATTTTCTGTTTGCAAATATGTATTGCTATTCTTTTGTACTTGTCTAACACTTTTACATCTGTGCATATGTATCTGTTAAAAAGATAATAATTTTGTGCTGTTCATCAACCAACAGTTACAAGTATAAAAAATGTTGTTCGATCACTTAATAAAGTAATGAGTATAAAAATGTTTAAAATTTTCCAACCAACCAAGGTTGTTAAATTGTGCTCATCGACCAATTATAATTAGTGAGAGTTTATACCCTACTAACCATACTTGGTAAATTTTTGTCTTTTTCATAAAATGTGTCCGACCAGCCAAGGTCGATAAATTCTCCTCGTCGACCAACTACAGTTAGTGGGTTTTTATCCCCAACCAACCATACTTGGTTCAGTTTGGAATATTTTGTTCTTCGAGGAACTTTGGCAATAATCTTACCTCCCGACCAACATAAGTTGGCATTTGAGATTATATTTTGTTTCTTAACCAGCCAAAATTGGCATTTTAAGAATGTTGTTCTCGCCCTTTTACCATCCAAAGTTGGTCGTGGGTTTGAACTATTAGGTTCTTTCGAACTATCTTGTCCACAAGCTCTTTTACCAACCGAAGTTGATCACGCAAGTGTACGCCTCCTAACCAAAGGAGTATAATTTGTTCTCGCTATTTTACCAACCGAAGTTGATCACGCTTGAACTATCAGGTTCTTTTGAACTATCTTGTCCACAAGCTCTTTTACCAACCGAAGTTGATCACGCAAGTGTACGCCTCCTAACCAAAGGAGTATAATTTTTTCTCGCTATTTTACCAACCGAAGTTGATCACGCTTGAACTATCAGGTTCTTTCGAACTATCTTGTCCACAAGCTCTTTTACCAACCGAAGTTGATCACGCAAGTGTACGCCTCCTAACCAAAGGAGTATAATTTGTTCTCGCTATTTTACCAACCGAAATTGATCACGCTTGAACTATCAGGTTATTTCGAACTATCTTGTCCACAAGCTCTTTTACCAACCGAAGTTGATCACGCAAGTGTACGCCTCCTAACCAAAGGAGTATAATTTGTTCTCCCCCTTTTACCAACCGGAGTTGGTCGTGGGTCTGAACTATCATCTTCTTTTTGAACAGCATAGTGTACAACACTACACTAGTATTCCCCAAAAAACTTTCAAACAAAGGAGAGAAAGAAAAAATTGTGAACATCATTGTTTTATTCATGTTGATGGAACTGCTGTGCATTTTTCATTACTGATAATACTTGCGAAGGTGTTCAGCATTCCAAGCATTCTTGAATTCCTCTCCTTCTAGAGTTGCTATTCGGTAAGTTCCTGGTCGAACAACTTCTGTAACTCGGTAAGGTCCGTGCCAGTTGGCTTCAAGTTTATTGTGCTTCTGAATGACCTTCTTTAGCAAATAATCCCCTTCTTTTAAGTCGCATTTCTTCACCCTTTTGTTGTAGAACAGAGCTGTGCGTTATTGGTAAGAAGCATTCCTAATGGCTGCCTCTTCTCTAACTTCCTCGAGCATATCCAAATCCAGTCTTCTCATCAAGTCACTGATTGGGGAATTGAAATTCAACACTCTGTGTGTTTGTAGACCCAACTCGGCAGGTATTACAGCCTCACTTCCAAATGCTAGCATATATGGTGATTCTCCAGTCGCTGCTCGGGGAGTTATTCGGTAAGCCCACAATACTGATTGTAGCTCATTAATCCAATTAGCTTTAGCTTCACTTAGCCTCTTCTTCAAACCATTTAGTAGTGTTCTGTTTGTCACCTCAGTCTGCCCATTGCTTTGAGGATGACCTGGTGCTGAATGGGTCTTCAGGATGTTTGATTATTGACAATAGGCAGCAAACTCCTCGTTGTCAAATTGTGTTCCATGATCTGTGATGAAGGCATGAGGGAGACCATATCGACAGATGATATTCTTCCAAACAAACTGGTATACCTTCTCGTATGTCATATCGATAAGGGGTTCGGCTTCTACCCACTTAGTAAAATAATCTACTGCAATAACGAGGTACTTGAATCTTCCTCGGGTGATTGGCAGTGGTCCCACCAAATCAACTCCCCACATGGAAAATGGCCAAGGGGAAGTTATGGGTGTCAACAATGCTTGTGGAGTTCGTCGGATGGAGGAAAAATGTTGACACTTGTCACATTTCTTAGCATAGGCTATACAATCAGCCCTCATCGTTGGCCAGTAGTATCCTTGCGTCATCACTCTTTGCAAAAGTGTCCGACCTGCCACATGTGCTCCATAAGACCCTTCATGGATCTCTTCAATTAATTCTTTCACCTCGGATGGGTGTACACATCTCTGCAAACTTGCCATAATTCCTTGTCTATACAAAACACCATTAGCTAGTACATACCGAGCAGCTTTAAACTTCAATTTCTTTGCTGCGAGCTTTTCCTCTGGCAATTCTCCCTCTTCAATATATGCCCTGATGGGATCCATCCAAGATGGTCCTAAATCAAGGGTAATAACATTCATCGTCAGGTTTTCATCTATGCTCCGACTTTCCAGTACTTCAATTGGTATCGTTCTTCGCAGCTCGGTACGAGTAGCTGATGCTAGTCGGGCCAGTGCGTTTGCTTGTGCATTTTCTATTCTGGGTATTCTGATCAACTGAATGGCATTAAATTCTTCCAACAATTCCATCACCTTTGCATGATACTTGACCATTAGTTCTCCTTTAACCGCATATGTTCCCATCACCTGATTCACAATTAATTGAGAATCACTGAATACCATCACTTGTTGTGCTTCCATAATCTTTGCTAAATTAAGACCTGCTATCATGGCCTCATACTCAGCCTCATTATTGGAAGTTTTGAATTGAAATCGCAAGGCATATTCTATATCAATCTCGTCTGGGGTTTTCAAAACAATCCCTGATCCACAACCTGCTGTGCAAGATGACCCATCTACATACAATCTCCATGTTAGTAACTCGTGTTCAAATTTCTTATCCAATAGAGTTCCTCGGTGGAATGTCTGCTGTTCTCTTCCATCTTCCCCTGTTAATTTTCGCTCCTCGTCGACCATCTCTTCTCGCCCTTTTACCAACCGGAGTTGGTTTGGGTTTGAATTTGATGATCTTTCTACATCCACAAGCCCTTTTACCAACCGGAGTTGGTCTGGACTTATGTCTGTTGATCCTGTAACATCCACAGGTTGATCAGTGAGCACTTTTGTTCCTCGTGGGTATCAGGATATGTAAACTCTGCTATAAAATCTGCTACAGCTTGCCCTTTCAATGATGATCGGGGTTCATACACAATATCATATTCACCGAGCTCTATTGCCCAGTACATCAGTCTCCCTGACTTTTCTGGCTTATGAAGGGCTTGTCTCAATGGCAAGTCGGTATAAACGACGATGGTATGGGCTTGAAAATATGGCCTCATTCTTCTACTTGCTTAAATTAATGCCAATGCCAATTTTTCTAACTTTGGGTACCTAATCTCTGCACCTCGGAAAGCCTTACTTGTGTAATAAATTGGCTTCTGGACTCCATTCTCCAATCTGATCAATGCTGAGCTGACTGCATGCTCTAATACTGCCAGGTATAAGTACAACTTCTCTCTCGTTATTGGCCTTGACAACAGTGGAGGTGTTCCCAGATATTTTTTCAAGTCTTGAAAGGCTCTTTCACATTCATCATTTCACTCAAAAGTTTTTCGAAGTGTTTTGAAGAATGGTAAGCATCTATCTGTTGCTCGAGATACAAATCTGTTGAGCGCTGCAACTCGTCCTGTAAGACTCTGCACTTCTTTCTTTGTTGTTGGAGATCGCAACCCTAAAAGAGCTTTGATCTTTTATGGATTTGCTTCAATGCCTCGCTGGTTGACAATGTACCCGAGAAACATTCATTCTCGTACTCCAAATGTGCACTTCGTCGGGTTGAGCTTCATCTGGTATTTATCCACTTGATCAAAAGTCTGACTTAAATCAACTAGATGATCAGCAGCTTTCTTGCTTTTTGTCAGCATATCATCGACATAGACTTCCATATTGCAACTGATTTGTTCGGCAAAAACCTTGTTCATCAGCCGCTGGTATGTCGCTCCTGCATTTTTCAAACCAAAAGGCATAACATTATAACAATAAGTACCCCTAGGGGTAATAAAAGAAGTACTCTCCCTGTCTTCAGGTTTCATCTTGATCTGGTTGTAGCCTGAATAAGCGTCCATGAAGCTGAGCAGCTCGTGCCCAGAGGTAACATCCACTAACTGATCAATTATGGGTAATGGAAAGTGGTCCTTTGGGCAGGCCTTGTTGAGATCAGTGAAATCAACACACATTCTCCATTTATTGTTTTTCTTCTTTACCATCACCACATTTGCCAACCAGTCCGGGTATTTCACATCTTCAATGAATTGAGCTTTCTGGAGCTTGTCGAACTCCTCTTGAATAGCTTGATTCTTCTCGGGGCTAAATACCCTTCTTCTCTGCTTTACAGGCTTGATCTCCTTATTCACATTGAGCTCGTGACATAAGAAGTTTGGATCTATTCCTGGCATGTCCTCATGACTCCATGCGAAAGTTTTCTTCCTATTTCTCAAGAAAGTTATCAACTCCTATTTTATTGAAGCATCCAACGATGAACCTATCTGGGTTACTCGTTCAGGGTGCTCGTCGTCCAGAATAACATTTTCTGTAGATTCCACCACCTGTCCTTTTACAAGTTGGGACTCATCTCTGGGATCGAGAGTTTCAATCTCTGTATCTTCTTCCACCTGGTAAGTAGTAGTCTTTTTCCTTGATTCCTCAAGCTCCTCTTGCTCGGCAGATGAATAATAGCATTCCCGAGCTACTTTTTGATCACCTTTCACAACTCCTACTCCAAAGTTTGTTGGGAATTTTAAGCATTGATGCACTGTAGATGGAACTGCTTCAAACTTCTTCAAACCAACTCTTCCCATGATGATGTTATAAGCTAACTGCACATTCTTATCCATCACAAAGAAGCGTATTCTTTCTGTTCGACAAGCAGACCAAGTTCCAATGAATATATCCAACTTGATCGTCCCAAGTGGAAAAACTTTCTCGCCAGCAAAACCCAGGAGGGGTCTGTGATACGGTTCCAATTGAGATAATTTCAGATTCAAACTGTCAAAGCATGAATAGTACATGATGTCTGCCGAACTTCCATTGTCTACCAACACCCTTGAAATCACTACTTCCTTCATCCTCATTTTGATCACCAGAGGATCGTCGTGAGGATAAAGAACACCTGCTAGGTCGTTTTTTGAAAAGCCAATGACCAGCTTCTCTTTGTTTACCTTCCTTGGATGATCGTCCTCGGCCAGATTTATTCGCTGAATATATGAACAAGCTTGAGCCTCTCCAAGGTAAGCCTTTCTTTCTGCAGTAAGGTCTCCTCCTCCTGCATCTCCTCCTGTAATGACATTACAATCAAATGACCCAAAACATATAGAAAATACCTCTCGTTCTGGCTGTCTTGGTTTCTTGGGAAGGTCGGGGTCATCATCTGGATCATCTTCATGGTTTCTCTTCTTTTTCTCTTCTGCTCGACGAGGAGGTCTAGACCTCTCTCTAGTTCGGTCGTTATTTTTTCTTTCACCTCCCCGATCAACATATTTTGCTAGCTTTCCTCTTCGGATGAGTGTTTCAATCTCGTTCTGAAGAGCTATGCAATTTTTGGTCATGTGACCATGATCTTTATGAAACTCGCAATATTTATCCTTACTCCTCGAATCAGGGTCTGACCTTAGTTTCTTTAGCCATTTTATCTCTCCTCGTTGTTCTTGATTTCTTCCAAGACATGATGAATACCCATTTTCAAAGGAGTATAATTGTCGTATTTCTTCAGGACTTCCCATGATGATTTATTATTTCTGGAACGTTTGTCACCGCCATTGCCCTTATGCTCTTTATTTTTAGACTTTTCGACGTCCACCTTGGTGTCTTTATCCATATTCTTCTTTGCAGCCATAGCTTCCTCGGCATTCATGATTTTGGCCGCTTTTGCCATCAACTCTGACATAGTTTTAGGTGGATCTTTCGCCAAGGTGTAATACAATTTATTAGGCAACAACCCACTCATCAAGGCGGTGATTGCTGTCTTTTCTTCGTAATCTATGACTTCCACCTTCTCGTTATTGAAACGAGTTATATAATCTCTAGTACTCTCACCAGATTTTGTTTAACACTTAACAAGTGTGCTACTCATTTTACTGGCTTTGCTCCAAAACAGAAATTGCCAATAAACAACTCGGCCAATTGAAAGAAAGTTGAAATCTTACCCCTAGGAAGATTATTGTACCATATCTGGGCAGCTCCAGTAAGAGTTCCTGAGAACGCTCTACATCTCATCTCGTCGGGGACGACATAGATGTCGGCAGCAGCTTGATATTGCTCTATGTGAAGAACAGGATCTGTCTTTCCATCATATTTGGGGGTCACTACAGGTGCTTTGAACTTTGACGGTGTAGGAAAATTCACTATGGCCTGTACAAAAGGTGTTCCTCGAACAAAAGTTCGTTGTAGGGGGTTCTTTGCTTTGGCCATTTCTCCCAATTTATCCTCCAACCATTGGAGAGATCCTTTCCACGCTTCATTTCCTTCCTCGGGCCTATTGGTTCGAGCAATTGATCGTTCTGAGGTAGCTTCTTGAGATCTATCTTGACCAGCAGCTGGTCGTGATTGTGCTGATCCTTCTCTGAGATCTGATGGTTGTCAAAAACTCCTCGACATGGTCTTAGGTGGACTCCTATTCCTCCTAGGGCCTAATCGACTGAAAGGAGACACCCTACTCAGTCTTTCTAAAGCACTGGGTCTTTCTGGAGAGAGGGTGATATGTTGATCAGTATCTGTAGCCCTTATTGACGAAGTTCGCCCAAGTTGATAAGAGAAATCATCAGACTCCTCATTACGACGTGACTCAGTACGCCTGGACCGTGAAGAAAGTAAATAAGTTTGTCTCCGACCACTTTGCTGTCCAGAACGTGCAGGTGCACCACCATGAAGGGTTTGTATGAGTTGCCTCATTGTTTCTTGCATGGCGGTTTGTCCTTGAGCCAGATTCGTCATAATCCCGGCTAGATCTGGAGGTGCAAAGGGATTCTGGGGATTTCCAGTATTTCCAGCGTTTTGATTGCTAGATTCTGGATTATCCGCCATTGATGATGAACGATTTTTGGTGAAAAGCGATAGTAACAATCGTTCCCACAGACGGCGCCAATCTGTTGATGTAAAAAATTAGATCACTTTAATTATTCAATCACGGATAAATAAAATAAGACAAAGATTTTAAAGTGGTTCAGCCTTATATGAATGGCCTACATCCACTGTTATGTTATTGCTGAATGTTTGGGAATTCTCGAGTACAGATTCTCTCCAAAAATTCCGATCCCCCTGAATGAGGGTGATACAAGGTATTTATAGCCCTTAGTCTGTACATGAAAGGGTTGATACATTAGATGATATACATATGAAATGGTAATACATTTAATGCAGCGTGTGCGTCAAGATGATAAACATTCAATGAATAGTTGAACTGTTGATTATCTGGCAATTAATGCTACGACCGAGGTGCAGCTCGGACCGCCTTGGTTGCTCGTTGTTTAGGAGTTCCTTGGAGCGCTAGAGTACCTCGGAGTGCTGAAGTTCCTCGGTGTATCCTCGTTGCTCGGAGAGAACATGAGTTGGTCGGGGAAATGAACTTCCTCGTTGCTATTGTGTAGCCAAGTAGATTGACACGTGTCTTCATATTATTCGTCCATATCAGCATATTAATTTTGGTATCAACAAACGGTTTGATCAATTGCAACAAAAAAGTGAAGTTGAGGATTAACGTTCAAAAATTGAAACAAAATGGTTCAATCTCAAAATCACCACAAACATCAGGGTCAAATTTTCATTTAACTCATAATTTTATTAAGTGTTCATTTTTTTCAAATTATCAAATGGAATAAATCTTATTCCCTTGAAGACATACATGGATCAAGTAAACCTGCCAACGGTCGTGTTGGACTGTGTTCGTGTCGTGTGATATCGAATTCGTTTAAAAAAACTCACCAATTCGTACACAACCCATTAGCAAATCGGTTCCAAATAACAAATCCAAACCATTACTAACGAGACACATGACTCAAACTATTAACATTCGTTTAAGTAAATAAAAAAATCCATAAAAACAATATAATTAATTCATACATCTAAATTCCAAATGTTAACACTAATAAGATCCCCAAAACAAAATATTACTTACCTGAATTTACAAATATTACAAAATATATATCAGATAAGTTATAAAAAAAAAAGTTAAGGTGGTATTAACGGGTTTTAATGGGTACAAACGAGTCTAATTAGATGCATCAAGATTTTTAAACCTGATAAGTTTAAACCTACTAACTTATAATTTTGTGTCGTGCATTGTCATGTCATTGTGTTGTGTGCCATTTTAACATGTCTAGACCAAGGAGCCCTTTATTTAGGGAAAGTAGGGTGGCAAAAGGTCAACAAACTTAATCATGACTATTATTGCTTCTAGTCCCCAATGAATATATATAAAATGAATCTTGATAACATGTGTCGTAAGGGCACACACTTATAACTCAAAAATAGTTTCAATATACAATTAATAGAGTACATATACTCATGTGAAACTTTCATACTTACCATTTTGGAGCTCATAATTAATAGGATACATTTTCCATATAAATTTAATGGATTGTCAATTCACATATACCAAGAAATAATGTAGGTCACCTCTTCGAGTCCCCTTAGGGTAGAAGTGGCAATTTACAAAATGACACGAAAACATGAAATGAAACGACAGGAAATTGAACCGAAATTGTCACGATATTTCGTGCTCGTGTCGGGTTCGTGTCTGGGTTTTTTTACACGAATTCGTGTCATGTCATGCTCGTGTCAAAATTATGAATCGTTTTATATTGTCTTGTTGGGTTAATCGTGTTTTTTTGGATTTTCATGTCTATTTATATTTAATTTAATGTAAAATTTATGAAAACGTGCTAGTCATATCGTGTTGGGTTCTATTTGGGTCGTGTCCATGTCAGATAAAAAAAGCATGAAGTCGTGTCGTATCATGTTCGTGTTCAAAAAATAATTGTCATGTCGATTCGTATCGGTCCATGACCCGACCCCAAAACACGAATTGTCACCCCCACCTTAGAGACACTAAAGGTCTTATCCGGTCGTTAATTTTGGGGCCCGTGGAATTAATCGAGATGTGCACAAGCTGATAGGGACGCTCATTGTAATCAAAAAATAAAAAATAATGCACCACAAATCATAAATGAACGAATGAGATTTGATAACAATAGTAGGCATAATTTTTCCAACATGAACAAAATTAAAGAAACACCTACAAAATGAAATGCTTGTAGAAAAAAAATTTAGAAAAACACCTACATCGTATATCGAGCTGCAATTAAAGATTCTCATCTTTGCAATATGGCTATGAAATTCTTGTTATTGGTGGAGGCAAGTTGGCAACTGGACATTGTTGGATGGATGATACAACACTAAACCGTCATCAACAAGTTAGTTAATATCGTCCTTGTATACTAGACGAATTCCACACATTTTAGTTTCATTATAATCGACACTAATAGAAACCTCAACTTCACACCACTGGTTCGGGTTATCCAGAGATTTCCAAAATTCATGATCGAGAATTTTTTAGATCAAACACTGATGATCCGAAAGCAATATTGTTTTAGTCCCTTTTTCGCATGGATAGATGATATGAAGAGTGTAAGGGCAACACTTATCACGGTTTATGAAGCATAATTTAAGATCCATATGTTTTTAACACTCGTGATTACTATTCATACATATCCCTTGAATAAACGGCACAAAAGGAAAACCCCATGAACTTATCAATATACCAATGTGGCCGAAGCTTCATTAAAACTAAAGGCCCCATATTCTGATTGCTGAACCACTTAGGGATCTTTCTTCCAGGAAAACAATAACAATTGTTGTGTCCCTGTGCCGTGATAATGAAATTGTTGAATCAGTAAACACACACACACACACACACACACACACACACACATATATATATATATATAGAGAGAGAGAGAGAGAAAGAGGACCTGGAGTAAATGCTGCCATAATTTATTAAACATGGGGTTACTTTGTCCTTCCTCAAACAGCCGCCAGCAATAACCGAATGACCCGCCTTCCAATTTTTTGTTCTTGGTCAATAACAGATCTAGATTTATTCTTAGTGATGGGAACTCATCAGCAAACAACCAATATAAACTTGATGGAAGTTCTGGCAATGTTTTAAGCATCTTACAGCCAACCAACGAAAGGTAATGAAGTCGAGGAAGTTCACTAATGCTTGCACGTTGTATATCAACAACATTACTTCCTCCCAGATATAGAAATTCCAAAGAGAACAAGCACCCAAGACCACTGGAGAGGGTTCCACGTACCAGCTTGCAATCCCTGAGAGGAGATCTAATATCACTAACGAGTGACGGAGGCATGTGAGGCCCAGTGGGGGCTGTAGCCCCCAGTGAAGTATTAAAAAAAACTAGATATATATAATTTTGGGTATAAATTTATAAAGTTAGAAATATATTGGGCAAGGATGTAATTTAGGAAACCTTTTCTAACTTAATCCAACTAAACTTATCCAAATAACACACACATTCAAGAGAAAAGCAAGCTGCCGCCTCCCTCCCTCCCTCCCTCCTTAAAGGTATGAAACCATCTCCAACCTTGTTTGATTTTTTTGATAAATTTAATTCCAAAGTTAACAACTCTTGCATATTTATATTTTGTAGATGTATTGATATTTTTTTTGGAGTAAACTATTTGTATTGGTATTTATTTGGGGTATACTATTTGTATTGATTTTTTGGGGGGTAAATATTGGTATTTTTTTGGATAAACTATTTGTATTGGTATTTTTTTGGGGTACACAAAAAGATTTTCCTTTAAGAAAATTTTAAGAAAAGCACAAAAAGATTTTATTTTGACAAAATTTTTGAAAAATCCTAAAAGATTTTTGTATTTTGCTTCTTTTATGGATGAGCATTTAAGATAGCCAAGTCACAACTTCATTTCATATATCCATGTGACTGTTTGGTAGAGATTTGAGATGCTACATCATTTCATCCATGTGCTTAACATTGATTGGAGTCCTTGAGATGTAATTAGTGATATCTTCCTACATGTTTGACTCCTATATCCTTTAATGCACACATGCACGGCTATATTTGATTATTGCACTTGTCTATCTCATGTTGGCTTGCGTGTTTTCATCTCAATCCTGTCTATACAATGTACAATATGCGATAAAACTTGACAAGATTGGAATGCATGTAAAAACCGTTTTGGTGAGACTGTGTGTATATTTTCATAACGGGGAGGGGCTGCGAAAGTTGATTCCTATCCTTTGCGCAAAAGCCACCGTTAAAATGGACCTAAAAAATGGAGGAATTTTAATATCCGAGGTCCTAAGAGGTTAAAAGAGCCCGAAAAAATTGATAAGGCAATAAAAAGCAATTCATGCCAAATATGGGCCATTTAGGTTTCACCATCAATTCTCCAAAGTTTGAGAATTTAGATTACCTCTAAATCAAAATATAAATCTGTGGGAGTTGGTTGGAGATTGAAAAACGGGTGTGCACATCCTTGAAAGTCCTGAAAAAGCATGAAAATCATTTTGGACGTTATTGGTGTAGAAATCACTTTGAGCTTTGATTTGTAGATTTAATATAGTCAATGTCTTATATTTCCAATCTTTTACACCAAAGGAAGCATTTGAGTTCATTCGTTAGGAATATCCAATATTCATCGTGCACATATGTCATGTTTGTATGCTTTGATTTTCCTATCGAATTTTGATCACACCCATTCTTTACGCTATCACCGACTTGGTTGTTTTATGTTCATTCATAGTGTGATTTTATGCCTTGTGTCAACCCGGTACTTGATTGCTTCATTTATTTCTCTCATTTGTCTATTTGGGGACATCATAAAAAGGGGGAGAATGAATTATCTGATTATGGGGGAGTTTTGAAATTCTGAGAATATCATCTTAAATTGATATATATGCTTATGTTTATCTCATTTCAAACTCGATACATCACTTGGTATTTGCTTTATCTCATGTGTGTAGGTAAATCTTTTGATAATCCCATGTTGCACACCCTGATGAGAAAAGCGGTGAGATTTCTGAAGATTCGAAGAACAAACGATGCAGCCTTAGTCATTTGTACCACTTTCAGTTTTTGGGTTCATGGAAGGGTAGATCTGTATAGGCATTGTGATTATAGATAATTCGGATTTTTTATGTTTGTTTCGGCATAGACATAGGGGGAGATTTGTAAGGACATTTTTGTCCAACATACTTGTATATGTCATTAGCCGTAACACCGTTGCAAAGATTCAAAGTCCATTCATCATCAACGGAATCCGAAGATCAAAAGAAAGGAAGAATTCAGAAAGAATTCAGAAATCCAGTCAGCCGGACCGGTCTGCCTGAAATTAAAACGAACCGATCCGCCTCTGACTACCCCGGACCGGTCCGCCTTTACATAAAAAGAACCGATCTGTTGAGACCCGGATCGAACCGCCCCGGACCGATCCGCCGTGCACTTTGAAGCCAGTGAGCCCCGAACCGAATGCAAACCGAATCAGCTTCAAATTAAAAGAACCGGTCCGCTATCGGACCGATCCGCCTAAGGCCCGGACCGGTCCGCCTTGGATAAACTCTGCCAGATCGTGTAGAAGATTTTTTAGGGTTTTGACTCCTTATTTAAACCACGATCAGTAGTTGGTTTCGATAAGACTTTCCCACATTTTTCAGAGCCTATCAACCCTTAAGTCTTCACCTATTGAGTCCTATGATTCTAGGTTTTTAGATTCACACATCTTCCATATCTATGTGAATCAAGTTTGGTAACCCAAGAACACCATTGCTGTTGTTCAACCCTTGTGAAGTGGACCGTTTCTCCCTCTTCATTGCAGCCCTACTGGAAAGGGATAATTCCAGCCGCGACTACAGAATCCGATACCTGAGGGTAATTCTTAGTCAAAAACTTGTATTTCAGTGTAATCCGATTGTAAGCCGTTTCTCTTACAAATTATAGTGATATACAAATGGTTTTGTCCCTGTAGGGGATTTTTCCTTAAACTTTGTGTGTTGAATATCTTGTGCATGATTTCATATTGTTTCAATCACACCTAGTTGCATGCTTAGGGTTAATTTGGGTTAAAAATGGTATTTATTATATTATTTCTTAATTGAACGCAAGCGCCAACTCTTTCAGTCGTGCATTGTCATGTCATTGTGTTGTGTGCCATTTTAACATGTCTAGACCAAGGAGGCCTTTATTTAGGGAAACTAGGGTGGCAAAAGTTAAACAAACTTAACCATGACTATTATTGCTTCTAGTCCCCAATGAATAAATATAAAATGAATCTTGATAACATGTGTTGTAAGGGCACACTTATAACTCAAGATTAGTATGAAAATAGTTTCAACATACAATTAATAGAGTACATATACTCATGTGAAACTTTCATACTTGCCATTTTGGAGCTTATAATTAATAGGGTACATTTTCCATATAAATTTAATAAGTCACCTCTTCGAGTCCCCTTAGGGTAGAAGTGGCAATTTACGAAACGACACGAAAATAGGAAATGAAACAACAGGAAATTGACCCGCTCGTGTCGGGTTCGTGTCTGCTTTTTTTTTTACACGAATTCCTGTCATTTCGTGTTCGTGTCAAAATTATGAGTTGTTTTATATTGTCTTGTCGGGTTAATCGTGTGTTTTTTTCCAGTTTTCATGTCTATTTATGTTTAATTTAATATAAAATTTATGAAAACGTGTTAGTCGTATCGTGTCGGGTTCTATTTGGGTCATGTCCATGTCAGATAAAAAAACATGAAGTCGTGTCGTATCATGTTCGTGTTCAAAAAATAATTGTTGTGTCGATTCGTATCGGTCCATGACCCGACCCCAAAACAAGAATTGCCACCCCCACCTTAGAGCCGCTGGAGGTCTTATCCGGTCGTTAACTTCAGGGCCCGTTGAATTAATCGATATGTGCACAAGCTGATGGGGACACTCATTATAATCAAAAAATAAAAAATAATGCACCAAAAATCGTAAATTAACGAATGGGATTTGATTACAATAGTAGGAATATTTTTTCCAACATGAACAAAATTAAAGAAACACCTACAAAATGAAATGCTTGTAGAAAAAAAATTAGAAAAACACCTACATTGTATATCGAGCTCCAATTAAAGATTCTCATCTTTGCAATATGGCTATGGAATTCTTGTTATTGGTGGAGGCAACTAGGCTTTGTTGGATGGATGATACAGCAGCATGGTCCATACCGTCATCAACAAGTTAGTTAATATCGTCCTTGTATACTAGACGAATTCCACACATTTTCGTTTCATTATAATCGACACTAATAGAAACCTCAACTTCACACCACTGGTTCGGGTTATCCAGAGATTTCCAAAATTCATGATCGAGAATTTTTTAGATCAAACACTGATGATCCGAAAGCAATATTGTCTTAGTCCCTTTTTCGCATGGATAGATGATATGAAGAGTGTAAGGGCAACACTTATCACGGTTTATGAAGCATAATTTAAGATCCATATGTTTTTTACACTCGTGATTACTATTCATAGATATCCCTTGAAGAACGGCACAAAAGGAAAACCCCATGAACTTATCATTATACCAATGTGGCGGAAGCTTCATTAAAACTAAAGGCCCCATATTCTGATTGCTGAACCACTTTGGAATCTTTCTTCCAGGAAAACAATAACAAATGTTGTGTCCTTGTTCCGTGATAATGAAATTGTTAAATCAGTAAAAACTCACACATACACAACACACACACACACACACACACACACACACACACACATATATATATATATATATATATATATATATATATATATATATATATATATATATATAGGAGAAGGCTCACCTACATCATGCTCTATACATCATCCATGCATCACGCTTAATTATAAGCCCTCAAAAACTTTTTTTTTCAAATTTTATATTTTTCCCTTGAAATTAACGTTCTAATCAACTCATATGCAAAAAATTAGGTCAAAATACATTTTGTAACTATTTTTAAAAAATCCACAAAAAACTGCTAAAATTACCTTATTTGTAAGGGTCTGCGCTAGCAGTTTTTTGTGGATTTTTTAAAAATAGCTACAAAATATATTTTGACCTAATTTTTTGAATATGGGTTGATTGGAAGGTTAATTTCAGGGGAAAAATATATAATTTGAAAAAAAAAGTTTTCTAGGGCCTAGAATTAGGTTTGATGTACGGTGTGATGTATAGTGCATGATGTAGGTGAGCCTTCCTCTATATATATACAAATAATAATGTTCATGTGCGGAGTAGTCCGCATTTTAAGAATGCGGACCGGACATGTGTCACTTAACGGTGCGCCTAGAAATTATCGCCTAAATTATAGGCACACTCTCTCTCTTTTCTGGGCGCACCGCCAGGTGGCACATCTCTGGTCGGCATTCTTAAATGCGGACTAGTCCGCACAAGAGCAGGACTATATATATATATATATATAGAGAGAGAGAGAGAGAGAGGACCTGAAGTATATGCTGCCATAATTTATTAAACATGGGGTTACTTTGTCCTTCCTCAAACAGCCGCCAGCAATTACCGAATGACCTGCCTTCCAATTTTTTGTTCTTGTTCAATAACAGATCTAGATTTATTCTTAGTGATGGGAACTCATCTGCAAACAACCAATATAAACTTGATGGAAGTTCCGGCAATGTTTTAAGCATCTTACAGCCAACCAACGAGAGGTAATGAAGTCGAGGAAGTTCACTAATGCTTGCATGTTGTATATCAACAACATTACTTCCTCCCAGATATAGAAATTCCAAAGATAACAAGCACCCAAGACCACTGGAGAGGGTTCCACGTACCAGATTGCAATCCCTGAGAGGAGATCTAATATCACTAACGAGTGACGGAGGCATGTGAGGCCCAGTGGGGGTTGTAGCCCCCAGTGAAGTATTAAAAAAAAATAGATATATATAATTTTGGGTATAAATTTATAAAGTTAGAAATATATTGGGCAAGGATGTAATTTAGGAAACCTTTTCTAACTTAATCTAACTAAACTTATCCAAACAACACACACATTCTAAGAGAAAAGCAAGCTGCCGCCTCCCTCCCTCCCTCCCTCCTTAAAGGTATGAAACCATCTCCAACCTTGTTTTGATTTTTTTGATAAATTTAATTCCAAAGTTAACAACTCTTGCATATTTATATTTTGTAGATTTATTGATATTTTGTTTTGGAGTAAACTATTTGTATTGGTATTTATTTGGGGTATACTATTTGTATTGATTTTTTGGGGGGTAAATATTGGTATTTTTTTGGATAAACTATTTGTATTGGTATTTTTTTGGGGTACACTATTTGTATTGGTATTTTTTATTTTGGTATTTTTTGGGGGTAAACCATTAGTATAAATTTGTATTGTATTAGTATTTTTTGGGGTTCAAATGCAGTGGGGTAAACCATTTGTATAAATTTTTTATTTTGGTATTTTTTGGGGGGTAAACTATTTGTATTGGTATTTATTTGGGGTAAACTATTTGTATTGATTTTTTTGGGGGTAAACTATTTGTGTTATGCTCATTTAAATATTTGTTTCTCTTTCCATTAGATTAAATAAATTTCATTATTTTTGGTAAATAGTCAAAAATAACCTCAAAAAAAAAAAATTGGGGGCAAACCCCCGAAATTTAGCCCCCACTGACTCATATTCCTAGCTACGTCCAACGAAGATAAACTCGATAAAGGAGGCAATACCAATCTAATGGAATCTTGGAATTTTCGCCATGATAACCAATATGAAACAATTGAAGTCGGTGATGGAGACATCGATCCTCTACCGCAACCACAAAAGGATAGGATTTCGAGATTCTTCAAACGTAGAATTGAAAGCGGTGGTTGTGTAATAGCAGTTTCTTCTAAAACAAGCTTCTATAAACATTGTAAATTTCCCACATTCTCTGGTAAGTTATCGAGTTTTGAGCAACCACAGAGATCAAGTACTCGTAAAATTTCTAACATACATATGATACTGGGAAGGCTAATAAGATTTTTATAGTCTCTTAAAACTATCACACGAAGGTTGGTGAGTTGTCCAATTGATGATGGTAGCACTTCAATAGAAGTTTCATCTGAATAAACTCCTCCAGAGATTCTAAACTTCCCAAATCATTCGGTAATTTGTCAAGTTTCGAACAATTAGAGAGAATTAGTTCTTTTAGATGCTTCAACATGCAAATAGTATTCGGAAGACTCCTAAGACTCTTGCAGTTCCTTAAATTCATCAAGACAAGGTTGGTGACGTGTCCAACAGATGGATGAACCTCTTTTAAACCTGTACACCCTTCAAGAATTAGTTCCTCAAGATATGGCACCTCCGTTAAGTCTGGGGCCCTGATTAGCTTTTGGGAATGACTAAAGTCCATGTATTTCAATTTTTCTACCACCTGTTAAGAACAACAAAAAATTATGTATTACAATGAATTCCACCAACCTGACATTATATTTAACACGTGAAGGAAACATATATAAATGCATTTAACAGCCACACCTTTTTTCCCTTCGAAACTTCGGTTATGCGGCTGTAACGCATTTCAAGTCCAACAAGCTTCTCTAGTTGGAAACTTGGTGGCAAAGATTTTGATGGAAATCCAAACCACTTAAGCCATCGTAGCTCATCCGAAAGATATTCAAGACCTTGAGGAACACCGGCATTATAAACGATGAGTAGTCTTAGCCTGTTCATATTTTTGAAGTCTTCGGTACTAAAATTTATTTCTTCTGTTCTGGCATTTATTGCTTTGGTTCGAACGAGGATTTCTTCTGGTTCAAGAAAATCAAGCACTATGCCTTTAACCTCTTCTGTCGCTGACAATTGTGGGCACAGATTATTTGTAAGGAAAGGAAAAAAAGACTAATAAAGTTCTTTGTATTTCTTTCTTATTAATTACAATAAATGGAGGGTAGAATGTTATGCTTTGAAGAACACTCACCGTGCCTCTTTTTAATACCTGTTTATATCATCGATAAGCCACAACCTGCTACGTTTCCCAGGCTCGTCAGGAGAACTTCTACGAACAATATGCCAACCCGTTTCCTGCACTAATTGATGCATCAATATCCTATTTTGAGAAACAAATGTCAAAGATTTTTTTATAAGAACACTTATTCCCATATCTGGGTGGAGATTACAATTGTTAAGTATTCTTGTTATATAATCTTTCTCCTTCCCGTTGAAGAAACATGCTATATCCAGGAAAATTTCCTTTTCTGTGTCCTCCAAACCATCAAAACCTATTTTTAGTGATTCTAGAATTTCACGACCCGGGCCTTTATCTTTTAATCTATCAACTGCACTTCTCCACATAGCCTTGTCTCTACCGTATAAAGCAGAACCCAAAACTCTAAGAGCTAAAGGAAGGCCACCAGCATAATTTACAACATAATAGGCGAGCTTTTCATAATCGTTTGGAGGATGAATTTTTTTTAAAAGCCTTCCAACTGAAGAGCTGAATAGCTTCGTAATCATTTAACACAGTCATCTCATGGATTCTGCATACTTTATGCCCAACAAGAATCTGTTTATCTCTAGTTGTTATGATGATTCTACTCACCGGACCCAACCAGTCATTCTTTCCAGCTAATGCCTCTAGTTGTTTGAAACTATCAGCGTTGTCAAGAACAATAAGAACCCTTCTAGAGCGCAGGCTTCTCCTTATCATTTGGGCTCCATCAAAAAAATTGTTTATCTCCAAATTTTTTTCCATTAGGATCTCGGAAAGAAGTTTATTTTGAAAATATTTTAGACCATGTTTTGTTGCAGCATCTCTAACATCGTGAAGAAAACTATAACCCTCAAACTGCTTGCAGATTCTCTCAAAAATTGTTCTAGCAGTAGTTGTCTTACCTATTCCACTTAATCCTCATATCCCCACAAATCGAACATCATTTGACCCTATACTTAACAATGAGTTTACTTTCTCCACACGTGACTCTATTCCGACAAGATTTTCGATGGCACTTGAAAATGTATCACCCAATTTACCCAAAAGCTCTAAAACAATTCCTCGGATACATTTGGATTCATGCCTGTAAATTGGAAAGAATATGTGAGAAATGAAAATCGTGGAGAGACAGAATATAAAGATTATGATGTCATTTATTTCCTTTTGAGTTTTGAAAGAATCTTATTATGATCAATCCTTTTGTTTGGAATTAACATAAATATTTGGACTCTATTAAGATATTATTCCGATAATAACTTGTTTATAACATAGCATTTTCTGTTAATGTTGTATAGATTACTCAGATTGATCTATACTTTAAAGATGACTTTGGACAAAGATTTTACTCTAAAAAATTCTTGTTTATATTGTATAACATGACCTTTTAACTTATGTAACATTTCAAATGATAGATGTACATACCTTCAAATTGATTATCAAATCGTCCGACTCATAAGGAGGATTCCTTGGGTTAGAAGGGGGGAGGGACAGGGGTGTTTTCGGTTAGAGGTTACTATTTGATTCTGAGCGGTGGAGGGAACAACAGAGGGTGTTTCCATTGGAAGAGTATTTGGAAGGTCAAAGCGTCGTCGAAGGTCAGATTCTTCGTGTGAACTGCGACTAAACGGACCATTTTGATGTTGGAGGAGCTCCAAAAGAGAAGTTACTGGCAGGCTAATCGTTGTTGGCTATGTAAGGAGGTTGAGGAGAAGACTAATCACATTCTTCTTCACTGTAGGGTGCCGAGAGGTCTGTGGGACATATTCATTTACCTTACTAGTATCATTTGGGTAATGCCCGGGTCTGTGACAGAGCTCTTAGAGGCATGGAGACCTCCGAGGGGGTGGTTGGATGACATGACGGGTATGGAGGGTTGTCCCTCATTTCATTTTTTGGACGGTTTGGAAGGAGAAGAATGCGAGATGCTTTGATGACATTGAAACTGCTCCTTCAAGACTTCGTTATTTATTTCTGAGCACTTTTCTTAGTTGGTGCAAGGAGAAGATTCCAGTCACGACTCGAGAGTTTCTTCAGTTTGTTGAGGAGATTCACTCTGCTATGTAGCTTGGTTCTTTGTTTGTAGGGGTTTGATTTGATTTTTCTTACTTTTTTCAATTAGAGGCTAGTTGTTTTGTATACTTCATGTATACGGGTTCGCTCCCTTAGCGTTTGGTTTTATATATCATTTACTTATCAAAAACAAAAAAAAAATAACTACTAAAATTTTACGGGGTTGGATATGGGATATTTACTATGTTAAACTGTGAGTGAAAATATTTACTAATTTATATTATAAGCAATGTGAGGTATTTGTGGTGTCAAAGTTTTACAATTTCATGGAATATGGATTCTATTTGATATAACTCAATGACTGATTTTTTAGTGGGGGGGAGAACAGTTTTGCGAAAAACAATGCACATCAAAAGATACAGATTCTAAATATTGGGAAAAAAAAGTGCCATTGTTTTGAATAACTAAAAAAAAAAGGCATTTCGTCCGAGTGTCGAGTGAGCTTTATGGCACCGAAGTTTTTTCGTCACCCTAGAAATTTGTCTTTTTAATTGTAGATAATTAAAGTAATAAACTAATATAGCCATCGGCAATTTTCTCTACATCTGAGCTACATGTATAGGCTGCTTCACTAGAGTTTCTCTCCACTGTCCCACCTTTTTAAAGTTATTATGTTTGGCAAATGCTTTCCCAAAATTATACTCGCACATATTCACAAGTCCTTCATTTGGTTTTACTATAACTTCAAATCAATACACAATTTTTGTTTGAAATTTTTGTTTTGGGTTTGTAGTTTTTTAACCTCAATAATCTTGATTAGGCATCCTACATTTGATAGAAAACAAGTCTGTAGCTCTAGTTGAGCACTTGTCCATTTTGAAGACATAATATCCTAAACAAAGACAACATGAGAAGTTATTGATGTTCTTTATATATATATATATTGTTCGTATGAAATTGGTCTAATGTGCTCACATGCTCTTGATCAATTTGATGAATTGTGAGGGAGCATTTATCACATGCCTTTCACGGACCTTCACTTTTGGGGCAGTAGTGCTGATAATAGATTTAGATTATGCATTTTTAGGACTTACAATAATATTGGTTATGAATATAGGACAACATACATTTTGTTTTCGTTTTTAGTCCATATTTTCAAATTTAAAGGACACGTGGCATGTTGTGATTGGTTGACATTTTATGGATATGGATTCGCGACACCGACTTTATTAAAAAATAGGGACTAAAATTCTAAATGAAAGAATTTTTGTCGTATTTCCAGAATACATATTACAATAAACTCTAACTTTACAAATCCCATTTAGAAATCCCCTAATAGATTCCCTATCTTCCCATTTTTGGTGTGCGTTGGTTAGATTCCTCGATTTTGGGTCTTTTTGAAACATATATGGATTGTATTTTTAATTAATCGAATTCAAAAATTGAATCTAATAAAACAAATTCCTTGCAATAAAATTCTATATATGTCATTTAGTCTAAGCACTAATGATAAAATGTATAATACCACAAACTAATAATACATTTTAGCCAATAAAATTAAAACACGTATATCTTTTTAAATATATTATATAGTGAGTTTGGATCAGTTCCGCTCGTTTTTTACACATGTGTAAGGACGAAATTCTCCAATTGAGTCTTAATGTAGTTTTGGCTCAATTCCGGACAAAAACGTTAATGTCATAGGATAGTATTCAATTATATTCATTCAAGCCTATGACGAGTTAGTTGAAGACATAGCAGCCAAGATATTAAAGCTTCATCAAATTTCGTGTGTATTGTGCCTCGTTTCTACGTCATCAACATGGTTCCATTGCTCCTAAGGTATGAATATATATATATATATATATATATATATATAGGAGCTTGGAACAATTTATATTGGGTATACAATTTATTTTAAAGTGTTGTTTAATTTCAGAAAATTTCTTTAAAAATCGAAATTTAAACTTTCTGGGCTAAAAATCAAAATTTAAACTTTCTGGAAGTTCGTTCGATATTGTCGTTCAAACGAGTTTTTTGTTCGAACGAGAATGTCGTTCGAACAAGGTTTGCCAACTAGTTCCCTGATTGGCCACTGGTATGTCGTTCGAACGAGAATTCCAACGAGATTTCTAACGAGTTCAACTTTTATACACTAGAACTTCGTTAGAAGGGGCGTTCGAACGAAAAAAATCTCATTCGAATGAGATTTGGCGGGAACAGTTAATTGACAGTTTTAAGCAGTTTTTCCTATTTTTTCCACTTTCTTTCCCCACTAACTTTTGACATAATTTATAAAGTGCGGAAATAAACTTTTTGAACTCAACTTTTTCACATACTACTATCTCCTAGAGAGAGTTTGAGAACAAAAATTCCAAAAGGAAAAAGTTCAAAGTTTGAGTGTTAATCTTTCAAGAAAAAAATTTTAAACACTTTTGTTTACACTCAATTGTTTGTGTATCCAAGTCCCTTTATATATATACTTTGCTTGGAGTTTGGCACCGATTTTATCTCAACGGTTTGAAGAGAAGTTTGGGTTTACTTATAAATCCCACAAAGAAGAAGATTGTTTGCGTTGTCATACCCACTTAAAGAAAGGCTCCTTGTTCGGGTGACGGTGACCAAGATAGTTCGATCGGTGGATTCCGAGACCCTGGTGGAGCTCCATGGTTATTCGCTAGGCGGATGTGTGTACAAGAAGAAGCCTCGGGGATTGGATGGAGTCAAGTCGAGTGTTTTAAGTCTTCCGTGTCTTGTACTTGTAAAACCATACTTAATGGATTTGAGGCTAGGGCCGTCCGAGTTTTTTTCCCGTTGTGAGTTTTTCCTCGTAAATCGCGGCGTAGTGGTTTTTTATTTATTTTATCTTGTTATATCATTTAGTTGCATGCTTAGGGCTAAAAGATAAAATATGATTTTTATCACTACTTGTTTAATTTGGTGCTAACTAAATTAACTTTGGGTAATGTTTAATTAATTTAGTTCAAGTCATTTAATTGAATTTGATAAAATTTGGTTTGGCCTAAAATTGCAAAAATGATTCATAAATATTTGTTAGGTAAATTTCTAGGACTTGGTTTAAGTTAATTATGTTTAAGTGAATATTCTATTAACTGTTTAATTTAATTTCACTTGGTTTAATTTTATTTTGAAAAGAAATTAAAATTTATTTTGTGTTTGAACCATCTTGCTTCCGCATCTATCCAAAAGGAAATTACTCTTGTATTGTAAGCAGTTTAAAAATTGGGGTTCTTGCACCTTCAAATTGGTATCAGAGACGGAGCACTAATTTATCGCGTCAAAGATCCGTTTTTCTGCTTTTATAATTTTTGTGCTCCTTATGTTTTTAGGTAGTTTAATTTTTTTTACTCACTCTTATTTTTGTTTGTATCTCTCAATGGGACGTCTTAATAAAATTTTTTCCATTTCTAATGATAATGATATTTTTGATATTCGAGAAGAATTTAATGGGCTTAATAAGTGTAATGAAAAAATAAGAGAATTAAATTTGAGATTTGCAAAAAGAATTAAGTTTCTTGAAAATGAAAATTTATGTTTTAAATATAGAATTGAACTTTTGCAAACCTCACTATCTCAAAAATATATTTTTCGTGAAAAGATCTGGACATAAATTAAAATTTTAATATTTTACAAATGTCCAAGAAAGAGAGTGATAGTCGAGAAAAGACTCTTAGGTACAAGTTTGCTCACATTGAGGGGGAGCGTCATAACCTTCTAGAAGTTATAGAAAATTTAAAGATGGAGTCCCTTAAAATTCTGAAGTCTAATTTATTACTTGAGTTCGAAATTTTAAAAATGAAAAATGATTTACTGAACTCGAGTAGTACTAGTAGTAGTAATGGTTCTAGCACATCTTGTTAAAATGCTTCCGTTGCTAAAGCCAAGACCATTATTTGTTTTAGAGGGTCAACTTTATCCAAGGACTTTAGAAAAGGTCACACCTTAGATAACATTCCTCGTGTTTACACATGCTTGCATTGTGGTAGGAAAGGTCACCTTAGGTCATTTTGTTTTGATCTTAAAAGAAGTCCTAGGAAGCCTATGTCTAGCATTTCATTAGTTCTCAAATCCTATCATTTTAAATATACATCTATATGGGTTAGGAAATCATTTTTAGACGAGCTACATATTAGATTTGTTGATTCTCATTTGCTTTCACATGAACCCTCCCTCGCTAAATTTAAAGGTTGAATGTATTATTCTTGTTTGCATACTCTATCTTTTTGTGCTTCATATTATATATCATTGCTAGGTGTATGCATGTTTAGTCATTACTGTATTTCATATCTCATGCTAAAAATCATGATTTGTTTATCTTTTCTATTATATTTCTTTTGATTTGCATTAAATATAAAATACAAAAAGATTTTTGTTTGTGTTTCACTTTTAGTAATTTAGGCTTAATGTAAAATTCAAATAATTTTTGTTTGTCTTTTGAGTGAATATTTTTATTTTTGCTTAAAAATTTGAAAAACTCAAAAGATTTAATTTGTGTGTATTTTGTTTTCACTCACATTTTGGGGCATATGTTTGTGTTTGAATCCTCATTTCGCTTCCATGTGACTAGAACTTTTGGTTAGAATTTTAATCCTTAAAATGTTCTTTATCATTCTTACATGGAGTAGCTTAAGTTTGACTTGCTTAATGGATTCATTTTTATATTCCTTTACACATGCACGAGCTTTCTGAACCTTAACGTCACATGTTATATTTGAGCTTTTTGAGGCGTTCTCCTACCGATCTAGTCATCTACATACTATGACCTAAGAGATCTAGTGCATGTCAAAATCCGTTGCACGTGAGATTTGTGAGATATAAAAATAATATTTATAAATGTGCACGGGGAAGGGCTCTGAAAGGAATAATAATTCTTTGCGAATAGTAAGCCACCGTTTTAAATGGACCTAAAAGAAATACATGCTCCAAAAGCCTAGAAAAAGAATAATGGCATTAAAAGAAAAATACTATTGTCAAGGCCTATGTTTGATTGATATATTCATTCAATATATATATATGCTTATTGAGGGAGATTTGATGGTATATCAATGGTTTGCACAATGTCCGCTTATCCTAGTTGCGCTTACAATGTCATGACTCTATTGGTTTGTAGAATCATCAACATACTAGGCTTGTATGCATTGTGTTTGTTTGTTCATTAGTTCACTTTATCATGTCACATAAAGGCTAAATTCTAGTTGATAAAGTTTTACACTCAAATGCGAACTACGTGAACACGTTTAAGTGATTGGGTTTCAATTCATTGGTATCTTATTCACACCCCATCACTTTCGTTTCCACATGACACATATATGCTATAAGAGTGTGAAAAACTTATGTTATTTATTTTTGTATCATTTTGGTGTTTATATCTATATGTGTGTACCTATGCTTAGTTTGAATCTATTATGTAGACATATATATGATATTTTTTTGTCTTTGCCTTGCGATCTAGTCCATCTATACTTCAACTTCATCTTTGGTATATATCTTGGTGAACTTTTTATTGATATCATATGCTTAATTTCTCATGTATCATATTGGTATCATTTTCTTGCATATTAGTTGATATCCTCTGATTTTTGTATGGATTAGTTATGTTTTTGTTGCCCATATGCTTTCATATTCTTATCACATTAAGTTTCATCGTGTTTACATTAGTTTATATCCTTTGTTTATTCCTGAAAAAAAGGGGGTGAATGATAGGAGGAGAAATGGTATTTAATCCTATTGTAATCGTATCTTAGTTTGGGAGATTTAACTTAGGGGGAGTCGCGACCTTCTTAGGTAGATTATAGTTGATAAAGGGGAGAATTAATTTAGGGGGAGTATTTAATTTAATTTCATTTAATATTTTGATATTCCATATGCGTTTGATAGTTTGCTTAAGTGTGCAAGAATTCTTCTAAATGGCAGATTTCATTGTCGGCAAAGATATTGATCCTTGGGTCTTGAGTCAGGTATTGGGTGGGATGTTTATGTCTAGTAGAGCTTGACGGCCCTTTAGGATTTCGTTGGTTTTTGTCCCGGAATTGCCAAATGGGGAGATTTGTAAGGACACAATTCTCCAATTGAGTCTTACTGTAGTTTTGGCTCAATTTCGGACAAAAACGTTTATGTCATCGGATAGTATTCAATTATATTCATTCAAGCCTATGACGAGTTAGTTGAAGACGTAGCGACCAAGATATTAAAGCTTCATCAAATGTCGTGTGTATTGTGCCTCATTTCTACATCATTAACATGGTTCCATTGCTCCTAAGGTATATATATATATATAGGAGCTTGAAACAATTTATATTGGGTGTACAATTTATTTTAAACTGTTGTTTAATTTCAGAAAATTTCTTTAAAACTTTAAACATAAAGTTTCTCGGCTAAAAATCGAAATTTAAACTTTCTGGAAGTTCGTTCGATATTGTCGTTCGAACGAGGTTTGCCAATGCGTTCCCTGATTGGCCACTAGTATATCGTTCGAATTATCGTTAGAACGAGAATGTCGTTCGAATGAGAATTCCAACGAGATTTCTAACGATTTCAACTTTTATACACTCGAACTTCGTTAGAAGGTTCGTTCGAACGAGACTTCGTTCGAATGAAAAATCTCGTTCGAACGAGATTCGGAGGATCAGTTAATTGGCAGTTTTAAGCAGTTTTTCTCACTTTTTCCATTTTCTTTCCCCACTAACTTTTGACATAATTTATAAAGTGTGGAACAAACTTTCTGGACTAAACTTTTTCACATACTACTATTATCTATAGAGAGTTTGAGAACAAAAATTCCAAAAGGAAAAAGTTCAAAGTTTGAGTGTTAATCTTTCAAGAAAAATTTCTTACACACTTTTGTTTACACCCAATTGTTTGTGTATCCAAGTCCCTTTATATATATACTTTGCTTGGAATTTGGCACCGATTTTATCTCAACCGTTTGAAAAGAAGTTTGGATTTACTTTTAAATCTCACAAAGAAGAAGAGTGTTTGCGCTGTCATACCCACTTGGAGAAAGGTTCCTTGTTCGGGTGACGGTGACCAAGATAGTCTGATCGGTGGATTCCGAGACCGCAGTGGAGCTCCGTGGTTATTCACTAGGCGGAGGTTTGTACAAGAAGAAGTGTCGGGGCTTAGACGGAGTCAAGTCGAGTGTTGTAAGTCTTTCGTGTCTTGTACTTGTAAAACCATACTAAGTGGATTTGAGGCTAGGGTCGTCCGAGTTTTTTTCCCGTTGTGGATTTTTCCTCATTCATCGCGGTGTAATGGCTTCTTGTTTATTTTATCTTGTTATATCATTTAGTTGCATGCTTAAGGCTAAAAGATAAAATATTATTTATATCACAACTTGTTTAATTTGGTGCTAACTAAATTAACTTTGGTAATGTTTAATTAATTTAGTTCAAGTCATTTAATTTAATTTGATAAAATTTGGTTTGGCCTAAAATTGCAAAAATGATTCGTAAATATTTGTTAGGCAAATTTCTAGGACTTGGTTTAAGTTAATTGTGTTTAAGTGAATATTGTATTAACTGTTTAATTTAATTTCACTTGGTTTAATTTTAATTTGAAAAGAAATTAAAATTTATTTTGTGTTTGAACCATCTCACTTCCGCATCTATCTAAAAGGAAATTACTCTTGTATTGTAAGTAGTTTAAAAATTGGCGTTCTTGCACCTTCAACATGCCTAACCAAAACTCATCCACGATCGATTCTTTAAAAACTAAATCCTATCCAATAGTTGGATTTTAAACAGTAATTGTTGGGGGGATACAATTTCATTGATACGTGGAATAAATTTACACCAACTCTCAAATTTCGACTCACACTATTAACTCTTTGACATGGCACAATCTCATTTGTCAAGCTATTTTTTTAATAGAAACTTTGTATTTTCAAACTTTGTTTTTAAAAATTTTATTTTTAAAAAAACTAGATTTGTCGAGTTGGATTTTTTTAATAGAAACTATAAATTTGTATTTTCAATATAAACTGTTTTTATTTTAAAAATAGTTTTTTTAAAATAAAACATATATTTATTAAATAAATATCTTTTTTTAAATAAAAACAGTTTTTATTGAAAATACAATTTTTTAAAAAAGAACTGTTTTTAATTTTTAAAAACTATTTTTTTTTAAATGTTTTTAACTTTTTATAAGTGTTTTAAAAAAGATATTTACAAAAGGAAAAATATTTGAAAAACTAAAAATTTGTATTTTTAATAAAAGACAATTAAAAAAAACTCATTAAATGACTTGGGTCCGCACTAGCGGCACTAACCGATCGCAATGATAATGTGGTTCTGCGCCAGCAGAACCAATCGCGATGATGATGTGGGTCCGCGCCAGCTGTACTAACCTAACGCGATGATAATGTTGGTCCGAGCCAGTAGCAATAACCAATCGCGATGATGATGTGGTCCGCGCCAACGTCACTAATCAATCGCGATATTTTGGGTCCGTGCCATCTTTTAAGAAATAGCTTTTCATATTTGAAAAATATTTTTTTTTAAAAGAAACTATTTTTAAAAAATAAAAAAATTGTTTTTTTTTAAATAAAATAGTTTTACACAATATCGCGATGATGATGTGGGTCAGCGCCAGTGGCACTAATGGTCTGCGCCATCTTTTAAGAAATAATTTTTTATATTTTAAAAAAATAATGTTTTCTTAATACGAAACTATTCTTAAAAAATAAAAATAAAATTTCTTTTTTCTAAAATGAATTAATTCCAACATTTTTTTAAAAATAAAAGTGTTTTACACAATTTCGCGAACGGTTAGTGACACTGGTGTGGACCGAAGATGCGTAATTTTTGGAGAAAACTATGATAGGAAACCTGGATTCCTCTATAGATTTGAGGAGCTCCGGGGCAATTGATTTTCCACTTGCAAGTCTCTCATCGTCTTTGAAAGTGATAATACCTTTCTGTTCCATAGCAAAGTAGAGATGGTCAACGAAGTTTTTGCGGGTGTCTTCGCCTTTGAAACTCAAAAACACGTCATAAATCCAATGATGATTTGGCAAAGAAGACGATGTTTCTTTGGTGTTGAAGCCATTCAAAACTTTTGATTAATTTCTTCCACAAAATAGGTCTATCACATAATCTTAAAGATGCAAAGTCAACACCAATCAACATCTCTTTTTTATTTCTTTAAAGACTCTTCAAATAAATAAGTAAAGAGTTAGGGTCCGTTTGTTTACACCTCTGAAATCTGAATTTAACTCATTCAGATTTCAGAGGTAGTAAAAATGTGTTTGTTTTCTATACCATTCAGAGCTTAACCGTAATATCATCCTCTTAATGATTCAGAGGTTCAAAATCCTCTGAATCTGATAACTTAAATCTGAATGGAAGCAAATGTACAATAATAGTGCAAACCAAACTCATTCTTTTTCTTAGTTGTTGTCGAATCCATGTCTTCACATGAATCCCTGAGTTTATCAACAATCTCACACACAAATATGATCATATGATACTGGTATATTGTTATATGGATATATATGTGTGTGTATGTAGAGAGATGGAGATTTAACAGGTAAAATAAAAGAAGGAATATAGGTTTGTAATCTACTCTCACAGTTGTTACAAATGACGCCTTAGCTGACTGCAATGAACAACTATGAGCTCTATGCTGAGCAATTGCCAGCTAACATTATGACGCCTTAGCTTTCATTTGTGTAGAGTAAACTTATTTGTGTTGCCTTAGCTGTCATTTTCACATCATTTTATGAGTATTTTTTTTTAATATTTTGTGTGTTCAAATATTTGTGGAGAGTAAACTTATGTATGTGTCTAATATTTTATACAAAAAAGTATGTTTAAGGCTCAACAATAGGCAAAGAAGTTATATCTGGTCATACGTCTCTTCCAACTTTATGTAAGCTTATGTTTGATGTAAAATAATTTAACATGACCAGGGGAAGCATGTACCTTCTGGTGTAATTATTTACATGAAAATGGTATATTCTAGTGTTTAACTAAAATATTATAATATTAAATTATTTGTTTTATATATTTAATTTTGCAAATTTTTAATTTTTAAGTACCTTAACTTTTCAGTACAGTTTATTTTAAAAGCTTATGTCTTAGTAGTTTTTACTTTGAAACTTTATGTTATTTTACACACTTTGAAAAAAATTATTTTTAATGCATTTATTCCCTCAAACAACCATTTATCTAATATTCTTTTATTTTTAAAGGTCCGCGCCAGCGACACGCCTTTTTTGTTTAATAAACATCTTGTTTTTATAATATTTATTGTATGTAATAATATTTATTTACGATCATGAATGTTTTAAATATACATTTTGTTTATAAAATAAATATAAGGGTAAAATGGTCCAAATAATCTGCATTCAGATTTCAGACATAAATCTGCAAACAAACAATTTACATTCAGAATTTTCATTCAGACATCAAACAAACAACTTTTTCAGATTCAGATTTCAGACTTCAGATTCAGACAAAAAAAACAAACGCAACCTTAGAGAGACAAGTTGATAGAAAATGTGACTCAGTAAACGAAGAAAAGTTGGCCCAAACTTATCCACCTCTCCATTCTCATTTCCATTAAGTTAGCTTTCAAGATTCCGTATCTAGCAAGTTTTACTATTTTATTTTCTTATTAAAACGTGATATTCTAAATTTAAAGATAAGCTACTATAATTTCAGTTTTCTTTTAATACATATGATACTTTTTAGGGCTAATGATCAAGTATAATATTTTCAATTTTAAACTCATGGAGTAAAAAATGGATCAATTTTCCTTTGGTTTTATGCATATATGTGTGTGTGTGTACATATTTTATAACTTTATGCACAATTACATTAGGGATGATAACTTTAGAAACGACACAAAAACACGATACAAAATTAACACGATATATCGTGTTCGTGTCGGTTTTTTTTAACACAAAGTCGTGTCGTGTCGTGTCGTGTCGTGTTTGTGTCAAAATTATGAGTCGTGTTGATCGTGTTTTTTTAGGTTATCAAGTTTATTTATGTTTACTTTAGAGTACAATTTATGAAATTGTGTTATTCGTGTCGTGTCCGCCCAAAAACATGAATTGTCACCCTTAATGTACATATATATCATTTTATCTCCTTTTTTTTTTAAATGTGTTACTCCCACTCCCAAGTTATCATAAGTCGAACCTTTACATGTTCTTCGTACCAAAAATATGTGGGAACAAAGTAAACATGACAATTTTTATTTAGACAACATGTAATTTTGGATCTAATTTCCAATTATTTTTAGTCCAACATTTTTTCCAAAAATATTTTTAGTCTCTACGGTGACATTAGCCAAATCCATAGAAAACTGACGTGCCATTACCACTTCAGCGATGCTTGCCATGCAAACATGGATGATGATGTTACAATGTTACGTCATGAACGGTGTTGAAGTGATAGTGGTACAATATTTGTTCTAGTTGTCACAACCATTATCACAATTTTCCAATAGAGCGTATAAATATAAAACTATAAAATATCGTTAAAACATTTTCTATTGATTTTGAAAAAAAGGTGGATTTAAACACTAAAGGGAAAAAATCCTACGAACTAAACGGCCAAGAATTTGTATATCCGTTGATATTGGTTTGACCTAATTTAATTTGCTAAGCAAATTCAAAACAAGAAAATACAAAATCAATTCATCTTTGGAATAGTTTAGAATGGATAAAAGTATTCAATCTAACTAATATGAATAATAAGTTTTCTGTCTGAATTATAGTGTGTAGCCACCTTAGGTAACTAAGTTAGCACATTGGTTACTAAGTTAACCTTCCCAAAGTGTATTATGACAGAAAAGTTGACACACTTTAATTGACAACCTATACTTCTTACATCGTCCTATATTACATTTGTTTCCTGTAGGATTTAGTTAGAATGAAAGAAATACAATATTGAACAAATTTCTAAATATTTGATTGTTTATTCATTCCAACATTCCCATGTCTTAATTTCTGACTTGGTTTTTAAATCTTAGAATAAAGTACCCCAGCAGTCCCTTACCTTTTTCTTGCTCTTAATTTAGTCTCTTATCTTTTCATTGTCTCAATTTAATCTCTCACCTTTCAAATTGGTTCAATTTCATCGCTTAGGTAACAACCATCCAAATATACTAACGACAAAGACTATTTTAAGGGGCATTTGAGGTATTTTAGGTATTAATTCATTCCTCTCTCCTCAACACTCACTGTGGCAATAAAAAAAACTTAGATTGTTATATAATACATTCAATTCAACCTTTTAGTCCATGAAAAATAACAGAAAATTAGGGAGGGAGGAGAATGTAAGAAAAAAACAAAATAGCCACATATCAATTATTTAGTGTAAAACTTGTTCGTACAATTATTTAGTGTAAAACCACTCTATTTTGATATGTGTCTACTTTGTTTGGTTTCTTACATTTTCCACCATTTTCTATTATTTTTCATGGGCTAAAAGGTTGCATCGGATGTATTATATAACAATTTTAGTTTTTTTGCTACCAAAGTGGAGTGTTGAGTAGAAAGGAATGAATTAATATATAAAATACCTCAAATGCTCCTTAAAATGGTCTTTGTCGTTAGTATATTTGGATGGATGTTAAGAAAGGGATGAAATTGAACCAATTTGAAGGGTGAGGGACTAAATTGAGATAATGGAAAGGTAAGGGACTGATAGGGTACTTTACTCTCAATCTTAATATTCACTGTAAATTAGAGTGTGTTTCTTTCAATGTTCCCAATTTTGAAAATACCGATGCGATTATGAAATACCCGTATGATATTATGTAGATTTTATTTTGTGTTATCATGAATTGTATTGCACCGTGCTACTTAGGCCTGTCAATGGGTAGGGTCTGGACCCGGACCCGATCCATATATTAGGGTCTGAGCATATTTTTTTTGGACCCGAGACCCGAATACTCGAAGACCCGTTTATTAAAGGGTAGGGTCTGGATCTTATACAAGAACCGGACCCGAAGACCCGACCAGAATTGTACAATATTATTTTATATATATATATATATATATATATATATATACATATACTATAAATTTATATATATTTATAAATATTTATATATATTTATAAATATATATATATATACATATACTATAAATTTATATATATTTATAAATATTTATATATATTTATAAATATATATATATATATATATATATATATATATATATATGTATATAATAAATATAAATAATATATGTTTTATTTATACTAATAATATTATATAATACATTATAAAATATTTTAATTTAAGATTAAAAAGTAAAGGGGGATAATATAAAATCAATGTATATATTTGGCCAGACCCGGATCCGAATCCGAGCCCCGAAGACCCGAATGGATCCGGGTCTGGATCCAATATTGTAGACCCGATGAAGACCCGGATCCGAACCCGATGAAGACCCAATTACACGGATCTGGATCTCCCTAAACCCGACCCGGCCCTGACCCGTTGACATGCCTAGTGCTACTGGCATGAGACATACCCTACTATGTATATATTACAAATATGATATTAAAAATGAACCATGAAAAGATTTAGGGTACAAATTAATAGAAGTTGTTAACCTGCAAGGTGAAATATCCTATATTTTAAACTTGTGGTGGAATGCCAGATAATGGAGCAAAATGTGGGGTACAAACAAATTTAAACCCTAATGAATTACAAAAAAAAATGCTTTTTGAGACGATGCTCCAGCTGTCTCAAAAGGTTCTCTGGCCGTCTCAAAAATCTTTTAGGACACCATTTGAGGCAGCAAAGGAGGGTCATATTTTGAGACGAAAATAGACGTCTCAAAATAATTTTTTGAAACAAGAAGTAAGTCGTCTCAAAAGGTCATTGCTTGTAGGACCCGTTTGAGACGGCAAAAAAGCCATCTTTTAAACCTATTTTTTTTAGACGCAACAGTCGTCCCAAAAAGGTTTTTTTAGATGGTAACTTAGTCGTCGCAAAAATTCATCGTTTATGAAACCCTTTTGAGACGACAAAGAAGCAGTTTTTAATAATTTTGGAACCAAAATTATAATTTCATCAATTCCATAATATATTATATATAATTATAAACAAAATCTCTTAAAAATAATATATGACATATTTGGCATCCAATTTCAACATATATAATATACAATTTTCCATTCAATTATAATTAGAGTTCATAAAAGTAAATTTTCTCTATGCAAATAACAATTCCAATATTGTGTCCACCAACCTAAATATCTCTACACAATTTCACTCATCTCATTAGAAAAAATACATAAAAATCCATTACTCCTAATATAAAATGATGTAAGCAACGTAAACTCGCAATCTTGAAGCATATGACCTCCAATAAAATGACTTCAATGACTTGGCTTATCCACAAAAGGTTGTCACCTGCAATAAAATTTATTTAGTGTCAGTTACTTTAAACAAAGAAGTAATATTTTTTAATAGTTCGTATAGATGACAATCTTTAAAAATATTATAAATTTTGTATATCTTCATATTAATTACTTTTAAAAAACACTTAATATCTTTAAAAAAAAAATCGACAGAGTATCCTTTGTTTATTCATGAAAGCAAACTTGTTTAAACATAAAAATTATTTCAAAAATAACTACAGTAAAAGCCACAACACTGTAACAAGTAACTTCAAAAGGAAAATTTTGATGCCTGAAAAATATTAAAACATACAATTTATCCTAAAGGGAAAAAAATCTCGTAATGATAAAGATGTGTTATTACCTAGTTGGTATGGGTCGTTGAAACACTGGAAGCATGATGAGGATTGTGAGTGGTTGTTTCTTAAATGGTCTTTTCTCGACTATGAGATCGCACATATTCAAACAACGTCGACACTTCTCTCTCCTAAACTTGTATATGTACATATAACATACATAATAAGTGAATTACACAATAATAAAATTGAGAGAGAGAGAGAGAGAGAGAGAGAGAGAGAGAGTAATCATGTTAATTGTACATGGAACAAGGCCCATCAGAACATAAAATGTACTACATGCTTAGAAATATGAAAAATTACCAGCGGTAAGCAATAGTATGTTCAGAATTTGTATAGTTTCTGTTATCTGTGTATGTTTAGAATTATTCTCAACAGTAAGCAACAACATTTTACTTCATATTAATCATAGATACACTTAATCATGAATCCTATTCAAAAAATTACAAAATATAATATCTACATACATTAGATACACTAATATGAACTCAAACTAGTAAAAAGCACAGTTTGACGGTCCTAAAAATCCCAAAACACATGTTATGAGCAACATTCGTGTGTTATGTCAATCACACACTTGAAACACAATTCTAGACTCACTTATTCTTATACTACACCATGTATACTACATGTCCCGCACTGTTTTTCAAACAGTTTCATGATAGAAGTGTTGCCAAATCTACTGCTTACTTCGATTTAAAAGTGGACATATAAATGATCATAATTACTGTAATTAAATAATTTATGCTTTTTTGTTTATACGAACCTCACATAGTCTAGTTTGTTAACATATAATTTAGTAAAATAAATATGAGTAAGATATGATTAAAAATAGACATAAGAAATATAGAACTCACTTGAGTAATTCGTGACATAAAGCAACCACCAATTCAAATCTTCGACTAACTGAAGTAAGGGGCATAAACCAAGCACCAATAAAATAGAACTAATAATTAATCATTTCATTAGGTAGGAGAGTCTTCACTACACTTGTTCTACATCAATACATATAGGTCCTAGACCTTATGCATAAATTAAGTTATCTGTTAACCGTTCAGTAGCATAATTTGTCTCAATGTTGAATAATTTACCTGAAGTACAGTCTCATTTACTTTTAACTTGATTGATTTTTTTCCCTTTAGTTTTCGTAGAAATATATTGGCCATCAGTAGTTGAAAGGCAGTAACCTTGAACGAGCTTTACCAAGCCAATCTTGGCCCCATTCGAAGCAAACAGCATAGTGGATTCTACAATACAGCAAAATAGAATCAGCATTTTATCAAAGATTAATCATCGTAGTGGAGTAGAAAAGAGACGGTCAACTTGACTTTCAAACATAAACTGCAGGAGACCCTTGACAGAACCAACATCAGTATCTAGAGTCTTATCCTCGTTGAGAATTGCAAATCGATTATCATTAGGCCAATAAAAGCAACATCTCGACCTAGACAACTCACATAAATGTATTGGAGTGAATCCCTCAAACTCATAAGCATACATATCATTATGGGTAGTAGTAGAAAATCAACACTTCATTTAGTCAGTAAAAACCTTTGACTGTTTTTTATTTACTATTAGCCAACTGAGAATCAGTATTTTTCGAAAAAAGAACCACTCAAAAGATGTGAACATTAGAACGGATGCCTTCAAAAAGATGAATAACCTACGACCACTCAAAAATTCATATTGCTTATGTTCCTCAGGGTATTGAATATCTTACGGATAAGCTAAAATGGATTAATTGGTATGGATTCCCTTTAACATATATGCCACAAAGTTTTGAAGCAAAGAAACTTGTTCGACTTAAAATGTGTCACAGTCGCATAGTACAACTTTGGAAGGGAAAGAAGGTACGATTGCCCCCACCCCACCCCCATATATATATACTTCCTGTATTGAATATATTTTCATGTTGAGCTAAGGTAATATAATCATTTTTTCTGAGAGTCAAAAGTGTGTAACATCATCTTCATCTCATTTGAAAATGCAAAATGAGGATGATATTCGCAATCTCCCCATCGAAATAGTCTTCGCTCATCTCGCCGAATGGCTTATCGATTGAAAGAGAATACCCTCCAATTGGCAAAAGCGAGTCACGGCAATTAGAGCCAAGATATCTACAGCCTTTTTGAGTGATGATTTGGAGTCTGAAACTAAAGAGGAAACCTTGGTCCCAACCCCAGATGTATCCATCCTAGATATCTCTTGGTATTAGTGTTGCTAATCCTCAAGTTGATGTGGTTGAAGTAGCTGGTTTATTAAACGTAGCCTCATACCTTCATGCTTTAACTGAAATCCAAGAAAGTATTCATGGCAGGATCCAGTTTCTGGATACAGAGTACAGGAGTAAGATTCTGGGTGATCTATTTAAGATTAAATCATTCCTAAATCAAAGGTTGTTAGAGTTAACAAACAAAGATACTTCGCCTTTGCAACATCAAGTTCAGGCAGTTGCTCCATTCGTGTTGCAGCAGTACACTTCTGATGCAATTCATATATGAAGTTTCCTCTCCCACTTCCTTACTGACAAATAGGAAAACACGGGATCTGATCATGATTCTCAACTCAAAAAGCTTTCTGGATAGGCTGGTGAGTACAATTGAGGAAAACAAGCACCATGAAGTGAAGTTGAAGGAAGGGTTGAAGGACTTGGTTGTTAAACGCATGAAGCTTCAGAATTCATTATATTCGTTGTTCTTGAAACAAGAAGCAGCTTTGACAAAAACCAAGGAGTTGAAACTCTATGAGACTGTACTTTCATCCATTTTTTATGGAAGACCTATCGATATTATTGTAGAGATCAATACCCTATTGAGTAGTAATATTGCTATTTAGAACGCTCAATCAACCTGAGTTTGTGTTCTATACTTCTATTTCTTGTTAACGACAAATAAAAGAATCGGTTGAATTTTTATTTAATGCAAAATCTCTATTATTGACCTTAAAAAATTAAAAAATAATCCATTAGAGGTGTATACGATACTAATGCTTTACAAACACTTAGTTTTAATTATTAAGTCCATCATCTTGAACATTAGAGGTGTGAAGAAATGGGGGTTGGAAATTTAAAAAGCTTATAATTATTCATAATATCGCTTTCTTGTTATTATTGAGCCTAGTGCTACACTTCAGCAGCTAAGGTAAATAAGAAACTACCTAATGCTACACTTCACCTGAAAAGGAAGAAAGGAATAAGTATTTGTTAATGAATCATGTCTTTAAACTAGGACAACGAAGAAACACAAAATTAATTACATTCAATTGATAAAGAAATTAGCATGTAGGCCTCAACGAGAATCTATTACAAAGTTTTATGGTTGATCAAGAATACCTGCCACCCAAAGCTTGTTTGACAGCCTTAAAAATATAGCACGGTAATATAAGAAAAACAAGAAGAAAGATTCCAATGATCAACAATCATGATCTCCTCAGAAGGAAGATCGCCATTCTTGATAGAATCAAAGTGTGTGTTAATCACCTTTTCATTTCTCGTCCCGTAGAATAACAGGTTTGGAAATACTTTGGAAATTTATTGAGTTTAAAAATGTCTTTCTTTTCATTTAAAGCTATGCAATGTTTTTGGTGGCTAAGAAGATCTTTTAATAAGTTCATAAACTATTTGCTCAAAGTGTTACCTTTTGTGTATTGTTTGGGGTTGTGGAAAAATGAAACCCAGATTGGTTTGATGGGGGTGATCATGTCTCAAAAGATTGTCAAGATAAAATATATTGAGTTAGTGAAAGATATATGCATGGTGGTTAAAATCAAGTGCGGCAAGGGGGATGATTTCAAATATTTAGCTCAATTATTTCATAATGAGTATGTCAAAGATGTCAGTAAAGTCTCCAAATATGTTTATTGGTCCAAAGATTCTCATTGAAGATTCAAACTAATTATAGATTGGTCATCTAAAGGTAATCCAGGTACATGTGGTTGTGGGGAGTCTAAAGGGATAAGTATGGTAAAATTATTTGGGCTTTTTCAAATCATGTGGGAGTTAATAGTGTTATTTTTCCAGAGATTAGTGTTATTAGGATTGGTCGTCAGCTATCCAAGGAGAGGGGCTTCAGCCATGACGAGTTAGAATCCTATTCTAAAGTTCTTAGAGATATCTTAAAATTCAAAACATGGAAAGTACCTTGGAAAAGTGAAATCATAATTAAAGACATTCAAAATTGTTTTGTTGAGCTGTACATTAACTTTAACCATTATTACATGGAAGCTAACTATGTAGTAGATTTCTTAGCCAATATTGGAGCTATTGAGGTTCATCAAAAGATCTTTGAATACTATGAAAATCTTCCTAATCTGATGACGGGAATGAAAAAAACTGATAAATGGGGTCCTCCTTTGAGAATGCCAAAATGAAGAAGTATCCTTTTTTCAAGGATTGTACATCTAGAATCAAATGGTGTGCCGTTAAATATAAGTGCCCAAATAATGAAGGCTAAAACATAATGATTAACAATTAACTTTTACCTTCATATGCAAATGTATAAATGATGATTAATCCCATGTTTAGTAGGATTAGTATTCTAATTGGAATTCTCTTACATGATAACCACATAGCAATTGGAACTTGGACTTATGAATATCGATATATTACTCGTATGCAATCTTCACCAGTTTAGTATTTACACATTTACCTTCATATACACAAGGGAATACTCCTATTGATGACAAATTTACACATTTACACAATATGTTTTGGAAAGTGTCATTTTATACCTGCCATATGTTTTTAAATTGTCTTTACAATTATTAATATGCAAGTACTTTAGCAGTTAATTTAGACACTCCAACGGGTATCATAAAAACTATTCCACTATCAATGCAAGTACGCTCCCAGACATGATATGCTTTTATTGGCCTTATTAAAGATATTCATTAATCAGAAGATTTGACTAAAACTTTTAATTAGTTATGTTAAGGCAGATGACAATGATAGAGGAAAAAGAAAAGGAAGGTTCATAACACTTACTAGTTGTGATAATTATATGAAGGCTTTTTCAAATAAGGACACGTGAACCTTTGTAGTTCTCCTAATCTTACACAATGATTTTAAGTTTGAGAGATCAAATGGCTCCTTGTGTGTCTTGTACATTTTTCATACTGTGTTTTAACTTAGTGATGATCAGTAGTCTCATATGTTTGCTAGAGGACTTCAACGATTCGACTAGGACTTTTAGTTAACTAAATGAAATAAGCTTGATTAGTGTTCTTGAGAATTTTTTCTAAATGATTCCAAAAAATAGGTAGATTGGGAAGACTAAAATGGGGAAACCTAAGAGATCACCAGGTTGAAATTGCATTGCAAATGTTCGACCATGTTGCTGAACATTACTTGATTGATACAACAGATACAATTCATGTATGCCAGATTTTAATATAATGAATACTAAACTCAAAAAAATTCCAGCAGATATGTTGGATAAAGAGGTCGCCTGCCATCACTTCGAGGATCTAAAAAGGACATCTTAAAAACTTTGGTCCCAAAACCCACACCCACTCCCCCTCTCTTCTTTCACGTAAGCACATATATGTTGCTCCTCTATAAATGTATGCGCACACACCCACACACCCGTGATAATACATGACTACGACATTATCAATCAAATTAAAATCAACAAACAAACATCAACACACATTGGCATAACTAATACTACATTACCATATTCATGCACATGTTGCCCACGTGTATTCAACTCACGTTTTATACCAAATTGCTCATAGTATACATCAAATTCACATTATCTAAATATGTGTTGATATTACAACAAATAAAAAGTATTAAGGAAATTAATTTGGATATTGAAGAAGCCATGTAGATGATAAAGATTGAACTACGGTGTTTACAAGATCAATTACATCACAGAGCTTTATGCTTATCCACGCGAAGGTGGACAAACACCTCGATGGATCCAACACTTTGGTCGAGTGACTATTGCAAGGCTAAACGCTTAACTGACCAGAGATGGACCATAACTTCAGCAGAAGACCATACATTTCAGTCCTCCTTTCTTTTTGGTATTATATGCCCATACATTTGTGATATTGTTTGCATAAATGGTGAACTTTTTAGAGAACTGGACCCTAGTGAAAAATCACCGAGACAAGGTCAGAACTTGTCCTAGCAAGTAGGCCTCTGAGGGGTCAGACTAAAGGTGCGAGAATAAATTTTTGAGATGAGATTATAACTCAAACTAATGGGTAAGCGTTTCACAAACTAGACCTAAGTTGCAAAAAGATGAACTTGCTCAAAGGTTAGATCATATGTCTAGGGAAACCCATTGGAGAAAGTCAGAATTCACCACGTTGGTGTAGGCCTCTTCCGGTTAAGGCTCAATATGCAGAAACTCAGTGCTATGATCGCATAGTCTGAGGGTGAGGCTGACGAAATTTAGGTGACATAATCCAAGGCACCATAGTGTGAGGATAAAATGGCGGAGCACAAAGGAGTCTCGGGTAATAATGTCCAAAGTGATCAACTCAAGAAGAAATCATCAGCATACCAAACTTGACAAAAATTAACTTGGCAAATGTATTCATAATGCATATCCCCTTGGCAAAGAACATTTCAGTTGTCTATATATATATATATATATATATATATATATATATATATAATCTTGTTCTTGTGCGAACCAGTCCGCATTTTAAAAGTGTGGACCGGACATGTGTCACCCGGGGTGAACCCAGAAAAGAGAGAGAGTGCCTATAATTTAACTAATAATTTTTTAGATTCACCGTCAGGTGACACATGTCCGGTCCGCACTCTTAAAATGTGAACTAGTCTGCACAAGCGCAGTACTATATGTGTGTGTGTGTGTGTGTGTGTGTGTGTAACACTATGTATATACTCATCACTTATTTTTCTTTTAATTGAGTTAAATTTCAATTTTATTTTTATTAGGAAAAATGCAAATATTACATATTAAATATAGTTTTTTTGGTCATTTGATGAAAAATCTCTTTTATTTTTTTTAATAACAATCCACATGTTGTGAATCTAAGTATGTATATTAAAAAAGTTAGTATAATTTAAGAGTATGCTACCTTGCCATTGAAATGATAATTTTGTTTTCAAAAACATGTATATTTTTAACAACGTGTACACAATCATCTCGCTATTTTAGTCAATGATGGAATTATATTTTTCTATAGCAACATACTTGTATTCAAGCTACCGAAAGATGGTTATATATTATAGGTACTGGTGTTAGTTGATTACTAAAATGATCCATATTGTTCAATTTTGAGCACGTGTATTGTGAATATGGATGATTGATCCCATGATGTCTAAAAAATAAATAAAAATGTGGATTTTGTGGGTTTTCATCTCTTATTTCAATTATGAAATATAAATACACTATTCTTGTCGATTTTATGACATATTGGTGGATAAAAGTTTCATATTCGTTTGGAATCTTTATGAGTGGCATTTTTCGTATAGATAATAGTTCTATATAGGTCTCAAAAATTAAGTGTTTAAACTTATTTTTGTCTTCATTCAAACATAATATGTTGAACCGTGATATTATGTAGTTTTATTTCTTCTACATGTTTAATGATAACAAATAATCTAAAATTTTAATTTATCTCCTTATTTTGTCTATCATTTTTTAAGTGTTGATAATTACTAGGTTAGTTTTGTTTATGCTAGTGTATAACCCGTGCATCGCGCAGGTTTCCAACTAGTTAATCAAACAACACACTACATTCCCTAAATTAGACTGAATCTAAGATGGTATTACCATTCTGGTCGGTCAACATATTTATAAAAGTAAAACTACAATTAATAAAAAACATACACAAAAACATAAGATGTACATAAATAAGCAACCTATCTAATGACAAATAAATGAGATTTTTACAAATGCAGTTTCATTTCATTCGATTCAAATACACTGAATATAAAAAAAATGAAAAGCACAACCCAATATTCATAGAATATAAAAAAATGAAAGAAATGTGGAGATGAGATTAGTCTCAGATCGATAACAGGAGGAAGTTGGGTCCACAGGTCAGGGTGTTACGATGTTTATTGATATTATTTGAAGAATTTCTATTCAAATTTTACTATAATGTCTAATACCACCATGCTCAAATGTCTATATTATTCAGTATTTTGGAGAAGTGAAGAGAGGAATTAAACCATAGTTTTGTAACTATCATTCAATAGTCGATTTATGTAAGGGCAAGTAAACCCCAAGATCCATTGATTAAATCACTAACAGAAAACATGACATGACATAACATTAAGAAGACATTAACTCGCCAATAAAAACACCAAAATTAAAATATATTTACAAAGCAAAGAAGTTGTAATGGGTTGTGGCTATATCTCATGAGTGAAAAGAAAACACAAATTAATAAATACTAACATTTCTAAATACGATGTACCTTTAGCATCTAAAGCTCAACCCTAGATTAATAAATACTAACACTTCTAAATACCAGCATCCCACCAAGGATTTGTTTAATCCTTTCATCCTCTTTTGGCAACCTATATAAAGGAAGGAATTTCATTGTTGAAACATGAACCAACAAGAAGTGAGAGCAATTAGGGAGAAGTTTGCAACTAAGGTAATTTAGTTGTAAGTTAGTGCAAGAAACAAGATCATTTTGTGAGTTTCTTGGGTGAGGGTTCCTATAATATTGTGAGATTAATATTGTGAGTTGAGTGAGTGTTTAAAAGAGTGATTGAGTGTGTAACACATTCTCCTACGGTGAAACATTTCCTCCCCTCCTGTGGACATAGACAATTTTGGTGAACCAAGTTAAAATCGTGTCTCTAAATTTATGTGGTGGTTATATATTTTATTTCATTTCATAATTCTATTAGTAAGTTGATCTAATAGCTTGAGAGAAAAAGTCTTGAGTTGTATTCCGCACAACTGGCAAACAGTGTCTTGAGGCTAACAAGTGGTATCAGAGCTACGATGGTTAATTACACCGGTAGAATGGTTCGAAACGTTCAAGGGGTGTTCAATCACAAGCTCATCAATGTTTTGTAATGGCAAAAATTGAATCAAATGTTACTCCCGACTTTGCATCTACGAGCACAAACTCAAAGAATTGGGATCCTAGTTATGGATCCGGTGGTTCCATGGTTCCATAAAATTTGAAATTAAGCCTCATGACGAAAAGATCAACTTCTGCCTATGGCAAATTTTACCTAGACAAATATTTTTTTTTCTCACATTAGGCTATCAAACACCAAACGAGGTAAAACAAGTTTTTTAGGCAAATCACTACTAACACATTTTCGTCCATGTTATCATATATAATAATAAAAAATATGTTTTTTTATTTTTATTTTCGTCCCATGTTTTTTTTAATAAAAAAAAGTTTTTCTTTTCTTTTTACTCCTCGTTTTTATTTATTAAAAAAGTAACAAACTAAATATAAAATGTTTTTTTACCCGAAAATTATTTATTAAAAAAACTAAAGAACTGTTTTTTTCTTTTCTTCTTCCTCCCTGTTTTTATTATTAAAAACAGTTTTTACAGTTTTTTAAAATGTTCCGAAAAAATAATTTTTACATTTTGTAAAAATGTTACGAAAAAATAGTTTTTACGTCACGAAAAATGTTACGAAAAAACAGTTTATTAAAAATGCTTTTAAAATTGGGGCATATACCAAATAGTCGCTCGAACTTTTTTTAATACACGTTTAGTCAAAGCCTTTTTATTTTGCACCAAAAAGTCCTTCACCATGCCAAAAAGGCTTTACCATGCCGCTGGCGCGAACCTTTAAAGATAACAGAATAAGGGACTTTTTGGTAAAAAAATAAAAGACTTGGACTAAATGTGTATTAAAAAAATTTTGAAGGGCTTTTTGGTATTTGATCCTTTAAAATTACTCATTAAAAGAAAACAGTTTTTACATATAAAACAGTTTTACAATTTTTCTTAACAATTTTTTATAATATTAAAAACAGTTTTTAAAACATTACAAAACCACCTTTAAATATTCATAACAGTTTTTTACATTATTTATAACAGTTTTTAAAATTATTTTTTAAAACATTAAAACAGTTTTTATAATATATTTAAAACAGTTTTTAAAAATGTTAAAAACAGTTTTTACAATATTTTTATAAAACTATTTTTTTAAAATTGTAAAACATTTTCTTAACAATTTTTTATAATATTAAAAACAGTTTTTAAAACTTTATACAACAGTTTTAAAATATTCATAACAATTTTTTTAACTCTTTAAATCAGTTTTTAATATTGTTTTTTAAAACTTTAAAATAGTTTTTATAATATATTCCTAACAGTTTTTAAAAATGTTAAAAACAGTTTTTACAATATTTTGTTAATACGTTTTTTTTTAAATTGTAAAACATTTTCTTAAAAAATTTTGTAATATTAAAAACAGTTTTTAAATATTCATAACAATTTTTTTAATTATTTAAAAAAAAATTTAATTGTTTTTTAAACATTAAAACCATTTAAGAAGTTAGCAAATTTGTTGGCAAATATTTCTCACTCAAATAGGTAAGGAAAGTTTGCCAAACCCTTATGCATAATGAGTAGTGTACACTGACAAACAATGTCACGGCAAATTGTTCAACCAAATAACCAAAAAATTTGCAAATTTTCATATTTGGCGACTTTTTAGCATTTGTCATGGGAAATAATGTCAACCAAACGGACCTTAATATCAAAACCTCTCTCTCTCTCTCTCTCTCTCTACACAAAGCAGAAAATCTGGCGAGCAAATAATGTGAACCCGACAACCGCCCCTCCTCCAAACTCATAATGTCGGTCCGACTTTCTTGAATCTCATATTTGACTTAATTAAATTTTGACAGTATGAATTTATATTTCTTAATTTAAAAATGTATAATTGCGTAAAAATCCCATACTTTGTTTGAATAAATTTGAATGATCCATAAATAAACCCACAAAAAAATCGCCTCGGCCCACCCAAACCCCCAACATTTATACAAAACTCTACATCCCCAAGTTCTCCAAGTGCCCCAACCAAAAATATTTCCTGGCTCCGCAACTTATCCAACTTTCTTTCTTATATTTTTTCTCATTCATAACTAATGTTAAAGAATGTTAATCGCACACAAGAAAAACATGAGAGAGAACACATACAATGCTCTTTGGTCTTAATCTTTGGTCAGGTGGTTGCTAGTGGTGGCTGTGAGAGAATGTTGAAAGAGAAGAATTACACATAACCAAATATCTGTCCTAATCTAATCTAAATATCTGTAAAATACCAATATATAAAACTACACAAAAGCAACAGTGGATACTCGTCACTACGGAACCACAGATTGAGCGTAGACGGACCAAGAGAGAGAGAGAGAGAGAGAGAGAGAGTCTTAGTCTGATGTGTAGATAAGCAAAGGGAGAGTCAATACAGTAAAATGTAGTAGCATGGTTCAAAGTATCGGTCGAGTCAACTCGGAATCGGAGGGTACCGATCCGATACCGAGAGACGTTTCAAAAAAAAACCTGAATCGGCCGAGACAGCCGCGATATCGCCCGCCTCGCCGCGATATCGGCCGAAACAACCGATTCAAACGATATTGTCATATTTTGTTTTATTTTTTGATAGAACCTTTGTCTTTTACCATATTTTTTCGTTGTTGAAAATATATTGTAACATTTACAGAATAGTATTACTTTTTCAAAAGTATTAACATTAATTTTTTAAAACATAAAACTCTTTTTTTTTTAAATGACTATTAAAAAATATATATAAATCTTTTAAAAAGTAGTACTTTTTTTTTTTTAAATGACTACTAAAACTCTTTTTTCAAAGAAATGTTATTTTTTTACAAAAAATATTCAAATCTTTTACAAAAAATATATAATGTACATTTATGTTTGTAAAAAATTTACATTTCTGTACAAATGTTATTTTGTTAACAAAAATGTACATATTTGTAAAAAAATATATATTTTTGTAAAAAAATATATATTTGTACATATTTGTAAAAAAAAGTGTACATATTTGTAAAAAAATATATATTTTTGTTAAAAAAATGTACATTTTTGTGAAAATGTCCTTTTGTACGTTTTTGTAAAAATGAACAATTTTGTAAAAAATGTTCTTTTGTACGTTTTTATAAAAATGTAAAAAAAAATATACATATTTGTTAAAAAATGTACATTTCTGTTTTTCAATATTATTATTGGTTTACAATGCAATATTGAATCTGACAACTCTGTCGCGCTTCAGTATAACCAATTCTACAATGCAGTGCATATTGAATGATGGGTTCGAATGTATCTCATTGGTCCACATTGTTAATCTTATTTTTTTAAAAATTTCTATATTTTTTTCGGAATTTTTTACGCTCTCTAAATAGCGTACATTTGCGTATCGCCCGATACCGCGACCGTTACCGCGACCGAGTTGAAAATCGGGTGTCCGATACCTGGATCGATACCGAGACTTTGAACCATGTGTAAAAGACAGTTGATGTCTAACAGTAATAGACCCTACGTACTGCCATATTAGTACAAACAACCCAACCATCCTCTACACTCGTACTTGCAATGGGAGTGGTGATGGTAATTTTGGACATGAGATATAAATCCCAACTTTCAATATTTGCCTCAGCTGGGATAGACCAAAACAGCACACCTTTTTCACTTCCATACATCTTGTGGCAGGAGCACATCTGAATTCAAATGAAGCAACCGTAGCTCATTCAGAAGACGTTCAGGACCTTGCGAACACGTGTTAAGACTTTTAGTAGTCTCCAGTAAATTTGCTAATGTGTCCCCTAATAATATTTGCATAGAATTTAATGTGATCCTAATAGTACATTATATAGAATTAGATATCCAAATAATACATTCGTAGAATTCAATCTTAGTAAAAGAACACCGAACAAGGGATGGATAATTAAATCCCAATATATCAGATTGGATGTTTTTGACTTGGGTACCTCAATAGTGGTTGTATTTAGACTTTGAAACTTCCATAACTGTTTTTTAGACTTTCGTACTTTTTTCATCGGTGAACACAAGTTTCACTGCTTAATGTACCGAAGTCAAAAAAAATTATAGACAAGGACAAAACAATATTTACATTCAGCAACGAAAAAAGTACCAAAAGTCAAACAAATTACGCAAGTACCAAACTCTAAATACAATAATCGACAAGATACACAAGTCAGGAAACCCTTTTCACATATTATATAACCTTTAATCTGCAATACCTAGCACAATTATGTGTTGTGGAGGTGTGATACTTGTAAGATGGCTTCATGGCAATGTTATAAGGTTCGTGCCTTATATAGGCTTTTTGTCATCTTGGGAATCCTAATGTACCTTTTTTTCATTTAATTAAATATAATATCACCTTGAGAACTCAAGTGTGTGTGTGGGAGGGGGGGGGGGGGGTGAGGGGAGGGGATAGAAGAAAAAAAATCATCTAGAAAAATCAACGAGCATAACCGTTTATTTAAATTGAAGTTTGAACATGTACTGCGGGAAAAATTATTATTATCATTCCTCCATCTGCAAAATGTCATATACTAGAAACGTACCAAAGAAAAAAAAAATCAGACACAGGATTGTATTAATATAAAGAGGCAGAAGTTACAAGGTGGGGAGGACAAGCAGTTCAGAAGATAATCCAAAATAAAAACAAGAAGCAAAATACCAAATAGTAGGAAGGTGGCTTCTTCAAACTTCGAAGTAACATATTCCCTGGTGCTCGTTCGAGCAGGGTACGTTGACTAGGGCCCTCCTTGAAGTCGTAGTAATCATCAGCTTCATAAAGTCAAGTGTCTTTCTCACCATTCTCCAATAGTAGATGAATCCCACACTTCTTGATTTCATCTTGTAAGCCATTCCCTATAGCACTAAATGAGGCTTCAATGTCACACCAATCATAACGTATTAGTCCGGGATCAGAATTTTGTTCAACAGCGTACGTTAAATTCTTAACAGGTCCAACCCGTGGTCCGATCCAAAGTGAAATGTACCATGGTTCAAGCACTGGTCCGTGCCAATCAGTAGAATCATTGGAGGAGCTCTCAAACTCATATTTCCCACGTGTTATATGGACAATGAACAAGTGGTCTGACACAATGCGCCTTTCCTCAGTTTCCCATGGACTAAAAATCTTTATAGAGTAAGAGTGCTCATTAAAATTGACTTTGAGATTACAACGGATTTCATTAGGAAACCCACCATAATCGTCAGATATCAATACACCACACAAAAGAATCCCTTTGAGCTTACTACATGAATGTGGATCTGCCCTCAAAGATACGGATGACCCGTTGTTCTGATGGTTGTACCAATGGGGAATGACACTTCCAGGAATGACAATATTACCAAGTCCCTGTTCCATAGAAATTACCAAATTATCTTTAAAGAGTTGTATATAAGTCAAAAATCTCAGCCCGTGTATATTGATGGTTAACTTTCATTACTAAAATGATATTTGTGAATTTTTTTATATTTTCTATCGTGTTATTTCGTGAATGATTACACTGTTGGAAATGGATCTACAATTCCAACATTTGAGCAACGTGATAAAGAAGGCAAAAATAGCTACCACGAATCGGCAAGAATATCTACTGTACAACTAACAGAACGAGTAATATCATAAGTACAGGAAAAGCTTTTATTATACAGATAAATTGTAAAGAAAACAAAAACACTGAACTTCACACGTTTTTCAATTTAGTCATCGACCTCTTATTTCCATTAACACCACTAAACTTTTTTTTTTGCATATCATTTTAACCGAAAAGTGTCAGTAAAGTCGAAACTAAGTGTCGTTAAAAGTCCTATTAGGAGTAAAATGAAATTTCCATAAAAAGTTCAATGGTGTTTCTGATGAAAAAAAAATGTCCAACGACTAAATTGACAAAAAAAAAGTTCAGTAAGCCTTCTATATATATCATAATTGTATAACATTGATATCTTGTGAATATATATGTGACGCATGAGTATCGAGGATCATTTTCCTACTTCCCACTATTTTAACAATTTGAATATAGAGACTTTAGTGATGTTACGCGTGATGCCCCGCCCCCATGACATCACCAACCCTAGAACACCCTTGCACCTATAAGAGGGACTATCCCTTGTATTGTACTCACTAGTAGTAGTCGCTACTATTTGGAGAATGAATCAGTATAAGAAAGCCTAATTTAAATGTTCTTGATGTGTAGTTTATTATAATAGCTTCTGCCCCTTGCATCACATTACCTTAATTGATTCCATCATATCTTGTATAGATCAAGGTTTTAAAAGGCGCGAGGCGTAGTTGAGGCGTTTTGCCTCTGTGAGGCGAGGCGTAAGCCTCGAGGCGGTCCGAGGCGTAAGTCTCAACTTTTTTTAAAAATTGATATAAAAATAGTAATTATAAGTAAAAACAGAATATATATATACATATATATATATATATATATATATATATATATATATATATATATAAGTAAAAACAGAATATATATACATATATTTATGTTACTTATATATACATATATATATTTTTACTTATATATATATATATATATATATATATATATATACTGACTTTTTACTTTTATATATATATTCTGTTTTTTTTTTTGCTATATGAAAATATATATACGTATATTATATACAGTTTATATATATTCTGTTTTTACTTATATATATATTATATACAGTATATGTATATATATAATTTATATAAGTAAAAACAGAATATATATATATATACAGTCCTGCTCTTGTGCGGACTAGTCCGCATTTTATGAATGCGGACCGGACATGTGTCACCTGGCGGTGAGCCCGAACATGTGTCACCTGGCGGAATGCGGACCGGACATTCTCTCTCTTTTCTGGGCTCACCGCCAGGTGACACATGTCCGGTCCGCATTCTTAAAATGCGGACTAGTCCGCACAAGAGCATTATTATATATATATATATATATATATATATATATATATATATATATATATATAGGCAGGCTACTGTGCACACTAAGTTTGCACACTAAGTTTGCACATTAAGTTTTTAAAGTAGTAAAAAAAATATTTTTGAGTGCCGGCGCACACCAATTTTTTTATGTGATATTTTAACATTTCAACGGACTCACATAAAAAAAATTAGCTCAAAAAAACTTTTTTTGCTATTTTTAAAAAATCGGTCAAACTTTTGCAGTTTTTAAAGGGCTTAAAAGCATAGAAAGTTTGACCGATTTTTTAAAACTAGCAAAAAAAGTTTTTTCGAGCTGATTTTTTTATATGGGTTCTTTGAAATGTTTAAATATCACACAAAAAAAATCAACTCAAAAATATTTTTTTTACTACTTTAAAAAGGTAATGTGCAAACTTAATGTGAAAACTTAGTGTGCACAGTACCCTGCCTCTATATATATCAGTGTTCTGAAAGGCCCGCCTAGGCCCGCCTAGGCTTGAGGCTTGGGAGAAACGCATCGCCCACGCCTTATTACTCCTTATTCTTGGTAAAAGGCTTAAGGCACACTTTTTTAAAAAAAAACCAAGGATTAGTTAACAAATATTGGTTATGGAGCATGAATATGAGAAAGATGGCTACCAAACATATGAATATATTTTCAAAATTCAAGGTATGTATTATTTTATTATATTACTAGCCTTAGAATAATTAAAATAATAAAAAAAGGAAAAACGCCTTTTTACGCCTAGGCTCCGCCTAGGCGCGCCTAGGCTCCTAAGGCTTGAGGCTTGACCTCTACGCCCTATGAAGCACGGATACTCTCGGGAGGTCGCGAATTTTTGTTGGACACATATAGGATACGGGATACGTTAGGATACGCGAATCCTAGAGTATCCTAATTTTTATTTATTTGTTAAATGGCCAGGATACGTTAGGATACGCTAGGGATACGCTAGGATACGCTGGGGATACGTTAGGATACGTTTTTAGGATACGTTTTTTATTTTTTTAACTGTGTTTTTTTTATTTTTTTATTTTTTTAACTGTGTTTTTTTCATTCTTTAATTATTTTTCTTCTTTTACTATTTTTTTTTAACTGTGTTGTTTGTTTTCAATTCTTTGCTTGTGTTGTATTGTTTTCTGATTTTTTTCTTAATTTTTTTTATCTTTTCATTCTTTTTTTTATCTATGTTGTTTTTAACTGTATTGTTTTCTTTAACTGTTTTCACTCTTAGCTGTGTTATTTTTAACCTTTACATCTGACTGTTTGAATCCTTTTTTATGGTACTTGATGATGTGGTTAACGGAGATGATGATGTCGTTGATATTGGGTCTACTTAGTGATTGAGATACTACGAAGCCGGGATGCTCTCGGGAGGCTTCTCTCTATCTTACTTTATGCTAAGGATATTATCTTTATTTTTGCCTTATGTTTTTGTTGGAACAACCTTTTATGTTAATGATGTTTTATTGTAATGGTGTTTGTTTGGTGACAACAATCATCATATTTGAGCACTTTAATATAATGGTGTTTAATGCTTTAGTTTCATTTTATCAAGTTTATCATTAATATATATAAAATAAATAATAAATATTTAACGTATCCTAGCGTATCCGTATCCTACATTTTGGAAAAATCACGTATCCCGTATCCCGAATCGAGTCCCATCCCGTATTACGTGTCGAGTCCGTGCTTCATAGTCTACGCCTCGACCACGCCTCGCGCCTTTTAGAACCTTGATATATATATATATATATATATATATATATATATATATATATATATATATATATATATATATATATATAAAATATACAGTATACATATATACTGTATATAATATACATATATATATATATTCTGTTTTTACTTATATAAATTATATATATACATATACTGTATATAATATATATATAAGTAAAAACAAAATATATACACGTAAAAACAGAATATATACACATATATAATATATGCATATATATTCTGTTTTTACTTATATAAATTATATATATACATATACTGTATATAACATATATATAAGTAAAAACAGAATATATACACATATATAATATATGTATATATATTCTGTTTTTACTTATTTATATATATATATATATATATATATATATATATATATATATATATATATATACTGTATATAATATACAGTATATATATATACTGTATATAATATACATATATATATATATTCTGTTTTTACTTATATATATATGTGTATATTATATGTATACTGTATACTGTATATAATATACACATATATACATATATACTGTATATAATATACACATATATATTATATACAGTATATATTCTGTTTTTACTTATACATATATTACTGTAATATATGTATATTATACTGTATATACAGTATGTATATACATATACTGTATATAGTATATGTACATGTATATGTGTATTATACTGCATATACAGCATGTATATATACATACTGTATATACATATATTGTATACTAAATATAATATACATATACTGTATATTATATACACATATATATACAAGTAAAAACAGAATATATATACATATATTATATACAGTATATATATAAGTAAAAACAGAATATATACACATATATAATATATGTACATATATTCTGTTTTTACTTATTTATATATATATATATATATATATATATATATATATATATATATATATATATACTGTATATAATATACAGTATATATATATACTGTATATAATATACATATATATATATATATATTCTATTTTTACTTATATATATATGTGTATATTATATGTATACTGTATACTGTATATAATATACATATATATACATATATACTGTATATAATATACACATATATATTATATACAGTATATATTCTGTTTTTACTTATACATATATTACTGTAATATATGTATATTATACTGTATATACAGTATGTATATACATATACTGTATATAGTATATGTACATGTATATGTGTATTATACTGCATATACAGTATGTATATATACATACTGTATATACATATACTGTATACTAAATATAATATACATATACTGTATATTATATACACATATATAAACAAGTAAAAACAGAATATATATACATATATTATATACAGTATATATATATATATATATATATATAAGTAAAAACAGAATATATACACATATATAATATATGTATATATATTCTGTTTTTACTTATTTATATATATATATATATTCTGTTTTTACTTTTATATATATATATATATATATATATATATATATATATATATATATATATACTGTATATAATATACAGTATATATATACTGTATATAATATACATATATATATATATTCTGTTTTTACTTATATATATATGTGTATATTATATGTATACTGTATATTGTATATAATATACACATATATATTATATACAGTATATATTCTGTTTTTACTTATACATATATTACTGTAATATATGTATATTATACTGTATATACAGTATGTATATACATATACTGTATACAGTATATGTACATGTATATGTGTATTATACTGCATATACAGTATGTATATATACATACTGTATATACATATACTGTATACTAAATATAATATACATATACTGTATATTATATACACATATATATACAAGTAAAAACAGAATATATATACATATATTATATACAGTATATATATATATATATATACTGTATACTGTATACTATATACATATATATGTATATACATATATATGTGTATATTATATACAGTAAACAGTATACATATATATATATATGTATACTGTATATAATATACACATATATACAGTATATATGTGTATATTATATACAGTATATACATATATACTGTATATAATATACACATATATATATATATACAAGTAAAAACAGAATATATATATATGTGTATATGTATATTATACAGTATATAGTATACAGTATATGTATGTTATAGATATATACAGTATACAATATATTATATACAGTATACAGTATACAGTATATGTATATAATATATATATATATACTGTATATAATATATGTATATATATTCTGTTTTTACTTGTATATATATGTGTATATAATATACAGTATATGTATATTATATTTAGTATACAGTATATGTATATACAGTATGTATATATACATACTGTATATACAGTATAATACACATATACATGTACATATACTGTATACAGTATATGTATATACATATTGTATATACAATATAATATACATATATTACAGTAATATATGTATAAGTAAAAACAGAATATATACTGTATATAATATATGTGTATATTATATACAGTATATATGTATATATGTGTATATTATATACAGTATACAGTATACATATATATATATATATGTATACTGTATATACACATATATACAATATATACGTGTATATTATATACAGTATATACACATATATACTGTATATATGTGTATATTATATACAGTATATACATATATACTGTATATAATATACACATATATATATATATATAAGTAAAAACAGAATATATATACATATATATATATATATATATATATATATTTTCATATAGTAAAAAAACAGAATATATATATATTGTATATAAAATACGTATATATATTTTCATATAACAAAAAAAAACAGAATATATATATATATATAAGTTAAAAGTCAGTATATATATATATATATATATATATATATACTAGGGTGTACCCGTGCCGATGGCACGGCGATAAATTTGATCCCGTGATAATTTGTACCCGTACCAATGGTACTGTGATAAATTTGATTTTGCACCCGTACCAAACTAAATATGGGATGGGTCAAATATTGACTGAGTGAACACATTTTTTATTCATGCGAGTATACTTACAATTCTATGTATTTGTAAAAAATATATATTTATAGCATAACTTTTAAAGATATACTCTTTATTTAACTCATATTTTTTTGTTAATGAGATTCATATTTAGCTTGAAGATTTTAAATATGAACGTCATATTTGACTCGTAGCTTTTAAATATGAACCCCGTACTTAAAAATGTGAACTAATACAGATTGATTTATTATTTGGAAAGCATTTTGGCACTAATACCAATGATGTTTATTAAAATTCTAGTTAACGTTTTATAATTTGAAAAGGAAAAGTGATAATTAGAATTTCTTCTTGACTGTTGCCCGTTGTGTTTTCAATAATAATTTAACTATGATTACATTTGAATTGAAGCAAACACTGAAGATTTCATTCAAGATCGATATAAATAAAAATAGTAAAAACTTAAATAAATTCACATCAATATTAGCCATACTAATAGCTAAAAAATCAAATAAAAGGGGGAAACAACTATATTTGAACGCATGTAATTATGCATATTACACTATATTTTATATTTTGTTACTCCACTTCTATTTTTGTAATCCTCATTTTTAGGGGGAGTGAAAAGAAAAATTGGGTTAAAATACAAATCACCCTTCTTTAAAGTTTACTAATTAAAAATTGCACCAAATTCATTCACATACAAACCCATATACAATAGTGAGAAACAAAAGTTAAAACACATTCCAACTTATATAATAATTTCTTACACAAAGATATAAAAAAGAAATTGATATTCATTGAACACAACTTATATTCATTGAACACAAAATACTTCCCAAAAAATTATTCATCACCTAATAACAATTAAATAACCATAAATGGTGTAGAAATGACCCATCACTTTTGTCCTCTCATATCCCCCTCCTTTAACATAGACTACAAAGCCTTTTCTTGCTCAGCCAGTGTTTCAATAGCCACGTGATCGATGTACCCTCATAGGCCACCTCTAACAGAAAATACACAGCCTTTTCTTGCCCATCTAATGTTTCTATAGCCTGGCTGATCTGCAAAAGGTTAAGAAACTATAAAGCAAATTCATTTATCCTTATATTTCGTACACAACATTGGGAATCTCCTTTTCCGTTCACAAAAATTAATAAACAAAAATAACATAACCATAACTAAACATATTGTCGGAGAGAAATAGTGTAACTGTGTGAGTAGGTATGTAGATGAGAGAGAGAGACGCATAACATATGAGTCTGTCACCTACTCTCTCGACTCTATGATATGAAAACTGTCACCACAAAAAATTAAGAATTAAGAATCCTACTTTGGTTCATGGCACTCAGCCGAACCATGAAGAAAGTATGCCCCATTGCTAAAGACACCAAAAGAAAATGTTAAGTTCATACTTGAGACAACAAAATATGCTGACAGCTTTATCCGCAATTTAGCATGCAAGAAACAAAAATCATTGAATAAGAAAATTAACAAATAAACTGTTTAGGGTAATGGCTCATTCTCACAAACATAAGAAACAAATAACATTTGAAGATAACATTATGTATAGTATATCCTAAACATGTAAGACGCAACAAACATAAATCATTTGAAGAAAATATCATTCAGTAAATATCCGAAATTAACAGGTTGGAAGTGAAACAAACTAAAACTAAAATGGTTGGGATCACTGCATCACTACTCTTTTGTTTTTAGATCTTACATTTTTTATCTATATCAGACCACTACTTTTTTTGTTTTTCAAGTCACTACTCTTCATATTTGGCCTTTTTACATCTCTGATGCCGACGATCTCACCATTTTATTTTTAATTTGTTACTCAGTGAACTGACCCTTTTTTGCTAATGATATTTAGTTTTGTTCCTTTTCATTTGAGTAGATGACAATGAATCAAATATCGGAAATGAAATGTTAATAATCTATGAGAAGCTCTGGTGGCTACCCTCCGGTGAAAAGTTAATAAACAAAACACAGGGGCCTAAATAATTTTCCAAACACAAAATTTCAGAGAGAGAGAGAGAGAGAGAGAGAGATATAGTACCCTGTGAGAGATTTTTATCATCAACTCCCAACACAAACACACATGGGCCTAAATAATGTCCACACTGGAATCGGAGCAGCCTGATAAAAAAAACATACACCTTTGTTCATCTGTTCAAAATCACCTTCGTTACAGAATCACATATGTTCATCTATCGAAAATTAAAGATACATAGATGCTTTATTCAAATAGATGGGAAAAAATAAAGAACTTTAAAAAGATCCTCATTAGAAACTAAAATCCAAAGATTTTAGTTTACCACCACATCAAGCATTTATATGTCTTTTTTACGTCTTTTTTTTGTGTCAATGGCTTTTTATAGCACTGTGAGATGAGAAAAAAAGACCATATACCTGGTCTTGGTAAAAAAAAAGACGTAAAACTTGACCGTAAAAAAGCCATTGACACAAAATTAATTTTTTTAGCATCGGAGTGATGATGCCTTAGTTACAAATCTCAACAATCAATGAGGGCGTGGAGAGACTGTGAAAGATAAAGACCCACTTTAATTTGAGACGTCGGTGGAGCTCGGACTGAGAGAGACATATGAGAATTAAACCCATCATTTTCTTGAGCCTTGTGCCCAGGCTACTGCCCATCAACTCTCTCGCTATTTGGGTTCTCAGACAATAGGAAAGTGGCCCGTTGATTCCCGTGAAGTATATTTGTTGAAAGGACTGAAATTGGGGATGAAAAACTGTCTTGAGTATGAAAAGAGTTATAGTACAAAAAAATTCAAATTAAAGTTAAAATTTCGATTCCTAGAGCCACGCGTTGTCCTTTTTATTCTCGAAGTTTGATAAATTTGCAGTCTTGTAATTTTGCACATGTGAAGTCAGTTAACAGCCGGTACACGAAATCAAGGAAAAAAAAAGAAACATCTAAAAAACACAAAATAAACTTGAAAATCCAACGCAAACAGAAACACGCATCAGACTTTTCATGAAAAACATACATGTTACACATTATTTTTAGAGAGAGGGAGAACATAGAAGATTGACAAAGGAGAAGGATTTGGAGGTCATACCAGTCAAAAAATACACATTATTTTTACACAGATCTACAGGCCATCCCTGTAAAAAAACAGAGCTCGCGAGTTGAGAACGTACCATGAAGATTGTACAAAAAATGTAAAAAAAATATAAAAACAAATTGTAAAGGACCTGATATGGAGGAACGATGAAGCTCTCCCGTCGTCTTCATCGGCGCTGACGAATCTCCATTGATGGCGGATTATTGACTTGCAGAGCTTTAGCCTTTGACTTGCAGAGTTTTCAAACTCACTATTGTTGCCTGGTTTGTGAGCTTTAAGAGTCATAAAACCCATATATCTACATATATAAAGCTCCATAAAAGCCCGTGTCTTGCAACACATGAAAACCATCAAAAACTCCATAAAAACCTAGATCTAAAATATTAAAAAAATAAGAACCTACATCAAACCCCAAAATCTGCATGTAGATTTCAACACATGAAAAAACAGAAATGAAATAACCCGGACCTTCCTAAACAAAAATAACGACTTTGAGGTTACCCAAACCTGTAAGAGTGGAGGTGCTCTTGAGAATAACCCGGACCTTCCTGAACAAAAATAAAAGCATATCATGTTAATAGGATCAAATACATGTTGAATCAGTGAGAAGGGAGGGTTAAGAGCGGTGGTTCTCTTACAGTGAGAGATAGAGGCTTTGTCCTTGTTGAGAGAGAGAGAGGCTCCGAGTTTGAGGAATGAGGTGGAGGAAGTGTAGAAAGTATCAGAGTGAGTCCAAAAGTTTACGCGGATCAATGTTGGTAGATTCTAGGTCATTGGATTCAAACCCCTCCAATTTAATCTCAACCATTAATTTGGACAAAGATCAAATAGATAGATACAAAATTTGTTTATATAGATTTTGTATATGAAGTTATATGATGTGGCAAAACACCCTCCTCCTTTATTATATAGATATATAATATACAACAAGAGAGGAAAAGTAGATAAACGGGTCAGAGCCCGAATTTTGAAAATATTTTGCAAGTGCATAAATGCTTTATTTTTATATATATATATAACATAAAATCCTTATATATATATATAGATATAGATATATAGCAGAACAAAACAGGGGTACAGATAATATAAGTAACATAAATTCCTTATATATGTATATCTTTATATATATAGCACAAAAAATATTAAAAAAAAAAAAAATCAGCACAGAAAAAAGAGGTGTATGCCTCAAGAGCCTCGAGGCGCATAGCCTCAAGGCGGACGCCTCACCCCCACAAGGCGTAAGCCTCAGAAGAAATAGCAGAGGCGTTAGCCTCACGATTCCTCTCTAGCGCCTCGCCTCGAGGCGCGCCTCAAATCGCCTTTTAAAACATTGGTATAGATACTAGGTTTTCCCATTCAGTGGGATTCTCCGCCATCCCCTTAGGATAATTTTGAGTTACATATTCTTAAGCTGAACAACAATTATGAAAGGAATCTATTCCGAGTATTGATTAACTTAGAGTCGGGCTTATGGGCATTCATCTTATGGTCTTTTATTAGGGTGGGTAGATGGCATGATTCTTACAGGGAAATGTTTCTTCATAATACCTAATTGAATCCTAAGTCAACCCAGAAAAAAAAATCAAGAAAAATAAAAACCACCGTTATTAGCACAACGAACACACACAGAGAAATTCAATTTCAATTGCATTAAAACATAGAATGATCGCATCTAAGCCACTGCTGGCGGTTCTTTCTTGTTCTTTTTATTCTATGATTAGGGCCTCTTCGCTTAGAGAAAAGATCAATAAAACTCCAAGAAATCCAAAAATTTCTATGTATGGGGCAAAATCAATATTATCTATGACTCGGGTAATATATTAAATTAGGAAGATCCCTAATTGACGGAATCTAATTTGGAATTTCCTAACTCTAAATATAACCAAAACAAAAAAAATTAAAAACGAGTTTTCGAAGGCCTTGACGACTTCAAGTTGAAATCAGCTCAGGCCTTCACAAAGAAATGAGTTTCGTTCCTCTCACCATGATCAAATATGGCCGAGCTCACATTTTTTGGACATCGGCAACCAACTGCTATTGAACTTGGGATGGTCCAGTAGCTTTAAATACTGTTATGCCTTCTGCTTTACATTAAAATTCGGAAACATAACATTGAGATATATAACAACTTTAAGCACCGTAAATTTGCAAATAATTCTACGTCACAATATATGAACACCAACATTATAGGAAGTGCTGTAATACCAAGTTCAATATGTAAATAATATAACTATGCTAGCAAGTTCCTTCCAGGCGTCATGTAGACATTTTCTACCATAAAAATAAGTGTGTGTGTGTGTGTGTGTGTGAGAGAGAGAGAGAGAGAGAGAGAGAGAGAGAGACCTGAATCTGACTTTCCGTTAATACATTTCCCACGCCGCTCCCTTGTTTCTCGACAAGTTTGTGGCAATTAGTAAATATGAATCGCCTATCATCTGGACAGCCCTTACTTGGTGGTATTGAAAATGTTTCCAGTAAAGTGCAACTGTGTGCATCTATTTCACCTATGCTTGGAGGGAGTGTTGGCAATGCTCGAAGCCTTGTGCAATACTCCAGATTAAGGCTGTGAAGTTGAGTAAGTCGAATGATGCTTTCCGGTAGAGTAACAAAATTGTTTCTACTTAGATCAACATTTACCAATGAGGGCAAGCAGCCAAGATCAGGAACCATTCCCTCCAATATATTGCAGTCACTGAGATTCAGTTCTCTTAAATTGAACAAGCCCATGATAGAATCCACTTGTATATTAGTTGAGGGATTTCTCTTTGACAATAAAGAAGACAAGGTCGACAAATTTCGTGTCTTGGAAGATGGTCCTTTACAACAATTGAGACCTAAAACTTGAAGGTTATTTAATTGTATAATGGATGGTGGTAATTGCCTAATACCAGTTCCATCCAACTTAAGAATCCTCAAATTCTCCATTTTTCTGGGGATGTCCGGAAAATTGACAAGCTTTGAGCAGCCATGGAGAATAAGTTTATTAAGAGATCTCATATTACTGATGCTGCTTGGAATAGTTCTGAGCTTTTTACAATCAAATAGAAGTAAAGTTCAAAGCCCATTGAGATGTCCAATTGACGAGGGAAGTTCTTTTATTGCAGTCGTATCTAATAGAAGTTCCTGTAGACAATCCATCTCTCCCTCTATCTCTGGAAACTTGTCAAGTTTTGAACAATTACAGAGAGCAAATAATTTAAGGGCTTTCAGCTTTAGGCTTCGCGGGAGACTCCTGAGATTTTTGTAGTCCATCAGATTCAATTCAACAAGCCTCTCATGAACTCCAATGGAGGGGTGTACCTCAACTAGACTTGTACAACCATCAAGATACAATCTCTCAAGACAGGGGAAACTTGAGAAATCTGGGGTTCTTTCGAAATCCTGGGATTTACTAAGGTTAAGGAACTTCAACTTCTCTAGAACCTGCTTAATAAAAAGAATAATCGATGTGAACTGTCAAGTGGTAATCATTAGACTTTTCATTGACGAAAAATGAGGGAATAATTCAAAGAGCGGAGCCAAATTCATAAATAAAAATCATACCTTGATGCCCTTCCAAAATTGTTTGATGTGGCTATGACACATGCTGAGTTCTACCAGTTTCCCAGGATTGAAATTAGGTGGCAAAGATTTTAGAGGGTAACCATGCCAGTTGAGATAACTTAACTCGTTAGAAAGATGTGTAAGAGTTCCAGAAAGACGTACATTGCTGACTTTAAGCAGTCTTAGTTGTTTCATACGTTTAAAAGTATCAGCACTTACATGCATATCCTTTGGTCTAGGTATGTTTAGCATAATGCCTTCGATCGATTCTGTCACCTAGCAACCGAAAAACATGGTAACACTGAAGCTCACAGTGTTAAGGGTTAAGTAGAAGCATATAACTAGGAGGCTGTATCAAAAACTGAAAAAGTTTTCAAGCCCTGTTTGGTTCAGGGTGGAATATTATTTACCTGAGTGAAGGTGAAATATTTTTCAACTCGTGCAAGTTCAAAAAATTTCGTCTTCACCAAGATGTATTTCTTAGACTTTTTGTTAAAAGTAAATTTACATGAATACTAGCCTTACCAAATCTTCCGTCAATACTTTATAGATATCCTCATGGCACCATAACCTACTGCGTTTGCCAAGATCTCTGGGTGATTCTTCACGAACAATTTCCATACCCATTTCTTGAATCAAATCATGCATCTAAAGCGTGTTGGCTACTATAGTTATCAGAGACCTATGAATGAGAACTGTTATTCCAATATGCGGGTAAAATCCACAACTCTCCAGTATATCTATTACATAATCTTTATCCACCCCTTTAAAGAAACAAGCAATATCTAGGAATATATCTTTTTCAGTGTCATCTAGCCCCTCAATACTTAATCGAAGTACATCCAGGATTTTCCTGTTGGGGATTCTTTCTAGCTTCTGCAGTGCACTTTCCCACTCAGGTATGCTTCTTTTATCATATAGAAAAGAACCCAAAACCTTAAGAGCCAATGGAAGGCCCTGGGCATAATACACTACACGGTATGATAATGTCATATAACCTTTTCCAGGGTGATTCTTTTGAAAGGCATGCCAACTAAAAAGTTGAAGAGCTTCATCATCATCTAATAGTTTTGCCGCGTATATTTCATCCACTTCATGCACTAATAACAAGTGCTCATCTCTAGTAGTTATGATAATTCTACTTCCGACACCAAACCAATCACGCTTTCCAGCTAAATTTTCCAATTGGTCCAATTGATCTACATCATCAAGAACTACAAGAACCTTTTTTAGCAAAGTCTATCTTTTATCACATTGATTCCCCTATCAACATTGCTTATCTTCATATCATTTGCCATCAGGATTTCACTAAGAAGTTGTTCTTGAAGATGAGCTAGACCACGCTGCTTTGAAACTTCTCTCACGCTGGCAAGAAAACAGCGACTATCAAATTGGCTAGACATTAGGTTAAAAACAGCTTTGGCAACGGTTGTCTTACCTATTCCACCAATTCCACAAATACCCACAATGCGCACATCATCTGATCCATTCTCCAATAACATACTTAACTCCTTTGCACGAGAATCTATCCCAACCTCATACATAGCAACATTTAAAGGTGTGCGCTTCAGTTTACTTGAAATATCTTCAACAATACTTTGAATAAACTTTGTCTCCTGCCTGCGAAGTATAAAACATTAACTTCAGAGAGATTAAAATCCAATTTAAAGAGAAAAAAAGGAAAAAAGATATTAAATAAGGCATGCATCGTCTGTTCTTTCTAGTTTTGTAAAGTGGGAATTTAACAAACAACTAAAATTACAGTGCGGAGAAAAACTAAAATTCACCGTCCATGTTGACGTTGAAAATCGGGCCAAGGAATGAGTCTGCATGTCATCTAGGTAATTATCATCAATTAAACTAGTTAACTAGACGCAAATAGTAAAACAAATGGGGAAGAGTGAAATGACACCAAGATATACGTGGTTCAGCTATAGCCCACATCAACGTTGTATAAGGTCAACATCCAATATAATATGAGTTCAGAGTACATATAAGGCATAAATAGCCTTGGAACACTAACAGACTGTAATACCCCGTAATTTTATTGATATTTATTTAAGGGATTAATTAAATTAAATGAGAATTAATTGGAAATTAATCCGGGTATAAATACTAGCGAGATGTGAGTTGGTATTTGATTATGATACGTATATATGGTAATATATGAATATTGAAAATATTTAAATTGTCACGAGATAGCAATACGACAATTTGGGAAATTTAGTTGGGACGCGCGTGTCAGTCGCGTCAGGAATGTAATTATTTGAATTGAAAAGTGAATTTTATTTTTATCAACCGTATGGTCATTTTGAGTGCGTCAACGTGTCCGGAATGGTCGAAATAGTCAGAAAACACTAGCCGGGGGTTTAGTTTGGGTCCCGGGGCATTTTTGGGCCATACCGGCAACCTAGAGGGGTATTTTGGTAATTTTAAAAATATAGGAATTAAAACCCACGAATTTTAGAGGTTTATTTTATATTATTTAGGAACCCACTAAGCCCATTATCAGCATTAGGTGAGTTAGAGGGCTACGGGAGTTATAGGAGAGTTTGAAGAGTTCCAAAAAGAAACCTCCAACCACCATCTTCAACCTTGGGAGAAAATCTGTAGAGAAAGGGGAGAGATCAACCTTCATTCACCAACATCAATTCTGAAGAATAATCTAAGGCAAGTGATTTGATATTTTTAGTGCATTGAATATGTCTTCCATGTTTAGTGTAGGAATTATCTTATATTGAAAACTTTGAAGAAAACCCATGAAATTGATGGAGAAACTTTGAATTTGGGTTAGCATTTGCATGTAGAATGATGATGGACCGATTTAATATTCGAAGAGTTATATATGATGATTTAAAAACAGATTTATGATGAGTAATTGGGCAAATAAAATTATGGGTTCATGTTCATAGGGTTTGGGAAAATATTTGGAGATTTATAATAATTTCATGATGATTTGTAAGATTTGACCCCTAAAATATGTTAAGGGATGATCTAGGGTGATTAGAAATGGTTTATATAAGTTAAAACATAACTTGGATGGTCTTAGGGTGGATTTAGAGAAGAGAAGAATTGAGAAAATCGGACTTGGAAATTTCTGGGCTTAAACTGCCATCTCGTTAGAAGACCTGCCCAGGTCGTTCGAACGACCTCGTTCGAACGAACTTCTAACGAGATGACAGTATCCCTTCTAACGAGTTGGTAGTTCGTTCGAACGAAACTCGTTCGAACGACCTCGTTCGAACGAGATTTCTAACGAGTTGACAGAATGGCCTTTTTGGCCTGAATTTATTTTTAGTATCCCGTACACTTATTTAAATGGTGAGATAACCTTCCCTTATTAACTAGTGGGTATAGTTGGGAGATTGGGGTACATTGAGGAGTAAAACTTAGAATCGTGTAGTAAACCGGATGACATTTGTGGATTGGGAAGCGAGTAACTAATCACGACGTGAGAAGAGTTGGTAACTTAAATACATATAAACTGGGGACTTGTGAGTTGTATAACACTAAATGTTGGTATAAGAACGAGAAGTATACCACTAAAGAAATATTGTGATATCTAAGATGTGTGAATGCTTAGTATATGTAATTATTTGTGTATGACATACCTACCGTACTGGCTATCATGGGAGGTCGGCGTTCGTTCAGGGCCATCTAATCTTTGTGTGCCTACGGGGGGATTTAGATTGGTACCTCGAGGACATAGGTCAGAGAAGGACTTATTGAGAAGTTAATAAGTCTTCTTATCATGGGAGCGTAGGTATGTGCGTGACCCATGTGATGTGAACTATGTTCGCCTCCATTGTTTGTGATTGTTGATTTATGAAATGATTCCTGAGAGATTCGGAACACGTGGTCCTTATGTACGTGATGTACCGGGATTGGATAGCAGACTATGTGTGCACCGCAGCTTAGTCTCGGGGTGCTAGTATTGTATATTTATGATGAGAATAATATACTGTTAATTGAAGTAAATTGTCATGAATAAATGTGAGTATAAATAATAGTAACAGTTTGTAAAGTGAAAATGGAAGATCTCTAGTAATTAGTAGTACTAATATGGGAAACTGTGTAGCAAGTTATAACACTCTGTTAATTAAAAGTTGTTGGGAATTGAATTGGTTATCGTATAGTAATGTAAAATTTGGTATCGGACTAGTTAAATATGGGAATAACTAGAATGGGTACGGGTACGATAGGAGTGCACAATTAGTTGAGAGGTGAGGAACTCATGTGAGTGCACACACTATCATGTACTTTATATTCACTGTTTAATGATATTAAACACTTGCAAATTTTTAAACTATTTTCACAATCGGGCTCTGACCCGTTTGCTTTCAAATCTTTTTTTTTTTTGTAAAACCTTTTAGGTGCCCAGCCACAAGGACACCATGCATAGGAGTTCTATTCAGGTGACGTGCTGTAGCTGCTGTGGAAGTTACAGGACCTTGACAGTAGACGCCTCCATTTTCGATCTTGACTCCATTATCAGATTTTCTTATTTTGTTGGGCATGTCGCCCCATTCCTTTTAGAGACATCTTACTTTTCAGTTATTTCAGACTTTGGGTTGTAATAAATTTAGTGATGCAGACTTGGTATTTATTTATTTCAGTATTTGGATTGTTGTGAGAAGTATTCCTCCAGACTCATTATTTATTTGATGGTTATTCTATTGTGACTATGTTGTGGTGGTTATGTTAGCTTTTCATATTTCACTTATTGTATGTTAATCATTAAAATTGGCAACTCACTTTTTAAATATTAGGTGACTAGTAATTGTTAAAACGTTTTCGACAGTGATGCTATGAACTGAACCAACTTGGCATTTTGTATTAATTTAATAAAGGAGTAGCTACCCGGTATTTAATTAGTCGGGGTGTCACACAGACCTAACTTGGGTGAGGCCTTTGCAAGATATGAACGGTCAACGGCAGAGGCCGGGATATGACTGGATGTGAATCAAATCGGCTGGACAATTTACAAAAAGAGGCTCTCCAATTTGACAATTTGCTTGGGGTAGTGAGAGAATGGCCCCTTCCGGAAGCTATGAGGGATCAATTTATAGCAGTCGGATGAGTGCTCACACCGGGCTCACGATGCCTGGAAGAAAATTCTTGAGATCCTCAATTATGCTAGAGTTGTCCGTCTTTGGCATGTGGAGATAATACAAGTTATGTTCTACTCAGAGTGGCCTGTTAAACTGTTGGTTGGTGGCGGCCCTGTTAGGCTGACAATGGTTGTAAGCTTGACAACTTCCGCAACCTTATACTGATGGAAATGGACCCTATTTTAGGGCTTCATTAGTCCATTTTATTTTCTTTTGTATTTCTTTTCTTTTATTATTTGTATTTTCATTTGTTTTGCTTTAGTATTTAAAGGTAAGGAGTAGTAATGGCATTTTTGTAATTAGGGCCTTAACTTGGAGCCTAAACTACTCCTCCCCTTTAAATATCCCCATGTAAGCGTCATTTGAGGTAGACTTGAATTTGGAATAGAAAAGAATATTTCTCTCTAAAAGTGTGTTTCGATATTTATAGGATCCTTTTGACGTGTAGGATACTTTTGACGTGTACTTTACATCAAATTGGTATCAAAGCGGGTGTCGCTCCACATTTGTGTTGGTGTATCGGTGTATTTTTGTTATCAAAATCATACGCTACAATCAATGACTCCAAGAAGATCCGAACAACTATACGAGGAGATTCAAAAACGAACGAGAGGGTGGGTACAATCACAACAACAAATCTATACCCATTTCCAAAACCCTAACCCTAGAAATTCCTACCCACAACCCCTGCCCTACCCCACCCTCTACACCAAACCCACCACCATAAAACACACCACCCCAAAAATCCAAATCTTAAACCCTAATTTCCCCCAAAACCCAAATCCATTCCATAAACCCTCCATTCAAGATCCAAAACAACCCACTTCTAGGATTTCACCAACCATTTTACAATCCAATTCACAATTTACAAACCCTGACCTCCAACCCTACAAAATTCCTCCACCACCAACCTAAATCCCCCAACCCACAAACCATTTTTCAAACCCCATAAACATAAAAAAAAATTACATTTCCCCCCCGATTCACCCCCGAGGCTCAATTCAAGATTACCGGCTACTAGTCCAAGAGTGGTTGCTCCACCCAATCATTCTCCCTCACTCATACACCCAATTGGGTCAAATCAATGATAAAAAGTCCCCTCCCAAACCGGTTGATTGCAAGAAAAAAAGAAACGAAGAAGTTGAGTTGTATATTGGGGATTTTTTTGACATTTTTGTCGAGGGTGTTTGGGTGACCCGCACGCACTTTCGCGAGTGGGAAACATTTGATTTGAACGACTTCTTCTCAATCTTTGGGCATGGGTATGACGATTTTGATGAGGTTGGTTCGGTGTTTATCTCTCCCGGGGATGAGGTTGTGATCTTGGGTGCTGTGATAGGTGGTGAGTATGTGGGCCCATTTATGATAGCTTTTGATATGCGCTCGGAGGAAATTTTCCATGGCGTAGTGATTGGGCGTGAAAAGTGGCGCGTGTCAAACGCCGATCGCTGTTTTCTATTCACCGCCTCAATACAAAAACCTAAACTTATGACTACACTCAACAGGTGAGTATAGCGGCCAAGTCCGGGTATCGAAAATCCACAGAGACGAGTTGTTAGAATTTATAAGGTTTAATATTCCCAAATAAAAGTGTAAAAGATAAATATGAACAAAAGAAGGAAAAGATGCAAAAAGGGTAATGATTAATCTAGGCGAGTGTATTGAAACTATATTAACAAAGCGGATAAAACTATAGGTTGCATCGAATATCCCTCACCCGAGTTAATTAGTATAAAATGGTTATATGGGGCGACGAGTTATTAGGAGTGCGTCTCGTTTCGATAGTTAATTAAATCAAGAGTTGTCACACCCCTAAATTCGCATAAAGGCCTAATACGATTTTGGCGTCGACAAATACCTCGGAAATTACGCATGCAAGGTCGTAAGCACGGAACATACATAATATGCCCCGTCAAATCTCCTAGGCGTAATAACTAGGACAACGCACCCGAAATAGACCCGTAAACTCCATCACCAAATCAAAGCAACACATCAACCCGAGTGAGTTTAATTCAAACACAACCTAGACTAAATTAGCTAGAAAGCATATAATAAACGCGGTAAATAAACGCAATAAAACTACCTTAGAAAGCAATAAATGAAAGCATGTAAACCTAATTATGAAAGCATGTAAACCTAATTATGAAAGCATGAATTAATGAAATACAAACTATATTAATGGAGATGGAAGATGAAAGTACAAATTACAAACCCAATTGGGTGTCAATCCAAGAAGAAATGAAGAAATGAGCTCTCAAACCTCCAAAACCCTAACCTAAACTATCTAAAACGAATTATATAATGTATATAACAAAATTCCTTTATATAGTAAGTTGGAAAAGAAATACAGGAAAAAGAAAAGAAAAGGAAAAGATCCCAAAATATTTGGTAATCGCGGTCGACCGCGGCCAGGGACCGGTCGACCGCGCCATTGGGCAAAAGTGCACTGTCTCCATTCGTAGGCTAAATCCAAAACTGCGGTCGACCGGGCCTCAAACCGCGGTCGACCGGCACTCTGTTTTCCATCCATGTTTGGCCCATTAAGAGAGGGAGGGGGGGGAAGGGCACAAACGGAAATGGCCATATCTTCTTCGTCCGAACTCGAAACGACGCGCCGTTTGCGTCCATGCGATGCTAACTCAACGAAATACACATCCGTGGAATTTCCATGAGCTGGAGAAGAAATTTGAATTGACTAAAATGCCCTTGAAGTAGCGTCTGACGACGGAACTTCTCCGAAATGCAACGGATCCTCACTTTTAGCGTTCCAATACCTACAAAAGCACAATTAACCCCTGCAAAGCATGTATATATCCAAATCCAAGGTTGTATGGTTAATGAGCATAAATATAGGCATTTAGGAAGCTAAAAGTGCTAGAATGCATAAAGATATAGGGCGGAAATATGCAATATTCGATACGAATCACGTAGCTTTTAAGGAGGTTCATTAAGGGAAACTTGGGTTGCGATTTTTTTGGTCGGCCATATTTGGATTGTGTTCCTATTCTCCTTGGATTTATTGCAAGACGGTACAACGGGAGTTTCCGAGGACGGCTCTTCTTCTTAGTGAGGAGCTCTTTGATGGTTGCGTTGCTTTCTTACCGTTCATCTCCTACGCTCGAGGACGAGATTTTTCAAAGCGAGGGAGAGTGATGGAAATGGGCCCTATTTAGAGTTTTATTACTCATTTTATTTTATTTTATTTTATTATTTGTATTTTCATTTGTTTTGCTTTAGTATTTAAAGGTAAGGAGTAGTAATGGCATTTTTGTAATTAGGGCCTTAGCTTGGAGCCTAAGCTACTCCTCCCCTTTAAATACCCCCATGTAAGCCTCATTTGAGGTAGACTTGAATTTGGAATAGAAAAAATATTTCTCTCTCTAAAAGTGTGTATTTGTAGGAGCCTTTTGACGTGTAGCGTACATCATATACAAGTAAGTCGAGGTTTTTGCTATGTGCTTGTCTCTTTAATGTTGTCGATGCCAATGTGAATGTCAATGTGTGTGCCACATAGACTCATCCAAAATAGGGTCTATACCCTATGCAACCAAAATATGGCCTTGGATTGTTTCTTGAACCGTTGTGACGCCTATTTTTATGCAAGCGGCCGTTGGGCTCCTGATTTAATTGAAACTCGTCAAAGAACATAACCTAGTTATTGGTGTTCTTCATTTAAGAACATAGGGCTAGGCAGTTTAATCCAAAATAAAACCTCAACATGTGAACAGTAGTTATTTGTGCAAAAAGTCCATGGACCTAGTTGGACTTTTCCTTAATAATGCTCATATGGCCGAAGCCTTAGGCTCAAACTAGAACTTAACAACTATAGTCTATACCTCTGTCCGAATGACCTCAGCTTCACACTAATTAACCTTAAGGAGACTTGTTAACATGATGACGCAGCCTTCTAATTTGATACGCTTACGCAGATTATTGTCATTGCCATAACTTAAATTATGCCCCAAAGGAACATAGTTTTGAGGATTCGCTAAATAAATTACTAGGAAATTTATAGCTACACGCAAAAATAAAATCATTAACATAACTCCCTTAAAACAATAAGGTCGTCTAATTTTCTTACTTATCACATCGAACCATATACTGATATATCTTCCTTGGCAATAAACTGACACTTTTCTTTCTTCTAGACACGCCCAGATTTGACCTCAACCAAATGAAGGAGGTGGAAGCTGCTCAGACTGCTTTCTAGAATTCCATTCATCCTGTAAAGAGACCCAAAGAAGGATTGGTGAAAAACGAATAGAGAACGATGACAAACAGTCGTTCCCACAGATGGCGTCAATATGTTGATGTCTAAAATTGGTATGGATATATTCTTAGCCTTATAATACCAATTCTATAATCACCGATAAAAATATAAAAGAACAAAGTAAGATAAGCAAGACAACAAAGTTTTTAACGTGGTTCAACTAAGGAAAAAGCCTACATCCACGGTTATATAATTGTTGTTGAGGGTAGTTACATGAAACTTAGTGAAATCTTGCCCATCCTAACTTGTCCTCCCTTGAGCTAAGGGAAATTATTTACAATTAGTCTTCATATCTAGCTAAATTCTTTCATAGGTTGGGGAACATGAACCCAACCTAGGGTTTTCAATTTTGAATGTAAAATTCGTAGTATATAACGAATTAATTCATCGAGGTTGATATATTAATCGGGACTAATCGTGTAGATCTCTTAACTAAGTTTGTTGAAAGCAACCCGAGATTTGAGAATGCATTATATGTGTCGGCTAATATATCAATCGCGCATATCAATTTGTTGACCAATTATTACGCGGGTTAACACCCAAACATATTTGGTGCTTCGAATCGATGTGATGCTTTTCCGTTAATTAATTCAAAGAGTTTTGCATTTATCGTAAAAATCCTAGGGTATGGGGGATTGGATCCCAACCTCCTTCTCCAAATTCATTTCAAAACCAAATTTGTGTTTGCATAATTTAGTTTAATTTTCAATTTCATAGCTTAAATTGTCTCGGTTGTTATAAATAACTTCACATAACAATACATCACCTTTTCCTTCTTTTTGCGAGTTAAAGCCTAGATTTAAGAGACCATCTCTACTCTCGTCGCGAGCATTCAATTCCCTGAGGATTCGACCCCGACTTACCGGGTTTATTATTTCAGAGATCGGCATGCACTTGAGTCGTACGTTCACACTTAGCACATGCATTTCGTTACTCGTCAAGTTTTTGGCGCCGTTGTCAGGGTGTAGATAGTAGGTTAGGTTGAATTAATTCTAATTTGACTCTAATTCCTAAAAAGCAAAAAAAATCATAAATCCCAAAAAAATCAAAAAACTTGAATATTCAAAAAAGAAAAATAAAAAAATTGCTCAAGTCCTTTGATGCAAAACGATCATCCCAATCCAGCTCTCGAGTCAATAGAGAATCCCCCATCATCTAGTAATAACACTCCTAATTTCTCTGGGTACCACTTCCTACACCGAGTAGCCATACCCCTAGTAGAACGTCGAGAGACTCCGGTGAGGATAGTGATTCATCCAATGTAAGAGCGATGTTGGATAATGCGAGTTTTGGAATGGGAGAGGGTAAGATTCCGTACCGCCCTATAAGAGACTTCTTATATCCGGAGCGAACCGTCGCTCCGAGATGCATCATATTCGCGTATAGTGCAGGACAATTTCACTTTCGAAATGGAATGATCCAAATTCTTCCAACATTTCATGGCATGGAGTCGGAGAAGCCATATCTCCACATTCGTGAGTTCGAGGAGGCGTGCGAAACATTTAATGATCAAGCTTGCACACAAGATGTCATATGTCTCAAACTTTTCCCCTTCTCTCTTAAAGACAAGGCCAATACTTGGTTTTGGTCTCTAGCGTCAAACTCTATCGGTACGTAGAGGGATATGCAAGCGAAATTTCTCCAAAAGCTCTTTCCCGCCCACAAGACCAACTCTATCAAAGCTCAAATTCAAAACTTTAGACAACGAAAATTAGCCCTTTGATAGGTGTTGGGAGAGGTTCAACGAGTTGGTTAACATGTTCCCACATCACGGTTTTAAGAAGTGGAGACTCATCTCCTTCTTCCATCATGGGCTTATACTAAGCTCAAAACAACTCGTGGAAAAAATGTGCCCGACAGAGTTCTTCGGGTTAGATGCAGACGATGCGGAGGCCCACTTTAAGTATGTCGCCGAGACTACTCAATCTTGGGGCACATAGGAACTCTTATAATCCATCATGGCTGAACCATCCCGGTTTCAATCATGGGCAAGCAAATGCATTATTAAATCATAATCAACACGTTGCCCAACAATTGCCACCACTCCCATAATTTCAACAAGCAGCACAAATGCAAGCGCCTCCTCTCGCGCCTTATGTGATCCCACAACGAAAAACTCTCGAGAACGCTCTTGCACAATTTATGCAAACTCAGTCAGCGACCAATGCTCAAAATTTTGCCGACCTAAAGGCATCACTGTCTAAGTTGCAATCCTCTTTGAGTGTCCAATAGAAGAGGAAATTTCCCGCTTAAGCACAAGAACCTCCCCAAGGTCAAAACTGTGTAAGCTCTACCCCCGATGAAACTCGAGGAATGTAAAGCTGTAACCACTCTACAAAGTGGGAGAGTTATTGACGTGTCACCTTCTCCACAAAATGTACAAAAAGACAAAGGAGGTTTCACCCGGCACGCAAGAGACTGAAGATGCCCCCTTGAGCAAGAGTGAGAAAGAAGACACAGTTTGGTCTAAGGTGGTGGTAAAATCCCCAATAGCTGCACCATACCCTCAACGGTTGGTCCCTCCTCCTAAAGGGGCCTCCCGAGATGACATTTTGGAGGTGCTTAAGCAAGTAAAGTTGAACCTACCTTTTCTCGAGACTATAAAGCGAATTCCTGCGTACTCTAAGTTCTTAAAAGACTTGCTCACGGTGAAACGAAAGTTGAACGATGAAGAAGAAGGTTTTTCTTTCACAAATGTTAGCTCGGTACTTTTGAGTGACCTCCCACTAAAGTACAAAGATCCGGGAGCCCCCACCATTTCATGTATCATTGAAGAAAGTAAGATACAGGGAGCTTTGTTAGATTTAGGGGCGAGTGTTAACATTTTACCCTATTAAATCTACAAAAAGTTCGATTTGGCAGATCTTAAGCCCACGAAAATCACTCTCCAACTTGCAGATCATTTCGTGAAGGTTCCTCGTGGGTTAGTTGAGGGCGTGATTGTCCAAGTTGACACGTTTTACTTTTTGATAGACTTTGTCATTTGGGACACGGAGCCCTCCTCCCCATCAAGCCACCATGTCCCCATCATTCTTTATCGCCCTTTCTAAGCTACGGCTAATGCTTTGATCAATACGTGTAATGGGCAATGCAATTAACTTTTGGGAACTTGACGCTTGAAACGAATATCTTCAACATCACCAATCAAATGGGTGATGAAGACGATCTACACGATACGGATCTTATCGAGGAGGTAGTACAAGAGCACTTTGAGGGTACTAATTTTGAGGATCCACTAAAGGCATGTTTAGTGACGACTGTAGAGGAGAGAGTATTCGGAGTATGATCGTGAGATGAGTATGATGAGGGAGATGCTAGGTGAGGGCGAAGTCGAGGACGACGTGAGAGGTGTAAGTTGGGTCTCATGATTCGAAGAGTTACCACCGAGGGAATCTTACAAGGTTCCCTCCGATATTAAATTTCCAAAACTCGAATTGAAGAAGCTACCTTCAAACGTAAAATATGCTCATTTGGGAGAGGATGAGATATATCCCGTTGTTTTCTCCTCTAGCCTATATATAGAGTAAGAAGGGAAGCTTTTGGAAATATTGAGGAAGCACAAGGGTAATTTTGGTTGGTCTATATCGGGTTTGAAAGGTGTCCCTTGATTTGTACCCATAAAATCCACCTAGAGGAGGAAATGAAGCCCTCTAGAGAGATGCAAAGAAGATTGAACCCGATAATTAAAGACGTTGTGAGAACAAAAATCATTAACTTGCCGGATGGGGGCATAATCTATCCCATCTCGTATAGTAAGTGGGTTAGTCCAATCCAAGTCGTTCCAAATAAGTCGGGAATGACAGTGATAGAGAATGCTAAGGGAGAACTTATTCCAAAACGTACCACCACCGAGTAGCGCGTTTGCATTGATTAGCGGAAACTCAATGCCGGCACAAAGAAAGATCACTTCCCTTTACCGTTCATGGATCAAATGCTCGAGATAGTATCGGGCCACCCACTTTACTGTTTTCTAGACGGTTACTCCAATAATAACCAAATATAGGTGGACGTGCTTGAACAAAAAAAGACTACCTTCACATGCCCTTTTGGCACTTTTGCCTACAAAAGGATGCCATTTGGGTTATGTAATGCACTGACAACCTTTCAAAGGTGCATGTTAAGTCTTTTTAGTGATATGGTTGAGAGAGGCCTTGAGGTGTTTATGGACGATTTTGGCGTTTTCGGCCCCTCTTTTCATCAATGTCTTATTAATCATGAGAAAGTACTTGCTCGTTGTGTGGAAAAGAACCTAGTGCTTAATTGGGAGAAATATCATTTCATGGTAACTGAAGGAGTGGTTTTAAGTCACATAGTTTCATCTAAGGGGATTGAAGTAGATAGAGCAAAAATTGGCATCATTGCCGAACTTCCCCCACCTAAGTCACTCAAAGACGTGCGCTCATTTTTAGGACACTCGGGATTTTACCGTAGGTTTATTAAGGACTTTAGCTCCATAGCTAGACCCTTAAGTAACTTACTTGCTAAGGATCGAATGGAGTGAAGCTTGCCAAGAGGCATTTGAGAAATTGAAGAGTATGCTCGTCTCCGCGTGATGCGAGTGACTTTGCTGTAGGGATTGTTTTAGGGCAATGGAAAAATAAAAAATCCCATGTCATTTACTACGCTAGCCGGACTTTAGCTGGACCATAATTAAACTACGCCACGGAGAAAGAGTTGCTAGCGGTGACATTTGCCCTTGACAAATTCCGTTCATATCTTATCGAGTCGCCCATCATTTGTTATACCGACCACGCGACACTAAAATACCTCCTTTACAAGAAGAATACCAAGTCGTGGCTCATTAGGTGGATCTTGCTACAACAAGAATTTGACCTTTCCATCAAAGATAAGAAGGGAGTAGAAAACGTCGTAGTCGACCACTTGTCTAAGCTTTCGTCCGAGCTACCTCAAGATCCCGTACCCATAGATGAATTTTTCTCTGATGAGAAACTTTTTGCCACTTCCTCTCTATCTTGGTTTGCGGACATCGTGAACTATCTAGTCACGGGTTTTGTTCCCTCACAATGGACTCCGCAAGAGAAGGGGAAGTTTTTCACTTGGTCGCGCATGTTCTTTTACGACGATCCATATTTATTTAAGTATTGTGTGGACCAAATAATCCGAAAGCGTGTACTAACAGATGACGAAATCGAAAGCGTCATCCGTTTTTGTCAATAGGAAGCATGTGGAGGCCACTTTTCTACAAAGAAGACGGCCGCAAAGATTCTTCAATACGATCTTTATTGGCCCACTATCTTCCGGGATGTGCACGAATTTTGTCGATCATGCGAGAGATGCCAAAAGATGGGCCCCATATCTAGACGCGACATGATGCCGTTAACTCCCATCCTTACTATTGAGATGTTTGACTACTGGGGCATCGACTTCATAGAGCCCTTTCCTCCCTCTCTTGGTTTTCTCTACATCCTTGTTGCGGCAGATTATGTGTCTAAATGGGTAGAGGCCATAACTAAACGCGCGAATGACAGCAAAGTGGTGGTAAAAATCATTCATGACAACATACTTTCTCGTTTCGGTGCTCCCAAAGACGTCATTAGTGATAAAGGCTCGCATTTTTGCAACATGTCGTTTGAGAAGTTAATGAGAAAGTATGGAGTTGTTCACAAAGTTGGGACAACTTACCACCCACAAACAAACGGACGAGTCGAGCTACCTAATCGAGATATCAAGAACATACTTGAAAAGACTGTTGATCCCAATCTTTGGGATTGGTTTATCCGATTACTCAATGCGCTATGGGATTACTGAACCGCTTACAACAACCCCCTCGGGATGCCTCCATTTCTCTTTGTGTATGGCAAGCCCCGCCACCTTCCCGTCGATTTGGAACACAAAGCGTTTTGGGAAATCAAGAGGTTAAACTTTAATTTTGACAAAGTCGGTGAGACATGGATGCTTCAATTGAACTAGTTGGAAGAGATACGCAATAATGCGTACGAGAGCTCCCAAATCGCAAAGGAACGGATGAAACTTGCACATGATCGGAGCATTAATCGTAAGGAGTTTCATTCGGGACAAAAGGTGTTACTCTACAACTCGCGATTACATTTGTTTCCCAAAAAGTTGAGGTCGAGATGGTCCGGACAGTTTGTAGTGAGAGAAGTGTTCCCACACGGAGCGATAGAGGTGGAAGACCCAAAGGATGGGAGCACTTTCAAGGTTGACAGCGCCTAAAGCCATATCTAGAGGCGTGCGTCGGGGAAGTGGATACAATTTTATTGTCGGACCCCGAGTTTGGGGATGGTTAGGTTTTGGAGAGAGGTCGTCACACCCCCGACGTGTATGGGGTGATTTTTTTGTATATAGGTGTCATTTGAGTGTTTCGTGTACATAGGAGTCGGTTGTGTGTGTACAAGCGAGAGTGGAGTACCGGTTTCGAGTCCCGTCCCGAGAGTTGCACAAAAAGTCCATGGAGATTTAGTGAAAATCCTTTGCAAAACCTTGTTTTAGGATGAATTTCGGGAGATTTTAGGAAGCACACCACCCATGTTCGAGAGGATGTGAAATTTGCGAGTAAAATGAGAAAACATAAAAAAGTTCCCTTCAGAAAATCGAACCCATTCGCTCAAAAACCAAACCCGGGGGAAGAGGTTTGGTTTCAAAAAACAACTTGGGCAAAAGAAAAAAGTGAACTGGCTCGTTTTGGAGCGAACCGGTTCGGTTCTATAAAGGGTTGGCCAAAATTTTCCACTAGTTTTCTCACTTCCCTCTCACCCTTTCACCTTCACTCCAACCCAAACCTATCCCCTTCCCTCCAAACTCAAAAATACTTCATTCCCTCCATCCTCCAACATCTTCACCAACCAATCCAAATCCTTCCCCCAAACCAAACCTTTCATTTTCCCTCCCATTACACCCTATAAATACCCCCACCACCAACCCCATATCATCCCACACCTTCGTCCACCATTCTTCTCCTTCCTAAAATTCTTCCAAGCCCATACTAAATTCCTGCCTTAGCAATCTCCATGGCACCAAAACAATAGCTCAAGAAATACAACTCTACCAAAGTCGAAGACGAGAGTTGTGATATCTACTGTTCACCCCAAGAACGAAATTGGTGTGCCAATACTTTTCTGCACGCCGGAATTTATTCATTGAACGTCACATTTTAAAAGACGACTTACCCCGTGACCTTGATTCTCTCTTCTCAAATTTTGGGTGGCGCAATTGGTATTCCCAAGACGAGGGTCTGGTTTACAAACAAATCCCTCGAACTTTTTATAGGACCCTCATCCATATCTCCGATGGCTATTACGAAGCTCACATCGATGGGGTTCTCATTCCTTTTTCCCTCGAAATCTTAAATAGAAAGATGCGGGCAGCGGGAGTAAAACATTAGCAATCATACACTTACCCATACCGTCGAAAAGACATCCCAAAGGCATGTGTTTTCAAATCGCTAGGCACCTGACACGCCGTGGGTATCTAAGACATTCCCATCCGGACGGCTACCTCCGTGCACTCGTCTTGCCAATCTCTTCGCGTGCGGAACGTCATTGCCAACGAAGAATGATTCCTCCATTCGAATGCGGCACAGAATCTTTCTCTACTTCCTGTTCGATCCGACGGCGAAAATTAGCCTTCCGCATATCTATTTCAACGAGTTCACACATGCGGCATTTGACCCAACGGGGACAACGTCTTTGCCATATGGCGCTTCATCGCTACATTATGTTTAGAGGCGGGTGTCGAACCTTGGGGAAAGAAGGCACGAGTGCACAAACCAATCAATAAGACATTGGTGGATAGAAGTATTCGGGAGGCCAGAAATCAACCTCCTCCCCCCGCACCTATTTTCGAACACGTCAAAATTGGGGAGGGTGGAGATGAAGAGGTTGAGAGCGAAGAAGAAGAGAATGTTGACGGGGATGCCGCCCCCGATGAGCAAGAAGATGATGACGATGTGGATCCGAACTTTGAGGGGGAGTTCGACGAGAGGGCATACGAGACGGTGGTTATTAATAGCCACATGGACCAATTAGAGTCCCGGATTAACAACTTCCTAGTGGAGCACCGTCAAGACCGGGACGATTTTCGTGTTGATTACCGCCGGGATACATCCATGATGATGCGGCTCCAAGACGACATGTATAGGCTTAGCATGGACCCGAGAGCCGAGTTACCTTCCTACTACATGGATCCCTATGCTCGCGATCAAAATGCTCCCAATCCTTCGTGTTGATTATCTCTCGGGTTGTGCAACTTGTTATGTAGTTTCTTCGATTTACATGTTTATCTTTAAGAAGCTATGTAATCTCTATTCTCGTTTATCAATAAAATGTGTTATGCGTTTACATTGTGTCATGTATGCATTTTAATTATTGCTAGTTTAAATTTCGCACTTATTTTGTCCTTATTCCTTCACATTGAAGACAATGCAAGGTCTAAGTTAGGGATGGTACAAGTGTGTCCTGTAAAAACTTCACAATTTTAAAATTCCCAAAAAAAAGTGAAAATTTTCAATACAAAAAAAAATGGAAAAGTTTTAAAAATAGGAAAGAAATTTAAATGAAAAAAAGAAGAAGAGAGAAATGAGCAAAAGCCCGAAAAAGTACCAACGGACCTTCACAAGAAATTTTCCAACTCCGAAAATTATAAAAATTTCTATAATTCCCCAAAAACACCCTTAACCCGTAAAAAGTCCTAATCGAGTCCGAATAATGAAATTAATCACCACGTGGATAGCTAAAAACAATATATATATATATGTCTGTAGAGAGAGAGAGAGGCTGGCTCTCATGCATACTTAGTTTAAATACTTGTTGGCGCAAGCCTATTTTAATAAAATATTAAAAAAATTATTTTTGTTGAATTTTTTTATGTGATATTTAAACATTTCAACGGACCCATATAAAAAAATCAACTCAAAATAATTTTATTATTACTTTTAAAAAATCGGTCACTTTGCTGATTTATTTTAATATGGGTCCCCTGAAATGTTTAAATATCACATAAAAAATTCAACTCAAAAATATTATTTTTACTATTTTAAAAAATCAATCTGTAAATGTCGTATGTAAACTAGGTATGTATGATAGCCTGGCTATATATATATATATATATATATATATATATATATATATATATATATATTTATGAGGTTCTAAAAAACGCGAGGCGTGATCGAGGCGTGGAGGCCAAGCCTTAAGCCTTAGAAGCCTAGGCGGGCCTAGGCGTAAAAAGGCGTGAAAAGGCGTTTAGGCCTTTTTAATATATTTTAATATTTTTTAACCATAACAAGGCTATTGAAATACTAAAATTGTACATATCATAAAAATATGTCTGAATATTTGCAAATAAAAATACTATTTGATTATTTTGGATGAGATAATGGTCCGATTTGTAAAAAAATATTTAAAAGGTGATATCGTTTCACTAAAGCATTGTTATTTTTAGAGAAAAAGTACGCCTTAAGGGTTTTACCAAGCATAAGGCATCAAAATCTTAAGGCGGGGCGTTTCTCCCAAGCCTCAAGCCTAGGCGTGCCTAGGCGGAGCCTAGGCGGGTTTTTTAGAACAGTGATATATATAATGAGACAAATCGGTCTAAATAGAGAACGATATTTTTCCATTTTCCACTGACTGTAATCCGTTCATAGATATTTTCACCGCAAAAATATTTGTCCTTTTATTAGGATGCGTGAACTCGTGTCCATTATATTTACTCTTACTTTCACGCACATCGAGAGAAAAATAAAGCCACCATCCGAGTGATTCGTTTGTGAGCGAAGCCCGTGAGAAATTGAAATCAAAGCGAATTTTTGAAAAGTAACGTGATGATCAATCGGTGGATGTTAACGGTTAATTTTTGGATTCGCACACGCGCACTATGAATTGAGATTAATCAAACAAATTTTTTTGCTATTTTTGTGCAATTTAAATTGTACAGTTTTTAATTATTTTGATTTTCCCTCAAGTCGTGCCATGTCGTACAAACTGAATTTTGTAGGTAAATTCACTGCAAACCCTCACGAGACTCCACTCGTCCTACTAGCAGAACCTAGGATTTTAACGGCTTATTGCATATGCTCAATGAAATTGCTTTCCCGCGAAACAGGTATTCTATCCCTTAGTTAATAAATGCTATTTATAGACCATATATTTGATTCTCTTACATTGCTCGGGACTAGCAACATCTGAAGTTAGGGGGTTGATTTGGCATGAATATTTCATATTCATCCCTCTAATTTTAGCGTTTTTACAGTCCCGCACAAGGCATTTATCCTGAACCTGGCTCATATTTATTGCAACCAACCTTTTTGGCAAGTGTTACTTGTTTTGTGTATCTCTCATATGTTTTACAGGTAATTTGTGCAAGTGAATGAAAGAAAATAGTGAAAACTAGGCAGACAAGGCAAGAAAGGATAGTCAGGGGCAAATCGGTAATTTTCCAGCCAGACCCGGAGAAGGTGCCAATATGAAAATCGTAGACCTCGAGTTCACGAGAACATAGGAAGAAACGACACCTCATTCCGAGTCCCGGTGAAGAAGTTACATCACTTTGAAGATTAAGAAAAGTTCTGGGTCAAAACTGCAAAAAGAGAAAGTTCCATGCATTTCCAAAGCGCCAAACTAGTAGCGAAAATCGAATCGGTTATGTTTTGGAGCGAACTAGTTCGCTTTTCCAAGAGGTTCGGTCCAATGGATTCGGTTTGGTCTGCAGGTTCGATTATGCTGCGGAAATTTTTATCCTTTCCTAGTTTGTAGCTAAAGTGGTTAGGGCTTAGACTAGCCTCTTGGCCGTTTTTGGGTCCTTAAATAGAGCATTTAGGAGTCTGTTTTGACATACTTCATATATTATTAAGCTTGGATAAATAGAGCATTTAGGAGTCTGTTTTGACATACTTCATATATTATTAAGCTTGGAATTTCCAAGCTTAATAATATATGAAGTATGTCAAAACAGACTCCTAAATGCTCTATTTAAGGACCCAAAAACGGCCAAGAGGCTAGTCTAAGCCCTAACCACTTTAGCTACAAACTAGGAGAAGATAAAAGTTCCTACAACAAACCGAACCTACAGACCAAATCGAACCAGTTTGGACCAAAACTCTTGGAAAAGCGAACTGGTTCGCTCCAAAACCGAACTGGTTCGGTTCTATACTGGTTGGCACTTTGGAAATGCATGGAACTTTCTCTTTTTGCAGTTTTGACCCCGAAACTTTTCTCAATCTTCAAAGTGATGTAACTTCTTCACCGAGGCTCGAAATGAGGTGTCGTTTCTTCCTATGTTCTCGTGAACTCGAGGTATACGATTTTCCTATTAGCACCTTCTTCGAGTTTTGCCCTTGACTATCCCTTCTTGCCTTGTCTTCCACGTTTTGCGCTATTCTCTTTCGTTCACTTGCATGAATTACCTGTAAAACATACGAGAGATACACAAAATAAGAAACACTTGCCAAAAAGGTTAGTTGTAATAAATATGGGCTAAGTCCGATATAAATGCGGTGTGCGGGACCGTGAAAACACCGAAATTAAAGGGATAAATATGAAATATTCATGTCGAATCGTTGATCCCAAAATCTGAAAAAGAGCCTGGAGTGCAGGTGCACTAGCTGAAGATTGACCATGCCATGACAATTACACAAGTGGCAATGGATAACTTTTTCACCTTCAATATTGTCCCTACTTTTGGACCATCTAAAACAAGTCTTTCTTTAGGCTTTGGCTAGAAAGTTTAGGACCAATACTGTCTTTTGGCCTTTGTTAACTTGCACATCCTTGTCTTTCGATTATATATGATGAAGTCGGGTCTTCTATGTGGACTAGGCTCGACAGCGAATCAACAAGACCTCCACAATGTTCATCACATTGGCCGAGGTCGAAACCTGGTCATTGCGTATAAGGTCCTAAGTTTTAGTTCCACAAAGGGCTTTGTAGGCTTCCGCCTATAATTTGAACATAATGGTGGATCTTTTCGGACCTAATGGCCCCTAATAGATCATCTAAGTGAACCGCCATTTCTCCATGGAGACTAAGATCCCTTTGAGGCCTCTGTATGGGGCCCTAGGCTCTCTCCTTATGGGTGTGTCCTATTTGAAGCGCCCTTGAACCTCTTAACAAACAAGGTTTCCTTTTCAAAGGCATCCTTGCATGCTAAGTTAAATTTTAGAGAAATTTGTGAGAGTCTGGCTTAGTTTTTGTCTAGTGACATAGGCCATACAGGCCCGGGCATACTGTCACACCCCAAAATTGCTTGAAATTATGGGTACGGGCAAACCTCGAAACTACAGGAAAATGTCTTAGTTCACTTTGGCTAAGGCATTCAGCTGGAACAAAGTGGTCATGCAAATTCGAAGTTGTCAGATTATGGGAGCTGAGTTTTTTCGATCATTTGGTAGTTAACGTCTACTGCTACCACTGCGGATTTTTCGTTAAGAACATATATAAGGAGGGGGGTACCTCCCAGGAAAAATTCGATATTTAGCCATGAGTGCTCCTAGGATTATGGCAACTTCGTGGGCATGTTTGGGTTATCCATATACCGAATGTGGGATTGGTAGTGCATGGATTTTGAGGCGTGATCGGGAAATTTCTCGGTCACCCCTGTTTTGCAACATTGGGTTGCATCGGTGGGCTGAGTTGCTTATAATTTTGAGGTGGCCTTGTCTTAATTCGTGGGTCGTTGCTAGTTGACTTCAAAGAGCAGTTGTGCTTGTCCCAAAAACGGATTTGGGTAGTTTTCATGGGAGTTGCTGGGCTGCATAGGTGTAAAATCGGGATTGCATCAATTTGGCACATGTGGATCATGGGATAACTCCTTGGACACCTGTTGGGATACTAATGCAGCAGTTTTAGAGCAGTTTTAAAGGAGTTAATGGGCATAACAGGTGTAAAAACGGGATTGCGTCAGTTGGGCACATGGAGATCATGGGATAACTCCCTGGATACCTGTTGGAAGGCTAATGCAGCAGTTTCATGGAGAAACCTGGCAACATTTTAATTGAGACACATGTCCTATCAGTTGGGGATGTCAACTGCGTTTTTGTACTCCATTTATAAGCACTTGTCCCTTGTATTTTAGGCAGGAAGCCTTGGGCTGAAACTGAGTGTTCCTTTGTAATCTTTTGAGTGATTAATAAAGGTTGGGAGTTGAGTTCCTGTAATTTCGTGTCTTATGTGCGTGTACCTCATATATTGTGATTTGATTTGCTAATTTGCTTATTATAATCGTGTTAAAAGCAGGTTGTTATAGTAAATATCGTGTATTGGTTGGCTAACATGTTTTGTTGGGAAAAACTTGATGCCTCGTTGGAAAAATTGAAAAAAAAATTATCCGTGTGACAATTGGTATCAGAGATGTGTTTTGGAGAAAATTCTAGTGTGTTCAAACCAGTTTTTGAAGGGAGAAATCCGAATTTGTCAAGGTTAGTACAAGTTTGGCAAGACTTTTCTTGAATTCTGCAGGAAAATGGCTGGTGGCAGTAGTGCAGAATTACGAGAAAGGGTGCAAAAATTGGAGGAATTCATTGCAAATCCTCCAACAGATGTTGCAGCAGCAGCACTCTCAGTCAAGTTTAAAGAATTGCGTTTGGAACTACAACGAGTTCGAACGGTGCAAAAGAATCACATCCGGGAAACTGAAGAAAAGGTTGAGAACCTTGCAGCAGATGTTGGTGTTTTGGCTGACGAACTTCGTACTTGTTTGGGCAGACTTGATGAGGATTTTGGGTTGCTGAAAAAGGCATGGCTTAATGCTGGTAACAAGGACACTAGTGATGGTGTCAAGAAGTATAAAATTCCAGAAGAAGGCGTTTGCTAGTGCAAGATCGACGAAGGAATTGGAGAATTTCGAGTATGATATGGAACAGTATTTTAAGACTGCTCATATCAATGAAATGGAGAAGGTTGCAATCACCACAATGTACTTATGCGATGATGCAAAACTTTGATGGAGAACTCGGACCGAAGACAAGAGCATGTCTGAAATCAGTTTGTGGTGTGAACTAAAGAAGATATTGCGGGATCAATTCTTGCCAGCAAATTCTCATTAGCAAGCAAGGGAGGCGTTGCGATGCGTGAAGCACGACAAGACTGTGCGGGATTACGTTAAAGATTTCACGGCGGTGATGTTGGATGTTAAGGGAATGTCCGAGGAAGACAAGGTCTTCAATTTGGTTTTCAATCTTCAGCCTTGGGCACAGGCTGAATTGAGGAGACAAGGTGTGCGTGATTTTCAGCAAGCAGTAGCAGCAGCGGATAGCTTAGTGGATCTTAAACTTGACCGGTCAGACGCTGTTTGATCTAAGTCCAAAGGTAAAGACAGTCGTTTCAAAATTGGGCAAATATGAAGGTACAAAAAATGACAAGGGAAAGGGCGCTGATGGACAACCAAACAAAGGCAAAGGTAGCTATTCTGCGTGTTTCATTTGCAAAGGTTCACACCGGGCAAAGGATTGTCCAATGCGGAAAAAGTTTGCTGCAATCAAGTGGAAGAGTCGAAAGATATTGGCTCAAGTTCAGGTGGGGGAGATGGAGGTATCAACCCCTTGGTTTTGTTGGGCAGACTCCAAGCAATGGAGTCTGGCAAAATAGGCAATTGAAGCCTTTGTATGAGCGGTTGCAGGAACCTCGCATTACCAAGAAAAAACTTCTGCGTTGGGGGCAAAAACGTGGAGGTTATGGTCCTGCATGGAGGAATTGAACCAAAATGAGTTTGATTTTGTGTTACACTCGAAGATTTCAGTGGCTGTTCTCGGTGAAGTCCAAGGTTTTGTTCGAAAGTTTTTAGTGGAGTTGGAATTTTCTTGATATCGACGGGGTCGTCGAATTCTTTTGGTGGGGGAGGGTTTGTCACAAACCAAAATTGCTTGAAATTATTGGTACGAGCAAACCTCAAAACTAAAGGAAAATGTCTTAGTTCACTTTGGCTAAGGCATTCAGCTGGAACAAAGTGGTCATGCAAATTCGAAGTTATTAGATGATTGGAGCTGGGTTCTTTCGATCATTAGGTAGTTAACGTCTACTGCTACCAGTGTGGATTTTTCGTTAAGAACATATATAAGGAGGGGGTACCTCCGAGGCAAAATTCGGTATTTAGCCATGAGTGCTCCTAGTCTCATGGCAACTTCATGGGCATGTTTGGGTTATCCATATATCGAATGTGGAATTGGTAGTGCATGGATTTTGGGGCGTGATCGGGAAATTTCTCGATCACCCCTGTTTTGTAACATTGGGTTGCATCGGTGGGCTGAGTTGCTTATAATTTTAAGGTGGCGTTGTCTTAATTCGTGGGTTGTTGCTAGTTGACTTCAAAGAGCAGTTATGCTTGTCCCAAAAACGGATTTGGGTAGTTTTCATGGGAGTTGCTCGGCTAGATAGGTGTAAAAACGGGATTGCATGAATTTGGCACATGTGGATCATGGGATAACTCCTTGGACACCTGTTGTGATACTAATGCAGCAGTTTTGGAGCATTCTATGGGGGTTACTGAGCATAACAGGGGTAAAAACGGGATTGCATCAGTTGGTCACATGGAGATCATGGGATAACTCCCTGGACACCTGTTGGAAGGCTAATGCAGCAGTTTCGTGGAGAAACCTGGTAACATTTTAATTGAGACACATGTCCTAGCAGCTGGGGATGTCAACTGCGTTTTTGTACTCTATTTATAAGCATTTGTCCCTTTATTTTAGGCATGAAGCCTTAGGCCGAAATTGAGTGTTCCTTTGTAATCTTTTGAGTGATTAATAAAGATTGGGAGTTGAGTTCCTGTAATTTCGTGTCTTGTGTGTGTGTACCTCATATATTGTGATTTGGTTTGCTAGTTTGCTTGCTATAATCGTGTTAAAAGCAAGTTGTTATAGTAAATCTCGTGTATTGGTTGGTTGATCAGGTTTTGTGGGAAAAAACTTGATGACTCACCGGAAAATTTGAAAAAAAAAATTATCCATGTGACACATACCCTGGTGGGAGGCAGATGGGTGTCTTCGAAGCCAATATAAAACTCGACCCTCGATCCTAGACGACCACTTATGGTCATAGCCATAAGATCATTGTCACGACCCTATTAAGGCATTCAACTTTATTTTCTCGGAAACAATGTTTTAAAAGGCGCACAATTATACTTTTGGGGTAGAAAAAGTGTTATAGACCATTTTAATTTGTGAGGGTCTCCGATAAGGTGCGCTATTGGTGATGTGGCACACTATTTTCACTCTTTTTCATGTTATTGGTGCAATTCAAACACTCTTTGGTCTAAACGTTGATAGGCTTTTGGCTGACCTAACTAGCAAGGATGTTTTGGGCTCCTAAACCGACTATGTGCTATTTGTTTAACCGATTGAGCATCGTTTTCACTGCCTGTAGCTTGAGGAATATACAACTCATATAGTGATATGAATTGGCTAGAGCGAGGGCAACTGAGTGAAGTGGGGCATGGTTTAGAAGGTAGGTTACCGGCTCATAAGAGGCAATCTAACTTAGTTAGGAAAGCTTGCTATGATGAAGGATAAGCAAGATTTTATGAATTGTAGTAGTCATTTTCTTGTTTTTGGATTCAAATCATGAATAAATACTTTAATTCGTATTTTGAACAGGTTGAATACAACATTTATGGGATAGCTTCCATCTTAGAAGTCATTTGAGGCTTTTATAAGCTATCTCCGATTCCTCTATATATTTAATCTAATACATAAATCAACTAGTTATGTCAAGAATTGCCTAGGCCTTATACAAGTCGGTCGAGGTTTTCGTTGTGTGCTTGGCCTTTGAATGTTGTTGACCCAATGCTAATGTCAACTGGTGTGCCATGAAGTCTCGTCCAAAATAAGTTATATCAATCCATATCATTTAAAATGCATTAAAATGGCCAAAATTCTAATATCCATTAATATATTTTACAAATGGAAGTGGTTAACTCTCTATGTCAACTTCTTTACATATGAATTTTCAAATTGTGATCCCTTTTCAACTAATCCAAAAGTGGCATTTCCGACTTACCACCAACGACGAGTTAAAAGAGAAGTCCTAGAGATTCAACATATTACGTAGGATTGCAATACTTTAACTTCTCAAAAATTCAAATTAGTCCAGTATTTGAATCCATTTTTCCCGGATATTTATCCGAACAAAAATTCAAAAGTGCGGATTTGATTAGCTATTATTGACTATCCGGGGAAAAACAAATACGAATATTAAATTATCCGTCACAGATAATCCGTATCTGCAATACTATATATTACTCTTCACACGCCCGACGTGACTATTAAAGGCCCTTTTTATCATTTTTTCTCCTTTTGTTATTTTTATCATTTAGCCTTATTTAAGTGTTTCCATATCTATATTAAGTAGAGTGCACCATTCAAGGTTATAATTATAAATAGCGTGTCGTTTTAGGTAAATCATATATAATAACTATAAAATTATCTCGTTTTATGTGAGTTTGTCACATGTTATATATTAAATGTGTATATTCACTTAATGAGATAGAATACAATGAGTCATTAAACCAATAGTTTAATAAATAATAATAATAATAATAATAATAATAATAATAATAATAATAATAATAATAATAAAATATAGGCTTTATACATTATATTTGCAGTCACTTAAATGGAATATAGTACAAGGAGTCATCCCACCAATACTGTAACTAAATAATAATTATCAAAATTTAGTTTTTTTTAATATAATGATTGTTTTAAGACAAGTTTTTTATAAGGGAAGTGAAGCGATTTACATCAAAATGTTGACACTCGATTATTTACAAAGGTGTCGACATGAATTTTTACGTAAAAAAACAAACAATATTACACAAAAAGAAAATTAGAAAAAGGTATTGGCATGACTTTTTATATATGTTTATTATTATTATAGTATATAATAAAAAAGGGTTTTTTTATTTAACCCCCACTTTTTGATGTGATATTGAACTTAACTCCCACTTTGTTAATATCCTTGATATATCCCAGCATGAGGGGGTTATCTCAAAATAATGCATGAAATGTTGGAAATGGGTTTGGAAAAACAGCTCAAACGATCATCTTTAGGCTCATTTTATTGTGGGATCCTCCACAATCCGATTTGGCCGGGACCACGCACAAATACGCTCTCCTCCGTAAGGAGTATAATGTAGTATATTTGTTTGTCCAAAACCATTAAGTAATGAATGAAAATTTTGAACTCAACGTGACCCATTTGAAAGCTACTTAGTGTAGTAAATGTGGAACATTTGTCCCACATAGGAAAAATTGGAAATTTTGGTTGAGTTAATGAAACCAAAAATGTGCACCAAGGCTTAGATTTTGAAGGGGAGATGGCTTACATTATGCATCTTGGGCCTGGGTTTGGGTTTGGGTTTGGGTTTGGGCTTGGGCTTGGGCTTAGGTTCAGGCTTATAAAAATTCCTTTCTTTTTGGACCAATTTGATTGAGTTTCTGGGTCGGGTTTTAACCAGTTTGGCTTGTTGTTTGGATCCAACAGTAACAACCATTTGTGATTGTTTTGTGTGAACAGTCACTTAGAAAACTATAAATTGAACACCTATGTTCATTTGCAAAACACGAAAATTTATCTCTCCCCTCCTTTTGACGTGAACTACACGTCAATGGCCTAAAAATCAAGACAATATGATTTTTAAAGAGAGAAAGAAAAGAGTTCTTATATTTCAAGAATGGAGAATTGAGTACAAAATGAGAATTCAAGAACTATTTATAGGTGGGTTATTACTTGCTAATCAAGCAATAGCCTAAAATGACTAAAAAGGACTACTAAAAATAAAAGAATACCTAATTAGTGCCAAACATGCTTGGAGGCTAATTAAGGTGAGAAAATATCTAAAAATGACTAAAAATAGAAATAAAATGACAAATAAAAGGAAAATGACTATGGATTCCCATCACTCTCCCTGTCTTCAAAAAGTTCGTCCTCGAACTTGCAAAATTGGAGAATCGTGTGAGAAGTTCCAAAAATGTGCGCAAAAATATTTGAGGAAGGGTCATTTTTTTGTGAGGCAAAATATTTTCTTGAAAATTTGAGGAAGGGTCATTTTCTTTAATTCTTGCTTTCAAGATCCATCTTCTTCCTCTTGCCTCTCATGTTAACCAACAAAATATTAACCCCCGGGGTCAAAATCCATTTTATTGGCCTCAAACCCTAGTTCTTGCAAGTGTTCTTGAAAGGTTCCGAAGAACCAGATGAATTTCGGTGTAAAAATCATGCTGATCGAGGGCAAAAATTGCCCAGCTACTGAGATTAGGCTCAGCAGAGGTAGTGCAGGCTGTTTTTTTGCCGAAAAATGGTTGAAATTTTTTATGAGGAGTGGACGCAAGTCGGAGGGTCTGGTAGATGCCCGACGGCCTTCATTATGGGAGATCCAACCCATTTGAATTGGGTCAGGCACTGGTGACTTCGGGAGGCATGGCCGACTGCCGGCGAGTGATCGGAGACCACCAGTGGGCCATTTCGGTGGTGGTTCAGCGTGGCCAAGGCTTTTTCAGTGAGTTCAAAGGTGGTTTTTGATGGAGTCAACAGTGGTTGGGGGTTATAAACCTGATCGAAGTTCTGCCCAAATGGTATTGGAGCAGCGGCAGATGCAGAGGGGTGCTGCCCTCCTTGGTGTTGTTCAGTAAGGGCCGGGAGGGGGCAAGAAAGGTCTCCGGTGGTCTGGAGGGTAGGATTCGGGCAGTGACGAGGGTTCTAGGAGGGTTTTGGGGGTGTTAAGGCAGTGGGGTGGTCAATGGTGGTTGGGGAATCTCTGGGGTGAGAAGTGGGTTGGGTTAAGGGATTTCTTGAGTTAGGGTTTGGGTCGGGTAAGCTAGGGTTTGGGTCGGGTAGGGTTTAGAGATTTGGCAAGTTGAATTAGGATTTCCATTTTATCCTCCATTTTATCCAATTGTCCATGCAATTGTTGATTACTTTCTCTCAATTCTTTATGGCTTTTTCTTATCTTGAATTGTCCATTTTATTCAATTGTCCATGCAATTGTTGATTACTTTCTCTCATCTTGAATTCGCGTCGTCCTCTTCGGGGCCATTGAGATTGTAGTGCACGATTTGTTGATATTCTACACACCGATACACATGAACACCAATGTTTTGGAGCGACACCGCTCTGATACCAATTTGACGTGAACTACACGTCAATGACCTAAAAATCAAGACAATATGATTTTTAGAGAGAGAAATAAAAGAGTTCTTATATTTCAAGAATGGAGAATTGAGTATAAAATGAGAATTCAAGAGCTATTTATAGGTGGATTATTACTAACTAATCAAGCAATAGCCTAAAATAACTAAAAAGGACTACTAAAAATTAAAGAATACCTAATTAGTCCCAAACATGCTTGGAGGCTAATTAAGGAAAGAAAATATCTAAAAAGGACTCAATAGAAATAAAATGACAAATAAAAGGAAAATAACTATGGATTCACATCAAACGGGGCTATCTTTCCAAGAAAGAAAGTATGGGCTTATACTTCTTAGGAAGTAAGAATTGGTGGAAGTGGGCTGGGTAATTTAGCACAAGGGCTCAGGCCTAATTGGACTTATTAATAGTTTTCAGTCACAAAGCAAGTTATTCCTTTCAAGCAAGTCTCACCAGGAATGCACTTAACGCCTGCTTCATCGTCTATCAGGATTACCCACCTCACTTACAACTACGGACCACTGACCTCATCTCTTTATCTCCAACTCAACATTGGAAATCTATAAACACTGCTACGCTTGCCCTATAGTCTGGTTTTAGTATTAGACCTATAAAGAAGCATGTTGGCGCACTTGACGGAACTATCAAACAAATAGCCCTAGCTAGCTTCTGGTGAACTAGCAGCGGACGCATCAATAGCTGCGCAGAGTAATGAATTCTATAACTAGAAATAGTGGGAGGACTTTGCCAAGATAAAGAGTAGTGAAAGACATTAGAGCAGCAGGTCTTCCTTCTTATAAAGAACACGCACAGGATAGAGAGCCTAAGGGAGAAAGACTACATCGCTCCGGAATTATTTTTGTGTCTGCATAATTTGTCGTGTCTTGTGTCGGTTCAAGTATTACACAAGTTGAGTTCGCCTGAGTTGAGCATTATAATGTTGTTTGTTCATACTTGTAAATATGTTCTATCTTGGGAGACAATAATTTATAACCTTAACACCGTCGATGGAATTAAATTGTCTTAAGGACATTGTGGATACACAGGGCTCGGATTTGTTTGTAATTCTGGTATCTTCATATATTTTCTATAAATTCAAGTAAGTTTTATTATTTCTATAATTTTAGTTTCAGAATAATAAAATTATGTTCATATTCAGTGTTTAATACATTTTTTATATAAAATTGTCGCATGTTCTATTAGAATATGTACCTAACACTTTCAAAAATTTTAAGGCAATTTAAGGTGTTTATACAGATTTTTGTCACTGTTTTACAGTATTTTAAAAATAGATTATGTACTATTTTGTAATTCAAAATCAGAATTTAATGATTGTTTTATGCGGTAACTTACAAATTAATATTATAATTTGAATTTATCATTAAAAAATTTATGTTATATTCTGAATTTTTATTTCAGAAATTATGTTCCCGAAAAATCATTACGAATATATATATTGTTAAAATTGGCAACAAAATACAAATTCTGTTTTAATATTTTTAATTATTGTCATTAAAATTTCTGTTTTTGCAACATAAATGGCATCATCTAGTACTATACCTACTGTTCCAGCACCCATGACTGTGTCGCATGGAGAAAAGCCGAAAAAAATTCAATGGAACTGATTTTAAGCGTTGGCAACAAAAGATGTTTTTCTATTTTACTACTCTGAACTTGGCAAGGTTCCTACACGAGGAATGTCCCCTAATTCAGAAAAGGGATGATAAAGAAAAAAAAATATGTCGTGGAAGCATGGAAACATGCAGATTTCTTATGTAGAAATTATGTTCTTAACCAATTGGACAATTCACTATACAATGTGTATTGTACCATAAAAACAGCAACGGAACTCTGGGAATCCTTAGACAAGAACTACAAAACTGAAGATGCAGGTATGAAGAAATTCATAGTTGGCTGGTTTCTTAACAACAAAATGGTGGATTCGAAAGCTGTAATTGTTCAAGTTCAAGAATTACAAGTGATTCTTCATGACATTCATGTTGAAGGAATGTCATTAAGTGACTATTTTCAAGTGAATGCAATAAATGAAAAATTACCACCATATTCGCAAACGCAAGGAGTAGAATGTTGAAGAATTAATTGTTAGGCTCAGAATTGAAGAAGACAATCGTATGATTGAAAAGAAGAATGGAAAAAACTGCCAAGGCTAATGTTGTGGAACATGGTTCAAAACCCAACAAAAGGAAACGTGAAGGCGAAGGCTCTTCAAAACAGAAAAAGAAGTTCAAAGGCAAATGTTATAAGTGTGACAAACCTAGACATCTTTCAAATGAATGTCGAAAGCCAAAGAATTTCAAGAAGCAAAATGCACAAGCTAATGTAACAGAATCTGAGAAGATTTCAGAAGGCATGGCCGACACCAATCTTTCTGCGGTGGTATCCGAATGTAATTTGGTAGAAAATACCAGACCGAATGTAATTTGGTAGAAAAAAACAAAGAATGGTGGATGGACACCGGTGTTACGCGCCACATTTTCTTAAACAAATGGATGTTCTCTATCTACAAGCCGATGGAAACTGAGAACTTATTTATGGGTAATTCATCAAGTTCCAAAGTTGAATGGCATGGAAAGATTGTACTAAAAATGACATCCAAAAAAGAACTCACTCTCAATGATGTGCTTCACGTTCTAGATATTCGCAAGAATCTGATTTATGGTTCTTTACTGAGTAAGAATGGTTTCAAATTGGTGTTTGTATCTGATAAATTTGTTCTGTCTAAGAATAATATATATGTGGGAAAGGGCTACATGACTGAAGGGCCCTTTAAGATGAATGTAATGATTGTTGTGCCTAAGTCAATCAAGAATAATATTTTTTGATAAACAAACATGTGCGCTACCAGCTGAGCCAACTTATGGCTCGTAATATTAACAACTCCAACTTGCTTAATCTTCAAATGTTTGGCATGCTAGATTGGGACATGTTAATTTTGATACTTTACGTAGATTAATTAACTTAGAATTTCTACCAAAATTTGAAATTAATAACAATCATAAATGTGAAGTACATGTAGAATCAAAATTGTCAAAAAAACCTTTTCATACTGTTGAAAGAACTACTGAACCTTTAGACCTTATTCATAATGATATATGTGATCAAAAGTTTTTACAAACTAGAGGAGGCAAAAAGTATTTTATTACTTTTGTTGATGATTGCATAAATTGCTATGTTTATTTACTACGAAGCAAAGATGAGGCTATAAATGTATTTAAATAATACAAAAATGAAGTTGAGAATCAACTTAGTAAAAAGATAAAGGCTATAAGGAGCGATAGAGGTGGTGAATATGAATCTCCTTTTGAAGAGCTCTGTTCAGAACATGGAATCATTCACCAAACTACTGCTCCTTATTCACCTCAATCTAACGGCATTGCGGAATGCAAAAACCGTACATTGAAAGAAATGATGAACTCTACGATAATAAGTTCTGGAGCACCACAGAACTTGTGGGGGGAAGCCTTATTTTTCGCCAATTATATTCTCAACAAAGTACCTCACAAGAAAACTCACAAAACACCTTATAAATTATGGAAAGGTCGAAGACCTTGTTATAAATATTTACGAGTGTGGAGGTGCTTAGCCAAAGTAATGGTTCCTAAGCCTAAAAGGATCAAAATATGACCAAAAACCGTTGATTGTATTTTCATTAGTTATGCAATTAACAGCAGTGCATATCGGTTTTTAGTTTGTAAATCCGAGATTCCAAATATTCATGTTGATAGAATTATTGAGTCGAGGGATGCTTCGTTTTCTGAAAATGAATTTTCGTATAACATGGACCAAGAATCTATTCCTATTATGATGTATATGGGATATTAAGCGATACGTGGCGCGTGGTTGTGCCTACGGGGGAAGACTATCTTTTATTTTCTATTTTTAGTTTAGGGTTTAATTGTAATTTTCCATTATTTTTAGTATCTAATTAGTTTCCAAGTATGTTTGGGACTAATATGTCATTTTTGGTTATTAGTTGCCTTTTTTAGTCATTTTGGGTATTAGCTAGATTAGCAAGCTAACTCTTCCTGTAAATGGGCCCTTTAGCCCTCATTTGTACTTAACCTTGAATATTGAGAATTGAGAATAGAGAGAGAAAGAAACCCATTTCATTTCTTTAGTTTACTTCCTGTTATTATTGTAGTTGTGTAGTTAATAGTTGTGTAGTGTAACAATAACGCTTCCGCATTTGAAGATTTACATCATATTGGTATCAGAGTTCGGTTTGTTCTTAGTGTTTATCGGGGTGCGTGAAGCGGGTCACGAGTGGAGATTCCAACTTCGGCAACTCTTCAATCGAAAGATTGATAAATGTCGAAAAGAGAATCAGGTGAATGGAAACCCTAAATTCCATCACCACTAAAAGAGGGGATACCACATCTTTTAGCTCCTCCACCTCTTACCGCCACACAACCACCACCTCGTTTACATGAATCTCCCTCTTCAATTTTTTTTTTACCCAATCCCTAAGCCAAGAACCCCAAATTGAAACCCTAACCCTCAAATCAAGAACCTACAAACCCTAATAAAAAAAAACTACCCAAAACCCCTATCCTACCACCTACTGCCATCGAAAACAAACCCCAGCAGACCCTAGCCATCGCCGAGAAACCTCGTTGGCCAAAAAACCATAGATCCAGCCTGAAATCCCTGCCAAACAGCCACCCCTTCCCCCAAACTGCCGCCGACTGCCGACCCATGAACAGTCCCCTTCCCAAAACCCTTGAGCAGTCCTGCCGACCTCCCTCCGGTACAACTAAACCCTACCCGATCCACTCCGATCCAAAACCCCTAAGCCCGATCTACTTAGAACCCCTCTGTCCTCACCAGAGACCTCTGGCACCCCCGCCGACCACCTAAAATCATGTCCAAACTTTTTTTTCCTACCCGGCTTTAACCCAAACCTCACCAGATGTCATCGCAACCCCTAAATCAGTAAGGCGGTAGCCACCCACTGCCTTAACCCATCATTATCTAGCCGAAACCCCTCCCAACCTCCGTTCCATCCCTGCCTCACCCCGATCTCATCTGATACCCTTCCAAACCCCACTTACCAAACCTTAAGCTCCTTTTTCTTAACCCAAAATAGTCCCACCCCTCTTTTTAACCCTATTTCCCCTTTTTCCCACTCATTAATGCCCAACCACAAGTCAATTCAAATCAAAACATGCCTGCCCTACTTCAACACGATCTCACCCACCTTATTGACCTCTATTCCGATCAATTTTTGACACAACATATGACTTCCGTGAGAAATGTGCCCACTTGGGATACATTTTCCGACTATTTGCCATTTTGGGCCCGACTTTTCGGGATGTCGTTGTCTTCATTTCTCTTGTTTCGCCATCGTACTCGCAAAGGTGCGGTCACCGGAGTTACCGTCCGGTCCGATTCAAGGGTCCACCAAGTCAAGTTGCAACCATGTGCTTATGGTATTGATAAGGCGGAGTGGTCGTCAGTTTTTGGTTGCTCGGATTCTGTAAGGAGGCATCGTTGAGATTTGGGTATATTAGCCCATTTGTTGAAGGTTAATATGGGTCTAATCAAAGTTCAGTCGGTCCATTTGGATTTTGTTTTGCTTTGGAAGATAACACTTGTGCCGACACGTGTTCATGTGGCATTGATGACTCACCCTCCAAGCTCGAGGAAGAGATTTTTCGAAGACGTGGAGAATGATGTATATGGGATATGAAGCGACACGTGGGGCATAATTGTGCCTACGGGAGAAGACTATCTTTTATTTTCTATTTTTAGTTTAGGGTTTAATTATAATTTTCCTTTATTTTTAGTGTCTAATTAGTTTCCAAGTATGTTTGGGACTAATATGTCATTTTTATTTATTAGTTGCCTTTTTTAGTCATTTTGGGTATTAGCCTGATTAGCGAGCTAACTCTTCCTATAAATAGGCCATTTTAGCCCTCATTTGTACTTAACCTTGAATATTGAGAATTGAGAATTGAGAGAGAAAGAAACCCATTTCATTTCTTTAGTTTAGTTGTTGTTGGGTAGTGTAGTTGTTCTGTAGTTAACAGTTGTGTAGTGTAACAGTATCGCTTCCGCATTTGAAGATTTACATCTATTAAAAGGACACGTGATGCTACATCCAGTGCTGGTCATCAATCCAAATATCAAGAACCTTTAACGGATGAACCCAGACGTAGCAAAAGGGCAAAAGCGTCTTCCTTCGATCTTGATTTTCTAACATACTTGTTGGAGAACGATCCTCAAACGTACTAAAAAGCAATATCTTCACCGGATGCTTCAAATTGTAAAGAAGCAATTAATAGTGAAACTGAATCCATAATGCAAAATCATACGTGGGAAGGTTCAAAACCCTTAGGGTACAAATGGATCTTCAAAAAGAAGAGGAAAGTTGATGGATCAATTGATAAATATAAAGCTAGACTTGTTGCTAAAGAATACAGTCAAAAAGAAAGAGTTAGATTACTTCGATACTTACTCACTAGTAACAAGAATTATGTCCATTCGAATGTTGATAGCAATAGTTGCAATAAATGGACTTGAAATACATCATATGGATGTAAAAATGGCTTTCTTAAATGGTGAGTTAGATGAGGAAATATACATGGAACAACCTGAAGGGTTTATTGCACGAGAATAAGAACGAAAAGTATGCTAGCTTGTTAAATCACTTTATGGATTAAAACAAACACCAAAACAATGGCATGAAAAATTTGATAGCGCAATGTTATCAAATGGCTTTAAAATTAATGTGTGATAAATGTGTTTACCGCAAAAGCACTCAAAATGGATATGTCATTGTATGCCTCAAGATATGCCAATCATAGGTAGTAACCTTAATATTGTCAAAGCTACAAAACTTATGTTGAATAATCGATTTGACATGAAAGATCCAGGTGTCATCGATGTTATACTAGGAATACAAATTTCTAAAGCATATGAAGGACTTATATTATCACAATCTCATTACATCGAGAAAATACTTGAAAAATTCAAGAAGTACAACATAAGTCCTAATAAGACAGCAGTAGATGTAAATCTTTATTTAGCTAGAAATAATGGAAATGGCATATCTCAATTAGAGTACTCTCGTATAAGAGGCAGCTTGATGTATGTCATGAACTGCACCCGACATTATATAGCAAACTCAATAAGTAAGCTAAGTCAGTATATGAGCAATCCAGGAAAAGATCACTCGAAAACTATAATGAGAGTTTTGGGTTATTTAAAATATACTCTGAACTATGGACTGCATTATTCCAAATATTCAGTTGTACTTGAAGGTCATTGCAATGCAAATTGGATATCTGATACAAAAGACTCAAAATTCTACAAGCGGGCATGTCTTCACCCTCGAAGGTGCAGTCGTATCTTGGAAATTCTCAAAACAAACATGTATTGTTAGGTCTACAATGAAATCTGAATTCATTGCGTTAGACAAAGCTGGAGAAGAAGCGTAATGGATTCAAAATTTCTTTGAGGATATTCCAAATTGGTCAAAATCTATGCCTGCAATATGTATACATTGCGATAGTTAATCGGCGATTAGAAGGGCACATAATCATATGTATAATAGGAAGTCACGACATATTCGTCGTAGGCATAATACTCTTAGACAATTTCTCTCAAATTGTATTATCTCAATTGACTACATAAAGTCAAAAGATAATATTGCGGATCCGCTTACCAAAGGTTTAACTCGAGAGCAAGTGGAAAGATCATCAAGAGGAATGGGTTTAAAGCCTAAACAATAAATAAGAATCAATATAGTGGCAACCCAACCTAATTGACTAAAGATCCCAAAATCTAGGTTCAATAGGCAAACCGAACTATATTGCATTCAATACGCACTGGAAAATATTTATTCCCTATCCATTCCAATGATGAGATAGTGCACATCTACCGTGAATGTGAGGATAAGTTATGCTTTTAATGATATCCATACCTTAGATGACGTCTAACTGCAAGATACCTCTTATGAAAATCACTTACGTGAGTAAAAAGGGGACCACTTCTATGAGAATAAGGAAAGGAAAATTCTCTAAAATACTCCTGGAACAAAGAGTTGTTCATGGACAAAACGAACACAAAGGTGATAACCAACTGTGTTAATATTGTGTGAATATTGTAGTCTAGTTTTACAGAAACGATTGGCATTTCAAAGATATCAAGTCTACTGATTAACTAAGTAAATCCGATAGTATGTCATTAGGGAAAGTTAAAGGCCACTAGGCAACTTAACCCAATGCAATAAATTTTCATCTTTACTCGAACTATTGTCTGCATTATCATTAGCATGTTATATATAGCCAAATTTCATTCATGTGGGGGATTGTTGGAAATGGGTTTGGAAAAACAGCTCAAACTAGCATCTTTAGACTCATTTTATTGTGGGACCCACATTCCGATTTGGTTGGGACCACGCACAAATATCTTCTCTTCCACGAGTATAATGTAGTATATTTGTGACGTAAACTACAGGTCAATGGCTAAAAGAAACAAACCCTAACTTTTAGAGAGAGACTCAAAGATGCTTTATATTCAAGAATTGAAGAATGAATACAAATGAGACTATAATAGGTATTTATATGAGAGGAATTACTTGCTAATCAAGTAATTAACTAAAATGACTAAAATATCCAACTAAAAATAAAAGAATGCCTAATTAGTCCCAAGCATGCTTGGAAACTAATTAGGAAGGAAAATAACTAAAAAGAACTAAAAATAGAAAATACAATGAAAATAAAAGGAAAATAAAATGGACTTCCATCACTCCTCTCCCTTAAAAAATAATTCATCCACGAACTCGAAGGGGGAGGCCAACAGAGTCACCTTTAGCCAGGAGGATGCTCGGTCTCATCGAGATACTCTGGTGACTAATTTATCGCTAACAGGGTCCGGCGACGTGTCAGAGGGAAATCTGAAGCTCGGTGTCCCACTGTGACGCAATTAAAGCACTGAAATGTGGGAGGGCCTGTATGGGTTACAGCAGAAGTGGTGGTAACTGGAGCAGTGGCAGAAGATGTCGAGGCTGATGCAGAAGGGGAAACAGAACTGAAGGAAGGTGGAGGTCGGGATGATGGAGGAGCTGTCAGGGCTGCATGATAGGCATCGACCTTTGTAGCATACTCTACCGCCTTCAGAAAGGTCGATATCTCTCTCAATCCAAGGTCGCGCTGAATATGTGGCTGGAGTTTCAAAATATAGTGGTTGATCCGCTAATCCTCAGTCTCGGGTAGGCGAGCTCTAGAGCAGAGGAGCTAGAACTGCTCTGTACAGTCCACTATCGAAGACGTATCCTGGTAGAGAAACTGAATGCGAGAAAAGAGGTCTCGCTCGTATGTCGGGGGTATAAAGGAGGCCTAAAGAGCGGCCTTGAGATCGAACCAGTCCCGGATAGGAGGGAGTCCTGGAGTCGTCCTACGATAGCAAAGGTCATTCCACCAAACTCGGACAAAACCCTGAAATTTGGTGGCAGCTGGAAGAACACATGAGCGGCCCTGAACCCGCTTGTAATCGAAAATTATCTCCATAGCGGCAAGCCAATCGGTCATATCATCTGGGGAGAATCTACCATCGAGCATAGGAATATCTATGCGGATATCCCCATGGAGACTCCAAAAAATAATCTGAAGTGCTAATGAAAGCGGGTCTCCATCCTGATGAGTGCCTAAACCCATCACATCCCCTGGCGCAGGTGTAGCATGATCGGTGGTACCTGGGCAGGTGGTGGATGATGAGGATAATCATGAGGCGCTATGGGAGGTACAGGGGAGCCTCGGGGGTGATAGGGACATGTACCAATCAAATGGCCTCGTTCCCCGCAATAGTAGCACTGACGATCTCGTAAAAGGACAAAATTAGGGCCACCGGGTGAGGGAATCCAATTCAAGATGCTATGGTGGGTGTCCCTCATGTCAGAAGATGAAGAGGTGTCGGAATGGAGGGAGAGAGCATAGTGAGAAGTGTATGATGTGATGACGTTGGGGTTGGGAGGTGGAACATTCATGGATCATAAGGTGAGCCACGGTGGTCTAATGGGGCGGTAGAATCGTACATGTGGAATAGGTCAAGATCGGGTGGACGTCCAAGGGTCCCAATTTGACATCCAGAAGTGCCAGGATATCCGGAGAAATAGTGGTGGTCAGAAATATCAGGTGGCCGAGGGTTTGGGTTATGTTCGAAATGTTCTGGTTGTCCAACCAGTAACCCTAGTGTTGTGGTCTTCTCGGGTAAGGGCAAAAAACATTTGTCTAAATTCTTTTTGTAAATTTTGACTCAGTCAGAGGTGTTAATGCAGTCAGGGGCTTGATTCGGGTAGCACAAGTCCTAGGAAAAAAATTTATCAAATCCGAATTGCTTGGAAAAGTCGTCGGTTTTGATAAATCGAGGGGGGCGGAAGGGTGACCTGATTCGGATTGTCCACAGCGTCCAAAATTTTCTTGAGTTTCTTGATTTCCCTGTTGATCAACTATTGATGTCCGCCTTTTGTCCATTCGCTGGCCAGAGACCTCTCTACAGACAAAACTTCTATTTTTGTGAATTTCAGCTTGGCCGCATGTGGCGGGTTGGCTCCCTTGTGCCGGCGATGAATTTCCTCCATGTTCTTGTTCTGTCTTTTCACCGATAGTCACTTTTCCAGGGTTTAGTGAGATGGTTGGTTGAATTTTGGAAAATTGTTGTAAGAAAGCAACAAATTGTTCTTGTTGTTTTTGAACCACCTCTTCCATTCTTGCTATTTGTCCCTTTAATTCTTGAATCTCGTCCAATTGAGTCTTGGATTTTCTTGGAGCCATTACGAGTAGTGTACGATTTGTTGATACACTTACACACAAATATACAAACTAACAAATGAACATCAATGTTTGGAGCGACACCCGCTCTGATACCAATTTGATGTAAACTACACATCAATGGCTAAAAGAAACAAACAAACCCTAATTTTTAGAGAGAGGCTCAAAAGATGCCTTATATTCAAGAATTGAAGAATGAATACAAATGAGACTACAATAGGTATTTACATGAGAGAAATTACTTGATAATCAAGTAATTAGCTAAAATGACTAAAATACCCAACTTAAAATAAAAGAATGTCTAATTAGTCCCAAACATGCTTGGAAACTAATTAGGAAGGAAAATGACTAAAAAGAACTAAAAATAGAAAATACAATGAAAATTAAATGGATTCCCATCAATTTATTTTTTCAGAACCATTAAGAATGAATGAAAAATTTGAACTCAAAGTGAACCATTTGAAAGCTACTTAGTGTAGTAAATGTGGAACATTTGTCCCACATAGAAAAAATTGAAAACTTTAGTTGAGCTAATAAAACCAAAAATGTGCACTAAGGCTTGAATGCCTTTGGGGTATCCCAACTCTTTTAAGGGAGATAAAGCCAAAAATTCTCTCTCCTCCTTTACTCCAGAATTATTTATGTATCTACATGATTTGTCGTGTCGATTCGAGTATTACACAAGTTGAGTTTGCCGAAGTTGAACATTACAGTGTTGTTTGTTCATACTCGTAAATCCGTTCTATCTTGGGAGACAATAATTCATAACATTAACACCGTGGAGGGAATTAAATTGTCTTAAGGACACTGTGGATACACAAGGCGCAAATTTGTTTATAATTTTGGTATCTTCTTATATTTTCTGCAAATTCAAGTAAGTTTTATTATTTTTGTAATTTTAATTTCAGAATAATAAAATTTTGTTCGTGTTCACTGTTTAATAAATTTGTAATATATAACTTTTGGTATATAAAACTGTTGCATGTTTTATTAGTATATACACCTAACACTTTCAAAATAAGAACAAAGGGTTAAATCTAAAAATTTATTTGAGTTTGACCCTAGTTTATAATGTCAAATTAAACTTAACCCTCTATATGGGGTAAAGTCAGAGGATTGTAGAAACGAGGCGTAAGTTAAATTAGTCATTAATATTTGGGGGTTAAGTCCAAATTACCCATAGAGAGACACCGGATTTAAAAACATTTTGGTAGACATGCCGAAGTTTCGTGTGTGTATTGGTGGGTGCTTGGGGTCTACTAATTCTCATTCAAGACACCAACTAATGCAAACTTGATCAAGTCTAGACTAGTTCTAATTATATATATGTGTGTATAAGAAAATTACAACTTACCCATTTGGCATGTTCCTTAAATCCCACCCAGAAATGCTGACCGCCTGAAACAAAGCCTCCCTCCACCTCTTCACCTTTTCCATCTCCTCGTGAAGAATGGCACCCAATTCATATTTAGAAAAATCCTCCCCATAAGTCCCTCTTTGTTTCCTGACATCCGAGGGATCAACGTCATAGAATATAGGCAAACTTATCAATCCGGCCACGTTCTTCCACTCAACGATTTTCACAAGCTCGTCCAAACACCAAGTGGAGTCAGCGTAGTTCTTTAAAAAGACGTAAACTACACATCAATGGCTAAAAGAAACAAACGTAAACTACACATCAATGGCTAAAAGAAACAAACCCTAACTTTTAGAAAGAGACTCAAAAGATGCCTTATATTCAAGAATTGAAGAATAATTCAAATGAGACTACAATAGGTATTTATATGAGAGGAATTACTTGCTAATCAAGTAATTCGCTAAAATGACTAAAATACCCAATTAAAAATAAAAGAATGCCTAATTAGTTCCAAACATGCTCGAAAACTAATTAGGAAGGAAATGACTAAAAAGAAGTAAAAATAGAAAATAAAAGGAAAATAAAATGGATTCCCATCAATTTGTTTATCCAAAACCACTAAGTAATAAATGAAAATTTTGAACTCAAAGTGACCCATTTGAAAGCTACTTAGTGTAGTAAATGTGGAACATTTGTCCCACATAGAAAAAATTTGAAATTTTGGTTGAGCTAATAAAACTAAAAATGTGCATTAAGGCTTGGCTGCCTTTGGGGTATCCCAACTCTTTGAAGGGGAGACGGCCTACACAATGCATGTGTTAGGCATGAATCTTTGGCCCACACGCACAAGCACGCCATCCGTCCGTCCAGTCGACTCGGCTTGGCTCGGTTCAGTACGACCTCAGCCTCGGCCTCTGTCTCAAGCCTGGGCTTTGGCTTTTTGGCTTATAAAAATTTCTTTCTTAACATAGTATATTTGTTCGTCCAAAACTATTAAGTAATGAATGAAAAATTCGAATGAAAGTGACCCATTTGAAAGCTACTTAGTGTAGTAAATGTGGAACATTTGTCCCATATAAGAAAAATTGGAAATTTTGGTTGAGTTAATAAAACCAAAAATGTGCACTGAGGCTTGAATGTCTTTGGGGTATCCCAACTCTTTGAAGGGAGATAGACAACACTATGCATGTGTTCGGCGTGGGCCTTTGGCCCACACGAGCGTACGTTGTCCATCCGGCCAGCCGACTCGGCTCGGTTCGGTCTCGGGTGTAAGCCTCGGCTTGGGCTTATAAAAATTCCTTTCTTTTGGCCAATTTAATTGAGTTTTTGGGTCGGGTTTTAACCTATCATTTAATCCGTTTGGCTTATTGTTTGGACCCAACAGTTACAACCATTTGTAACTATTTTTTCTGAACAGTCACTTAGAAACCTATAAATTGAACACGCTTGTTCATTTGTAAAACATGAAAAAAAATTCTCTCTCCTCCTTTACTCCAGAATTATTTTTGTGCCTGCCTAATTTGTCGTGTCTGTGTCACTTCGAGTAATTTACACAAGTTGAGTTTGCCGAAGTTGAACATTACAGTGTTGTTTGTCCATACTCGTAAATCCGTTCTATCTTGGGAGACAATAATTCATAACATTAACACCGTGAAGGGAATTAAATTGTCTTGAGGACACTGTGGATACACAGGGCTCATATTTATTTATAATTCTGGTATCTTCTTATATTTTCTGCAAATTCAAGTAAGTTTTATTATTTCTGTAATTTTAGCATCAGAATAATAAAATTTTGTTCATGTTCACTATTTAATAAATTTGTTATATAAAATTGTTACATGTTTTATTAGTATATGTAACACTTTCAAAATAAAAACAGAGGGTTAAATCTAAAAATTTATTTGACTTTGACCCTTGTTTATAATATCAAATTAGACTTAACCCCGTATGTTGGGGTAAAGTCATAGGATTGCAAAAATGAGGCCCAAGTCAAATTAGTCATTAATATTTGGGAGTTAAGTCCAAATTACCCATAGAGGGACACCGGATTCAAAAGCATTTTGGTAGACACGCCTAAATATTGTGTGTGTGTGTGTGTGTGTGTGTGTGTGTGTATTGGTGGGTGTTTGGGATACCAACTAATGCAAACTTGATCAAGTCTAAACTAGTTCTAATTATATATAGAGTGACGCTATGGGTACCAAACAAATCTCCCAAATCTTCTCCAAATAGTATTAATGAGTTGTGCCCTGACGGGACCCATACCACAAGGTATAACATTTAATGCTATTTGGGGGAGGATTTGGGTGAGTTGTTTGGGACACAAAGCATTTCCCTTATATATATGTATGTATAAGAAAATTACAAATTACCCATTTGGCATGTTCCTTAAATCCCACCCAGAAATGCTGGCCGCCTGAAACAAAGCCTCCCTCCACCTCTGCAGCTTTTCCATCTCCTCATGAAGAATAGCACCCAATTCATATTTAGAAAAAGCCTCCCCATAAGTCCCTCTTTGTTTCCTGACATCCGAGGGATCAACATCATAGAATACAGGCAAAATTATCAATCCAGCCACGTTTTTCCACTCAACGATTTTCTCAAGCTCGTCCAAACACCAAGTGGAGTCAGCGTAGTTCTTTGAAAAGACCACAACAGCAAACCTTGATTGTTCGATGGCTGAAATGATCTCGGGGGCAATGGATTTGCCTCTTTGGAGTCTAATGTCGTCTTTGAAGGTGAAAATTCCTTTGTGGTGGAGAGATGAGTAGAGGGGTTGGATGAAGCTGTTGCGGGTGTCTTCGCCTCGGAAGCTTAAGAAGACGTCGTATGTCCACCGAGGAGGGGTGAAAGGGGAAGTGGTTGAAGCCATTTGAGTGCTCGTGGAAGCCATAGGAGAGAATGTAAGGAATGATCAAAGAAGAAGAACTGGTACTGCTGTTGCGTTGGTAATAGGAACCGACAAACAAAGTGACGTGTGTTAATGTGGAAGCGAAGGTAGAAGACTATGAGTGGACTTTATTTAGGCTCCATTAATGACGAAAGTTAAGGCGGGCAAAAGTAAACTAAATTTTAGCACCATAAATGGTAGAAAACTAGCCTCCCATTCCGATTTACTAATATGATGGAAATAAAAATCAATAAGCCACATGTATGACATCAAATATAAAAAAACTTTTATGCTAATGCATTATGATAGCAATATAACTCTCGCTTTGAACATGTTTATTTTATGACTCTAATGAAATAAAAAAAAGGCACTAATCCAACTGAATAAATTATTATTATGTTTTTATTCATTTTATTCATTCATATGACATTAATCAATTACATAATTTAACATCACCAAAACATATGATAACAAATAACATTTGTTAAGACTTTAACGTTTTGAAATATAGTAATACCCCTCTATAGTACAACATTTTTATACGCATGTGTACATAACGAATCTTATCATGGGGGCAAGCCTGAAGAGTATAGAAAGCAAGAAAAAAAAATCATCCTCTAAGCAAACGTATAATAAATCATCGTCCCAACTACATATAAAAATCTACTGGGTGGGCTTGGGAAGAACCTGAAAGACATACTACATTCACATAATACAATCTAATATCTATACATTAAAAGAAAAATAGGGATTGGGAAAGGACAAAAGAGGAAAAGAATCTAAGAATTCGTTTCAAATGGAATTCATTTTAGGAGGAAGATGAAAAGAAGGTGAGTACCTTTACAATGAGGGAGAGTCACAGTTTAGAATACATTACATTGCCTTATACAAGTAAAACATTAAAGGTATAATTTCCATCAATCCCCAAAGAAACATTAAGGTTGATCTTGTACAATTTATTATAAGAAAAAAAAAACTCATTCACTTAACACATACATGTATAAAAAAATATTACCTACAAATAATATTGATAGGATAATGTTGGATTGCGGGGTTGGGTGATGTTGTCCAATTAATTTATAGTTTGTCATTGTTTGTCATTATATATATATATATATATATATATATATAAGAGACAATGTTAATCAAATTCTTAACATTTTAGCTATTCCATTGTTTCTATTACATATGAAACCGCCCCTAAAGGAAATTTAATACAATATTAAGAACAGTAATACATACATTTACTTTATAGATAATATAATGAAATTAGCAGGGGGTAAAGGAATTATATCAACTAAGAGGGTAGACAATTCAAATTCAAATATAAAAAGAGACACCAACATGAGAATTTATATCGTCCTTTATAAGTCACTAGTTTGTTAGAATAAATATACAACAATTAAGTATACATTGCGAAAGGAAATAAATCTAGCCAAAAACAATGAGAGAAATGGTACTTGACCATTCAAACCATTTGAGCTTAAGATGAAGATCATCCTTAGTCTGACTAATCTCCTCATCTTCATCCCACTCCACTTTACACTCATGAGATATCCCCTCACCATTATCCCCTCCGGAGACCTCTTTCACTTTTATCATCTCTGGTAACTTTTCCTCTCTCATGTGCGGACCTTTAAACTTTGTAACTCCATCCATAGATTTAATAACACATATCGAGTCAGTAGAAGACGATGACAAAGTATCAGAATAAATATACAAAAATTAACTATACGTTGCGAAAGAAAATAAAACTAACCAAACACAATGAGAGAAATGTTACTTGGCCATTCAAACCATTTGAGCTTAAAATGAAGATCATCCTTAGTTTGACTAATCTCCTCCTCTTCATCCCACTACACTCACTCATCAGATATCTCCTCACTACTATCCCCTCCGAAGACCTCTTTCACTTTTATCATATCTGGTAACTTTTCCTCTCTCATTTGCGAACCTTTAAACTTTGTAACTCCATCCATAGATATAATAACACATATCTAGTTAGTAGAAGATGATGACAAAGTATCTGATCTAAGAGGAAATGATATCGTTAGACCCGTGGCTTTCATAGATTTGTTTTATAGTTTGATGCAGTTAGTAGTGTGACGATCCGATGGGGAGAAAGATGTGGACAGGTGGTGAGTTATTCTATGCGTGTTTGAATATACAACGATGAGAGGGAGAAAATATAAGGCCGTAGAGAAGAGAATAGGATGCTTGGAAGCTTAAGAAGACGTCGTATGTCCACCGAGGAGGGGTAAAAGGGTAAGTGGTTGAAGCCATTTGATTGCTCGTGGAAGCCATTGGAGAGAATGTAAAGAATGATCAAAGAAAAATAACCGGTACTGCTGTTGCATTGGTAATAGGAACCGACAAACAAAGTGACTAGTGTGAATGTGAAAGCAAAGGTAGAAGACTACGAGTGGACTTTATTTAGGTTCCATTAATGATGAAAGTTAAAGCGGACAAAAGTAAACTAAAGTTTAGCACCATAATTATAGAAAACTAGCGTCAAACCGCGCGATGCGCGGGCGTATTATAAAATGTATTCATGTAAAGATGGGTATTAAGAAAATAAAATTGAGAACTAAGAAATTATAAGTACATCATTCAATATATACAAGGAAGAGACGATGATAGTTAGTTATTGGGACATCATTCAATGTGGCCAAATGACCTCATCATATGATTCATTCATCCTTAAAAGACATTATCATGATAATAAGGTCTCCTCAATGTAGGCAAAAAAGTTAACCCAACTGGTACTACCATGCTTCTAATAACGTGCATACATTAGAGATTTTAAAATATAATGCCAAATTAAATATTTTGAAAATCATTCACGAGTTCTATATCATCTCTATATAATATTATAAGGATGTGTTGAAACAATTAGAATTGATCTTACTCAGGGTACAATCTTTAATTAAGATGCAATGTGGAAAATATATTTTTAAATCCAAGAGTAGGGACCATAGAAAATAGAGTACAAACCTCTGATTCCGATTTACTAATATGATGGAAATAAAAGTCAATATGACATTTGTATGACATCATTGGGAAATATAAAAAGGCTTTTATACTAATGCATTCTGATAGCAATATAAGTCCCGCTTTGAATATGTTCACTTTATGACTCTAGTCGAATAAAAAAATAATTGTCAAAGATGTAATAGGGTGACCATACGGCACTGATCAAACTGAATAAATTATTATTATGTTTCTACTCATCTTACCCATTCATATGACACTAATAAATTACATAATTTAACATCACCAAAACATATGATAATAAATAACATCTGTTAAATTAATAGAAGTCTTTAACGTTTTGAAATATAGTAATATCCCTCTTTAGTACAACATTTTTATAAGCATGTGTGCATAACGAATCTTAGCATGGGGGCAAACCTGAAGAGTATAAAAAGCAAGAAAAAAAATCATCCTCTAAGCAAACATATAATAAATTATTGCCCCAACTACAAATAAAAATCTACTGGGTGGGCTTGGGAAGAACCTGAAAGACATACTCCATTCACATAATACAGTCTAATATATATACATTAAAAGGAAAACAGGGGATGGGAAAGGACAAAAGAGGAAAAGAAGGTAATAATTCATTTCAAGTGGAATTCATTTTAGGAGGAAGATGAAAATAAGGTGAGTACCTTTACAATGAGGGAGAGTCACATTTTAGAATACATTCCATTGCCTTGTACAGGTAAAACATTAAAGGTATAATTTCCATCAATCCCCAAAGAAACATTAAGGTCGAACTTGTACAATTTATTATAAGAAAAAAAAACATTCACATAACACATACATGTGTAAAAAAATATTGCTTACAAATAATATTGATATGATAATGTTGGATTGCAGGGTTGGGTGATGTTGTCCAATTAATTTACAATTTGTCACTGTTTGTCATTTTATATATATATATATATATATACTTTTGGTGAAGAGACACTGTTAATCAAATTCTTAACACTCTAGCTATTCCATTATTTTTATTACATATGAAACTATCCCTACAGGAAATTTAATACGATATTAAGAACAGTAATACATACATTTATTTTATAGATATTAAAATAAAATTAACAGGGGGTTAAAGGAATTATATCAACTAAGAGGGTAGACAATTCCAATTTAAATACAAAAAGACACACCAACATAACAATTTATATCTTCCATTATAAGTCAGCAGTTTGTTAGAATAAATATACAATAATTAACTATACATTGTGAAAGGAAATAAATCTAACCAAACACAATGAGAGAACTGATACTTGACCATTCAAACCATTTGAGATTAAGATGAAGATCATCCTTAGTCTGACTAATCTCCTCATCTTCATCCCACTCCACTTTACACTCATCAGATATGTCCTCACCATTATCCCTTCTGGAGACCTCTTTCACTTTTATCATTTTTGATAACTTTTACTCTCTCATTTGCGGAACTTTAAACTTTGTAACTCTATTCATAAATTTAATAACACATGTCCAGTTAGTAGAAGACGATGACAAAGTATCATAATAAATATACAACAATTAACTATACATTGCGAAAGAAAATAAATCTAACCAAACACAATGAGAGAAATGGTACTTGGCCATTCAAACCATTTGAGCTTAAGATGAAGATCATCCTTAGTCTGACTAATCTCCTCGTCATCATCCCACTCCACTCACTCATTAGATATCTCCTCACCACTATCCCCTCCAGAGACCTCTTTCACTTTTATCATATGTGGTAACTTTTCCTCTCTCATTTGCGGACCTTTAAACTTTTTAACTCCGTCCATAGATTTAATAACACATATTCAGTTAGTAGAAGATGATGACAAAGTATCATAATAAATATACAATAATTAACTATACATTGTGAAAGAAAATAAATCTAACCAAACACAATGAGAGAAATGGTACATGGCCATTCAAACCATTTGAGCTTAAGATGAAGATCATCCTTAGTCTGACTAATCTCCTCGTCTTCATCCCACTCCACTCACTCATTAGATATCTCCTCACCACTATCCCCTCCAGAGACCTCTTTCACTTTTATCATCTTGGGTAACTTTTCCTCTCTCATTTGCGAACCTTTAAACTTTTTAACTCCATCCATAGATTTAATAACACATATGCAGTTAGTAGAAGACGGTGACAAAGTATATGATTTAAGAGGAAATGACGTCGTTAGACCCGTGGCTTTCATAGAATGGTTTTATAGTTTGATGCAGTTGGTAGTGGGACGATCCGATGGGGAGAAAGGTGTGGACAAGTGGTCTGTTATTCTATGCGTGTTTGAATATAAAACGATGATAGAGAGAAAATATAAGTCCGTGGAGAAGAGAGGAGGATGCTTGGAAATTTGGAAAGCAGAGAGAGAGGACATGAATTGAACAAAGAGGTGGTAGAGAAACATTTTATGGATATGCCATATGGATAGCATAATGGGTGGGTAGAATTAATAGTTAGACTGCTGTTTTAGATATATAAAATAGATTTTTGTAAGGCGAGGCATCCTCTTGGTGCCCAGCAAGCCTTTGCTTGTGTTGTGGGATCGATACTCCGTTATAAATAAAGTAAAGCTTGAAATCATATTCACTATCAATAAAAACCCAACACGCCAGTCAGAGAAAAATATGATGTACTTAAACACCACATATATGATGTACTTAAATATGATAGAAAAACTATATATGCAAACGTCTCATGTTTGTATTAATGTTTAATACGAATATGTGGTGTTTAAGTACATCATATTTTTCTCTGACTCGTGAGCTCGATCGTCATGTGGATCACAAAGTATCTCTCACGAGAATAAAATAAAATTGTAGAAAAATTGTATAAAAAATTATAGGGTTATTTTGATTGTTTCCTCATTTTAAGAACAATTTTATAATAAGTCTTACTTTTTTAAAAATTTGTAATACACTCATTTTGTTAGTTCTTCATCAAAATTGTTAGTCAACAGTTTTATAACCAATATTGTAATAGACCTCCATTTTAAAAAAAATTACAATACAACCCCAATTTATTTGAAAAAAAATCAATTGGAAAAAATATAATTGGCAAATAATAAAAAAAAATTGACTTTTTGTAAATGTTGAAAAAGTTCAAAAAAATCAAAATATATTAACAAACACTAATTTCTTTTAATTTTAAAACGGTTTATTTAATAAAAAAATAGTTTTTCATTATTTGGAAAAATAGTTTTAATTTTAATAAAATAGTTAAAGTTTTTCGTCTTAAAAAGATTTTAAACAGTTTTTATTTATTTTTAAAGTGAAAAACATTTTTACATAAAAATACTTTTTATTCTTTAAAAATAGTTTTTTATAATTTTTTTTTATAAAAATGTGTCTTTAAAAAAAACTATTTTTTACTTATTTTAAGGGTTTCGTGAAATAAAAAAAGGTTTAAAATTAAAAAAAATCTAACTGTTTTATGAAATATAAAAAGTTTCCTTTTACAAAATAAAAATATATTTTATAAAAGTAAAAAAAATTCTTAAAATTAAAAAACTATTCCAAATTTTATCAAATATAAACTTGATAAAAAAAACGTTTAATATATGCCCATTAAGTTTTATGAAAGAAAAATTAAAATATTTGGAGTTAATTAATTGGGGGTGTATTTCGAATTTAAAAAAAAAAGTGAGACGTTATTACAAAACAAGTCATAAAAGTACGGGAAAGTCAAAATGTCAAAAGTAATTCTTGTAGAGTAATTTTTTTTATGAGGAGTTGACAAAACGAAAGTGTTGTATTTTTTTTAAAAAGAGGGTATCTATAGCACAATTGGTCTTAAAAGTTGAGGGAAACTCAAAATAATCCAAAATTATATGCACAAACGTATTGTGACACCCCGCCTAATTAAATATCGGGTGATCAATCATTTATTAAGTTAAAACAGATTTATCATTTGGTTCATTCTTAGCATCACTATTGAAAACCATATTAATTACTAATCACCTGTTAGTTAATTAAGTCGATGCCAAAATTTTCTTTCATTAAACAGGATATAATAATATGCGAAAACAAATTGAAAACATACACACCATAATAGAGTCTACACCATCACATAATATATATAGATAAATAAAAGCCTTGCCGAATAAACCATCGGGTACCAATCTCAAATCCAAAGAATAATCCAACCATGGTAAATAAACTCAAATGAACTCTAAACTGAATAATTGAATAGTACTGAGGGCAACATGCCCAAAAATGAAACACTGCTAAAGAATCCTACGCTAGGAATGAAATGATGGATGCGTCTGGTCAAATCCTGTAAGCCTCCACAGCGCTACAGCTATGCGTTCCTGGATCAGATAATCAAGTTTGACGTTGTGATACCCCGACTAATTAAATACCAACTCACATCTCGCTAGTATTTATATCCGGATTAATTCTCAATTAATTCTCATTTAATTCAATTAATCCCTTAAATAATAATCAATAAAATTACGGGGTATTACATACTTTCCCCCTAATAACAGAATTTCGTCCCGAAATTCGGAACTAAATAGTACCTGGTAAAAACAACTCTGGATAACGCTCGCGTATCTCATCCTCGCGCTCCCATGTGGACTCCTCGGCATTATGATGCCGCCACTGAACACGTACTAATGGTACTATCTTTGACCTCAGTTTCCACTCGCTTTGGTCCAAAATAGCAATCGGCCCCTCCTCGTAGGAACTATCGGGCTGAAGATCGATATCCTCTAAAGCAATGTGAGTATGGGCCAAATCGTCCCTAAGATATTTTCTTAGCGAGGAAATATGGAATACATCATGAATCCTATGCAAGTGCTCCGGTAACCCAAGTCTATACGCAACTGGCCCAATACGCTCGATGATAGGAAATGGCCCCACATACCTTGGTGCCAGTTTCCCCTTTTTCCCAAAACGCATAATCCCCTTCATAGGAGATACTCTGAGTAACACCTGGTCCCCCACTTTGAATTCTCTGAAGAACCTCTTGGCATCAGCATAGCTCTTCTGCCGATCCTGAGCTACCCGAATGCGGCTCTGTATCATCTCTATCCCTGCCGAAGTATCCTGAATTACTTATGGCCCAAGGAGTTTGTTATCCCCCACCTCTAACCAACATGATGGGGAACGACAAGGTCTACCGTATAACGCCTCAAATGGAGCCATGCTAATGGTGAACTGGTAGGAGTTATTATAAGCAAACTCCACCAGTGGAAGGTACTGCTCCCAACCACCTCCAAAGTCTAGGATGCACATACGCAACATGTCCTCCAACATCTGATTTGTCCTCTCGGTTTGCCCATCAGTCTGTGGGTGATAAGCCGTACTCAGTCGCAACTCCGTACCCATGGCCTCCTGGAAACTCTCCCAAAATCGTGAAAAAAATATCTTGTCTCGGTCAGACACGATATTTAGAGGCAAACCGTGAAGTCTCACTATTTTCGCAATGAAAATTTGGGCAAACTGTCCCGTAGTGTAGTCTGTCCTCACGGGTAAAAAATGAGCAACTTTGGTTCACCTATCCACAAGACGAGCAATAATGAGTTGACCCTATGTCATACTCCAAGTACCGATCTGGAGTCCACCGGGCGTTCTCAGGCCCCATTTAACTCTGGTAAACTTTCTTGCCTAAGTAGAAGCTCATTGAATCTTATAAGGGATCTAAATCCCCTTTCCAAAGGTCCACCCCGTATGTGAATCGGCCTTACGGTTCGGACGAACAGTCTATTTTACCTAAAAAACTGATCTAGAGACCACCGTGCGCTTCCAGTCTCTGTTTAACTCCAATAAACTCTCCAGGTTGAGAGAATCTCATTGAATCTTCTAAGGGCTCTGAATCCCCTTTCCAACGGTCCACCCCGTGCGTGAATCAACCTTATAGTACGGACGAATGACCTATTTTACTCCAAAGGGTCACCAGGCACTTCTAGGCCCGATTTGACCTCGGTTAACTCTCCAAACCAAACTAATCTCATTAAATCTTCAAAGGGATATGAATACCCTCTCCAAGGATCCATCCTGTGCGCCAGTCATCCTTACGATTTGGACGAACGATCCGTTTTCCTCCGAGATTTTTCTATCTAAAAGACCAACGGGTTCTTTAGGCCCCTGTTTAACCTCGGTCAACTCTCGGACTCGATAGTGGCTCAATGAGTCTCAAAGGTCTCTGAATACCCTTTCCAAATGTCCGCCCTGTGCATTATTCTGACTTAGGGATTGCATTTTACGACCATTTTTCTGAAGAACCTGTTAATTAACTGTCAAATGGCACCCGCCTTGGCCCTATCAGCCGTGTTCCCGAGGGATTTATGCCGATAAGTAGGTCTATGACCATGAAAATTGGCACCCCCTTGGCCCTATAAATATAGACCATGAGCTCACTTTGAAAGGCACCTCTCAACATCCCTCTCAGCAATTTATAGAACATTCTCTCGAAGTCGGAGTTTTTCCCACCCTAAAAACCCATTTCCCATATTCCATTTCCATCCTTTCCTTACCTAATTTAGCAAATTCCCCTCCACCTCTCCATACCACCTCCATCCTATTTCAAGATAACCATATAAGCACTCAAGATCAAAATCAAGTGTTCATAAGAAGGTCCAATCCTTCACCATTTTCTCTAAATTCCCTTATTTTGCATTAGTTGCTTTATTTTTACTTTAGCACTTTATTTCATTAGATCATGCATACTAATATCCAACCTTTATTAGTAGTATTTCACATACTATATTTTTTATAAAAAAAACCCAAAATAAGAAAAGAGAATTTGTCGATAAATTATAAGAGAGGGATTCTCATATCATACTTTTAAAACACATTTCTCTCTACGCACGGACATACGAGAAATCTCTCGCTTAAATTTATGAACTAAACTCCACCCCATGTTATATGAGAACTACGTGGACTTTGATGCCCTTCGGACTATTTAGGCATCTTGGGTAAATCTCGAGATTCAAGTCCTCTTCTACTCATGTTTATAATGTTATTTTCATATCATATATTCGTAATGGATGTCACAGTCTTATATGCTTGTGTTTTGTCCAACATATACCATCGTTCTCCTATAATGATCGAAGATTCGACAAACATGCACACTATATTTTGATTATTATTTTTGGGAACACTCCTAAGGATGAACTCACTCTGTCCCTTTCCACGACGCGAGTTGAGTAATTCCATTCTCCATCTATATTATGCACATAAGTACACACTTCACGGAGTTTAATAGGAGAAGATTAACACATTCCCATTCAGTAACTTAGTCCCTGAACCCTTGAACTACTTGGTTTCTCAAGCATCAGTATTGTCCTCGATGCCGCTCTCTCGAGGAGACAACATTTTTTTTGCCTGTTTTGTGAAAAATAGGATGACGACTCTATCTCTATACATTACCCCACATTCCGCCGGAGGGATGACCACACCTAAATAATATATATTCAGTACATATATAGTATATATCTTCTATAAATAATATAATATATATTTAGTATATCTTCAGTGTATATATATATAGTAAAATATATATTTTGTAAACAAATTTTCCACATTTGTTTCTATTTTACAGCTATTATGTTTGATAGAAAACATGAAAAATTGATGATTTTTTTAACTTGGATCAAATAGACACATGTTGAAAAATACTCATTTGCCTTGGAATTATTTTCTCTGGAATCTATTGTCCTCAAATCATTTTCATTTTCCCACTTTTCTATCAAACAGTGCTTTATACTCTTATATAAAGATGTGGGAAATGATTTTAATCATTCATTGATCATCATTAGGATTTGAGAGTGGTGAGAGAAAACACTATTCATAATTTTGTGAATATGCCTAAAGAGATAGCATCATATCACACTCGTAGGGAAGGGTTTTCATCTCAAATGATGCCCGCACACCTACCTAGTTTTGGCCAGGATCATACACTAGAAGATCCAAACTTTATATAAGATTAAACAAGGTTTTACAGACCTTGGGTGGGAAGCAACATCACCATCATCATAATCATCAAACAATTTATCCTCATACGAATCACTACAAGATTTGTTATGATATTGTTTCTTAAAACTCTAGGTTTAATCTCTAAACCTAGTTCTTGCTTTCTTTTCAACGCATGATTAATCAAATATCGTTAGAGCTAAAATTTTTCCACATTTTAAATGTCAATCCCATGTTATTTTACCCGATAATCGGTATTAGAGACCCGGTTAAGATTGATAGTGTATTGAAAAGATCCATGTTGTCCATCATAAAACCCTGATTTTTGTAAACTCTATGATTTAGCTTGTGTTTGGTATCATACTAACATGGATTTATAAATTCTATGTTTATTTCCCTTCCATCATGGCCACGTGTGTTTTCTCGATGTGATTCTACCCTACAGTGGTTTAGCCATAGTTATTTTTTTCTCCTAGATTCGATATGTTTGTAATAATTAAGTATTTATAATTATTGCTTTATCAATGTATTGGAGAAAGGTTGTACTGTTTATTTACATTTAGAATCATGCATTTACATGGGCTTGGGTGTTGGACAAAGTTTTATGGAGTTTGGTGAAGTTTTGATCGACTTATGGAGGTTTTTGCATGAGTTTTGCGAAGTTAGGACAATGTTGTACCCTACAAGGGCGATCGAACCCCTCCCCCCGATCGATCGCCCTGACAGATTCAATATTCGAAGGATTTTGATGTTGTTTTTACGCTTCTTGCTCCAGATCTTCGTTCCAACTATTCCCAAATGTGCAAAGGAGTTTTTCTAGCAGTTTTATCCATAAAGAACTCTCATTTATGAATAGATTTAATTCAAGGAGTATTCTTTCTCATGAATAAGTCTACTTCATATGGGATTCTTGATCTTGAAGAATTTTACTTCAAGAAGGGGTCTAAGTTATGATGGATAGGGGAATGTTTGTCCTTATTATTTTATTTACTCATGCAATTATTTATTTATATTTGAATGTATGTCTCTTTATTAGTATGTTGAATAATTTTGTGTGCTAATTGTATTAATTGGGAACACTGATTTTATGGACAACATGAATTTAATTTTGAGACCGCCTAGATCACTTTTTTTTAAATCCATTTTTATTCTTTTTTTAAATTGAATTAAATCGGAGTAATTTATTTAAAGGTATAAATTAAATTTTGATCTTCAGATTTTATTTTAATATAAAAATATTTTTAATTTTAGAAAATTAAAATACTGAGATTGGGCTATTTAATTTGTCCATGTAAAATGGAAATTACCAAGGATTTAAATTAGGGGTTCTAGAATTGAATGAATATTTTTTCAAAAAACCTCAATCTTTAAAATACTAAGTTAGAGAGGGGTTTCAACATAAATCCCTCCTAATAGGTTACCCCCAAGTAACACACACACACGGTGGTATGTCTATCACATAACTACACAAAATAACACATAGACATTCTATATGGTTTTACAAACTCCCATCCTCCATATATTTATTCAACTCAACAATATTAACATGTTCGTAACCATTATTCATCACAACATCTTTATCCGTTATTTTGACAGAATTTTAATTCATCATTTTGAGGGCTGTGCGATCCGTTTTGGGAAAACTTAAAACAATGAACTTCTTCAGAATATGATTTTCAACAAAAACACACACAAAAAATTTGTTTTATGGCTTCTACTTAAGTCAAAATTATATTTTTCAAAAAAGTTTTGGCACCGAGACAATCTGTCGAGTTCATTATTTTCGAATTTTTTGGGCCACAAACCTTATTTTTAGGCTTTCGCCAAAACATGAAAGTTGTAAGAAATTAAATTTTACATCAGATATGAAGTTTTCATAATTTTATTATTTTTTCTATTTTCACCAAACCATTTTATCTTGGTTCCCTAGTATAACTCATACACCCAAGTAGTTAGGTCTAAACTCTCAAAAAACCAAGCTTGGCCTAAGACTACTTCTTATACTTGTATTTAAAGGCATGTAAAAGGGTTTAATCATCTATTGATCATCATTAGGGTTAAGAGGGTGAGAGAAAATAATATTCACGTTTTTGTGAAGATGGCTAAAGAGAGGCCATCACATCTCACTCATAAGGAAGGATTTTCATCTCAAAAGGTGCCCGCACACCTACTTAGATTTAAGAAGGATCTTACACTAGAAGATCCAAGATTTACATAAGGTTAAGCAAGGTTTTGTAGACCTTAGTAGATTATGTATGAATGGATGAAAGAACGGTCTAATCAAAATATTTCAACTAATGGCAGATTCGTCCCTTGTTCGTAAATCCACTTTAACTTAATATTTCGGCATCCGATTAAACTCCCGTTTATTGCAACTCGTAGATAACTTAAATATGCACAACTTTTTATATTTTTCCAAAATCATAAATTTACTATACTTAAACTCGACTAAAATAGGAATGCACTTATCTGCCCAAAATTTTAAAACATAAATAGTTGGCAATCGAACCTCACCTAATTCGCACCAACACCCCAGTTTACTTTTATGAACACAATAATGCATACAAAACATACTTTATAAGGCATTTAACCACATAAATAATCATATGCTATAAACATGTTATCACGAGCCATGCAAGATGAGTGCCTTCAAACTTCGGAGGTGCTAAGAAACACATTAGGATTGGATTGACTCCTTATTGGGACAGGAATGGACTGGTAAAATCCTAATTGCATGGAAAATTGGGAGGGTAAGTATACCCCCATAAAACTTAGAGGTTGGATATGGGTAAGGGGAGGTAGCATAAAATATACCTCTTGGAATAAAAAAACTTTCCTAGCAAAGGCTAACCAGCTTTATAGCATGAGGATTTTACAAAACAAGAACCAGCCAAAAAGCTGAACTACGGGGTTTCAATAAGGGTTACAAAAAATCATTGTTACTATCAATTGAAGAGATCTTAAACATGGTGACAAGGTCTTAGAAGCTCTTTAATGAGGGTTTGGAGCGATAATAGTCGCGATAATGGGTGAATCTGGACTCAACTGGAAGATGGTCAATTTCTGGAATATAGGCATGAAACCACATTTTTAGTAACCATTATGGTCCATATTGATTGCCATTAAATGGATCCATTAAAATTTAAGAACAAGATTGATAAAAAGATCCCAAAACATAGGGGCTAATTTAACCTCCTTACCCTCCATAAGTTGGGCTTCTATGAAAGAGTACTCTAGCATTACCCTTTCGGTTTATACACAAAACACATACCTTGATAGCCAAAACAAGAGGAAACAAAAATACATTGTTTGGATGACCTCAGAACAACCCTTAATGTGAGCATTCATAAAGGTGGAGTAAGATAGCTCTGGATTGGATTTTGGAAGTGAATAGGGTAAGTCAACCATGGACATAAATGGGTGAATGCCATCCCCCATAAACTTAAATCCAGCCAATTGACATACATCCAAGATAGTGGGTCCTGCCATACCAAGGTTGAATTTAAAGTAATGGAAAGCAGAATTCCAAAAATATATGGCACTAGAAATGACAAATTGATCAAACTTTATGTATTCTTTATAGAGTTTAACAGCATAAAAAATTCCACATTTCTCTAAATATTTGACTTTGAGGTCCACCATCTATGCCATCCATCTCGTACAATTTTCCTTATTTGGCTTGCTAGAATCCAAACTTTTGGGCCAAAATCTAAATTTAAATGAGGAGAGTTCTTGGAGAGATATAACTTTTGAACGAGAAGCTCGGGTTCTCCAAATCTGGGATTATAAGGTGACACTTGTAATGGAATCTCTTGGGGAAAGTAAGGGTAACCAGTGGTGAGATCTATCCCGCCATAAAATTTAATGGGGCAAACGATATCCCTAACACCACCACCATTGTGGGAATAAAGCCTATTAATAGTCTCTTCAGAGGCAAAAAATCCATTAACATTTGATGAACTGTACGCCATTATTGGAGAAGGTCTGTGAAGAATTTAGAAGATGTATCCATAGGTTAAGGGTTTACTAAAGAAAAAAGTGAACGTAAAAAAGAAAATATGAAAAGGGAATAAGATTTATAGCTTGACATCATTTGAAATACAAAAATGAACCAATCGGGCCTCAACGCGTGGCTTTATAATTTTTTTACTCCAAAAATTGGAGTTACGAGAAAGTGGAGAAACATGAACCACTTTTGACGGTTATGTGATCCCAAAATTTGCTCATGATTGGATTTTAGTGAAATAATTACCAAAAATTGCTCAAGCATGAGACAATCCCAAGACAAGGCAAATGTATTCATAACTAAAAGTCATCATTTGGATGGTTCTACACGTGCTATGAGATTTGGTGGACCCATTGTCAAAAAAAGACATGCATTTGAATAAACCTTTAATTTTAACAGTTTAAGAGTTTTGAAAGCCTTAAATTAATGTACCATATGTGGTCTTAAGTTTGAATTGACTGAAATTATTATTAGGCCAGAATTAACTAAAATTAGTTAAATCCCACAAGCATACTAGTCCATAGCATAAGTTAACAGTGCAATTAATTTGATCAAAATGAAACCTTACATTTATGTTCGAAGCAAAAAAAATCTTCCATTAATTGACCAAAAAGGAAAATTACAAAAGATGAAAAGAAATACAACATTATTTCCCTAAGGTGGTGAAGAAATGAGGAAAGGAATAAGTCACAAAGCGATGAAATGTGTTCCGTAGATAATCAAAAGGCTTTGCATCCAAATCCAAACAAGGATGATCTTGGTCTACGGCTAGGAGAAAAATTTCTTGAGATTGGAAGTGGGAGATAGCTTAATTTAGCTCAAGCCTCAAAGATCGAGATTAATAAATAATTGTGGTCGAAAAAATCTGGTACGTTGACTGGACAAAGGTGTGAGAGGTACTGCCAGAAATGTCATACTTGGGAGACTTGTAAGTGGCATAATGCCAAGAGGACAAGACATTCAGGTATTCATTCAAAGTACTTCGAAACATGAAAAAATGTCTTGATGGTCAAAGACCAAGCGTAATCTCCCCAAAAATCATGATTGAACTGGGGATACCTCTCGTGTGGCATATACCTCAAAAGGGAGCGGGGGCATATGATTGTGTGGTGAGTAGCCAACGCATCAGGGGAGTTGGAAAATACTTGTTATCAACCAAGACAGGGCTCCCTAAGTAAAAAGGCACATCAAGGCCTAAGGTAATCTCCTCCATTTTGAACATGCCATCATCAACTTGAGGATGTTTAGTCGAACAAAACTACTTTGGGGCCATATGGAATACCAAAAAGGGAAATAAATGATTAGTACAACCTTCGAAAAGTCTGAAAATAAAATTCCTATCACGCATAGTCTCATAAGTAAATATTTCAGAGGATTCAACAACATAAAGCCCATTTAGTATACGTACAGAGGGAATACTAGACTCGGGAGAAGAATCAGTTGGTTCAACGACATTCCATGAGCATTAACCATCAACCTTAGTATGGTTGGCACATATAGAAGGGTTTGTAACAATAGAAGCCCAAGGGTTTCCAAGAGTATGATGAGGATCGGATGTGGATCAATATTCAAAGGCTCTTACACACTCTTTCTCGTTATCACCAAAAGAACCATTTTTATTGGAGAAGGAAGAACGAAGAAGATAAAGAGCTCAGAGCTAATGGACAAAATGACAATTGGTTTAGAAGTATTGATTTCTTACATCCACTCAAAATGTATTTATGCAGAGCATAATGATGATCGACTTGGAATTACGAATTTGAGAAACTCACCCGTCCACAAATTAATATTCTTAAAACAATAAATTAGTATGGGAGTATATTTACACTATATTAATTCGAACCAATGGGGTGTTTCCATGTAATATTTAAATCGGCAAAATTAACCGAATTATTATGTAAAAATATAAAATAACGGGCAACATGTGTGACATCTATCACAAATTGAGACATTTTACTCAAAGTGGGAACTTACTCTAATTCAAATTGAGCATTAGTGCACCAAAGCGAAAAAACTCAAATGGGCGAGTAACCATCCAACAATCACCATAGCAGTTACGTCGTATGGGCAATAAATAATCTAAATAAGCAACAAACCCAACACGAAAGAGAGGACTCCCTCATAAAAATGCATTTACATTAATTTCATCCTCTTTTCCTTTTGTTTTCTTTCTTTTATTTACATCATTTCTTTCTTTCTGCAAGTAGATTATAAGGTAGTTGTAACTTTTTCTTCAAAATTTATTTGAAGTTTCTTACCTTTGTGTTTATTGTCATTTACTTGTAATGCCCCGTATTTTTATGGCTTTTATTATGGGGATTTTATTAAATTAAAATGCGATAAATTAATTTGATATTAATCTGGATTTTTAAAATAAATATTTACTAGCGTGACGAGAGTTAGTAATTACTAATTGGAAATTGTTTAATGAGTAAAGCAATATATAGAACTGAATTTATTAAAAGTGTCGCGAGTGAATAATATGACAATTGTAGAAGTAAAGTCGGGACGCGCATGTGTCGTGTCAGGACTAAATTAATGAAATAAAAAGTAATTAAATTATAAGTCACCGGTATGATCATTTCGAGTGCGTCAGCGTGTACATAAGGGTCGAGATAGTCAGAAAAATATACCCGGGGGTTTAGTTTGGGTTCCGGGGAGATTTTAGGCCTAACTGGCATCCCGGGAGGGCAATCTAGCCATTTTCCATTTTAGACTTTAGTTAATGAAGAAAATTGGGAATTAATATCAGATGTTAGGAGAGCCTTCTAGGGTTAAAATTATCAAAAGTTTGGAACGACAGTGAGAGGAAGAAAGGAAAAAGCTTGCCAAAAATTCAAGGCCAAGGACTAACCAATTTACACCTCCACCACCACCAAAGCGTAGATCGGAGCGAGAAGATCAAGCCTATACTAGTCTATTTCGTGGAATCAGACCTATAATCTTAAGTTAGGTATATATCTTGCTGATTCCTAGTTGATATTTCACCCATGTTAGAATAGGATTGGTAAATACATGTTTTATCGAACAATTATATGGTTTAGGAAATTTAAATCGCATGTTTTAGGAAGAATACATGTAGTCTGGAACCCTTGACATATGTAGAGGATCACGCACGAATTTTTAATGATTTAATAGAAAGAAATTTGGAAAAAGATTGAGAATGTTGAAATTTATGATAAAACTAGGGTTCTTGATAATTCTACTTAATTTGTCCCGTTAAACCCATGCCTTTGATGAATTAATACATGTTTTACGTTAGAAATCATCCATATTGGTTTATACAACGTGCATGATGTTTGGTTTGGAGTTTGGGACATGTTAATAGACGTTTGATGATTTAAATTGGAAGAAACCTATAGGCTTGTTATGCAGAATTCTGGGCAATAACTGCTCGATCGATCGATCGACTCAAGAATGTTAATCGATCGACTGGATCGATCGATCGAACCTTCTCATCGATCGATCGACCCCTCCTGGAAATTGAAACTTCTTTTCTTTTAATGTTAATTAGATCCAAATGTGTAAGAACCCTTAAGCATAATTTAAATTCCATGAGGAGACTTAGGAATGACCAGTAGGATTATGGGTAAGGTCCGGGTGACGTGATTTGATATGAGACATAACTGGGGGGACACAAGGGTATAAAATGGGATAAAGATCTTGTGTATGATGTATTAGGCCTTGTGGGAATTAAGGATTACTTGGTCCAGTAGGGTAGAGAGTGTATACCTACTGAATTGTTACTTACTCAAATGGTACACTTCGAGGGTCGAGAAATACTTGATAACGTGTGATAATTGAGAATAAAAGAATGAATTAATTATACATAGGACTCGGGCATTATGTACCACGTACGATTAGAATATGTTATGGGTTGTGGGCGTACCTAGTTGAATAATGTGAATATATAAGAGTGCATATATATATATATATATATATATATATATATATATATATATATATATATATCTGTGTGTAATCATACATGCGTTACTTGCTTCCGTGCCGGGACAGTCTTATCTCAATTGGACCTTTATGGGGGATATTGACTTGTACCCTAGAACATAGGGACCTTGATTACAAGCTATCTGAGAATTATAGTCAGATGGTCCTAAGAGACGTGAGGGTATGTGCTGACCTCTTAGTGACTATGAACTATGCTTTGCCTCCAAAATGTGTATTTTGTGTTAATACGGTTCGAGAGTGGATCCGAACTAGTATTTCCCTTATTTGTACGAGATGTACGGGGACTTGATAGCAGAGTATGCTAGCACCGTAGATCTTATGTGGGGTGCCCTATTGTATATATATTACGAGTGATAAATATATGTACCTGTGATTCTTCTACGGTGCTTGTATGTAGATAAATTGAATAATTGATATTAAATAAAATTAAGTGTTTGAGAACTTAATATTGTATTAAGATGTACATAGCTGACTTGGTATATTCATAAGAAACGTTGTCATATGTAACTTATCGTTATGCGATCACGTTAATAAGAATTTATGGGAGGAGATTGGGTTAGACTGGTTAACTGGGTTAGCTTTATTTGGGTCAATTTTGTAGTACGTTAGGCGTGCACACTAGTTGAGAGGTGAGAATTCTCAAGCGAGTGTCGAGACACTAACATGTATGTAATATCAACTGGTAAGCATTTTAATACTTGCTAAACTATTTTAAAGCTATTTTACCCTCGGGCTCTGACCCGTTTCCTGTCACTTTTCCTTTCTCTTGTATATATATATATATATATATATATATATATATATATATATATATATATTACAGGTGCCCAGCCACAGGGGCGTCAGGCTTAAATCTTTGGACTATTGACGTGCTGCAGATATTGTGGGACTTGCAGTAGACGATTTCATCCTTGTTTCCTTAGCTTTCTAGTTAGTCACCTTAGTTAGGGCATGTGTCGCCTATTTCCAGTTTTTATTTATCTCAGAGAGATTTTGTACTCTTTATTTATTTTAGTACTTCGTTTAGTTGGTATAGCTTTAATTATTACATTGTCCTTAAATTGGGATATTTTATTTGGGATGATTTAATCTAGACTGTTTACCCCGCTTGGATGGTGTGGTATTTAATGTTATTATTCCGTGATCATATATGAGTTATGTATACCAATTTATCATAATGGAACTCAACCTATAAATTTAAATGTTTTAACACTTAGCTTAATTATTTATTACGTGATAAATAAAGAAAAAAAATTCGGCAGTGATGCTAAGAATGAACCAACCGGACACTTTGAGTTAATTTAATAAAGGACTGATCACCCGGTATTTAATTAGGCGGGGTGTTACAGTACTCTCATGCTTACATTTCCTTAATGTAATCATTTACTGTACTCACAATTTACTTTCTGGAAAATCTTTCCTTTAATCGCATGTTCTTGTCTTTTATTTACCAAGTTTTACTTTTCTTTAGTTCATATAATTTTCTTTGTTTTTGTCATAGTTAATTACTACAACTTAGCACTCACATCAAAGTCTTCCCTAAGGGAAGCATAAGTCCTCTTAATTGAGGCATTAAACCCAACACAATCGCCTGATAATTAATATTAGGCTAAAATATATAGTTGGCAAGACCACAAATCTTGCATGTTATACTCACAATCCTAATTATTTATAATTACCAAGACAATGAAAATAACCCAAACATAATTGTTACTCTTAGGCATAGATAAGCCTTTACTTCTGACAAAACTTTGGAGGTTCGTTGCTCTCCATCTTTTGTTCCTCCATAGGACTATATTGAGAATTAGGTGTGTTACGGTCTTGTCAGTGTTTAACCTCATATCTGATATTGGGAGGATCATGAGAGGCGTGATGGACCTCCTGTTCATCACAAGATCTTGAATTTTTTTTCCAGTGCATGAGACTTGATGCTAGGTAGGCGTGTGCATGGTTCGATCCGGTACAGGTTTGGCCTGACCAAATTATTTGGTTCAGGCTTTTTACGAATAGAGATTGGATCGTTCAAATTGGTTAACCTCATTTTTTGGTCCAGGTTATATTCGATCCAACCCAAACGAATTTAGTGGAGACTGAATTTAGTTTTTGCACCTTTTTTTAAAGATTTTTTTGTTTTTTTTATTATTTATTTTGTTAGTCTTTTTTAAATGAAATTTTGAGATTCTAATTCAAGATAGTAATATTTGCTTTTTCGAACCCTTTTATTGAATATTTATAAGCCCAACCCAAAGTATTAATATTTGAAAAACCAACTCAACTTATATAATTATATTATATTTAGTTTATTATATCTAAAATGCGGTCCGGTCCAGGCTATTATATGAGCTAAATTAACAATGGACCAAATAAATTTGATCCTAGAATAAAGGGTCTGATTTTGAACCGAACTGAAAAAAAAAATTGGGTTCGGTTCGGTCCATTTGGTCCAAGTGTGTCGGTCGATTTTTTGCACACCCCTAATGCTAAGGTTGGTGAGTATTGGAGAAAAAATCGTTCACACATATGACATCAATTGTATATGCTAAAATCTTATAGTTGATGATTCAATGCACACAAACCAAATGACAGTGTAAAAATAAATGGCACACGAAAAAACAAGATATACGTTGTTCGAAAATATCTCTACGTACATGAAGTGTTGCGTTTCTCTTTGCACATAGTTAATTCGACACTTTAGTTTCTGCTCCAAATTACATATATATTTTCCAAGGAGTCTAAGTTTATGTTATCGTTTAGGTTCCTCAATCTCTAAAAAATCTTTCGTTATCGGTTAGGTTTTATCCATTCTTCATATCTGCCGACAATCCGTTGGATACGGTTGGCCTCTTTCAAGTAGCTAACAAGTGTAGGTATTCTCCCATTGAGTTATCGAGTCACGTGGGCTTCCACGTGTCTTCAAAATAATTGCCTCTACAATTTATCAGTGTGGTCAATATGCTCGGGGAGGGGTCAAGGAAGAATAAGAAAACATGAATGATGAATGTGGTGTTGGTAATGACCAGTTTACTCCCCCCCCCCCGGCTCAACATATATGTTATATTATTGTAAAAAAATTATTATGTATTATCATGTTAGATAATTTCAACTTATATTATTTAGATTTAACACAATTCAAGTGTATATACATATACAAATTTTATATTTCCAATTTTTTGAATTTCATATCTAACTTTCTCGACATCACGTAGCACCAAATTATCCGATTATTTTTTTTTTCAAAAATTCCTAGTGTTTTAACAATTTTACTTATTACAATTTACTTAGTAAATACCTTGATCTTTAATTTGTTTCAACAGGTAAATACCGAATATCTTTCCCGATGCGTTGAATTATATTTGCTATTAAGGTAATAGTCCCAATGTGCATCTTTAATTATATTTGCTATTAAGGTTATAGATCAACACGTGCTAAGAAAGATCATACTTTGATATATCAGCATTTAGATAACCCTCGAAATGAAGTCTTTCTGTTTTAAAATCTCATTACAGACTTGGTGGCATACAATAATATGGAGGGGAAAAATCCAATCTCAGCTAAAAACGAGTTATATAATTCAACATAACTTGTCTAATTATAAACCAAACTCCACGTTCAACGAAGTTATATTATATGATTCAATCTCAGCTTAAAACACAATCATCATCTAAATTCAAATATAACTACCAATATACTACCTAATAGTACCAACATAATATATAAACACAACATAACCAAGTAGGAAACTGTAACAACCTGCGTAATTTTTGGGGTATTTTCTAAATATAGAGGAAAAATAAAGTTTTTGATAAAATTATTTTTCCTGCTCAAATATGTTGGATTTTATTTTTAAAGACGGTAATTTCAAATGGTTTCAAAATTGGAGTTAAAATGGATTTTTGAATGAATTTTTAAATATTTATAACTGCCAGATTTCCTGGGCGATCGATGGATCAATGCCGGGGGGTCGATCGATCGACCCCAGTAGAAATCGTGCGCAATAAGGTTTTTGGAGGAGTTTGTTTTGGATTAAACTTCTTTATTTTTTTCTTATAAAATAAGGTCATGGATGACCCTTTTGGAACAAACTTTTGGCACAAAAATATGCAGCAAACATATTTTTTTTCCTCTCCTTTTTATATACACATAGCTCCTTATATTTATGCATTCAACCTTAGTTTTGGAGGTATGTTATTGGGGTTGTTTTGGTGTTGGATCTTGGAGGAGTTTTGATGATTCTTGGGAGATGATTTTGTTGGTGTAATCTGAGATTTGTGGGCAGATTCTTGTTGGTTCTTTTTGGTGGTTTGAGGTATGGGGCTTCACACAATATGCTATTTAATCTCGCGAGTGTTATTCCTTTTGATTTCATGTGATTATTGAACTCATATTTGAATTGCTAAATTCTTTTGGAAATATGGAAATTTATTATTGGAATCTAATTTTGATTCATATGGTATTATTTTTGTGTTGGGATTTTAATATGGCACTGATGTTGGGCACCCGTCAAGAATCCAATTTTTGTCTACTTGATAAAGTATAAGCGCGGTATGGTGAGGCTTGGTGACTCAGATTAATGTGTTCTTGAGAAATTATATTGATAAAAATGCTTATGGGATTTTCATTTGTTTTGAATATTCGTACTCGTATTGTTAAACTTTATTCACCGCTAATATTATTTGAGCATCTTCCTGTCATATTGTGTACTTCCCCATATTTTCTTTTAGTGGCAGATTAGCGCGGATTTTGGGCGCTATGGACTAATTGGAGATTGATTTTAGCTTGGATATTTTGGGAAGAATATTCGAGAATACAAGATGAGAAGAATTGTATTTATTTTTGATCTATAGAGCATTGGAGATTTATTTTATTTCGAAATAGATAGTTTTATTATTTCAAGAGACTTTGGTTGTATTTAATTTGAAGAATTTGATATTAGTGGTTTCTTTTGTTTTATTGTGGGATTTAGATGCTCTATACCTTGTTACTTGTGGATTCGGTTAGTTTTATCGATAATAGCGCTCTGTTCTCTCTCCCCGGGCGGGCGGGGTGTTACAGAAACCAAGTAACAAAAGTTTGTAACCAAATAACTAGGGAAAGTGATGATGGTAATAATGTTTGTCACATCTGTCTCATACTCAGTTTGCATTCTTCTTACCACCAGCTTTGCTAGAAGAACCTGAAAGGAAAAGAGAAACAAAAAGTGTGCATACCCATTAGGGATTACTAAATCAGTGAATTAAATGAATAATAAAATTATAATGCTTCCCGTTAAGAATAAACTTCAAAATAAACAATAAACACATCATTTTCAAAGTACTACGAAGTATATAAAAGCAATTGAACGTGATAAAATCATTTTACTAAAATGGTTTTAGTGGTATAATAAAAGGTTTCCAAATGAACGATATATGCTTAATTTAATTACTACTCTCTCTCTCCCTCCCTCTCTCTCTCTCTCTCTCTCTATAGAGAGAGGAGATAGGGGCGGAGGCTCATGGTCCAAAAGGAAAACGAAGTAGCGTGTAACCTCGGTTTATCAAGAGTTCAAAGCGAGGTAGAGTAAAACTAAGGACATGTTTTCTATCATCATAACTAGATTATAGGATTTGTTCGAAGAATCTAGATTCAATTTAGTATGGCATATACCGCTACACACGTCATGGCATAGTCCTTACATGACATCATGCATCCAAATTGAAAGGAACGTACATCTCCAACGTGCAACGTGACTGCTACAACCGTGCTCCACTACTTCACGATCTTATGCTATTATCACGTTTTGGAGCACTTAGTTTTCGCATTTAAATATGGAAGCATTTTATTTGTTTATTTAAAGCGAGGCTGGACTTTATTCAAAAATAAAAAAATTTGAGGTCGTTCAAATGAGATGTCAAACTCGTTCGAACGAGAACCTCTTCTCATTTGAAGTTTCATTCATAGCTTGTTTTCAAACGAACTTTAAACGAGGCGTTCTATCCGTGTTTTTTAGGCCTCGTTCGAAGAACGTTATAATAATATCATTTTCTCGTTCGAACGAGGCTTCATTCTCATTAGAATGAGATAGCGCCGCCTTGGTTTTTATGTTTGCCTATAAATACCTACTTAGTGTAGGTTTTTGTTAAGACTTTTGCCCCCTGGTCATTTCTGTACATCTCCTGCATAAAGTTTTCAGCCTTTTAAGGCAAAAACACCTTTTTCATTCACACAAAGCCTCTCATATGATTTTGTGAATCTCTTTGTAACCCATAAACACATCATACCTAAGATACATCTTTTGAAGAAGGAGTCTTCATTGCTGATCTTATAGAGAAGGATTCTCTATTGATGCTGCTATTGTGTGTTCTTGCGAGAACCATTGCTGAAAGAGACGAAGGAGCATGAGGTATATCGTCAGGCTGTATTTCATTCACGTAGGATTATAATTTGCGATTTACATACTATTATAATGAAATAAAAAGTTTTTCCCCATTGGGGATTGTTCCTGAAATTCTTCATGCATGCTTGAATGTTTTATAGCTTTCATCACATAGTTGCATGTGTTAGGATTTAAGGATTAAAATATGTTTGGACTAACATCTAAATTTTAAAATTTTATACCATTGGACTTAAGCACACTCTCAAATTGGTATCAGAGCCAATTACACAACTTTAACATTTAACTTTTAGCAATTTTTTTCTAAGATATCAATTTTTTGAAAAATCTAAAGTCATGGAAAACTTATATAATATGATACTAGTCTTTTATGGCTCAAAATATGCGTATTAGAAAGCTCGTATGAGGTCGTATTTAAAATCCATGGATGAACATGTCTGGATTACTTGTGAAAGAGGGTGGACTACACCCATTCATGTTGTTGGGAATGAAATTCTTCCCACACATGTGTCGTTATGAACTAAAGAATAATTTAAATGGAGTAACTTTAATTCACGTGGTTTAAGTGTTATATCTGGAGCCATCAATCCCGAAGAGTTCCATCGAATTATGATATGCACCACATCTAAAGAGGCATGGGATGTTTTACAATTGACTCATGAAGGAACTAGTGTTGTTAAAGCGCTAAAATTACAAAACCTCACCACACAATTTGAAAATTTAAAAATGGCCGAGTCTGATACATTTGATGAATTTAATGCTAGAGTGTGGACATAGTAAATTCAAGCTTTAATTTAGATGAGAAAATCCCTGAGACTCGTGTTGTTATAAAGATCTTACGATCTCTTCACGCCCGTTTTATCCCAAAAGTCACTGTACTAAATACATTAGGGATATTAGATTCTATTAAATTAAAAGAACTTGTAGGTGCCCTTCAGACCTATGAAATTGATATGTTTCTCAAAACGGTCAAGCCTAGAGAAAAAGGAATAGCTCTTAAAGACCAGTCTAGGAAGAGAGACGAGACGCCTAGGAGGAGAGAAGAGGTGGCATCAGATTCTGAGTACGACATAGATTTAGATGACTTGCTCTTTTTACTAAAATTTTTAAGAAATTTCTCAAATTTAAAAATAATGGGTCTTTTGAAGATAAAAAGAATTTTGAGGAAAATAAATTTGGAAAGAAAATTGATAAAGATAAAAGGGACGTCCCTATGAGAGAATGCCTTAAATACCACCCTTAGTGATGATAGTGAGGTTTATTCGGTGGATTCAGGAGAAGAATCACCTCATGGATTCAACTTCATCGCATTAATGGCTAGCCATGTGAGTTCATTTAGTGCTCCTCACGACGATGAGGATGATACTTCACAAAGACACCTCTAAAATGAGATTGAAGAGAGTTAGGGTGAGGAGGATGTAGAGAGTGAGAGTAGTCTCTAGTGCGCCTATGCCGAATTATACGCCGAGTCCTTTAAAACAAAGAAACAAAATAAATGCTTGAAAACTATGATCATTGATTTAGAGAGAGATAAGAGGGACGGGAGAGAGTGAATCGTCTGTGAGCGAGTCATTTAGAGATATAAAGAAAGTGTTTGGAGAGAGAGATAATAATTTGAGAAAGAGAGAAGGGACTTGACCAAACAAGTGGCTAATCTAACGAGTCAGCTCCTTACATTCGTGGAGACTCTTAAGACATTTGAAGCCCATGTTGCTCAAATCAATAAATATCTTGAAAAAGCCATGGAGGTCAAGGTGAAGATTGAGGACACATCTAAGAATATGGAAAAGATGTTACTCGACCCCGCTTTAGGCAACGTTGAGAGACTAGGGATAGGCTATGATGGTGCATCCACTTCTCACACTGCTCTTGCGCCTATTCCAGAGTTTGTTATGGACCCTTATAGCCCTCAACCAAAGCCTCTTAGAAAAGTTTGACCAAGAAAAGCAAACCTAGGTAGGCCTAAACCTGCCTATTTCCGCTCTTACTGCAAGAGAAAAGGCCACCTCAGGGAGTTTTACTATAGTTTGGGTTGAGCTCGACATACTTTTACTCCGTCGCACCACGTTAGCGATTTTTCTAGTCTGAGAGAGTAGGTTGAGTCTCTAATCGCCTCATCACATAGTTTGACGAAAGAATTTCAACGGATGTCCTCTCTGTTAGTGGATACTTCTAAAATTCCAACTAGAACCAACAACAAAAGGGGCTAATAAAAGGTCACCACTTCTTGGGTGCCTAAGCATGATGAAAAGTACCTAGTTGTTCACGTTTCTCTTAAGGCACATAATACCTCCCAGTGGTATTTTGATAGTGGGTGCTCGAGGCGTATGACTAGTGACGTCTCATTTTTTACCTCACTTGTGGATCAAAAGGAAGGTAAAGTCACCTTTGGAGACGGAAGTAAATCTATCACAGTGGGATGTGGTATAGTAGAGATACCCGAATTTCCCAAGAAAGAAAATGAGTTGTATGTCAAAGGTTTGAAATCAAACCTTATCAGCCTTTGAGAATTCCGTGTGATATCGATTTATTCAAATTCACAAATTTCCAATTTTAAACCTATTTAATTGGAGTCAATTTTTAAATAAAATTAATTCATCCCTAAAACATACATATAGTGTGGGTACGTTAAACCATCACAAATAAATTGCTGACACACAGATTTCAGGAAAAAAAACAAAAGGGAAAACCTTTTATTTCACTATGCAGAGATAAATCGCAACTTACATATAAAATGAAATCTGTAATGAATATCATGCAAATACTCACATAGACATGGAGCCTAGAGTGAACAATGGATCAATCACAGTGAACCCGTAAGAACACGCAACTCTGAATCAATAAGGAACACTCACGAGTACTCCCAAATGACATCAGTCGTAGATTTACCCTCTCTATAAGAGAAACTTCACCAAAGATATTCTGTAGATTGGAGTTTTCGTGAATTGAAAAATAAAGGTTTGAACCACAAATGAAGAAGACAATATTCTGTAGATTGAAGTTTTCGTGTATTGGAAAAACGGCAGGTCTTCTTAATGAAAAATGACTCATTTAACACGCTATTTATAAAAAAGTTGAGTCGGTGTAGTCTCTCAAACGAGATCAGGATGTCGCTCAAACGAGATTTAATGTCCCTTGAATGACATCGCGCGACATTCACATGTCGCTTGAACGACATTGACGGGTCGCTCGAATGACGTGAGCGAAAAAATTATTTTATTAAAACTATGCCTCAACACTCAACAAAAATTCTTTTGACGAAAAATAACTCCTCAAGTGTTTGAAAATATTTTAGAAAAATTATCCCAACACTTTAAATGAACCGTCAAGGGACTTAAACATGACCTTATCGAAATTTATCTCTCAGAGGCTTTTTCTGTTGAAGAATGTTGATATTCGGATCCGTCTTGATGCATGATTGTACTTGAATAAATCCTCGACGGTTGTAGCGGTATACAACAGACTCTAATGTAAACAAGACAATGTAAAATATGTCCTTGAAAATCTCCCCCTATGTCTATGCCAATACAAACTAAAAACATCTTAATTATTAAATCAAAATTCCTATACAAATCTAATACCCTCCCATGAACCCAAAACTGAAAAGGTACTAAAGATGCAAGTCTTAAACTTTTCTTTAAAATGTGCAACTTCAAAACTCCAACATTTTTTTGTCATCATCAGGGTGTACAAAATAATGATCTTGAATTTTTGTACCTACACACATGAGACAAGAAACAAATACCTTCTTGACGTATCGAGTTTGAGATGAGATAAACATAAATCAAGACAAATATTAACTCTCAATTCTCCCCCATAATTAAAACTCCCCCATAAAATCATGATTCATTCTCCCCCTTTTTATTTGTCCGAAATAGACGAGGAAAAGAATAAACCAAATAAATATGGAGTGTCACGACAAGCAAAGCAAATAACTACGATCATCAAAGATAAACTCAAACGCTTCCCCCAACTATTTTTTATTTTTCAATTTTTCAAACAAAAGCAAAAATAATTTACAAAAACAATCACACACCATGAATTTACACTAAGATAACCAAATCAAGGAAACAAAATGAATGGGTGTAAACATATTCAATAGGCAAATCGACTCAAATATACATAACATATGTGCACGATGCATATGGAAACTCCTATATAATGAACTCAAACTCATCCTTAGGTGTCAAAATGTGAATTTAAATGATATCGACTCAATCTATGAACACATCAAAGTTTAAAATGATTTCCACACCAATAACGTCTACAACTATGTAATGCTTTTTCAAGACTTTGTCAGGCCGTGCAAACCCGTTGTTTAATTTCCATCCAAACTCCCTCATAAATAATAATTCATTTATTTTTCTTTTAAGGTGATGAAACTAAATCTTATTGGCCCTTTTTTGGCATATTTATATTTTTATTGACTTTAAATTTTTTTCTCGTGCTCTTTTCAAATGGTGGCTTTCACGATGAGTTAATTTTGTACTCTCGCAGCCCTTTCCCGTGTTCACTCATCATTTTTTTTAAATTAAAAAAAAATTCCTCACGGGCAACGATTATTACATGCACTACTTTCATTGTCGAGTGTTATCGCATTGGGTATGTTTTAAAGACAGGATTAAAATGTAAACACTTCGACCACTATGTGATAGACAAGTACAATAATCAAACAAATCCGTTCAAGTGTGCATTAAAGGAGACTAATAGTCAAACATGTAGAAAGAATCTCAAATCACATCTTAATGACTCCAAATATTATAAAGCACATGGATGAAATGATGTATCATCTCAAAACACTATCAAATAATCACATGGATATGGAATGATGTTGTGCCTTGGTCATCCTAAATGTCCATCCATAAAAGGTGTAAAACAAAATACAAAACTCTTCTTGTCTTTTTCCAAAAAAATTATCAAAACAAATTCTTTTTGGTTTTTTCAATTTTTTCTCAATAGTTTTGATATATATTTAATTTTTTTAGCCAGCGTAAAACATTGTTAGATCTTTATGAACATGAATCCTATGAATATACGTGCTAATGCTAGGGCATTTCCCTTAAGCGATGTGTTGCGCCTGCCACTGGGTGTCTCGAAAAATAGGCAAGGGGTGTCGCATCGGCGCCCGAATGCGACGATAAATACGCAAGGGTTCCTGCAACAAGCTGGGCGTGTGCGGGTAAAGAAGCTAGTCTAGGATACTAGACTTAGGTTAGCGACTTGGAACATAGGGACTATGATAGGAAAAGGGATGGAGTTGGTAGATACCATGATAAGAAAAAAAGTTAACATAACTTGTTTACAAGAAACTAAATGGGTCGGTGAGAAAGCTAGAGATATAGAAAATACAGGATTTAAATATTATTATACAGGAAAAATATAGAAATAAGAACGGAGTTGGAATAATAGTAGATAAAAACTTTAAGGATGATATCGTAACCGTTATTAGGAAAGGTGATAGACTTATACTTGTAAAATTGGTATTAGGTGAAAACATAATTAATATTGTTAGTGCTTATGCACCTCAAGTAGGATTAGATGAGCACACTAAAGTACAATTTTGGGAACAAATGGATGAACTAATTCAAGAAATACCCGTAGGTGAGAAAATCTATAGAGGGGGAGATTTTAATGGCCATGTAGGAGAAGACCGTGTAGGATATGAGATAGTGCATGGAGGATATGGTTTTGAAGATAGTAACGACGGGGGGGAGTCTATCTTAGATTTTGCAATGGCTTATGATTTGTACTAGTAAATACATATTTTAAAAAGAGGGTTGCACACTTAATAACTTATAAAAGTGGAACGCATAAGAGCCAAATGGATTTTTTCATTACTAGAAAAGGAGACCGATTAACGTGTAAAGATTGTAAGATTATACCAGAAGAGAGCTTAACCTCACAACATAGGATAATGGTGTAGAATATAAATATTAAAAATTAATCACGAGTGCGAAAAGTGAAGATTAACCCACGAACTAGGTGGTGGAACTTAAAAGGAGAGAAATTAAAACTATTTAAAGATAAATTATTAAATGAAGCAACATGGAATACTGAAGAAGAGACTAACATAACGTGGAATAAGATGACCACATGCATTAGGAGAATATTAAAATAAATTCTTGGAGAATCAAAAGGCAAGGGTCCACAGTCTAAAGAAACTTGGTGGTGGAATGAAGAAGTACAAAATATAGTAAAAATTAAAAGTGAGTGCTTTAAAACATGGCAAACAAATAGAAATGAAGAAAATTTTGACAAATATAAATGGGCTAAAAAGGAAGTTAAGAAAGTGGTAAGAGATGCCAAGATAAAAGCGTATGATGATCTTTATACAAAATTATGTACACAAGAAGGGGAAAAAAGTATTTATAAGCTTGCTAAACTTAGGAACAAGAAAACAAAAGATTTTAATAACGTTAAGTGTATTAAAAGTGATGATTCGAGAGTCCTAGTCAGAGATGATAAAATTATGGAAAAATGGAAAAACTACTTTGAGAGGTTATTAAATGGAGATAATGAGAGTAGATTAGATATAGAGAAACTTAGGGAGACTCGAGAAAATATATTTTTTCCCAGAATTAGGATAACAGAGGTCAGGATTGCTCTAAAAAAGATGAAAATAGGGAAGACTTTAGGACAAGATGGTATACTTATTAAGGTTTGGAAGTGCTTAGGGGAGGATGGAGTATCATGGCTTACAAAATTATTCAATAGAATTTTAATGACTAGTAGGATGCCCGATGAATGGAGAAAAATTGTTTTAGTACCTATTTATAAAAATAAAGGGGACATACAAAGTTGTTCAAATTATCTTGGTATTAAGTTAATGAGTCATACAATGAAACTTTGGGAGAGAGTGATTGAATATAGATTGAGATTAAAGACGAAATTATCTGAAAATCAATTTGGGTTTATGCCCGGGAGGTCAAAAATTGAAGCAATCTATTTATTGAGGAGATTAATGGAGAGGTATATGGAGAAAAAGAAGGATCTTCATATGATTTTTATAGATTTGGAGAAGGCAGATGATAGGATGCCCAGGGATATAATATGGTGGGTTCTACATAAAAGAGGAGTGAATCACAGATATATTGATGTGATCAAGGATATGTATAATGGTGCGATGATTACAGTAAGAACACCAGCCGGAGAAAGTAGTGAATTTTCAATTACTATAGGTCTACACCAAGGTTCAGCATTAAGTCCTTATCTTTTTGCGCTTGTTATGGATGAGTTGACTGGACAAATACAAGATGAGGTGCCATGGTGTATGCTATTTGCAGATGATATTATTTTAGTGGATGAGACTAAGACGGGGATTAATGCTAGGTTGGAATTGTGGAGAGAAACTTTACAAACAAGAGCATTTAAAATAAGCAGAACTAAAACAGAATATGTGGAGTGCAATTCTAGTAGTAATAGGAGGACAAATGGAGATGTGGTGAAATTGGAAGGTCAAGAGATACCTAGAAATGACCATTTTTATTATTTAGGATCGATTATCCAAAAAGATGGAGATATTAGTGATGATGTTACTCATAGGATTAGAGCAGGTTGGGTTAAGTGGAGAAGTGATATCGGCGTTTTGTGTGATAGACGTATACCTTTGAAGTTAAAAGGTAAATTTTATAGGACGACCATTAGACCCGCCATGTTATATGGGACAGAGTGTTGGGCAACCAAGAAATAAAATGTGCAGAAAATGAGTGTGGCGGATATGCGAATGCTAAGATGGATTTGTGGTAAAACTCGAAAGGATAAAATTTAAAATGAACAAATTCATGAAATGGTAAAAGTAGCTCCTATAGAAGATAAATTGAGAGAAAATCGACTAAGATGGTTTGGACACGCCAAGCGTATACCAATGGATGCTCCTGTAAGGAAGAGTGATTTAGTTAGTATTGAAGGTAACACAAGCGGTAGAGGTAGGCCTAAATTGACTTGGTGGGATATTATAAAAAAGGTCATGATTTCATGTGATTTAACCGAAGATATTGCACTGGACAGAATGGAATGGAAAAATAGGATTCATATAGTCGACCCCAAATAATTGGGAAAAGGCTTTGTTGAGTTGAGTTGAGTTGGGTTTTGATATATATTTTCAATTTTTCAATTTCAGTTTTTATATATATTTAAAAAATATATTAAAAAAGTAAATAGTTTCGATATATATTTAAAAAAAATTATGTATATTTTAAGGTTTGATATATATATTTAAAACATTTAATATATTTAAAACATTTAAAACATGAGGGCCAAATCTTAAAAAAAGTAAAAAATGGGGGTTAAACTCATTATAGGGAATTAAATGGAGGCCAAACCTTAAATAACCCTTAAGGTTATAACCGAAAATAATCATGGGGGTTAGCAACTAAGTGGACGAAAGTTTAAAAATGGGTTAAAAAAGTCAATTTTCGAGGGTTAGAGCCATTATATGGAATTAAATGGCGGTCATACCTTAAATAACCCTAAATTATATCCCTAAACATATTATCATAACTTGAATAAACCCCATTACAAAGTCACCATGGTAAAATTTACCCATTGTTAGTAGTTCTCATTGGGTTTATAGGGCATTAACTCAAACCAAGTTAAGCCAAAATCAAATAAAAAATTGTTAGATTTGAACACATACGCACATTCTTCTCAAATAAACAAACAGACCAAAAATTAGAGGGTCTTGGATAATAAAAATCCAAATATATCAATAAAAAACTTAGATTCATGTATAAATTTTCTAAACCAAAATCTACCTCTTCCCACATCACCGTACTCCTATTAAAACCACTTAAGACAAAACAATCAACACCCCAAAACTACATAGTTTTATCATGTGTGACTATAAAAACTATTACTTAAAGAACATATATTCTTGAAAATAAATTACATGGATGATGTAATTAAACTTAAATGTGCAAAAAAAAAACCTTACCCAAAATCGAACCATAAAAACATTAGATCTGTAAAAAAAAAATTGTAATTAAAATTAAACCATTTTTATTCTTAGATCTATGTGTTCGTGTAAGAGGGTAAGAGAGGTGCGGAGGCAGAGACGGCGGAGAGGCAGAGGCACGGGTGTATGTTCGTGTGTGTGAGCATGTGTGTTTGTGTTAGAGGGTGAGAGTGAAAGACTAACTGAAGGCGGCAGGATTGGCAGTGACGGGTAGGGTTTGTGTTGAAAGGGGGAGAGATGTGAAATGAGTGAGAGGTAAAGTATGTGTAAGACGGGTTGCATTTGGGGGTATCCTAAACTCTTGCCATGTCATAAGTCTCTACTTATGACAAGAAACACTCTCAAACCCTTAGATCGTAGCAGGAGAAGTAATCACACCCTCTATGACATTACACACTCTCAAACTCTTAGTTTTGAATATATTTAACTTGGCATTTAAATTACACGTGTGCACATAATTTAATTAAATTAAAAAAATGAGAAAATAAATAAATATTAATTAAAGTTAAATGAATTAATTTTTATGCGATTATATATTTACTAGTGGGATAAAGTAAATAAATTTATGCCAAATGGTATTGCATCCTCAGTGAGTACACACGACGTGATTTAACAATATCTCAATCGGATCATGTGTGTAATTTATATTAGGTTGAGATGAGATAAAATTGACAAATGACTCAGATGATATTTTGATTGCGCGGTTGATCCTAAATGGGTCACAATAGTCAAAATTAAGTACCCGGGATAGTGTTTGGGTTTCGAGGAGCTTTTTAGACTAGTCTAAACTAGTATATAGGTGTTTCGGTCTTTTTAAAGGGAGGTAAAAAGGTAAAAACATGATTTGGATTTTATAGTAAAATATTGGGGTTGAGTGAATAGCCACTTTATCATATCAAGAGACTTAATTATCACACCAAAAGCCTAAAAGATGATTACGACAAAAAAGAGAAGAAAATTCAAAGGAGTTCCAAGAGGAGACTAAAGTGACTCAAGGGAATATTGATTGGGAGAAGATTAGGGGAGAATTCTGGGCTAGGATCATCACCAAAAGGATTCCTTCATACAAATTCAGACTCTACAAGTGATTAAGGCAAGTAATTAACTTGTTTAGTAATTTAGGTTTGTAATTCAATTCATATCGTTATTGGTGAGAATTGGTTGGGTGAGATTCACATGAAAATGGGTTTTGGGGACATACATTTCATAGTATTGATATATGAATTAAAATTCGGAAATATAAACTCTTGTGGAAAGATTGATTCTTATGAGGTTTGGAATTTATGAACTATTGGGTGAATGTGAAAATATTCAATTGTGAAAAATTAATGATGAATCCCATGTAGTTGTCACGAATATATGAATTGAATATGAAAATGGATTAGTTTTATAGTTAGAACTATTGGAGAAGGGAAATTCTTGGTGGAATTTGATTTGGGGTTGGAACTTGCTAAAAAACGAAATTTAAAGAGGCAAAAATGAGAGGAATGAGAATAGTCATTTTGGAGAGTTTTAGGTCTTCTTTTTGAGTGCTTTCGGAAGATATTTGAGAAAAACTCAAAACATATACCCGGCTCATTTTTTCATGTAGAATCCAAATCTAAAATCTAATTGGTGATTAAGATAATTTTTACATCTGATTTTCTGAATTTTTAAAATAGACCTAGAATTGGAATTTTTATTCGGGGTGAAATTTAAGATATTTGAGGTGAATTATACTCGGGGATTTATTAATGAATTTTTTATGGAAATTTGGGAAAATGTGGATACGGGATGTTTAAGAATTGTACATATTCAGAAATTATATGTTGAGAATCAATTAATTAATTAAGTGAATAATTAAATAATTGAGAATGGAAATGATATTCGAAATTGTTAAGCTAAGTGCTACGAGTGATAGGCACGGTTAGCCGAAATTATTGGAAATGTATATATGGGTATAGAGACAGTATGTATCTATTATTATATCTGTGTGCATGATAAAATTAATTAAACATACCACTCTTGGGGTGCTATTAATGGAGGTTGCACGTAGTGGATGTTCTCCTTGGCGAGTTAAAGAAGGCGAAGTATCAACCCCATATCATGCATGCATGCTAAGGTTGGAGTCAAGTGAGGTAATATTGGCATATTTATGCTCACTGGCTGAGGACTATGATAGCCTCCAATAAATTTTATTTTCGGTTATGGTAGGCGATTCTTTCCCGATATTTCCAAGGGAGGAAGTATTGTCATGAAGAATAGCACACTAGATAACCGTATCTCAGGGAGTTTTATATCGGAGGGATGGTGGGTATTTGGACATAATGAGTGATATATATGTATTTTATGATGTGAATATTCTGCATATTAATGTGTAGAAGTATATGATATGCCAGAAAATACCCTCGTCCCAGCCGATAGTATACTCGGCCTATGACGAGGAGACAATTAAGTTAGGACTTGCCTCATCCGTGGGTCGTACCTAAGATCATCATCGGCCTCGGCTTCGATGATAAGCCGAGCCCCAGCTACTCAGCAATTGATAAGTTTGAACCATTGGCCCAGTCTAAAGCCTCGTCCTCGTCCTCAAGTAAATGCAAGACTACGGTCGTCCCTCACCTAACTTTACAACACCAATGGTATCGATTTATCTTTGATCACTAGCCTCGGCCTCGGCTCTGGCATATTGGCCAAGGCTGACATCATCATAGTGTGTGGTTTGGGGGAGCATGGATCAGTGCACGTGGGACATAGACCACCCGTGGGCAAAACCATTATTACCAGATCATCCCCTCTCATGAGGGAATATTTGGTCATCATGATCTACATATGACAGTGCTATGTGTCTTCCCCAGATTGGCTAGCTCATTTAGCACATGATGATTGCATGCTTGGGGGGTACACTACACCCCCTATCCCTGTATATACTCTTCATCTTCTTCATTATTGTGGATCGAATTATTAAAACCCTAGCAAAAACTCTGCTCAATTATATACAGAAGAGAGAGAGAAAGCTTGTGTTGTAACCAGGCCATTAGTGCCTCATTACTAATGGAATTCACTCTCACACACATAGTGGATGTAGGCTCAAGCCGAATCACTTATATTCAGGTGTCCATCCTCTTCACCTCATCTCCTTCTTTGTTGATTTGTTGTGTGATTATTTCCATTGTTATATTCTTGTTTGAGCTTCATACATCTGTGACCTGGTGATACCATTTCGGGTATCATCAGTTGGGCGTCATCTGTGGGAAAGAGTAGCATCATCTCTTCCCTTATTTAGCTTGCCCTCACCGAAGTTTCTGGTGGTGAACCAGTCCTCCCCTTCTGTGGAGTTATTTCACCATTGAAAGAGTTCCTGTTGAGCTGTAAGGCTTTTTAGTCTTCAAATACAGCTCATCTGTCAGGTTTAAGCATGGCATCTGAATTTCCACCACCTCCACCAGTAGCTGGTGGTCCTAGTTCCAGAGAAGCACCACCTCAATCATAAATGGCTGAAGTGGCGGCAGCATTGAGATCCTTAGTGGCAAGCCAACATGCAATATAAGAGCAACTAACTGTCTTCTACCAGAAAGCGATAGTTCGGCCAGCGGGAGCCCAGCCTAAAATGATTACTCCAGCAGCAGGGGGGATCATTATAAGGAGGCCAGAGGACCACCCCAGGCACCTCGCAAGGATCTACCTCCTCTTTAACGGCGGAGGGACGTTGATAACCCTAGGTTTTTACGCCTAGGGAAGTAAGGCTAGCCCTGCTCGAATAACCGTTATGATGATTATGAGGCTGAAGATGCTCAGGCTGATTGTTGGGATCCTTATTAAATATCTAGAAATACTGTATGCCGCATCCAAGTAAGTCGGTGTCATAGTAGGAGGTAGAGTCCAGACAACTAGCCAAGGGGTTCAGCCTTTGACCGACTGAGTAGAGGGTCGACCTTTGAGAGGATCGTCCAAGTTGGGGATCTGAGAGAGAGACTTCCCAGGTCAAGGAGCAACGCTGGCTCATGAAGAGAGGGGGCAGGCTGCCAACCCCTACATGGACAAGACGAGGACCAGCGAGAAGTGAATAGTCGACGTAGGTCAATAGGAAGAGAACCCTTAGTTTGGCCAGTTGAGGTAGCAAGGATAACATCGGCCATGTCGATGCTGTTGTAGGGGTCGAGAGGCCATGGAATTAGGGGTGTAAACGGGTCGGGTCTGGGTATATCCAGATCCAATCCGGGTATATTTTTAACGGATCGGGTCTTACCCGATTACCCGACGGGTCTCAAAAAATGGATCCAGACCCGGATCCGTTAAGGACCCGGAGACCCGACCCGAATACCCGACCCGATTATATATATATATATATATATATATATATATATATACAGTTTAGATATATGTATATATACATATATATGTATATATACATATATATAAACTTTTTTTTATATAAATACTGTTTATATATATATATATATATATATATGTATGTATGTAAAACTGTTTTTATATATAACTTATATATATATGTATGTATATATATATATGTATGTAAAACTGTTTTTATATATAACTTATATATATATATATATATATATATATATATATATAACTGTTATATATATGTATGTAAAACTTTTATATATATATATAAGTTAGTTATATGTATATTTAGTAACCATATGTAAGACTATATATATATATATATATATATATAATATTGTGTATAAATATATATATTTATTATATTATATATATATACACATTCGGGTCGGGTCCTTATCGGATCGGAGTCATGTATATCCAGATCCGGTCCATTAACTAATCGGGTAATTGGGTAATCGGGTAATCGTATAATCGGGTCTATAAAATTTGCTCAGATCCGTTAATTCTGGTCAGGTCCGGATCGGGTCCGGGTCCAGACCCGGTCCATTGACAACCCTACATGGAATGATTAAATTCAAAGGATGGAAAATAAAATTGGAGACATCCTCAAAAGTTGAGACCCCTTGCAGAGGGGTTATTCTGAAGGCTCTCCTTTCGTGGCTAAGATAGTCAGTTTTCTAACCCCTGCCAATGTCAAATCCCCAATTTATTCCTCAAACATCTTCTTAATAAGTCTCTGACAGGTAGCCCCAGCATTCTTCAGACCGAAGGGCATAACCTTGTAGCATTAGGTCCCCTTATCGGTAATGAAGGCAGTGTTTTCCTCATCAGTCGGGTGCATAGATATCTAGTTGTAGCCAGAATAAGCATCCATGAAGCTCATCCGCTCATGGACAGCAGTGGCGTCAACCATTTGATCAATTCTAGGCAGAGGGAAACTATCCTCAGGACATACTTTTTTCATATCGGTGAAGTTAACACACATCCTCCACTTTCCATTAGCTTTGGGGACGATGACTGGGTTGGCTAACCACTCAGGGTATACCACCTCCCTTATAAAATCAGATTTTTTCAGCTTCTTTACTTCTTCCCGGATGACCTAATACTTCTCCCGAGAGTAGATTCTTCTCCTCTATCGGATCGGCCTAGCATCATCGGCCAAGTTCAATTTATGGCATAAGATCTTAGGATCTATCCCTGGCATATCCTCATGGCTCCATGTGAAGATACTCTGTCTCTCCCTCAGGAGTCTGATCAATTCTTCCTTTAGATATTCTCTTAGGGCTTTATCGACCTAGATTATTTTTTTCGGTTCGTCCTCATTGAGGATGATGGATTCTACCTCTTCCGCGGCCTCCCCTTCCTTCAGTTTGGTCTCATCTCTGGGATCCAATGTGTTAATGTTATATATGGTCGTCGCCTTATTGTGTGCTTCTCTCTCCTCAGCTGAGTTAAAGTAGCATTCACATGCCGATGTTTGGTCACCCTGAACTTCTCCTACTCCATAAAGAGTCAAGAATTTCATCATTTTGTGGACCATTGAAGGCACGACCTCAAACTCTTTTAGGGCTACTCGTACCAATATGATGTTATAAGCTGAAAAGATGTTCTCGTCCAATATAAAAAAATTTATCTTCTTGGTCAGTCTCTTCGGACACACGTCCCTTAGTCTGATGTCCATTTCGTACATTCCATGTGGGTGAACCTTTTCTCCACTGAATCCTATCAGAGGATGGTGGTATGAGACAAGCCTAGCCTTACTAAGACCTAAGCCTTTGAAACACGGCCAGAACACGACGTCTGTAGAACTTCCCCCATCAACCAGGATTCTCGGTACATTGCATCCATGCACTCTAGTGGTAATTACGAGAGGGTCATCATGAGGAGCTAGGATACCTTTAAAATTTAATCGTGAAAAGCCGACTACAAGGGTTTTCATATCCACTTTCTTCCTCTTCTTAGATTTAACATCAATAGAGGCTGAATTCACTACCTCAGCTCTTTTCATTGCCTTTAACTCTACCACATGAAATTTATGGTCGGCCATCTCCATGTCTCCACCTGCCAGACCACCACAAATCATGCCTACACCAAATGAAATCATGTTGAGTCATTTTACTGGGATATTATCGTCTTTTGGTGGGAGATCTGGATCGTCATCATCGTCATCTGGAGGGTTGTCCTACCTGGCAAGGGCGTCCTCTTTACATTTATCAGTCCTTCTCTTTTTGGGGTCGTCTCGGCCCCCTTTTTGACTGCCATTACTTATATACTTTCTCATTTTTTCAGCCCTGAGCATCTTCTCAATCTCGTCCTTGAGCGTGAAACACTTATTAGTCACATGCCCATGGTTCTGGTGGAATTTGCATCAAATGTTTTTGTTCCTCTTATGAGAAGGAGCTTTTAGCCTCTCGGGACATTCCAACGACCGATCATTATTGATCTCATTCAAAATGTGCTCACAACTAACTCTGAGGGGTGTGTAGTCAGCGAACTTGTCGTCCGCCGACCTTTTCTTCACATATTTGTTATTCTTTTGAAATTTACTCCAACTTCTAGTTCCTTTCTCATCATCATACTTTGCCACCATGGCTTCCTCCGCATTTATGACCTTGCCTTCCATGGCCAAGAGTTTGTCCATGGTTTTCAGTGGGTCTTCACTAACCTTCCATAGTAGTTTTCCCTTTTGCAGGCCTCCTATCAGAGGTGTCATCACAATACTTTCTTTATAATCTTCAACCTCTAATTTTTCTTTGTTGAACCTCACAATATACTCCCTGAGGCTCTTATTTTTTCCTGCTTCATGTATAGCAGGTGGGTCGTCTTCTTTTGGGGTCTCACCCCAAAGCAGAAGTTATGTATGAACCTCTCTGCGATTTGCTTGAAGTTATCAATTGAATTCTTTGGGAGTGAAGTGAACCACATATGGGTAGCTCCAGTTAAGGTGCTTGAAAAAGCACGTCATCTCATCTGATCAGAGAATGAGTAGATGTCTGCAACCGATTGGTATATTTCTATATGATGAACTGGGTTGGTACTCCCATCATACTTTGGAATAACCACTGGTGGCTTACTTAATTGGGATCAAATTGTTAAGACGATGGAACTCTATGTTGATGATATTCTTACTAAAAGTCTCAAGTCCGACACCCATGTGGCCGACCTGAAGCAAACTTTTGACACAATGGATAGGTACAGGATGAAGCTTAACCCCGTACAGTGCGTGTTCGGTGTAGGGGCTAGAAAATTCTTGGGCTTCATCGCAAATCAGAGGGGGATAGAGGACAATCCAGTTAAGATCAAGGCCCTCTTAGAGATGAAGATGATGACTACAATCAAAGATGTTTAGAGGCTGACCGAGAGAGTAGCAGCACTTAGCAAGTTTGTATCCAGAGCCATCGATAAGTTTCTTCCATTTTTTAAAGTCCTTAGAAAACATTTCGAATGGAATGAGGAATGTGACAAGGCTTTTAAGGAGATGATGTCCTACCTCGGCTCTCCCTTATTATTGTCATGGCCAGTGCAAGGGGAAAGAATTTATGTGTATCTAGCAGTCTCAGAATCGGCTATTACTGCTTCCATCTTGAGAGAAGAGGATGGAGTACAGAAGCTGGAATATTTCAATAGCAAGGTACTCCAGGGGGCCGAGCAGAGGTACCCCAGGATGGAAAAATTGGCGCATGTTTTGACTCACGCTTCGAGAAAGATGAAGCCGTACTTCTAGGCCCACGCAATGGTCGTCCTCACAGATTCCCCACTTCGACAGGTCATCTACAAGCCTGAGAAGTTGGGGAGATTAATGGCTTCGGCAATAGAGCTGGGAGAATTTGATATCATCTATCATCCAAGAGTGCCCATTAAAGGGCAAGCGTTAGCAGACTTCATGGCCGAGTTCACCTGGGATGAGGCCGATAGTGAAAATTTTGAGACTACGGATTATGAATACACTACACCAAAAACAGGAATCTGGCACGGTTTAAAAATGTGTCAGATCAAATCTGGCACAATTTTGAACTGTGCCAGAATTAGGTGTTACAAAATGGTAATTTTTTTCTGGCACGGCACAAAAGTGTGCCAGATTCAGCCAAACACGAACACTTCTGGCACACTTTTAAACCGTGCCAGAATTTGATATTTCTGGCACACTTTTTAACTGTGCCAGATTCACAGTTTTGAACTGTGCCAAATTTTTTATAAAAAAAAAAATTAATTATTTGAAAGCACAAAATTAAAAAATTAATAATATTGCGCGTTGTTAATAAACTAATGTACGTATAAACTTAAAAATATTACAAGTCTTTAACATCTCACAGGCCCAAAAAAAATTGGGCAGAGTTTCCTCTATTTTATGGACATTCCAAAACCTGTTAATACAAAACCTGCCTAACATAAAGCCCGCACGGCCACAAAATATAACAATTAACTTATAAATCCCACACGGCCATAAAAGTCAACAATAAAACAACAAAAGACCGTACGACCATGACAAAACAAATGGAATCTTGAACAAATCCCTTGTTTTAAACCATTGAGTTCTTCGTGTGTTCCACGTGAATAAAAGCCAACGATAAACTGTTATCCTGCAAAAAAAAATAGGATACAAAAAAGATACGATATTAGTAACCCAATAATTTACAAAAAAAAATTTACTCAAACTAAAAAATTACATATATGAGTGGAAATTATCATCATACTCTCAAATCGGGAGACCCGGGACGACGCGGTCAGTTCCTACAAGTTACATTGGTCCCGTGCGAGGTGTTCGTGCCTCCTACGGGGTCGTTTGGATGCTGGTTTGGGTTTTCACCCTTTAACGACATGTTTTTAACTCTAAGTGTGATTTTTGTAAATTATCATCATACTCTCAAACTGCGAGACCCGGGACTACGCGGTCAATTGCTACAAGTTACATTGGTCCCGTGCGAGGTGTTCGTGCCTCCTACGGGATCGTTTGGGGACTGATTTGGGTTTTCAACCTTTAACGGCATGTTTTTAACTCTAACTGTGATTTTTGCAAATTATCATCATACTCTCAAACCGAGAGACCCGGGACTACGCGGTCAGTTCCTACAAGTTACATTGGTCCCGTGCGAGGTGTTCGTGCCTCCTACGGGGTCGTTTGGGGTATGGTTTGGGTTTTCACCCTTTAACGGCATGTTATTAACTCTAACTGTGATTTTTGCAAATTACTCGGGAGACCCGGGACTACGCGGTCAGTTCCTACAAGTTACATTGATCCCGTGCGAGGTGTCCGTGCCTCCTACGGGGTCATTTGGTGGCTGGTTTGACTTTTCACCCTTTAACGGCATGTTTTTAACTCAAAGTGTGATTTTTGCAAATTATCGTCCTACTCTCAAACCGGGAGACCCGAGACTACGCGGTAAGTTCCTACAAGTTACATTGGTCCAGTGCGAGGTGTTTGTGCCTCCTACGGGGTCGTTTGGGGGATGGTGTGGGTTTTCACCCTTTAAGGACATGTTTTTAACTCAAAATGTGATATTTTCAAATTATCTTCATACTCTCAAACCGCGAGACCCAGGACTATGCGGTCAGTTCCTATAAGTTACATTGGTCCCGTGCGAGGTGTTCGTACCTCTTACGGGGTCGTTTGGGGGTTGGTTTGAGTTTTCACCCTTTAACGTCATGTTTTTAATGAAAGTGTGATTTTTGCAAATTATCGTCATACTCTCAAACAGCGAGTCCCGGGACTACGCGGTCAGTTTCTAAGAGTTACATTGGTCGTACCGAGGTGTTCGTGCCTCCTACGGGGTCGTTTCGGGGTTGGTTTGGGTTTTTTCCCTTTAACGGCATGTTTTTAACTCTAAGTGTGATTTTTACAAATTATCGTCATACTCTCAAACCGGGAGACCCGGGACTACGCGGTCCGTTCCTACAAGTTACAATGGTCCCGTGCGAGGTGTTCGTGCCACCAACGGGGTCGTTTGGGGGCTGGTTTGAGTTTTCACCATTTAACGACATGTTTTTAACTCAAAGTGTGATTTTTGCAAATTATCATCATACTCTCAAACCGAGAGACCCGAGAGTACGCGGTCTCTTCATACAAGTTACATTGGTCCCGTGCGAGGTGTTCGTGCCTCCTACGGGATCGTTTGGGGGCTGGTTTGGGTTTTCACCCTTTAACGGCATATTTTTAACTCAAAGTGTGATTTTTGCAAATTGTCATCGTACCCTCAAACCGGGAGACCCGGGACTACGCGCTCTGTTTCTACAAGTTACATTGGTCCCGTGCGAGGTGTTTGTGCCTCCAACGGGGTCGTTTTGGGGCTGGTTTGGATTTTCACCCTTTAACGGCATATTTTTAACTCTAACTGTGATTTTTACAAATTATCATCATACTCTCAAACCGGGAGACCCGGGACTACGCGGTCAGTTTCTACAAGTTATTTTTGGTCCCGTGCGAGGTGTTCGTGCCTCCAACGGGGTCATGTGGGGGTAGGTTTGGGTTTTCACTCTTTAACGGCATGTTTTTAACTCTAAGTGTGATTTTTGCAAATTATCGTCATACTCTCAAATCAGGAGACCCGGGATTACGCGGTCAGTTCCTACAAGTTACATTGGACCCGTGCGAGGTGTTCGTGCCTCCTACAGGTTCGTTTGGGGGCTAGTTTGGGTTTTCACCCTTTAACGACATGTTTTTAACTCTAACTGTGATTTTTGCAAATTATCGTCATACTCTCAAACCGGGAGACCCGAGACTACGCGGCCAGTTTCTACAAGTTACATTGGTTTCGTGCGAGGTGTTCGTGCCTCCAACGGAGTCGTTTGGGGGCTGGTTTGGGTTTTACCCTTTAACGGCATGTTTTTAACTAAAAGTGTAATTCTTGCAAATTATCATCATACTCTCAAACAAGGAGACCCGGGACTACGCGATCAGTTCCTACAAGTTACAGTGGTCCCGTACGAGGTGTTCGTGCCTCCTACGGGGTCGTTTGGGGGCTGGTTTGGGTTTTCACCCTTTAACGACATATTTTTAACTCTAACTGTGATTGTTACAAATTATCGTCATACTCTCAAACCGCGAGAACAGGGACTACGCGGTCAGTTCCTACAAGTTAGATTGGTCTCGTGCGAGGTGTTCGTCCCTTCAACGGGGTCGTTTGGGGGCTGGTTTGGGTTTTCACCATTTAACGGCATGTTTTTAACTCAAAGTGCGATTTTTACAAATTATCATCATACTCTCAAATCGGGAGACCCGGGAGTACGCGGTCAGTTCCTACAAGTTAAATTGGTCCCGTGCGAGGTGTTCGTACCTCCTACGGGGTCGTTTGGGGCCTAGTTTTGGTTTTTCTCCCTTTAATGGCATGTGTTTTAACTCAAAGTGTGATTTTTGTAAATTATCATGACACTCTCAAACCGGGAGACCCGGGACTACGCGGTCCATTCCTACAAGTTACAATGGTCCCGTGCGAGGTGTTCGTGCATCCAACGGGGTCGTTTGGAGGCTGGTTTGGTTTTTCACCATTTAACGACATGTTTTTAACTCAAAGTGTGATTTTTACAAATTATCATCATACCCTCAAACCGGGAGACCCGGGAGTACGCGGCCACTTCCTACAAGTTACATTGGGCCCGTGCGAGGTGTTCGTACCTCCTACGGGGTCGTTTGGGGGCTAGTTTGGGTTTTCACCCTTTAACGACATGTTTTTAACTCAAAGTGTGATTTTAGCAAATTATCGTCATACCCTCAAACCAGGAGACCCGGGACTACGCGGTCAGTTTCTACAAGTTACATTGGTCCCGTTCGAAGTGTTCGTGCCTCCAACGGGGTCGTTTGGGGGCTAGTTTGGGTTTTCACCCTTTAATGGCATGTTTTTAACTCTAACTGTGACTTTTACAAATTATCATCATACTCTCAAATCGGGAGACCTGGGACTACGCGGTCAGTTCCTACAAGTTATATTGGTCCCGTGCGAGGTGTTCGTGCCTCCAACGGGGTCATTTGGGGGTAGGTTTGGGTTTTCACCCTTTAACGGCAGGTTTTTAACTCTGAGTGTGATTTTTGCAAATTATCGTCATACTCTCAAATCGGGAGAGCCGGGACTACGCGGTCAGTTCCTAAAAGTTACATTGGTCCCGTGCGAGGTGTTCGTGCCTCCTATGGGGTCGTTTGGGGGCTAGTTTGGGTTTTCACCCTTTAACGGCCTGTTTTTAACTCTAACTGTGATTTTTGCAAATTATTGTCATACTCTCATACCGGGAGACTCGGGACTACGCGGTCAGTTTCAACAAGTTACATTGGTCCCGTGCGAGGTGTTCGTGCCTCCAACAGAGTCGTTTGGGGGCTGGTTTGGGTTTTCACCCTTTAACGGCATGTTTTTAACTCTAACTGTGATTTTTGCAAATTATCGTCATACTCGCAAATCGGGAGACCCGGGACTACGCAGTCAGTTTCTAAAAGTTACATTGGTCCCGTGCGAGGTGTTCATGCCTCCAACGGGGTCGTTTGGGGGCTAGTTTGGGTTTTCACCCTTTAACGACATGTTTTTAACTCTGACTGTGTTTTTTGCAAATTATCATCATACTCTCAAATCGAGAGACCCGAGACTACGCGGTCAGTTCCTACAAGTTGCATTGGTCCGGTGCGAGGTGTCGTGCCTCCAACGGGGTCATTTGGGGGCTGGTTTGGGTTTTCACCCTTTAACGACATGGTTTTAACTCTAAGTGTGATTTTTGTAAATTATCGTCATACTCTCAAATTGGGAGACCCGGGACTACGCGATCAGTTCCTACAAGTTAGAATTGTCTCGTTCGAGGTGTTCGTCCCTTCAACGGGGTCGTTTGGGGGCTAGTTTGGGTTTTCACCATTTAATGGCATGTTTTTAACTCAAAGTGTGATTTTTGCAAATTATCATCATACTCTCAAACCGAGAGACCCGGGAGTACGCGGTCAGTTCCTACAAGTTACATTGGTCCCATGCGAGGTGTTCGTGCCTCCTACGGGGTCGTTTGGGGTATGGTTTGGGTTTTCACCCTTTAACGGCATGTTATTAACTCTAACTGTGATTTTTGCAAATTACTCGGGAGACCCGGGACTACGCGGTCAGTTCCTACAAGTTACATTGATCCCGTGCGAGGTGTCCGTGCCTCCTACGGGGTCGTTTGGTGGATGGTTTGACTTTTCACCCTTTAACGGCATGTGTTTAACTCAAAGTGTGATTTTTGTTAAATTATCGTCCTACTCTCAAACTGGGAGACCCGAGACTACGCGGTAAGTTCCTTCAAGTTACATTGGTCTAGTGCAAGGTGTTTGTGCCTCCTACGGGGTCGTTTGGGGGATGGTGTGGGTTTTCACCCTTTAACGACATGTTTTTAACTCAAAATGTGATATTTTCAAATTATCTTCATACTCTCAAACCGCGAGTACCGGGACTATGCGGTCAGTTCCTATAAGTTACATTGGTCCCGTGCGAGGTGTTCGTGCCTCTTACGGGGTCGTTTGGGGGTTGGTTTGAGTTTTCACCCTTTAACGTCATGTTTTTAACTCAAAGTGTGATTTTTGCAAATTATCGTCATACTCTCAAACAGCGAGACCCAGGACTACGCGGTCAGTTTCTAAGAGTTACATTGGTCCTACCGAGGTGTTCGTGCCTCCTACGGGGTCGTTTCGGGGTTGGTTTGGGTTTTTTCCCTTTAACGACATGTTTTTAACTCTAAGTGTGATTTTTACAAATTATCGTCATACTCTCAAACCGGGAGACCCGGGACTACGTGGTCCGTTCCTACAAGTTACAATGGTCCCGTGCGAGGTGTTCGTGCCACCAACGGGGTCGTTTGGGGGCTGGTTTGAGTTTTCACCATTTAACGACATGTTTTTAACTCAAAGTTTGATTTTTGCAAATTATCATCATACTCTCAAACCGAGAGACCCGAGAGTACGCGGTCACTTCATACAAGTTACATTGGTCCCGTGCGAGGTGTTCGTGCCTCCTACGGGGTCGTTTGGGGGCTGGTTTGGGTTTTCACCCTTTAACGGCATGTTTTTAGCTCAAAGTGTGATTTTTGCAAATTATCGTTGTACCCTCAAACCGGGAGACCCGGGACTACGCGCTCTATTTCTACAAGTTACATTGGTCCCGTGCGAGGTGTTTGTGCCTCCAACGGGGTCGTTTTGGGGCTGGTTTGGATTTTCACCCTTTAACGGCATATTTTTAACTCTAACTGTGATTTTTACAAATTATCATCATACTCTCAAACCGGGAGACCCGGGACTACGCGGTCAGTTTCTACAAGTTATTTTTGGTCCCGTGCGAGGTGTTCGTGCCTCCAACGGGGTCGTGTGGGGGTAGGTTTGGGTTTTCACTCTTTAACGGCATGTTTTTAACTCTAAGTGTGATTTTTGCAAATTATCGTCATACTCTCAAATCAGGAGACCCGGGATTACGCGGTCAGTTCCTACAAGTTACATTGGTCCCGTGCGAGGTGTTCGTGCCTCCTGCAGGTTCGTTTGGGGGCTAGTTTGGGTTTTCACCCTTTAACGACATGTTTTTAACTCTAACTGTGATTTTTGCAAATTATCGTCATACTCTCAAACCGAGAGACCCGAGACTACGCGGCCAGTTTCTACAAGTTACATTGGTTTCGTGCGAGGTGTTCGTGCCTCCAACGGAGTCGTTTGGGGGCTGGTTTGGGTTTTACCCTTTAACGGCATGTTTTTAACTCAAAGTGTAATTTTTGCAAATTATCATCATACTCTCAAACAAGGAGACCCGGGACTACGCGATCAGTTCCTACAAGTTACAGTGGTCCCGTACGAGGTGTTCGTGCCTCCTACGGGGTCGTTTGGGGGCTGGTTTGGGTTTTCACCCTTTAACGACATATTTTTAACTCTAACTGTGATTGTTACAAATTATCGTCATACTCTCAAACCGCGAGAATAGGGACTACGCGGTCAGTTCCTACAAGTTAGATTGGTCTCGTGCGAGGTGTTCGTCCCTTCAACGGGGTCGTTTGGGGGCTGGTTTGGGTTTTCACCATTTAACGGCATGTTTTTAACTCAAAGTGCGATTTTTACAAATTATCGTCATACTCTCAAATCGGAAGACCCGGGAGTACGCGGTCAGTTCCTACAAGTTAAATTGGTCCCGTGCGAGGTGTTCGTACCTCCTACGGAGTCGTTTAGGGGCTAGTTTTGGTTTTTCTCCCTTTAATGGCATGTGTTTTAACTCAAAGTGTGATTTTTGTAAATTATCATCACACTCTCAGACCGGGAGACCCGGGACTACGCGGTCCATTCCTACAAGTTACAATGGTCCCGTGCGAGGTGTTCGTGCCACCAACGGGGTCGTTTGGGGGCTGGTTTGAGTTTTCACCATTTAACGACATGTTTTTAACTCAAAGTGTGATTTTTGCAAATTATCGTCATACCCTCAAACCGGGAGACCCGGGAGTACGCGGTCACTTCCTACAAGTTACATTGGGCCCGTGCGAGGTGTTCGTACCAACTACGGGGTCGTTTGGGGGCTAGTTTGGGTTTTCACCCTTTAACTACATGTTTTTAACTCAAAGTGTGATTTTAGCAAATTATTGTCATACCCTCAAACCAGGAGACCCGGGACTACGCGGTCAGTTTCTACAAGTTACATTGGTCCCGTGCGAAGTCTCCGTGCCTCCAACGGGGTCGTTTGGGGGCTAGTTTGGGTTTTCACCCTTTAATGGCATGTTTTTAACTCTAACTGTGACTTTTACAAATTATCATCATACTTTCAAATCGGGAGACCCGGGACTACGCGGTCAGTTCCTACAAGTTACATTGGTCCCGTACGAGGTGTTCGTGCCTCCAACGGGGTCCTTTGGGGGTAGGTTTGGGTTTTCACCCTTTAACGGCAGGTTTTTAACTCTGAGTGTGATTTTTGCAAATTATCGTCATACTCTCAAATCGGGAGACCCGGGACTACGCGGTCAGTTCCTAAAAGTTACATTGGTCCCGTGCGAGGTGTTCGTGCCTCCTACGGGGTTGTTTGGGGGCTAGTTTGGGTTTTCACCCTTTAACGGCATGTTTTTAACTCTAACTGTGATTTTTGCAAATTATTGTCATACTCTCATACCGGGAGACTCGGGATTACGCGGTCAGTTTCAACAAGTTACATTGGTTCCGTACGAGGTGTTCGTGCCTCCAACAGAGTCGTTTGGGGGCTGGTTTGGGTTTTCACCCTTTAACGGCATGCTTTTAACTCTAATTGTGATTTTTGCAAATTATCGTCATACTCACAAATCGGGAGACCCGGGACTACGCGGTCAGTTTCTAAAAGTTACATTGGTCCCGTGCGAGGTGTTCATGCCTCCAACGGGGTCGTTTGGGGGCTAGTTTGGGTTTTCACCCTTTAACGACATGTTTTTAACTCTAACTGTGTTTTTTGCAAATTATCATCATACTATCAAATCGAGAGACCCGAGACTACGCCGTCAGTTCCTACAAGTTGCATTGGAACCGTGCAAGATGTCGTGCCTCAAACGGGGTCATTTGGGGGCTGGTTTGGGTTTTCACCCTTTAACGACATGGTTTTAACTCTAAGTGTGATTTTTGTAAATTATCGTCATACTCTCAAATTGGGAGACCCGGGACTACGCGATCAGTTCCTACAAGTTAGATTGGTCTCGTTCGAGGTGTTCGTCCCTTCAACGGGGTCGTTTGGGGGCTGGTTTGGGTTTTCACCATTTAACGGCATGTTTTTAACTCAAAGTGTGATTTTTGCAAATTATCATCATACTCTCAAACCGAGAGACCCGGGAGTACGCGGTCAGTTCCTACAAGTTACATTGGTCCCGTGCGAGGTGTTCGTGCCTCCTACGGGGTCGTTTGGGGTATGGTTTGGGTTTTCACCCTTTAAAGGCATGTTTTTTACTCAAAGTGTGATTTTTGTAAATTATCGTCATACTCTCAAACCAGGAGACCCGAGACTACACGGTCAGTTTATACAAGTTACATTCGTCCCGTGCGAGGTGTTCGTGCCTCCAACGGGGTCGTTTGGGGGCTGGTTTGGGTTTTCACCCTTTAACAACATGTTTTTAACTCTAACTGTGACTTTTGCAAATTATCATCATACTCTCAAACCGGTAGACCCGGGACTACGCGATCAGTTTCTACAAGTTACATTGGTCCCGTGCGAGGTGTTCGTGCCTCCAACGGGGTCCTTTGGGGGCTGGTTTAGGTTTTCACCCTTTAACGGCATTTTTTTAACTCTAAGTGTGATTTTTTTAAATTATCATCATACTCTCAAACCTGGAGATCCGGGACTACGCGGTCAGTTCCTAGAAGTTACATTGGTCCCGTGCGAGGTGTTCGTGCCTCCAACGGGGTCGTTTGGGGGCTGGTTTGAGTTTTCACCATTTAATGGAATGCTTTTAACTCAAAGTGTGATTTTTGCAAATTATCATCATACTCTGAAACCGGGAGACCTGGGAGTACGCGATCAGTTCCTACAAGTGACATTGGTCCCGTGCGAGGTGTTCGTGCCTCCTACGGGGTCGTTTTGGGGCTGGTTTGGGTTTTCACCCTTTAACGACATATTTTTAACTCAAAGTGTGATGTTTGAAAACTATCATCATACTCTCAAACCGCGAGACCCGGGAAAACGCGATCAGTTCCTCTAAATTACACTGGTCCCCTGCGAGGTGTTCGTGCCTCCTACGGGATCGTTTGGGGACTGGTTTGGGTTTTCACCCTTTAACGGCATGTTTTTAACTCAAAGTGTGATTTTTACAAATTATCATCATACTCTGTAACCGGGAGACCCGGGACTACTCGGTTAGTTTCTACAAGTCACATTGGTCCCGTGCGAGGTGTTCGTGCCTCCTACAGGTTCGTTTGGGGGCTGGTTTGGATTTTCACCCTTTAATGGCATGTTTTTAACTCTAACTCTAATTTTTGCAAATTATCATCATACTCTCGAACCGGGAGACCCGGGAGTACGCGGTCAGTTCCTACAAGTTAAATTGGTCCCGTGCGAGGTGTTCGTGCCTCCTACGGGGTCGTTTGGGGACTGGTTTTGGTTTTCACCCTTTAACGGCATGTTTTTTACTCAAAGTGTGATTTTTGTAAATTATCGTCATACTCTCAAACCAGGAGACCCGAGACTACACGGTCAGTTTCTACAAGTTACATTCGTCCCGTACGAGGTGTTCGTGCCTCCAACGGGGTCGTTTGGGGGTTGGTTTGGGTTTTCACACTTTAACGACATGTTTTTAACTCTAACAGTGATTTTTGCAAATTATCATCATACTCTCAAACCGGTAGACCCGGGACTACGCGGTCAGTTTCTACAAGTTACATTGGTCCCGTACGAGGTGTTCGTGCCTCCAACGGGGTCTTTTGGGGGTTGGTTTAGGTTTTCACCCTTTAACGGCATGTTTTTAACTCAAAATGTGATTTTTGCAAATTATCATCATACTCTCAAATCGAGAGACACGGGAGTACGCAGTCAGTTCTTACAAGTTACATTGGTCCCGTGCGAGGTGTTCGTGCCTCCCACGGGGTCGTTTGGGGGCTGGTTTGGATTTTCACCATTTAATGGAATGTTTTTAACTCAAAGTGTGATTTTTGCAAATTATCATCATACTCTGAAATCGGGAGACCCGAGAGTACGCGATCAGTTCCTACAAGTGACATTGGTCCCGTGCGAGGTGTTCGTGCCTCCTACGGGGTCGTTTGGGGGTTGGTTTGGGTTTTCACCCTTTAACGGCATGTGTTTAACTCAAAGTGTGATGTTTGAAAATTATCATCATACTCTCAAACCGCGAGACCCGGGACAACGCGGTCAGTTCCTACAAATTACACTGGTCCCCTGCGAGGTGTTCGTGCCTCCTACGGGATCGTTTGGGGACTGGTTTGGGTTTTCACCCTTTAACGGCATGTTTTTAACTCAAAGTGTGATTTTTAAAAATTATCATCATACTCTCTAACCGGAAGACCCGGGACTACTCGGTTAGTTTCTACAATTCACATTGGTCCCGTGCGAGGTGTTCGTGCCTCCTACGGGTTCGTTTGGGGGCTGGTTTGGATTTTCACCCTTTAACGGCATGTTTTTAACTCTAACTGTGATTTTTGCAAATTGTCATCATACTCTCAAATCGGGAGACCCGGGACTACGCGGTCAGTTCTTACAAGGTACATTGGTCCCGTGCGAGGTGTTCGTGCCTCTAATGGGGTCATTGGGGGCTGGTTTGGGTTTTCACCCTTTAACGGCATGTTTTTAACTCTCAGTTTGTTTTTTTTTAAATTATCATCATACTCTCCAACCGGGAGACCCGGGACTACGCGGTCAGTTCCTACAAGTTACATTGGTCCCGTGCGAGGTGTTCGTGCCTCCAACGGGGTCGTTTGGGGGCTGGTTTGGGTTTTCACCATTTAACGGCATGTTTTTAACTCAAAATGTGATTTTTGCAAATTATCATCATATTCTCAAATCGAGAGACCCGGGAGTATGCAGTCAGTTCCTACAAGTTACATTGGTCCCGTGCGAGGTGTTCGTGCCTCCCACGGGGTCGTTTGGGGGCGGGTTTGGATTTTCACCCTTTAACGGCATGTTTTTAACTCAAAGTGTGATTTTTGCAAATTATCATCATAAACTCAAACCGTGAGACCCGGGACTACGCGGTCAGTTCCTACAAGTTACATTACTCCCCTGCGAGGTGTTCGGGCCTCCTACGGGATCGTTTTGGGACTGGTTAGGGTTTTCACCCTTTAACGGCTTGTTTTTAACTCAAAGTGTGATTTTTGCAAATTATCATCATACTCTCAAACCGGGTGACCCGGGACTACGCGGTCAGTTTCTACAAGTTACATTGGTCCCGTACGAGGTGTTCGTGCCTCCTACGGGGTCGTTTGGGGGCTGGTTTGGGTTTTTACCCTTTAACGGCATGTTTTTAACTCTAAGAACTCTAACTGTGATTTTTGTAAATTATCGTCATACTCTAAAACCGGGAGACTCGGAACAACGCGGTCAGTTTGGGTTTTCACTATTTAACGAGATGTTTTTAACTCAAAGTGTGATTTTTGCAAATTATCGTCATACTTTCATACCGGGAGACCCGAAACTACGCGGTCAGTTTCTATAAGTTACATTGGTCCCGTGTGAGGTGTTTGTGCCTCCAACGGGGTCGTTTGGGGGCTGGTTTGAGTTTTCACCCTTTAACGGCATGTTTTTAACTCTAAGTATGATTTTTGCAAATTATCATAAACTCTCAAACCGGGAGACCTGGGACTACGCGGTCAGTTCCTACATGTTACATTGGTCCCGTGCGAGGTGTTCGTGCCTCCTACGAGGTCATTTGGGGGCTAGTTTGAGTTTTCACCCTTTAACGGCACGTTTTTAACTCTAACTGTGATTTTCCCAAATTATCGTCATTCTCTCAAACCGGGAGACCCGGGATTACGCGGGCAGTTTCTACAAGTTACATTGGTCCCGTGCGAGGTGTTCGTGCCTCCAACGGGGTCGTTTGGGGGCTGGTTTGGGTTTTCACCTTTTTACAGCATGTTTTTAACTCTAACTGTGATTTTTCAAAATTATCGTCATACTCGCAAATCAGGAGTCCCGGAACTACGCGGTCAGTTTCTACAAGTTACACTGGTCCCGTCCGAGGTGTTCGTGCCTTCAACGGTGTCGTTTGGGGGTTGATTTGGGTTTTCACCCTTTAACGGCATGTTTTTAACTCTAAGTGTGATTTTTGTAAATTATCGTCATACTCTCAAATTGCGAGACCCGAGACTACGCGGTCAGTTCCTACAAGTTACATTGGTCCCGTGTGAGGTGTTCTTGCCTCCAACGGAGTCGTTTGGGGGCTGGTTTGGGTTTTCACCCTTTAACGGCATGTTTTTAACTCTAAGTGTGATTTTTGTAAATTATCGTCATACTCTCAAATTGCGAGACCCGAGACTACGCGGTCAGTTCCTACAAGTTACATTGGTCCCGTGTGAGGTGTTCGTGCCTCCAACGGAGTCGTTTGGGGGCTGGTTTGGGTTTTCACCCTTTAACGGCATGTTTTTAACTCAAACTGTGATTTTTGAAATTATCATCATACTCTCAAACCGAGAGACTCGGGAGTACGCAGTAAGTTCCTACAAGTTACATTGGTCCCGTGCGAGGTGTTCGTGCCTCCCACGGGGTCGTTTGGGGGCGGGTTTGGATTTTCACCCTTTAACGACATGTTTTTAACTCAAAGTGTGATTTTTGCAAATTATCATCATAAACTCAAACCGCGAGACCCGGGACTACGCGGTCAGTTCCTACAAGTTACATTACTTCCCTCCGAGGTGTTCGGGCCTCCTACGGGATCGTTTTGGGACTGGTTAGGGGTTTCACCCTTTAACGGCATGTTTTTAACTCAAAGTGTGATTTTTGCAAATTATCATCATACTCTCAAACCTGGAGACCCCGATTAGTTCCTACACGTTACATTTGTCCCGTGCGAGGTGTTCGTGCCTCCAACGGGATCGTTTGGGGGCTGGTTTGGGTTTTCACCCTTTAACGGCATGCTTTTAACTCTAACTGTGATTTTCACATATTATCGTCATACTCTCAAACCGGGACACCCCGGTCAGTTCCTACACGTTAATTGGTCCCGTGCGAGGATGTTCGTGCCTCCAAAGGGATCGTTTGGGGGCTGGTTTGGGTTTTCACCCTTTAAGTGCATGTTTTTAACTCTAAGTGTGATTTTTGTAAATTATCGTCATACTCTCAAATCGAGAGACCCAGGACTGCGCGGTCAGTTCCTTCAAGTTACATTGGTCCCGTGCGAGGTGTTCGTGCCTCCAACGGGGTCGTTTGGGGGCTGGTTTGGGTTTTCACCATTTAATGGCATGTTTTTAACTCAAAGTGTGATTTTTGCAAATTATCGTCATACTCTCAAACCGGGAGATCCGGGAGTACGCGGTCAGTTCCTACAAGTTACATTGGTCCTTTGTGAGGTGTTCGTGCCTCCTACGGGGTCGTTTGGGGGCTAGTTTGGGTTTTCACCCTTTAACGACATGTTTTTAACTCTAACTGTGATTTTTGCAAATTATCATCATACTCTCAAACCGGGAGACCCGAGACTACGCGGCCAGTTTCTACAAGTTACATTGGTTTCGTGCGAGGTGTTCGTGCCTCCAACGGAGTCGTTTGGGGGCTGGTTTGGGGTTTCACCCTTTAACGGCATGCTTTTAACTCTAATTGTGATTTTTGCAAATTATCGTCATACTCGCAAATCGGGAGACCCGGGACTACGCGATCAGTTTCTAAAAGTTACATTGGTCCCGTACGAGGTGTTCATGCCTCCAACGGGGTCGTTTGGGGGCTAGTTTGGGTTTTCACCCTTTAACGACATGTTTTTAACTCTAACTGTGTTTTTTGCAAATTATCATCATACTCTCAAATCGAGAGACCCGAGACTACGCGGTCAGTTCCTACAAGTTGCATTGGTCCCGTGCGAGGTGTCGTGCCTCTAACGGGGTCATTTGGGGGCTGGTTTGGGTTTTCACCCTTTAACGACATGGTTTTAACTCTAAGTGTGATTTTTGTAAATTATCGTCATACTCTCAAATTGGGAGACTCGGGACTACGCGATCAGTTCCTACAAGTTAGATTGGTCTCGTTCGAGGTGTTCGTCCCTTCAACGGGGTCGTTTGGGGGCTGGTTTGGGTTTTCACCATTTAACGGCATGTTTTTAACTCAAAGTGTGATTTTTACAAATTATCATCATACTCTCAAACCGAGAGACCCGGGAGTACGCGGTCAGTTCCTACAAGTTACATTGGTCCCGTGCGAGGTGTTCGTGCCTCCTACGGGGTCGTTTGGGGTATGGTTTGGGTTTTCACCCTTTAAAGGCATGTTTTTTACTCAAAGTGTGATTTTTGTAAATTATCTTCATACTCTCAAACCAGGAGACCCGAGACTACACGGTCAGTTTCTACAAGTTACATTCGTCCCGTGCGAGGTGTTCGTGCCTCCAACGGGGTCGTTTGGGGGCTGGTTTGGGTTTTCACCCTTTAACAACATGTTTTTAACTCTAACTGTGACTTTTGCAAATTATCATCATACTCTCGAACCGGGAGACCCGGGAGTACGCAGTCAGTTCCTACAAGTTAAATTGGTCCCGTACGAGGTGTTCGTGCCTCCTACGTGGTCGTTTGGGGACTGGTTTTGGTTTTCACCCTTTAACGGCATGTTTTTTACTCAAAGTGTGATTTTTGTAAATTATCGTCATACTCTCAAACCAGGAGACCCGAGACTACACGGTCAGTTTCTACAAGTTACATTCGTCCCGTGCGATGTGTTCGTGCCTCCAACGGGGTCGTTTGGGGGTTGGTTTGGGTTTTCACCCTTTAACGACATGTTTTTAACTCTAACAGTGATTTTTGCAAATTATCATCATACTCTCAAACCGGTAGACCCGGGACTACGCGGTCAGTTTCTACAAGTTACATTGGTCCCGTGCGAGGTGTTCGTGCCTCCAACGGGGTCTTTTGGGGGTTGGTTTAGGTTTTCACCCTTTAACGGCATGTTTTTAACTCAAAATGTGATTTTTGCAAATTATCATCATACTCTCAAATCGAGAGACCCGGGAGTACGCAGTCAGTTCCTACAAGTTACATTAGTCCCGTGCGAGGTGTTCGTGCCTCCCACGGGGTCGTTTGGGGGCTGGTTTGGATTTTCACCATTTAATGGAATGTTTTTAACTCAAAGTGTGATTTTTGCAAATTATCATCATACTCTGAAATCGGGAGACCCGAGAGTACGCGATCAGTTCCTACAAGTGACATTGGTCCCGTGCGAGGTGTTCATGCCTCCTACGGGGTCGTTTGGGGGTTGGTTTGGGTTTTCACCATTTAACGGCATGTTTTTAACTCAAAATGTGATGTTTGAAAATTATCATCATACTCTCAAACCGCGAGACCCGGGACAACGCGATCAGTTCCTACAAATTACACTGGTCCCATGCGAGGTGTTCGTGCCTCCTACGGGATCGTTTGGGGACTGGTTTGGGTTTTCACCCTTTAACGGCATGTTTTTAACTCAAAGTGTGATTTTTAAAAATTATCATCATACTCTCTAACCGAGAGACCCGGGACTACTCGGTTAGTTTCTACAATTCACATTGGTCCCGTGCGAGGTGTTCGTGCCTCCTACGGGTTCGTTTGGGGGCTGGTTTGGATTTTCACCCTTTAACGGCATGTTTTTAACTCTAACTGTGATTTTTGCAAATTGTCATCATACTCTCAAATCGGGAGACCCGGGACTACGCGGTCAGTTCTTACAAGGTACATTGGTCCCGTGCGAGGTGTTCGTGCCTCCAATGGGGTCATTGGGGGCTGGTTTGGGTTTTCACCCTTTAACGACATGTTTTTAACTCTCAGTGTGGTTTTTGTAAATTATCATCATACTCTCCAACCGGGAGACCCGGGACTACGCGGTCAGTTCCTACAAGTTACATTGGTCCCGTGCGAGGTGTTCGTGCCTCCAACGGGGTCGTTTGGGGGCTGGTTTGGGTTTTCACCATTTAACGGCATGTTTTTAACTCAAAATGTGCTTTTTGCAAATTATCATCATACTCTCAAATCGAGAGACCCGGGAGTACGCAGTCAGTTCCTACAAGTTACATTGGTCCCGTGCGAGGTGTTCGTGCCTCCCACGGGGTCGTTTGGGGGCGGGTTTGGATTTTCACCCTTTAACGGCATGTTTTTAACTCAAAGTGTGATTTTTGCAAATTATCATCATAAACTCAAACCGTGAGACCCGGGACTACGCGGTCAGTTCCTACAAGTTACATTACTCCCCTGCGAGGTGTTCGGGCCTCCTACGGGATCGTTTTGGGACTGGTTAGGGTTTTCACCCTTTAACGGCTTGTTTTTAACTCAAAGTGTGATTTTTGCAAATTATCATCATACTCTCAAACCGGGTGACCCGGGACTACGCGGTCAGTTTCTACAAGTTACATTGGTCCCGTACGAGGTGTTCGTGCCTCCTACGGGGTCGTTTGGGGGCTGGTTTGGGTTTTTACCCTTTAACGGCATGTTTTTAACTCTAAGAACTCTAACTGTGATTTTTGTAAATTATCGTCATACTTTAAAACCGGGAGACTCGGGACAACGCGGTCAGTTTGGGTTTTCACTATTTAACGAGATGTTTTTAACTCAAAGTGTGATTTTTGCAAATTATCGTCATACTTTCATACCGGGAGACCCGAAACTACGCGGTCAGTTTCTATAAGTTACATTGGTCCCGTGTGAGGTGTTTGTGCCTCCAACGGGGTCGTTTGGGGGCTGGTTTGGGTTTTCACCCTTTAACGGCATGTTTTTAACTCTAAGTGTGATTTTTGCAAATTATCATAAACTCTCAAACCGGGAGACCTGGGACTACGCGGTCAGTTCCTAAAAGTTACATTGGTCCCGTGCGAGGTGTTCGTGCCTCCTTCGGGGTCATTTGGGGGCTAGTTTGAGTTTTCACCCTTTAACGGCACGTTTTTAACTCTAACTGTGATTTTCCCAAATTATCGTCATTCTCTCAAACCGGGAGACCCGGGACTACGCGGGCAGTTTCTACAAGTTACATTGGTCCCGTGCGAGGTGTTCGTGCCTCCAACGGGGTCGTTTGGGGGCTGGTTTGGGTTTTCACCTTTTTACGGCATGTTTTTAACTCTAACTGTGATTTTTGCAAATTATCATCATACTCGCAAATCAGGAGTCCCGGAACTACGCGATCAGTTTCTACAAGTTACACTGGTCCCGTCTGAGGTGTTCGTGCCTCCAACGGTGTCGTTTGGGGGCTGATTTGGGTTTTCACCCTTTAACGGCATGTTTTTAACTCTAAGTGTGATTTTTTTAAATTATCGTCATACTCTCAAATTGCGAGACCCGAGACTACGCGGTCAGTTCCTAAAAGTTACATTGGTCCCGTGTGAGGTGTTCGTGACTCCAACGGAGTCGTTTGGGGGCTGGTTTGGGTTTTCACCCTTTAACGGCATGTTTTTAACTCAAACTGTGATTTTTGAAATTATCATCATACTCTCAAACCGAGAGACTCGGGAGTACGTAGTAAGTTCCTACAAGTTACATTGGTCCCGTGCGAGGTGTTCGTGCCTCCCACGGGGTCGTTTGGGGGCGGGTTTGGATTTTCACCCTTTAACGACATGTTTTTAACTCAAAGTGTGATTTTTGCAAATTATCATCATAAACTCAAACCGCGAGACCCGGGACTACACGGTCAGTTCCTACAAGTTACATTACTTCCCTCCGAGGTGTTCGGGCCTCCTACGGGATCGTTTTGGGACTGGTTAGGGGTTTCACCCTTTAACGGCATGTTTTTAACTCAAAGTGTGATTTTTGCAAATTATCATCATACTCTCAAACCTGGAGACCCCGATTAGTTCCTACACGTTACATTTGTCCCGTGCGAGGTGTTCGTGCCTCCAACGGGATCGTTTGGGGGCTGGTTTGGGTTTTCACCCTTTAACGGCATGCTTTTAACTCTAACTGTGATTTTTACATATTATCGTCATACTCTCAAACCGGGACACCCCGGTCAGTTCCTACACGTTAATTTGTCCCGTGCGAGGATGTTCGTGCCTCCAAAGGGATCGTTTGGGGGCTGGTTTGGGTTTTCACCCTTTAAGTGCATATTTTTAACTATAAGTGTGATTTTTGTAAATTATCGTCATACTCTCAAATCGGGAGGCCCGGGACTGCGCGGTCAGTTCCTTCAAGTTACATTGGTCCCGTGCGAGGTGTTCGTGCCTCCAACGGGGTCTTTTGGGGGTTGGTTTAGGTTTTCACCCTTTAACGGCATGTTTTAACTCAAAATGTGATTTTTGCAAATTATCATCATACTCTCAAATCGAGAGACCCGGGAGTACGCAGTCAGTTCCTACAAGTTACATTAGTCCCGTGAGAGGTGTTCGTGCCTCCCATGGGGTCGTTTGGGGGCTGGTTTGGATTTTCACCATTTAATGGAATGTTTTTAACTCAAAGTGTGATTTTTGTAAATTATCATCATACTCTGAAATCGGGAGACCCGAGAGTACGCGATCAGTTCCTACAAGTGACATTGGTCCCGTGCGAGGTGTTCATGCCTCCTACGGGGTCGTTTGGGGGTTGGTTTGGGTTTTCACCATTTAACGGCATGTTTTTAACTCAAAATGTGATGTTTGAAAATTATCATCATACTCTCAAACCGCGAGACCCGGGACAACGCGATCAGTTCCTACAAATTACACTGGTCCCATGCGAGGTGTTCGTGCCTCCTACGGGATCGTGTGGGGACTGGTTTGGGTTTTCACCCTTTAACGGCATGTTTTTAACTCAAAGTGTGATTTTTAAAAATTATCATCATACTCTCTAACCGGGACACCCGGGACTACTCGGTTAGTTTCTACAATTCACATTGGTCCCGTGCGAGGTGTTCGTGCCTCCTACGGGTTCGTTTGGGGGCTGGTTTGGATTTTCACCCTTTAACGGCATGTTTTTAACTCTAACTGTGATTTTTGCAAATTGTCATCATACTCTCAAATCGGGAGACCCGGGACTACGCGGTCAGTTCTTACAAGGTATATTGGTCCCGTACGAGGTGTTCGTGCCTCCAATGGGGTCATTGGGGGCTGGTTTGGGTTTTCACCCTTTAACGGCATGTTTTTAACTCTCAGTGTGTTTTTTGTAAATTATCATCATACTCTCCAACCGGGAGACCCGGGACTACGTGGTCAGTTCCTACAAGTTACATTGGTCCCGTGCGAGGTGTTCGTGCCTCCAACGGGGTCGTTTGGGGGCTGGTTTGGGTTTTCACCATTTAACGGCATGTTTTTAACTCAAAATGTGATTTTTGCAAATTATCATCATACTCTCAAATCGAGAGACCCGGGAGTACGCAGTCAGTTCCTACAAGTTACATTGGTCCCGTGCGAGGTGTTCGTGCCTCCCACGGGGTCGTTTGGGGGCGGGTTTGGATTTTCACCCTTTAACGGCATGTTTTTAACTCAAAGTGTGATTTTTGCAAATTATCATCATAAACTCAAACCGTGAGACCCGGGACTACGCGGTCAGTTCCTACAAGTTACATTACTCCCCTGCGAGGTGTTCGGGCCTCCTACGGGATCGTTTTGGGACTGGTTAGGGTTTTCACCCTTTAACGGCTTGTTTTTAACTCAAAGTGTGATTTTTGCAAATTATCATCATACTCTCAAACCGGGTGACCCGGGACTACGCGGTCAGTTTCTACAAGTTACATTGGTCCCGTACGAGGTGTTCGTGCCTCCTACGGGGTCGTTTGGGGGCTGGTTTGGGTTTTTACCCTTTAACGGCATGTTTTTAACTCTAAGAACTCTAACTGTGATTTTTGTAAATTATCGTCATACTCTAAAACCGGGAGACTCGGGACAACGCGGTCAGTTTGGGTTTTCACTATTTAACGAGATGTTTTTAACTCAAAGTGTGATTTTTGCAAATTATCGTCATACTTTCATACCGGGAGACCCGAAACTACGCGGTCAGTTTCTATAAGTTACATTGGTCCCGTGTGAGGTGTTTGTGCCTCCAACGGGGTCGTTTGGGTGCTGGTTTGGGTTTTCACCCTTTAACGGCATGTTTTTAACTCTAAGTGTGATTTTTGCAAATTATCATAAACTCTCAAACCGGGAGACCTGGGACTACGCGGTCAGTTCCTACAAGTTACATTGGTCCCGTGCGAGGTGTTCGTGCCTCCTACGGGGTCATTTGGGGGCTAGTTTGAGTTTTCACCCTTTAACGGCACGTTTTTAACTCTAACTGTGATTTTCCCAAATTATCGTCATTCTCTCAAACCGGGAGACCCGGGACTACGCGGGCAGTTTCTACAAGTTACATTGGTCCCGTGCGAGGTGTTCGTGCCTCTAACGGGATCGTTTGGGGGCTGGTTTGGGTTTTCACCTTTTTACGGCATGTTTTTAACTCTAACTGTGATTTTTGCAAATTATCGTCATACTCGCAAATCAGGAGTCCCGGAACTACGCGGTCAGTTTCTACAAGTTACACTGGTCCCGTCCGAGGTGTTCGTGCCTCCAACGGTGTCGTTTGGGGGCTGATTTGGGTTTTCACCCTTTAACGGCATGTTTTTAACTCTAAGTGTGATTTTTTTAAATTATTGTCATACTCTCAAATTGCGAGACCCGAGACTACGCGGTCAGTTCCTAAAAGTTACATTGGTCCCGTGTGAGGTGTTCGTGCCTCCAACGGAGTCGTTTGGGGGCTGGTTTGGGTTTTCACCGTTTAACGGCATGTTTTTAACTCAAACTCTGATTTTTGAAATTATCATCATACTCTCAAACCGAGAGACTCGGGAGTACGTAGTAAGTTCCTACAAGTTACATTGGTCTCGTGCGAGGTGTTCGTGCCTCCCACGGGGTCGTTTGGGGGCGGGTTTGGATTTTCACCCTTTAACGACATGTTTTTAACTCAAAGTGTGATTTTTGCAAATTATCATCATAAACTCAAACCGCGAGACCCGGGACTACGCGGTCAGTTCCTACAAGTTACATTACTTCCCTCCGAGGTGTTCGGGCCTCCTACGGGATCGTTTTGGGACTGGTTAGGGGTTTCACCCTTTAACGGCATGTTTTTAACTCAAAGTGTGATTTTTGCAAATTATCATCATACTCTCAAACTTGGAGACCCCGATTAGTTCCTACACGTTACATTTGTCCCGTGCGAGGTGTTCGTGCCTCCAACGGGATCGTTTGGGGGCTGGTTTGGGTTTTCACCCTTTAACGGCATGCTTTTAACTCTAACTGTGATTTTTACATATTATCGTCATACTCTCAAACCGGGACACCTCGGTCAGTTCTTACACGTTAATTTGTCCCGTGCGAGGATGTTCGTGCCTCCAAAGGGATCGTTTGGGGGCTGGTTTGGGTTTTCACCCTTTAAGTGCATGTTTTTAACTCTAAGTGTGATTTTTGTAAATTATCGTCATACTCTCAAATCGGGAGGCCCGGGACTGCGCGGTCAGTTCCTTCAAGTTACATTGGTCCCGTGCGAGGTGTTCGTGCCTCCCACGGGGTCGTTTGGGGGCGGGTTTGGATTTTCACCCTTTAACGGCATGTTTTTAACTCAAAGTGTGATTTTTGCAAATTATCATCATAAGCTCAAACCGTGAGACCCGGGACTACGCGGTCAGTTCCTACAAGTTACATTACTCCCCTGTGAGGTGTTCGGGCCTCCTACGGGATCGTTTTGGGACTGGTTAGGGTTTTCACCCTTTAACGGCTTGTTTTTAACTCAAAGTGTGATTTTTGCAAATTATCATCATACTCTCAAACCGGGTGACCCGGGACTACGCGGTCAGTTTCTACAAGTTATATTGGTCCCGTACGAGGTGTTCGTGCCTCCTACGGGGTCGTTTGGGGGCTGGTTTGGGTTTTTACCCTTTAACGGCATGTTTTTAACTCTAAGAACTCTAACTGTGATTTGTGTAAATTATCGTCATACTCTAAAACCGGGAGACTTGGGACAACGCGGTCAGTTTGGGTTTTCACTATTTAACGAGATGTTTTTAACTCAAAGTGTGATTTTTGCAAATTATCGTCATACTTTCATACCGGGAGACCCGAAACTACGCGGTCAGTTTCTATAAGTTACATTGGTCCCGTGTGAGGTGTTTGTGCCTCCAACGGGGTCGTTTGGGGGCTGGTTTGGGTTTTCACCCTTTAACGGCATGTTTTTAACTCTAAGTGTGATTTTTGCAAATTATCATAAACTCTCAAACCGGGAGACCTGGGACTACGCGGTCAGTTCCTACAAGTTACATTGGTCCCGTGCGAGGTGTTCGTGCCTCCTACGGGGTCATTTGGGGGCTAGTTTGAGTTTTCACCCTTTAACGGCACGTTTTTAACTCTAACTGTGATTTTCCCAAATTATCGTCATTCTCTCAAACCGGGAGACCCGGGACTACGCGGACAGTTTCTACAAGTTACATTGGTCCCGTGCGAGGTGTTCGTGCCTCCAACGGGGTCGTTTGGGGGCTGGTTTGGGTTTTCACCTTTTTACGGCATGTTTTTAACTCTAACTGTGATTTTTGCAAATTATCGTCATACTCGCAAATCAGGAGTCCCGGAACTACGCGGTCAGTTTCTACAAGTTAAACTGGTCCCGTCCGAGGTGTTCGTGCCTCCAACGGTGTCGTTTGGGGGCTGATTTGGGTTTTCACCCTTTAACGGCATGTTTTTAACTCTAAGTGTGATTTTTTTAAATTATCGTCATACTCTCAAATTGCGAGACCCGAGACTACGCGGTCAGTTCCTAAAAGTTACATTGGTCCCGTGTGAGGTGTTCGTGCCTCCAACGGAGTCGTTTGGGGGCTGGTTTGGGTTTTCACCCTTTAACGGCATGTTTTTAACTCAAACTGTGATTTTTGAAATTATCATCATACTCTCAAACCGAGAGACTCGGGAGTACGTAGTAAGTTCCTACAAGTTACATTGGTCCCGTGCGAGGTGTTCGTGCCTCCCACGGGGTCGTTTGGGGGCGGGTTTGGATTTTCACCCTTTAACGACATGTTTTTAACTCAAAGTGTGATTTTTGCAAATTATCATCATAAACTCAAACCGCGAGACCCGGGACTACGCGGTCAGTTCCTACAAGTTACATTACTTCCCTCCGAGGTGTTCGGGCCTCCTACGGGATCGTTTTGGGACTGGTTAGGGGTTTCACCCTTTAACGGCATGTTTTTAACTCAAAGTGTGATTTTTGCAAATTATCATCATACTCTCAAACTTGGAGACCCCGATTAGTTCCTACACGTTACATTTGTCCCGTGCGAGGTGTTCGTGCCTCCAACGGGATCGTTTGGGGGCTGGTTTGGGTTTTCACCCTTTAACGGCATGCTTTTAACTCTAACTGTGATTTTTACATATTATCGTCATACTCTCAAACCGGGACACCCCGGTCAGTTCCTACACGTTAATTTGTCTCGTGCGAGGATGTTCGTGCCTAGAAAGGGGTCGTTTGGGGGCTGGTTTGGGTTTTCACCCTTTAAGTGCATGTTTTTAACTCTAAGTGTGATTTTTGTAAATTATCGTCATACTCTCAAATCGGGAGGCCCGGGACTGCGCGGTCAGTTCCTTCAAGTTACATTGGTCCCGTGCGAGGTGTTCGTGCCTCCAACGGGGTCGTTTGGGGGCTGGTTTGGGTTTTCACCATTTAAGGGCATGTTTTTAACTCAAAATGTGATTTTTGCAAATTATCATCATACTCTCAAATCGAGAGACCCGGGAGTACGCAGTCAGTTCCTACAAGTTACATTGGTCCTGTGCGAGGTGTTCGTGCCTCCCACGGGGTCGTTTGGGGGCGGGTTTGGATTTTCACCCTTTAACGGCATGTTTTTAACTCAAAGTGTGATTTTTGCAAATTATCATCATAAACTCAAACCGTGAGACCCGGGACTACGCGGTCAGTTCCTACAAGTTACATTACTCCCCTGCGAGGTGTTCGGGCCTCCTACGGGATCGTTTTGGGACTGGTTAGGGTTTTCACCCTTTAACGGCTTGTTTTTAACTCAAAGTGTGATTTTTGCAAATTATCATCATACTCTCAAACCGGGTGACCCGGGACTACGCGGTCAGTTTCTACAAGTTACATTGGTCCCGTACGAGGTGTTCGTGCCTCCTACGGGGTCGTTTGGGGGCTGGTTTGGGTTTTTACCCTTTAACGGCATGTTTTTAACTCTAAGAACTCTAACTGTGATTTTTGTAAATTATCGTCATACTCTAAAACCGGGAGACTCGGGACAACGCGGTCAGTTTGGGTTTTCACTATTTAACGAGATGTTTTTAACTCAAAGTGTGATTTTTGCAAATTATCGTCATACTTTCATACCGGGAGACCCGAAACTACGCGGTCAGTTTCTATAAGTTACATTGGTCCCGTGTGAGGTGTTTGTGCCTCCAACGGGGTCGTTTGGGGGCTGGTTTGGGTTTTCACCCTTTAACGGCATGTTTTTAACTCTAAGTGTGATTTTTGCAAATTATCATAAACTCTCAAACCGGGAGACCTGGGACTACGCGGTCAGTTCCTACAAGTTACATTGGTCCCGTGCGAGGTGTTCGTGCCTCCTACGGGGTCATTTGGGGGCTAGTTTGAGTTTTCACCCTTTAACGGCACGTTTTTAACTCTAACTGTGATTTTCCCAAATTATCGTCATTCTCTCAAACCGGGAGACCCGGGACTACGCGGGCAGTTTCTACAAGTTACATTGGTCCCGTGCGAGGTGTTCGTGCCTCCAACGGGGTCGTTTGGGGGCTGGTTTGGGTTTTCACCTTTTTACGGCATGTTTTTAACTCTAACTGTGATTTTTGCAAATTATCGTCATACTCGCAAATCAGGAGTCCCGGAACTACGCGGTCAGTTTCTACAAGTTACACTGGTCCCGTCTGAGGTGTTCGTGCCTCCAACGGTGTCGTTTGGGGGCTGATTTGGGTTTTCACCCTTTAACGGCATGTTTTTAACTCTAAGTGTGATTTTTTTAAATTATCGTCATACTCTCAAATTGCGAGACCCGAGACTACGCGGTCAGTTCCTAAAAGTTACATTGGTCCCGTGTGAGGTGTTCGTGCCTCCAACGGAGTCGTTTGGGGGCTGGTTTGGGTTTTCACCCTTTAACGGCATGTTTTTAACTCAAACTGTGATTTTTGAAATTATCATCATACTCTCAAACCGAGAGACTCGGGAGTACGTAGTAAGTTCCTACAAGTTACATTGGTCCCGTGCGAGGTGTTCGTGCCTCCCACGGGGTCGTTTGGGGGCGGGTTTGGATTTTCACCCTTTAACGACATGTTTTTAACTCAAAGTGTGATTTTTGCAAATTATCATCATAAACTCAAACCGCGAGACCCGGGACTACGCGGTCAGTTCCTACAAGTTACATTACTTCCCTCCGAGGTGTTCGGGCCTCCTACGGGATCGTTTTGGGACTGGTTAGGGGTTTCACCCTTTAACGGCATGTTTTTAACTCAAAGTGTGATTTTTGCAAATTATCATCATACTCTCAAACTTGGAGACCCCGATTAGTTCCTACACGTTACATTTGTCCCGTGCGAGGTGTTCGTGCCTCCAACGGGATCGTTTGGGGGCTGGTTTGGGTTTTCACCCTTTAACGGCATGCTTTTAACTCTAACTGTGATTTTTACATATTATCGTCATACTCTCAAACCGGGACACCCCGGTCAGTTCCTACACGTTAATTTGTCCCGTGCGAGGATGTTCGTGCCTCCAAAGGGATCGTTTGGGGGCTGGTTTGGGTTTTCACCCTTTAAGTGCATGTTTTTAACTCTAAGTGTGATTTTTGTAAATTATCGTCATACTCTCAAATCGGGAGGCCCGGGACTGCGCGGTCAGTTCCTTCAAGTTACATTGGTCCCGTGCGAGGTGTTCGTGCCTCCAACGGGGTCGTTTGGGGGCTGGTTTGGGTTTTCACCATTTAAGGGCATGTTTTTAACTCAAAATGTGATTTTTGCAAATTATCATCATACTCTCAAATCGAGAGACCCGGGAGTACGCAGTCAGTTCCTACAAGTTACATTGGTCCCGTGCGAGGTGTTCGTGCCTCCCACGGGGTCGTTTGGGGGCGGGTTTGGATTTTCACCCTTTAACGGTATGTTTTTAACTCAAAGTGTGATTTTTGCAAATTATCATCATAAACTCAAACCGTGAGACCCGGGACTACGCGGTCAGTTCCTACAAGTTACATTACTCCCCTGCGAGGTGTTCGGGCCTCCTACGGGATCGTTTTGGGACTGGTTAGGGTTTTCACCCTTTAACGGCTTGTTTTTAACTCAAAGTGTGATTTTTGCAAATTATCATCATACTCTCAAACCGGGTGACCCGGGACTACGCGGTCAGTTTCTACAAGTTACATTGGTCCCGTACGAGGTGTTCGTGCCTCCTACGGGGTCGTTTGGGGGCTGGTTTGGGTTTTTACCCTTTAACGGCATGTTTTTAACTCTAAGAACTCTAACTGTGATTTTTGTAAATTATCGTCATACTCTAAAACCGGGAGACTCGGGACAACGCGGTCAGTTTGGGTTTTCACTATTTAACGAGATGTTTTTAACTCAAAGTGTGATTTTTGCAAATTATCGTCATACTTTCATACCGGGAGACCCGAAACTACGCGGTCAGTTTCTATAAGTTACATTGGTCCCGTGTGAGGTGTTTGTGCCTCCAACGGGGTCGTTTGGGTGCTGGTTTGGGTTTTCACCCTTTAACGGCATGTTTTTAACTCTAAGTGTGATTTTTGCAAATTATCATAAACTCTCAAACCGGGAGACCTGGGACTACGCGGTCAGTTCCTACAAGTTACATTGGTCCCGTGCGAGGTGTTCGTGCCTCCTACGGGGTCATTTGGGGGCTAGTTTGAGTTTTCACCCTTTAACGGCACGTTTTTAACTCTAACTGTGATTTTCCCAAATTATCGTCATTCTCTCAAACCGGGAGACCCGGGACTACGCGGGCAGTTTCTACAAGTTACATTGGTCCCGTGCGAGGTGTTCGTGCCTCCAACGGGGTCGTTTGGGGGCTGGTTTGGGTTTTCACCTTTTTACGGCATGTTTTTAACTCTAACTGTGATTTTTGCAAATTATCGTCATACTCGCAAATCAGGAGTCCCGGAACTACGCGGTCAGTTTCTACAAGTTACACTGGTCCCGTCCGAGGTGTTCGTGCCTCCAACGGTGTCGTTTGGGGGCTGATTTGGGTTTTCACCCTTTAACGGCATGTTTTTAACTCTAAGTGTGATTTTTTTAAATTATCGTCATACTCTCAAATTGCGAGACCCGAGACTACGCGGTCAGTTCCTAAAAGTTACATTGGTCCCGTGTGAGGTGTTCGTGCCTCCAACGGAGTCGTTTGGGGGCTGGTTTGGGTTTTCACCCTTTAACGGCATGTTTTTAACTCAAACTGTGATTTTTGAAATTATCATCATACTCTCAAACCGAGAGACTCGGGAGTACGTAGTAAGTTCCTACAAGTTACATTGGTCCCGTGCGAGGTGTTCGTGCCTCCCACGGGGTCGTTTGGGGGCGGGTTTGGATTTTCACCCTTTAACGACATGTTTTTAACTCAAAGTGTGATTTTTGCAAATTATCATCATAAACTCAAACCGCGAGACCCGGGACTACGCGGTCAGTTCCTACAAGTTACATTACTTCCCTCCGAGGTGTTCGGGCCTCCTACGGGATCGTTTTGGGACTGGTTAGGGGTTTCACCCTTTAACGGCATGTTTTTAACTCAAAGTGTGATTTTTGCAAATTATCATCATACTCTCAAACTTGGAGACCCCGATTAGTTCCTACACGTTACATTTGTCCCGTGCGAGGTGTTCGTGCCTCCAACGGGATCGTTTGGGGGCTGGTTTGGGTTTTCACCCTTTAACGGCATGCTTTTAACTCTAACTGTGATTTTTACATATTATCGTCATACTCTCAAACCGGGACACCCCGGTCAGTTCCTACACGTTAATTTGTCCCGTGCGAGGATGTTCGTGCCTCCAAAGGGATCGTTTGGGGGCTGGTTTGGGTTTTCACCCTTTAAGTGCATGTTTTTAACTCTAAGTGTGATTTTTGTAAATTATCGTCATACTCTCAAATCGGGAGGCCCGGGACTGCGCGGTCAGTTCCTTCAAGTTACATTGGTCCCGTGCGAGGTGTTCGTGCCTCCAACGGGGTCGTTTGGGGGCTGGTTTGGGTTTTCACCATTTAACGGCATGTTTTTAACTCAAAATGTGATTTTTGCAAATTATCATCATACTCTCAAATCGAGAGACCCGGGAGTACGCAGTCAGTTCCTACAAGTTACATTGGTCCCGTGCGAGGTGTTCGTGCCTCCCACGGGGTCGTTTGGGGGCGGGTTTGGATTTTCACCCTTTAACGGCATGTTTTTAACTCAAAGTGTGATTTTTGCAAATTATCATCATAAACTCAAACCGTGACACCCGGGACTACGCGGTCAGTTCCTACAAGTTACATTACTCCCCTGCGAGGTGTTCGGGCCTCCTACGGGATCGTTTTGGGACTGGTTAGGGTTTTCACCCTTTAACGGCTTGTTTTTAACTCAAAGTGTGATTTTTGCAAATTATCATCATACTCTCAAACCGGGTGACCCGGGACTACGCGGTCAGTTTCTACAAGTTACATTGGTCCCGTACGAGGTGTTCGTGCCTCCTACGGGGTCGTTTGGGGGCTGGTTTGGGTTTTTACCCTTTAACGGCATGTTTTTAACTCTAAGAACTCTAACTGTGATTTTTGTAAATTATCGTCATACTCTAAAACCGGGAGACTCGGGACAACGCGGTCAGTTTGGGTTTTCACTATTTAACGAGATGTTTTTAACTCAAAGTGTGATTTTTGCAAATTATCGTCATACTTTCATACCGGGAGACCCGAAACTACGCGGTCAGTTTCTATAAGTTACATTGGTCCCGTGTGAGGTGTTTGTGCCTCCAACGGGGTCGTTTGGGGGCTGGTTTGGGTTTTCACCCTTTAACGGCATGTTTTTAACTCTAAGTGTGATTTTTGCAAATTATCATAAACTCTCAAACCGGGAGACCTGGGACTACGCGGTCAGTTCCTACAAGTTACATTGGTCCCGTGCGAGGTGTTCGTGCCTCCTACGGGGTCATTTGGGGGCTAGTTTGAGTTTTCACCCTTTAACGGCACGTTTTTAACTCTAACTGTGATTTTCCCAAATTATCGTCATTCTCTCAAACCGGGAGACCCGGGACTACGCGGGCAGTTTCTATAAGTTACATTGGTCCCGTGCGAGGTGTTCGTGCCTCCAACGGGGTCGTTTGGGGGCTGGTTTGGGTTTTCACCTTTTTACGGCATGTTTTTAACTCTAACTGTGATTTTTGCAAATTATCGTCATACTCGCAAATCAGGAGTCCCGGAACTACGCGGTCAGTTTCTACTAGTTACACTGGTCCCGTCCGAGGTGTTCGTGCCTCCAACGGTGTCGTTTGGGGGCTGATTTGGGTTTTCACCATTTAACGGCATGTTTTTAACTCTAAGTGTGATTTTTTTAAATTATCGTCATACTCTCAAATTGCGAGACCCGAGACTACGCGGTCAGTTCCTAAAAGTTACATTGGTCCCGTGTGAGGTGTTCGTGCCTCCAACGGAGTCGTTTGGGGGCTGGTTTGGGTTTTCACCCTTTAACGGCATGTTTTTAACTCAAACTGTGATTTTTGAAATTATCATCACACTCTCAAACCGAGAGACTCGGGAGTACGTAGTAAGTTCCTACAAGTTACATTGGTCCCGTGCGAGGTGTTCGTGCCTCCCACGGGGTCGTTTGGGGGCGGGTTTGGATTTTCACCCTTTAACGACATGTTTTTAACTCAAAGTGTGATTTTTGCAAATTATCATCATAAACTCAAACCGCGAGACCCGGGACTACGCGGTCAGTTCCTACAAGTTACATTACTTCCCTCCGAGGTGTTCGGGCCTCCTACGGGATCGCTTTGGGACTGGTTAGGGGTTTCACCCTTTAACGGCATGTTTTTAACTCAAAGTGTGATTTTTGCAAATTATCATCATACTCTCAAACTTGGAGACCCCGATTAGTTCCTACACGTTACATTTGTCCCGTGCGAGGTGTTCGTGCCTCCAACGGGATCGTTTGGGGGCTGGTTTGGGTTTTCACCCTTTAACGGCATGCTTTTAACTCTAACTGTGATTTTTACATATTATCGTCATACTCTCAAACCGGGACACCCCGGTCAGTTCCTACACGTTAATTTGTCCCGTGCGAGGATGTTCGTGCCTCCAAAGGGATCGTTTGGGGGCTGGTTTGGGTTTTCACCCTTTAAGTGCATGTTTTTAACTCTAAGTGTGATTTTTGTAAATTATCGTCATACTCTCAAATCGGGAGGCCCGGGACTGCGCGGTCAGTTCCTTCAAGTTACATTGGTCCCGTGCGAGGTGTTCGTGCCTCCAACGGGGTCGTTTGGGGGCTGGTTTGGGTTTTCACCATTTAACGGCATGTTTTTAACTCAAAATGTGATTTTTGCAAATTATCATCATACTCTCAAATCGAGAGACCCGGGAGTACGCAGTCAGTTCCTACAAGTTACATTGGTCCCGTGCGAGGTGTTCGTGCCTCCCACGGGGTCGTTTGGGGGCGGGTTTGGATTTTCACCCTTTAACGGCATGTTTTTAACTCAAAGTGTGATTTTTGCAAATTATCATCATAAACTCAAACCGTGAGACCCGGGACTACGCGGTCAGTTCCTACAAGTTACATTACTCCCCTGCGAGGTGTTCGGGCCTCCTACGGGATCGTTTTGGGACTGGTTAGGGTTTTCACCCTTTAACGGCTTGTTTTTAACTCAAAGTGTGATTTTTGCAAATTATCATCATACTCTCAAACCGGGTGACCCGGGACTACGCGGTCAGTTTCTACAAGTTACATTGGTCCCGTACGAGGTGTTCGTGCCTCCTACGGGGTCGTTTGGGGGCTGGTTTGGGTTTTTACCCTTTAACGGCATGTTTTTAACTCTAAGAACTCTAACTGTGATTTTTGTAAATTATCGTCATACTCTAAAACCGGGAGACTCGGGACAACGCGGTCAGTTTGGGTTTTCACTATTTAACGAGATGTTTTTAACTCAAAGTGTGATTTTTGCAAATTATCGTCATACTTTCATACCGGGAGACCCGAAACTACGCGGTCAGTTTCTATAAGTTACATTGGTCCCGTGTGAGGTGTTTGTGCCTCCAACGGGGTCGTTTGGGGGCTGGTTTGGGTTTTCACCCTTTAACGGCATGTTTTTAACTCTAAGTGTGATTTTTGCAAATTATCATAAACTCTCAAACCGGGAGACCTGGGACTACGCGGTCAGTTCCAACAAGTTACATTGGTCCCGTGCGAGGTGTTCGTGCCTCCTACGGGGTCATTTGGGGGCTAGTTTGAGTTTTCACCCTTTAACGGCACGTTTTTAACTCTAACTGTGATTTTCCCAAATTATCGTCATTCTCTCAAACCGGGAGACCCGGGACTACGCGGGCAGTTTCTACAAGTTACATTGGTCCCGTGCGAGGTGTTCGTGCCTCCAACGGGGTCGTTTGGGGGCTGGTTTGGGTTTTCACCTTTTTACGGCATGTTTTTAACTCTAACTGTGATTTTTGCAAATTATCGTCATACTCGCAAATCAGGAGTCCCGGAACTACGCGGTCAGTTTCTACTAGTTACACTGGTCCCGTCCGAGGTGTTCGTGCCTCCAACGGTGTCGTTTGGGGGCTGATTTGGGTTTTCACCCTTTAACGGCATGTTTTTAACTCTAAGTGTGATTTTTTTAAATTATCGTCATACTCTCAAATTGCGAGACCCGAGACTACGCGGTCAGTTCCTAAAAGTTACATTGGTCCCGTGTGAGGTGTTCGTGCCTCCAACGGAGTCGTTTGGGGGCTGGTTTGGGTTTTCACCCTTTAACGGCATGTTTTTAACTCAAACTGTGATTTTTGAAATTATCATCATACTCTCAAACCGAGAGACTCGGGAGTACGTAGTAAGTTCCTACAAGTTACATTGGTCCCGTGCGAGGTGTTCGTGCCTCCCACGGGGTCGTTTGGGGGAGGGTTTGGATTTTCACCCTTTAACGACATGTTTTTAACTCAAAGTGTGATTTTTGCAAATTATCATCATAAACTCAAACCGCGAGACCCGGGACTACGCGGTCAGTTCCTACAAGTTACATTACTTCCCTCCGAGGTGTTAGGGCCTCCTACGGGATCGTTTTGGGACTGGTTAGGGGTTTCACCCTTTAACGGCATGTTTTTAACTCAAAGTGTGATTTTTGCAAATTATCATCATACTCTCAAACTTGGAGACCCCGATTAGTTCCTACACGTTACATTTGTCCCGTGCGAGGTGTTCGTGCCTCCAACGGGATCGTTTGGGGGCTGGTTTGGGTTTTCACCCTTTAACGGCATGCTTTTAACTCTAACTGTGATTTTTACATATTATCGTCATACTCTCAAACCGGGACACCCCGGTCAGTTCCTACACGTTAATTTGTCCCGTGCGAGGATGTTCGTGCCTCCAAAGGGATCGTTTGGGGGCTGGTTTGGGTTTTCACCCTTTAAGTGCATGTTTTTAACTCTAAGTGTGATTTTTGTAAATTATCGTCATACTCTCAAATCGGGAGGCCCGGGACTGCGCGGTCAGTTCCTTCAAGTTACATTGGTCCCGTGCGAGGTGTTCGTGCCTCCCACGGGGTCGTTTGGGGGCGGGTTTGGATTTTCACCCTTTAACGGCATGTTTTTAACTCAAAGTGTGATTTTTGCAAATTATCATCATAAACTCAAACCGTGAGACCCGGGACTACGCGGTCAGTTCCTACAAGTTACATTACTCCCCTGCGAGGTGTTCGGGCCTCCTACGGGAACGTTTTGGGACTGGTTAGGGTTTTCACCCTTTAACGGCTTGTTTTTAACTCAAAGTGTGATTTTTGCAAATTATCATCATACTCTCAAATCGGGTGACCCGGGACTACGCGGTCAGTTTCTACAAGTTACATTGGTCCCGTACGAGGTGTTCGTGCCTCCTACGGGGTCGTTTGGGGGCTGGTTTGGGTTTTTACCCTTTAACGGCATGTTTTTAACTCTAAGAACTCTAACTGTGATTTTTGTAAATTATCGTCATACTCTAAAACCGGGAGACTCGGGACAACGCGGTCAGTTTGGGTTTTCACTATTTAACGAGATGTTTTTAACTCAAAGTGTGATTTTTGCAAATTATCGTCATACTTTCATACCGGGAGACCCGAAACTACGCGGTCAGTTTCTATAAGTTACATTGGTCCCGTGTGAGGTGTTTGTGCCTCCAACGGGGTCGTTTGGGGGCTGGTTTGGGTTTTCACCCTTTAACGGCATGTTTTTAACTCTAAGTGTGATTTTTGCAAATTATCATAAACTCTCAAACCGGGAGACCTGGGACTACGCGGTCAGTTCCTACAAGTCACATTGGTCCCGTGCGAGGTGTTCGTGCCTCCTACGGGGTCATTTGGGGGCTAGTTTGAGTTTTCACCCTTTAACGGCACGTTTTTAACTCTAACTGTGATTTTCCCAAATTATCGTCATTCTCTCAAACCGGGAGACCCGGGACTACGCGGGCAGTTTCTATAAGTTACATTGGTCCCGTGCGAGGTGTTCGTGCCTCCAACGGGGTCGTTTGGGGGCTGGTTTGGGTTTTCACCTTTTTACGGCATGTTTTTAACTCTAACTGTGATTTTTGCAAATTATCGTCATACTCGCAAATCAGGAGTCCCGGAACTACGCGGTCAGTTTCTACAAGTTACACTGGTCCCGTCCGAGGTGTTCGTGCCTCCAACGGTGTCGTTTGGGGGCTGATTTGGGTTTTCACCCTTTAACGGCATGTTTTTAACTCTAAGTGTGATTTTTTTAAATTATCGTCATACTCTCAAATTGCGAGACCCGAGACTACGCGGTCAGTTCCTAAAAGTTACATTGGTCCCGTGTGAGGTGTTCGTGCCTCCAACGGAGTCGTTTGGGGGCTGGTTTGGGTTTTCACCCTTTAACGGCATGTTTTTAACTCAAACTGTGATTTTTGAAATTATCATCATACTCTCAAACCGAGAGACTCGGGAGTACGTAGTAAGTTCCTACAAGTTACATTGGTCCCGTGCGAGGTGTTCGTGCCTCCCACGGGGTCGTTTGGGGGCGGGTTTGGATTTTCACCCTTTAACGACATGTTTTTAACTCAAAGTGTGATTTTTGCAAATTATCATCATAAACTCAAACCGCGAGACCCGGGACTACGCGGTCAGTTCCTACAAGTTACATTACTTCCCTCCGAGGTGTTCGGGCCTCCTACGGGATCGTTTTGGGACTGGTTAGGGGTTTCACCCTTTAACGGCATGTTTTTAACTCAAAGTGTGATTTTTGCAAATTATCATCATACTCTCAAACTTGGAGACCCCGATTAGTTCCTACACGTTACATTTGTCCCGTGCGAGGTGTTCGTGCCTCCAACGGGATCGTTTGGGGGCTGGTTTGGGTTTTCACCCTTTAACGGCATGCTTTTAACTCTAACTGTGATTTTTACATATTATCGTCATACTCTCAAACCGGGACACCCCGGTCAGTTCCTACACGTTAATTTGTCCCGTGCGAGGATGTTCGTGCCTCCAAAGGGATCGTTGGGGGGCTGGTTTGGGTTTTCACCCTTTAAGTGCATGTTTTTAACTCTAAGTGTGATTTTTGTAAATTATCGTCATACTCTCAAATCGGGAGGCCCGGGACTGCGCGGTCAGTTCCTTCAAGTTACATTGGTCCCGTGCGAGGTGTTCGTGCCTCCCACGGGGTCGTTTGGGGGCGGGTTTGGATTTTCACCCTTTAACGGCATGTTTTTAACTCAAAGTGTGATTTTTGCAAATTATCATCATAAACTCAAACCGTGAGACCCGGGACTACGCGGTCAGTTCCTACAAGTTACATTACTCCCCTGCGAGGTGTTCGGGCCTCCTACGGGATCGTTTTGGGACTGGTTAGGGTTTTCACCCTTTAACGGCTTGTTTTTAACTCAAAGTGTGATTTTTGCAAATTATCATCATACTCTCAAACCGGGTGACCCGGGACTACGCGGTCAGTTTCTACAAGTTACATTGGTCCCGTACGAGGTGTTCGTGCCTCCTACGGGGTCGTTTGGGGGCTGGTTTGGGTTTTTACCCTTTAACGGCATGTTTTTAACTCTAAGAACTCTAACTGTGATTTTTGTAAATTATCGTCATACTCTAAAACCGGGAGACTCGGGACAACGCGGTCAGTTTGGGTTTTCACTATTTAACGAGATGTTTTTAACTCAAAGTGTGATTTTTGCAAATTATCGTCATACTTTCATACCGGGAGACCCGAAACTACGCGGTCAGTTTCTATAAGTTACATTGGTCCCGTGTGAGGTGTTTGTGCCTCCAACGGGGTCGTTTGGGGGCTGGTTTGGGTTTTCACCCTTTAACGGCATGTTTTTAACTCTAAGTGTGATTTTTGCAAATTATCATAAACTCTCAAACCGGGAGACCTGGGACTACGCGGTCAGTTCCTACAAGTCACATTGGTCCCGTGCGAGGTGTTCGTGCGTCCTACGGGGTCATTTGGGGGCTAGTTTGAGTTTTCACCCTTTAACGGCACGTTTTTAACTCTAACTGTGATTTTCCCAAATTATCGTCATTCTCTCAAACCGGGAGACCCGGGACTACGCGGGCAGTTTCTACAAGTTACATTGGTCCCGTGCGAGGTGTTCGTGCCTCCAACGGGGTCGTTTGGGGGCTGGTTTGGGTTTTCACCTTTTTACGGCATGTTTTTAACTCTAACTGTGATTTTTGCAAATTATCGTCATACTCGCAAATCAGGAGTCCCGGAACTACGCGGTCAGTTTCTACAAGTTACACTGGTCCCGTCCGAGGTGTTCGTGCCTCCAACGGTGTCGTTTGGGGGCTGATTTGGGTTTTCACCCTTTAACGGCATGTTTTTAACTCTAAGTGTGATTTTTTTAAATTATCGTCATACTCTCAAATTGCGAGACCCGAGACTACGCGGTCAGTTCCTAAAAGTTACATTGGTCCCGTGTGAGGTGTTCGTGCCTCCAACGGAGTCGTTTGGGGGCTGGTTTGGGTTTTCACCCTTTAACGGCATGTTTTTAACTCAAACTGTGATTTTTGAAATTATCATCATACTCTCAAACCGAGAGACTCGGGAGTACGTAGTAAGTTCCTACAAGTTACATTGGTCCCGTGCGAGGTGTTCGTGCCTCCCACGGGGTCGTTTGGGGGCGGGTTTGGATTTTCACCCTTTAACGACATGTTTTTAACTCAAAGTGTGATTTTTGCAAATTATCATCATAAACTCAAACCGTGAGACCCGGGACTACGCGGTCAGTTCCTACAAGTTACATTACTTCCCTCCGAGGTGTTCGGGCCTCCTACGGGATCGTTTTGGGACTGGTTAGGGGTTTCACCCTTTAACGGCATGTTTTTAACTCAAAGTGTGATTTTTGCAAATTATCATCATACTCTCAAACTTGGAGACCCCGATTAGTTCCTACACGTTACATTTGTCCCGTGCGAGGTGTTCGTGCCTCCAACGGGATCGTTTGGGGGCTGGTTTGGGTTTTCACCCTTTAACGGCATGCTTTTAACTCTAACTGTGATTTTTACATATTATCGTCATACTCTCAAACCGGGACACCCCGGTCAGTTCCTACACGTTAATTTGTCCCGTGCGAGGATGTTCGTGCCTCCAAAGGGATCGTTTGGGGGCTGGTTTGGGTTTTCACCCTTTAAGTGCATGTTTTTAACTCTAAGTGTGATTTTTGTAAATTATCGTCATACTCTCAAATCGGGAGGCCCGGGACTGCGCGGTCAGTTCCTTCAAGTTACATTGGTCCCGTGCGAGGTGTTCGTGCCTCCAACGGGGTCGTTTGGGGGCTGGTTTGGGTTTTCACCATTTAATGGCATGTTTTTAACTCAAAGTGTGATTTTTGCAAATTATCGTCATACTCTCAAACCGGGAGATCCGGGAGTACGCGGTCAGTTCCTACAAGTTACATTGGTCCTTTGTGAGGTGTTCGTGCCTCCTACGGGGTCTTTTGGGGGCTAGTTTGGGTTTTCACCCTTTAACGACATGTTTTTAACTCTAACTGTGATTTTTGCAAATTATCGTCATACTCTCAAACCGGGAGACCCGAGACTACGCGGCCAGTTTCTACAAGTTACATTGGTTTCGTGCGAGGTGTTCGTGCCTCCAACGGAGTCGTTTGGGGGCTGGTTTGGGTTTTCACCCTTGAACGACATGTTTTTAACTCTAACCATGATTTTTGCATATTATCGTCATACTCTCAAACCGGGAGACCCCGGTCAGTTTCCTACAAGTTACATTGGTCCCGTGCGAGGTGTTCGTGCCTCCAACGGGGTCATTTGGGGGTTGGTTTGGGTTTTCACCCTTTAACGACTTGTTTTTAACTCAAAGTGTGATTTTTGCAAATTATCGTCATACTCTCAAACCGGGAGATCCGGGACTACGCGGTCAGTTCCTACAAGTTACATTGGTCCCGTATGAGATGTTCGTGCCTCCTACGGGGTCGTTTTGGGGCTAGTTTAGGTTTTCACCCTTTAACGACATGTTTTTAACTCTAACTTTGATTTTTCCAAATTATCATCATACTCTCAAACCGGGAGACCCGGGACTACGCGGTCAGTTCCTACAGGTTACATTGGTTCTGTACGAGGTGTTCGTGCCTCCAACGGGGTCGTATGGGGGCTGGTTTGGGTTTTCACCCTTTAACGGCATTTTCTTTAACTCTAAGTGTGATTTTTGCAAATTATCGTCATACTCGCAAATCGGGAGACCCGGGACTACGTGGTCCATTTCTACAAGTACATTGGTCCCATATGAGGTGTTCGTGCCTCCAATGGGGTCGTTTGGGGGCTGGTTTGGGTTTTCACCCTTTAAAGGCATGTTTTTAATTCTAACTGTTATTTTTGCAAATTATCATCATACTATCAAATCGGGAGACCCGGGACTACGCGGTCAGTTCCTACAAGTTTCATTGGTCCCGTGCGAGGTGTTCGTGCCTCCAACGGGGTCATTTGGGGGCTGGTTTGGGTTTTCACCCTTTAACGGCATGTTTTTAACTCTAACTGTGATTTTTGCAAATTACTCGGGGGACCCGGGACTACGCGGTCAGTTCCTACAAGTTACATTGGTCCCATGCGAGGTGTTTGTGCCTCCAACGGGACCGTTTGGTGGATGGTTTGGGTTTTCACTATTTAACGGATTGTTTTTAACTCAAAGTTTGATTTTTGCAAATTATCGTCATACTCTCAAACCAGGAGATCCGAGACTACGCGGTCAGTTCGTACAAGTTACATTTGTCCCGTGCTAGGCGTTTGTGCTTCCAACGGGGTCGTTTGGGGGTTAGTTTGGGTTTTCACCCTTTAACGGCATGTTTTTAACTCTAATTGTGATTTTTACAAATTATCGTCATACTCTCAAATCGGGAGACCCGAGACTACGTGGTCAGTTCCTACAAGTTACATTGGTCCCGTGCGAGATGTTCGTGCCTCCTACGGGGTCGTTTGGAGGCTGGTTTTGGTTTTCACCCTTTAACGACATGTTTTTAACTCTAAGTGTGATTTTTGCAAATTATCGTCATACTCTCAAACAGGGAGAATCGGGACTACGCGGTCAGTTCCTACAAGTTACATTGGTCCCGTGCGTGGTGTTCGTGCCTCACACGGGTCGTTTGGGGGTTGGTTTGGGTTTTCACCCTTTAACGGCATATTTTTAACTCTAAGTGTGATTTTTGCAAATTATCGTCGTACTCTCAAACCGGGAGACCCGAGAGTACACAATCAGTTCCTACAAGTTTAATTGGTCCCGTGCGAGGTGTTCGTGCCTCTTACGGGGTCGTTTGATGGCTGGTTTGGGTTTTCACCCTTTAACGGCATGTTTTTAACTCAAAGTGTGATTTTTGCAAATTATCATCATACTCTCAAACAAAGAGACCCGGGACTACGCGATCAGTTGCTACAAGTTACAGTGGTCCCGTGCGAGGTGTTCGTGCCTCCTACGGGATCGTTTGGGGGCTGGATTGAGTTTTCACCCTTTAACTGTGATTGTTACAAATTATCGTCATACTCTCAAAGCGCGAGAATAGGGACTACGCGATCAGTTCCTATAAGTTACATTGGTCCCGTGCGAGGTGCTCGTGCCTCCTACGGGGTTGATTGGGGGCTGATTTGGGGTTTCACCCTTTATCGACATGTTTTTAACTCTCACTGTGATTTTTGCAAATTATCGTCATACTTTCAAATCGGGAGACCCGGGACTACGCGATCAGTTCCTACAAGTTAGATTGATCCCGTGCGAGGTGTTCGTGCCTCCAACGGGGTCGTTTGGGGGGCTGGTTTGGATTTTCACCCTTTTACGGCATGTTCTATCTCAAAGTGTGATTTTTGCAAATTATCGTGATATTCTCAAATCGGGAGACCTGGTACGGCGCGATTAGTTCCTACAACTTAAATTGGTCCCGTGCGAGGTGTTCGTGCCTCATTTGGGGGCTGGTTTGGGTTTACACCCTTTAACGACATGTTTTTAACTCAAAGTGTGATTTTTGAAATTATCATCATACTCTCAAACCGAGAGACCCGAGAGTACACAGTCAGTTCCTACAAGTTAAACTGGTCCCGTGCGAGGTGTTCGTGCCTCCTACGGGGTCGTTTGGGGGTTGGTTTGGGTTTTCACCCTTTAACGGCATGTTTTTAACTCAAAGTGTGATTTTTGCAAATTATCATCATACTCTCAAACAAGGAGACCCGGGACTACGCGATCAGTTCCTACAACTTACAGTGGTCCCGTGCGAGATGTTCGTGCCTCCTACGAGGTCGTTTGGGGGCTGGTTTTGGTTTTCACCCTTTAACGGCATGTTTTTAACTCTAAGTGTGATTTTTGCAAATTATCGTCGTACTCTCAAACCGGGAGACCCGATAGTACGCAGTCAGTTCCTACAAGTTAAATTGGTCCCGTGCGAGGTGTTCGTGCCTCCTACGGGGTCGTTTGGGAGCTGGTTTGGGTTTTCACCCTTTAACGGCATGTTTTTAACTCAAAGTGTGATTTTTGCAAATTATCATCATACTCTCAAACATGGAGACCTGGGACTACGCGATCAGTTCCTACAAGTTACAGTGGTCTCGTGCGAGGTGTTCGTGCCTCCTACGGGGTCGTTTGGGGGCTGGTTTGGGTTTTCGGCATATTTTTAACTCTAACTATGATTGTTACAAATTATCGTCATACTCTCAAATCGCGAGACCAGGGACTACGCGATCAGTTCCTATTAGTTACATTGGTCCCGTGCGAGGTGATCGTGCCTCCTACGGGGTCGTTTGGGGGCTGATTTGTGGTTTCACCCTTTAAGGACATGTTTTTAACTCTCACTGTGATATTTGCAAATTATCGTCATACTTTCAAATCGGGAGACCCGGGACTATGCGATCAGTTCCTACAAGTTAGATTAGTCCCGTGCGAGGTGTTCGTGCCTCCAACGGGGTCGTTTGGGGGCTGGTTTGGATTTTCACCCTCTTACGGCATGTTTCTATCTGAAAGTGTGATTTTTGCAAATTATTGTCATATTCTCAAATCGGGAGACCTGGGACTACGCGATTAGTTCCTGCAACTTATATTGGTCCCGTGCGAGGTGTTCGTGCCTCCTACGGGGTCGTTTGTGGCTGGTTTGGGTTTACACCCTTTAACAGCATGTTTTTAACTCTAAGTGTAATTTTTTCAAATTATCGTCATACTCTCAAATCGGGAGACCCGGGACTACGCGGTCAGTTCCTACGAGTTACATTGGTCCCGTACGAGGTGTTCGTGCCTCCTACGGGGTCATTTGGGGGCTGGTTTGGGTTTTCACCCTTTAACGGCATGTTTTTAACTCTAACTGTGATTTTTGTAAGTTTCCGTCATACTCTCAAACCGAGAGACCCGGGACTACGCGGTCAGTTCCTACAAGTTACATTGGTCCCGTGCGAGGTGTTCGTGCCTCCTACAGGGTCGTTTGGGGGCTGGTTTGGGTTTGCACCATTTAACGACATGTTTTTAACTCTAACTGTGATTTTTGCAAATTATCATCATACTCGCAAACCGGGAGACCCGAGACTACGCGGTCAGTTCTTACAGGTTACATTGGTCCCGTGCGAGGTGTTCGTGCCTCCAACGGGGTCGTTTGGGGGCTAGTTTGGGTTTTCACCCTTTAACGACATGTTTTTAACTCTAACTGTGATTTTTGCAAATTATCGTCATACTCTCAAACAGGGAGACCCGGGACTACGCGGTCAGTTCCTACAAGTTACCTTGGTCTCGTGCGAGATGTTTGTGCCTCCTACGGGGTCGTTTGTGGGTTGGTTTGGGTTTTAACCGTTTAACGACATGTTTTTAACTCTAAGTGTGATTTTTGCAAATTATCGTCATACTCTCAAACCGGGTGAACCAGGAGTACGCAGTCAGTTCCTACAAGTTACATTGGTCCCGTGCGAGGTGTTCGTACTTCCTACGGGGTCGTTTGTGGGTTGGTTTGGGTTTTCACCCTTTATCGGCATGTTTTTTACTCTAAGTGTGATTTTTGCAAATTATCGTCATACTCTCAAACCGGGTGACCCAGGAGTACGCGATCAGTTCCTACAAGTTACATTGGTCCCATGCGAGGTGTTCGTGCCTCCTACGGGGTCGTTTGGGGGCTGGTTTGGGTTTTCACCCTTTAACATCATGTTTTTAACTCTAAGAACTCTAACTGTGATTTTAGCAAATTATCGCCATACTCTCAAACCGGGAGACCCGAGACTACGCGATCAATTCCTACAAGTTACATTGGTCCCGTACGAGGTGATCATGCCTCTTACGGGGTTGTTTAAGGAGTTGTTTGAGTTTTCACCCTCTAACTTCTTATTTTTAAGCATAATCTAGATATTTTCAAATTATCGTAATATTCTCAAATTGGGAGTCCCACGACTATGCGGTCGGTTCCTACAAGTTGCACTAGTCCCGTGCGAGGTATTAGTGCCTCTTACGAGGCCATTTGGGCGTTGGTTTGAGTTTTTGCCCTCTAACGGCATGTTTTTAAGCCTAATATAGATATATTCAACTTATTGTCATATTCTCAAGTTAGCAGACCCGTAACTACACGGTCAATTCCTACAAGTTATATTGGTACTGTGCGAGGTGTTCATGACTCTTACGGGGCCGTTTGGGGGATGGGTTGGGTTTTCACCCTTTTAACGTCTTGTTTTTAAACTTAATCTAGATCCCACCAAAATACCTTAGAAGTAATTGTAACGCCGTGTAGTATTAGTTGCGACTTAGCTAGAACCTTGTGAATTTCCCGATTGAAATTAATTGATGGGATAATGTACTTATAAGTGTTAGTCCCGTGGTGAGAACATCTTAGGTTCCTTGGTCGTGAGCTTAGATTTAGTATGATTCATGTGCCTTGACTATAATGTGGGTTTATATAATGTTGATGATTAATCAATCTAGATTAAGGTTTTAATAATAAAATTAGGAAGCTTTGCCACAAAAGACGAAGCGAGTGTTCTAAAGAGGAGAAGCTCCATACCTGTGCCCAGAATGTCTGAAGAATAAGCCTCTCGAAGATTGTGTTCCACCATTCCCTTGCTTTTTACCAACCTCAATCAAAGCAAAGTTGTCATAAAATTAATTTGAGGTAGAGTCATAGACCAAACTCTATATATGCTTACATCTAACAATATCTAAATATGAGTCACTTTGGATAAAAAAAAATAGTGCGAGTCAATTTCTATCCAATTTATCATTCATGCGTTATGGGTTTGACCGTATGAGTATACTATGTTCATCTCACCGGGAGAAAAACACGTTCCAATGCGAACCTATCCCAACGAATGAGTGGGCCCACTTTTTTATTTGGACTAAATTTGACCAAAACAATCCGATCAATACCCATTATCCAACATATAGTCCGTTATGTTTCACGTCGGGTTCGTATCTTGTTTATGTTGTCTATTCCTCACATTTTGTGGCTTCATAGTGTACAACCAGTTTTATGGAATACATTTATATAATCAAGCCTAACGGGTCATGTCGTTAACAACCTAAACCCGATAATACTAAAAGCAAATTAGAATCATCTAATATATATATATATATATATATATATATATATATATATATATATATATATATATATATATATATGTACACACTAGCGGATGCTTGTGCTGAAGGCACTGTTGGAATTTTTTAATGTAAGCTACATGCTTTTAATTTTTTAATGTGAGCTACATGTTTATCGCATCAATGCCGCACATAACAAAATATAACTCAAAATGTAAATATTCATCCAATCAAGTGTATTGTAATATCAAATCTAGTCGACGACTTGAATAGTGAGGATATTTATATATCACGAAATATAATCATCACACGCCAACCGATTAGATATTGTAAGGCACCGTAGTAAGAAAAAAAAAACAAAATCATTTCTTATCACAACAATATTGCTCCCTGAACATTTTTTTTTGGTACTTATATGATTGGCATTGGTTGATCAGTAAAGAGGGCTCAGTTGTATCCAACAGTTAACAATAAAAGTGATACTAAATCTAATTACAGTCCTAAATTGTATATATCACCACAATTTTCTCACGCATTGCCTAAATATATAATTTATGTATTGCCTCAATTCAAGATCCCAACAAAAAGAGTATTCGTACCTTTGAAGTGGCACATTTTGTCAAACACCTCGGTTCAACTTAACTGAAGCAATGTAATAGAGAAAATGATTTTTTAGTAACAACAAGACTAAGAAGATGATTAATAAAACTAAGAAATTATCACTTAGAAAAGTAGTGATGTGATAACTCATAATACTTGAACCCCAATCATGAGAAATTTTCACTAATACTTGAAACTCCATCAACCCCTGTAACATTTGTGCCCCCAAATCATGGTAAGCTTTTCAATAGAATTAGCGATGTCAAAAGTTTTCCTTACCGGGATAATAAAATTTAAACAAAATCCAGCCCCAATATTGTTTATTATTCACATGTAACTATGAGAAGAAAACTCTAAATGAAAAAAAAATCACAAAAAATAAACCTCATTGTCTTAACCAAAGAGGGTAGAGAGAATACTTAGTTGTCAAATGGACAAACGGTCTGCAAAAACCAAAATACAAATATTAGTGAAATGATAAAACTCGAATCATATGTACAAAACAATAACTTTCATTAAAATTAGAAAACTTAATTTTATCTTGAAAGAATAAACCTAAAATAAACACTGAATCCAAATTTTGAAACCAACAAAAACTTACCTCTTAATTTGTGTCAAAGACTTACAAAAAATAAAACACACCGCAATCTTTTGTGTCTCCAAATCACAATTGGAGAGCGATACTACAAAACATACCACACAAAAAAATATATCATCAAAATCACACACAACAGTCACAAAAAAAATACCAATTTCAAAACCTCAAACTGAAACCGCATAACCTTAAACATATATACCTGAGCGGAAGGTTAGCAGCGAGCAGCGGCGACCACAAGGGGTGAAACCACAACCCCAATCGAATTTTCGATCCAGGATGAATTGAATCTCGTCAAGTTTGACAAAAGAAAAATGAGATAATTTTGATTCCAAAGACTCGCCAGATTGGGACGAACTGGACGGGCACGCACTTCGCCGCCCATCGTAAAACTAAGATCCCAACAAATGTAGTTAAGACTATGGAGTGTAAGCATACTAGAGGGAGAGAGAATCGAAAATGAAGATGGTGGTGGTGTTTCGCCGATCTGTGTAGCAGAGGGAGAGAGAATCGAGATTGGAAGATAGTGAGCGGGAGAGGGAACGAGGTGAAAGTGTAGAGGGCTCCAAATGAAAAGTCATATTATTTTTAGTATTGGCTAACTTTTCCAAATTTGGTACACTTTTGGCACAGTTTAAAACTGTGCCAGATTATTGACAAACTGTGCCAGATTTTGGCACAGTTTTAAACCGTGCCAAATTCTTCTTATCCAAGCGTGCCAGATTCATATTTTTGGTGTAGTAATAAGGGAGAAATATGTGCCCTCCCCCGGACGAGGCCGAGATAAGTACAACTAGAGGGGAAGTACCTGAAAATGAAAAGGAGCGATATCTTTTCAAATATGGATCCCTGTCAGAGGGTAACTTCTCTGAGGATGGTATAGTGTGGAGCCTCTTCGTCGATGGGTCCTCATACGAGAATGGAAGTGGTGCAGGGATGATAGTGTCAGCACCAGACGACAAAAATATTGAATATTCCTTGAGGTTCAGCTTCAAGGTCTCGAATAATGAGTCCGAATATGAAGCTCTCATAGAAGGCCTCCCCTTGGCTCGAGCTCTGACACATTGATTCAAGATTGGTAGTGAATCAAATCTTGAGGGCGTATGAGTCAAAATATGATAGGTTGTCCAAATATTTGGCATGAGTAAGGTTAGTATTGAAGAGTTTCAAAGAGGTAAAGCTGAAGAGGATACCTCGATTGGATAATGGCCGACCTGACGTACTTGCAAGACTGGCCTCAGCTATAAGAACGGAGATAAGAAGGACAATGCTGGTAGAAATCTTACATTGGTTGACCATTGAAGAAGAGGACAGTGCTTCAGAGTCTTGTTTGAATTTGAACATGGGATCTTCCTGATGGATCCCCTCATCAGGTACGTAAAAGATGGGGAGTTTCTAGAGTCAAAGACCGAGAAAAGGAAGTTGATATATAAAGTTGTTAAGTTCTCCATCATAGGAGACACTTTATATAAGAAAGGATTCCTGCTTCCTATGCTCAGATGTGTCCATCCATCCGAGGCAGATTATATCCTGAAGGACATACATGAAGGCTTCTGTTCTATTCACATTGGGGGAAGATCTTTATCTAAGAGGATTATTTCCCAGGGGTATTGGTGGCCGACCTTGGCCAAGGACGCTGCAATATATGTCAAAAAGTGTGATAAGTGCCAGAGGTTTGCCACCATCCCCCATCAGCCTCATCAACCTTTATCTTTCATTAACTCTCCCTGGCCATTTGCGGTATGAGAAATTGATCTGGTGGTATCCTTGCCCAGAGCAGTGAACAATTATCATTATCTAATCATGGTGATAGACTACTTTTCGAAGTGGGTGGAGGTTGAGCCGATGATTACAATTACAGAGCAGAAGACCTTCCAATTCATCTGGAAAAATATTATCTGCAAATATGGCCTATCCAACACACTGATTTATGATAATGGAACGCAATTCAAGAACGTCTCCCTGGAAAAGTAATGTGTAAGGGTCGGCGTCAAGAAATTCTTCTCCACTCCTGGCCAACCCCAGGCTAATGGGAAAACGAAAGTGACAAATCAAACAATTCTTAATGGAATTAATAAGAAGTTAGAAGATGCGAAGGGAAGATGGATTGAAGAAGTGTATGCTGTCCTATGGGCCTACAAAACAATAGAGTGGATTCCTACTGGGGAGACCCCATTTATGCTTTCTTACGGCTCAGAGGTAGTTGTGCCGACGGAGATAGGTCTGCCTACTCATAGAGTTCAGACCTATGACCCTGAATAGAACAGTGATGAATGGAAGCTTGATTTGGATATTATTAAAGAAAGAAGAGAATACGCTAAAGTTAGGCAAGCTGCCTGCCAGCAAAAAATAATAAGATTCTACAATAAGCGAGTAAAAGCGAGCCCACGAAAAGTAGGGGACTTGGTACTGAGGAAGACATGGCAGAAACCCATTACTGTTCATCCAAATTGGCAAACCTGGAAGGAGAGCCATTCTTCAACCCATGGAACGCTGGCCACCTCAAAAAATATTATCAATGAGATTACAGTTTTACTGTCTTATTTGCATTCTATTGTAATATATGTGTATGAGACTCAAATGAAAGAAATTCAATGAAATCCAAGATGTTCAAGTGTTCCCTCATATGTTTTTTATTTAATCAGATATTTGTTTGCATGTAACAACTTACCTTAAGCTACAGAATATCATTCGTGGTGAAGTAAGCTTAAGTTTTCCTCGATCGACAGTCCAGACGGGGTCAACCTCGTCTATGGACTGCCAACAACATCGAAAGGCACCTATTATTAAAGCTCATTAATTTGGTGAATTTACTCCCTCGGCTGAGATGATAGTGCATGTATGGGACGACCCTCCATACACTCTAAAAAAGACGAGGGAGGACTTATGTCTAAACACCATAATTTGGTGATTGCAAATTTTAAATCACTTAGTTGTGGTTGTTATTAAACATTGTTAATTTGGTGGATTTACTCTCTCAGTTGAGACAACAGTGGATGGATGGGACGACCCTCCGTATACTCTAAAAAAGACGAGGAAGGACTTATGCCTAAACACCATAATTTGGTGGATGAAAATTTTAAATCACTTAGTTGTGGTTGTTACTAAAAATCATTAATTTGGTGGATTTACTCCCTCAGCTGAGACCACAGTGCATGGATGGGATGACCTCCATACACTCTCAAAAAAGATGAGGGAGGACTTATGCCTAAACACCATAATTTGGTGGATGAAAATTTTAAAGCACTTAGTCAAACATATGGGAACGACATAACAACATAAGTAAGGCATGCAAGCAAGGTCAAGAGAGAATACAAATGAGAGAGTAATAAAAGATTTCATTTCATAAAATTTGCAGTACAGAGACACCAAAAGAGTTCGTGTACATAACAAGCACATGTCATTACAAAGAAAAGGGTATCGGCCAGAAACAGCCACCCTATTGAATCGGCTCAGTATGAACCACAACTTAGACCCCACCATCAACAGCCGCAACTATTGGACCCTCAACATTTCCTCTTTCAGCCATAATAGGGGCGATCGATGTCCCCTCTCCTTCAATCATGGCCATAGACTCAACATCTGATAAAGCCTTTGCCATAAGAGGATCATCAAGTTCAAGAACTTCAAGCGATGACCTAATTGAAGATAATGCATCAACAAATTTTAGGGCGACCCATCTGCAGGCTGTCTTTATCCCTCTCTCCAAGTATTCTAGGTCGAAGCCCTGGAACTCTTCCGAGGTCTTATATGCATTAACAACATCAACCTCGGTCTTTTTGATTGCTTCAGCAAGGTCGGCCTTAAAATTTATTACTTGATTCTTCAAGGCTTCATCTCTCTTCTTGATGATGTCGCCCTTAGACTTCAGTTAGTTATTGTGCTCCAGTTTTAACTCGTCCATCACTCGTATGTGATCGGCTTTAGAGTCTACCAGCTAAGTTTTGAGGTTGGCCTCAGCTTGGATCGCCCTCTCGGTGTCTATGAATTTTTGTTGGTTCTCAGCCATCCATTTTGGGGCTGAAGTCAAGGTACAAATAGACTACAAAAAGAAAGGAAAAGTCAGATAAAGATCAAATATCATAAAATATATAGCAAGAACTAGAGGTATGAGGATGATACCTGGGCAATGTGATGAAGGCTAAAATCATAAATCTTGGCTGGGGACATATTGGCCAAGAATTCATAATCGGCCGTTGGAGGAGCTATAAACATAGAAGCCTTTGCAGCCCTGATGTTAGTAATTAAGGAGGTAGGTTCAGCCTTAAGCTGAGTCAGGTGGGACGACCAAAAATACCTAAGTGATGATGATGACCCGATATCAAATCTTGATGCAATCTCTACGACACCCACCCTCGGCCTCGTATTGGGGTCGGGGCGAGTGTCAACAGGGATCTCAGACCCCTTACTTTTACGAGGGGTATCGACAATAATCGGCCCCCTGATAGTGGACTACTTAGATGACGATTACTTATTCTTCTTCCCTAAGCCAGCTAATAAATTTGGTGCCTTTATTTCCCAGATATCGTTTGGTATGTTAGGAGGACGACCTACAAGCGAAAAGACAACATGTTAGTACAATTAATCTATGAGACGAAGGAAGACTTAAAGAAAAAATAACTCACATAGCTCTTTAAGGGGGTCAACCCTCAAGCGAGATTCTTTAAGGAGTTTGGGGGTCATGAGATCCTCAAACTTGGGAAGAGCACCCTTTACTCCTTGATTTCTTAGATAATCAGCCATATCCTTTTCAGCAAGGCTAAGGTCGGGGTCTGACCTTAACATTATGGAAGCATTTGACCAATATCGTGGAATCCTTGGCTCATCCTTAGTGGGGTCAGCCTCAGTCGGGAACTCCCAAGCACCAAAAACAAATAAAAACCTCTCCTTCCATTAATGGTTTAAGGTTTGGGTCACTTGGACGAGCTTCTTTTTGGATCTCCTAGAACCTAGATGGAAGTAGTCAGGTGGTTTGGACGAGGATGAGATGTTGTAGCAAGCTAAGAATAGTTCAGCCTATGGTTCATCTGTGAAAGTCTTCTTTCACAAGGAAATGTGCCCTGGGATGATTCTCTAAGAGTTAGGGGCAATTATGTAGGAGAAAACCCTAGATCAAATATGATGACCATAATGGCAGGATGAAAATAGAGTCTGACGCCACCCTAAACATTTGATCATACACATCGACCTCTCCCCCTCGGCCCTAGAAAACTCTCTCATCCTCGTCCGGAACCCTCATTGTGATATCGAACTTGATGCCGAATGAATATCTCCATACGAGGAGATCACGTTCTTTAAAAGACGAAATGAATGAGGAGGCATATGAAGTGTCAACCTAATCCTCATCCTCAGCTTCATTGTCCTCATCCTTGGATTCTACAGCCTCGGCCTCCCCAGGAACAAGAGGACCCTCTGGTAACCTTACTTGAATCTCACCAAGAGACATAGCCATTACAGGAACATCATTTGGATGAAGTGTAGGTTTGTCTTGGTCAGGATGAATAGGATTTGATGGGATGTCTTTCCCAGATGTCTCGGTTTGGGGTTCCTCCATCGTCTTTCCAAAGTTGTGACCCTAGGTCTGGGGTTGGAATGAGTCGAAGGCTTCTGAAGACGTGGGTGGTATAATGGCCAAAGGAATGGGAAAGATGGGTCATACCCAAATGGGGTCGGCCTAATATTTTAACTCAGATTCTTCTTCTAACCTACGAATTTCTTGGAAACACCTCTCCCTCGGTGTGGGAAACTGCTAGGCCAAATTATAAAGCCTTTTGTAGCATCCAAATGACGAGTTTAGACTTAGAGATTTTTTAGAGAAAAACCTTGGAAAACACAAACAAATGGGGGTTTGATTAGTTTGAACACAACATCAAACTGGAGATAATGAATTGTTTTTGTTGAACACAACTAAGAACACATGAGAAAAGTCACCGAAAAAGTTGGAAATATACTCGTCGAAGTTCACAAATATGGAGATTTTGGTATTTGTGTAAGCTTGGACAGGACACCAAAGGTTCCTATAACTAGGCAACCACCAAAAACCACCCTAAAACAAACCTTATGGCCACCACAAGTAGCTGCTAGTTAAACCAAAAGTCGTTGAAAAAACTAACAGTTGCCAATAATGGAGAAAAGCTACAAACACAATGCAACAATGGAGGAAAATGACAGAGAATGGCAAGGAAAAGTTTCCTAGAGGTGGAAGAGAAGATAAGACCCCGATGTAAGCTTTGAATACCCGCCTAAAAATAAATATGTAGAAGAGAAATGACAGAAGTTAGAGAGAGGGAAGCGCGCGAAGTTTTTGGAGAAGAAAGAGAAAATAAAATTTTCTCAAAATTTAAATGCCTCATAATGATTTGGCACAATAAAGTTGATCAAACATGTCTGCCAAGGAAGAAATAATACCCCTCAGCCACCTCATAACATCAATGGATAAGGGCTAGGGTTGATTGATATGCCAGAATATACCCTCATCCCAGCTGATAGTATACTCGGCCTATGACGAGGAGATAATAAAGCTAGGCCTTACCTCATCTGTGGGTCATACCTAAGATCATCATCGGCCTCGGCTTTGATGATAAGCCGAGCCCCAGCTACTTAGCAATTGATAAGTGTGGAACCGTGGCCTAGTCTAAAGCCTCGACCTCGTCCTCAAGTAAATGAAAGACTACAACCGACCCTCACCCAACTTTATAGCACCAATGGTATCAGCAACTCTTTGATCACTAGCCTCGGCCTCGGCTCAGGCATATTAGTTGAGGGTGACAATATCATAGCGTGTGGTTTGAGTGCGTGTGGATTGGTGCGCGTGGGACACAGACCACCCGTGGGCAAAACCGTTATTACCAGATCATCCCCTCATGTGAGGGAATATTTGGTCATCATGATCTACATGTGATAGTGCCAGGTGTCTTCCCCAGATTGGTTACCTCATTTGGCACATGTTGATTGCATGCTTGGGGGGTACACTACACCCCCGAGCCCTATATATACTCTTTATCTTCTTCATTATAGTGGATGGAATAATTAAAACCCTAGATAAAACTCTGCTCAATTGTATACAGAAGAGAGATAGAAAGCTTGTGTTGTAACCAGGCCATTAGTGCCTCATTACTAGTGGAATTCACTCACCCCCCCCCCCCACACACACACAGTGGATGTAGGCTCAGGCCGAACCACTTATATTCAGGTGTTAATCCTCTTCACCTCATCTCCTTCTTTGTTGATTTGTTGTGTGATTATTTCCATTGGTATGTTCTTGTTTGAGTTTCATACATCTGTGACCTGGTGATACCATTTTGGGTATCATCAGTATACACAATGTAACCATTAAGTGTGAATAATATTGAATTAACTTGTGAAAGTTAATGACTTTAATTAATAGATTATTATTGTGAATTGTAATTATTAATGGTAATTGGAACTAATTCGGTAAAATACGCGGTGATGGTATAGTGTATAGAATTAAGAATGGTACGGGACTAGTTAGGTGGGTGGCATAACTAGGAGGTTAAAATTCAAACATTAGGTGCACACTATAGTTTAGGGGTGAGTAAGGACTCATGTGAGTGTGACACCAATTTAAATATGAAAGAATGCACTCATATTTATTATGCATTTTGATTACTTGTAATATATTTTCAAAAGGATTTGGGCTGTGATCCGTAGCAAAATATTTTTAACACCTTTTAGGTGTCAAACCACATGGATGCCTATCATGATTATCAATTCCAGATCATCGGAGCTGCAGTCATTGTGGAGTGTTGGAGGGATTATTTAGTCAGCTTTAATCTCTGAGATTCTAGATAGGACTCAGTCAGTTATTTTCTGGGCATGTCGTCCAGTGTCAGTTTTCACGTCAGTGTTATTCATTCCAGTTTTGATGAATATTGTATTGAATTGTAAACCGACAAGATGTTCGGTTAATAGATTTTATTGTATTCAGATTTAATTATGTTATTATAGATTTGTTTAATTATCTGCATGAGTTGTGTTGCATGGTTTTAATTATAGCGTTGTTTATGACGTTTTAATAAAGTTAAAATTGACACACGACTTAATTAAATAATAGGTGGTTAGTAATTAATTGGTTTTCTAAAGTGATGCTAAGCATGATCCAAATGAGATTCCTATTTTATTTTAGTAGGGGACTGGCCACCCGTTATTTTAATAAGCGGGGTGTCACAGATGGTATCAGAGCATCAAGTCCTAGTGTCCTTAGGATCTATGCGAACTTCTTACGTTTTCTAGCGTAACGTTATTTGATGTAAAGCCCTATGCTTAGGATTGTTGATTCATAACTCATTCAATTTGTCGTTAGAACGACCTCATTCGAACGAATTTTTCAGGCCGTTCGAATGAGCCTTACCTTTTAGAATCACTGTAATCTCGTTCTAATGTCGTTCAAATGACCCTGGAATGTCGTTCGAACAACTGGGCAGTTTTTTTGCAAAAATGTTTGTTTTTCAGTAGTTTTTATCTTGTAACCTCCCATTACTTTCCCTCCAATTTATGTAGTGCGGGAGTTATCATTTTTGTAAGAATTTTCCCAACACTTAAAGAGAGAAACCTTTAAGAAAAGTCCCTTGAGTTTTTGTTGATCCTTAATGAGTTCATTTCCAAAAATAAAAACAACTTTACACCCAAATCGTTTGTATGATTCAAGTTTCAACATGATATTTGTTTGAGATCATTTTTGGCACCGAGTTTTATTATCTACACTATAGATATTATTTCTTGTGGTGGATTCCATGCTCTTGGATTTTGATACGGTGGCCTCCGTGTACGTGATGCTAGCATTGCCCCATTAGCGGACTGTGAGATGTAGGTGAACTCTTGCATTGTCACTAGGCAGAGGTGGAAGGAACGAAGAGCATCAATGCTTGCGAGGGATTATGTCGCGTCCTTTGTAACTCAATACTTAATGGACTTGTGGTTGGGCCATCCGAGGTTTTTTCCCGCTGTAGGTTTTCCTCGTACATCGAAGCGCCATGATTATTTATTTTATCTTACAAATTCACATAGATGCATTCTTAGGGCAAAAATATAAAATTGGTTTAACCACAAAATTTGTTTAATGGTGCTTATTTGATTTGGGTAATTTAATTCAAGTCGGTACTATTAATTTGGAAAAATTCATGTTTGGTTTGTTTTACATAATTTAGAACTTGAATTAAAGACTCTTGTTTTAAGAAATGGAAATTAGTATTTAAAAGAAATATTTAAAAGTTGAGTATTTTGGCATATTCATATAATTTGGGCGTTTCATGTATACATATATCGTTGGATAGAAGGGCTCTCTTTTGTTCCACCTATACGGTAATAGGTGTGGACACTGAGAGGATATGTTTTAGTTGATTCTCTCACTTTAAAGATATGATATTCAAACATGATGTTATCCTGGTTATGGACTGGTTAGCGACAGTTTGAGCGATGGTGGACTGATATAGTAAGATTATCGTGTTCGTTATTTCAGGACAGGATGTATTGTTTTGCGAGGGTTGATCCCACGTATATATAACATTGTAAACGAGACTTCAAAAAAGTGTAGTTGTCTTGTTATATTTGACCCCGATGCGTAGGGATCTTATTAAAGTGATTCAGGGGATATTGAGTTTACCGCCGAGCAGAGAGATTTAGCTCTTTATTGATTTAGCTTTGGGGACTTAATGATAATGCGATCACCGTAATGTAAGACTCCTTTAGAGATATGGGAATTGAGGATTAGACTTATACATCTGGGGACATGATTTTGAGTGTCTCGATTATTGTGCTTTGGGTTAAAGGACCTCGATAATCGATAATGCTAAGCGATAGTGCATTGGGGAAATTCTTTGGTTGGATTTCAATTGTGAGATGTCCCATACATGAACCTTATTGAATGGGGAGAGTTTGGAGACGCTGTTGGATGATAGATTATTGATTTTGGATGACAATCACAATACGTGGAGATAAAAGACTTTACACTGAAAGCTATTATACAATATAAGGCCAGTGGATTCTGGTAGTACTGTAGGACGCACTAGAGAAATTTTTACACCACTCGTGAATATGTGGGACAATCTTGATGAATAACTAAGTAGTGATTGATATGGTAATTGAGTATAACCTTATGGTATAGTCATGTCAAGCATGCAGCGTCGAGTTTAAGATAACCATGTTATGTCTATGATGTTTGTGCAGATATGCACGGGATATAGGGTATATCGGTGCCCTAGTTAGTTCGATTCTCTGAATAGTCCAAATTAAGGGGTACGGGGTGATAAAAATGTTGAACCGTATGCCTATGGGACAGTAGAAGCATAATTGGAAAAGTAAGATGGATTGAACTTTGGTTGAGGAAGGAGATAGTCCGTATATATATATATATATATATATATATATATATATATATATATATATATAACAAGGAGAACTATCACACCGAGATGGGTTGAAAGACTATGGAGACAAGCGATGGATCTTTCTAGCCAAAGGAAGTTCCAACAATTTTGGAGAGTCAAGCGAAGTCTTATTCAACGAAATGCTAAGGGTGGATTGCACGTAGTAGGATGTTGATTTTACCAGGCGAGGAGGATCCATAAAGTACACAGTTTGGAGCAAACACATAGGTCATGATTTTTTAACTACCCCATGAGAGCGAGTAAGATGTACTACATGACATGGGATATTAAGCTTGTGAATCGGTGGGGAGTAAGACGTAATGAAGTTGTCTCTAAGTGCACCACTCGTGGATGGGAAAAGGATGGTCCGAGGAGATCCACTACATTTTTTTTATAATTGGTGATTCTAGTCACGGAATGGAAAAGAAAGCTGATAGAGTTCATTGTTGGGTTACCAACATCGTGAAGCGGTCAAGATTTACTTTGGGTTTGGGGAATTGGTTGATCGAGATGGAACATTTAATGCTAATTTGGGTGAGTTATACTATTGGGCAGTGTGTCCAACATTTCATTGATCGGCACAAGGTACCACCCAACATCGTTATGATAAGGATGAGATCCTTAAGTCCCACCTCTGATTGGGAGTATCAGGAGGCGGTGGGGATGAAGTGATATTTAAAAAAACATATTACACGTAGACCGAGAAGTAAATGGGAGAGGTAACTATAATATTGAAAGATACGAATTAAAGACTGTAAGGTAATTGGAGGAGTAATTACCATCGGTAGAGTTCCGTGTAATAATAACTCGTATCAACTATTAGTAGAAAGACGCCTTTTGAGACTAGAGGCGAGAGGCATTGTTATCCGCACTGTGGTTGGTTAAGGGTGGAAAAAAATAAGTTTCGCAGGTCAAACGTGATTTAGAGTTGACTGGTAGAGATTGAGTTAATCAAAGCTATTTTCGTATAGTTTAGGAACGTCGTAGGAGCTACGTCATCACGAATCAAAGAGCTAAAGACTGACGTGAGTGGTAAAAAATTATTGTGGGTATCTCCCACGAATGGAGGGATGCTGTTTGGATAGTAGGGGAATTGACACCTATGGGGTGTCGGGGAATTTACCCTAGTAGTGAGATGGTAAAGTCGGTGGTGTATAGGTTAGCCTTAGGGAAATATTTTTAACAGGAGTATAAGGCATATGATGCGTGGGCATCGAGGTGAGTCCTTAAGAAAGATGAAATATATCGGTATGGAATAATTTGAATAGAAATTTTGCTAACCTTGGGTTGTAGCGAGTAAGCCTTCAGTTAGGTGTGATACCCCGTATTTTGGAATAAAATAAAATTGAGTAGGAGTTAAACTAATTCAGAGAAATTAATTATTGAAGGTTGTAAATAATTGAACTTATTATTATTTATAATCTCAGAGTTGCACTTTAATGGTTTGAGTAAATCTAAATTGGATTTTAGTTTAAAATAAAATTAATCACATGTGTTACATCACAATTAAAATATACTTTTTGGATAAAAATATTCGGGATGCACTTTGGGTGGTTCCATGAACTCGTTTGGATGTTTTAGACCTTTAAAATGGTCTCGAGGTATATATATATATGAGTTGAGAGGTTATTGGGCTGTTTAATTATGGGTTCGGGCCCATAATGGGGTCCCAGAATGGGGAATTTGGTTTAACTCGGGAATTGAGGTTAAAATATATTTAAGAGAAAGATTAATACTCCCCACACTTAATCAAACACCTAACCCTAGCAGCCCCACCTCAAGAGAGAAAGGAACAGAGGCCAAAGAGGAGAGGAAACGAGAGATTCAAGAGGAAATCATCAACCACCATATCGATACAAGAATTTTGTTGCTTAATTTAAAGTACAATGCATTCCTTGATTCACCGTAGTAAACCCCGTATAATTTATGGGTTTTAGTATGAAATTGATGATTAAAAGGTAGGATTTAATCTTATGCATGTAGGGAAGACTAATTGAAAATTAGGTGGTTTAACCCAGAAATTTAGGATGATTATAATTTTGAATTGAATGATAAAACTCATGCATTAGGACTTCTGAAAATATTGGAAATATTGATGCATATGTAGAGGAGTTGAACTCATGTTTTAAGGTCTGGAAATTTTGAGAGTTATGACCCAAGTGTTACGCTAAAATATTATTTGAATCTAGATGGAATTATGGTAGACATTCTGGGCTAAGAGTTATGACTAATGATGTAAAATATGTAAATCGCGTCTCATGTAATTGAAGTTAAATTATGTAAATTAATCTTCTAAGATGAAGGACTATGCCATAAGAACCTTTTCTTATATTATTTGAATTGAGTTAACCTTTGGAATGAACTTTGGGAAGAAATTTAAAAATTTCGTCTTAAAGAAACGTAGCAGATTTGGGTTCTTGCCCAGGTCTGAATCGATTCGGCCTCCTAACCGAATCGATTTGTCCAGGCGAATTGATTCGGCCCCAGGGGTGGGATGAGTCAGGACAGGGGATGAATATAGATGATTTTTAGAAGACCATGCGAGTGGGTGGAACGGTGTTTGGTTAATAGATGATTTTATTAAAAATGATTTTGTGGCACAAATATAAAATAAAGGGACTACATTTAACTAGAAGGTTACATAGTCTTATAAAAAAGAAAATCTCAACACTCCCCCTCAAGTTAGTGCATAGATGTCCCATATGCCCAACTTGTCAAAAAAAATTTAGAACACCCAATTTGATACCTTAGTGAGGACGTCAGCCAGTCGATCCTCAGATCTAATCTTAGGAAATTTAATAATTTTTCCATCCAATTTATCTTTAATAGAGAACTTGTTTACCTCAACGTGCTTTGTACGATCATATTGAACTGGATTATGAGCAATATCACATGCGGCTTTATTGTCATAATATAGTCGAATAGGTTATCTGGACAGATAACCCAAATCATGCAAGAGGAGTCTTATCCACAATGCTTCACAGAGTCCGAGTGTCATTCCTCTAAATTCATCTTGAGCGGGCCAGAACATTTTGTTTCTTACTTCTCCATGTAATAAGATTTCCACTCAAGAAGGCAAATTTCCCCAAGTAGATTGTCTGTCATCTATTTCTGTATCCCAATCACCATCAGTATATACTTCTATGCTCTAATAATATGCATTTTTGGTGAATAAAATTCCCTTTCCAGGAGTAATTTTCTGATATCTCAAAATGCGCATGACTACATTCATATGTTGCTCTCCAGTATTATGCATGTATTGGCTAACAACACTTAATGCATAAGCAAGATATGTCCTTGTGTGAACTAAGTACATTAATATCCCTACAAGACTTTGGTATCTCCCTTTATCAATAACCATCTGATTTATTTCAACACTCAATTTCAGACCTTCTTCTATCGGTGTATTAATAAGTTGACACCCCGAGTTTCCACTATCCTATAAAAGATCTAAGGCATAATTTCTTTAAGATAGAAAGATTCCTATACTTTATCGTGAAACTTCGATCCCTAGAAAATATTTTAGAAGACCCAGATCTTTCATTTTAAATTCTCAAGATAAGTAAGTCTATAGAGCTTTTCTTTCTTCAGGATCATTTCCTGTAACCACCATATCATCCACATATACAATGAGTGCAGTGATCTTATCCTTTCGCCTCTTCACGGACAAAGTGTGGTCTGAATTTCTTTGATGGTAGCCAAAAGCTATCATCAACATCGTGAACATTCCAAACCATGCTCTCAGGAATCGTTTCAATCCATATAATGTCTTCTTCAATATGCACACCTTCTAACTATGTTTTTCTGGTGCTACACATCCTTGTGGGAGATCGATATAGACTTCTTCAGATAATTCGCCATGCAGAAATGAGTTATTCACATCGAACTATTATAGCGGCCAATCCAAGTTTGAAGCTAACGATAATAATACTTGAACTGTGTTAATTTTAGCTACATGTGCAAATGTTTCTGTGTAATTGATCCCATAAGTTTGAGTGTACCCTTTTTCCACCAGTCTTGGTTTAAAGTGTTTAATACTATTATCTATTTTGTACTTCACAATGTAAATCCATCGAAACCCAACTGGCATCTTTTATGGTTGGCATCCACGAGTTTCTAAGTTTCAATTTTTTTTAATGATTTCATCTCCTCGTTCACAGCAGCTTTCCACCTTGGATCAGCTAAAGCATCCTACACACTATTAGGAATAACTATAATATATAACTGATTTATAAATGACTAATTTGAATCAGATAAATGATGGTTAGACACATAATTATTCATGGGATATTTGACTTGACTAGAAAGTTTAGGTTCATATGTGGGTTTAGGAATATCTCTAGTGTCACGATGTGGTAAATATTTTCTGGATGGATCAAACACTGTATTGGGAACATCCTTAGTAGATTATTAGTTTGATACATCATCGAAGGCCTCGGACCTAAATGGTTCAGATGGTGGTGGAGGTAAGATCATACTTTATGTTTCTATCACTCCTTCGATTTCTAATTGTTCATCACTACTTTGTTCTACAGTTATACCACTCGAATCCAAGTTTCCCACATTCTATTTACCAAATTTAGAGGATTCAACTTCCACAGAGATGTGATAGTTATATATTAGAAGATCATAATCTAGAGTATGAATTTCCTGATGGTGCTCCCCCCTGAAGTTCAGGCTCAGAGGAAAAATACTTTGAGTCTTCATGAAAAAACACATCAATTGTGATAAACATTAGTCAAGTCGGAGGATGATAACATCGATATTCCTTTTGATGCAAGGCATATATAAGAAACACACATCGCAATGTTCAAGGAGTCAACTAGTTGTGTTGATGTAATACCCCGCTTAATTAAATACCGGGTAATCAGTCCCATACCTAATTAAATCTGAATATACAGTTGGATCATTCTTATCATCACTGTCGAAAACATTTATAATCACCTAATACTTAATTAAACAGGTGTTAAAAGCTTTCCAATTTTAATTTAATAAAATTCCACTTATCATAAGACCATACCACAACAATGATGAATAACAACCAAGTACCATAACAACTGTAATAAATGTAACTGGAATAAACTCTTCAGTTTATAATCTCAATACAATAATCCAATGTAAATTAAATGTATCACAACTGACACAAGTAAACAAACTGTCTGAGATAGAAAGACTAGAATCCTCTAAGAGACATGCCCTAAATGAAATAGCTACTACAGGTGAATGAATCATGGAGATGAAGCGTCTAGTACAAAATCGGAAATTCCATAGCATCCATAGCACGTTAATATCCAATCCTCTATGGAGACCCTGTGGATGGGCACCTAATATAGAAGTTACAAGAGAGAGAAAAGAATATATGCAATAAAATGGGTCAGAGCCCGATAGTGAAAATATTTTTAAAACAACAAGTGAATAAATGCTACAACTAGCAATTATTATATATGTGTTAGATTCTCGGACTCTATCTTGAGATCCCCACCTCTCATCTAGTGTGCACGCCTAACGTACCACGAAAGTAAACTAGTTACTATTCCCATGATAACTAGTTTCTATCAGTGTTACCCAATCATAGCCCAATACCATTCCCATGTATTCCGTTATTAATACCTTTGTTAATGATATACACATATTAATTTATTTCAACATGGATAAGCCCTGTTTTCAATTTAATATATTTAAGTGTTCTCATACTTAAGTCATTTCAGTTTCCACTATTCATCATGTCTACTTAAGTCACACAGTAGATAATTTCATAAGTATATATATACATTCACTCTATCATATGTATACACAATACTGCACCCCGATACCCAGCTGCAGTACATGCATACTCTGCTATCAAGTCCCAGTACATCACGTCACTGTATAAAGGAAAATAGGTTCGGTATATCCCTCTAACCATAAAAGACAATTCACAAACAGTGGAGGCGAACATATTCCTAAGCCTTTGGTCTACGCACCCAAAAGACCGTTCAATACCATTGCTCTCACTAATGGCAATCCAACCTAAGTCCTATGTTCTGAGGCAACAAGTCAAAAATCCCCCATAAGGCTCATCAGGATATGCCATACACATAAATCAATAATCATTAATCATTAGGTATACATTTAACCTATATAGTAATAGGTACACCCTCGACCTATATATCATATTAAGAATTCATCCTATCCCCAAGTACCCGTTGTATTTATCAATACTACCCGTACTTGTTAATTACAACTATTTTCTTTATCGTATTTTATTATGTAGTTATCACTCACATAATTTCTTCCTCAATATAATTTTCTAACATTAACCCAAGTCTCTCATTCCTTGTTAATGTACCAAAATTATTCCAATATAATTACCCACCGTAATTTATTCAATTAACGCTCGATAATTTCCCCCACTCAATCCCATACACAATATCACATTTCGGGTCTTAGGTATATCCTACTCTAAGTCCCATTATGTTCTAATAATCATCACAAAAGATATCTAATTAATGGGATTCAATCACAAATTAAAAAGGGAAACATTTCACATTTCCAGGGGAAGTCGATTGATCGACTGTTTTTGGTCGATCGATCGACATTCTTGAGTCGATCGATCAGTTTTCTGCCAAGATTCTGCATGATAATTCCTACGGGTTTCATACTTTCTCATCATCAAAACCAACATCAATCGATCCCAGTCTCCTCATTATTCAACCCAAATGTTATAACATGATATATAATTGATCTCTACTAATGAAACAACCTAAAATCATCAAGAAGGATGGATTAAAACATGTTAATTCCCTTAAATTCCAGAAATTCATATTTTATCATTTTCTCCAAGAACAATATATAAACTCAGAATTTCTTCACCAAATGATTCCAATTTCGTGGATTAAAATATATCATCAACAAAAGATTAATCCTACATAACTCTCATTTCGAAGATTCAATTAAAATCATTTAAACTCTTTTAATATCACCAATTCTAAATTCTCCATTGACATTCAAAATGAACCCAAAATTTAATTCTTGATTTAATCTACAAATCATCATTTATATATCTTCTACATGTGTATATCTCATCTACATGCAATACCTATCTATTCCATCCATTTCATTTGATTTATCAATCATTTTTTTAAACCCAATTACATAAGTTTCATGGATGTTTATAAATCCTAATCTAACATGGATAATATAAGAACCAATTAGAGCAAGATTTACACTTGCTTTAATGTGTAAGTCTGAAACTTTGGTGATGATAGTATAGGAATATCCCTCCTCTTTTTCGATGAACTTTCGGTGGTGATGATGGTGGCACAAGGTGGTTTGTCTCTTTGTATTCCTAGAAAACTCTTCACCTTCCTAAGAAAGCTCTTTAATCTCCATAGAAAACTCTCCTACATCTCTCTAACCATTGAAATGATTTTTAGGTGAATGAGCGTAGACAACCCAACTCTTAAACATATATATTAAGTCCCAATTTTCGGAGTTACTATTCATCTCCCAAACAAAATGACTAAAATACCCCATTCAGGGTGTCTATTCGGTTCCAAAATGCCCTGAGACCTAAATCAAACCCCCGGGTATACCTTTTTGACTATTTAAACCATTCTGGACACTTTGGCGCAGTCAAAATGATCATTTGGATGTCATTAAAATAATTCTCTTTTTATTCATTAATATTAGTCCCGACACGTCCCATAACTGCGTTCCGACTTAATATCCATAATTATCGTATTATGCACAACCGACAATTTGTAACATCATAAAAATCATATAATATTATTAAGAAACAGTAATATTCAATATCATTCTCATATTACTTAATTCTCTAGTAATATTCAATCCGGATTAATTCCAATTATTTAACAATAAATTCCAATTAATCCCCATTGATTTCTCATTTTACTTTTAATTTAGCTCGAATTAAAAGTCATTACAATTATGGGGTATTACAGTTGATGCTTATGGTTGTGTACAAATGCTACACAATATAAACACAAGGAGGTAAATTTGGGGTTATTGGATCAATAACATCCTCAGTCAGAGATTGGAGTGGTGTCTGAAAGTTAATAGAGCTGGAAGGTACCCGATTGATTAAATATGCGGCAGAGGTAAGTGCTTCTCCCCAATAAGATAACGACATATGTGTTGTTATTGATGAAGCTCGAACAACTGCCAACAAGTGTTTATTTTTGTGCTCAGTGACCCTATTCTGTTTGGGTGTATCAGGACTCGTAGTTTGATGAATGGTTCCATTTTATTTGACCATATAAGGTTCTATCTAGAGTTTTACCTTTAATCTTTAAGGTTGGTACTTATGAGATAATTAGGGATTAAAATCCATGAATACTAAAATGACCCTTTAGTTTTTTGATGATTAAAAGTTATAACTCATTCTTTGAGGTCGCGACCTGTTATCAGAGGCTATGGAGTTGAGAGGCAATATATGTTGTGTCTGGGTAAAATTTGAAACGGGGTTCGATGCTGAGGCCACGACATTAATGGCCAGTCCGAGGTGTCATTGTTAATTTGAGGGCCTACTACTTAGTTCTAGAGGTTAACATGATTATAATTATGGAGATTGAGCTTAGGAATAACTATAGGGCTTGCACCGTGGCAGAGCTCAGCCAAGATGTGGAGTTAGAAGCAGATCGCAAATCTGCCATCCTGGAATTAGGCATGAGGGGAGGTCGCTGCCTGTGGCATGAGTAGGTCAAAGATACCTAGGATAAGGCCATGGAGATTGAGATGTCCAAGGCCATAAATTAAAGTCCACGGACTCAATAGTGATCATTCCTTTACTAAAATAAACATGAATCTCATTTGGTTAATTCTTAGCATCACTGCCAAAACCTTTTTAAATTATTAACAACCTAAGTTAAAATATGCCAGTGCTAAATTTTAATCTTTTTTTACAACAACACCCACAACAATTTGCGGAACTAAAATAATATAAACCATTCACACAAAACTGAAGTCCATAACATCGCAGGATTAAATGAATAAATGCAAAATAAACCATCGAATCTAATCCACCATCCAAATCATAAATCTAATTGAAATTAAATGAATTTAAATACTAAGTCTAAGACTTAAAAGAATAAATCCCACTAAAAGTCTAAACTGAACGGGCAACATGCCCAACTGAAATAACTGAATATGAATCCTGGACTAGGAATGAAATGATTGAAGTGTCTACTCAAGTCCTGCATACCTCCACAAGTGCTGCAGCTATGCATCCATGAAATGAATCATCAAGCCTGGCGTCCCTGTGGTTGGACACCTAAAAGGTTTTGGGAAATATTTTTGACAGGGGTCAGAGCCCAAAACTTTTGAAAAACATTTACAAGTAATTAAGATGCAGTAATTAAATATGCATGGACATTTTTCATATTTAAGATGGTGTCGCACTCTCATGAGATACCCCTTACCTCTCAACTACTCTGAACACTGAGCGCTTACATCTTAACCCGCCTAGTTATACTACCCCGTCTAACTAGCCCTGTTGGAATTCTTTCTATCACACTACTCTAACCGGAGTACTTTTTATCACGATTCATACAATATTCTACTCATTAGATTAATTAATTAATTCAACATTATTGCTTATATAACTTCCACTTAAGTTATATATATTATACATTCACCCTTTATGTATTTAACCTATATATAATTATTTACTCGATTATGTACGTAATAGTATTCTACAACAATCACACATATGTCACGTATAATAACCGCCCCTCAGAGTAATAACTCACTCGATGTTTTTTTCTAAAATGCTATCATATCCCAGGTATGTTTACATTAAGCCAGTTACTATAAGTCGACCTAAGTCACACCGAACTTGGTAAAAAAATATCACCCTGCCTTCACTATCTAGAGGATTCACCCACATCGCGCAACCTCCCTTGATAACTCTAGAGGGGTATGCTTCACATAATTATCATAATCACCGATATTTACAAAATACACATATACACTGTCTCCATACTTGTATATATATAAACACAAATCCGGCTAAACCGTGTCTCACCCAAAGCACTCGCCTACTATCCCGAGTCCACACTTTCAACTCGTAAATCTATTTTAGTTCTCAACTATAATTTAAATAGAATAGCTTCGCCCCGCTAATATGTTTGGCCTTCCCAACCAGCCCATAAATTAAAAATTCTTGAATTTATCCACTCAATTAGTTTATAAAAATCAATTGCCAATTAATTCTCTAATTAATTTAATAAACACAATTTTAATTTCTCGTTGTTCTAAGTATTATAACCAGGCTGAATTACCCAAATAATGGTTTCTCCCTTTTTACTGAATTATAATCTCTAAATAAAATATCGCGAATTAACGCATGCACAAAAATGGCCCAACTCGAATTTTCCCAGACATCCGAACCGATTCGGTTGTACCCACGAACCGATTCGGTGTACCTGATAGTGGCACTTCGGGTTTCCTCTCCAAATTGCTACCCTAAACCCATTCATATGAACCCAATCCTCCATTAACGTATACATAAGTTATGGGAATGGTTTCTAAACTAATCATAATAGTACCCAATCATTCAATATTGATAAATCATCAATTTCCTCCCTTAATTTCACAAATTGAATTCATAGGAAGGATATTAATTCACAATCCCAAATTATATTTCAAAATTCCCAACAATCATATTAAATCTCTATATATTAATATGAATCTGATTCCTCAGCAAGATTAGACGGTCTACACCTCTATTCATGATTTAATTTCATTATATTCATAATACAATTTCAGTTTAAAGGATTAATTCACCCAAAACCCTTTTTATATGTAAGGTCCCCTCCCAAAATCATTTAACTCTACACCTACTATGATATGAATCCAAAATCCCTACATATGTGATTAGTGCAAGTCAATTACTTGCCTTAAATGGTTCGTAGAGTCTAAAAATCCATTGTAGGCGACGAATCTAAGGCTGAATGCTCGAATCCCCCTTAGATTCTCTCCCAATGTGGCCTTTCTAGCTTTATCCTAACCTTTCCCTCTTTTCCTTTCTCTCTTAGGGGTTGCCTCTAATGATAATGGCTGCCAACACCTCTAATCTTAGGTTATAAACTCTGTAATCCCGAAATTAGCCTAATGGGCCAAGCCCATTTGACCCATATACACCCTAAGAGCCCGAAATAGTCTAAAACTCCCTTGGAACCCAAATAATACACCCGAGTACACAATTCCGCATATTTCGGCCCATTCGGAATCAATAGTGATCTCGAAATCACGATTCGAGTCACTTTACAAAATTTTCCTATCTCAACCTTAACATAACCTACACACGACCTCCGGTTGAGATATGACATAATCCCATCGTTATTACTCTCTACGATGTATAATAATTATCCAATGTTATTTACTACACACTTAGTAAATTTATTCCATAAATATTAATCATAATCTCTCCCGGTCAATATTTAATAAACACACAATATTTTATTTAATTAAATTACTGCACACGTGTAATTTGAAATGCCCGAATTAATCAAACTTTAAGTGCTAAAAAATACGGGGTGTTACACACTTCCCCCCATATAAAGGAATTTCGTCCCCAAAATTCGAACGTACCTGCAGTAAATAACTCTGGATACTACTCGCGCATATTATCCCCCCGCTCCCAAGTCGACTCGTCTAAATTATGGTGCCCCCACTGAACTCGAACCAAGGGCACCACCTTAGACTGTAGCTTACGCTAGATATGATCATGTATATCAACTGGTCTCTCGTAGTAGTAGATATCTGGCTGCAAGTTGATCTCCTCCAATGGAACATGCCAATAAGCCCTCTCTCTCCTCTGGTACCACTTCAGTGATGACACGTGGAACACATCATGAATCTACTGTAAGTTCTCTGGTAAGCCCAACCAAAACGGAACTGGTCCCACCCTCTTGATAATCGAAAAAGGTCCCACATACCTCGGTGCTAACTTCTCATTACTTCTGAACCTCGTGAGTCCCTTCATGGGAGACACCCATACCGAAACCTAGTCACTAATCTCCAACTCTACGTGCCTTCTATCTACGTCGGTGTAACTCTTATGACTGTCCTAGGCTATATGAATGCACTCCCAAATAAGCTCAATCCTGATAGTAGTATGTTGAATCAACTTTGGTCCCAACAGCTTGTTGTCCCCCACCTCTAACAGCAGGGGGGAAAACGACAAGGCCATCTAGGCGGTGCCTCAAATGGTACTGTGCCGATGATGAACTAGTAGGAGTTATTATAAACAAACTCCACCAACGGAAGGTACTTCTCCCATCCTCCTTAAAGTCGAGTATACACATCTGCAACATATCCTCTAACATCTGATTAACTCGCTCCGTCTGCCCATCCGTCTGTGGATGATACGTGGTACTCAAATGCTAATCTGTGCCTATAGCCTCCTAAAAATTCTTCCAGGAGTGGGACACGAAAATCTTATCCCGATCTGACACAATATTAATCGAAAGCTCGTGCAACCTCATAATCTCTGCAATAAATAACTGCGCGTACTGACTCGTCTCATAATCAGTACGAACCGGTAAAAAATGGTCCACCGTAGTCAAATGATCCATAATCATCCAGATGGATCCGTGACCTCGCTGTGATGTCGGTTGAGAATGCCCCTGCGTGTGCCTTAAGGTGACAAAATACTTTTTTTGTTCAAAAACTTTTCGAATTTAAAAACGCACCAAGTTTTTGAACCAATTTCAATTAAGTACAATTTTATCTTATTTAATCCTAAACATGCATCTAGGTGATTAAAGCAAGTAAAATATATAAGTTCACAAAAAGCAACGCCGAATGTACGAGGAAACCACTAAGGGAAAAAATCTCGGACGACCCAAGCAAGGCAATCACTATGATACGGTTTTACAAAGGAAGACAAACATACTTACACAACGACTCGATCCCCACAAGCCTTAAAGCTCTTCTTCTCTTTAACCGCTCATCCATAGTGCCCACGTAGAAATCCTTCCACGATACTCATCCACAGCACATGCGTCCATGCATACCTCGGTGTCCACCGATGCAACTTTGGCAATCGTCTACAATGTTGAACCTGGAGTCCACCGCTTCTTCACCGCAAAACCCAATAAAATAGGTTGTTCAATATGGATGAACAAACTCCAATGGTGAAAACACGATCTCTATAGCATATATGTATGAAAGCTCGGATCTTTAAACACTAAGGGTGTTCGTGGTATTTGAAAACCTTAGAAACTTTGTGCAAAAAAACGTAGAGTTTTTGTTCTGTAATTTTGTTCTGTACTACTTAAATTCTGAGAGAAAAATGCCTTAAGTAAAAAATTTGAGGCGGCTCATCGTTCGAATGATATATCAATGTCGTTTGAATGACTTGGCTATGTCGTTTGAACGAATTCATCATGTCATTTAAATGACTCTGAGTTTTCCTTTGAACGACATCAAATGTCTTTGATCTTCCAAACTTAAAGGACAGATTCTATACGACTCTAAACAGTGTTTATCTCAGAATAAACGAAGTTAAAACCTTTTAAAAGCATTTTTAACATTTTAAAATCATTTTTACATAAAATAATATCCTTAAAACATTTTTTGAGTCCCATAAACATTATGCGTTCATACCGGAAAGTATCTCGGAATGCAATCTGAATGATGATGTGGAACTTGCACCAATTAAACTCGGCATGATATAACTTTGAAGCTTAGCCACAACGTCTTCTAAACAACACGTCATAGACTATATGAAAATCGTGAGAAGTACAAAATCTATCTATGACTCCAACAAGTTTTTTTCGAAAATAAGTGAATTACGTACAAATTGATAGACTTGGAAATTTGTCCTTACAAATTTCCCCCTTTGACTATTCCGGGACAAAACCAAAAAAGTGAATGCTAAGCCGGGTTGATAAGCACCCAAAACTGTACAATTTATATCCCAAATAGATGTACTTTAGTTGCTAATTCTCGACAATATGAGTCTTATGTGCTTAAATGTTAATTATGCAGGCTTAATTGCAGTTGCGGTGTCAAAAGCTATATTTCCAAACAATTTGCAGTTAAAATGGAATTAATTACCTTATCCCGTAACCCTAACCTACCCTAAACCTACCCCGAATCTTGTGTGTGTTTTGTTTGTCCCTTTTTATTATTTTTTTAGATTTTTAGTTTGAGTTATTTTTATTTTTAGGATTTATTTTAGATTTATTTAGTATTTTTTATGTTTTATTTTCTATTTTATTTTTATTAGTATAATTTTATTTTATTTTGATTTTTATTAGGTTTTAGTTTTATTAGGATTAGATTTTTTAGGATTTCATTTATTTTTTTAGTTTTATTTGATTTTACATTTAATTAGGATTTTAGTTTTTATTTTATTAGATTTTATTTTTATTTTTTATTTTTATTTCTTTTTAGTTTCATTTTTAATTGAGTCTTTATTTTATTTCTTTTAGAATAGGAATTTAGTTTTTAGATTTTTAGTTTTAGTAGTTTTATTTTTATTAGTTAGTTTTATTAACGTCCAAATTAAACGCACACACCCTATAACTTAAACACCCCCCCTATACCCACATACACACACCTCACCCTCATACTACCACCCTACACCCTTCTACACCCTAACCAACCCCCACTCATCTTCTTCAACAAACCTCCCACCCTTTTTCTCTCTCATCCCACCATTACCAAACATAAACCCACCATCTAATTCACCTTCTTCACAAACAACTCCATCAAAACCCACAACCATTACCACCCTACCTCCGGCGGTGACTCGCCTGCGTTCAACCCGGAGCTCACCTCTCCGTCGCCCAGAACTGGCGCAGCCCCTCTGTCCTTCCGGACCACAACCGGCGGCGACCCACTTAGGAACCGCCTTGCTCCGGCATCCCTACCAGCCGGCAAACCTTATCCCCTACCCACGACCTCGCGCCCTCGACCTCAATCCCATCTCCGGCGCACCTGCCCAGCCGGTGACCTGCCCCTCCGATCGCGACCTCACCCCAGCCCGAAACCGGTGACGAAACTCGCCGGCATCCCTCTCGTCCCAACCTATAAACTGCTGAAATCGAAACCCATCCTACCTGCTACCACCATTTATCCAACCCGAAATCCAACCCACGACCATACCCGATTTCAACAAACAAACTTTAACCCACATCCAAACCCAAGACCCATTTAACCCATTAGCCAAAAATCGTGTTCCCAACCTTCTGCCAAATTTCAAGCCAAGACCAAAATAACAAATAACCCACATATGCCTAATAAACCTCACTTATTCCTCTTTTTAAACCCATTTTCCCAAATTACCCCCATCTAAACATTTTTTACATATACCCCAAAACACCCTTGTACCAAATAAGATTTTTATTCCTATCCACTCACCCACTTATCCCCACACCTCATCATTTCCATGCACACTAAAATCCATTACCCACAATACCCCTAGCTCCATGCTTACTATAAATGAAGATGAAGACTCCATTTGAAAGGGAAACTAAAGAGATAGGAATTTGTAGAGAGAGAAAATACCATTTTAGTGTAGGCTTTTAGATTAGAATTTTTATTTTAATTTTTTTTAGATAGTGAGGAAAAAATAAATTGTTTTGAGGATTAAATTGAGTGAGATTTTTGATGTAATTTTGTTTGAATCATTCAAATTAAGGGATGTGAATTTCAACTCATGGATTGAAGATTAATTAAGCATCAAGAGATTGGGGTTTGATTGTTCTTTTCTCATCTCATTTATTTTCTACCTATTGAATATTTGTTTATTATGTGTGATACCATGTTAGGCTAAATTCCCTTTCAAGGGGTGGGGTAAAACTCTTATTTGATGTTATTTTATTTTTATTAGTTTAATTACTTGAAATTTTCCTTTAAATGTTAATTTTGATCCCTCACCCTTAAATTTACGCCTTGAGAGAGGGTAAATGATTTTTGAGAGAAAATCGAAATTCTAGTTATAATACCCATTTTAGATTCGAACTAGAGATAGGGGTTTCTTAAGTGGGGTATTATAACTTGAATTTCAACTCTAAATTTATTTTCTAAGATTGACATAAATTTTAATTGGTCGATCCTAGCGGGTGATTAATTAAAAGGAGTGTGGATCTATTTTATAGAGTTGTGGGGTGTTAAACTTAATTTTATAAAAGGTTACTATTATAATTACACTTGCAAAGAGAGTTGGTTTGTAATTTTGATATTAATTTGGGAGAATTCAAATAATTAAATTAATTAATTAGAATAACTAAAATTTGTGGTGTAATCCCACTCCTTGATTGTTCTCACAATTATTTACCTCACTTTATCTCTTATTTTAGTGTTAGACTTTGTTTTCATTTTAGTCACTTTCTAGTTAGTTATTTTCATCTTGTTTAGTTTAGTTTAACACCTCACCTCACCCTATTGTTTTAATATTGAAAAAGTTAAAATTTTTTTAGAAAAAGTGAAAAAGGCACAAAAATAAAATAAAAAGTGAATTACAATTGTATTTGTCTCTAGCTTACTCCCTAGGAAGTGGATTGGTACCCTTATTTACCGCTACACTTAAGATTGTATTATTTTGTAGGTATTATAAGGGTTTGACTAACTTGGCTTTCAACAACGACATACAAAAAACAAAGTTATCACGGGCCGTCAAGCCATATAACACCTAAATCCCATCCCATCAAACCCAAAAACAAAAAATACAGGACAAGGACTAGTATATGTCTGACCGGTAGCATGAGACGTCTGAATGTGATGTAGTCACAAAAACTCAAATCGCAGAAGAATACCTACACACATGAAACAGACAAATACCCGGGGAAGTATGGAGGAACAAATGGTATCAAATTAAACTATAATGATACCAATTAGAAATTCTAGCAATTTGTTAAACATGTGAGCAAAACAAAATATACCAATTTAAACATGTAAACATGATACCAATATATAGTAATGTGAGAACATGTGTGCTCATCATCAAACAAACTCCCCCTACATCACATACATCTCTCCCCCTTTTTGTCTCGAATAGACAACCGGTGAACATATAAACAAATCTACCATGATGATAATCATATGAAGCATATCTAGATAAACAAATGCAATAAGCTAATAATGATCAAGAGATACCAAATTGTAGCTAGCAAACATTTATAAATATAAATTATCAAAATCAGTAATGATGTGATTGAAATCAATGTAGTGTTAGCAATTAAGCATGGATGATCAATAAAAACTGCATAAAAACAAACCAGAAGTACCAAAACAATATGATATCATCATTAATACGAAGTAGGTACATAATCAGAAGAATAAAAAAAATCCTCTGGGGGTCGTTCGAACGACAATGCCTTGTCATTAGAACGACATTGCGCATGTCGTTTCAACCATGCACCAAACGATCCAAACATATGTAAACAAGTCGCCTTCCGCACGATGAAACCTTTCAAACGACCTTTGCGCAACCTATCTCGCGACCAGTACTTGACACTTTCCATAATCTCACTTTAACCTCGCGAGATCAAAACACCGAATGACATGGACTTATCGTTAGATTGAAGGCCAGATGTCGTTTGAACAACATAAAAATCTGTATTTCAGTGATAAAAAAGAATTAAAGTTTTGCCCAGTGAAAAATTTTCCTCAAAACATTAACTGGAAATATGCAATCGTAGCAAAACTGACCCAAAATAGAAAATATAAAGCAAACAAAAGCAATACGAGTTACATACTAACATAGTATCGATGTGCTCAAACATGGATATGGAATGTATGGGCATGAACTGCAACAAATGAATCACAATTCCAACATATCAAAGTGATTAAGAAGCTCTAATTGATAGCTAATTTTCATCAAACTAAGTTTTAGCCATATGTGATAATTAATATATTGAGCTAAATGAACTAAACAAAAAACATGCACACAAATCCAGAATTTTAACGATTCTACAAACACATAGCGCCATGACACGATTTTTCTACTTTAGCATTCGTGGTACAAACTCGTTTATATATCCATCCAAACTCCCTAATAATATAATCATATTTCTTTTGAATGAACATATCAAACTAATTGGCCCATTTTTGGCATATGATTCTTTTTATTACCTTAATTTTTTCTCAGGCTCTTTTCAAACGGTGGCTTTCACGGCGTGATTATTATTCACTCGCAGCCCTTTCCTGTGCCCACTCATCATTTTTTTAATTTGCAAATAATTTCTCATGGGCAGACGGTTCTCACATGCACACCTCCTCTTAAGTATAATTGCTCAGATGACAAAATTGAGAGGAGAACATCTCACCAAACTCAAATATTCATGAGAAGTCAAACATTCATATAAACTCGTGTATGTGTGCAAAAATGGCATATATACAAAATCGAATCCAAATGCACATCAACTTCGAAACAACCCCATTTAGCAATGGTTAAGATCATTCCAGGCATCAACAATTACGACCAAATGTCCTAGCTACAAGAGTAATGAAATGATGGGGGTCCAAGGACACCAATATGCCATTTTGAACATGTAAACTCATGACACAAAAATAAATCAAAAATCTTTTTGTGTTTTTCTAAAAATATTTTTGACCCCAAAAAATAAAATCTTTTTGTATTTTTCAAAAATATTTAAAACCAAAAATCTTTTTGTATTTTTCAATATGACTCAAATAAATGAAAAATATAATACAAAGAGATACACATGTCATAACACTAGCAAGACATGTATCATGAAGCAAAGACTAGCGTATGACAAATATGATCATGCAAGCAACTATCCATAAGAAATAGCAAGAGAAGAATCATGTGCATGCATATGAGAATCAAGCAACCTATCATTTAGCGTCTCCAAAACGGATTTCCTAACCCAAATCGGTGTAAACCTAACTCGAGGTGTTTTAGGAACCGACGATACACTACACTCAAATTTCCTAGGGTCTTTTATAAGATCATAGCAAAAACCCTTAAGGCTGCCTTTCCTACCACAATGCAAACATGTGAAAACATGACGAGGATCGAAACCATTAGGTTGACCTTTTCTAACACCCTTGAATGCGGTTGAAGCTTTGAAACAAATTTATGGGTTTGGATTTAGCAACGAAATCACTAGGATAAGATAAGCCACTAACATCACTATCAACACTACTTGAGTTGTTTAAAACATCTTTCAACTTCAAAACTTTTAACTCTCTGGATAGAGTCTCCCTCAGTAAAGAGAGTTGTAGATTCGTAAGATCATGATAGAGTCCCCTTTACTTTCTATTCTATTAGTCAAGCGCTAGCGACCTACAACTAGTATAGTATAGCAGAGTAGCTAGCTTCAAAGCTTACCTTATATTAGAGAAAGGTTTGGAACCCTTGAAAGCCCCAAATCCTTGCTATACTATACTAGGTTTGGTTCCTTAGTTGACTTCAGCCCTCTCCCCTAACTAGCTTTCTTTTTTGTTAGGAAGAAAAGACTTAGACTCCTCAATCTTTCGAGACTCCTTCTTTAGATTTTCAATTACCCATAGAAGGTTATCTCGCTCCCCTTCAAGTGATCAAACTCATCCCTAAGAGTCTTCTTACGTGCCACAAAATCATTAGTCAAAATATTTTCCTCAATGGCACAAGACCTAGGTTTTTTCAAGTCCTCCATTTATTTTTCTAAAATGAGGACTCTATCATCACTCTCTTTTTTGGAAACTTTTAAAGATTCAAAGTTATTATATAAAGCTCCAAACGTCTCATGAATGATATTTCTTTGAGTTTGAAATGTTTGCAAATATTCAACCATATTTTTAAAACAAGAATTTTCTTCCTCCAAAACTTCAATTCGTTTTGTAAACTTCAAATTCAAAAGATATAATTTGTCAAAACTTAGAGAATCCATAGAGAGAAAAAACAAACCAATAGGGAGAAATAAATAATCACTAAAGAGAAAAAAAATAAGGATCTACACAATAAAATAGTGCAACCTTCTCTGATACCAATTTGAGAATTCTCGTGCATGTGCCTTAAGGTGACAAAACACTTTTTTTTTTCAAATACTTTTCCAATTTCAAAACACGCCAATTTTGTGAACCAATCTCAATTAAGTCCAATTTATCTTGTTTAATTCTAAACATGCATCTAGGTGATTAAAGCAAGTAAAATAAATAAGTTCACAAAAAACAACATCGGATGTACGAGGAAACCACTAAGGGGAAAAATATCGGATGGCCCAAGCTAGACAATCACTATAATACGGTTTTACAAACGAAGACAAACATACTTACACAACGACTCAATCCAAACAAGCCTTGAATATCTTCTTCTCTTTAACCACTCATCCGCAATGCCCACGCAGAAATCCTTCAACGATACTCATCCACAACACACGCGTCCATGCATACCTCGGTGTCCACCGATGCAGCTTTGGCAATCGTCTACGATGTTGAACACAGAGTCTACCGCTTCTTCACCACAAAACCCAATGAAACAGGTTATACAATATGGATGAACAAACTCCAATGGTGTAAACAAGATCTCTATGGCATATGTGTATGAAAGCTCAGATCTTTAAACACTAAGAATGTTTTTGGTCTTTGAAAACCTTAGGAAACTTGTGCAAAAAAAATGTAGAGTTTATGTTCTGTAATTTGGTTTTGCACTGCTGAAATTGTGAGAGAAAAATGCCTTAAATAAAAAACTTGAGGCGGTGCATCGTTCGAATGATATCTTAATATCATTTGAATAACTTGGCTATGTCGTTTGAACGACTTCACCGTGTCGTTTGAACGACTCTGAGTTGTCCTTTGAACGACATCAAATGTTGTTTGATCCTCCAAACTTAAAGGAAACATTCTATACGACTCTAAACAGTGTTTATCTCAGAATAAACGAAGTTATAACATTTTAAAAACATTTTTAACATTTTAAAATCATTTTTACATAAAATAACATTCTTAAGACATTTTTTAAGTCCCATAAACAATATGCGTTCATACCTAAGAGTATCTTGGAATGCAATCTAAATGAAGACGTGAAATGTGCACCAATAAAACTCAGCATGATATAAGTTTGAATCTTGGCCGAAACATCTTCTAAACAACATGTCATAGACTATGTTGGAATCGTGACAAATACAAAATCTATCTATGACTCAAACAAGTTTTGTTCCAAAAATAAGTCAATTACGTATAAATTGACACACTTGGAAATTTTTTGCTTACATCGGTAGTCCCGTAATGAAGTCCACAGAGATACTCTCCCACTTCCACACTGGAACCTCTAATGGTTGCAACATCCATATAGGTCTCTGGTGGTCTACCTTCACTAGCTAGTAGGTAACACACTTCGAGACAAACTCCTTTATGTCCCGTTTCATCCCCGACCAGCAGTACTGCCTATGCATATTAAGGTATATCTTATCCCCACGGGGATGTACCGCAAACCTCGACCGGTGAAACTCTATCATCACTTCATGTCTCAAATACTCATCCTTCTAAATAATGAGTCTCCCATTAAAGCACAAACCTCCCTCATACCTGATTAAATAATACTCTGCCCCCTCTCCTACCAACTAGCATACTCTGTCCTCGAAGAACTGATCCCCTGCCTGTGCTTTCACCACTAGCATAATAATCTCGGGAGTGATAGACAACATGAACATACAATCTCGGGTGACCTCGTCCTCACATCGAAGCTCCCTACACTTTGCCTTCCAAACCTCTGTTATCTCCCTAGTGGGCCATTGGCTCAATGTGTCTGTCACCACGTTAGCCTTCCCCTGATGATACTGAATATGAAACTCGTAATCATTCACGAACTCTAACCATCTCCTCTTCCTCATATTAATATCCTTCTTCATGAATAAATACTGAAGTGATTTATGGTCCGTAAATAAGCTAAACTGCTCCCCCAGAAGATAATGCCTCCAAATCCCCAGGGCAAACACAATCGCTGCTAACTCAAGGTCACGTGTGGGATCATTCTTCTCGTGGGGCTTAAGATTACGAGATTCATAAGTTATAGCTCTCTGCTCCTGCTTTAGCCCCAAGTCCCTACAAGGATGAATTTTTATAAATGCGGTACTCCACTCCTCCCCTAGGCAATGCGAGTACAAGTGTCGAAGTCAATTTGTCATTTAGCTTAACGAAAGCTAACTGACACAAGTCAAACCAAACAAAGGGCACACCATTATGAGTTAGGTTCATCAATGGACCCATAATCTTTCTAAAGACCTTAATAAAGCGACGATAGTATCCGACTAACACCAAAAAACTATGAACCTCGGTCAGTGTCATGGGCTATCCACACTCCCTCACCACCGATACTTTACTCGAATTAACAGCAGTGCCCTTGTCGAACACAATATGGTCCAAAAACTGTACCTCCCGTAATTAAAATCCACACTTCTCAAATTTGACATACAACTGATGGTCTCATAACGTCTGTAGAACTATATGCAAATGCTATACAGGCTCATAATCTGATCGAGAGTAAGTTAGAATGTCATCTATGTATACTATCATGAACTGGTCAAGGAACTATTTGAATACCCAGTTCATAAGATCCATGAGCAGTGGTGGTGTATCAGTTAGCCCAAATGGCATCACATTGAACTCGTATGCATCAGGAAAGCGGTATTAGGAATGTCCTCCTCTCTAATGTGCAACTAATGATACCCCGATCTTTGATCTATCTTAGAAATGTATGCGGCTCCTCTCAGCTTGTTGAACAGGTGATCGATCCGAGGCAACGAATACTTATTACGAATCGTGACCTTCTTCAGCTCCCTGTAATCAATACACAGGTGAAGTGACCCATCCTGCTTCTCGATAAACAACACCGACGCACCCTACGGTGATTTACTCCGTCGAATGAAACACTGCCCCAGAAGCTATTGAATCTGCTCCCTCAATTCCCGCATCTCCGAAGGAGCCATATAATAAGGTGATTGGGAATCGACCTCATACCCGGTGCTAGGTCAATGAGGAACTCAATCTCCCAGTTGGGTGGCAATCCGAGTATCTCCTGGAACACATCCTCAAACTCTCTCACCACTAGAATCGAATCCAACGAGACAACCACCTCATGTGAGCTCTCCTCCTCAATATAGTACATGTGTGTGCTCGACCCTCCCTTAGGAAGAGGCATCGCCACAAGGAACAACTCCTGTCTCGGAATATAAAACACAATGGTCCCCCTAAAGTAGTCCACCATCGCCATGTACCTTTCTAACTAGTCCATGCCCAAGATGACATCGTAACCCTCCATATCCCACTACCTAAAGGTGACTCTACACACATAAGGAGACTATCGGTTATCTCTAATAGACCGACTAGACGTGCAAATTTGATAGCTATAAATGAGTGCAATGCTCCCATATCAAATAAAATCCTACCCTCATGCCCATAAATAGGAAATGTACCCTCAATTGCTGGTGGCGCCTGCGGTGCCTGTGATAAGACTGCATCCCAAACGTTATTGCCCCTGCGGCTGTGGGGATGGTGGAGTTGGTGCTGCAGGAGGTAACTACGCCTGCTGCCCCTGCCAGGCACCCTGTTGTGGTAATCTACCCTATTGTGGGAATATCTCCTTTTACGACTCGCCTCAATACAAATAAATAAATGACCAAAAAATGTCACCCTACCTCTAGCCTTGATGGCCCTATCGAGGCTGACCCTGATGCTGGCCCTGGTGGCCCGACCCTGCTAGCCTCCCCCATTATTTCCTTAGACCTGGAGGCCCTGAGGAACATGTTATTGTTGTTGCTGAGGACCCTACTGGCCCTACCTAAATCCACTACCCTCTAGTAAATAACCTTCCCATCTGAATCTCTTGGCATAATGTCTTTGCCGGGAATCCTTCCCCTAGTGCCTACTCATCTGTTACTGTGGTGACCCACTAGCACCGTTCCCTCCTGCATTGCCTGGCTGGCTAGTCTCACCCCCTCTCTTGCTTCCCTTCAGATGGAAGTGATGATCTTATTAGTGAAAAAGCACGGCGTTGACGACCTCAGTAGAAGTCTTTAATATTGGGTTGTAAACCAAGTGTTGCTTGATCCTCCAAGAGAATCCATCCATGAAATTCAACCTTTTCTTGTCCTCTCTATTCACCTTGTCGGGCATAAAATTTTCTAGACGGGTAAACTCCTCCTCATACTCTACTATTGAACAGTTACCCTAAACCACCTCATCATACTTCCTCTGCATCTCTATCTCGACAGCCGATGAGAAGTACTTGCGGTCAAACCGCACCCAGGACTCAGTAATAGGTATATAACCTCTCTCCTTTGAAGTGGTAATAGACTCCCACCACTGTAAAGCTTCTCCCACAAGCTTAAACGTCACCAACATCTACTTTTGAGTGTCGTGCACTTAACCATACGAACGTGGCTCTGAATGTCTTTCTTACACTAACATGCAATGATCACATCGGAATAACACTGAAACTCTGGTGGGTGGCCCTTCTGGAAAGCCTCCCTCACTCTTTGCCAATCAGACGGCCCCAGATGGGCCTGTACAACTAGTGCCACTAGATACTGTTGCTCGGCCTGAGGAAAATGAAGTGCCATATCAGTCATAGCAGCATTAACTGTATGTGCCACAATAGCAGCCACCTCTGCGGTCATCACTGTCCCCTGTGGTGGTTGTGGCTCTGGTTCTTACTGAGCCTCCCCCTAATCATCTCTCACCACTGCCCTAGTTGGTCATCCTCTCTTGGGTGGCATTTGAAACCAGATCGAATTGTATGAGTTCATAGTCAATATAAAAATAATAGCTGAATAACGTAATCTCAAATACGTAAATATGAATGCAACAGTTCTAATAATAAGGCTCTATATCAAAGGATGCTACGCTGAAATTATAGTAAGTCACACAGATCCTACGGACACTATAACCTGATGCTCTAATACCATCTATGACACCCCGCCTATTTTAATCATGGGTGATCAGTCCTTTAATAAAATAAATAGGAACCTCAATTGGTTCATTCTTAGCATCACTGTCGAAAACTTTTTAAATTACTAATCACCTAAGTTAAAATAAGCCAGTGCCAAATTTTTATCTTTTTTTACTACAACGCCCATAAAAATTTGCGGAACTAAAATAATACAAACCATTCACACAATCAATGAAGTTTATAACATCGCATGATTAAATAAATAAATGAATAAATACTGAATAAACCATCGGTTCCAAATCCACAATCAAAATCATAAATCTAACTTAAATGAAATGAATCTAAATACAAAGTCTGAGACTAAAAAGAATAAATCCAACTAAAAGTCTAAACTGAACGGGTAACATGCCCAACTGAAATAACTGAATATGAGTCCTATACTAGGAATGAAATGACAAAAGCATCAACTGAAGTCCTGCATGCCTCCACAAGCTACCCATCCCTAGAATGAATCATCAAGCCTGGCGTCCCAGTAGTTGGACACCTAAAAGGTTTTGGAAAATATTTTTGACACGAGAAAGAGCCCAAAACTTTTGGAAAAAATTTGCAATTAATTAAGATGTAGTAATGAAATATGCATGAACACTTTTCATATTTAAGCTGGTATCGCACTCTCATGAGATACCCCTCACCTTTCAACTATTGTTCACACCTAGTGCTTATATCTTAATCTGCCTAGCTATGCTAGCCCACCTAACTAACCCTGTTGAACTTCTTTATATCACACTATTCTAACCCGAGTACTTTTTATCATGATTCGTAAGCTATTCTACTCATTAGCTTAATTAATTAATTCAACATTGATTTCTTATATCACTTCCACTTCAGTTATATATATTATACATTCACCCTTTATGTATTTAAGTCGTATATAATTATCTACTCAATTATATACGTAATAGTCTACTACAACAATCACACATATGTCGTGTATAATAACCATCCCTCGGAGTAATAACTCATTGGATGTTTTTCTCTAAAATGCTACAATATCCCAGGTATGCTCATTATAACCATAAGTCAGTCTAACTCACACCGAACTTGGTAAAAAATATCACAAACATAGTGGAGGTGATCATAGTCCTTCGACAATGATACTGAACCATACCCAAATCATCTCACGTTGAAAATAAATCACAAAATAAAATACGCGACGCTATGACCTAGGGAGTATACTCACCTCGCATTCACTAGCCAGGGGATTCACCCATATCGTGCAATCTCCCATGATAGCACTAGAAGGGTATGCTTCACATATATATCATAAAGACCAATATTTATAATATATATATATATATATATATATATATATATATATATATATATATATACACTCTCTCTATACCCATATATATATATAAACACAAATCCGGCTAAACCGTGCCTATCACCCAAATCACTCGCCTACAATCCCGAGTCCACACTCTCGACTCGTAAATCTATTTTAGTTATCAAATATAATTTAAATATAATAGCTTTGCCCAGCTAATATGCTCGGACTTCCCAACCAACCCATATATCAATAATTCTCGAATTTATCCACTCAATTCGTTTATAAAAATCAACCGTCAATTAATACTCTAATTAATTTAATAAACCCAACTTTAATTTCTCGCTTATTCTAAGTAATATTACCACTCTGAATTACCCAAATAATGGTTTATACCTTTTTACGGAATTATAATCTATAAATAAAATCCTGCGAATTAAACCCATGCAAAAAAATGGCCCAACTCGGATTTTCTTAGACATCTGAACCTCTGAACCGGTTCGCCCTACCTGATAGTGGCACTTTGGGTTTCCTTTCCAAATTGCTACCCCAAGCCTATTCATATGATCCCAATCCTTCATTAACGTATACATAAGTTCTGGAAATGGTTTCTAAGTTAATCATAACAATACCCAATCATTCAATATCGATAAATCATCAATTTACCTCCCTTAATTTCACAAATTGGGTTCATAGGAAGGATATTAATTCACAATCCCAATTTATATTTCCAAATTCCCAACAATTATATTAAATATCAATCTATTAATATGAATCTGATTTCCCAGAAAGATTAGATGGTCTAGACCTCTATTCATGATTCAATTTCATTATATTCATCATACAATTTCAGTTTAAAGGATTAATTCACCCAAAAACCTTTTTACATGTAAGATCCCCTCACAAAATCATATACTCTACACCTACTATGATATGAATCGAAAATCCCTACATATGCGATTTTTGCAAGTCAATTACTTGCCTTAAATGTTTTAGAGTCTGAAAATCCGTTGTAGGGGTGAATCTAAGGTTGAATGTTCGAATCCCCCTTGAATTCTCTCCCAATTTAGCCTTTCTAGCTTTCTCCTAGACTTTGACTCTTTTGCTTTCTCTCTTAGGGTTTACCTCTAATGATAATGGCTTCCAACACCTCTAATCATCATCATCATCATCATCATCATCATCCTTGCCTTAATCCTATCATATGGGGTCGACCACATGGATTCTCCTTTTCCATTCTAATATATTATATGCATTATTATCATTCAAGTTTAATTCCTTAAGTTCTCTCCTAATAATTTCTTCCCACGACAGCTTAGGACGACCTCTTTTTCTTTTACCCTCTATTTCCAACAATCTTCCTCTTGTTATAAGGGCATCTACTGGTCTACGTAACACGTGTCCGTACCACCTAAGTCTACTTTCTCTCAATTTATCGTTAATGGAAGATACTCCTAATTTTTCTCTCACGTACTGGTTTTTAATTTTATCCTTTCTACTAATTCCTATCATCCACTGGAGAATCCTCATCTCACTAACATGGAGACTTTGTTCATATTTTTGCTTTAATGCCCAACATTCCGCTCCTTACAAGGTCGCTGGCCTAACAACTATTCTATAAAATTTTCCTTTTAATTTATTAGTTATCCTCTTATCGCATAACACCCCACTCGCTTGTCTCCATTTCATCCAACCAGTTGATATTCTACTCAAAACATCCTCATCAATATCCCCATTACTTTGTAATATTGAACCTAGATAACGAAATTTATTAGTTTGGTTTATCACTTTTTCTTCAATATTTAACATAATGTTAATCGACGCTTCATTATTAAATTTACATTCCATAAATTCTATTTTATTTCTTTTGATTTTTAGTCCCTTAGACTCTAAGGCTTTTCTCCAAGTATCTACTCTCATTGCTAAGCTCTCCTTTGAAATGTCTATTAAAACTATATCATCCACAAATAACATACACCATGGGACATCTTCTTGTATATTCTTAGTAATCTCATCTAAAACTACGACAAATAAATAAGGACTGAAGGCCGATCCTTGATGTAAATGTGACACCCGGCTTAAAATAATAACGTGTGGCAATTCCTATACTAAAATAAATCAGGAATCTCAAGTGGATCATCCTCAGCATCTACTATTGAGACTAAAAACATAGCTAACTACCCACTACAAAAAAAATAAGCGGATGCGAATTTTTTTAAAACATACAATGAACATCATACCAACAATATAGCAACTACTGAAAAAGGTAGAATGTACACACGTACCACTATGAAAGAAAGTGCTCAATTAAAAATTTAATAAGTACACAAAAGGAAATATACCCAAATATGTTGTCGGGTCACAGACAATACAACATCTAAAGGGAAGAAATATAAAATGCTACATATAACTCTTGGGTTTGAACTCGAAATACAAAATGAATCCTATCTAGATTTACAAATGGTAGGAAGCGGCTATAACAAAATCCCACAATAGTCCGCTTCTGCTACGGCTCCCAAGGTACTGAATAGAACAACATCATTGGTGTCCTTGTGGTGGGACACGTTTAATGATACAATATATATATATCAAAGGAGAAATATAAACGGGTCAGAGCCCGAGGTGTGAAAACATTTATAGCAAGTGTATTAAAAATGCATAATAAATACAACTGCATAATTTCATAATATAAGTGAAGTCGCACTCTCGTGGGATCCCCAAACTCGCCCCTCAACTAAAGCGCACACCTAAACGTATGCCCCAGAACCTCAATTATGCTACCCAACACATTCTAGGGACAAATCAACCTAAATCTACACATAGCCTACACCCGAGTAACCCACCATCTTATACATAACCCAAAAATACTCTCATTTCATAAAAGAATTCATTCCCAATTAACATATATCCGAGTACTAAGGACTAAACTTCTCTCCACTCCCAAAATTGCTCTACGTTTTGTGCGTGGGGCATCTCGCAAAGCAAAATCCAAATAAGGAAACACCCCGATACACTACTCCTTGACAATGTTGATCGTTGAGATCCATTATGCCCTCAACCCACAACCTATAACCCCAACTACTTACTATGGACAACTATCTCCAAGTATTTAAGTAAGATATCTCCTAGGATTCTTAGGATCTATATAACATTATTTTCGTTATAAATGCACGATCGTTAAACCCTATCAAGCATCTACACATAGCACATATATCACGCATTTAAAAACATCCATATCACACTCACTTGTAAGATGTATAAAAATATACATTTCACAATGCTATCATCTTCCAGGAATTACTCCCTTTATCCCGGGTTACCAACTAACGAACTATTATCACACCGCCCTGGTAATAAAATCAAAACGTAACGTATGGGAAGCGGTCATAGTTCCGAACCTAAAAGTGAGACCGATTCATACCCAAGAATTCTCACCAGAATAGAATCACAAAATAAATAATGGACGACTATGACCTGGGGACTATACGCGCCCTGCTCCTCAAGCCAGGGGCCACACCCACATCACGTAACCTCCCATGATAGCACATTCTCGGTATGCCCACACAATAATTATATATATCATTCACACTCTAGATATATACATGCGATCACATCATATATACAAACCATCACACAAGGTATATACATTCACACCATGTATATGCACATATAAATATATTTATATATACATACTATCTCCCGTCCGTATGTATGAAAATAATAAATTCGGCTATAGGTGTATATAGTCCTCATTATACTAGCCGACGTTATAACGCAAACTTTCCCAACTCATTTTAATAATACGATCTCTCACTTGAAACATATTCATCCATTACCCCTATGATATGAATAGTCTCCCAATATATCCAACATTAATGTTACTATCTCAAAATTTAACGTATGTATCACTCACTATACACCCCATCTATATCCGAATTCACATCGATATATAATAATTATCCCGGCTATAGGTACACACATAACTAATAGTCGGTAAACCTCAAGCTCAATCCTAAATTCATTTCACAATCCCATCATGCATTGGAATACCCATCGTTAATCACACATAGATATATAGTAACTATCCCGACTATAATTACGACACAACCTATTCTAGATGATAGTACAATCCCATCATTCTCAATTCCGCCTACGGTTCAGTTGCTCCTATGAACTCTTAGCATTACCGCATTTACGATTTATTCCTTAAGTTTATTATCACTAAGGATACACGACCTCTCTCTCTCATTGGTCCCCAATCATATCTAAATAGAATCCTATCGCTAGAAGGATTCGACACAAAAGTCAGCCTCACAATTTCACGCCATACCCTCACAACTCCCTCGAAGAGTCCTCAACCTTACGTCATATTTAACTCACTTCTTTTCTCTACATAGAACTCCCATCCCTAATGATATTTCCCACTACATCGATGTGACAAACTCTAATGCACATGAGTATAAGTTCCTAAAATAGCTCGATGCATCCCCACGATCACATCATGTGAGGAACCACCCAAAATATACAAAACGTATCTCTTACATCATATAATAATGTTCCGAATCGATAAACCCAATCGAAATGGAGTAAAACTCACCCTAGAAAAAACTAACAAAACAACCCTGTTTCCGAATCGATTCGGCCTGGTCCGAATTGATTTGGTCTCAAGGGCGAATCGATTCGCCCCTTATGCGAATCGATTTGGTCCAAAGGACCTGTGAGAATGTCTTAGGCCGAATCGATTCTCTTTGGGTCCAAATCGATTCGGTCACACATATCTGACACTTTTGCCTAAGCCGAATCGATTTTCTTAGGGGGCGAATCGATTCGGGTCTGCAGAACTTCGAAGGTTCCCCATTTCTGCACAAACCCACGAATCATATACCCAATTATAACCTCTTATCCCCATCATTCTTCAACCCAATTATGTTTCTAACATCAAAACTCATCATATATCTAATCCCATCAAGTTATATACCTTCAATACCATATATAAACACCAAATGCCAGATTTTACCCAAAAATCTAGGTTTTGATATATATACTCAAAATCCATATTTTTCTCCACAAATCATAAAATAAATTACACACATATATTATTTAGCAAGATTAAACACTTGCCTCGAGACCGCGTATTGGCCGGAATCTCCAAGCTTTCACCTCTCCCTTTTCCCATTCTCTCTCTCTCTAGAGCTCTCTCTTTCTCACAAATGAGATTGGCTTATTTCGTAAGCCGCTTAAGACTTTAAATCCTAAATCCAAACTTTAAATGATAATACACACTTTAAATGACTCGTTTACTCCTATTCGAGTCAAACTAACTTAAAATATTTCGGAATCGAAATAAATCCCAAGGACAGTCATTTTGACTATCTCGACCCATTCAGAATTAACCGCGCACTCCGAATCGTCATCCGAATTACTTTATAACATCCTCAAATTTTGACCTCAATTGCCAAAATTAAAATCCTCCAATTTAAATAAATTTTATTTCTCCCAAAATTTGAATTCTCAGTCCTAAAAATCACGGGGTATTACAATAAACCCACTTTAATTGTAAAGTCATTAGTTTTCCCACATATAGTCCTTACTATAGTCTTTGTGTTATCATAAATATCTTTAATGACTTTAATATAACTCTTAAGGATTCTTTTCCTCCTTTTAGCCCACCAATTTATATTCCTAGGTACTCACTCTATCATAAGCTTTTTCTAAATATATAAAGACCATATATAAGTTTTTATTCTTACTTATACATTTCTCCATTAATTGTCTTAATAAGTAAATAGCTTCCGTGGTGGATCTCCCTGGCAGAAATTCAAATTGATTTTTTGAAATAGTTAACTCTTTTCTTAATCGTTGTTCTATAACTTCTTCCCATAATTTCATAGTGTGACTCATCAGTTTGATTCCTCTATAATTACCGCATTTTTGTATTTCCCCTTTTATTTTTATACAATGGTATTATGGTTCTTTTCCTCCACTCATATGGAATGTTTCCTTCTCTTAAAATTTTATTAAATAAGTATGTTAACCATTCTACTCCTAGACTTCCAAGGGTTCTCCACACCTCTATGGGTATTTTATTTGGGCCAACCTCTTTATTCTTTCCCATTTTCCTTATTAATATATCTACTTCTTTTTCAGTAATCGGACATACCATTCCTATTCTATTCAACATTCTCAACATCTTTTTTGGATATTGTTTATTCAATAATCCCTGAAAATACTCTTCCCATCTATCTAGAATTTCTTTATCATTAATTAATATATTTGGATTTACGTCTTTAATACACTTAACTGGACCCATATCCCTTTATTCTTTGCCAATTTATATATTTCCTTTTCACCTTCCTTTGTACCTAATTTATTATAAAGATTATCTAGTGCGTTATGTTGCGCATTTCTAATAATACTTGTACTTCACTTTATAACTTCTTATACTTTTCTAGATCTTCTTGATTTTTACTCTTTTGCCACTCTTTAAAACTTACTCATTTCTTTTGTATTATCTTTTGCACTTCCTCATTCCACCACCAAGTCTTATTTTTTATGAAACTTCTTCCTTTAGCCTCACCTAAAACTTGCTTACCTATTTTCTCGATATCATTCTTTCTTTTGACCAAATGTTGTTAACATTGTCGTTCCAATTCCACTTCATGTTTAACAGAAACTTGTGTCTGAATTCAATATCTTTACATCCTTTTAAATCCTTCCATTTTATATTTTGATAACCTAGTTTCTCTTTTCAATACTTAGATACTTTAATTGCTAAGTCTATTACTAATAGACGATGTTGATTTGTTAAGCTTTCACCTGGTATAACTTTACAGTCTTTGCATGTGTGCAAGTCTCTTATTCTAAGTAAGCAATAGTCTATTTGAGTTTTATTCTCTCCGCTTTTAAATGTTATTAGATGTTCTTCCCCTTTTAAAAAAAAGTGTTTGTTAATGATAGATCATATGCTTTATCAAATTCTAATAAAGTTTCCCCTCCTTCATTTCTCGTACCAAAACCACAACCTACGTGTAACCTTGGAAAACCATCACATTCTACTCCTACATGTCCATTTAAGTCGCCTCCCAGAAAATGTTTTCATGAGTAGGAATTTGTTGTAATACTTCGTCTAATAATTCCCAAAATGATTTCTTAACATTTTCATCTAAAGATCCTTGGGGCGCATAAGCACTTAAAATATTCAATATCGTCTTATCTAATACGATCTTAATACTCACTAATCTATCTCCCCATCGCTTAACATCCACAACTTTATCTTTCATACAGTGATCAACAACAATACCCACCCCATTTCTACGATTATATATCCCTCCCGAGTAAAATAATTTATAACATTCTCTTATCTCCCTAGCCTCTTCCCCTTTCCATTTAGTTTCTTGCAGGCATGCTATGTTGATTTTCCTCCGTTTTAAAGTGTCCATGATTTCTTTACACTTGCCAGTTAGTGTGCCTAAATTCCACGTACCAAATCTGATTTTATGTAGATTATTTTTATTTACGTTTCTTCTTTTAATTAGAGAATCCATCACAAGATTTGACATAAATTTTACAGTCGGTTGTCAACCTGACACTAACCCCCCTCGTTTCACATCCGGATTCGGGCACCGGCAAAGGTAGAGTGAAAAAAATTAATTAATCAAGTATTAAATTAATAAAATACTCTTATAGATAAAGATGCAAAATAAATATGTTAAAAACAAAATTAAGAGTACACTAATATGTACCAGCAATAAATATACCAACAATGATATAAAGTACAAATAAAACATATGTAAGTATAAACTCATAAAATTTAACTAAAGTACGCGAAAGTTAGATGAATAAAATGAATAAAATAATGGAAAATACTAGAATAGTAAATGATGGAAATAACACACCTGGGATTGCAAATCTCACGGCAATGGGTCGTCTTGCAATGTTGCTCTCACAAATATACTTTAAAGAAAAAAAAGCCCTGTTACAGAATATGCAACCTTAATTCGGTTGATCACAGCCTTGTTATACTTTCTGGTGAAACTCTTTGGTTATAAACTCTCTAATCCCGGAATTAGCCTAATGGGCCTAGCCTAGTTGACCCATATACCCCTGTAAGAGCCCGGTATAGTCTAAAACTCCCCCGAAACCCATATAATACACACGGGTACATTATTACACCTATTTGGACCCATTCAGAATCAAATGTGACCTCGAAATCACCATCCGAGTCACTCTACAAAATGTTCCTATCTCGACTTTAACACAACCTACACACGACCCCCAGTTGAGATATGACATAGTTCCATCGTTATTACTCTCTATGACGTAAAATAATTATCACATATTATTTACTACACACTTAGTAAACTTATTCCATAAATATTAATCATAATCTCTCCCGATCAATATTCAATAAACACATAATATTTTATTTAATTAAATTACTGCACACGTGTAATTTAAAATGCCCGAATTAATTAAATTCTAAGTGCTCGAAAATGTAAGGTGTTACAAGGAGTCGAGTGAACCAAAGGAGATTAAGCCTTGGTAGGAGCCGTGGGATTGTGATCTAAGGAATATTGGGACTTAGGTCATCGGAATAATCTAAGGTGTTAGGAAACCTATAATATTTTCCTTCATATTTGCTTATATGGCACTGTCGTGCTTATTGCATTGATACTTTTATATTAACTCTCTTACTATATCTTTTATTTGTTAAATATTAACACTGGAAGGTGGGTTGAGGACTTGATTTAACCATTGCTGAGCTATTTGAGCTCATCCCTTCCATATTCCTTATTTCCTCAGAATAAAGGTCGCGGTGTGTTAGAGATCGCAGAGGGTTAGAGGTCGAGGAACTGAGTACTAGATGCCGCAACCTATTATCACAATCCGTGGATAGTTCTGTCTCTGGGAGCTTTTGAGGAAAATCTAAATACTTATGCCATCTCTAGGTTATAATCTTTTAAGTTTATATATTAAGTAATCATTTGAAGAGAACTAATGTTATATTATGTTTCATGGCTTGTATTTCGAGATAATTATAATTATTAATGGAAGTAGTATCCATTTGCTAAATATTTTTATGGAGACTTATTCTAGTAAATTATGATTAAATTTTGCTAACTCTGATGATGAGGCTGAGGCCTTACTAGAAGGTCGTAGCAGTGTAATATTTTCCCTAATTATAACCAAGTAATATTTTAAATTCTGAGCAAAAAGTGACCTAGCGATCGTGGCCAGATAGGGCAGGATGCGTGGCGTCACAGTTAGTATTAGAGCGGTCGACCTAAGAAAAATAGGAGTGTTAGAAATATTTTGATTTAAGTTATTTTAAGACCTATCCCTAGGATGATAAACTCATACGTACGTAAATTTCCTTAGGAATATATGGTTAGAGGAAAGATTATCGAAATAGCCACAAACAGTATTGAGGCCGTGAAACTTGTCATCCCTAATGTTGTTTTTGAAATGGTAATTGGGTTCACAGAAGCCCTACCTCACGAAATGGCAGCAAGGGTAGTTTAGACAAGGCCTGTTGGCTGCACTATTGAGTATTTTAAGAAGTTAGGGTTATAGCCTTTTAAGGGGGAGGATGGCCCTTTGAAGAACGATGCCTAGTTTTGGAAGATAAAAAAGATATTTACAGTAATAAATTGTACCGACGAGAAAAAGGTGCATTTTGCCTCTTTTATATTTGAGGCAAAGACAAATCACTAGTGGTTTATGATAAAAAAAAATGACCCAACTAGTGGAAGAGGCTACAGTTATATGCTGGACCAGATGCAAATAACACTTTTTGAAAATTACATCTCTGTCGCAACTGTGGAAAAGCTAGAAGTAGATCTAACTCAAGGAACCATGTATGTGGCTCAATATGAGACAAAGTTTGCTGAATTATCATACTTTGCCCCTATCTTGTACACACCGAGGAGAAAAAAGTAAAGAAGTTTGAGAGGGGATTGAAGAAGGGACTCTGCAGCCGAGTGCTGGGACTAAGACTAAAAACTTACACGGAGCTGGTTGAGGTGCCCAAATCATAAAACACGATTTTGAGGGCGGAGTGAAGGTAAAAGGAGGAAAAAAGGGCAGATAAGATGGACTAAGGAAGCAAGATAAGGCATGGAGGCAAGATCAAAGGATACGGACCCATCAGGGGACCGCGAAAGGAAAAGTGGATGTCACGGATGTAGTGTGCTTCAAGTGCGGCCCTAAAGGGCATTTTGCTAGGGCTTACCTACTAGGAATGAGCTGCTACAACTGTGAAAAACCTGATAATAAGGTTAAAGACTGCAGACTGCTAAGGAAAGATTCAGACAAGTCGTGATCTCCTACCAGAGTCTTTTCCTTCAATGCTAAGGAGGCTAAGAATGCTGAAGACATGATAGCAGGTACCATTACTATAAATGAGATAAATGCTTATGTGCTTTGTTATTCTGGAGCCACACACTCCTTTGTATCCACCACTTTTTCATGTAAAATTAAGATGATTCCGCAGACACTAAACCCACTATTAGTGATTGACACCCCGGTAAGGGTCTCTTCAGAGACCGCGATCATGTATGAGGGTTGTGTCATGGAGATAGGAGGTCAAAATTTTAGAGTTTATTTGATTTCATTAGAAATGGAGTACTTCAATGTAATCTTAGGCATGGATTTGTTATCCACTCACTTTACTAGGATAGGTTGTGCTAATAGGGAATTACCTTGTCTTGTTCTGGAAAGACCGAGGTTAGTTTTAAGGGAACTAAACCTAGTAGAAAACCTTTGCTCATGTTAGCCTTGAGGGATAAAATGATGTTAAATGGTGGATGTTTCGACTACCTATCCTATATGAGAGACCTAGAGAAGGTCACAACCATATTAGAAGGTGTGCTTGTAGCCGTAAAATTTAGTGATGTTTTCCCAAAAGAGTTAAAATGGTTACCCCCTAATAGAGAAATTGAGTTTACTATCGACCTTATGTCTGGGTTCATGCCTAATTCGAAGACACTTTATAGGATGACTCCCACGGAATTGAAAGATTTGAAGGGGACGTTGCATGACTTCTTAGGTCGCAGCTTCATAAGGCCTAGCACTTCCTGTAATGACCCCACTTTTATATGCTCATATATAGTTTCTTTTTGCAATTGAGTCTGACTTATTATTTGATAAATGTTGTATTATTACAAATGTGATATTATAGGTTCTTAATATGACGAAACCCAATTTTAAATTTGAAGAATCAACTGTAAAATTGTCAAATTGAAGTTTTATGACACATCCTAAGCTAAATGATAAGTTTTGGGGTAGAAAATATAATTTTATGAAATTTTAGGGACTTGATTATAATTTAGAAAGTTTCAGGGACCAAATTGAAAAATAAAAAGGACCTTTTTATAAATAAAATATTTTCAGGGACCTCCAAGAAATATTGAAAATATATAATGTAAAATTATCAAAATGCCCTTCATGTGTAAAATGACCCTTATACCCTTGATACCTTTTCACCTCGTGCTTGACACCTCATGACATGTCATCCATATAGATAAATCTTAAACACGTGTCATCGTTAGAGAGAAATATAAAACACGTGTCATTGTTCGGTGAAATAAGACTACAAGACCCCTTCGTGGCGCGACACTTCAACGTTGACTCACCATTGTAAAAGCTTGGTCAGCTAGACACGTGTCAACGTCATGATATCTCTGGAAAACTATAAATAAGGCCTTTAGGATCATTTAAACTCAAACCAATTCCTTGGTAAAAAGTGAGAGAAAGTGCGGGAAAGTTTAAGAAGAAGTTCTATCTTAACGAGTGATCCAAGACTCCATATCGGTAGTTTCGAACCTCTATTTTAGGTGAGCACTCTATGACATTCCTTGTGTCATTAAATTATATGATATTATGCAAGTTATATATTTTGTGAACTTCTTTTATTCTCAAAATGCATCTAACAATGATGATTGATTCCTTATGATATGTTTATATTTTTCCATATAGACATACCGATTAAAATGAGAATTGAAAATGATATTGAATTTTGAAAATAAGATTTGGCCTAAGGGACCTTTTTTACTGACTGACCCTCCCAGCAGGGTTATCGCTGGTGTGCCCTAAATAAGGCGTTGTGACGAACAAGTTCAATTGACACTCTACTACCGGAGAATAATACGGTAGAAGAATACGGTATTAGAGTGTACTTGGCAATTAAATTGATATGATTAAAAGAAAAAGATATTGCCTTTGATTGGTTACATATGTTCTATTCTGAGCTATTCACTTCTATATACTGTCATTTCAAATTATATACTACAAGTTTCCATCCATATATGTATATGTCTTCTCTTTTGATTTGAATAGGTATCAAATTTATAAAAAACCTTGGAATGTCTGGAGATTGAAACTCATTCGTCTTTTAGCTGATGATAAATAACCATTTTTTAAGAAATGTTTAGTCTCGCGGATGGAACGAAAAAGGACTATGTTGAAGATTTAGCTTTTAGAGCTCTTTTTGTTATTTTAAGTAAAATATTTGTTTTATCATTTAAAGCATGTTTCTCTCTCTTGTAATAAGTTTTAAATTGTCTTAATTTGTAACTTGTTGTATTTTTAATATATATGAAGTTTCCTTTTAGAAATGTCTGATGACATAATTCCTTCACTTTCAGTATTTCACGATTCATAACCATGTGATTGTATTTCCGTTGCATTTATTTAAGGAAACAATTGAAGTCGGAATATTTATTTCCTTGGTGGCATGTCAAGACACTCATTCCCTACTACTAATTTTGGGATGGGGTCGTGACATTTCCCCTTGGGGTGCCCCGATGCTTTTTATTAAGAAAAATGATGGGTTTATGATGATATGCATAGATTATAGATAATTGGACAAGTTGGCCCTAAAGAACAAGTACTCTTTACCTAAGGTTGATGATCTTTTTAACCAATTGAAGGATGCTAGATGCTTCTCTAAAATTGATTTGAGGTCTAGTTATCACCAACTTAAGATAAGTGATATAGACAATTACAAGACAACCTATAGAACAAAGTATGGTCATTATGAGTTTGTAGTGATTCCTTTTGGGGTAACAAATGCCCCGACTGCATTTATGGATTTAATGAATAGGGTGTTGAGGACCTTCATGCACAAATTTGTAATTGTTTTCATTGATGATATATTAGTTTATTCTAAGAATGCGAAGGAGCATGAGGATCACCTCCGTAGATTGTTTGAGGTTCTTAGGAGAGAGGCTATATGCAAAAATTTCTAAGTGTGAATTATGGCTGGAGGAGATAGCATTCTTTGACATAAAAAAGGTCTGGCCGTGGACCTTGGGAAGGTCGCATCCATTATTGATTGGGAGAGACTGATGACCATGACCGAGGTTATGAGCTTCCTCGGCCTAACATGTTATTATAGGATATTTGTAGAGGGATTTTACAAGATTGTCGTGCCCTTAACCTAGTTAACTCAGAAGGGCAAGAAATTTATATGGTCCGCGGAGTGTGAAAAGAGTTTTCAAAAGATAAAAGGAAAATTTAGTGGACCTGCCTATTTTAGCTTTACCCAAGGAGGATGGAGATTATGTGATATATAGTGATGCCTCAAGCCCTAGCCTAGTATGTGTACTAATGAAGAATGGTGAGGTGATTGCTTATGCCTCTAGGCAATCGAGTCCTCATGAGAAGAACAATGCTACACATGACTTAGAGTGTGCGATAGTAGTCGTTGACTTCAAAATTTTGAGACAACACTTGTATGGAGAGAGTTGTGAGATACATCGACCATAAGAGCTTAACCTATATTTTCACCCAAAGATATTTTAATATGAGGCAGATGAGATGGTTAAAACTAATTAAGAATTATGATTTCTTGATTAAGTATTACTCAAGAAAGGCTAATGTAGTGGTTGATGACTTAAGTAAGAAGGTTTCTCTTAGTGTCTTGATAATTACTAGCCAATATCACATTCTTAGAGATTTGTAGACAATGGGGATTAAGGTTGTAAACTATATGATCCGCGGACATCTAAGGGCCCTTATTGTGGAACCAAGTTTAATTGAAAGGATAAGGATAGCTCAGGTAGCGAAACTGAACCTTCAAACAATCCATGGACTTGTAGATAAAGGGGAAAAGATGTAACACCCCGTATTTTTGTACTTTTAATATTTAATTAATTCGGATAATTTTAAATTACTTGTGTGTCATAATTTAATTGAATTAACTATGTTAATAGTCATTTATATATTAATCGGGAGAGAAATGGTTAATATTTAAGGAATTTAAATTACTAAGTGAATAGTAATAATTCATTTACGTCATAACGTGTATTAGTGGCGGGGCATTTATTTATCTCAGCTGGGAGTCGGGTATAGAATAATTTAGGTGTGAGATATTAATTTTTATAAATTAATTTGGATGTCAATTTTGCGTGCACAGTTGAGTTCGGATGGGCCGAGATAGTCGGAAAAGTGTAGCCGGGGGTAGTAAATGGGTCACGGGGTATTTTTGGGCATAACCGGGCCCACACAGGGGTATTTGGGTCGTTTAATTAGGTCCATGTGACTAAAAATGGTATTTTGATATAAAACCTAAGTTTAGGAGTTGTGGGCAGCCATAACACAACTGGGAGAAATCTGAGAACGTAGAGGAACAAAAAGGGAGAACTCTTGCGAGCCAACAGGAAAAACAAGGGATGTGTCCTTCAACAAACCAAATCTCTACACCAAAGGAATAATCAGACTCTACGAATCATAAGGCAAGTGGTCAAACTTTCTTTTAAGTTAATTGCATTTTATAATTCATATCATGGTGGGTGTGTTGGACACAAAGGATTTTTGGATTGGGTTGACATAATTTGGATTTTTATTTGTGGGTATTACAATTGAAATTTACGAACTAATAGAGGTATTTATAAATTCGGGTTTTACTTTTGAGGGATGTATACGTATGAATTTATAATTAGTGTTGTGATCATTACACTTTTGATTAGAAGTTAAATTTAAGATGGAATTGTTACACATCTGGTGGGAATTGATTTAACCATTTTGGAATGATTTAGATATACTGTAAGGAATTTGAAAGCTGTTATTAATTACCGAACCTATTTGAATGGTGATAGTAAGGTTTAGACTTAAAATTTGGGGTTATGGGTAAATATCCTAAATGCTTACAGTTATATGAATCTGGGTAAAAAGCTTCAAAGAAGCTGTCAATGGCGAAGGGAACTGAACGAAAGAGAAGAGGGAGGAAAATCTTTAGGTCGCTCAAACGACCTAGTATAAGGTTCGAGCGACGTATAAGGCTTGCTCAAGCGAGATGGAAAATCCGACCACTTTTTGATACTTTAGTGATTAGGCAATTGATGAATTATGAGGACGATAAATTTCGTACAGTAGGATCCTTTTTTACTTGGGTTGATTTGGGGACTTTATGGACGAACAATATATGTTGACTTTTGAGTAATTAATGTGTAAGAAAAACATTAACGTAAAAATAAATTAATATGTGTGTGTCAAACTTATTAAAAAGGGAATCTGGGCATTAAATTCTGAATATTAATATACGGGCCAAGTGAGCAAGTCGAGGAATATTGGGTAAGTGACACCAATGTGTTAGATTAACTATTGAGAGAAATAAATTAATTTGGAGTCAGAATATAGACTCAGGTAATATTAACTTACGGGCCAAGTGAGCGAGTTCGGGTATATTGGTTGAGAGACATCAAGGTAATCAAATTAATTAATAGGTAAATTAATTAAATTAGAGTCATACCATAGACTCGGGAATATATAGGCTAGTGTTACAGATTTTGGTACACGGTAAAGCCGGGATTTAAATTAATATATATATATATATATATATATATATATATATATATATATTGTGCGCCTATAAGTATCCGTGACTAGTTATTTATTTAAATTATATACTTTAGTGCTATCAAGGGAGGTTGCGCGATGTGGGTGAATCCCCTAGCTTGAGGAGTATGGCGAGTATATCCAGGGGTCATAACGTCCAAATATAGATGTGAAGCATTGAGATTCGTGTCCTCATTACTCAGGGGAAAAATGACCGCCTCCATTACGTTTATTATTTATGTTCCGATTTCGGCGGGCCATAGTCGTCTCGGAAATTCAGGTGGGGCTGAGTAGACCTGGGATGATAGAACTTTAGAGAATACATGCGGTGAGTTATTAGTCGGGAGGATGGGCAATTATATATTCAACATATGTGTGAATTTTGTACTATGATCTTACATATATAATGGGATAAATAGCTATATACGGGTAATTTAATACATGAAGTGAATTGCATGAATTATATAAGTAGTGTGAATGTGATATGGACTTAAAGGAAAGATGATTATTTAAGTTAAAGTGATAAATAATTTATATATCATATTTTAAACATACTCGGGGTTGAATAGTGTGTCAGGAAGGAATTATAACAACATCTAGTTACGGGATAGATGACTATGTGGGTTATAAAGAATGTGTTAGGTGTGCACTTTAGTTTAGGGGTGAGTATGTCCTCAAGAGAGTGCGACACTAGATTAAATATGAAGAGCATTCATGCAATTTAAATTACTGCAATTTAATCACTTGCTAAATACTTTCAATGTGTTTTGGGTTCTAACCCTTGCTATCAAAAAATTGCAAAACCTTTTAGGTGTCCAGCCATAGGGATGCCAGGCTTGATTCTATTCCAGGGATTCGCAACTGCGGCATATGTGGATGTTGCAGGATTTGGATAGACGCATCTATTTCTCTATTCCTGGTGTAGGGATTCATATCAGTCTATCTCGAGCATGTCGCTCACAGTTTTATTTAGTTTCTTTTTAGATTGTATGGGATTTATTACTCTCTGTTAGTTTGGTGTGGTTTTGGTTTTAGCCGATGGTTTATTTGGCAAGACTTTTATTTTTCTATGTGATGATTGATTCTATCAGCTTTGGATGTTTTATTTTAATTCTGCACTTATTTTTGTCTTGGATTAATAAAGATAAAATTGGCACCAGCTTTTTGAATACTAGGTGGTTAGTAAGTTTAAAAAAAAAAGGTTGATCGACAGTGATGCTAAGAATGAACCAAATGAGATTCATTTTTTAATTTGATATATGACTGATCACCAGGTATTTTAATTGGCGGGTATCAAAGAATCAGGTTCTAGTGTCCATAGGATTTGTACGGATTTTTACATTTCAGCGTACCGTTCTGTTGATATAGAGCCCTATTATTAGGACTGTTGCTTTATTTTCACGCTTATAAGTTATCGTACTTATGCTATTTAGTTTTGCATTAATAGTCAACTAATACAACTCGTTGAAATACCAAATGCCACCTAAGAGAGGCACCTGTTAGGGAAACATCCAGGGATGAGGAGAGGGAGACTCAGCAGGAGCCAGAGGTGCCTCAACCACAGGCCCCACTAGGGTTGGTGACGACATCTCAGATGGTAGAGTTGGTGGACCAGGAAGTCAATGCAGTGATGGAAGCCCATTTCCCTCAGCCTCAGCCACATCAGCCAGTGGCTCTAGTTATTCAGGCCCACCCGGGGCCGTCAGAGTGACAGTTAGTACGAGAGGCCTTTCAGAAGGTCCATCCACCAGAATTTTAGGGGAGTTCAGAGGTGGTGCTAGCGTGTCAGTGGAAGAAAGACATACAGTGTCAGTTGTGCATGGTTGACTGCAGTGAGGTAAGAGGAAGATGTTAGCCACTTCCAAGTTAATCGGGGCAGTTCTAGAGTGATGGAAGTCCATCACCACTATTGGATACACGGATTCGATGACAATTGATGACTTCTGGGTGTGGTTTGACTGCAAGTACCTTCCTCCAGTAGTTAAGTCCGAGACGAGGAGGAAATTCAGTGAGGTGACTCAGGGAGATCATATAGTGGAAGAGTATGAGGAAGAGTTTACCCGTTTATCAAATTTTGTGCTGGACGAGGTGAGCAACGAGGAGTGGAAGAAGGATAGGTTTGTGACTGGTTTAACTTGGAGGATCAGACAAGATTTGATAGGAAACCCCGCACTGGTGACGTATACTGACGTTTTTAATGCTTCTTTATTGCACTGCCAAGACCATCGCTTCCATCTGAAGGGAAGCAAGAGGGGAGGCGAGTCGGACCAGCAGGGCAAGGCAGGTGGGAGTGTTACTAGCGGAGCCCTGCAGCTGACAAGTAGCCAGTAGGGACATGCTTTCCAGTAGAGGAATCAGGCTAGTTTCTTATAGCAAGGTCAAGGGTTCAGGCAGGTCCAATAGGGCCCTAATCAGCAGCAGTAGGTTCCTTAGGGCCGACAGGGCCAAGGAAACAATGAAGGAGGCCATCAGGGCCAACACCAGGGATAGCCTCGTCAGGGCAGCGATAGGGAGACGGTTAGAAGCGTTGCTTCATTGTGGCCAAATGAGACATTTTAAGAGGGAATGACCACAGAGAGGTAGGGTCCAACAACAGGGTGGCAAGCAGGGGTAGCATGTACAGATGCCTCCAGTGGAATTAGCTCCACCAGCCCCAAAGCAACAGGGGCCTATGCACTATGGGGATGTGTATAACATTCGGGATGTCCCCATTACAGCAGCACATCAGGCACCGCCAACAGTTGAGGGTATGTTTCCTATTTATGGCCATGAGGGTAGGATGCTTTTTGATACTGGGGCATCACGTTCTTTTATTAAAACCATATTTACAGGAGTCACCGGTTTGTTAGAGACCGCGGGTAGTCTCCTTATGTGTGTAGAGTCACCAATGGGTAGTGGATCACTTATACATTCGATATGTAAAGGAGTGGACATAAGGATTAAGAGACTGAGTTTAGCAACGGGCCTTCTAGTATTAGATATGAAGGGGTATGATGTCATCCTAGGCATGGATTGGTTGGCAAGATACAGGGCGACGATAGATTGATTTGAGAGGACCATCGTGTTCTCCATTCCGGGACAAGAGATGTTCCTCATGGCGATGCCTCTTCTCGAGGGAGGGTCGCGCACTCATTTATACTATATTGAGGAGGAGACCTCACAAGAGGTGGTGATTCCGTTAGACTCGATTCCAGTCATGAGGGATTTCGAGGATCTATCTTAGGAGATACCAGGGTTGCCACCCAGCAGGGAGATTGAGTTCGTTATCGATTTAGCACCAGGTTTGAGGTCGATAGCCCAAGCACCTTATTGCATGGCCCCTTCATAGATGCGTGAGCTGAGAGAGAAGATTCAACAGCTTTTGGGCCAGGGTTTTATTCGGAGAAGCACATCGCCGTGGGTTGCGCCTGTGTTGTTCATGAAGAAAAGGGATGGTTCGCTTCGATTATGCGTAGACTACAGGGAGCTAAATAAGGTGACGATATGGAATAAGTATCCGTTTCCGAGGATAGATGACTTGTTTGATCAATTAAGAGGGGCAGCACACTTCTCAAAGGTTGATTTCAGGTCAGGGTATCATCAACTGCGTATTAGAGAGGAGGATGCTCCTAAGACCGCTTTTCAATCACGGTATGGATCCTACGAGTTCAGGGTGATGCCGTTTGGGCTCACAAATGTGCCATTAGTGTTCATGGATCTCATGAACATGGTTTTCAGAGAGTATCTCGATCGGTTCGTTATCGTGTCCTTTGATGACATTTTGGTTTACTCCCGCACTGAGGAGGAGCATGCAGAGCACCTGCATATAGTTCTGCAGACACTACGGGACCACCAACTTTATGCCAAATTAGGGAAGTGTAGATTTTGGCTATGAGAGGTGTAGTTCTTCGTCCATATTGTGTCAGACCGGGGTATTGCTGTTGATCCGAGTAAGGTATCAGCGGTGAGGGAGTGGGTCAGCCCACGACAGTGACATAGATTCGTATCTTTCTGGGGTTGGTCAGGTATTACTGGCATTTCATTAAGGGGTTTTCTAAGATTGCGGGTCCATTGATAAATCTGACTCGTAAGGGGGTACCATTTGTATGGAGTGATCACTGTCAGTTAGCTTTCGATGAGCTAAAGGACAAGTTGACATAAGCGCCCGTACTTACTTTGCTTAGGGGAGGATTGTAGTATCGGGTCTACATTGATGCGTCCTTACAGGGACTTGGGGGTGTGTTATAGCAGGAGGAGAGGGCTATAGATTATGCGTCCCGTAAGCTTAAGCCCCATGAGAAGAATTACCCCACCCACGACCTAGAGTTGGCAGCGGTCATTTTTGCCTTGAGGATATGGAGGCATTATCTTTTGGGAGAGCAGTTTACTCTATTCACGGATCACAAGTCACTTCAGTATCTCTTTACACAGAAGGATCTGAATATGAGGGAGAGGCAGTGGCTAGAATTCGTGAAAGATTACCAGTTTGATATCCAGTATCATCTTGGTAAGGCTAACGTGGTAGCATACGCGTTGAGCCAGAGGCCCAATAGGGGGATAGAAGAGGTCTGGAAGGCCAACTGGAGTGAGCTTCGACACGATGATGATGTCTCCAAGGCATGTATGTCAGCTTTATCTATCAGTACTGATATTATCATGCGGGTTGTGAGGGCACAAGTGGAGGATCAGATCTGCCGAGATAGTATACGTCAGCTACTAGCCGAGGGAACAGAGTGTTATTCGCTTAGTTTAGAGGGAAGCCTACGCTTGAATGGGAGGTTAGTCGTGCCAGAGGATGAGGATTTGAGGCATGCGATTATGATCTAGTCCCATGGCTCGAGATTTGCAGTACATCTCGGCGGGGATAAGATGTACCAGGATACAAGGAGGCAGTACTTGTGGGCAGGGATGAAACAGGACATAACATAGTTTGTCTCAAAATTCACCACGTGTCAGCTTGTGAAAGTTGATCATCAGAGACCTCTAGGAATGCTACAGCTATTGGAGATTCTCGTGTGAAATTGGAGAGTATCTCCATAGACTTCATTATAGGGTTGCCTACATCACATAGGGGTCACGATTCCATATGGGTGATTTTGGATCGATTGAGCAAGGTAGCCCATTTCTTACTGGTTCGCACAAATTTTGAGATGATGCGTTACACACAACTGTTCATAACGGAGATAGTTAAGCTACACGGGGTGTCGATTATCATTGTGTCTGACATAGATAAGATTTTTGTGTCTCACTTTTGGCAGAGCTTTCAGGAGGCCATGGGCACAAAGTTGCATTTTAGCACCACCTACCATCCACGGACAGACGGGCAGACTGACAAAGTTAATCAGATGCTGGAGGATATACTGAGGATGTGCATTTTTTACCTTGGGGGAGTATGGGAGTGATACTTCCCTTTGGTAGAGTTTACGTATAATAACTCTTACCAGTTTACGATTAGCATGGCACCATTTGAGGATCTTTATGGGAGACCTTGTTGTTCGCCCGCCTGTTGGTTAGAGGTGGGGGACAACAAATTATTTGTGATACCTCGTCTACTAAAATACCGGGTGGCCAGCCCATGATCAAAATAAAATGTTGGTCTCATATGGCTCATTCTTAGCATCATTGTCAAAAACTTTTTAAAGTTACTAACCACCTAGTAATTAATTAGACTGGGGCCAAATTTTATCTTTCTTTAATTGACAACATGCGGAAATCAAATAATAATTAAATCATTCACACAAACTGATATATGAATCCAACACAGATGAATAACATAAATAAAGGTGACCGAATCAACCATCGATTCAACAATAAACTGAAACAAATATCCTTAATACACAAGTTACATAGATAAACTGCATACTGAATCTGAGGGTGACATTCCCAAATGAGTACTGAAGTAAAGATCCTACACTAGAGATAAATGAGATAAACGTCTATAGCAAAGCCCTGTAACTTCCACAAGAGTTGCAGTTGCGCATCCCTGGATAGAATCCTCAAATAGGGCATCCCTGTGGTTGGACACCTAAAATGTTTTGGAAAAGATTTTGATACGGGTCAGAGCCCAAGTAAAACATTTTGAAAATATTTAGCAAGCACTTAAATTGAAATAATTAAATATGCATGCACACTTTTCATATTTAAGATAGTGTCGCACTCTCTTGAGATATAACTCACCCCTCATCTAATGTGCACACTTAATGCTCGCCTTCTACCTTTCCTAGCTAAGCTACTCCACCTAACTAGCCAAATCTAATCTCCTTCTACATAATAATTCGTTATGCCTACTCGTATTGCCGATACAATACGTTACCGAATTTCCTTGTCTTTTCTCCCATTATAAATTTCTCAGTATATGTTTATTTCTCCCCATAATATAGTTATTTTTAATGTCAATATCTTTCTCTTCTACTAAACCCACCCAATAGAATAAAATCACAAGTATACATATATCACACTATTATATATATATACACTAATACGTCACCCCTAAGTTGAGCTGCGGTGCGTGTATACTATGCTATTATGTCCTGATACATCATCTACCAAACACACGTAGTAGAATAAATCACACGTATATATATTTATCAGACTAATTATATATATACAATAAATCACCCCGAGGCTGAGACATGTGGTGCATGCATACTCTGCTATCAAGTCCCGGTACATCACGCACTGTATAAAGGACTACAGATTCCGAATCACTCTGGAACCGTATCAATACAAATCACACATATTGGAGGCGAACACAGACCACGACTTTATGGTCTATGCATATACCTACGCACCCATATCACCCACCGATAAGTCCTCCTTAGACCCTATGCTCTGAGGTACCAAATCTAAAATCCCCCTTAAGGCTCATCAGGATAAGACTATCCCCTTTAAAATACCTCAAGTGATAGCAAGTATGGTAGGCATGTCATACACGTAATAAATCTTACAAATCACTATAGGTATACACACAACCTATATCATATTTCCAATACATAGCATATATATCTCCCGAATATCCAACGTATTATTTAATTCCAATTAGACTTCTTATCATATATTCCCGAGTATCCCGCACTACTCAAAGTATGCCAATTATCCTTTAAATATCGTAGTAGGTAATTCACTCATATCCTACTGATCTAAGTCATAGGTTCGTTCATTCCCCAAATTCCTTATATTTCAAATCACCCCGATTAATCTAATCAATTTCACATTAATTAATTTATTAAAGTAGTGTCACCCACTACAACACCCCGACTCATTCATTCGGTCCATATCTTCACCATTTAGAATGTATCACCCCAAGTCCCACCATTTGATAAAATACCCTTTATTAAATTCAATATTCGATAATTTCTTATATACATCTATAATAAATTAAATCGATTACTATGTGCCTCACTTCCTTCGCACTCACCTAAAATATCCGAGACATGACCCCGACTCTTAATTCCATATGTATTATATTACATTCATATTTTTATTTCAAGATACTAAGCACATCTCAATCTAGTCCGTATCCCAATTTCAATCCGAAATTTCCATTCGAATCCGTTCATATATTTTCGAGGGTTGTTCATCCCAAACACTCTAAATCCATACCACTATGTTCATTCCCATCCAATTTTAAGGTAAAATTAATGTTCCTTAATATTTTACAGAGTCCTACACTCATCTACGGACATCCCTAAAAATCCAAAATTTATTTCTCACAAAGGATTCCTGTTTCAGACACTCTGTCATATAAAAATCATTACTAATTCAAAAAAATTTAGAAAATATGAGGTCAATGCCCATGCGACTGTGGCGAACAGATCTACAAGTTTCGTGTTTTGACAAACAAGTAAATCGGATCGGTGCTGCCTCAAAATTAGACCGTTCCAACGGACTACGAATCATCTTCTTCTCTAACTCATTTTTCTCCATTTATAACTCTCAAACCTCCATGGATTTAACCCAAACATCAACTCAATTGACACCCCATGTTTATTACATCTATAAACAGGTTCTAAAACTAATATATGTCATCAATCATCATTTATTCTCATTAAAACTTCTAGGGTTCATGAATTGGGGTTTTCTCAAAATTTCTTAAATCACGAATTCAATTCGATTCAATAATTCAAATTCAACAACAATTCCTACTGGGTTTTAGATTATAAATCATATTCTAACATCATATGATAGTTTTCTCACATTAATTAAACATAAATCTTACCTTAAATGCTTAAATCTTCAAAAACCCAATTTTAACATGTGTCACCCTCCCAAAACAAATTCTTCATCATACCCACTATTAGATGAATTGAAATACTGCAATTTAGATTGAAAGCAAGTTTAACCACTTGCCTGGATAATTTCGTAGGGTTTGATTTTTGGTGAAGATGTTGATAATACTTGAAGAATTTCCTTCCCAAATCTTCACTCTAAGAATGTTCTTGATAATTACTAAGTACGAAGGTTTCTCCTAGTGTCTTGATAATTACTAGCCAATATCACATTCTTAGAGATTTGTAGACAATGGGGATTAAGGTTGTAAACTACATGAGCCGCGGACATATAAGGGCCCTTATTGTGGAACCAAGTTTAATTGAAAGGATAAGGATAGCTCAGGTCATTAACCTGAACCTTCAGAAAATTCATGGACTTGTAGATAAAGGGGAAAAGATGTAACACCCCATATTTTTGTACTTTTAATATTTAATTAATTCAAATAATTTTAAATTACTTGTGTGTCGTAATTTAATTGAATTAATTATGTTAATAGTCATTTATATATTAATCGAGAAAGAAATGGTTAATATTTAAGGAATTTAAATTACTAAGTGAATAGTAATAATTCATTTACGTCATAACGTGTATTAGTGATGGGACATTTATTTATCTCAGCCGGGAGTCGGGTATAGAATAATTTAGGTGTGGGATAATAATTTTTATAAATTAATTCGGATATCAATTCTGAGTGCACAATTGAGTCCGGATGGGCCGAGATAGTCGAAAAAGTGTAGCCGGGGGTAGTAAATGGGTCACGGGGTATTTTTGGCATAACCGGGCCCACACGAGGGTATTTGGGTCATTTTAATTAGGTCCATGTGACTAAAAATGATATTTGGAGATAAAAACCTAAGTTTAGGAGTTGTGGGCACCCATAATACAACTGGGAGAAATCTGAGAACATAGAGGAACAAAAAGGGAGAACTCTTGCGAGCCAAAAGGAAAAACAAGGGATGCGTCCTTCAACAAACCAAATCTCTACACCTAAGGAATAATGAGACTCTATGAATCATAAGGCAAGTGGTCAAACTTTATTTTAAATTAATTGCATTTTATAATTCATATCATGGTGGGTGTGTTGGACATAAAGGATTTTTGGATTGGGTTGACACAATTTGGATTTTAATTTGTTGGTATTACAATTGAAATTTACGGACTAATAGAAGGATTTATAAATCCGGGTTTTACTTTTGAGGGATGTATACGTATGCATTTATAATTAGTGTTGCGATCATTACACTACTGACCATAAATTAAATTTAAGATGGAATTGTTATACATCTGGTGGGAATTTATTCAGCCATTTCGGGAATGATTTAGATATACTGTAGGGAATTTGGAAAGCTGTTATTAATTACCGAACCTATTTGAATGGTGTGATTAAGGTCTAGATTTAAAATTTTGGGTTATGGGTAAATTTCCTAAAGGCTTATAGTTATATTAATCTGGGTAAAAAGATTCAAAAAAGCTTTTAATGGCGAAGGGAACTGATCGAAAGAGAAGAGGGAGGAAAATCTCCACCTCGCTCAAACGACCTGGTATATGGGCGAGATGGAAAATTCGGCCACTTTTTGTTGCTTTAATGATTAGGCAATTGATGAATTGTGAGGATGATAAATTTCGTACAGTAGGATCCTTTTTTACTTGGGTTGATTTGGGGACTTTATGGATGAACGATATATGTTGCCTTTTGAGTAATTAATGTGTGAGAAAAACATTAAGGTTAAAATAAATTAATAAGTGCTTGTCAAACTTATTAAAAAGGAAATTTGGGCATTAAATTTGGAATATTAATATACGAGCCAAGTGACCGAGTCCGGTATATTAGGTGAGTGACACCAATGTGTTAGATTAATTATTGAGAAAAATAAATTAATTTGGAGTTGGAATATAGACTCGGGTAATATTAACTTACGGGCCAAGTGAGGGAGTCCGGGTATATTGGTTGAGAGACATCAAGGTAATAAAATTAATTAATAGGTAAATTAATTAAATTAGAGTCAGACCATAGACTCGGGAATATATAGGCTAGTGTTACGGATTGTGGTATACGGTAAAGCCGGGATTTAAATTAATATTAACGCATCGTCTAGTATTGTCCTAGTAATGTAAGAATATTTTTTCTAGTATTGTTCATAGAATAGCTTTAGGCTATTTTGGCGTATCTCGTTACTAATCTTCACGCATTGTCAAGACGAACCGAACTTAAGCATCTTCCACTTTGAAGACCCAGACATCCTGATGAGGTATAAAATAATTTAGAGTTTGAATTAATTTACAGAATTATATTTTGGGATGTTTACTTTTTTTTTATCAAAAATGAAAAGGAGCTTTTTGTTTTCAAAAAAGAAAAATGTTTTCTGATTTTGCTGTAGGCGCAACTTTAAAATTTCATTTTAGTCGTTAGATACCTCATTTGATGCCCAGGATCTCATATGGTTCAAATGAGAGCGCACTTTTTATTTTTTCAAAGTCATTTGAAAGTGTCGTTCAAAGGGACTTCAAACGAGATCTCAATCTCGTTCAAACGACCTTAGGACATCATTCGAATGACACGCCGCCTTAAGTTTTGTGTAGATACCTGTTTCGTGTTCAGAGAAATTAAGACTTTTTCCAACTCCGTTTATGCATAACTTTTGCAAAAGTTCTTCAAGTTTTGTGTTGAAAAACACTTGTTTAATTCACAATAAAACATCCTTGAATATTGTTCTTGTGAATTGTTTAACCCCTAGAAAGTTTTTGTATCTTTGCATACACATTTCTGTGGAGAGGATGTCCATTGCTGACTTGTGATACATGTGGGGATTCAATGCTACTGAAGACTAAGGCTGAGGCTGAAGGAGGAAGACTGAGGTCTTTGTGGTTCTCGGGGGAATCATTGTTGTCGACTATGGTCATTGTGGTTCTTACGAGAATCATTGTTGTATTTCACTTGTACGTTTGTAAGTTGTGATTTACATTTTATTAATGGAATAAAAGGTTTTACCCTGCAGGGATTTTTTTCTTAAACTTAGATTTTGTTGAATGTGTGAATGATTTTATCTGTTTTATCACAATAGATGCATTCTTAGGATAAAAAGATAAAATCTGTTTAAAATTGGCTTCCGCATCTATAATTAGTGTTAAAATTTTTGTTTGGAATCACCCATTGCAATTATTTTGCATTCACATAAGACCACACGATCAATGTTGATCAATTGGCTAAATTTTTCCTCAAGGATATTGTAAAACTCCACGAAATCCTAGTGACCATAATTTCTGACCGCAACTTAAGATTTGCCTAGCGATTTTGGAAGAGCTTTCAAAAGGCTATGTGGCTGCAACTAAACATCATCACAACCTTCCATCCCTAAATATATGGGCAAACAAAGAGAACCAATCAAACCCTAGAGGATATGTTGAAAGCATGTGTTTTAGATATTCACAACAGTTGGGAAGATCATTTTCCTTTAGTGAAGTTCATGTATGATAATAGTTACCAAGAAAGCATTAAAATGGCCCCTTATGCGACCCTGTATAGGAGGAGGTGATGCAACCCTCTATGTTAGGATGAGGTATGTGAGAGCAAATCCTTGGGCAAAAAATAATAGGAGAGGCTGCAACTAAGGTCGGGTTGATTCAAGAGAGGCTGTAGAGTGCTCAGACTATGCAGAAAAGATGGGTCGATATTAAGAGAAGGAATGTGTGAAGAGTCGCTACAACGGAATAATACGACTTCTCAAATAAAATCCAATTTTAATTATTCCCAAATTTTAGTTAAACCCTAAAACATGCATCTAAATGATTTATCCAATAAAATAAAGCATGCAGGATAAAACAAACAATTTCAGGAAAAATCCCCGAAGGGAAAAACCTTTTATTTTGACTGTAATTTGTAAAGAATGGTTTACATGGATTATATTGAAAAAAATATTGACATACGAAATACCCTCAGGTGTCGGTTCCGATGTCGTCAGCTGGAATCACCAGCAAGAACTCCAGGTGGGCAGCAATGAAGAAGAGAACGGCTTCTCCACAAATTCGTCGGCTGGAACTTTCCCTTTCTAGGAGGGCAACAATGAAGAAAAGAGACGGCTTCTCCACAAGATACTCCAGATGAGTAAAAATGATCCTCTTGAAGGTTTAAAGATTCACATACATAGATGGGAGTGTTTATGTGAATAAAGAAGGCTTAAAACCTTAAAAGGTGTAGTCTGATTCTGGGCTATTTTTACAGAATTCGTGTTTTTAAAAAGACTTGAAAAATGTGTAGAAGGTGACCAGGTATTTATACAAAAATCGAGGCGGCGGCTTCGTTCGAACGAGATAAGCATGTCGCTCGAACGAAGGACAAGTATCGTTCGAACGAGATCGCGCAACATGCCTATCTCGCGCGAACGACAGTGCAATGTCATTTGAGCGAGCTCGTCGACCGAGGCACTCCGTTTCTACACATAGAAAAATTTATGCTTTTGATAAAAACTAATCAGTCTTCGAAATTTTTTTTCTTAAGAATTCCCAAATATTTATGCAAATATAAACAACTCCAATAAATCATTTTACCAATATTGCGTAGTGGAGTAGTGGGAAAGAGCTGAGCATCACGTCGCATGAAGCATGATGCACGTTTGAAGATGATGGATGCAAGGATTCGGATCAAGGCCGTCGTGGATGATCGTGTTGACGTGATGAATGTAGCGGTATCAGACATACATACTGTGATCTAGGACAAATAAAAAATTCCTAGATTCTACCCGGACATTTATAAAATTATGTCCTTACAAATCTCCCCCTATGTCTATGCCGGTACATACATAAAAAATTACACGAATTATGCAATTAAATTACATACAATATAATATCCCCATTAAACCCTCAAACCGAGAATACTAAATGACATGTCTTCAAATCTTCAGCTCTTCAGAAACCCCCAAAGCTTTTCTCATCGGGGTGTGCAATCCAATAATAATCAATTTTGTACCTACACACATAGATAAAGCAAATACCCGTGACAAGCAACAATTTGAAATATAATTATATGCAAAAATCAAAGATCAATTAATCTTAAGCAAATCATTCATAAATCAACCAAACACAAAACCAATTTCTCCCCCTTTTTATGATTGTCCCCAAATAGACAGATATGAGAAGCATAAATAAATATAAATGGAGAATGTCACAAGGTTATAAACTTCTATTTTTGAATTTTTGAAACATTTTCACACAAAATATACAACAAAGAATCACACCATGAAAGGACACAAAAATAACCAAGTCGATGATAGCGTAAATGTAGGGGTGTGACCAAATTCGATAGGAAAATCAATGCATACAAACAAGACATATGTGCAAGATGAATATAGGATACTCCTAACGAATGAACTCAGCATCTCCCTTAGGTGTAAAAAGATGTAAATATGAGACATTGACTCAATCAAATCAACAAATCAACAAATTAAAGCTCAAAGTGATTTCCACACCAATAACGTCCAAAACGATTTAATGCCTTTTCAGGACTTTTAAGGAAGTGCAAAACCGTTTAAATTCTCCAACCAAACTCCCTCAGATTTATATTTTGAATAGAGGTAATCTAAATTCTCAAACTTTGGAGAATTGATGGTGAAACCTAATGGTCCATTTTTGGCATGAATTTCTTTTTATTGTCTTTCAATTTTTTTCGGGCACTTTTAACCTCTTTAGACCCCGGATAATAAAATTCCTCAAATTTTTAGGTCCGATTTAACGGTGACTTAGTATTCGCAAAGGAAAAATGAACCTTTCGCAGCCCTTCCCCGTTTAAAAATACCACACAATCTCACCAAATGATTTTTACATGCATTCCAATCTTGTCAAGTTTTCTCGCATATGGTTCGATGTATAAACAGAATTGAGATAGAAACACTAAAGCCAATATGTGATAGACAAGTACAATAATCAAATACAATCGTGCATGTGTGCAATAAAGGAGATATGAGTCAAACATGTAAAAAGATATCACTAATCACATCTCAAAGACTCCAAATAATGTAAAGCATATGGATGCAATGATGTAGCGTCTCAAATCACTATCAAACAGTCACGTGGAATATGGAAATGGAATTTGTGACTCGGCTATCTTAAATGCTCATCCATAAAAGGTGCAAAAAATACAAAAAATCTTTTTGGATTTTTCAAAAATTTTATCAAAATAAAATCTTTTTTGTATTTTTCAAAATTATAAAAAATGAAAATCTTTTTGAATTTTTTGAAAGAAATATATCACAAATATAGCACAACTAGCAACAAGCATAATATCGGCATGAGCATCAACCTATGCCAGCAAACAGTAATCACACAAATGAATCAAGAATCAAATCAGGTGTGATATACCAACAAAAGCAGTGATATCAATTAAGTATGGATATGATGAATATCGGCGTATAAATTGTCCAGAAGTAACCCAATAGTACCAAAACATAATCATATGAGCATAAGGTACTAAAAATAGAAGGGAAGCAAAAATTTCAGATATGTCTCTCAAACGACTTAGCTCAAACGACATATAGGTCTCGCTCTAACGAGAAAATAAAAAATCCCCAGAATTGTAAGAAAATCATACAGTTTTGCCCAGTGCAAAAATTTCGTGAAAACAGTACCTGTAAGTGGCAAACAGATCCAGAACAGTGCTAAAACAATAGCGAAACGAACAAATGCAACAAATAAACCAATGTGCTATACATCAAAGTGAGTCATAACACTAGAAATAATATAACATTGATGCATAGCTAGTGTATGACAAACATCCAACACAATCAACCAAGAGATCTAACATGAGGTGAATCACGTGCAAGCAAACGAGAGTCGTTAACAAAAAGACCATAAGCCTCTAAATCTGATTTCATAACCCAAATCGATGTGTAATGAGGTGTGGGGTTTTTAGGAATCGGTGTGACTCTCTCTTTAAACTTCCTAGGTCCATTCAAAAATTTATAACATAAACGCCTAAGATGACCTTGCTTACCGCAATGTGTGCAAGTGTAAACCGGGTGGCGAATGTTACCTAATAGTGGCCTTCTCCTCAAATTCCTAGGTGGTGATCTCCTCAAATTCCTAGGTGGCGCTCTCTGAATTTGCCTAGGTAGATCTCTCCTAATGATCCTAGGAGGCTCTCTCATGATGTTCCTAGGGGGCTCTTTCCTAACAAACTTAGGTGCCTCTTTCTTAACAATCCTAGGAATCTCTCTCACACGTGTGGGAATGGGTGTAACATGTTTTTCAAAACCAATCCCACCCCTATCCTTTTTGATCTCGACAGTGCTTAAAATCTTATCAAGTTTTTCAGACCTAGACTCCAAATAAAATTTCACCTTACTCGAATCTCTCAAACTTTTCTCAAGTTCACCTATCCTAGATTCAAGTAAGTGCCTAGACTCCTCGAACTCAAGAAGCTCCTTTTTCATAGCTTTCATCACGCATCGAATATCATCTCTCTCACCCTCGATATATACCAGCTTCTCTCTCAATTTTTTTTCTCGTGCCCTAAGTTCTTCAACCAAAATATCATTATCATTTTTAAGGCACGCTCTTGCAATTGAGCTTTCAATTTCAAATTTTCGTTATTTATTTTAAAAGCTCCAGCATAAAGTTCATTGAAAGTCGTTTGTAAGTCACGCTCATCCACACTCAAATCTTCTTCTTCCTCCTCACGTTTTTCACCCTCATTCTCATCACTAATCACATGGATGGGAAGCTCTCGCCTAGAAGCATAAAAGACTTCTTCTTCAGACTCACTATCAGTAAGGGTAGAAACACGAGATGCCGGTCTATTCAATTTCTTCGTTAAATTTGTGGTACACTCATCTAACGTGTGACCAACACCCTCACAACAAGGACACCTCTCAGAGTCATTTTTAACAGAGGATATAAAGCAAGAATTTGTGTAAACTTTCCAATTAAGATTTTCAAAAAGTTGACATCTAAGATCATCAAAACCACCAAAAGCCATTTTTGTGAAAAATCAGGATCAAAACATAATAACTTAGTGCAATAGGCTCTGATACCAATTTGAAGAGTCACTACAACAAAAATATTTCCGCTATAGTGACTTTTCAATGTGGACTAAAAATCAGGGGACCATGACTTCCTTAAGTTACCTCTTAGAATGGAGTCATGATATTTGGAAAGAAAGGAAAAATGAGTCCGTAGAATGTGGGACCTTTCGAGGTACTCTAGAATATTAGAAATATTTCCTACAGGCTTGCCTTGTACCAAAACTCTTCCCATGTACACAATGTGTTTCATATTTCAATGTTAAGGAATTATATAACAGACCACAACCACATCATTTACCATGTACCGATTAAGGTCCGAGGAGACTTAATTTACGATGCGGTGTCAGTTTAGATTTTAGAAAGGAAAGAAAAGTCATTGAAGACCAAAATAATTTCCCTAGTCAAAGTTCTTTGGACACACGAAGCCATGGAAAATAAGACATGGAATCTGAGTCAACCATCAGAGAAAAGTATCCATATTTATTTCCAGTTATGAAATAGGTAGTGCCTTTAAATTCTAAAATTTTGAGGATGTAATTTCCTAAGTTGGGGAGATTATAAAGACCTTATAAATAATATTAGGTCATGACCATGGTAGAGTCCATGGCCCAAAATAAGTAGGAAATGAGGGCCACAACCTGGGAATGTAAAGCTCGTGGAAGGGTATGGAAGTCCACAATCACAGTCAAAAGTTAGGAAAGAGGCCACGGCTTGGGAGATGGAAGGTTGTGGACTTTGGGTGAGGCTTAAACCTATGGGGAACAAGCTATGACTGGTGGTGACCTGGGCCCGCTAGAATTCAACACGTGGGGTGATGACATGGCCTCATCAGATCATAACTTGAGGATAATTATTCGGAGGTTCTAGAAGCTTTTCAAAAGGGGTATTTATGTAAAAGTGACGTCTTGAGGAGAAAACATATGTTCCTCGATGAACCCTATAAATAAAAGCACTTGCCAAGTATCCCAATGTTGTTAACACACTTATTTACCACTTTAGAGAAAGAAAGCGTGACTAAAGAAAAAGGAGAAGCTTTAGGGGAGGAGGCCATGTACAAGCATTGTTCACATGCAGAGAAGGGGTGTTAGAGGTGGCGATCGACTGCTGTTCGTCGAACTTAGGTACTAAGGTAATGGGTTTGTCCTCATCTTCTTCTTCTTTTATTAAAACCTCAACTTCCATGTTTTCTATCAAAAGAGATGAGACGTTGTGTGTATTTCTGGGTTAATCCATGGGGTTCAGGTTTATAGGCCATGGTTGCTGGTTGACCACAGCCTTTCTGGGGTTGTCGGTTGCTCTTAGAAGGATCCTTAATTTTAGAAGTTTTTTTTTATTAAGGTTCTAGAGGATAGATCTAGTGAATATCTTGAGGATGTTCTTAGTTGACCATATGAGGTTCTATCTAGAGTTTTATCTTTGATATTTGAGGTTTGGAATTATTAGATAATTAGGGTTTGAAACATTATTTGTATTTTACTTATCATGGCCTGTTAGTAGAGGCCATGGAGTTAAGAGATAGTATATGTTGTGCCTAGATAAAATTTGAGATATGGTTTGATGCTGAGGTCATAACACTATTAGCCAGATCGAGGGGTCATTATCTATTTGAGGGCCTCATGCTTAGTGCTTGAGGTCAATATGGTTATTCCTAAGGATATTGAGCTTATGACTAACTGTGGATCTTACATCGCGATAGAGCTTGGTCAATGTGTGAAGTTTGTAGCAGACTGCAGATCTGCCATCTAAAAACTAGGCAGGAGGGTAGGTTGCGACCTATGGAATGACTATGTCAAAGATACCTAGGATAAGTCCAGGAAGATTAAAATGTTCAAGGCCATAAATTAAAGGTTGCGAACTATGAGGGAAACCCATGAGCAATTGAGTCATGGTGAGCTGAGGTGAACATGGGAGATTGAGCCTTGGGTGGAGCCGTGGTACCGTGTTCTAAGGGAAATTGAGCCTTATGTCATCGGGGTAATATGAGGGATTGGTAAACGTATATTCTTTTCCTTCCTACTTGCTTATATTTCACTCTCCTTCTTATTACATTGATACTTTTCTAATTACTCTTACTCTGTTAGTATATCTTGTATTTGTTAAGTACTAACACTGGCAGGTGGGCTAAGGACTTAATTTAACCCTTGTTGAGCTACTTGAGTTCATCCCTTCCATATTCCTTATTTCTTCAGGATAGAGGTCGAGGAATGTTAGATACTAGGGTTAGAGGTCAAGGATCTAAGTACTAGATGTTGTATCTTATTAGCAGGAGTCGCTGATAATTTTGTATTTGGGAGTTTTTGATGAGAATCTAAATACTTATGCCATCTCTAAGTTATAATATTTTAAGTTTTTGTATTAAGTAATCATATGAAGAGAAACAATGTTATATTATGTTGCAAGGCTTGTATTTAGAGACAATTATAATTATTAATGGAAGTAGTATTACTTACTAAATAATTTTATAGAGCTTTATTGTAAGTATAACGACGAGTAAAATCCGCTAACTCTGATGATGATACTGAGGTCTTATTAGAAGGTTGCAACAATGTGAGATTTTCCCTAATTATAACCAAGTAATATTTGAAATTATGAAAAAAAGGTTACCTAGCGTCCGTGGCCGGATAGGGCAGGCTGCGGGGTATTACAATCTCATTCTAACGATGTCCCAATCTCGTTCGAACGAGATCAATGTAGATGCTTGTTCCCCAATGAGCAAAAATGATCATTAACAACCTAAATCCAAGTTTAAAGCCTCTAAACGACACAATACCCTTTCAACTTAAAATAGCCATAACCCAACGAGCTCAAAACATGCTCCAAATGGTCCGGAACTTGGTCCAAACCATATATTAACCTAACGGACTTAAATTCCACTATTTTAAGTCAAAAACGGACTTTCTAACTATTTTGAAAGTTAACTCGAAATATATTATATTTTTATTTCCTCGATAAGTTAAATTATTAGCCTATATGAGTTAATTAAGTTAAAACTTAGTTATTAATTAGTTAAGCTTGGCTCGACAGTATGAGAAATTACTTCACGTTCGGTGGGATCCGGTATCGTGGGAATGATCCAAATAAGGAAACGCCCAACATCTAGTCCCTGAAAATTCGTAGACGCCCATAATAAGTGTATTACCGTATATTATGTCGATTTCCAAAGAATGTGAATTCACGTAACACATATATGAATCACATAATAATATATCAAAATATGCTAAGTGACATATCACATGTCACGACAGACATATAAATAATTAACTACACAATTTAAATAAATGCACAAAGAATACGGGATATTACATCTTTGTTGGAGTCCGACAGGTTAACTACAAGAACTCTTTCAACCTTCATTGCCTTCAGATAATAGACGCCTTCATTGTACTTAACCCACACATAACAATAATGTATTTTTGGAATCTCAAGTTGTAACCCATACAACTCATTAACCTTATTTACGCCATTCACATTTCTCCAAGTATTAGGAGAGCATTGAGCAGGAACAACATCAAAGAATGACAAAATTCAAGAAATAGTCGATTTGGGTGGGAAAGCAATGCCAACCTCAACTACGAATTGGGAAAACAACCGACGATCACCCTTAATATCGTAGTAGTCCAGAGGACATTCCCATAACTCCACTGTCACCCAATCAGGGATGTAACAGAGTTTGAAATCTACTATGATGTTTTCCTTTATAGTGTAAACCATATTTGCAATAAAATAACGATCAAAGAGAAGTGAAAAAAATTATTTTGAAGAAAAGAGTATGGTACCCTATAAGACAAAAATGATGGGTAATGAGCCGAATTAGTGGTATAATTGATGTTAGTGGGTAGGATCAAGTCTCGAGGAAAAATTATCATTAGCTGGCATGCCCCCAAATGATGGATTACAGATGCAACTGTCCTTCATGTTAGTGGCCACATGTTTACAAGCATAACCATAAAGAAACTAAAACATATTACTAAAATCCCTCTAAAAGATTAATAGGGATAATGAAATCCAAAACAAGTGTTAGCTATACCCCCTGAGCATCTATGGAAGACCAAGCGTTGCCAACAAATCTCCATCATAACTCAATTTGAAGAGTGACCAAACCTCTGTACCCTTAACTAGTAGCAAAGTTATGGGGGCAATTATGGAAGATAATTCAGCAACACATAAGGGAGAGACGTGTTTCCATTTATCATATCAAATATATCATAAAGAAGATAAATACGGTTTACACCAACTTGCGCAGATCTCGGGATATATACAACCGATCAAAACAGATAGCTATCTAAGGTCATGGAGTCCTTCACCGCCTAACCTATTGTCTCTCCTCTATAAATGTAACCTCGGTCCCTAGGTAGAAAGGGGGATGTAACCATTGTTATGAAAATAAAATTAATAAAGGAAGAACAACACCCCGTGAACGTTAGCACATTATTGAATCATGTACACACTGTTCTCGTGCGTGATTGTACATGTTTATGTTCTGCTCGGCTTTAATTGTGTTAAATAAATACCAATAGAATTTTACCACTTACAAGTATAAATATAATTTTAAAAAGGAAACTAAAACCGTTAAACAACAGTTTATACAAAACATTTTTTTAAAGTATAGTTTATGTGTTTAAAAAGGGAAGTAATTATAAAAACAATTTTTTAAACAAAACCATTAAAAACAATTTTTTTAGTTATTTTCCTTTTAAATATAGTATAATTTATTTGTTTCATTTTGCTGTTGATAAGGGTAATTTTGGGTTTTAATCAAAAGTAAATGTCATTTAACATGGACGAATTCCGTCCAAAGCGAGGTCAAAGGTGAGATATGAAAATTATTGGATGACAAAATATAAATTGAACTAATTAGTTGTGACTAAAGATCGAATGAATCTATAATGTTTCTTAAATTTATCGTGCTAAACAACTACACACCAAAAAAAATAACTTTCCTGTAACACCCCATTATTTTTGAGCTGTAAACATCTTTGTTAAATTAACAATTTCGAAAAAATAATATTTTGGAATCTATTTAATTTTGGTATGTAAAAATGTTGGCTTTTATATATAAAATAAGGTTTTAAGTGAAATTTAAATCGGGATTTAAATTTGGAAATTATAACTTTTTATATAAAAACCGGGGGAGAATCTGGCATAAGGAGGATAAAAAAAAATCGACCGTCCGATTGAGCTGAATTTTTTTTATAGAAGTTTTGTCTCGCTATCAGCTACAACATATCAAAATTTCAGCCAATTGCGACAGCCCGATCGTCCGTAATGTATTTTTTAGTGTTTCTGTTTGATTAAGACTCTTTACTTAAATCCTTTATATAATGGATGGGCTTAGATATTTTAAAACACTTTTAACGCTTCTCAAAAAGCAGCAGCCTCCCAAATTATTATCTCCTTTCATCTACAAAATCTAAGCACCATTAAACACAACTTTCAACCTAAGTTTTGAAGATCTAAACCAAGTTTCTCAAGAATAACCAAGAACGCTACGGTGTAATCAGAATTTCGAGGAATAATTTTATGAGTTTTCAAGGATGATTTTAAGGTAAGGGATTTACACAATATGCTCCTCTAAATCTCTCGAGATTATTTTCTTGTTTCTCAGTTATTTGTATTCTTCTTGAAATGTTTTGGTGTTTATTGGAATCTTATGTGTTATTCAATTGAGATAAGGTGTATTTGTTTATGTGGGCATGGTGCCATTAAATTTTAATATGACACTAAGAATGGTCACCCGCCAAAAGTCTAAAAGTACAATAGCTGGAATGAGGCTTTAAGAAGCCTAAGTGAGGTGAGATGAGGCTCGGTGACCTATTGATGTGTTATTGAGAAATAAATTGGTACAATGCTCGGGTGTCGCATTGGACTCGTATACTGTTTCGTATTATTGAATTTTATTCACCATTATTGTATTGATCATCTATTATTGTCATATTATGTACTTCCCCGTTCTTCTTTTAGTGGCAGCCTAAGGTTCTAAAAGTCGCGAGGCGTGGTCGAGGCGTAGAGGTCAAGCTTCAAGCCTTAGGATATTAGGTGCGCCTAGGCGAAGCCTAGACGTAAAAAGACATTTTTTTATTATTTTAATTATTCTAAGGCTAATAATATAATAAAATAATACATACCTTGAATTTTGAAAATATATCTGTATGTTTGGTAGCCATCTTTCGCATATTCATGCTCCATAATCAATTTATACAATGTATTTTGATTGTTTTGAAAGAGATATTGGTCCGATTTGTAAAAAAAAGCCTTTAAATGGTGATATCATTTCACTAAGGCATATTTGTTTTAAAAAAAGTGCGCCTTAAACCTTTTACCAAGAATAAGGCGTAATAAGGCGTAGGCGTTGCGTTTCTCTCAAGCATCAAGCCTAGGCGTGCCTAGGCGCGCCTTTTAGAACACAGCGGCAGGAAAGCATGGATTTGGACGTTACTGATTTATGAAGGATATTAAGAGCACACCATTTTGAGAATATCATTTCGTACAAATTAACAGTGCAAATATTTGGGATCTTAGCGTTATTTTGAGTGAAATTATAACTGTAATTTTTTGGCGGTGTATTTTACCTACCCCTAGTTGTTAGGAGACATTTTAGATTGACGTGTAAATTTTGGGATTGAACATTACATATTTTGATGACCTATCATGTTTATTTTGTGGATATAGAGGTTCTATATGGGTTGTTGAGGATTTTAGTTTAATTTAAAGCAGAATGATACCTCGATTTTCTCGGGGTGTTACATTTCCATTTTCTTCGGACTTTACTTTTGCATGCTTTCACTTTCCTCATAATGGAACCTAAATAAATGCACCCGATAGTCGTTAACCTTTGATTTCACATTAGTTATTTTGTTTGTCAGATCCTATTATTAACGCAACATCAATACCAGTTCTCAAGGTTCTCCACACCAGCCAACCAACCGATTGTTATGCTATATTTTGCAGTGGGAAATAAAATATGCCCCATGCAAAAAAATACCCTTTCCATATCCTCTTTGCTAACAGTTTATTTATTTTCTTTTAAAGGTTTAAATCACTTATTAAGGCTCGATAATTTTATCCCACTCGCCTTGACACATCTTTATTCAATGCCAGGAAAGAATTTTCATATAACGTCATCATGGATCCTAAGTTAATCATCCTCTATAATTATGTAGTTGACATTGTTCATCGACACTAATGTAACTGCACAAAAAAGATTATCGCAAACAGTTATTTAAAAAATACTTTGTTATGAAATTAACGTTTATATTCTTTTTTAATATTATAAAATAAAGCCTTACCTATTAAAACAGTAAAATTATAAGGAGTTAGACCTAATTCCTCAAGGGGAAGTTGGAACGTATTGGTTGTGTCCCACCAGCGTTCCCCAAGCGCTTGTACCAATGACCAAGCTATCTTGGGAATTTTCTCGGCAAATATTTCTCCCTGAACACAACCATGATGTATAAAACTAATTACATTTGGACGCGTTGTGATATTTTCGTATATGTCTCTAAGACTCCCTTAATTTCCACGCATATTTATCGTGTTGTCGTTTGTGTCGGTATTTGGCGTTGCTATCAACTGACCATTGTAATTAGGGGTGTTCGCGGTACGGTAAAAACCCGCACCGTACCATTTCGTACCGGAAAAAAGTGGTAATGGTTTACATTTTTTACTTACCGAAAACCGAAACTACCGAAACCGAAATTACCGATTTTTTTGTGGTTGGTTTTGGTTTAAGCGTTTTAAAAACCGATTTACCGAAATTACCGCTTTTAAAATAACAAAACATGAAATATAAAAAATACCGTGATAATATACCTAAATTATAAACTAGACATACCAAATATATCAACTTAAATTTATCTCAATCATTGATTAAATGAAATGGTTATTATTGTTTCAATTCACTAAATTAATTTAGACACCAAATTTAAAATACAAACATCATTAAATTAACATACCAAATATATTATATTGTTTTGTTTAATTTTATCACCAAGACATTAACAATTAACAATTATTAATGAACACATTAGAATGTCACATTCACATATTTGGACACATTAGATCCAAATATATGATTACTTTTTTAATATATATATATATATATATATATATATTGATAAATGTATTTTTAATATAAAAATATAATTACTTGTCTTGTTAACTCATCATAATGAAAAAAGAAGAAGCTGGATATAACCCCAAACCCCCATCCCACATTGGTTGAAAGCAAATCCCTTACCAAGTTAACTTATTATAAAGGCTTCCTTCCTTAACTTCTTTTCATGTTGTCCCACATCGATTTTGAGTGGAAGACCCATCCATCTTCCTTCTTATAAAAGGGTGGCACCTTTCCACTTAGAACAGGTGAACAAATGAGGGGTTAGATCTAAGGTATTTACCTTAGATTATTCCATATCTCATCCACATGTGGTTTTAACAATAAAGAGTTTAAAAGATTTCATTCAAATTGGTCTATTTTATTTTTTTTGTCAAAGAAAATTTGACAAAATATAAAATAATGATGACCCTAGTATTTTTTATTTTTAATGGAATTTTTGGATGATTATTGTTATTGTTGTTACAACAATTTCGGAATTACCGAAAATACCGATTTTACTGTGGTTTTGAGTGGTTTGGTTTCGGTTTATAAATTATTGTACCGACCGGTATAACCGGTAATTCCGGTTTTTAGAAATAAAAATTGGTTTGGTTTTGGTAAATCCAATTTACCGACCAAACCGACCGATAACCAGCCCTAATTGAAATCCATAACACCCCTATAGTTTTCAAGACTATAGGGAGCTCAATAACAAGAATTGTCGATTCGGGACGCCCTTCACGTCTATTTATAGTCCTCCTCAACCCGACATCACGTCTAGTTCTTTTCGCAAACTCTATTTTGAGTACTGAAATGTCACAATAAAATGTTAAATAATAATTTGAAACATAAAATAAAATAATAGGTTATTTCATTTGAAACATAAAATACAACATTTGTTTTATAGGACACTTACTGTGATACCATAATGTTCAAGGAATTTTATTTGTGGAATAACATAAACTCATTTCTGCTTCCTAATGGAAGTGAAATATGGGAGACAACCTTATTAATTCTTTTGAATGTTTGATTATAATTTATTACTATTTTTTTAAATCAGTTTAAATACCCATTTATACATTGTTTGGTTTCAGATTACAGCATCGCGCGAGGTTTAAATCTAGTGCCACTCATGTTGTTTACTATTCTAATCGCAATTTAGTAAGTATTACTTCTGCCTTTGATTGAATTGTTGTTATTTATTCAAATCTAATGTTAATGCTTTAGTGCTGAGTGTGCTTGTTTATTCACATCTATATTCTTTATTCATAGGGGGTTCGACACTGTACATGTTGTGTCCAGGTACAAATCTTAATGTTTTTTTGTGTGTTTAAGTTCTATCAATTGGAGATCTTTTTTGCTATGTTGTTGGAAGTTGATTTCTGAACATGGTTTACAATGTAAGCGCTTCTGATCAGGTTGCAACTAAGTCTAGCACCTATACTGAACTGAAAAGTGTTGGGTTTATGCAACCAAGTGAATATTTGTTTTTTTGCGCTATTGTCCTACTCATGATGTTTCCATGAAAGTATATCCAATGAAAATTGACAAATATACTTTCATGTAGAGTAATGCTAGAATGGCCAAATAAATTGACAAAATGATTTGTGAGAAAGGCATTGATTTGGTTAGCTTGGCGGGCCTTTATAGGCTTAAGTCCTCACACGGACCAATGACATATTATTTGGTCATTTAATTTGGTATGTGTACCTTTCTCAGTCACGTACTCAACGTGAATTAGCTGGTCAATTTTTAAAGCATCGACTTATATCTACCCTTAGGTTCGGTTTGATCCCTCGAATAAGATTTATTATTTCCCAACTTGACAACATAAGTCTACCCTTTTATGTTGGGTGGTTTTATCTCACAACTTATGGGATAAAATCATTGTCTAAACAAATTATCCCACGTGGAGTAACAAAACATGAAAGAGATAAAATAATAAGTTTTTTTAATATAAAAATCATTTTGTTTTTTTAAATAAAAAACATTATTACCTTTTTAACTGTTTTAAGAAATAAAGAAACTGTTTCAACAATTTTAGAAAGTTAAAAAAATATTTTAACTATTTTATAAAAAAAACATTTTAACTATTTATAAAAAAACAAAGTTGTTTTAAAATAAATATAAGAAATGTTTTTCATAAAAATAAACTGTTTTCAATAGTTTGATAACTATTTTTTTTGTAAGAAACTATTTTTAAAATGACTTTTTTCTTCTGGTTGACAGCATGGAACTGGACTCTCGGGTGGAACTTCTTTGTTCCGTCCAAAATCACCCCCCAAACGACAACGTTTTGCATGTGTTTAGTGTATATTTGACCTACCCATAGCATTTTTCAACTGTTTGGGACACTTACACTCTTCTCCAATGGTTTCCACGAACACTTAAATGGAAATCTTCTTCTTTTACCCCCAGGTGGACATACAACGTCTTCTTAAGCTTCCGAGGCGAAGACACCCGCAACAGCTTCATCCAACCCCTCTACTCATCTCTTCACCATCAAGGAATTTTCACATTCAAAGACAACATTAGAATCCAAAAAGACAAATCAATTTCTCCCAAGCTCATTTTCGCCATTGAACAATCAAGGTTCGTTGTATTCTATGGTGTTGATTTCATCACATGTGAGGAAATAGAGAGGGAGTTATGTGGACGATTTTTGTTAATATGAATTAGAGATGGAAAAGGTGGAGAGGTGGAGAGAGGCTTTGTTTAGGGCAGATAGGAATTTCTGGGTTGGATTTAAGAAACATGCCATATGGGTTAGTTTTAATATTTTTATAGACATATATAATTAGAACGAGTTTTTCAGCTTTTTGTGGGTCATTTTGGGTTCAACCCAAAATGTTAGAGTAAGTAATTCTTTTTGTAAGAGTAATATTAAGTAGATATTTTTCATTACTTTGTTAATGATTTATATAGGTCCATTTGAAACATTATCTAATGTGTGTTTAACACATGATCACAAAAAAGGGTCACGAAAAAAAAGTCTCTCTACTATTACTTATTTTGTAATTCTTTAACTTTTCCCCATAAGAGAGATTAAGTATAATCTGGTCAAATAAATCTTTATACTCAACCTCCTATTTTTATACAATATTTTGAGATAATTCCTCATGTACAAGATATCAAAGATATTAATAAAGCGTAATTAAATCACATATGATATCAAAAAAGTAAGTTAAATTAAAAACTATTTTTTATTATATAATACAATAATAAGCATGTATAAAAAGTTATATGTCAGTACCTTTTTAATTTTTCTTTTTGTGTGAGAATGTGTGCTTTTACAGAAAAAAATTTCGTGTTCATTTTTTTAAAGACAAAATTTTGCATCGTGTCGCTTTTATTTGGTTTGTGTGCTCGTATTAGGTAAAACAATATTTTGTGCAGAGTTGTATTTTAATTGAGTCGTGTTCATGTTTTATGAAAAATAAACATTTTGAGTTGTGATGCATTTATATGGATCTTGTTTGTGTTAGGTAAAAAAAATTTATTTTTATGTTGTGTCGTGTCACGTCTTAATTGGGTTGTGAAATTAACAAAAAAGTTATGATAAGTTAAAAATATTTAAAATATATCATTACTATAAAACAAATAGAAAAAAGTAAGGGTCACTATTTTTAATGAGAATTTGAAATTAAAAACAAAAAAATATTTTAAAAATAAATTATTGTATAATTATGAATAATATATGCGTATAAACATGCATTTTTTGTATTTTGGATACTTATTAATTTTTTATTTATTAATTTCATTTTGTAGTTTAATTTGTACTTTTATGGTTAAGAAAAATTAATAGAGAAACATAATCAATTGTTAAATTTACAATTTAAATAAGGGTTCTCATAATATGTGCTCTAAGGGACACTTAGAACCCCAGAATAGTAGGAACATAATTTCGATATATAATAAATAAAACATAAAAAGTCATGTGAAGTTTTCATATTTACTATTTTGAGTCTCAAAACATGTGTTCTGGAATAGACGTTAACAGTTTGTTTTAAATAATAGTTATTTGTAATAATATAAATCAATTTTTAAACCTTTAAATTTTATTATTGTTGATGTAAAAAATTAGATTGCTTCTAATTATTTAATCACAGATAAATATAAATGAGACAAAGAATTTTAAAGTGGTTCAGCCTTATAAGAATGGCCTACGTCCACTGTTTCTGTTATTGCCAAGTGTTTAGGAATTCTCGATATGTAATTTTATCAAGAAAATCCGGTCCCCTTGAATGAGGATGATACAATGTATTTATAGCCCTTAGGCTGTACATGTGAAAGGGTAAACAATTAATGCCCTTTAAGAGTATACATCTGTATGATAAGCATTCAATGAATAGTTGAACTGTTGATTATCTGGCAATCAATGTTGTGACCGAGATGCAGCTCGGACCGCCTTAGTTGCTCGTCGTTCAGGAGTTCCTCAGAGTGTTGGAGTTTCTCGGAGTGTTGGAGCTCCTTGGAGTGTTGGAGCTCCTCAGAGTACACTTGCTGCTCGGAGTGAGTATGACTTGGTCGGGGAAACAAACTTCCTCGTTGCTATTATGCCACGTAGATCGACACGTGTCTTCTTATTATTCGTCTATATCAGCATACTAATTTTGGTATCAACAGAAGCCCCCAATGTTTCATGTTTCGAACTTTGAGGAATATGGAACATTCTTTCTCGGTATATGGCAATATTAAATGACCTTCCTGGTTTTTAGGAGCATTTTCTCCGTATTCGCATGTCCTTTAAGATTCGCAGAATCTGCCTTTTTGAATTTTAATAAGCGCTTCGATCTTCGCGCACTTTTTGTCCTTTTAGCCGCCGGTAGCGTAATAGTTTCTTTTTTGTAATCATTTCTTTCGCCGTTTCCCAAGGCAAAGTATTTAAGCTTCATAGGCAATCCCATCGTCTTCTACCTTTTTCAATTTCTGCTTTCGAGTTTTCCATAGTATTTCTCTCTCTTGTGCGTTCATCCTTTTCTTCGTTCATTGTCAACAAAACTCCCTTTTTCCTGTAAGATCTTCTTCCTTTTTCTTCATTTCTTTTATTCGCCATGGTTTATGTTATTGAATCTCTTGAGAAATTCCGTTATGATTTTTCTATTCCATCTTGGGTAACTCTGGAGGATCTTTCTGAGCCTTCAAATTATTTTCGTTTGGCTGAGGGACATTGGTTCCCCAGCCTCTTTATTGCTGAATGTGGATTTTCTTTTCCACCAAACCCTTTGTGCTTAGAGTTCTGTCATTATTTCGATGTTGTCCCTGCAAAAATAGCCCCCAACACATGGAGAATAGTTAATGGGGTGTATAGGTTAAATCAGACTCACGGAACCCGTATAGGAATTTCTGAGATTATGTATTGTTATAGATGGGCTATTTTAGATAATGTTTTTTATTTAAAAACTAGATTTTTGAATAGGGCTTTAGTAGTCAACCTCCCTGATGCTAATAGGGATTATTTTGAACATGGGGTAGTTATCAAAAATTGGCAACATGCCCCTTTGATTGGAGATGAAGTATATCAAGGTCCTAGATGCCCTCCATATGGCAATGGAATAGGTTATTTTCATTTTATTTTATTTCTGAAATTATGATTTCATTATGTTTGATAGAATGTATGACTGATATTTCAATATGTATTTGTTTGTAGTTGACAGTAAGAGAAAAACTCCAAAAGAATCAGAAGTAAATATTAAGCATTTGAAACTTATCTGGAGTTTGCATCAGAGAGTTGCAGACGAGCACATCAGGTCTGCGTCATATTTGTTGCAGTATAGGAGTTATACAACCTCTTTCACTGCTCGCCCTGTAATCAGCACTAGTGATCCAGTGCCAGTTCCTGAGGCTTCTTCTCCAGAATCTCACATTCCCCTGAGTCAGAAAATGGGCAAAAGAATAGTTCCTGCTATCTTTGAGGAGACTACCTCGGCTGGAGATGGAAAGAGAAACAAAACTGATGTCAAAAAGGGGACAAAGAAAGTAGATGCTGCCCCTTCTGTTGCTCCTCAGAAGGCTGTCGAGAAGCCCCAAGTGGCTCCGAGCAAGAAGGATGCACCTGTGGAAGTGGTCACCATCTCCCCAACCAAAAGCTCTTCTTTGGTTGAAACTGTTGAAATACCACCGAGGAGACTGAAGAAATCCTCCTCGGTCAATTTAGCTGAAACCATTCCCCAGCTCCAAGTTAGTGGAGCTGGTGTTCCAACTATTATTCCTCCGAGCTCAGCCATGAGCTCGATGAAGACTTGGACCATTCCGGAAGTCCAAGGAATTGAGGAGAATATGTCTAGGGATGTGCTTACATCCCTGGCTACTCGTCACATTGCTTCAGTAAGTTTCTCATATTCTGAATTTTCTTTCACATGTATCTCTGTGCTGACTTATCATTATCTCGTTTTTTCAGCTGGTGAGTTGCTTTAACACCATTGTGAAGAAGGATGAAGCGATCAAGGCTTCTAGCTCCTCGTCCGGAGTGGAGGATGCTTTGTTGGGATTGACCAAATCTTTGAAGGATTCCCGTCAAAAGTATGACGAGGATAGGGTTGATTGGGAGAAAAAGTTGGCTGCAGTTGAGGCAGAGAAGGTGAAGCTCGTTGAAGTTTCCAAGGGTTTGGAAAATAAAGTGAAGGATTTGGAGAAAGAGAACAAGAAGTATGCCGAGAAGCTCGCGAACTTTGGGGAGCTTTAAAATAAAATGAAGATGGCAGAAGAAGAATTGTCCCTTCTGCGAGAAGTGAATCGCCTGAAGGAGGAGGTGGAAGCTAAGTTGAAGGCCACCGAGGATCTTCTATCCGAGAAGCTCTCCTCGGAGAAAATAAAAATAAAAATGTCCTTAAAGAAGTCTTTCCGCACTGGTTGGGACAAAGGATGGAATAGGGGGGTAGCAGCCATGATGACCCAAGTGCAATATGGGAGTCTTAAATACTTCCGAGATGGTTGGGTTACTGCCTTGCAAGAGTTGAAGATTAATGAGGACTCAGAACTGTTTCAACAGCATCTCCCTGGTCCTCCCCCAATTATTGAAGATGAAGAAGAGGATGAAGCTGCCTCCGAAGAATCTTCAATGGTAGTGGGTGATCCCATCCTTACTCAACCTGCCGATGAGGAGATTTCATCTCTGCCTGCTCCTCCTGAACAAGTTCCAGCCCTGGCCGACCAACTCATTGTTTCCACCGAGCAACCGAGCTCCTCATCCCAGCCTCCCGAGAAAGCCTTGGGAGACAAGGAAAAGGTGTGAAGTTGTTCGGTATTTATTTTTTCTTTTGTCACTTGTACTTTGTACTCTAAACACTGTACTCCTTTCTATGATGTAATAAAAAATCACCTTTTTGTTTCTCTATATTGTTGATGTTCTGTCTGCTTTTTTATTAACTCTTGCCTTCTCTTCTTTACTAGTTTATGGCTAGAATGGAATTGCTGTCTGCCCATGACACAACTCTGCTTCGACAGTGTAATGAATATTTTAAGGCTGGCCATACTGACTTGGATAAATCCCAGATTGTAGATATTCTTGGTCGAGATGCTTCAGACCAAGCAGTGGAAGCATATCAATACTTGAAATGTCTTCTTGATCGTGCTGTAGCCAACAATGTGGCTTATTACGAAATGATTGAAGATCTTCAATGTACCCTAGAAGAGCTTCAAAATCAGTACAAGGAATCAAACGCCCTGTTGCACGAGGGGTATGAGAAGAAGTATGAGCAGCTTTCTGCCTAGAAGGGCCACGAGAAGCTCATCGCTGGATATGATGTCAGGGAGAGAACCCTAAAGGGTGAAGTTGAAGCATGTAGACAAATTGCCGAGCTGTTGGAGTAAGAGAATAACAATTTATAGAAAGAGATAGCACAGTTGAAGTCTGCTGCTTCATCTTCCACTGCCTTGGTACCGGTCACCGATGAAGGATTCTCATTTTTAGAAGTGGAAAATGCCAAGTTGCGAGAAGAGTTAGAGACTTTGAGAAGAGCTGGGCCTTCTACTGCTATTCGGGGACGAGGAAGAGGTTCTCATGGACGAGGAAGAGTTGCTCAGAATGTTGTCGAGGAACAAAGTACTCAACCTGCTCGGGGACGATCAAGAGTTCTTCGTTGTACTATTGAAGAAGCTCGTACTCAATCAGCGTTGGAAAACCAAGCATTCCAATTGATGGCAAAGAATCAAGCCTTGTCTGACATGTCAAAGAAAATTAGGGAACTGGAACAACAACTCTCTTCAAAGAAATCAGTGTTGGAGACTAATGAACTTTTCATCCAGAGTCTTCACGAGAAGCATGAAAGGTCAATATTTCAATTTCACAAACAGCCCAGGGAGTTCTGGATGGCTGGATACAACGAAGCACTATTTCATTTGGATGATCGTATCCAGAATGCTAATAATGAGGGCTACAAACAAGGCTGGCTGAATGCTTTGGGCATGCTGAAGCTCGAACAATGACACTATCTGTGGGACTATTATGATCCCGGGGTACTCGACTTGCCCGTGCCATCGTATAATTTGGACATGGAATGGATCCCAGCTCGTGCCATTCCTCGGAGCTTAATTGCAAAATACCTCGGTGACTACAATCTTCATTCTCATATCGAGGTATCTCGTCCCGAGCATCTATTGGACACACCTTCAATAATGAACGTCAGAATGCTTCGAGATATTAACTTCATTAATTCTCCCCTTTGCCTGGAAGATCCTCCTGCTGGCGAGGAACCTGTATCTAAAGCTGAAGGGAAAAAAATAATAAAATAGGAATTTTTTGATGTAACAGTTAGTATACATATCCATGTAACTTGTAATTTATTTTGAATTTTATGAAAGACTTTCATTTTTGTTTTCTATTGTCTTGTATTTGTCGAACACTTTATATTTGTGCTTGCATGACAATATTGTGTGGTTCATCGACCAACTTAATAATAAAAAATTTACAAGTATTAGTAATGTTGCTCGATCACTTAATAATAAAGTAATGAGTATAAAAATGTTTAAAATTTTTCCAACCAACCAAGGTTGTTAAATTGTGCTCGTCGACCAATTATGGTTAGGGAGAGTTTTTATCCCCGACTAACTATACTTGGTAAATTTTTGTCTTTTTCATAGAATGTGTCCGACCAACCAAGGTCGATAAATTCTCCTCGTCGACCAACTATAGTTAGTCGATTTTTATCCCCGACCAACCATACTTGGTACAGTTTGGAATATTTTGTATTTTCTGGAATAAATTTACCTCCCGACCAACATAAGTTGGCCTATCTTGTTTCCTAACCAACCGAGATTAACATTTTTAGGAGTATTTTGCTGTTATTCTCGCCTTTTTACCAACCGGAGTTGGTATGAGTTCGAACTATCATGTCCACTTGCCCTTTTACCAAAATTGGTCTGAGCCAGCGTCAGCCTCCTAACCAAAGGAGTATGGTTTGTTCTCGCCCTTTTACCAACCGGAGTTGGTCTGAGTTCGAACTATCATGTCCACTCGCCCTTTTACTAACCGGAGTTGGTGTGAGCTAGTGTACGCCTCCTAACCAAAGGAGTATGGTTTGTTCTCGCCCTTTTACCAACCGGAGTTGGTCTGAGTTCGAACTATCATGTCCACTCGCCCTTTTACCAATCGGAGTTGGTCTGAGCTAGTGTACGCCTCCTAACCAAAGGAGTATGGTTTGTTCTCGCCCTTTTACCAACCGGAGTTGGTCTGAGTTCGAACTATCATGTCCACTCGCCCTTTTACCAACCGGAGTTGGTCTGAGCTAGTGTATGCCTCCTAACCAAAAGAGTATGGTTTGTTTTTGCCCTTTTACCAACCGGAGTTGGTCTGAGCTTGAACTATCGTCTTCTTTTTACTGCCGAGCAGCGTAGTGTTAAACACTAGTATTCCCCGAAAGACTTTCAATAAAAGGAGAGAAGATGGTGAAATATCATCATTTTATTCATATTGATGGAACTGTTTTACATTTTACATCACTGATAAGTTCCTAGGTGTTTAGCATTCCATGCATTCTTAAATTCCTCTCCTTCTAGAGTTGCTATTCGGTAAGTTCCTGGTCGAACAACTTCTGTAACTCGGTAAGGTCCATGCCAGTTTGCTCCCAATTTGTTGTGCTTCTGAATGACCTTCTTTAGCACATAATCTCCTTCCTTTAAGTCGCATTTCTTCACCCTCTTGTTGTAGAACTGAGCTGTTCGTTGTTGGTAAGCAGCATTCCTAATGGCTGCCTCTTCTCTAACCTCCTCGAACATGTCCAAATCTAATCTTCTCACTAGGTCGCTGACAGGGGAATTGAAGTTCAGCACTCTGTGTGTTGGAAGACCCAACTCGGCAGGTATTACGGCCTCACTTCCAAATGCCAGCATATATGGTGATTCTCCAATTGTTGCTCGGGGAGTTGTTCGGTAAGCCCACAATACTGACTGTAGCTCATTAATCCAATTAGCTTTAGCTTCACATAGCCTCTTCTTCAAACCATTTAGTAATGTTCTGTTCGTCACTTCAGTCTGTCCATTGCTTTGGGGATGGCCTGGTGCTGAATGAACCTTCAAAATGTTTGACTGATGATAATAGGGCAAACTCCTCGTTATCAAATTATGTTCCATGGTCTATGATGAAGGCATGAGGGAGACCATATCGGTAAATGATGTTCTTCCAAATGAATTGGTACACCTTCTCGTATGTCATATCAATAAGCGGCTCAACTTCTACCCACTTAGTAAAATAATCCACTGCGACGACGAGGTACTTGAATCTTCCTCGGGTCGTTGGCAGTGGTCCAACCAAATCCATTCCCCACATGGAAAAAGGCCAAGGGGAAGTTATGGGTGTCAACAATGCTTGTGGAGTTCGTCAGATGGAGGAAAAACGTTGGCATTTATCACATCTCTTAGCATAGGCTATACAATCAGCCCTCATCGTTGGCCAATAGTATCCCTGCGTCATCACCCTTTGCAAAAGTGTCCAACCTGCTACATGGGCTCCACAGGACCCTTCATGGATCTCTTAAATAAATTATTTCACCTCAGAGGGATGTACACATCTTTGCAAACCTGCCATAATTCCTCGTCTATACAAAACACCATTAATTAGTACATACCGAGCAGCTTTGAACTTCAATTTCTTGGCAGTGAGCTTATCCTCCGGTAATTCTCCTTCCTTAATATATGCCCTGATGGGATCCATCCAAGATGGTCCTAAATCAAGGGTAATAATATTCATCGTCAGGTCTTCATCTATGCTCCGACTTTCTAATACTTCAATTGGTATCATTCTTCGCAGCTCGGTACGAGTAGCTAATGCTAGTTGGGCCAGTGCGTCTGCTCGTGCATTCTCCATTCTTGGTATTCTGATCAACTGAATGGCATCAAATCCTGCCAATAACTCCATCACCTTTGCGTGATACTTGACCATTAATTCTCCTTTAACTGCATATGTTCCCATCATCTGATTCACAATTAATTGAGAATCACTGAATACCATCACTTGTTGCGCTTCCATAATCTTTGCCAAATTAAGACCTGCTATCATGGCCTCATACTCAGCCTCATTATTGGAGGCTTTGAATTGGAATAGTAGGGCATATTCCATGTCCATCTCATCTGGGGTGTTCAAAACAATCCCTGCTCCACAACCCATTGTGCAAGATGACCCATCTACATATAATCTCCATGTAGGTAACTCGTCTTCATATTTCTTTTCTGACAGAATTCCTCGATGAAATATTTGCTGTTTCTTTTCATCCTCCCCTGGTATTTATCGCTCTTCGTCGACCATCTCTTCTCGCCCTTTTACCAACCGGAGTTGGTTTGAGCTCGAATTTGATGATCCTTCTACATCCACAAGCCCTTTTACCAACCGGAGTTGGTATGAGCTTATGTCTGTTGATCCTGTAACATCCACAGGTTGATCAGCGAGCAACTTTTGTTCCTCGGGGGTATCAGGATAAGTAAAATCTGCTATAAAATCTGCTACAGCTTGCCCTTTTAATGATGATCTGGGTTCATACACAACATCATATTCACCGAGCTCAATTGCCCTGTACATCAGTCTCCCTGATTTTTTTAGTTTATGAAGGGCTTGTCTCAATGGCATGTCGGTATACCTGATGATGGTATGGGCCTGGAAATATGGCCTCATCCTTCTTCTTGCCTCAATTAATGCCAATGCCAATTTTTCCAGTTTTGGGTACTTGATCTCTGCACCTCGGAAAGCCTTACTTGTGTAATAAATTGGCTTCTGAACTCCATTCTCCATTCTGATCAATGCCGAGCTGATTGCATTCTCTGATACTGCCAGGTACAAGTATAACTTTTCTCCCGTTACTGGCCTGGACAACAGTGGAGGTGCTCCCAAATATTTCTTCAAGTCTTGAAAGGCCTTTTCACATTCATCATTCCATTCAAAAGTTTTTCGAAGTGTTTTGAAGAATGGGAGGCATCTATCAGTTGCTCGGGATACAAATCTGTTGAGCGCTGCAACTCGTCCTGTAAGACTCTGCACTTCTTTCTTCGTCGTTGGAGATCGCAACCCTAAAAGAGCTTTGATCTTTTTTGGATTCGCCTCAATGCCTCGCTGGTTGACGATGTACCCGAGGAACATTCCTTCTCGTACTCCAAATGTGCACTTCGTCGGGTTGAGCTTCATTTGGTATATATCCAGTTGATTAAAGGTCTGACCTAAGTCAACTAGATGATCAGCATCTTTCTTGCTCTTTGTCAGTATATCATCGACATAGACTTCCATATTGCAACTGATTTATTCGGAAAAAATCTTGTTCATCAGCCGCTGGTCTGTCGCTCCTGCATTTTTCAAACCAAAAGGCATAACATTATAACAATAAGTTCCCCTAGGGGTAATAAAAGAAGTACTTTCCCTATCTTTAGGTTTCATTTTGATCTGGTTGTAGCCAGAGTAAGCATCCATGAAGCTGAGCAGCTCGTGTCCCGAGGTAGCATCCACTAGTTGATCAATTCTGGGCAATGGAAAGTGATCCTTTGGGCATGCCTTGTTGAGATCGGTGAAATCAACACACATTCTCCATTTATTGTTTTTTCTTCTTTACCATCACCACATTTTCTAACCAGTCTGGATATTTTACATCTTCAATGAATTGGGATTTCTGGAGATTCTCGACCTCCTCTTGTATAGCTTGATTCTTCTTGGGACTAAATACTCTTCTCCTCTGCTTTACATGCTTGATCTCCTTATTCACATTGAGCTCATGACATAAGAAGTTTGGATCTATTCCTGGCATGTCTTCATGACTCCATGCAAAAGTTTTCTTTCTGTTTCTCAAGAAAGTTATCAACTCCTGTTTTATTGAAGCATCCAACGTCGAACCTATCTGGGTCATTCGTTCAGGGTGCTCGTCGTCCAGAATAACATTTTCTGTAGATTCCACCACCTGTCCTTTTACAAGTTGGGATTCATCTCTGGGATCCAGTGTTTCAATTTCTGTACCTTCATCTACTTGGTAGGTAGTAGTCTTTTTCCTTGACTCTTCAAGCTCCTCTTGCTCGGCAGATGAATAATAGCATTCCCGAGCTACTTTTTGATCACCTTTCATAACTCCTACTCCAAAATTTGTTGGGAATTTTAAACACTGATGTACTGTAGATGGAACTGCTTCGAACTTCTTCAAACCAACTCTTCCCATGATGATGTTGTAAGCTGACTGCACATTCTTATCCATCACAAAGAAGCGTATTCTTTCTGTTCGACAAGCAGGCCAAGTTCCAATGAATATATCCAACTTGATCGTCCCAAGTGGAAAAACTTTCTCGCCAGCAAAACCCAGGAGAGGTCTGTGATAAAGTTACAATTGGGATAATTTTAAATTTAAACTGTCAAAACATGAGTAGAACATGATGTCTGCCGAACTACCATTATCTACCAAAACCCTTGAAATCACTACTTCTTTCATCCTCATTTTGATCACCAACGGGTTGTCGTGAGGGTAAAGAACATCTACCAGGTCATTTTTTGAAAAACCAATGACCAACTTCTCCTTGTTCACCTTTCTCGGGCGATCTTCCTTAGCTAAATTTATTCATTGAATATATGAGCAAGCCTGAGCCTCACCGAGGTAAGCTTTTCTTTCTGCAGTAAGATCTCCTCCTCCTGCATCTCCGCCTGTAATAACATTACAATCAAATGTTCCAAAACGTATTGAAAATACCTCGCGTTCTGGTTACCTTGGCCTTTTGGGAAGATCGGGGTCATCCTCCGTATCATCTTCATGATTTCTCTTCTCGTTCTCCTCTGCTCGATGAGGAGATCTCGACCTCTCTCTGGTTTGATCATTATTTCTTCTTTCACCTCCCCGATCAACATACTTCGCTAGCTTTCCTCGTCGGATGAGTGTTTCAATCTCGTTCTGAAGAGCTATGCAATTTTTTGTCATATGGCCATGATCCTTGTGGAACTCGCAATATTTTTCCCTATTCCTCATATCAGGGTCCGACTTCATTTTCTTTGGCCACCTTACCTCCTCGTTATTCTTGATTTCTTCCAAGACATGATTAATACCCATTTTCAAAGGAGTATAATTATCGAATTTCTTCAGGACTTCCCATGACGACTTATTATTTTTGGAATGCTTGTCACTGCCATTGCCCTTATGCTCTTTCTTCTTAGATTTGTCGACTTCCACCTTGGTTTCTTTATCCATATTCTTCTTTGCAGCCATAGCCTCCTCGGCATTCATGATTTTGGTCGCTTTTGCCATCAACTCTGACATAGTTGTAGGTGGATCTTTGGCCAAAGTGTAATACAATTTGTTAGGCAACAACCCACTCATCAAGGCGGTAATTGCTGTCTTTTCTTCATAATCTATGACTTCCAGCTTCTCGTTATTAAAACGAGTTATGTAATCTCTAGTACTCTCACCAGATTTTTGTTTAACACTTAACAAGTGTGCTACCCGTTTTACTGGCTTTGCTCCAAAACAGAAATTGCCGATGAACAACTCGGCCAACTGAAAGAAAGTTGAAATCTTACCCCGAGGAAGATTGTTGTACCATATTTGGGCAGATCCAGTAAGAGTTCCTGAGAATGATCTGTATCTCATCTCGTCGGGGACAGCATAGATGTCGGCAGCAGCTTGATATTGCTCTATGTGAAGAGCAGGATCTGTCTTTCCATCGTATTTGGGTGTCATCACAGGGGCTTTAAACTTTGACGGTGTAGGAAAATCCACAATGGCCTGGACAAAAGGTGTCCCTTGAACAAAAGTTCGTTGTAGGGGATTCTTCGCCTTGGCCATTTCTCCCAATCTATCCTCCAACCGCTGAAGGGACCCTTTCCACGCATCATTTCCTTCCTCGGGCCTATTAGTTTGAGCAATTGATTATTCTGAAGTAGCCTCCTGAGATCTATCTTGACGAGCAACTGGTCGTGATTGTGCTGATCCTTCTCTTAGATCTGATGGTTGTCGGAAACTCCTCGACATGGTCTTAGGTGGACTCCTATTCCTCCTAGGGCCTAATCGGTTGAAAGGAGACACCCTGCTCAGTCTTTCTAAAGCACTGGGTCTCTCTGGAGAGAGAGTGATACGTTGATCATTATCTGTAGCCCGTATTGACGAAGTTCGCCCAGGCTGATAAGAGAAATCATCAGATTCTTCATTACGATATGCATCTGTACGCCTGGATCGTGAAGAAAGTAAATAGGTTTGCCTCTGACCACTTCGCTGCCCCGAATGTGCAGGTGCACCGCCATGAAGGGTTTGTATGAGTTGCCGCATTGTTTCTTGCATGGCGGTTTGTCCTTGAGCCAGATTCGTCATAATTCCTGCCAGATCTGGGGGTGCAGAGGGATTTGGAAGATTTCCAGTATTTCCAGCGTTTCGATTGCTAGATTCCGGATTATCTGCCATTGATGATGAATGATTTTTGGTGAAAAACGATAATAACAGTCGTTTCCCACAGATGACGCCAATCTGTTGATGTAAAAAATTAGATTGCTTCTAATTATTTAATCACAGATAAATATAAATGAGACAAAGAATTTTAAAGTGGTTCATCCTTATAAGAATGGCCTACGTCCACTGTTTCTATTATTGCCAAGTGTTTAGGAATTCTCGATATGTAATTCTATCAAGAAAATCCGGTCCCCTTGAATGAGGATGATACAATGTATTTATAGCCCTTAGGCTGTACATGTGAAAGGGTAAACAATTAATGACCTTTAAGAGTATACATATGTATGATAAGCATTCAATGAATAGTTGAACTGTTGATTATCTGGCAATCAATGCTGTGGCCGAGATGCAGCTCGGACCGCCATAGTTGCTCGTCGTTCAGGAGTTCCTCGGAGTGTTGGAGCTCCTCGGAGTGTTGGAGCTCCTCGGAGTACACTTGCTGCTCGGAGTGAGTATGACTTGGTCGGGGAAACAAACTTCCTCGTTGCTATTGTGCCACGTAGATCGACACGTGTATTCTTATTATTCGTCTATATCAGCATACTAATTTTGGTAACAACAATTATATTTACTTAAAAGTTATTTATTAAGAAGATGGACTGACCGGCTGCAAATAAAAAGAGAGAAAGATGATGTGATAAATGTTTTTTCTCTACCTTCCTTTTAGTATTGAATGTTTTATCTTTTATAAAAAATGATCTTTGTTTTTTGTTAAAATAAAATATTTCCTACGTTAGATTAGGCAGTATCTCCCTAATAGAATTACTCATAAATCAAACAAAAAGGGGGTAGTTCTCCACCCACTTTTCGTTTCATTCTCTCTCATCTCTCTTTCTCTTTTCATAACCATTGCCACTCCCCAATTCTTCACTCTCTCTCTTCTTTTATCAAAGCTCTCTATCACGGAATGCCACCCAACATCATTCCATCATTTTTGGACTCACATAAGGTTTGTTCTCTCTCTCTCTCTACACAGTTGGGGAGTAAACAATAAAGAAAATGTGAAATTTTAGGAATAATTTTTAGTTTTCTCTTAAGATATTAAACATTGGGGAAAAAAACTGGGTCGACTTTCTGTCTTTCTTTTAATAGATAAAAAATGGGATTAAAAACTAATAAATTTTTTTTTAATAAATAAAAATATGGACAAAAAAGTCATCAAAAATACTTTTTGTTTGTTTTTGTTTTAATAAAATAAATTGGGACAAAAATATTGTTTTTTTCATCGATAAAAGTTGGGATGAGAAAAATAAGGAGATATATTTTTTTTTAATAAATAGAATTGGAATGGAAGTGAGTTTATTTTTATTTTTTTTTATACCTTTTATTTTGTTTTTTGATTTTTGATTGAGTCAAAGAGCTATTGTTCATATGTCCATCCTACACCATTTCCTCTCCATTTTTTTATTAGTCGCCCACACCTCCGATATCCCACTTCCAGTGAATATCCCTTCCCCTTGGCTACTACCTCTATTTAGGTATCAAATTGTAATGTCCGTCCGCCTGTCTTATAGACCATCATCTATATCTACCCTTTACTTTCCTCTTTTCCTCACAGTAACCTCAAAGAAATACCACATTTTCCCTTTTCTTCACTTCGCATTTCCTCGTATTAGGTACAAAGCAAAACCTAGGGTTTGGTACGTATCTTGTTTTTTGAAACCTAATTTGTCCATGTATAGTTCTTATTTTGGGTAGAAATTTACAGTTCCTTCAGGAACTTTGCTCTTCTTATCAAATATACAATTATGTATATATATAATATGATGTCTAGACTGTATATATAGGGAGAAAGAACTTTGCTCATCCTCCAACTCCTTTTTACAGATTAAGATATTTTTGGAACTTGTTCATTACTTTGCTCTGTCCCTGGAAGTGTTTTTATAGTTCCATGTTAGTCTAATCCCAACTTTTTGGCAATTGACTATTGACTCAATCAAGGAAAATATTATGATTCATATTGAATATAGTTTAGTTTCCACTTATTATACTATACTCAATTTGATGTATGTCTTTAGACAATCAACAATCATATAATGACCTCATAAATAAACCCCATTTCAAGAGCACCTACGTTCCATTGATTGATGAGAAAATGTTGGGTAATGTAAGAAACTAAAGTTTTGGGAGTCATAATTGTACGAGATTGGAAAAATATTGAATTAGGTTACAAGTTAGTATTGGAATAAGTTTTCGGGATTTCATTCTTTCCGAATCAATACAAAACCTTGTTTAAATTATTGAAACGGAGTAAAATGAATTAAATTTTAAGTTGGGTCGAATGAATAAATTGATATACGCTTGTAAAATTTTACAATAGGGTGAAGATTAATTTTTTTCTTATTAACTTTTGTATGGGTCTTTTTAAATGGTGGTAAATTATTTTTTTGTCAAATTTTTAGGTTTATTGCAAATATATTTCTTTCAATTAGTTTTTAATAGGGTGGAAGAGGAATAATAATCATTGTTGCAACTTTTTATAGTTTGTTAATATACTTTTAAGTTCATGTTTTTGTCCTTTGAATTGGTTCTAAAGTTTCTTTCTGTTTATAGATCAAATGCTTTTGTTATGTGGGAATGGACTGTGATTTATATCTTTGTTTTTCATTATTTTAGAAAAAATAATTGAGAAGAGGAAAGACAAACACACTGAGTCTTCAAAAGTGAAAGGTTTTGAAATTAATGTTAAATTACTTTTGTCCCTCATTTTTTCAGCTAGCAAATAGTGTCATGAGTTATTTACCCCTTTGTTGTATGAACTCTGCAGTAATTTTGTGACACTACACGTACAACAGTTAATTCACGAGAGTTCGTATTTTATTTGTCATATAGGTATTGTAACATAATCAAATTATTGAATACAATATCAAATTGTGTCTTCTTCCGCTTCACTTATCCATTAATTTTGTCCTTCTTCTACCTGGAATCTCAATACATGTGTTCAAAGGATTATCAATGTATGGAAGATATTTGGAATAGTAAATAGCATTGATGATGATGTATATTTTTTTAATATAATATGTGGTTGTATTCCTCTCTCATTCGTTAGGGAAATTTATTGCGATTATTTCTTCATGCAGATATGTATTGCACGATCGGTTAACACCATCTAACGGTATACTAGTATAATGGAAATATTAAATTAAAAAATCGAATAAGTCAAGAAAATAATGCGCCGTACTGTTTGGTATATGAAGAGATTTTTTATTAGATAAAAGAGGGTGGTATATTGGGAAGAACTATGACCATAATAAGCTCTACAATTGAATACATGCATTAATTCATTTTAGTTTAAGCTCTCAAATCAAGTGATCTTTTGAGTCTTGGTAAATGGCATCCTCCTCGGCTTCATCTCCGTTGGACCCTCCACCTAAATGGAATTGCGACGCGTTCTTGAGTTTTAGAGGTGAAGAGACTCGCCAAAATTTTGTTGATCATCAGTACACAACTCTGCACAATGGAGGAATTCACACTTTCAAGGATGATGAGAGACTCGAGAGATGAAAATCATTCGGACCTCAACTTGTGAAAAACATTAAGGAATCAAGGTTTGCTGTTGTCGTATTCTCGATAAACTACGGCTCGTCATCGTGGTGTTTGGATGAACTTGCAAAGATTATGGAATGAAGTCAAACAAAGGGCCCAATTGTGTTGCCTATCTTCTACGACGTAGATCCTTCTGATGTGAGGAAATAAAAAGGGGAATTTGGGGAAGACTTTTTCTAGACATGTATCAGATAAGGTGGAAGAGTGGAAAGAAGCTCTGAAACAAACAACCCAAATATCTGGCTGGGATTTACAGCACACTTGGTCAACGTATGAAAGGTGTGTTCGTGTAAGGACACATTCGTTGTTTTCGTTTCACCGCGATAATACAAACAAACCTAAGTTACGACTACACTTGCGATACAAGTATAGCGGTAAGTCGGGTATCGAATCCACCGGGAGTGTTCGACAGATTTTAACTGGATTATTAATTCAGGAATAAAAGTGTAAAAGGGTCATGGTTGGTTGTAAATAAAAGAAAAGAATAAGTTAAGTCTAAATAAAAGTAAAGCGAGGACCGGGATATCATCCAACCATACGGATCAAAACGACTACTAATTATAATCCCGTCTCGAGAGCAATTTAATCGAGCATTATCAATTAATCATAAATTTTGCACAATAAGGAATTTAAGCCAAAGTTGCGTGAATAAATATTTCACCGAAAATTGGTCTCACGCGGATTAAACTCGGATTATTACGTGTTTAACTTTCTCTGTCATGCATCGTTAGTGTTTATTTTGTTCAACGCGTGAAAGGTGTGTTCGTGTAAGGACACAATCGTTGTTTTCATTTCACCACGATAATACAAACAAACCTAAGTTACGACTATACTTGCGATACAAGTATAGCGGTTAGTCAGGTATCGAATCCACAGGGAGTGTTCGACATATTTTAATTGGATTATTAATTCAGGAATAAAAGTGTAAAAGGGTGATGGTTGGTTGTAAATAAAAGGAAAGAATAAGTTAAGCCTAAATAAAAGTAAAGCGAGGATCGGGATATCATCCAACCATACGGATCGAAACGACTACTAATTAGAATCCCGGCTCGAGAGCAATTTAATCGAGCATTATCAATTAATCATAAACTTCGTACAATAAGGAATTTAAGCCAAAGTTGCGTGAATAAATATTTAACCAAAAATTGGTCGCATGCTGATTAAACTCAGATTATTGCTATAAACACTAACGATGCATGACAGAGAAAGTTAAAGGCGTAATAATTCGACTTTAATACGTACGGGTTCAATTAAACACAATTCTGCGCAAACCTAATTTTCGGAGCTCGGAGCCCGTTAATTGCGGAACAAAATACCGACCCTATTTATCTAAGGGCACGACATGATTTAACTAAATTATAACTAATTAAGCTAGTAAAGAAAGAATTAAAGCAAGTAATTTAATTAACAAAGCATGAAACTAATTTACAAAGCAAGGAAAATAAAGAACAAAACTATATTAAAGGAGATGATAATGAATAATTCAATCTTACAAAACTAAATGGATGTCACCCCAAGAAGAGAAGAAGATGAGATCTCAAAACCAAACCCTAACCTAAAATGTCTTCTAAAACTAAGTATGTCTGATATTACAACAAAAATGGGTTATATAGTAAGTTGGGAGAAAAGAAAAGAAGAAAGAAATTAAAAGCAAAATATCTCAAAAAAATAGGGAATCGATCGATCGACCCATTTGGTCGATCGATCGATGGAAAAAAACCAATCTCACTGTCTCCCCACGATGGCCAAAATCTGAAGGATCGACCGATCAATGGTTTTCATCGATCGATTGATCAAGCAGGTGTGAGCCCCCTGCATTTCTTTTCCTTCTCTTCTCCCCTCTTTTGGTTTCATTGTCTTTTCTCTTCCGCTAAAAGTGCCGTAACTTCTTCGTTAGGGATTCGAATTGCGCACTATTTATGGCCACACGAAGCTTGCGAGGGGGGTTACAACTTTCGTGTAGATGTTGGGCCAGGTGCCCAAATTGTGAATTGACCGAATTGCCCTTGAACGTGCGATTGCATACTGAATTTGAGCGGAATGCGTTCGAACTCCATACTTAGTACCTAAATACCTACAAAAGCTCAATTATACCTCATATAACATGTTAACAATATAAACCGAGGTTGTCTGGTTAACGGGCTTAAATATAGAGATTAAGGCACCCGAGGGGGCTAAAATGCGTAGGTTTGAAGGATGAAATACACAATATTTGCGTATTATCAAAGACTTTATAGTTACGAGGTCTTATTATTGTAGAGGATTGTGTGGAAGTGCATTGTGATATCCAAAGAGTTTTCTATTTGTCCAAAGACCAAGTACATAATGACATGATCAAACAAAGAGATATCTCAGTGAATTTCATACAAGAGGTTATCGAACGTGACATTGTAGTTTTACAGAAAATTGACACCAAGGACAATCTGGCAGATATGTTGACGACGTTGCACTCGAAGTAAAGTTTGAAAATTGCTCAAAATGGATCAATGTTCTCCCTTTTTGAGTCCCTTAGGGGTGGTGTAATTATGGTGTTTTTTATTTCATGATAAGAAATCATAGTTAGAGAACGATTCTTTCTCACTAATGTGTAGATTTTTAAAGTTCGGCTTAAACAGGCTTAACCAGACAGTCCGTTATCTGTGGATTTTTTTCCAACTTTGTGCAATTTAAAATATAGAAGAGTATATAGCTGGTGCAGTGGACTGTTGTGGATTTTACATTAGACTGTTAATTCATACAATGTATTGTTTTGGGCGAACAATGCGTACTATGAGAGGCATTTTGAGTCTTTTAACATAGAATATCTTGGGTAAACTAAATAAAACTTCATTTTGTGAATATGAGGGAAAGATGGAACCTACAATAAAGCTCGAGTGTTTGTACTATATTTTCCAAGATTTTAATCAATAAAAGTTTTCACCATCACCTGTAAACGTATGCAAGTTGTCAAACCACGTACATTTTATCATGTTCTTATTGTTGGGTGGTTTCCTTTCATCTGTTTCCATTTACTTTCGTTTAAATTGTTGTTCTTTTGTGTACCTCTTGAGTTTGTCATTGTTGTGTCTTAGTTTCACATTACAAAATTAGGCTTGCATGAGTCACTCGATTTGAGTGACTATCCATACAACATGAGTTAAATATAGACTCCAAATGGAATAGGATGCCATGAGAGAAAAACTGAAATATTTGCTCACAGATCGCTCAAACTCTATAGACGTCTTGTGAAGACGAAGTCAAGTGTTGCATCCATTGCTCGATTGTGTTCAGATGTATATAGCTAAACATGTAAACGAGTCGGATTCGAGTTTGATTTTAAAATCCTTAGGATCCATTTATTAAGAATTTAAATTGTTTGGGTCCATATATGAATCTCTAGAATATATATAACCTTAGATGTTGATCTAGATCTGTATTTGAATATAACAATTTACTTATAATATTATTTTATCCCTTTTTGTTTATTACTTATTTATCCTGATAAGATTTCTTTCTCTGTAATTAAGCACGTGTTTGGTTGCACTTGCTTTGTTCATAATAAATCTCCTACTCGCACTAAGCTTGAGGATAAAGCTATTCGTTATACTTTTGTAGGATATTTTAATATGCCAAAAGGGTTTCATTGCTATGATCCCGTCACACGTCGTATGCATCATACTTTAGATGTCACATTTCATGAAAATACGTCATTTTTTGGTGACTCTAATTTTGTGCATTATTCTACTCCTGAGGAGTTACATATTGTTTACCCTGTACCTCTGTTTGAGTATACTAATCCTGTCTCTCTAGCTAATCAACCTTTCAAGTTGTATTCTTGTCGCCCATTCTCACATATTAGTCCTGTAATTATCCCGTCCTCCCCGAATAATATCTCTCATTTAATTGGACATATTGTTGAGCCTGTTGTTGAAACTACTAATAAGCCAACAAATGATGACCTAGTTGCTCCAGACCCTCAACCTCGGTACCCCCCTCAGGAGCGTAGAGAGCTTATTCGCTATAGTCATGCTTGTTCTACAAAACATCTTATCTCAAAGTTTATTTCTTATGAGGGTTTGTCTAGTACTTATCGTGCTTTTGTTATGGTTATTTCCTCCACTCGAATCTCAAGGATCGTTTCTAAATCTTTCCAGGCTTCACATTGGGTTGAAGCTATGCAGTGTGAGATGGATGCTTTAAAACGTAATCATGCTTGGGACATGCTTCCTTTACCTAAAGGGGCCAAGACATGTGGTTATAGATGGGTATATACACTCAAATTCTTAGCTGATGGGACAGTGAATATGTATAAGTCTCGACTTGTTACGAAGGGCTTTACTCAAATTTCGGGAAAAGATTTTGGTGCTACCTTTGTTCCAATTGCTAAACTCAACACTATTCACTTATTGATCTCCTTAGTTGTTTCGTCCTCTTGGCCACTCCACCAATTTGAATCGATAAATGCTTTTCTTCGTGGCAACCTTAATGAGGTCACCCACATGGATCCTCCACCCGACTTTCGTGCTAAAGGGGAGTATGCTAGGAAAGTCTGTCACCTCCGAAAATCTCTATATGGACTAAAACAGTCACCACGATCCTGGTTCTCTAGATTTAGTGAGGCTATCATTGGATTATGATTTACCTAGTGCCATTCTGACCAAACTTTTGTCATCAGACCGACCGAATTCATATGAGAAAGTGTGATCTTACTTGTGTATGTTGATGATATTATTATTACTGGAGTTGACTCTGTTGGAATTACCTAAGTTAAGGCTGATTTGGGAAAGACGTTTGACGTGAAAAATCTTGGTCAACGTCGATATTTCCTAGACATTAAAGTAGCCAGGTCTAATCATTGGATATCTCTCTTACAGAGAAAGTATGTTTTGAATCTTCTTGAGGATACAAGGATGATTGAGTGCAAACCAGCTCCATCTGCTATGATTCCTAATTTAAAACTTTTGGCTGACAATGGTGAACCTTTGAAATATCCGTCTATGTATCAGCGTTTGGTGGATCGTCTAATTTATTTAGCTAATACCAGATCGAATATATCATTTGTTGCTGGGAGAGTTAGTCAGTTTATGCACCCCCTGTCAGACTCATTTGAAAGTAGTATATCACCTTTTGCAGTATCTTAAGTCTTCACCTATACCTGGTTTATTTTCTGTAGTAGGCCCTTGACCTGAAGGATTGTAGAGCTACATTGATTCAGATTATGGAGGAACCTGTGATGGCCGCTCTACTACTGATTTTTGTAACTTTCGTGGTAGTCATATCATCTCCAGAAAAAGTAAAAAGCAACCTATCATTTTGTACTCTTCTATAGAGGAGGAATATAAGGCCATGGCCTAGGGCACGTGTGAGATTATATGGCTTTATTTTATTCTTAGGGAGTTAGGATATCCTGAAAAGACTTCTTATATTCTGCATTGTGATAATAAGTCACTTATTCAACTTTCTTCTGACAAAGGACATTGAGATAAATGTTCATTTTCTCAGAGAGAAAATTTGTCATGAGATTACCACTATTAAAGTTTTATTTAGCATTAAGGATACTTTAGTATTTTCCCAATTAGCATTAAGGTTACTTTAGTATTTTCTCTTGATTTTATTGTTAAGTGATTGTAGTAGGGACATATATTATTTTTCCTTCTTTTCATTGTATTGTATTATGATATTCTGTCAATATGAAACCCTAGCCCCTCTTTTTCTCTTTTCCATTTGATTGTATATCTTTGATATGTTATCATGGTATCAGAGCGAGATCAAAGCTTAATCTCATCAACACAGTCCGCGGATCTAACTCCACGGTGAGTTGGCTGGTGGGGGTTGCAGGGGGTAGCGTGCCCCTGCCCTTGGTTCGGACTTTTTATGTTCGTTTGACGTACTTTTTTTGTTTGCGGACATACTTTTTCTGTTTGCAGTGAGTCAGCGGACGTACTTTTTCTGTTCACTCGGCTGTTTTGAAAGTATTGATGATCGTTTTCCTCCTATTTGTTCGATTAATTATTTAGTTCATTTGATTTGGTTCCATTTGGGTATTGTTTGATTATTTATTTTTGCAATGGCTGGTGAAAGAGATGATTCGCTGCAATCCATTAGTATCAAATTAGATGGAAAAATTATACGTATTGGAGTTATGTTATGAAAAAAGTTTGAAAGGGAAGAAGATTTGGGGTTACATTAAATGGCGATTTGATAAACCTAATGATAAGACGAATGTTGAAAAATATGCAGATTTGTTGGATGTTTGGGAAGAAAACAACTCGAAAATCATCACTTGGATCAACAACTCCGTTGCACCTTCCACTGGTATGCAGTTGGCTAAGTATGATTATGCCAAGGATGTTTGGGATCATTTGGGAAGATTGTATACACAATCTAATTTCGCAAAAAAGTACCAGTTGGAGTGCGATATTTTTGCTCTTGAGCAAAAAAAAATTGAGTATCCTTGAGTTTAATTCTACTATGACGGATCTTTGGGATCAGTTGGCTCTCACAGAGAGAATTACAGTCCTTTGCACCATATATTGCCAATAGGGAGGAACAACGCCTGGTTCAGTTTCTGATGGCATTGCGTGATGATTTTAAGGGTTTTTGTTGGTTGATTCTTCATCGTAGCCCACTTCCAACTGTTTATTATGTTGTTCACGAGTTGTTAGCCAAGGAGATTCGTCTTAAGACTCAGTCAGGGAAGGTAATTTCTTCAGACCCTAATCTATCTGTTTTCACAACCTCCTCTCAGCCAATTTTTAGTAATCAGAACAAGCCTTATTCAAGAGTTGCCAGTGATGAATGTAGCTACTGTAAGGAGAAGGGTCATTGGAAGTCTCGGTGCCTTAAGTTGCGAGCACTTCAATAACAACAATCAAATAGTCGACCACCTCAGCAACAGTTTTCTACTTGGAAATCCAATAACCAATCTCAGCAGCGTTCATATAGGCCTTCACAGCCTAATACTACAGCAGTTGTACCGCTATCAGACTCATTTTCATCAGGTTCTTCATCATCAACTCCATCCATGTCTTATCTTGCTGAGTAGTTTCTAAAGTTTCTTTCTACCCAACCACGCGCTATGTCCATCTCTTCACCAGGTAAGTCCACAGGTATTTAGATTCTAGACTTCGGTGCTTCTAATCACATGTCACCAAATTTGTCCTCTTTTGGTTCTTTTTGTCCCACTTCTTCGTTGCTCGTTATGACTGCTGATTGTACTCCCATGCCCTCAATGGGGGTTGGGACTATTGACTTACCCAACTTATCTCTCTCTAATGTTTACCACATTCCTAAGCTTATAATGAATCTTATTTCTGTTGGTCAACTATGTGATGCCGATTACTCAGTTTCCTTTTCTTCTAACTTTTGTCATGTGCAGGATCCATGGTCTCTAAAGGTGATTGGGACATGTCGTAGGCAGGGGGGATTATACATCGTGGAGAAGCTCAAAGTACCAATGGTTGCAACTTCCAGTGTTGACTTGTAATCCTTTCGCTTGAGTTCAGATTCGGCTAGATTTATTTATGGCACTCTCGTCTTGGTCATGTCTCAGGGTCACGATTAAAATATTTAGCTTCTACAGGTATATTAGGCAATTTGCACTACCATGACATCTCTGATTATATCGGTTGTAAACTTGAAATTTTTTTAGCTTTATCGTTTAATAGAATTATTTCCTCTACTTTTGCACCCTTTGATCTCATTCATTATGATATGTGGGGACCCTCTCCTATTATTACAAGATGAGGGTCTCGATATTATGTCTCCTTTATTGATGATTATACGCATTACTGTTGGGTTTTTCTTATGAAACGACGTTCGGATTTTTTTTATATTTATAATAAATTTCGTGTCTTTGTCAAAACTCAACATTATACTATTATCAAATGTTTTAGATGCGATTTGGGTGGGGAATATACTTCTCAAAAATTTGGTCAGTTGCTTGATTTAGATGAAACTATTCACCAATCATCTTGTACTTACACTCCTGAGCAAAATGGTGTTGCTGAAAGGAAACATAGGCACATTGTTGAAACTGCTCGCTCTCTTTTATTATCCGCATATGTCCCTAGTGAGTTTTGGGGAGAGGCTGTCCTTACGGTTGTCAAACTGATTAATAAGATTCCGACCTCTCATTGCTCAGGTTTATCACCTTTTGAAAGGTTATATGAGTCTGCCCCTGATTATTCTTCCTTAAAGGTGTTAGGTTGTACTTGTTTTGCTCTTCGACCTCATATGGAACGTACCAAATTATCTCCAAATTCAGCTATTTGTGTCTTTCTTGTGTGACACCCCGCCTAATAAAATACCGGGTGATCAAGCCTATACCAAATTAAAATAGGAATCCCAGTTGGTTCATCCTTAGCATCGCTGTCGAAAACTTTTTAAAACTTACTAACCACCTAGTATTCCAAAAACTGGTGCCAAATTTTAACTTTTTAATTAAGAAAACAGTACATGCGGAAATAAATATAAACCATTCACACAACTGAATAAAACTCAACTGAATAATTAATTAAACAATTTTTCCGAATAAACCATCGGCCACCAAAGTGAAATCCAATATAAATATTCAACACCTGAATAAATACATCTGAAAACTGTACTGGAAAGTCTGGGCGACAAGCCCTAAATAAAACTAAAACTGATACATGATTTCCTACTATCGGAATAAATGAACGATGCATCTAATCCAAACTCCTGCTAGCATCCACATATGCCACAGCTCCGTATCCCTGGAATAGAATATCAATCATGGCGTCCCTGTGGCTGGACACCTAAAAGGTTTTGAAAATAGTTTTATAGCAAGGGTTAGAACCCAAAATATTTCAAAAATATTTAGCAAGTGAATTAACTACAGTAATTTAAAATGCGTGAATGCGCTTCATATTTAAGTTAGTGTCGCACTCCCTTGTGGACATTCTCACCCCTCCACTATTGTGCACACTTAACGGTTACCTTAACCCCCACCTAGTTGTACTATCCCATCCAACTAGTCCTGGTATAACCTCCCCTTGCCATACTACTCTAACCCGAGTATAATGATTTTTGAATTATAAGTTATCTCAAAATTAACTTAATTAATTCCTTCTTAAATAGTAGCATATAACCGCATCACAAGTTATATAAAGTAAATACATCACACACTGTATCATTACCCGCATATAATATTGAATACCATTATATACGTACCTTTACTAAAACATCTACACATATAACATACGTATATCCATCCCTCCGAGTATACCCTCGTCGGATGATTCCCTCTAAAGTGCTATCTCACTAGGTGTGCTCACATAACCTAGTTACCCAAGTTGGAATCGCTCACCAACCTGGCCCAAAATATAAACAAAGTGGAGCGGTTATTCCTTCCCTGAAAGTGAGATAATCTCCTCACCGATATACCGGACGTTATGACCTGGGGATATACTCACCCTACTCCTCAAGCTAGGGGATTTAACCACATCGCGCAACCTCCCTTGATAGCACTAGAGTATATAAATTAAGTAAATATCTAATCGCTGATATTTAATAGCACACACAATATATATACTATCACTACACCGTATATATATATAAAATAAACCCCGGCTTCACCGTGTACTCACAACCCGTAACACTAGCCTGTAATTTCTCGAGCCTCTAGCCCGACTCAACTTAATTAATTTTCTCACTTAATAATTTCCATCTTCCCGAGTCTGTGGTCCGACTCTAAATAATAATATTCTACACAATAATTTATATGAAATTTTTCCGAGTCTATGATTCGACTCTTATTTAATTAATTTACACATTAATTAATTAACACAAATTCGAGTCTGTAGTCCGACCCTCATTTAATTAATTTACACATTAATTAATTAACATGAATTCGAGTCTGTAGGCCGACTCGAATATAATTAATTCACACCTCAATTAATATACTATTTTTCCCGCGTCTATGGTCCGACTCTAATTAAATTAATTAACACACCTATTAATTTAATATCGATCTGAGTCTGTGGTCCGACTCTAATTAAATTAATTAACACACCTATTAATTTAATACCGATCCGAGTCTGTGGTCCGACTTCCAGTTAATTAATTTACACATTAATTAATTCATACTAAGCCGAGTCTGTGGTACGACTCTCATTTAATTAATTTATACATTAATTAATTTATACCAATCCGAGTCTGTGGTTCGACTCTCATTTAATTGATTTACACATTAATTAATAAATTCCCTTCCCGAGTCTACAATCCGACTCTAAATTATTTAATTACAACATCAATATATTTATTACTTTTCCGAGTCTACCTTCCGACTCTACTTTCATTAATTAACACATCCATAAATCTAATAACTTGGTGTCCCCAACCATTCTCCCCGGACTCGCTCACTTGGCCCATCCCTTAATATTTCCCGAGTCTATGTTCCTATCACAAGTAAACAAACAATAGGCATTCACAACCCAAGTAATCCTATAAAATAGTAGGTATTTACACAAGCCAATTATTCATACTTGTATGTAATATATTTCTCTCTAATATTCACCGTACTTGTTTGCTTTACGAATTTATTTCACTTTCGTATTAATTCAAGTATTCACACAACTCTAAGGGTCCTAGTTACCCCTTGTTATATCAATTCAGTAGTTACCCTTGTTAACCCACTGACCTAACGAATTTAAGCTCGCTCACGCTTTTTCGTAATTATATTCTTATCATCTCGAATTAGAGTACATCATAATCAAGCCTATGAATCTCCACTTTAACTCTCCCACAAAATTAAAGTCCAACACATAATCATATACCTACTTCCATATCATTATTCCATCAATATATTTCATCAAGGTCCCAAACACTTCCCCAATAAAATTTTAGACATTTGAGGCTTAAAAAAAAAAATCTTAAATTTTCTCGCAATTTAAACATCCTCTAGTAAAATTTCGATTTCTACCTCTACAGTACTCCGATTGACCTGATTCCAAGTTCATTGGATAGCCAAGAGAAAATACTTTCCAGTAATGTATGGTTCACACTCTAATTCGAAGTAAAATTCAAATCTCACACGTTTAAAGTCACGTCAAAATTCTGGCAGATTACTATGTTGACAGATCAAACACCCCGTAGTAAAATGTCGATTACTCCCTCTATAGAACTCCGATTGACCTGGTTCCAAGTTCATTGGATAGCTAAGAGAAATACCTTTCCAGGAATGTATGGTTCACACTCTAATTCGAAGTATAACTCAAATGAAATACGTTTGAAATTGTGTCAAAAATTCTGGCAGATTGACCTCTTGTGTTCATCAAATAAACCCTAAGTCATTCAAGATTCATGTTCTTCATCCAAGAACTCATAAAGATTACATGTTAATCATCAAATATATTCAAATTTCATTTTATCTTTACTTAGGGATATATAATACACCTATTTCTTACTTTGAATCTCAGCCAAGTATTCCATTAACAAAACCCCATTTTGTACCCATTTATCCCCAAAACGAATTTTAGTTTACACATCACTAAAATATGAATTGGATATCACCATTTACACATTACAGCAAGTTAACCACTTGCCTAGAATTGTTCGTAGGGTCTGATCCGTTGGTGTAGTCCCTTAATTCGGCTCCAATAATCCCCAATTGGCTCTTGATTTGCTTTCCCCCAATTTCCCTCTCAAGCCCTAGGCTTAGAATTTGTGTTTACTGACGTTTAACACTTCTCCATTTAGGTTAAAAACCCTTAATCCCGTTTTTGGCCATCTGGGCCTAATTAAAATGGTCCAACTCACCCCTTGTGGACCCGGCTATGCTAAAAAAAAATACCCCAAGACCCAATTACCACCCCCGAGTACTCTTTTCTGACTATCTCGACCAATTCGGACTCAACCGCGCACTCGAAATTACCATCCGAAATACTTTTTAACATTTCCAAATTCGACCTCAAAATGCGACACACATTAATTCAGACAATTAAACTTAAAGTTGTCAATTATAAATAATTCGGCTCACTCAAATAAATTCTCCAACTCATGAATTTAAGTTTCTCTAATTTAAATATTTTTATAACTCCCAAAAATAATTAAATATTTAATCCTCAAAATTACGGGGTGTTACATACTCCCCCCCTTACAAAGGAATTTCGTCCTCGAAATTAAGATGAGCATAATGTTCCAAGCTTCGCATATTGCTCTCTAGTCATGTGCCTCTAAACCCGCTATATCTACCCCATCCGCTTCTAAGCATAAGTTACACAAGTACGCATTTAAATTAACCAGGGCGCCCATACGCCCTATACCCGTGCTTAACCGAACGAAATTTGCCTTAATTAACTCGGGTGCCCATACACCCTATCCCCGCGCTTTACCTCACGAAAGTTACCCGACTATGCTAGTCGTAACCCGTAATATAATTTCGAACCCGTAGTCATATCACACACACACACACACACACATATATATATATATATATATATATATATATCTACTGCCCGGGTACCCAACCCATGTACTAACGTCCAAACATCTCCCCACAAAATACTTGTCTCTCAACACAAAAGTATATACACTTACTCTCATGTTACCAAAGACGACATAAAGTACCGCGCCCTTACCATCACTAGTCCTTGCGCAAAAATAAACCCCGAGCTATCTCTCTTTGCTTGAACATAAATCTAACCACCCTAATTCACTTCAGTAAACACCCCTACTTATCGGGATAAAATGTGAGAACACAAGACCTCATTATATGCCTATCGCACCACGCAATACAACATATGTATAGGCTATACGCCCTCTCAGGTGATACCTAGTACCAAACATATCCTGGTGTCGTGAACACCAAAACTTAACACCACTATTCATAATAGTTCAAATCCCATCGCTATACAGCCGATATTTAGGAAATATTATCAACCCTACCCCCATAGTTCTCGAAAGTAGTAACTCTTCGCATAATTCAAACCTTCACTCAATGTACACCTCCACTCCCCCGTGAAGAACACCAAGGAAGTCCGCTACCCCACGGAAAGTTTATCCACATACTATGGCTGCTACAGCCAACGCACCCACTAAATTCGACTCACCCGCGAACTCTAGTGAAAAATAAGTCTTATATTGTGACATCCTCCTTGTCACTCAAAAATATATCCCATGCCCATAGGGTAAAAATAATTACCTTCATACTCCAGCTGCAACGGCTGATCCTCGAGTTCCGGAGCATCTTCTCCCTGCCCGAATGCACCCACGACTTGCTGTAGTGGCTGTACATCCAGGACCTCGTCCTGTAGTTGACCCCTGCCTCACTTAAGATAATCTCTCTTCATGTGTCCCACTTCCCCACAACGAAAACACCTTCTAATACATTCACCATGCCACTGATCCCTTCCATGCAAACCTTGTTGGAATTCCTGGCCATCCTGTCGATAGCCTCCAGTTCTAAATTGTTTGGCATGATTTCCCTCCCGGAATCCTACCCCTGATCTCCCCCTGTCTGCTGCTGGGCTACCCCACTGGTACTATTCCCTCCTACTTTATCCGACTAGTTAGTTTCCACTCCCCTCCCGCTTTCTTTCACGTGGAAGCGATATTCCTGACAGTGCCGGAGTACTGCGTTAACGACAACAGCATAAGCTACTCATGCGTAATTCCCAATTAAATGTTGTCTGATTCTTCAGACTAACCCATCCACAAACTTTACTTTCTTTCTCTCTTCATTGCTTACCTCATCCGGTATAAAATTTTCTAACCGAGTGAATTCTTCCTCGTAATCGACCATTGAACGATCTCCCCGAGTCACCTCTCTAAATTTTCTCCTCATTTTAGTCTCAACCGCTGGAGGAAAATACTTGTTGTTGAACCACACCCAAAACTTTACAATAGCTAGCGTATCCCTTTCCTCAACCCTGGTGATCGACTCCCACCACTGTAGCGCTGCTCCCACTAAACTACAAGTGGCTAGCATTTGCTTTCGCACCTCATCGCAATCTCCCATGCGTAGGTGACGCTGGATATTTCTCTTCCTTGACACGCTAGCACTACACATGCACCCCCTCGTAGCTCTAGTGGATGCCCACTCTTGAAAAATGTCTCGTACTGGTTGCCTCCCTGACGACCCCGCGTGAGCCTGAACATCTGGCGCCATTAACACTTGTGGATGATCCAGTGGAAAGTACCCTGCCATGGCGACCCCCGTCGCTTCAACTGCCTGTGCCACTAGTTCAGTTACCTGTGCTGCCAAAATCAACTCTGGCATTTGTTGCGGTAACTCTTGCTCCTGACGAGCCTCTCTAGTCTCATCTCCCCCTACTGCCCTAGCTGCTCTCTCTCTCCTGGGCGACATCTGGAATGAGAATCGAAACGTATGAGTTCACTCTCAATTATAAATTTGGCAGAAGAACGTAAATGCGCATACATATGAGAATACAATAATCCTATGATAGGGCTCTATATCAAAGATTGTTAAGCTAAAACGTGAAAAACCGCACAGATCCTAAAGACACTAGAACCTGATGCTCTGATACCATCTGTGACACCCACCTAATAAAATACCGGGTGATCAGTCCTATACCAAATTAAAAATGAATCCCAGTTGGTTCATCCTTAGCATCACTATCGAAAACTTTTTAAAACTTACTAACCACCTAGTATTCCAAAAACTGGTGCCAAATTTTAACTTTTTAATTAACAAAACAGTACATGCGAAAATAAATATAAACCATTCACACAACTGAACAAAACTCAACTGAATAATTAATTAAACAAATTTGCCGAATAAACCATCGGCCACCAAAGTGAAATCTAATACAAATATTCAACACCTGAATAAATACATCTGAAAACTGTACTGGGAATTCTGGGCGATAAGCCCTAAATAAAACTAAAACTGATACATGATTTCCTACTCTAGGAATAAATGAACGATGCATCTAATCCAAACTCTTGTTAGCATCCACATATGCCGCAGCTCCGTATCCCTGTAATAAAATATCAATCCTGGCGTCCCTGTGGCTGGACACCTAAAAGGTTTTGAAAATAGTTTTATAGCAAGGGTTAGAACCCAAAATATTTTGAAAATATTTAGCAAGTGAATTAACTACAGTAATTTAAAATGCGTGAATGCGCTTCATATTTAAGTTAGTGTCGCACTCCCTTGTGGACATTCTCACCCCTCCACTATTGTGCACACTTAACGGTTACCTTAACCCTCACCTAGTTGTACTATCCCGTCCAACTAGTCCTGGTATAACCTCCCCTTGCCATACTACTCTAACCCGAGTATAATGATTTTTGAATTATAAGTTATCTCACAATTAACTTAATTAATTCCTTCTTAAATAGTAGCATATAACCGTGTCACAAGTTACATAAAGTAAATACATCACACACTGTATCATTACCCGCATATAATATTGAATACCATTATATACGTACCTTTACTAAAACATCCACACATATAACATACGTATATCCATCCCTCCGAGTATACCCTCGTCGGATGATTCCCTCTAAATTGCTATCTCACTAGGTGTGCTCACATAACCTAGTTACCCAAGTTGGAATCGCTCACCAACTTGGCCCAAAATATAAACGAAGTGGAGGCGGTCATATTCCTTCCCTGAAAGTGAGATAATCTCCTCACCCATATACCGAACGCTATGACCTTGGGCTATACTCACCCTACTCCTCAAGCTAGGGGATTCACCCACATCGCGCAACCTCCCTTGATAGCACTAGAGTATATAAATTAAGTAAATATCGAATCACTGATATTTAATAGCACACACAATATATATACTATCACTACACCGTATATATATATAAAATAAACCCAGGCTTCACCATGTACTAACAACCCGTAACACTGGCCTGTAATTTCCCGAGCCTATGGCCCGACTCAACTTAATTAATTTTCTCACTTAATAATTTCCATCTTCCCGAGTCTGTGGTTTGACTCTAAATAATAATATTCTACACAATAATTTATATGAAATTTGCCCGAGTCTATGATTCGACTCTTATTTAATTAATTTACACATTAATTAATTAACACAAATCCGAGTCTGTAGTCCGACTCGAATATAATTAATTCACACCTCAAATAATATACTATTTTCCCCGCGTCTATGGTCCGACTCTAGTTAAATTATTTAACAGACCTATTAATTTAATATCGATCCGAGTCTGTGGTCCGACTCTAATTAAAATAATTAACACACCTATTAATTTAATATCGATCCGAGTCTGTGGTCCGACTTCCAGTTAATTAATTTACACATTAATTAATTCATACTAAGCCGAGTCTGTGGTACGACTCTCATTTAATTAATTTATACATTTATTAATTTATACCAATTCAAGTCTGTGGTTCGACTCTCATTTAATTAATTTACAAATTAATTAATAAATGCCCTTCCCGAGTCTACAATCCGACTCTAAATTAATTAATTACAACATCAATTAATTTATTACTTTTCCGAGTCTACCTTCCGACTCTACTATCATTAATTAACACATCCATTAATCTAATAACTTGGTGTCACCCAACCATTCTCCCCGGACTCGCTCACTTGTCCCATCCCTTAATATTTCCCGAGCCTATGTTCCTATCACAAGGAAACACACAATAGGCATTCACAACCCAAGTAATCCTATAAAATAGTAGGTATTTACACAACCCAACTATTCATACTTGTACGTAATATATTTCTCTCTAATATTCACCGTACTTGTTTGCTTTACGAATTTATTTCTCTTTCGTATTAATTGAAGTATTCACACAACTCTAAGGGTCCTAGTTACCCCTTGTTATATCAATTCACTAGTTACCCTTGTTAACCCACTGACCTAACGAATTTAAGCTCGCTCACTCTTTTCCGTAATTATATTCTTATTATCTTGAATTAGAGTACGTCACAATCAAGCCTATGAATCTCCACTTTAACTCTCTCACAAAATTAAAGTCCAACACTCAATCATAGACCTAGTTCCATATAATTATTCCATCAATATATTTCATCAAGGTCCCAACTACTTCCCCGATAAAATTTAGACATTTGAGGCTTAAAAAGAAAAATCTCAAATTTTCTGGCAGATTAAACACCCTCTAGTAAAATTTTGATTTCTCCCTCTACAGAACTCCGATTGACCTGATTCCAAGTTCATTGGATATACAAGAGAAATAACTTTCCAGTAATGTATGGTTCAAACTCTAGTTCGAAGTAAAATTCAAATAGCACAGGTTTAAAGTCACATCAAAATTCTGGCATATTACTATGTTGACAGATCAAACACCCTGTAGTAAAATGTCAATTACTCCCTTTACAGAACTCCGATTGGCCTGATTCCAAATTCATTGGATAGCTAAGAGAAATAAATTTCCAGGAATGTATGGTTCACACTCTAATTCGAAGTACAACTCAAATGGAATACGTTTGAAGTTGTGTCTAAAATTCTGGCCGATTGACCTTTTGTGTTCATCAAATAAACCCTAAGTCGTTCAAAATTCATGTTCTTCATCCAAGAACTCATAAAGATTACATGTTAATCATTAAATATATTAAAATTTCATTTTATCTTTACTTGGGGATATATAATACACCTATTTCTTACTTTGAATCTCAGCCAAGTATTCCATTAACAAAACCCCATTTTGTACCCATTTATCCCCAAAACGAATTTTCGTTTACACGTCACTAAAATATGAATTGGATATCACCATTTACACATTACAGCAAGTTAACCACTTGCCTGGAATTGTTCATAGGGTCTGATCCGTTGGTGTAGTCCCTTAATTCGCCTCCAATAATCCCCAATTGTCTCTTGATTTGCTTTCCCCCAATTTCCCTCTCAAGCCCTAGGCTTAGAATTTGTGTTTACTGTCGTTTAGCACTTATCCATTTAGGTTAAAAACCCTTAATCCCATTTTTGGCCATCTGGGCCTAATTAAAATGGCCCAACTCACCCCTTGTGGGCCCGGCTATGCTAAAAAAAAATACCCCGAGACCCAATTACCACCCCGTGTACTCTTTTCTGACTATCTCGACCCATCCGGACGCTACCGCGCACTCGAAATTGCCATCTTAAATAATTTTTGACATTTCCAAATTCGACCTCAAAATGCGACACACATTAATTCGGAAAATTAAACTTAAAGTCTCCAATTATAAATAATTTGGCTCACTTAAATCAATTCTCCAACTGATGAATTTAAGTTTCTCTTATTTAAATATTTTTACAACTCCCAAAAATAATTAAATATTTAATCCTTAAAATTACGGGGTGTTACATCTTGGTTATGGTGAGGGTCAAAATGGATATCGTTGTAATGATTCAGTTACTATAAAATTATATGTCTCTCGCCATGTTGTGTTTCTTGAGCATATCCCCTTCTTTTCTATTCCAGATAATCCTCATGAACTCACTAAATCTAATCTCTTCAATATTGATCCGTTCTCTGATAATGATGAGAGTGTGCCATCTCAAGCACCTTGCACCACCGACAGTGTGCCACCCCATGTTCCTCTTGCTACTATTATTTCTACTGATACAGGTACTTTTTCATCTGATGTTTCCCCTCTGTGTGGCCACCCAAGCACCTGTTGAAACGGTGGAACCTCCTTCTCGCTATCCAAAACATCCACGCAAGTCCACTCAGTCACCAGATTTTGTTTATTCTTGTTATTCGGATTCTTTTGCTTCATTTAAATCCTCTGTTTACTATCTCTATGAGACTTTGTCTCATAGAGAGGTAGCTCTTGATCCTCTTTGGTAGCAGGCTATGGCTAAGGAACTCTCTGCTTTGCATCAGATCGATACTTGGAATTTGGTCCCCTTACCTGCTGGTAAGAGGGCAATTGGATCTTGTTGGGTTTATAAAATCAAAACTAGATCAGATGGGTCAGTTGAGCGGTACAAAGAAATATTAGTTTCTAAGGGTTTTTCTCAATAATATGGTATGGATTATGACGAGACCTTTGATCCTGTTGCCAAATTGACTAGTATCCGTACTCTTATTGCTGTTGCATTCGTTCGTCAGTGGGATATATCGCAAATGGATGTTAAAAATGCATTCTTAAACGGAGATCTTCATGAGGAGGTTTATATGACTCCTCCTCCGGGTGTTCCTCAGGGTCCTGGTAAAGTTTGTAGGCTTAAAAAAGCCTTATATGGTCTCAAACAGGCACCACGAGCTTGATTTGAGAAGTTTTCTACCATGATTACCTCTCTTGGGTTTCTTCCAAGTGAGTGTGATTCAGCTCTCTTTATCAGATGCACCTCGGGTGGTCGTATTCTGGTATCTTTATATGTTGATGATATGATTATTACTGGGGATGATGTTGGTGGAGTTACAGCGTTGAAGTCTGAATTATCTCGTTGTTTTGAGAAAAAGGATTTGGGTCCCCTACGTTACTTTTTGGGTATTGAGGTAGTTCATTCTCCAAAGGGTTATCTTCTCTCACAGTCTAAGTACAGGGGACATTCTTGAGCGTGCTCGCCTCACTCATACTAAGATTATTGATACCCCTCTGGAGCTTAATGTTCATTTTTCTCCGTATGATGGTATTCATTTGCCTGATCCTACCTTATATCGCACTATTATGGGCAGCTTGGTTTATCTTACTATTACTCGTCCAGATATAGCTCATGCGGTCCATATTGTAAGTCGGTTTGTTACTGCCCCTACTATGGTTCATTGGGCAGTTGTTCATCGTATATTACGATACTTGAGGGGCACTCACTTTCAGAGTCTTTTACTTCCTTCATCTTCTTCTTTGGAGCTGCGTGCATATTCTGATGTTGATTGGACAGATGATCCTACAGATCGCAACTCAGTTACTGGATTTAGTGTATTTCTAGGCGATTCTCTCATTTCTTGGAAGAGCAAAAAGCAAGCTGTTGTTTATGTGTCTTCCACAGAAGCCAAGTATCGTGCTATGGCTTCTACTACTCGTGAAGTTGTTTGGCTACGTCGGTTACTTGCAGATATGAGTGTCTCTCTCTCTCAGCCCACTCCTATGTACTGTGATAATAAGAGTGCTATTCAGATTGCTCACAATTCAGTTTTTCATGAGAGGACTAAGCACATCGAGATTGATTGTCATATCACTCGTCATCATCTTACGCAATGCATCATCACTTTGCCTTTTGTTTCTTCTTCCGCACAGATAGCTGATTTGTTTACGAAGTCTCATCCAGTTCAACATTTTCATTTTTTCGTTAGAAAACTCTCAATGCTTCTCGCTGCAGCATCGTGAGTTTAAGGGGGGATATTAGAGTTTTATTTAGCATTAAGGGTACTTTAGTATTTACCCTATTAGCATTAAGGGTACTTTTGTATTTTCCTTTTTATTTTATTGTTAGGTGATTGTAGTAGGACATATATTATCTTTCTTTCTTTTCATTGTATTGTATTCTGGTATTCTGTCAATATGAAACCTTTGCCACTCTTTTACTCTTTTCCATTTGATTGTAGATCTTTGATATATTATCAATCAGCTCATCTTTTATTTCTTCAGGAGAAAAGGTTGCTGATTTTCTTACCAAACCTATTACTCCTTCCCTTCTTCACATTTTTATTGCCAAGGTTGACTAAGTCGATATTTACTCATCAGCTTGACGGGAGTGTTGAAATGTGTATATTATTTATGTAATTGACCATAAGGGTAATTTGGTCCCCGACTGTATTTCCTCATTGGTATAAATATAGGCCCCTAAACTTGTAGGGGACATTATAGAATTATCTAATTCTAGTAAAACACATCAGCATGTAGTAAAACGGTGTTAATAAAGGATGTCCGCATAGAATTATGCAAATTATTATTTGGCTACTTTTGGCAATTATTGAGGAGTTTCATGTAAACTATCATGGGGCCAACTTGTTACAAAAAGATTCAACGGAGACTATTCGCGCGGGAGTTAATAGTATACACCTATGGACAACTAACATAAAAGATTCAGGCTGGAGCGGTGTTGATAGTAACTAAAATCCATTTGTCCAGTCCAACTCCACAACAACTCATCTTAATAATTAAAAATGCAAATTTGCAATGTGTCATCGAGGAAGGAATAAAAAACATATATCTCAAAAATTAGGTAGGCAATTAATCCTAACAAACGGGCAAAAATAATAGTTTTCTCTTATACAAAATTTTCCACCCTAGACAAAACAATAATATTTTTAAAAAATAATTTATATTCTCGCTAAACATTCACAATTATTCACGTTTTGCTTTATGTTTAAATGTTGCAATGTTCATGAAAGTGTCGCGCCTAGGGTGTAGGGCACCATTCGATTCCAATAAAAACATGACATAGATGCTATGGGTATGAAAAACATGATATCCTCCTACTATTTATTGATAAATTATAAGATATCAAAGAATATTACCCGTCGACAGTGTTGATAATACGTAAATATTGCGTATTTCATCCTTCGAACCTACGCATTTTAGCCCCTCGGGTGCCTTAATCTCTATATTTAAGCCCGTTAACCAGACAACCTTGATTTATATTGTTAACACGCTATATGAGGTATAATTGGGCTTTTGGACGTATTTAGGTACTAAGTATAGAGTTCGGACGCATTCCGCTCAAGTTCCATACGCAATCGCACGTTCAAGGGCAATTCGGTCAATTCATTGTTTGGGAACTTGTCCCAACATCTACACGGAAGTTGTATCCCTCCTCGCAAGCTTCGCGTGGCCGTGAACAGTGCGTGATTCGAATCCCTAACGAAGAAGTTATGGCACTTTTGGCGGAAGAGAAAAGACAATGAAACCAAAAGAGGGGAGAAGAGAAGGAAAAGGAATGCAGGGGCTCACACCTGCTTGATCGATCGATCGATCAAAACCATCGATCGATCGATCCTTCAGATTTTGGCCATCGTGGGGAGACTGTGTGCTTGGTTTTTTTCCATCTATCGATCAACCAAATGGGTCGATCGATCCCCTGTTTTTTTGAGATATTTTGCTTTTCTTTTCTTTCTTCTTTTCTTTTCTCCCAACTTACTATATAACCCATTTTTGTTGTAATATCAGACATACTTAGTTTTAGAAGACATTTTAGGTTAGGGTTTGGTTTTGAGAGCTCATCTTCTTCTCTTCTTGAGGTGACATTTATTTAGTTTTGTAAGATTGAATTATCCATTACCATCTCCATTAATATAGTTTTGTTCTTTATTTTCCTTGCTTTGTAAATTAGTTTCATGCTTTGTTAATTAGTTTACTTGCTTTAATTCTTACTTTCCTAGTTTAATTAGTTGTAATTTAGTTTAATCATGTTGTGCCCTTAGATAAATAGGGTCGGGATTTCGTTCCGCCATTAATGGGCCCTGAGCTCCGAAAATTAGGTTTGTGCAGAATTGCGTTTAATTGAACCCGCGTGTATTGAAGTCGGATTATTATGCGTTTCACTTTCTCTGCCATGCATCGTTAGTGTTTATAGCGATAATCCGAGTTTAATTCGCTTGCAACCAATTTTTGGTTAAATATCTATTCACACAAATTTGGCTTAAATTCCTTATTGTGCGAAGTTTATGATTAGTTTATAATGCTTGATTAAATTGCTCTCAAGCCTGGATTCTAATTAGTAGTCGTCTTGATCCGTATGGTTGGATGATATCCCGATCCTCGCATTACTTTTATTTAGACTTAACTTATTCTTTTCTTTTATTTACAACCAACCATCGCCCTTTTACACTTTTATTCCTGAATTAATAATCCAATTAAAATCTGTCAAACACTCCCTGTGGATTCGATACCCGACTTACCGCTATACTTGTATCGCAAGTGTATTCGTAACTTTGGTTTGTTTGTATTATCGCGGTGAAATGAAAACAACGATTGTGTCCTTACACGAACACACCTTTCACGCGTTGACCAAAATGGTGCCGTTGTTGGGGAGTGTTTTGTTATAGATTGTAATTGTCTTATTATTTCATAGTATTTTTGTTTTTCTTTTGTATTTGTATTTTTTGTTTCAACCTTTTTTACAGGACTTCCACATTTGAGCGCTAAGAAACGTTTGAATTTTCCCGTCGCACATCTCGTTGTGGAATTTTCCCTCTCGAGCTTTATTTTAGGGTAAGCATGTCTTATTCTAATTTTTCTGGTAATCCTAATGATAATTCTCAAAATTCCGGTAAACCTATGACTTTTGGTCAATATTTGCAATCCCAAAAAAATGCAACATCTAAAATGACATTGGGTGAGTATTACGAAAGTCAAAGTATGGATTACGTAAATTTTGGGCACGATCATTTTGATTCTGGGTCGCAAGATCCTTATGATAAGAATTTTGAAACAGATTGTAATCATTTTCAAAATTCTTATGTTAATGATTTTGAGTGTAGTCCCGAGAACAATTTCCAAACTTCTCAATTCCAAGAATTCGCTCCTCGACCTATGACTTTCGGTGAGGGGTTGTGCATGCTTGAAAATGAGAGGATTGTATGAGTTGGATTTATTATTCGAATCCAACGGACTTTTCTTCTGAGACTTCCAAAGTCGACGACTGTTTTGAACCAAATAAAGACTTCGTTACTACTTTGGAACAAATCATTCTTGACTTGACCCATGGTATAGTAGAGAATGAAAACGAGGAAGTTAGGGGCGTAGTAACCATTTGCAATGAACTCGTTTCTTCTTTGATTCCCAGAGAAGAAAGTTTCATTGTAAACGATCCTATTTCTTCCGAAATTCAATCTTTCGACGATGATCACTCATCGCCTGAGATTGAATTTCTTTCATCCCCGTCTTTATTCTATATTGTCATTCCAATTTTAGTACCCGATGAATCGGTTCAAAACTTTTTCGTTACAAACCTTTTCACCGACGAGGAGTACTCGCTCGAGTCGCCTTCCATGACAGCATCTTTGCCCTCATGTGCGCCACCTCCCATTCCAACTTCAAAATACTTGGGAGATTATTCAACTTTTCTTGGTCAGCATGTGTATTTGTCACCCGTCCTATCCAAATCCCCCATCCTCCCTCCCAAATTTTTAATTGGGGATGGTTCATATTTTCCACCACCCACATGCCTTCCATCGTTTGAACGGAATTCCTATTTTCTGGGAGGCATGCATAAGAGGGAAGGTCCACCATTGGTCTTCCAAAGTCAAAATGTTGTTTGGGTGGACCCTAAAAAATTCCTACTTTTAGTATATAGCTAATTAGAATTCCTATGTGTAGGTTGTATATACTAACTTTTTCATTTTTTAGTTTCTCTTAATCTAGTTTAGTGTAATTAGTTTCTCTTTTTATATTTTTTGTATGCTTGGTTCTAACTCTTTATGTAGGTTCAACGGACTTGAAATTGCAGAAATTTTGCGTTCCGACATACTTTTGTTAAGAAAAAAAAAGAAAAGTCACAAAAAGATTTTTTTCCTTTCTTTTACACACACTCATTCTCACGCATTTGCATTTGTTTTTCTTTTCTTTTATCTATCATTTATTTGTGAACATGCATGTGTGTCGCTCGTTGTATATATTTTTCATTTTTTGGTTAACATACGTGTATGTGTGTGCATATTTAGTCTAATTCTTTGTTATTTTATTTTATTTTTACTTTTATTTTTAATTTTTTATTTTTATTTTTATTTTCATATACTTATATATATATATATATATATATACACACACACACACACACACACACACACTAGTGGTGACCCGTGCGATGTACGGTCGGGTGTAACACGTTTTGAAATATATTATTGTAATATGTGATCTAATATATAATTAGTATTGGTATTTAAAAAATGATTGTAGCCAAAACCGCGAACATGAAAATTTAACTAATATGGTAGGAAACACATGACTTGAAATGAATATGAGAAAATCAATGTTCGAAACTATATTATCGTAACAAAACATTGACTGAAAATCTAAATTAGCAAAAAAAAATATGTATAAAAGTTAATTCTAAATTAATGTACTAGTTCGAACAGGTAAAAACTACTTTTAACAAAAATTACAACGATGTTCATTTTTTCAAGCCACTAAAAATATAGACTTTCATCGTATTCGTAGTTTGTAAATCCATCCTGAACAGAACCTTCCGATATTCCAATGTCTTGATGTAAATGCATTTCTCGAGCTGTGAGACAAAAACTGTAATTTCCTTAGTCAGAAAAAGTTGAAAATACAATAATAGGTTGTAAGTAAATGTAAATATAAATGCAGCACACGTTTTAAAATGTGGACACTACATATCTCATTCTTCTTGACTCGTAGTGAATCACACTATATTCGTGTCGTGCATTAAAATCTAAAAAAAATCGTAATGTAATAATGTCAAAACTTTCTTACAAAAATCATATATATATTTTTTTAAAAAGTTATGTTTTTTTTTTATTTGTGTAAAACAAATTCGAAAAAAATAGATTTTTTTAAAGTTATGTTTTATAAAAATTAGTAAAAAAAAGGTATTAAAAATATATATTTTATACTAAAAGTTTCGTCCAATTTTTATTAAAAAAATTGATGTCATGTTTTTTTGTTTGATATAATTATCGTCAACTTCTTTTAAAATAAACAATTAAACAGTTTTTATGTAATGTTCATTTTAATAAATAAAATTAATATAAATATCAAAATAAATATATACAAATGGTTGTATATAAATTAGAAGTTAATATAGATACACATATGTGTACACCAAACACAATAATACCCACACCCAATATATATATATATATATATATAACCCGTACAAAATGAAGAATACGCAGAACATGCATTTTTAGGGGTGGCAATTTTAGACACAATGAAATAACACGACATGCAAAGACATAAACATAACCCAAAATTGACACTGTATTTTGCGTTTGTGTCGTGTTCATGTCATATTTTTTTTAACACGAAGTCATGTTGTGTTGTGGTCGTGTCATTTTTTTAACATAAAGTCGCATCTTAACGTGTTACTCATATTTTTACGCATCTTTTCGTGTTTAGTTAGGTATAAAAGATTATAGTCATTTTGTGTCGTGTTTTAAATGGGTGGTGTTTGTGTCAGATAAAAAATTATGAATGCATGTAGTATCATGTTCGTGTTAACTGGCGCTAGTCGTGTTTATCCCAAACACGACACAAAAAAACAAATTATCACTCTTATATAATGCAGACTCGAAAACTACACGATAACCCATACACACTCACATCCAACATAATACATCTATTATACACCCATATACACACATAATATTATATGCACACCCACATACACATATACCCAGCACACCCCCACACATACCCAACCAATGTTATAGAAACATATAACTTCAATATTAAATATTGGGTGTTTATTAATGTTTACCGCAAATAATTAAAGAAGAGAAATATTGCAAAATTCGAATCGATGTAGAAGTATGTATACAAAGTAATATCAAATAGGAAGCAATTACAAACAACTAATTGATTCTCATTTTCTAAAACCAACATCTTTTTTGAAATATAATTTAAAAAAACAGGGACATTAAAATTGGTAAAACAAAACTTAAAGTTATAAAGACACTACCGAACACCTAAATTCTTGTATGCTTGAGCACATTCTCTCAAACATAACAAAAAACAAACCATACTAATAGAGAATTTAATATTCAATTTAAGCAATTCTAATTATACTAATGGTTTCCGCCCTCATATCATTGAACACCCTTATATCTATTATAAAACCTGAAAAGAAAAAGGAAGATCACTTTAGCTATATACCCTTATATCTCTTGGAAAAAAATATAAGCCTTTCATGAAAAGAAGCTTATCACTAAACACATGTAAAATGGAACTTCACACCAGTGTATCTTTTTTTTTAAAAGCAATTTTGTATAGGTATGTACAGGGCATAACCCATGCATTTTCTTCTAATAGGGAATAAGAACCTGATATAGGTTCATACATTAGACTTACTAATATAGGTTCATAATATACTTGAAGAATAAGCTTACACTAAAAAACAATACCAATAGTATCATGCTAACACAATGTTTTGAAATTCTTAAATATGTCATATTCACGGTACGTATAAACAGGGTAAATTAATTATTTAGAAAGTAAACAAAACCCCTCCAAGCTTTATGAATTTTTTCCTTCAAAAATGGTACTTTATATCTAAAACATAGTGTACTTTTATATATAAACATATTGGCAATAATCAAATATATATGTGTACAAACATGAAATAGATATTGGCAATAATCAAATAGATATGGTAGTTTATATATAGAATAGCAACTACTGAAAATAAAAATTTAGGAGACCAAAAAATTGACATTTACCAATTCCACTCTTCCATATAACTCTTCAAAGGATTCTGAAACCATAACACACAACAAAAAACTAAGGGAAACAGTAAAAAAAACACTTTAGTAACCCTAAACAATGTCATCCGAATACTATACACAAACCTGGACATTATTTTTCTTGGAGTCATTAATATCAACAATGATTGACCATGTCCCCCAGTTATTCCCCGATAAGACTTAAACTTATATGCACGTGGTCTCTTGGAAATTCCATCATATAACTTATATGCACTCATGTAGATTCCTGCAAATCAAAGTCATCAAAATGAGATAAAACTTGTAAGAAATAAAAATAAATAAGGACCACAATGAGTAAGAGTAACAAACAATATTTACTGTCCCCTCAATGAGTAAGGGGAGCAAATAAGGACCATAATGAGTACGGAGAACAAACATATCTTGAAACCAAACAATACTCTTTAGCCAAACTGATCGTCACTGCCCTCATCTAAAGGGGGTAATATTAACCGAGTTGTTTACCTCAATAATTCTATAAACGATCGACCATATAGTGCCTCACGGCTGTGAGTGTCCCATTACGGTTCTTATTGGTAAGCCACACATAAAGTCGAGGCAACAAATTGAGGAGAAAAAGGGATTTGTTGAAGATGTATGGACTTCAAAATTTTTGACAAAAATGAGAAAGACTAAGAGGGTATAAGAGCTTTGAAACATTTATGGGAGTGGATACAAAATGAAAACTTACAACATTCTCAGCCGTTAGATACAAAACTCTATCTTTCAAAGAGTCTGAATATGAAACGTGACAAACGAACATTCTTTCGTAATGAATGTAAAAAAATTAGTTATTAACTTTTAGCTTCCAAGCAACCTTAGATTGACGTTCTTGATTCTGAAAAGAAAATACAAAACAAAAAACTTATTATCATAAATGAATTTAAAAATATATAAAAGAACAATAGTTAAAAACATTTACCTGTAAAGCAGCCGTGAGAAGTGAGTTTGAATATGTCAAAAAGCCTTGAAATAAAATTGATGTTCTTCATCAATTTGTTGAACAGTCTTGTTGAAGTATTTGAAAAAGTGATGATGGAGTTTGAATATCTCAAAAAGTCAGTTATGCAGAGAATGCTCCGATTTAATCTTGAGAAAGAAACTATTTCTCGTGAACGTGGGAGTCGTGCAAGGCGAGAAAGGTTGGAAAACATAGAGAACGTGTAATTGTTTCGATTTCTAAAAATCAAAATCGGAGAAAATTAGGTTGGAGGTTTAGCGCCTTCTCAAGGCATGAACTACATGCGTATATATTATAAGATTTATTTTTACATTTTACCCCTCCCTCTTATTCCCTTAATTGCCCCCCCCCCCCCCCCCCCCCCACCATTTGAAAAATAACATGCATTAGGCATTTAACTGTGTGATCGATCGATCGATGCCCAAGGGTCGATTGATCGATCGTCCAGTTAAATGCCGAGGCAACCTTGTTTTCCCCCTTTCTCCTTATTATTCTATCTCTCTTCTCTCCATATTTCGAGCCCTAAAATGTCCCAACCATTTTCACTCAATTTAACCAACTTTTCTACTTAAATCAGGTATAAACTCTTTCTACATTCTTGTATTCTGTAGATTAATTGGTTTTATGTCATATTATTCAAGTGTTATACATTTTTGACATTTGTTGAGTTTATGTCCCTTGTTGTTCCTTCAATAATTTTTGTGCACCAATCTTGTTAGAAATCCATTCATGAACACTTTGAGTTGAATGCTAATTGTTTTTGTTCATGAATGGGGCTACATTGTTGGTTCAAATGGTATTTTTCACCCTCGCCGCACATTGTGCATGCCAAGTGTTCGCTAAAATGCCCCAAACAATTTTCAATCCATTTTTGGCGCACACTTGGGTGATTTTCACTCGTTGTCGCATGTCGACAAATTTTATCGCAATGTTGACTCTTTTTCGCTCGATTTTGCGCACGTGCACCCACCATTTCAACTCATACACTAACTAACCATTAATTGTGCTTACAATTTTTTTTGTATTGCTTAATTATTGTTTTGTAGGTTAAAATGGCAAATCCAAAGATATACAAGTTAAGTAGGTGCATGCCCAACTGGGGCTTCGAGGGGTTCTGTTGTGAGCAGGAGCGGGATTGGTTTTAGGCCTATTTTCAGACTTTCGAGAGGCCTTTGAGCTATCTTTTTGCCTGGAAACTTGAAGATATACCACAGGAGGCGCGTGAACTTTTGCGCCGACAGGGATGGGAGCCCTTTCTCGTTACTAATGGGCGCGTCAATGAAGATCTCGTCCGAATGTTTTACGCGACATTAGTAGAGGTCAAAGGGAAGGGTCCTATTACTTATGAGGCCATGGTTCGTGGGGTGAGGATACAGCTACGCCTTTGTGGTTTGGCGGGATTTATGGGTATGCCAGACCCCGCGGATCCTGTCAGTTTCTTGGATGGTGATATGTTTGGTCATGCGACGTTAATTGAGGCCCTTGCTCCGGGTGAGGGATGGAAGAAGGGTGCTTTCCGTTCGGTCGCAATGGCGGACTTACCAAGACTACTCCACTACATCAACGTCCACTCTTTCATGGTGACGAGCAATCGATCTGAGGTGCGTCACAAATATGCGACATTCATCTACACTATGCTTAATAATTTGGACGATATCAGTTTTCCCAAAATGTTTTTGGAGACGATGCTCGCGACATCCAAGGAGATTGCCTGGAGATATTCTCTTCCTTTTCCTGACCTCATCATGAGGATCTTTACTTCACACGGTTGCCCAGAGTACGATGCTGATTGTAAGCGTGATCCACTAGGGCTTCTCACAAAAGACAACATCTCGAAGATGTTGACTCACACATGGGGCGAACCGGGGAACAAAAGGCAGAGGGAAGAAGCGACTGACATGGCAGAGGTGGAGGCAGAAATGAGACATATGGTGTTGGGTGAGGGTTCTCACGTGCCACACACAGATTTGGATGCCCTCTTTGAGGCATTTCAGGCAGTGCAGGACCAGCGCTGGGAGGAGACCCAACTTAGGTGGGCTACATGGGAGTCTTGCCTGGACCAGCAGTAGTTAGTGCTGAGACAACAGCAGGCCGATCTGCGACAGGATTGAGATGAGCGTCGGAAGGATAGAGCCGAGTGGAGGTAGGCGAGAGCGCAGCAGTGACATGAGTACCGGATGATGCAGGCAATGATGCGAGATATTTATTTGGAGCGGCATGATTCGGACGCGGTGCTACCTCCTCATTTTCAGGATCCTTCTGATCCTAGTGGTTCCAGCCACTAGGCTGCTACTGTATTGGGTCATTTTTGCCTTTTTTGTCCGGATATTATGTTGTACTTTTTATTTTATTTGTATTTCTTTCTTTTAATAGTTGTAATGTATTAAGTTGTTTTGAATCGAACTTATGAAATGAGCAATGAGAATGTAGTTTGAGGTTGTTTACTGGATTTTGATGCGTGTGACCTTCCATTTTATAAAATTAAAATGTTCGCCATCAATTTATCTAGTATTTGCACTTCAGCCCCTCTATATTATTATGACTTGTGACATAGATTCTTTTAACTTAATACATCGGTACATATTCTTCCTATGATTTGTACTAACTTGTTTTGCAGATTCATTTGAACTTGTACTTATGGAGATCTCTCCAAATTTGGGTAATATCCTTCTTTTCCTATCTTTGTGTTGTGTTCTTTAATGGACGCATTGGGAAAAATGCAACATTTAAGTTAGGGGGTGTGGGATATTCTATCCATTTCATTGTTTACTCCTTGAATTTGACTACAATTTAGTTACAAAGCATGTTTTTGTCAAAATTTTGAAAATTTTCAAAAATATTTTCTTTCTTTTTTCTCCTTTTTTGGGCATTTTGCCCTTGTTTTCAATGATAAATTTTAATAATTGCCCGATCCATTTGACAATTCAACGATGCATGTTCTCTATTTTAGAAGTTATTAGACTTTAGTCCTCAAATCATTGATATTATGAATAACTTCATGAATTAAACTTTATCCCTTGAGCACATGCATTTTTCTTGTTATATTGATTTGGTTTAAGATTTTTATAACCCGGTAATCTTTTGTTGCATTGTATATACTTACACCGAGTGAGATTAGAGACTTGTCTTCATTTGTGAGTGTATACACTATTCTTTCCTCTTTGAAAATTTTACAGTCGTTGGTAATCTCTTTATTCTTTCATTGACCGTTCATTAATTGTGTTTATTCTTAAAATGTATCATGATTTTAATATGTTGTTTTGACTCGAGAATTGTTTAAACTTTTTAAAATGATCATAGGACATCTTTATATATCACCCATATGACCTTGACCTCACCTTTTATATGTTCCCTAGTCAACCCATTTGAGCCTAAACACTAGCCTTTCGTTTCATTATCCAAAATCCCCTAAGCAACTCCAAATTGGAGTTATATACTATACATATTACCTTACATACCCTTGTTTGGATTGTTACTTGGGATTGAATGATATTGTTGTGTATTGTGGTTGAAATTTGAGCATGAAAAGAGTGAGAAGAAAAGAAAGATGTGAAAAAGTGAAGAAAAAGAGAAAGAAAAAAACAAAGTAAAACATGAGAAAAAGAAGAAAAGAAAAGAAAGAGAAAGTTATAAATGTTGTGTATATAGTTCAATAAGCTTTGATTGCTCTCCCCGATGATATATCTAATGCTCGTTCGCAAATCATTTGTCCAATTTTTAAATTGCCCACTTTTTCCCATTATCTCGAGTTTCATCCCCAAACACCTTTGAACCCATATATACATATCTTTCATTTCGTACCCTAGCCTAGCCTACATTACAACCCTATTAAAGTCCTATGTGATCTTTAGTAGATGTAATTCAAAGGTTTAAATAGTTTTGATAATCCGTGAAAATAAATTTCGCCCCTTTTATGTGCGGTATCTTTCACTGAGATTACGATTTTTATTTTCTATATAGAGTTCTTCAATTGTGATATGTTCGCGGCCTAGTTTCCCTTTACATTTACTCCTTATGCCCGCATGTCCCGTGTGCTACCTCCCTGTTTCAAGTGAATTCATTTGATGAGTGTAATTCCCGTGAGGATTGACTTATATGCATGCTTTAATATTTAGTATCCGATTTATTTAAGTTTTCTCCAAATCATATTTTACGTGTGCTCACTCCCCTCCCACATTTTAAAGTTTCAATTCATTGAGGTGTTTTCGGTAATGTTAATAACTACGGACTCTTCACATAAATTCGTTTGCTATGCTAATAACATGTTGAAATCTTACTCGTATTGTTGAGTTTGTCGCATGTGATTGGGAATATTTTGAGGAAACTTTATTATTTTTGTGGGTTTCATCCCTGAAAACCCTCACGAGATGACACTCGTCCACTGGGGTAACCTAGGGGTTTAACGGCTTATTGTATACACTAAATACAATCGAATCGCCCACGAAAGTGGCCTTATGCTTTTATAAAATATTTTTGTACTTATCCTGCTTTTGGTTTTCTTGTACTTCTTGTTGCATCCTATTTCATTACTAGGGACTAGCAATGCGTAAGTTAGGGGGTGTGATAATACGCAAATATTGCGTATTTCATCCTTCGAACCTACGTATTTTAGCCCCCTCTGGTGCCTTAATCTCTATATTTAAGCCCGTTAACCAGACAACCTCGGTTTATATTATTAACATGCTATATGAGGTATAATTGGGCTTTTGTAGGTATTTAGGTACTAAGTATGGAGCTCGGACGTATTCCGCTCAAGTTCCGTACGCAATCGCACGTTCAAGGGCAATTCGGTCAATTCACAATTTGGGCACCTGGCCCAACATCTACATAGAAGTTGTATCCCTCCTCGCAAGCCTCGCGTGGCCGTTAATGGTACGCGATTCGGATCCCTAACGAAGAAGTTACGATACTTTTGGCGGAAGAGAAAAGACAATGAACCCAAAAGAGGGGAGAAGAGAAGGAAAAGGAATGCAGGGGGCTCACACCTGCTTGATCGATCGATCGATCAAAACCATCGATCGATCAATCCTTCAGATTTTGGCCATCGTGGGGAGACAGTGGGCTTGGTGTTTTGCCATTGATCGATCGACCAAATGGGTCGATCGATCGATCCCCTATTTTTTTTAGATATTTTTCTTTTCTTTTCTTTCTTCTTTCCTTTTCTCCCAACTTACTATATAACCCATTTTTGTTGTAATATCGGACATACTTAGTTTTAGAAGACATTTTAGGTTAGGGTTTGGTTTTGAAATCTCGTCTTCTTCTCGTCTTGGGGCGACATCCATTTAGTTTTGTAAGATTGAATTATTCATTATCATCTCCTTTAATATAGTTTTGTTATTTATTTTCCTTGCTTTGTAAATTAGTTTCATGCTTTGTTAATTAGTTTACTTGATTTAATTGTTGCTTTCCTAGTTTAATTAGTTGTAATTTAGTTTAATCATGCTGTGCCCTTTGATAAATAGGGATGGGATTTCGTTCTGCCATTAACGGGCCCCGAATTCCAAAAATTAGGTTTTGTGCAGAATTGCATTTAATTAAACCCGCGCGTATTAGAGTCGGATTATTACGCGTTTAACTTTCTCTGTCATGCATCGTTAGTGTTTATAGTGATAATCCGAGTTTAATCCGCGTGCGACGAATTTTCGGTTAAATATTTATTCACGCAACTTTGGCTTAAATTCCTTATGGTGCGAAGTTTATGATTAATTGGTAATGCTCGATTAAATTGCTCTCGAGCCAGGATTCTAATTAGTAGTCGTTTCGATCCGTATGGTTGGATGATATCCCGATCCGCGCTTTACTTTTATTTAGACTTAACTTATTCTTTTCTTTTATTTACATCCAACCACCACCCTTTTACACTTTTATTCCTGAATTAATAATCCAATTAAAATTTGTCGAACACTCCCTGTGGATTCGATACCCGACTTACTGCTATAATTGTATCGCAAGTGTAGTCGTAACTTAGATTTGTTTGTATTATCGCGGTGAAACGAAAACAACGATTGTGTCCTTACACGAACACACCTTTCACGCGTTGACCAGTCTCCTTGATTGCTTTTATCACTACTATGTACTTTGGATTTATAGTAGACAACGAAATTATCAGTTACAACCAAACATGTAGTCAACTGGTACACATTCAATGCAAATAATCTCTTGTCCAAGTCCTACATAATCCGAATTCATTTTGTCATAAACATGTGACCCATTAACCCATTAGTACACTAGTAACGCATAAAATGATCCCTATAGATATTGTAAGATGAATTCATTTCTTAGATTCTCCATATATATATCCACATCGTTCATTGCATGCCCAACGTTCGACCGAGTACAAATCATAACATACATAAAATTACCCACTCTACTCGCCTTCAAAATTTGAGTCACATATGCCATCTCATCCTATATTATTGGTGATATAGTTGCTAAAAGGTTGAGATGAGTAAAGTGATGACTCTCCACACCTACATACCATAGAGACAATATTTCACATATATTGGCTAGTGAGACATAACATTCTCTTTTCCTTCCCTGGTTAATCTCCATGCCTAGAATTTTCCTTGTCTTTCCTAAGTCTTTAATTTCAGACTCTTAGACTTAGTTGATCCGTCATTTTCTTATTCTCCATCATGATCAATGAAGTAATGACCCTTCATCCTCTTAAAATAAAGACAATGATAAAAATCACTGTGTAAATTTTTACCCAACATAAATGTGTTAAACCACTTGTACAACTTTTGGGGAAATTAATTTAACCATACAAGGACTTACTAAATTTTTACACATCGTTTTCCTTTCCAAAAACTTTAAAATCCTTCGTTCAAGACATATATATCTACACACCTATATCCCCATGCAATAATGTTGTTTTGACATTGTTTTGTTGAAGCTCTAAATCTAATTGTGCCACATTATTAATAACACCCAAATGAAAGTGTGTTTCACAGTCATAGATTGACATCTTCCCTCCTTGTGTGTTTAACCTTTAGCCACCTCTTTTCCTTGTATCAAATATTAGAATCTGGAGCCTCGTCTTTTAGGGAAACACCAACTTGTGCACTTCCCCTTAAGAAACTTAACAAGATCTTAATTTTTATTCTTATGAGTAGATGGAATATCTTCACCCATGTGTTATTCACTCATCGAAAAAGGTTCCATGAATCGTTCCTCATTATAAAGATACTTCATCACCATACACTAATCACGTGTAAGATGATTTTTCCTTGAAGACATAGTAATAGGAAAATCTGTTGAATGAAATATTTTTTAATACATTAAGGCATGAAGAATCACTTGCCTTTAGGTTTTATTTTACCTCACTATAGGAGTTTGCTAATAGTTTTTTTGATAAATTACCAACCTAAAAGATTAAACAGTAAAATGAAATTTTTAGTTAGGAACACTAAAGAATACTCATGAAATAGAAGAGAGCAATTAAGTGAATGACTTCAAAGTTTGAATTTGTAAAATGTTTAGGTAATATCCTTTTATATGTGCATTCATCTTCGGTCATTAATAGACAATATACTAATGGTCATGCTAGTTTGGGAACACATGAAGGTTAATCGTTATGTGCACTTAAGAATTATCACATGTCTCTCTCTCACTCACACGCGCACACACATCTATTTTCCTTCGAATATTAAAATCTCTCTAGCAATCCCTCGGTGTATTGTAATATTTCTTAAATTCTTTTTTTTATATAATCATACTTATAAAAGGTATCTTTTGATTACAACCTTCTGAAGAACCTTATACTCTTGACTCATTTGAGTCTACATTATATAAGTGCTCATCTAGTTTAGAAATAAAGACAAAATTGAGTCCCTTCCCTAGATACCAAAGAGCCTCAGACCTTCTATATAATCCATTCCTCTTGTTTGATTGATCAAAGGTATATTCACTGACACTCACACACATTAGGACTGCATACATTGTTCATCTATTGCATAATTTGATTGTATGTGTGTTGTGTGTGTGTTAATTTCCCTTAAATCAATTTTTAATAATTTTTTGAGGATTTCTAATGATTTTAAAACAATTTTTTTCTTATTTAAAATTGGAATTATAAAGTTTTGGGGTCATTCTCTAATTTCGGATTGTTGGTTTTATCCCTGGAAAGTTCACTTAGGTAGGAACCGAAAACGCTGGAGACTGTAAGGGTGTCCATGTAATTAGTTTGATATGCGCGTTTGTGGTACGTTATTTGCCCTACAACTGTCGCACTCCTACTGGTTGATTGTGTGTTTCTTTTAAAAGACAAAACCGGGGTTCTTTATCAGCCCTTGAATTGAGCTTATCAACGCCCTACATGCGTCCTTGTCCCAATCCCTGTGAACCTCTCTCAACCAATCAGAAAGAGTTTAACCAACTGCTTATCTCTAACCGATGGATGGAAGTCAATATGGGAAGTCTTAATCCCAGAACTTGATTTTGAACCTCCCTTTCGATCCTTCTCAGTCCAGTATTTAAAGAGGCTAACCCTCAACCTGTAGAAGACTTTTGCCACTTCGTCATTTCGAGTGAAAATAGAGAAGAAAGAGAAGAGATAGAAACCAGAGAGAGAGAAAATAAACACTATTCTTTCAAACACTTTATCAAATCCTAACCTTCTTTTCAAAAACTAGTTTACACCAAACACCAACCTTGAGTGTTTGTGAGTTTTTGTGTGTTGGTTTGAAAGTTATTTTGTGATGTAACCTCTATGTTTTAAGATCTCGTGTCCAACTTAAACATTAGGTTAGATCTGTATTTATGTTTCATAAAAATCATAAATCTGGTCATTTTATGTTATATTACACTTAAATCCACATTCTTAGTTTCTCGTCTTGAGAAATCTTTTGTTGATTATTTTCTGTAAATGTTTTCATATTCAAAATCAATAAAATCATTTTCTTTTCTAGTTCTTTTGAAACAAGACCTTTGACCTAGTTGGAATCACACTTGGCGGTTTTCAACTTCAAAAATACTTTCAAAACCTTGAAATTGATTAAGATCTTGAAACGTCTTTCGAGAAAGATAGCCGTGGATTCTTGGTTAATCTTAAAGGTCAAATAAGGTTTAAGTTTTCTAAGAAGAGAGAAAGTGAAAATCACAGCATATAGATCTGATTTTTAATTTGATAGGACTGTTTGTAAAAATAAGCGTGAGTGTGTGCATGCATGTGGTAAATCACCATCACAAACACATACACACTACAACACTGAAAGTGTTAGTAATAAGATCTTGAAACAAGAGTCGACGTAAAGACTGGAAGAAAGTAGAAGTTAGCAAACTGGAAGAACAACATCAACAATCAGAACTGCAGAGAAGTTAGAAGGAAACCAATGGGTACATTCCTAAACTTGTATAGGTCTGATTAGTGTACATGTGTGTTATATAGTTTGTAACTGTTATATTTTTGTTGTAGTGGATTTTTCTTTTTACTCCGTAGAGGGAGTCGTGGATGTTTACTCAGTTGGGTGAGGTTTTACCACGTTAAAAATCTCTTGTTATTAATCTTTCTACATCTCCTCATCTCATTCTTGCTAGTGTGATGATTTAAAACTGTTTTAGTTTTGGTTTTCAAAACTTGTTAACAAATCTTGAACTGATCTCGTGCATATTTTTTAAACACATCTTGTGATTTACTTGGTTTGATTTAAAGAAAAGAGTTTCTTCAAAAAATAGTTCGGAGTTACTTAAATAGTTTAATCCTGTATTAAACGGCTTTAGTAATAGTTTTTTAATTGGTATCAGAGCTTTGGAAATCTTTTTAAAAGATCTTGTATTTCTGAAATTGTTTTCTTAAAATCAAAGCAATGGACGAGAAAAATGAAAGATTTGGCAACCTGACCAGACCCCCACTCTTTCATGGAAACAACTTTGCTTACTGGAAGGTAAGAATGGTTGCGTTCGTACAAGGAACCTTGGGAGATGGTGTCTGGGTTATTGTTGAAAATGGATACACTTATCCTACTAAACCAGCCACTGAAGGAAGTAATGAGAGGATTAAGAAAGCATTAAGTGAATTCACACAAGAAGAGAAGCAAACTTCTCAAAACAATAACAAAGGCAAAAATGCCATCTTTATGTCCATAAATGAACATGAGTTCAAAAGGATATCATATTGTACCACTTCTAAGGAAGCTTGGGATACACTGATCACTGCACATGAAGGTGACACTAGAGTTAAGGCTGCTAAAACTCAAATGCTTGTCCAGCAGTATAACTCCCTAATTATGTCAGATTCTGAATTCTTTGATGACTTTTACATGAAATTGACTGACATCGTGACCAAATTGCATGCTAATGGGATAACATATGATAGACATGAAATTGTATCTAAAATTTTAAGATCATTGGCACAGAAATTTGACAACAAAAGATATTCTATTAAGGAAATGTGTGATCAAAATATCATTCCTGAATTACTCATTAGTAAACTACGAACTGTGGAAATGGAATTAGAATTTAAGAAACAAATGACCCAGTCCCATAGGAAATAGACTAGTTCCAACTTGAGTTTTTCCTCTAAATGATGAAACCCGAGTTTACTATTCCCACTGATGATTCTAATGAGGAATGTGATATAGATATTTTGGATAATCAAATTTCCATGATGTCAAAACAATTTAAGAAAATTGTCAAATTTAGAAATAAATTGGCAAACAGACAAGGCAAGCCAAATTATCCAAATCAGTCTAACTACAAACCTCATGAGAAAGGTTAAGACAAACATCACAAGGACATGAGACCCAACAAAGACTTCAAGAACATTGAATGTTTTAGATGGGGAAAACTAGGGCACATAGCACAAAACTATAGAGTGAAACTGAACACTGCCAATAAACATACTAGGACCAACATTTACAAAACATGGGATGATTCAAGTGATTCTAAAAATGAGGAACCTGAATCTTCTGATGTTTTTTTATCCTTGCATGTCTTTATTTGTCAAGATAATATATAATGATGATATGTCTGTGCTTGTGTATGAGAATGATGTTAGTAACTCTACTTCTGATGTTATGAATCATTCTGCTACTGGTTTAAATGCTTTAATTTATGATAATATTGCTAGTTCTACCACGGGGTGTGTGAGTCAAAGGGAATGCGATAATGACGATGTCAATGGGTGAGTGAGTTCAAGAATTGAATCCTTAGGGGTAAATTCACACACTGCACCTAGTGACTCAAACACTGAAGACCTCCCTGACATTCACACACTTTATGCGAAAACTCTCAAGAAAAGCACTAGACTAGAGAAGATAGTGAAAGATCTCACTAAGAAATTAGAAGACCTAAGTCTGATGGTTAAACTTAATGATGAAGAGTATACTACCCAATATCTAAATCATGAAAATGAAGTCAAAATATTTGATCAAAAATTGAAGAATTTGATTGAAGAAAATGAAACTATGGAGAAAAAATATAAAGGGACATTATTAGAATTGGAACAATCCAAAGAAAAGATAGCAACTGTTTTAAAAAAAATTGCAAAATTTGAAAATAATTCAAATTGTTTCGATGGTTTTGTTGCTGATTCTAAAACCAATTCTGATGATCGAACTGGAATAGGGTTTTGCTCCAATTTCAAGACTCAAACTAAAAATTTTGAACCAATTAAGTTTGTTTCAGGAGGAAAAAGACCTATAGAAACTTGTCCAGATTTTCATTCTCTAAAAAATGAGTTTGATGAAAAATAATCAAAGTTTGATATTGGGGAATCAAGTTGCTCTAAGTGTGAAAGTTCACCTAAGACTAAATATGTCTGCCCCCCAATTAGGAAAAGTGATTATGTATTTCAAATAGTACTCCCTAGGAATAAGGTTCAACCTCAAAATTCCATGAAGCCTATGTTCAGAGATTTTCCTAAGGAGATACCATCTTCGAGCAATCTATATTGCTCTTACTGCAACTTATATGGTCATTCCTTTTAAGGTTGCTACTCTAAACGTTTAGTTAACCCTGTCTCTAATACTCCTATGTGCCAAAACTTTAACTATTCTAGGAGAAGTCGTAACAATTATGTTCTTCCTAGACAACCAGACAACAACTCTAACTATAGAAAGAGAAAGACCAAACCTAAAAGATCATTTCCAAAAAGGATTCCTAGACACTTTTCTAAACCAAATTCTCATACATTCCAAAAAATTCATCCTCGTGCGCAAAATATTTATCAACAGAAATCTAATGCTCGTAAATTTTATCAAATGAGAGCATATAAGCGCAAAATGAAAACAAGAGTTGTTTGGGTTAGAAAAGATGAGCTATTAATCCAGATGAAGTGTAATATTGTGACTATTACTTTAAAAGCTGAACACACTCCTTCTGGTTGGTATTTAGACTCTGGATGTTCAAAGCACATGACTGGGGATGATACCAAACTTTTAAACAAAACCATCTTTTCTGGAGGAAAAGTTATTTTTAGTTATGGTGTATCATCTCAAATCATTGGTAAAGGAACACTCCAAGAATAAGGATTGCCTTTACTTGAAAATGTTCTTCTAGTAAAAGGTCTTAAGGCTAATTTACTTAGTGTCTCGCAAATTTGTGACTCCAATCATACTGTCACCTTTTCAAAGAATAATTGCAAAATTTTAAATGAAAATGGTGAGTGCATAATTACAGGACTCAGGACTCCGGACAATTGTTATACTGTCCAGAACAGTGCTCATGTATGTAACATTGCCAGGATGGATGACAATGAAATATGGCATAATCGAATGGGTCACATAAATTACAAAAACCTTAGTAGACTGTCTTCTCAAGAAGTAGTTAAAGGTATTCCTAAGATCAAACCTATTTCTAATATTGTCTGTGGATCATGTCAGGAAGGAAAAATTATTAAGGCCTCTCATAAGAAAGTCAAAGATATCCTAACCTCTAAACCTTTGGAGCTCATCCATATGGACCTAATGGGTCCTTCTCGAACTGTTAGTCTCTGTGGACACAGTTACATTCTTGTTATGGTTGATGACTTCACTACATTTACTTGGGTAGCTTTCTTAAAATAAAAGTCTGACACTTTCCAAACCTTTTTGAAGATTTTACTTTGAATTGAAAATGAGAAAGACACTCAATTAAATAGGATTCATAGTGATAGAGGTGGAGAATTTATAGATACTGGTGTTATAGAGTATTGTGACTATAATGGTTACAAACATGAGTTTAGTGCTCCTAAGACTCCTCAGCAAAACGGTATTACTGAGAGAAAGAATAGTACCCTTCAAGAGATGGCACGTGTTATGATTCATGCCAAAACTTTACCTAAGTATTTTTGGGTAGAAGCTATTCGTACCGCGTGTCACATTATCAATAGGGTCTATCTTAGAAAGAATTCTAAATAAAGTCTATGTCTGCAAAGACAGAGAACACTTATCCAAATTTGAGACTCGTGGAGATAAAGCTATCTTTTTAGGATATTCTCCTAACAGTAGAGCGTACCGTGTCTATAATCTTCGCACTAAGACCTTAATGAAATTCATAAATATTATTATAAGTGACACTACTGTAGAGAGTAAGACTCGAGAACCAACTATCGTGGAAGAGTTTGAAAATGTTCTAGAAAATGACTCTCCAGAAATAGATGATTCTTTACCAATTGGGACCTGATGTACCTAATTGGGTTTCTAAAGACCATCCCATAAATAACATTGCTGGTAACCCTATTGAGCCTGTACGTACAAGATCTCAATTAAGAAACTATGCTCGTTATGCATGTTTTGTTTCCCTTGTGGAACCAAAGAATGTTAATGATGCATTGAATGATCCTGATTGGATTTCTGCAATACAGGAAGAACTTCTTCAATTTGTCATTCAAGATGTTTGGTATCTTGTACCTAGGTCTGATCACAAAAAGGTTATTAGCACAAGTTGGATATTTAAAAATAAATCTAATGAAAGTGGGATAGTCATTAGAAACAAAGCCATATTAGTTGCTCAAGGATATTCTCAAATTTAAGGAATTGATTTTAACGAGACTTTTGCTTCTGTTACTCAATTAGAATCTGTTCGTCTTCTGTTTACCATAGCTTGCTACTTACATTTTACGCTTTACCAAATAGATGTCAAATATTCCTTCCTTAATGGAATATTGACTGAGGAAACCTATGTAGAACAACCTAAAGGGTTCATTGACCCAAAATATCCAAACCATGTCTTTCGTCTTAAGAAGGTTTTGTATGGCCTAAAACAAGCGCCAAGAGCCTGGTATGAGCGCCTTTCCAATTTTCTCTTAGGCAAAGGTTTTAAGAGAGGTGGAAATGATCAAACCCCTTTTTGTCAAACATTTTTACAAACATATCATTATAGCTCAAGTTTACGTTGACGATATCATCTTTAGATCAACTTCCCCCGCAGAAGTTAAATCCTTTTATGAAATTATGCATAAAGAATTTCAAATGTCTCTTATGGGGGAGTTGCAATTTTTCTTAGGTCTTCAAGTCAAAAAGAATTCAGTGGGATCATTTGTTTCGCAATCCAAATATACTTTAGAGATTGTTAAAAAATTCGGCCTTGAGAGTGCAAAAGATGCTACAACTCCCATGAGTTCTACGGTCAAACTGTCAAAGGATGAAACTGGGAAATTCGTAGATCCAACTTTATATCGTAGTATGATAGGAACCTTGTTATACCTTACTGACTCGCGTCCTGATATTATGTACGATGTTTGCATGTGTGCCCGTTATCAAAACAATCCTAAAGAGATCCATTTAACTTGTGTTAAAAGAATTATAAAATACATTAAAGGCACTCTAAATTTAGTTATTTGGTACACCAATGATACTCCAAGCACTATAATACGATACACTGATGCCGATTGGGAAGGGGGTACTGACGATAGTAAGATCACATCAGGCGCATGTTACTATATTGGTAATATTTTGGTAGGTTGGAGTAGTAAGAAACAAAACTGCACTTCTTTATCAACTGCTGAATCTGAATACATAGCCGCTGGAAGCTGCTGTGCTCAATTACTTTGGCTTAAGAAAATGGTAAGTGATTACGGAATTAAAGAGGAACAACTACATCTCTATTGTGATAATCAAAGCGCGATTAATATCTCTAAAAATCCTGTTCAACACTCGCGAACAAAACACATAAAAATTAGACATCACTTTATACGCGAATTAGTTGAGACTAAGGAATTAGAAATCAATTATCTTCCTACTGATTTGCAACTCGGTGATATGTTTACAAAACCTATGGATTACAATAGATTTATTTCTTTGCGTAAATCGATAGGAATGGTTTGTGCTGAATAAACTCTTGGATTTGCATAGTTTTTCCCTTTGTCCATTTGAGACAAAATGGGGGAGAAATTTGAGTCTTATGAGAATTAATTTATTTTGTACATATTCTAAAGAGCTTGATCTTATTGATTATTTGCAGGATTCTGTAGAGTTATTCTCAATTTTTCTCAACAGTTGTAATAGGGTATTGAATTGTAATTAGTTAAGTTATGTGATTTTCTTTTCTAGGAAATGGGTAGATATAATTTTTGTATAGGAATAGGTTTTTCCTTTTCTTTTTATCGCCCTACGAGTCCAAGATGACTCAAAGGAGATTTTGTCTCATATTTCCGAAGGGGGAGATTGAAGCACCTTATACTCTTGACTCACTTGAGTCTACATTGTATAAGTGCTCATCTAGTTTGGAAATAGAGACAAAATTGAGTCCCTTCCATAGATACCAAAGAGCCTCAGACCTTCTATAAAATTCATTCCTCTTGTTTGATTGATCAAAGGTATATTCACTGTCACTCACACACATTAGGACTGCATACATTGTTCATATATTGCATAATTTGATTGTATGTGCTTTATGTGTTTTAATTTCCCTTAAAACAATTTTTAATAATTTTTTATGGATTTCTAATGATTTTAAAACAATTTTTTTCTTATTTAAAATTGGAATTAAAAAGTTTTGGGGTCATTCTCTAATTTCGAATTGTTGGTTTTATCCCTGAAAAGTTCACTTGGGTAGGAATCGAAAGCGCTGGAGACTGTAAAGGTGTCTATGTAATTAGTTTGAGACGCGCGTTTGTGATACGTTATTTGCCCTACACCTGTCGCACTCCTACTGGTTGATTGTGTGTTTCTTTTAAGAGATAAAACCGGGGTTCTTTATCAGCCCTTGGATTGAGCTTATCAACGCCCTGCATGCGTCCTTGTCCCAATCCCTATGAACCTCTCTTAACCAATCAGAAAGCGTTTAACCAACCGCTTATCTCTAACCGTTGGATGGAAGTCAATATGGGAAGACTTAATCCCAGACCTTGATTTTGAACCTCTTTCTCGATCCTTCTCAGCCCAGTATTTAAAGAGGCTAACCCTCAGCCTGTAGAAGACTTTTTCCACTTCGTCATTTCGAGTGAGAAGAGAGAAGAGAGAGAAACCGTAGAGAGAGAAAAGAAACCCTATTCGTTCAAACACTTTATCAAACCCTAACCTTCTTTTCGAAAATCAGTTTACACCAAACACCAACCTTGAGTGTTTGTGAGTTTTTTAGTGTTGGTTTGAAAGTTGTTTTGTGCTGTAACCTCTTTGTTTTAAGATCTTGTGTCCAACTTAAACATTAGGTTAGATCTGTATTTCTGTTTCATAGAAATCATAGATCTAGTCTTTTTATGTTATATTACACTTAGATCTACATTCTTAGTTTGTCGTCTTGAGAAATCTTTTGTTGATTGTTTTCTGTAAATATTTTCATATTCAAAATCAACAAAATCATTTTATGTTTCTAGTTCTTTTGAAACAAGACCTTTGACCTAGTTGGAATCACACTTGGCGGTTTTCAATTTCAAAAATACTTTCAAAACCTTGAAATTGATTAAGATCTTGAAACGTCTTTCGAGCAAGATAGCAGTAGATTCTGAGTTAATCTTAAAGGTCAAATAAAGTTTAAGTTTCCTAAGTAGAGAGAAACTAAAAATCACAGCATATAGATTTGATTTGTAATTTGATAGGACTGTTTGTAAAAATAAGCGTGAGTGTGTGTATGCATGTGTTAAATCACCATCACAAACACTTACACACTACAATACTGAAAGTGTTGGTAATAAGATCTTGAAACAAGAGTCGACGTAAAGACTGGAACAAAGTAGAAGTTAGTAAACTCACTGCACCAAAACTGGCGATTGGTCACGGCCAAAATCCCTAACCAAAGTTGTGGGTCGCGGACTTGGGCCGTGACCATTTCGGGCGTGACCATTTTCGTGGGTCGCGGCCCAAGTCTGTGACCAAAAAATAGTAACGGCCGAGAGGGGTCACGACAAATGGTCGCGGACTTGGGCCGTGACCCATGTCGTGACGGGTCGCGACCCTCATCCGTGACCCACAACCGTGACAAATTGGTCGCGGCCAAAGTCCGCGACCCACAACCGTGACAAAAAAAAAAAAAAATTAGTCGTGGCCCTCATCCGTGACCCACAGCCGTGACAAATTGGTTGCGGCCAAAGAACGCGACCCACGATCATGACAAACAAATTTAAAAAAAATTGGTCGCGACCCAAGTCCGTGACCCATTACCGTGACAAAAAATAAAAAAAATGGTCGCGGACCGTGACCCACAAACGTGACCCAAAAAAATAAAAAAAATGATCGCGACCCAAGTCCGTGACCCACAATCGTGACGAAAAAAATAAAAATGGTCATGGACAAAGTCTATGACCATATTTAACTATAATTTAAAAAAAAATGTATTTTTTTGGTCCAATCCTAAAATTGGGGGTCCTGTGAGTGCACCGTCGGTTGCTATGTGTAATGTTTGACGCGTACGAGGTGTTACAAATATTTATTATTGGCAAAACAATAAAAAAATCACAAATTACGAATCGAGAACGTTGTTAATAAACAAATATATATACAAACGTAAAAATATTACACGTCTTAATAATTCATAGACAAAAAAAATATTGGGGATAGTTTCCTCTATTTTCTTGACATTCCAAAACCTATAAATGTAAAACCTGCTTATTCTAAAGCCCGCACGGCCATGAAATTCAACAATCCAATTATAAAAGCCCGCACGACCATAAAACTAAACAACAAAATCCCGCACGGCTGTAACACAAAAAAATAAAATCCTGAATGTCCACAACATATAAACAATCTTCATGTTGTAAACCATTGTTGCCTTCATTTCTTCCGCGTGCAAAACTCCTACAAATAATAGGATACATAAAAAAAAAATATCAGTAACCAAGTAGTTTTACAAATGTAATCAAGCTGAAAAATTGCATATATAAGTTAAAATTATCAGCATATTAATATTTTTAAGCCTAAGCCTAGAAATATGCAAATTACCATCGTATTCTCAAATCGGGAGACCCGCGGCTGCGGGGTCAGTTTCTACGAGTTACATTGGTCCCGTGGGAGGTGTTGAAGCCACCCACGGGGACATTCGGGGGCTGTTTCCAGTTTTCACCATCTAACGCCATGTTTTTAAGCTGAAGTCTAAAAATATATAAATTACCGTCGTATTCTCAAACTGGGAGACCCGTGGCTGCGGGGTCAGTTCCTACGAGTTACATTGGTCTCGTGGGAGGTGTTGGTGCCACCCACGAGGACGTTCGAGGGCTGTTTCGAGTTTTCATCCTCTAACGCTATGTTTTTAAGCCTAAGTCTAGAAATATGCAAATTATCGTCGTATTCTCAAACCGGGAGTCCCGCGGCTGCCGGGTCAGTTCCTACGAGTTTCATTGGTCTCGTGGGAGGTGTTGGTGCCACCCACGGGGCCGTTAGAGGGCTGTTTCGAGTTTTCACCCTCTAACGCCTTGTTTTTAATCCTAAGTCTAAAAATATGCAAATTATCGTCGTATTCTCAAACCGGGAGTCCCGTCGCTGCGGGGTCAGTTACTACGAGTTACATTGGTCTCGTGGGAGGTGTTGGTGCCACCCACGAGGACGTTCGAGGGCTGTTTCGAGTTTTCATCCTCTAACGCTATGTTTTTAAGCCTAAGTCTAGAAATATGCAAATTATCGTCGTATTCTCAAACCGGGAGTCCCGCGGCTGCCGGGTCAGTTCCTACGAGTTTCATTGGTCCCGTGGGAGGTATTGGTGCCACCCAAGGGGCCGTTAGAGGGCTGTTTCGAGTTTTCACCCTCTAACGCCTTGTTTTTAAGCCTAAGTCTAAAAATATGCAAATTACCGTCGTATTCTCAATCCGGGAGTCCCGCCGCTGCGGGGTCAGTTCCTACGAGTTACATTGGTCCCGTGGGAGGTGTTGGTGCCACCCACGGGAACGTTTGGGGGCTGTTTTGAGTTTTCACGCTCTAACGCCAAGTTCTTAAGCCTAAGTGTAGAAATATGCAAATTACCGTCGTATTCTCAAAGCGAGAGTCCCGCGGATGCGTGATTAGTTCCTACGAGTTACATTGGTCCCGTGGGAGGTGTTGGTGCCACCCACGGGGACGTTCGGAGGCTGTTTCCAGTTTTCACCCTCTAACGCCATGCTTTTAGGCCTGAGTCTAGAAATATGTAAATTACCATCGTATTCTCAAACCGGGAGACCCGTGGCTGCGGGGTCAGTTCCTACAAGTTACATTGTTCCCGTGGGAGGTGTCAGTGCCACCCACGGGAACGTTCGGGGGTTGTTTCGAGTTTTCCCCATCTAACGCTATGTTTTTAAGCCTAAGTCTAGAAATATTCAAATTACCGTCCAATTATCAAATCGGGAGCCCCGCGGCTGCGTGGTCAGTTCCTACGAGGTACATTGGTCCCGAGGGAGGTATTTGTACCACCCACGGGGACGATTGGGGGCTGTTTCGAGTTTTTACCCTCTAACGCCACGTTTTTAAGCCTCAGTCTTGAAATATGAAAATTACCATCGTATTTGCAAACCCGGAGTCCCGCGGGTGCGTGATCAGATCCTATGAGTAACATTGGTCCCGTGGGAGGTGTTGGTGCCACCCACGGGGACGTTCAGGGGCTATTTTGAGTTTTGACTCTCTAACGCCATGTTTTTAAGCCTATGTTTAGAAATATTCAAATTACCGTCGTATTCTCAAACCGGAGTCCCGCGGCTGCGTGGTCAGTTCCTAAGAGTTATAATGGTCTCGTGGGAGGTGTTTGTACCACCCACGGGGACGTTCGGGGGCTGTTTCGAGTTTTCACCCTCTAACGCCATGTTTTTAAGCCTAAGTTAAGAAATACGCAATATACCGTCGTATTCTCAAATCGGGAGTCCCGCGGCAGCATGGTCAGTTATTAAGAGTTACATTATTCCCGTGGGAGGTGTTGGTGCCACGCACGGGCATGTTCGGGGGTTGTTTCGAGTTTTCACCCTCTAACGCCATGTTTTGCTTCAGTCTAGAAATATGCAAATTACTGTCGTACTCTCAAACCGGGAGCCCCGCGATTGCCTTGTCAGTTCCTACGAGTTACATTGGTTCCGCGGGAGGTGTTGGTGCCACCCACGGGGACGTTCGGGGGCTGTTTCCAGTTTTCACCCTCTAACGCCATGTTTTTATGCCTAAGTCTAAAAATATGCAAATTACTGTCGTATTCTCAAATTGGGAGACCCGTGGCTGCGGGGTCTGTTCCTACGAGTTACATTGGTCCCGTGGGAGGTGTTTGGGCCACCCACGGGGACGTTCGGGGGCTATTTCGAGTTTTCACCCTATAACTCCATTTTTTGCTTAAGTCTAGAAATATGCAAATTACCGTCGTACTCTCAAACCGGGAGTCTCGCGATTGTGTGGTCAGTTCCTACGAGTTACATTGGTCCCGTGGGAGGTGTTGGTGCCACCCACAGGGACGTTCGGGGGCTGTTTCCAGTTTTCACCATCTAACGCCATGTTTTTAAGCTTAAGTCTAAAAATATATAAATTACCGTCGTATTCTCAAACTGGGAGACCCGTGGCTGCGGGGTCAGTTCCTACGAGTTACATTGGTCTCGTGGGAGGTGTTGGTGCCACCCACGAGGACGTTCGAGGGCTGTTTCGAGTTTTCATCCTCTAACGCTATGTTTTTAAGCCTAAGTCTAGAAATATGCAAATTATCGTCGTATTCTCAAACCGGGAGTCCCGCGGCTGCCGGGTCAGTTCCTACGAGTTTCATTGGTCTCGTGGGAGGTGTTGGTGCCACCCACGGGGCCGTTAGAGGGCTGTTTCGAGTTTTCACCCTCTAACGCCTTGTTTTTAATCCTAAGTCTAAAAATATGCAAATTATCGTCGTATTCTCAAACCGGGAGTCCCGTCGCTGCGGGGTCAGTTACTACGAGTTACATTGGTCTCGTGGGAGGTGTTGGTGCCACCCACGAGGACGTTCGAGGGCTGTTTCGAGTTTTCATCCTCTAACGCTATGTTTTTAAGCCTAAGTCTAGAAATATGCAAATTATCATCGTATTCTCAAACCGGGAGTCCCGCGGCTGCCGGGTCAGTTCCTACGAGTTTCATTGGTCCCGTGGGAGGTATTGGTGCCACCCACGGGGCCGTTAGAGGGCTGTTTCGAGTTTTCACCCTCTAACGCCTTGTTTTTAAGCCTAAGTCTAAAAATATGCAAATTATCGTCGTATTCTCAATCCGGGAGTCCCTCCGCTGCGGGGTCAGTTCCTACGAGTTACATTGGTCCCGTGGGAGGTGTTGGTGCCACCCACGGGAACGTTTGGGGGCTGTTTTGAGTTTTCACGCTCTAACACCAAGTTCTTAAGCCTAAGTGTAGAAATATGCAAATTACCGTCGTATTCTCAAAGCGAGAGTCCCGCGGATGCGTGATTAGTTCCTACGAGTTACATTGGTCCCGTGGGAGGTGTTGGTGCCACCCACGGGGACGTTCGGAGGCTGTTTCCAGTTTTCACCCTCTAACGCCATGCTTTTAGGCCTGAGTCTAGAAATATGTAAATTACCATCGTATTCTCAAACCGGGAGACCCGTGGCTGCGGGGTCAGTTCCTACAAGTTACATTGGTCCCGTGGGAGGTGTCAGTGCCACCCACGGGAACGTTCGGGGGTTGTTTCGAGTTTTCCCCATCTAACGCTATGTTTTTAAGCCTAAGTCTAGAAATATTCAAATTACCGTCCAATTATCAAATCGGGAGCCCCGCGGCTGCGTGGTCAGTTCCTACGAGGTACATTGGTCCCGAGGGAGGTATTTGTACCACCCACGGGGACGATTGGGGGCTGTTTCGAGTTTTTACCCTCTAACGCCACGTTTTTAAGCCTTAGTCTTGAAATATGAAAATTACCATCGTATTTGCAAACCCGGAGTCCCGCGGGTGCGTGATCAGATCCTATGAGTAACATTGGTCCCGTGGGAGGTGTTGGTGCCACCCACGGGGACGTTCAGGGGCTATTTTGAGTTTTGACTCTCTAACGCCATGTTTTTAAGCCTATGTTTAGAAATATTCAAATTACCATCGTATTCTCAAACCGGAGTCCCGCGGCTGCGTGGTCAGTTCCTAAGAGTTATAATGGTCTCGTGGGAGGTGTTTGTACCACCCACGGGGACGTTCGGGGGCTGTTTCGAGTTTTCACCCTCTAACGCCATGTTTTTAAGCCTAAGTTAAGAAATACACAATATACCGTCGTATTCTCAAATCGGGAGTCCCGCGGCAGCATGGTCAGTTATTAAGAGTTACATTATTCCCGTGGGAGGTGTTGGTGCCACGCACGGGCACGTTCGGGGGTTGTTTCGAGTTTTCACCCTCTAACGCCATGTTTTGCTTCAGTCTAGAAATATGCAAATTACTGTCGTACTCTCAAACCGGGAGCCCCGCTATTGCCTTGTCAGTTCCTACGAGTTACATTGGTTCCGCGGGAGGTGTTGGTGCCACCCACGGGGACGTTCGGGGGCTGTTTCCAGTTTTCACCCTCTAACGCCATGTTTTTATGCCTAAGTCTAAAAATATGCAAATTACTGTCGTATTCTCAAATTGGGAGACCCGTGGCTGCGGGGTCTGTACCTACAAGTTACATTGGTCCCGTGGGAGGTGTTGGTGCCACCCACAGGGACGTTCGGGGGCTGTTTCGAGTTTTCACCCTCTAACGCCATGTTTTTAAGCCTAAGTCTAGAAATATACAAATTATCGCCGTATTATCAAATCGGGAGTCCCACAGTAGTGTGGTCAGTTCCTACGAGGTACATTGGTCCCGTGGGAGGTGTTTGTGCCACCCACGGGGACGTTCGGGGGCTGTTTCGAGTTTTCACCCTCTAACACCATGTTTTTAAGCCTAAGCCTAGAAATATACAAATTAACATCGTATTCTCAAACCAGGAGACCCGCGGCTGCGGGGGAAGCTCCTACGAGTTAGGTTGGTCCCGTGGGAGGTGTTGGTGCCACCCCCGGGGCCGTTCGGAGGTTGTTTTGAGTTTTCACCCTCTAACGCCATGTTTTGCTTAAGTCTAGAAATTTGCAAATTACCATCGTATTCTCAAGCCAGGAGTCCTGCGACTGCGTGGTAAGTTCCTACGAGTTACATTGGTCCCCTGGGAGGTGTTTGTGCCACCCACGGGGATATTCGGGGGTTGTTTCGAGTTTTCACCCTCTAACGCCATGTTTTTAATCCTAAGTCTAGAAATATGCAAATTACCGTCATATTCTCAAACCGGGAGACCCGCGGCTGCGGGGTCAGTTCCTACGAGTTACATTGGTCCCGTGGGAGGTGTTGGTGGCACCCACGGGGACGTTCGGGGGCCGTTTTGAGTTTTCACCCTCTAACCACATGTTTTTAAGCCTATGTCTAGAAATATGCAAATTACCGTCGTATTCTCAAATCGAGAGTCCCGCGGCTGCGTGGTTAGTTCCTACGAGTTGCATTGGTCCCTTGGGAGGAGTTCCTGCCACCCACGGGGACGTTCGGGGGTTGTTTCGAGTTTTTACCCTCTAACGCCATGTTTTTAAGCCAAAGTCTAGAATTATAGAAATTACCGTCATATTCTCAAATCGGGTGACCCGCGACTGCGGGGTCAGTTCCTACGAGTTACAATGGTCCCGTGGGAGGTGTTGGTGCCACCCACGGGAACATTCGGGGGCTGTTTCAAGTTTTCACCCTCTAACGCCATGTTTTTAAGCCTAAGTTTAGAAATATGCAGATTACCATCGTATTATCAAATCGGGAGTCTCGCGACTGTGTGGTCAGTTCCTACGAGGTAGATTGGTCCCGTGAGAGGTGTTTGTGCCATCCACGGGGACGTTCGGGGGCTGTTTTGAGTTTTCACCCTCTAACGCCATGTTTTTAAGCCTAAGTCTAGAAATATACAAATTACCGTCGTATTCTCAAACCGGGAGACCCGCGGCTACGGGGGCAGCTCCTACGAGTTACCTTGGTCCCGTGGGAGGTGTTGGTGCCACCCCCGAGGCCGCTCGGGGGTTGTTTCGAGTTTTCACCCTCTAACGCCATGTTTTGCTTAAGTCTAGAAATTTACAAACTACCGTCGTATTCTCAAACCGGTAGTTCCACGGCTGCGTGGTCAGTTCCTACGAGTTACATTGGTCCCGTGGGAGGTGTTTGTGCCACCCACGGGAATGTTCGGGGGCTGTTTTGAGTTTTCACCCTCTAACGCCATGTTTTTTAGCCTAGGTCTAGAATTATTCAAATTACCATCGTATTCTCAAACCGAGAGTCCCGCGGCTATGGGGGAAGCTCCTACGAGTTACATTGGTCCCGTGGGAGGTGTTGGTGCCACCCCCAGGGCCGTTCGGGAGTTGTTTCGAGTTTTCACCCTCTAACGCCATGTTTTGCTTAAGTCTAGAATTATGCAAATTACCGTCGTATTCTCAAATTGGGAGTCCCGCGACTGTGTGGTCAGTTCCTATGAGTTATATTTGTCCCGTGGGAGGTGTTTGTGCCACCCACGGGGACGTTCGGGGGCTGTTTCGAGTTTTCACCCTCGAACGCCATGTTTTTAAGCCTAAGTTCAGAAATACGCAAAATACCGTCGTATTCTCAAACCGGGAGTTCCGCAGCTGCGTGGTCTGTTCCTAAGAGTTATATTGGTCCCGTGGGAGGTGTTGGTGCCACCCACGGGGACGTTCAGGGGTTGTTTCGAGTTTTCACCCTCTAACGCCACGTTTTGCTTAAGTCTAGAAATATGCAAATTACCATCGTACTCTCAAATCGGGAGTCCGACGGTTGTGTGGTCAGTTTCTAAGAGTTACATTGGTCCCGTGGGAGGTGTTGGTGCCACCCACAGGGACGTTCGGAGGTTGTTTCGAGTTTTCACCCTCTAACGCCATGTTTTCCTTCAGTCTAGAAGTATAAAAATTTCCGCCGTACTCTCAAACGGGAGTCCCGCGGCTGCATGGTCAGTTCCTACGAGTTACATTGGTCCCGTGGGAGGTGTTGGGGCCACCCACGGGGACGTTCGGGGGCTGTTTCCAGTTTTAACCCTCTAACGACAAGTTTTTAAGCCTGAGTCTAGAAATATGCAAATTACCGTCGTATTCTCAAATCGGAAGGCCCGTGGCTGCGGGGTCAGTTCCTACAAGTTACATTGGTCCCGTGAGAGGTGTTGGTGCCACCCACGGGGACGTTTGGGGGCTGTTTCGAGTTTTCACCCTCTAACGCTATGTTTTTAAGCCTAAGTCATAAAATATTCAAATTACCGTCGTATTATCAAATCGGAAGTCCCGCGGCTGCGTGGTCAGTTCCTACGAGGTACATTGGTCCCATGGGTGGTGTTTGTGCCACCCACGGGGACGTTCGGGGGCTGTTTCGAGTTTTTATCCCCTAACGCCATGTTTTTAAGCCTCAGTCTAGAAATATGCAAATTACCATCGTATTCTCAAACCCGAAGTCCCGCGGGTGCGTGGACAGTTCCTATGAATTACATTGGTCCCGTGGGAGGTGTTGGTACCACCCACGGGGAGATTCGGGGACTGTTTGGAGTTTTCACCCTGTAACGCCATGTTTTTAAGCCTATGTTTAGAAATATTCAAATTACCATCGTATTCTCAAACCGGAGTTCCACAGCTGCGTGGTCAGTTCCTATGAGTTACATTGGTCTCGTAGGAGGTGTTTGTACCACCCACGGGGACGTTCGCGGGCTGTTTCGAGTTTTTACCCTCTAACGCCATGTTTTTAAGCCTAAGTTCATAAATACGCAATATACCGCCGTATTCTCAAATCGGGAGTCCCACGGTTGCGTGGTCAGTTATTAAGAGTTACATTGGTCCCGTGGGAGGTTTTGGTCCCACCCACGGGAACGTTCGGGGGTTGTTTCGAGTTTTCACCCTCTAACGCCTTGTTTTGCTTAAGTCTAGAAATATGCAAATTATCGTCGTACTCTCAAATCGGGAGTCCCGCGGCTGCGTTGTCTGTTCCTACGAGTTACATTGATTCCGTGGGAGGTGTTGGTGCCACCCACGGGGACGTTTGGGGGTTGTTTCCAGTTTTCACCCTCTAACACCATGTTTTTAAGCCTAAGTCTAGAAATATGCAAATTACCGTCGTATTCTCAAATCGGGAGACCCGTGGTTGCGGGGTCAGTTCCTACGAGTTACATTGGTCCCGTGGGACGTGTTGGTGCCACCCACGGGGACGTTCGGGGGCTGTTTCGAGTTTTCACCCTTTAACGCCATGTTTTTAAGCCTAAGTCTAGAAATATGCAAATTACCGCCGTATTATCAAATCTGGAGTCTCGCAGTAGTGTGGTCAGTTCCTAGAGGTACATTGGTCCACCCACGGGGACGTTCGGAGGCTGTTTCGAGTTTTCACCCTCTAACGCCATGTTTTTAAGCCTAAGTCTAGAAATATACAAATTACCATCGTATTCTCAAACCGGGAGACCCGCGGCTGCGTGATCAGTTCCTACGAGTTAGATTGGTCCCGTGGGAGGTGTTGGTGCCACCCCCGGGGCCGTTCGGGGGTTGTTTCGAGTTTTCACCCTCTAACGCCATGTTTTTAAGCCTAAGTCTGGAAATATGCAAATTACCATCGTATTCTCAAACCGGGAGACCCGTGGCTACGTGGTCAGTTCCTACGAGTTAGATTGATCCCGTGGGAGGTGTTGGTGCCACCCCTGGGGCTGTTCGGGGGTTGTTTCGAGTTTTCACCCTTTAACGCCATGTTTTGCTTAAGTCTAGAAATTTGCAAATTGCCGTCGTATTCTCAAATCGGGAGACCTGCGGCTGCGTGGTCAGTTCATATGAGTTACATTGGTCCCGTGGGAGGTGTTTGTACCACCCACGGGGACGTTTGGGGGCTGTTTCGAGTTTTCACCCTCTAACGCCATGTTTTTAAGCCTAAGTCTAGAAATATCTAAATTACCCTCGTATTCTCAAACTGGGAGACCCGCGGCTGCGGGGTCAGCTCGTACGAGTTACATTGGTCCCGTGGGAGGTGTTGGTGGCACCCACGGGGGCATTCGGGGGCCGTTTTGAGTGTTCACCCTCTAACGCCATGTTTTTAAGCCTAAGTCTATGTAAATTACCGTTGTATTCTCACATCGAGAGTCTCGCGGCTGCGTGGTTAGTTCCTATGAGTTACATTGGTCCCGTGGGAGGTGTTCGTGCCACCCACGGGGACGTTCAGTGGCTTTTTTGAGTTTTTACCCTCTAACGCCATGTTTTTAAACCAAAGTCTAGAATAATGCAAATTACCGTCAAATTCTCAAACCGGGAGACCCGCTGCTGCGGGGTCAGTTCCTACGAGTTACATTGGTCCCGTGGGAGGTGTTGGTGCCACCCACGGGAACGTTCGGGGCTGTTTCCAGTTTTCACCCTCTAACGCCATGTTTTTAAGCCTAAGTTTAGAAATATACAAATTACCATCGTATTATCAAATCGGGAGTCCCGCGGCTGTGTGGTCAGTTCCTACGAGGAACATTGGTCCCGTGGGACGTGTTTGTGCCACCCACGGGGACGTTCGGGGGCTGTTTTGAGTTTTCACCCTCTAACGCCTTGTTTTTAAAACTAAGTTTAGAAATATAGAAATTACCGTCGTATTCTCAAACCGGGAGACCCGCGGCTGCGGGGGCAGCTCTTACGAGTTACATTGGTCCCGTGGGAGGTGTTGGTGCCACCCCCGGGGCCGTTCGGGAGTTGTTTCGAGTTTTAACCCTCTAACGCCATGTTTTTTCTTAAGTCTAAAAATTTGCAAATTACCGTCCTGTTCTCAAACCGGGAGTCCCACGGCTGCGTGATCAGTTCCTACGAGTTACATTGGTCCCGTGGGAGGTGTTTGTGCCACCAACGGGGACGTTCGGTGATGTTTCGAGTTTTCACCCACTAACGCCATGTTTTTAAGCCTAAGTCTAGAAATATGCAAATTGCTGTTGTATTCTCAAACCGGGAGACTCGCGACTGCGGGGTCAGTTCCTACGAGTTACATTGGTCCCGTGGGAGGTGTTGGTGGCACCCATGAGGACGTTCGAGTGCTGTTTTGAGTTTACACCCTCTAATGCCATGTTTTTAAGCCTAAGTTTAGAAATATGCAAATTACCGTCGTATTCTCAAATCGAGAGTCCCACGGCTGCGTGGTTTGTTTCTACGACTTACATTGGTCCCGTGGGAGATGTTCGTACCTCCCACGGGGACGTTCGGGGGCTGTTTCGAGTTTTCACCCTCTAACGCCACGTTTTTAAACCTAAGTCTAGAAATATGCAAATTACCGTCGTATTCTCAAACAGGGAGACTCGCGGCCGTGGGGTCAGTTCCTACGAGTTACATTGGTCCCGTGGGAGGTGTTGGTGCCACCCACGGGGACGTTCGGGGGCTATTTTAATTTTTCACCCTCTAACGCCAAGTTTTTAAGCCTAAGTTTAGAAATATGAAAATTACCGTCGTTTTATCAAATCGGGAGTCCCGCGACTGCGTGGTCAGTTCCTACGAGGTACATTGGTCCCGAGGGAGGTGTTTGTTCTACCCACGGGGATGTTCGGGGGCTGTTTCGAGTTTTCACCCTCTAACTCCATGCTTTTAAGCCTAAATCTAGAAATATACAAATTACCGTCGTATTCTCAAACATGGAGACCCGCGGCTACGGGGGCTATTCCTACGAGTTACATGGGTCCCGTGGGAGGTGTTGGTGCCACCCACGGGGCCGTTCGGGGGTTGTTTCGAGTTTTTACCCTCTAATGCCATGTTTTGCGTCTAGAAATATGCAAATTATTAACGTATTCTCAAACCGGGAGTCCCGCGACTGAGTGGTCGGTTCCTACGAGTTACATTGGTCCCGAGGGAGGTGTTGGTGCCACCCACGGGGACGTTCGGGGGGTTGTTTCGAGTTTTCACCCTCTAACGCCATGTTTTTAAGCCTTAGTCTAGAAATATGCAAATTACCGTCGTATTCTCAAACCGGGAGACCAGCGGTTGCGGGGTCAGTTCCTATGAGTTACATTGGTCCCGTGGGAGGTGTTGGTGCCACCCATGGGGACGTTCGGTGGCTGTTTTGAGTTTTCACCCTCTAACGCCATGTTTTTAAGCCTAAGTCTAGAAATATACAAATTGTCATCGTATTCTCAAACCGGGAGTCTCGTGGCTGCATGGTCAGTTCCTACGAGTTACATTGGTGCCGTGGGAGGTGTTTGAGCCACCCACAGGGGAGTTCGGGGGCTGTTTTGAGTTTTCACCCTCTAATGCCATGTTTTTAAGCATAAGTCTAGAAATATGCAAATTACCGTCGTATTCTCAAACCGGGAGACCCGTGGCTGCGGTGTCAGTTCCTACGAGTTACATTAATCCCGTGGGAGGTGTTGGTGCCAACCACGGGGACGTTCGGGGGGCTCTTTTGAGTTTTCACCCTCTAACTCCACGTTTTTAAGCCTAAGTCTAGAAATATGCAAATTACTGTCGTCTTCTCAAATCTAGAGTCCCGCGGCTGCGTGGTTAGTTCCTACGAGTTACATTGGTCCCGTGGGAGGTGTTCGTGTCACCCACGGGGACGTTCGGGGGTTGTTTTGAGTTTTCACCCTCTAACGCAATGTTTTTAAACCCAAGTCTAGAAATATGCAAATTACCGTCGTATTCTCAAACTGGGAGAACCGTGGCTGCGTGGTCAGTTCCTACGAGTTACATTGGTCCCGTGGGAGGTGTTGGTTCCACCCACGAGGACGTTCGAGGGCTGTTTCGAGATTTCACCCTCTAACGCCATGTTTTCAAGCCGAAGTTTAGATATATGCAAATTATCGTCATATTCTCAAACCGGGAGTCCCGCGGGTGCGTGGACAGTTCCTATGAATTACATTGGTCCCGTGGGAGGTGTTGGTACCACCCACGGGGAGATTCGGGGACTGTTTGGAGTTTTCACCCTGTAACGCCATGTTTTTAAGCCTAAGACTAAAAAATATGCAAATTACCTTCGTATACTCAAACCGGGAATTCCGCGGCTGCGTGGTCAGTTCCTATGAGTTACATTGGTCCCGTGGGAGGTGTTTGTGCCACCCACGGGGACGTTCCAGGGCTGTTTCGAGTTTTCACCCTCTAACGCTATATTTTTAAGCCAAAGTTCTAAAATACGCAAAATACCGTTGTATTCTCAAACCGGGAGTCCCGCGGCTGCGTGGTCAGTTCCTAAGAGTTACATTGGTCCCGTGGGAGGTGTTGGTGCCACCCACGAGGACGTTCGGGGGTTGTTTCGAGTTTTCACCCTCTAATGCCATGTTTTTCTTAAGTCTAGAAATATGCAACTTATCTTCGTACTCTCAAACCGGGAGTCTCGCGGATGCGTGGTCAGTTCCTACGAGTTACATTGGTCCCATGGGAGGTGTTTGTGCCACCCACAGGGACGTTCGGGGGCTGTTTCCAGTTTGCACCCTCGAACGCCATATTTTTAAGCCTAAGTCTAGAAATATGCAAATTACCGTCGTATTCTCAAACCGGGAGACCCAGGGCTACGGGGTCAGTTCCTACGAGTTACATTGGTCCCGTGGGAGCTGTTGGTTCCACCCACGAGGACGTTCGGGAGCTGTTCCGAGTTTTCACCCTCTAACGCTATGTTTTTAAGCCTAAGTCTAGAAATATGCAAATTACCGTTGTATTATCAAATCGGGAGTCCCGCGGTTGCGTGGTCAGTTCCTAAGAGGTACATTGGTCCTGTGGGAGGTGTTTGTTCCACACACGGGGACGTTCGGGGGCTGTTTCGACTTTTCACCCTCTAACCCCATATTTTTAAGCCTAAGTCTAGAAATATACAAATTACCGCCGTTTTCTCAAACCGGGAGACCTGCGGCTGTGGGGGCAGTTCCTACGAGTTACATTGGTCCCGTGGGAGGTGTTGGTGCCACCCACGGGGCCGTTCGGGGGTTTTTTCGAGTTTTCACCCTCTAACGCCATGTTTTGCTTAAGTCTAGAAATATGAAAATTACCATCATATTCTCAAACCAAAAGTCCTGTGGCTGCGTGGTTAGTTCCTACGAGTCACATTGGTCCCGTGGGAGGTGTTGGTGCCACCCACGGGGACGTTCGGGGGCAGTTTTGAGTTTTCACCCTCTAACGCCATGTTTTGAAGCCTAAGTCTAGATATATGCAAATTACTGTCCTATTCTCAAATTGGGAGACCCGCGGCTGCCTGGTCAGTTCCTACGAGTTACATTGGTCCCGTGGGAGGTGTTGGTGCCACCCACGAGGACGTTCGGGGGCTGTTTCGAGTTTTCACTCTCTAACGCAATGTTTTTAGGCCTAAGTCTAGAAATATACAAATTACCGTCGTATTCTCATATCGGGAGACCCACGGCTGCGGGGGCAGTTCCTACGAGTTACATTGGTCCCGTGGGAGGTGTTTGTGCCACCCACGGGGACGTTTGGGGGCTGTTTCGAGTTTTCACCCTCTAACGCCATGTTTTGCTTAAGTCTAGAAATATGTAAATTACCATCGTATTCTCAAACAGGGAGTCTCGCGACTACGTCCTCAGTTCCTACGAGTTACTTTGGTCTCGTGGGAGGTGTTTGTGCCACCCACGGGGGCGTTCGGGGCTGTTTCGACTTTTCACCCTCGAACACCATGTTTTTAAGCCTAAGTCTAGAAATATGCAAATTATCGTGGTATTCTCAAACCGGGAGACCCGCGGCTGCGGTGTCAGTTCCTACGAGTTACATTGGTCTCGTGGGAGGTGTTGGTGCCTACCACGGGGACGTTCGGGGGATGTTTTAAGTTTTCACCCACTAACGCCATGTTTTTAAGCCTAAGTGTAGAAATATGAAAATTGCTGTCGTATTCTCAAACCGGGAGTCCCGCGGCTGCGTGGTCAGTTCCTACGAGTTAGATTGGTCCCGTGGGAGGTGTTGGTGCCACCCACCGGGACGTTCGGGGGCTGTTTCGAGTTTTCACCCACTAACGCCATGTTTTTAAGCCAAAGTCTAGAAATATGCAAATTACCGTCGTATTCTCAAACCGAGAGTCCCGCGGCTGCGTGGTCAGTTCCTATGAGTTACATTGGTCCTGTGGGAAGTGTCTGTGCCACCCACGGGGACGTTCGGTGGCTGTTTCGAGTTTTCACCCTCAAACACCATGTTTTTAAGCCTAAGTTCAGAAATATCCAAATTATCATCGTATTCTCAAACCGGAAGTCCCGCGGGTGCGTGGTCAGTTCCTATGAGTTATATTGATCCTGTGGGAGGTGTTGGTGCCAACCACGGGGACGTTCAGGAACTGTTTGGAGTTTTCACCCTCTAACGCCATGTTTTTAAGCCTAAGTCTAAAAAATATGCAAATTACCGTCATATTCTCAAACTGGTAGTCCCGCGGCTACGTGGTCAGTTCCTATGAGTTACATTGGTCCCGCGGGAGGTGTTTGTGCCACCCACATGGACGTTCGGAGGTTGTTTCGAGTTTTCACCCTTTAACGCTATGTTTTTAACCCTAAGTTCAGAAATACGCAAAATACCGTCGTATTCTCAAACCGGGAGTCCCGCGACTGCGTGGTCAGTTCCTAAGAGTTATATTGGTCTCGTTGGAGGTGTTGGTCCACCCACGGGGACATTCGAGGGTTGTTTCTAGTTTTCACCCTCTAACGCCATGTTTTGCTTAAGTCTAGAAATATGGAAATTATCGTCGTACTCTCAAATCGGGAGTCCCGCGGATGCGTGGTCAGTTCCTACGAGTTACATTGGTCCCGTGGGAGGTGTTTTTACCACCCACGGGGACATTCGGGGGCTGTTTCCAGTTTTCACCCTCTAACATCATGTTTTTAAGCCTAAGTCTAGAAATATGCAAATTACCGTCGTATTGGCAAACCGGGAGAGCCGTGGCTACGGGGTCAGTTCCTACGAGTTACATTGGTCCCGTGGGAGGTGTTGGTGCCACCCACGGGGACGTTCGGGGGCTGTTTCGAGTTTTCGTCCTCTAACGCTATGTTTTTAAGCGTAAGTCTAGAAATATGCAAATTACCATCGTATTATCAAATCGGGAGTCCCGTGGCTGTGTGGTCAGTTCCTACGAGGTACATTGGTCCCGTGGGAGGTGTTTGTGCCACGTACGGGGACTTTCGGGGGCTGTTTCGAGTTTTCACCCTCTAACGCCATATTTTTAAGCCTAAGTCTAGAAATATACAAATTACCGTCGTAATCTCAAACCGGGAGACCCGTGGATGCGGGAGTTAGTTCCTACGTGTTACATTAGTCCCGTGGGAGGTGTTGGTGCCACCCACGGGAACGTTCGGGGGCTATTTCCAGTTTTCACCCTCTAACGCCATATTTTTAAGCCTAAGTCTAGAAATATGCAAATTACCATCGTATTCTCAAACCGAGAGACCCGCGGCTTCTTGGTCAGTTCCTACGAGTTACATTGGTCCCGTGGGAGGTGTTGGTGCCACCCACAGGACCGTTCGGGGGATGTTTTGAGTTTTCACCCTCTAACGCCATGTTTTGTTGAAGTATAGAAATATGCAAATTACCGTCGTATTCTCAAACCGGGAGTCCTGCGGATCAGTGGTCGGTTCCTACGAGTTATATTGGTCCTGTGGGAGGTGTTTGTGCCACCCATGGGGACGTTCGGGGGCTATTTCGAGTTTTCACCCTCTAACGGCATTTTTTTAAGCCTAAGTCTAGAAATATGCAAATTACCGATGTATTCTCAAACCGGGAGTCCCTCGACTGCGTGGTTAATTCCTACAAGTTACATTGGTCCCGTGGGAGGTGTTGGTGCCACCCACAGGGACGTTCGGGGGATGTTCGAGTTTTCACCCTCTAACGCCATGTTTTGAAGCCTAAGTCTAAAAATATGCAAATTACCAACGTATTCTCAAACCGGGAGACCCGCGGATGTGTGGTCAGTTCCTACGAGTTATATTGGTTCCGTGGGAGGTGTTGGTGTCACCCACGAGAACGTTCGGGGGGCTATTTTGAGTTTTCACCCTCTAACGCCATGTTTTTAAGCCTAAGTCTAGAAATATGCAAATTACCATCCTATTCTCAAACTGGGAGACCCGAGGCTGCGTGGTCAGTTCCTACGAGTTACATTTGTCCCGTGGGAGGTGTTGGTGCCACCCACGGGGCCGTTCGGGGGATGTTTCGAGTTTTCACCCTCCAACGCCATGTTTTGCTTAAGTCTAGAAATATGCAAATTATCGTCGTATTCTCAAACCGGGAGTCCCGCGGATCAGTGGTCGGTTCTTAAGAGTTATATTGGTCCCGTGGGAGGTGTTGGTGCCACCCACGGGGACGTTCGGGGGCTATTTCGAGTTTTCGCCCTCTAACGCCATATTTTTAAGCCTAAGTCTAGAAATATGCAAATTACCGTCGTATTCTCAAATCGGGAGACCCGCGGCTGCGTGGTCAGTTCCTATAAGTTACATTGATCCTGTGGGAGGTGTTGGTTCCACCCACGGGGACGTTCGGGGACTGTTTTTAGTTTTCACGCTGTAACACCATGTTTTTAAACATAAGTGTAGAAACATGCAAATTACCATCGTATTCTCAAATCGGGAGACTCGCGGCTGCGGGGTCAGTTCCTACGAGTTACATTGGTCCTGTAGGAGGTGTTGGTGCCACCCACGGGGACGTTCGGGGGTTGTTTCGAGTTTTCACCCTCTAACACCATGTTTTTAAGCCTAAGTCTAGAAATATGCAAATTATTATCGTATTCTCAAACTGGGAGTCCCGCGGCTACGTGTTCAGTTTTCTACGAGGTACATTGGTCCCGTGGGAGGTGTTGGTGCCACCCACGGGGACGTTCGGGGGCTGTTTCGAGTTTTCACCCTCTAACGCCATATTTTTAAGCCTAAGTCTAGAAATATGCAAATTACCATCATATTCTCAAACCGAGAGACCCGCGGCTTCTTGGTCAGTTCCTACGAGTTACATTGGTCCCGTGGGAGGTGTTGGTGCCACCCACAGGACCGTTCGGGGGATGTTTTGAGTTTTCACCCTCTAACGCCATGTTTTGTTGAAGTATAGAAATATGCAAATTACCGTCGTATTCTCAAACCGGGAGTCCTGCGGATCAGTGGTCGGTTCCTACGAGTTATATTGGTCCTGTGGGAGGTGTTTGTGCCACCCATGGGGACGTTCGGGGGCTATTTCGAGTTTTCACCCTCTAACGGCATTTTTTTAAGCCTAAGTCTAGAAATATGCAAATTACCGATGTATTCTCAAACCGGGAGTCCCTCGACTGCGTGGTTAATTCCTACAAGTTACATTGGTCCCGTGGGAGGTGTTGGTGCCACCCACAGGGACGTTCGGGGGATGTTCGAGTTTTCACCCTCTAACGCCATGTTTTGAAGCCTAAGTCTAAAAATATGCAAATTACCAACGTATTCTCAAACCGGGAGACCCGCGGATGTGTGGTCAGTTCCTACGAGTTATATTGGTTCCGTGGGAGGTGTTGGTGTCACCCACGAGAACGTTCGGGGGGCTATTTTGAGTTTTCACCCTCTAACGCCATGTTTTTAAGCCTAAGTCTAGAAATATGCAAATTACCATCCTATTCTCAAACTGGGAGACCCGAGGCTGCGTGGTCAGTTCCTACGAGTTACATTTGTCCCGTGGGAGGTGTTGGTGCCACCCACGGGGCCGTTCGGGGGATGTTTCGAGTTTTCACCCTCCAACGCCATGTTTTGCTTAAGTCTAGAAATATGCAAATTATCGTCGTATTCTCAAACCGGGAGTCCCGCGGATCAGTGGTCGGTTCTTAAGAGTTATATTGGTCCCGTGGGAGGTGTTGGTGCCACCCACGGGGACGTTCGGGGGCTATTTCGAGTTTTCGCCCTCTAACGCCATATTTTTAAGCCTAAGTCTAGAAATATGCAAATTACCGTCGTATTCTCAAATCGGGAGACCCGCGGCTGCGTGGTCAGTTCCTATAAGTTACATTGATCCTGTGGGAGGTGTTGGTTCCACCCACGGGGACGTTCGGGGACTGTTTTTAGTTTTCACGCTGTAACACCATGTTTTTAAACATAAGTGTAGAAACATGCAAATTACCATCGTATTCTCAAATCGGGAGACTCGCGGCTACGGGGTCAGTTCCTACGAGTTACATTGGTCCTGTAGGAGGTGTTGGTGCCACCCACGGGGACGTTCGGGGGTTGTTTCGAGTTTTCACCCTCTAACACCATGTTTTTAAGCCTAAGTCTAGAAATATGCAAATTATTATCGTATTCTCAAACTGGGAGTCCCGCGGCTACGTGTTCAGTTTTCTACGAGGTACATTGGTCCCGTGGGAGGTGTTGGTGCCACCCACGGGGACGTTCGGGGGCTGTTTCGAGTTTTCACCCTCTAACGCCATGTTTTTAAGCCTAAGTCTAGAAATATGCAAATTACCATCGTATTCTCAAATCAGGAGACCCGTGGTTGCGGGGTCAGTTCTTACGAGTTACATTGGTTCCGTGGGAGGTGTTGGTGCCACCCACAGGGACGTTCGGGGGCTGTTTTGAGTTTTCACTCTCTAACGCCATGTTTTTAAGCCTAAGTCTAGAAATATGCAAATTACCATCGTATTCTCAAATCGGGAGTCCCGCGGCTGCGTGGTTAGTTCCTACGAGTTACATTGATCCCGTGGGAGGTGTTCATGCCACCCAGAGGGACATTCGGGGGCTGCTTCGTGCTTTCACCCACTGACGCCTTGTTTTCACTTAAGTCGTCATATTTTCAAATTATCGTCATAATCTCAAATCGGGAGTCCCATTATCGTGCGATCAGTTCCTACTTGTTACATTGGTATCATGAAAGGTGTCATTGCCTCTCAAGGGACCCTACGGGGGTTGTTTCGTGGTTACGCCCTCTTCGCCTTGTTTTCAATCTATATGGCAGGTATATATATAGCAACTATATATGGCCCTATATTGTAGCTATATATTACCATATATAGCAACTATATATGAGCCTATATAACTGCTATATAGGGCCATATATAGCTGCTATATATGGCCATATATAACTGCTATATATGGCCATATATAGCAGTTATATAGGCTCATATATAGAGGCTATATATGGACATATATAGCTGCTATATATGGCCATATATAGATGATATATAGCCATATATAGCTGCTTTATATCGCTGCTATATATGGGCATATATAGCTGCTATATATGGGAATATATAGCTGCTATATAGCCATATATAGCTGCTATATTGACATCAGTTATGTGCGAGTGTGTTATGTTCTACCTAGCTGCCTAACTGAATCGATCCATTTGTGGTCCGCATAGCTTCCTAATTGATTAAATGTTCTGCATTTTGGGGGTTTTGGTATATAGTTGCCTACACAAATTACTGGTATATAACTAATAAATTTTCTACCTTATTGACTGGATTTAGTGGTTGATCTATGGTCGTTATTAAGTGAAAATATTTTCACTTAATATTAGTTCTGATCACAGAAGTTGTTCATCATCTTAATAAAAGTTGATATGATCACAGTCCACTGATAATGCACAGTTGATCTTATCCATAAGGCCTTCAAATTCCATCATATATGGATTCTGGATTCTTCATTTTTGGAGATTATTTCAAATTGTTGTTGGTTTTCAGTTTGATTTTAAGTAATACCTTATTTTGAAACATATGCACATTAATGTAAAGATGTTTTTACCACACTTAGTTTAAGTTATACTTTCATCCGTCACTTCTTTTGTCTGGTATAATTGTTATCCTTCTATTTTATGTTTAGTTTACTCTAACTTATGTAGATTTGGATGGAACTTAGAGGATTTAGAATATTTTTAATATTTGAAGATGCTTTTTCATTAAAAAATTTAGCTTGGTGTGTGCGGTATGTTTATCTGGTATCTATCCGTTTGTGTGTGTTTATTGAAAATAACGTTAAGGATTGCCATTCAAATAAAGTTTTATAGTTGGTCATGACTTATTATCGGGGAATGCATTGTGTAATTGGGTTATTGGTTAAGATATATAGTTTACTCAGTTATGTGCGTATATATAAAACTTATGCATAATCTAATATCTGTTATGTCCCCTCCTAAAGTTATCATTGAAAGGCTGCATAATCTAATGGCAAAGTTTTTTTCGAGTTTCAAATTATGGGGAGAATAGGAATTGATGGTGTAAATGGGAGGACATTACAAGGCCTATAAATGGAGGTGGTCTGGGAGTCAGGAACTTCCATATACATAGAGAAGGCAACCAAGTGGCGGACCTTTTTAGTGAAAATGGGAAGTAAAGAAGGGATTAACCATTTTTCACCCTCTAACGCCTTATTGTCAACTTAAGTCCTCGTATTTTCAAATTATCATCGTATTCTCAAACCGGGAGTCCCGTGATCACGCGGTCAGTTCGTACGTGTTATATTGGTCCCGTGAGAGGTGTTGGTGCCTCTCACGGGACCGTACACTACACCAAAAATAGGAAACTGGCACGGTTTAAAACAGTGCCAGACGCAATCTGGCACGGTTCAAAACCGTGCCAGAATCAGGCGTGCCAGATTTTCTGGCGCGGTTTAAAACCGTGCCAGATTTTCCAAACAGGCACGCTTTTGGCACGCTTTTAAATTGTGCCAGTTTTGTTAATTTGGCACGCTTTTAAACCGTGCCAGATGTTAAATCTGGCACGCTTTTGGCACACGCCAAAACCGTGCCAAATTATCTATTTTCTGGCACGCTTTTGGCACGGTTATAAAGCGTGCCAGATTGTTTTATAAGCGTTCTCATTTTTATGCATTGGCACGGTTTTGGCACGGTTTAAAACCATGCCAGATTTTTCAGTTGATTAAAAAAAAATATTAGGAACCAAATCTGGAAAATCTGCAAATTCCAAATTCGGTAGGAAAAATATTTATTATTTGCAAAAACAAAATCAAGAAAATTCACAAATTATGAATATCGCAGGTTGTTGTTAAACTAATGTGCATACAAACTTCAAAAAATTACAAGAGATAATACCAATATAAAGAAACACATGACCATAAAAGTCGACAATAACTTCAAAAAATTACAAGAGTTAATAATTCCCATATCAAAAAAAAATTGGGCAGAGTTTCCTCTATTTTTTTAGCATTCCAAAACCTGCTAACATAAAATCTGCCCATATAAAGCCCGCACGGCCATAAAAGTCAACAATAAAACTACTATAGCCAGCACGGCCATAAAAATAAACCATAAAACTACTGAAGACTACTCGGCCATAACACAAAAAATAGAATCCTGAATATTAACGACACTAAATACACAGTCCCCCTGTTATAAAGCACTGACTTCTTCGTGGTTTCCAAGTGGATAAAAGCTAACGATTGAATGTCATCCTACAAAAAAAATAAGACACAAAAAAGATACAATATTAGTAACCAAGTCATTTTAAAAAAAAACATATTCAAGCAAAAAAAATTGCATATACAAGAAGAAAAATTGCATATAATTATCCTCATACTCTCAAACCGGGAGACCCGGGACTACGCGGTCAGTTCCTACAAGTTACATTGGTCCCGTGCGAGGTGTTCGTGCCTCCTACGGGGTCGTTTGGGGTTGGTTTGAGTTTTCACCCTTTAACGGCCTGTTTTCAAGTCTAAGTGTGATTTTTGTAAATTATCATCATACTCTCAAACCGAGAGATCCGGGACTACGCGGTTAGTTCTTACAAGTTACATTGGTCCCGTACGAGGTGTTCGTGACTCCTACGGGATCGTTTGGGGGTTGGTTTGGGTTTTCACCCTTTAACGGCCTGTTTTCGAGTCTAAGTGTGATTTTTGCAAATTATCGTCATACTCACTAGCCGGGAGACCCGGGACTATGCGGTCAGTTCCTACAAGTTACAATGGTCCTGTGCGAGGTGTCCGTGCCTCCTACGAGGTCGTTTGACGGCTGGTTTGGGTTTTCACCCTTTAACGGCCTGTTTTCGAGTCTAAGTGTGATTTTCGCAAATTATCATCATACTCCCTAACCGGGAGACCCGGGACTACGCGGTTAGTTCCTACAAGTTACATTGGTCCCGTGCGAGGTGTTCGTGCCTCCTACAGGGACGTTTGGGGGCTGGTTTGGGTTTTCACCCTTTAACGGCCGGTTTTCAAGTCTTAGTGTGATTTTTGCAAATTATCGTTATACTCTCTAACCGGGAGACCCGAGACTACGCGGTCAGTTCCTACAAGTTACGTTGGTCCCCTACGAGGTGTTCGTGCCTCCTACGGGGTCGTTTGGGGGATGGTTTGGGTTTTCACCCTTTAACGGCCAGTTTTCAAGTCTAAGTGTGATTTTTGCAAATTATCGTAATACTCTCTAACCGGGAGACTCGGGACTACGCGGTCAGTTCGTACAAGTTACAATGGTCTCGTGCAAGGTGTTCGTGCCTCCTACGGGGTCGTTTGGGAGCTGGTTTGGGTTTTCACCTTTTAACGGCCTGTTTTCAAGTCTAAGTGTGATTTTCGCAAATTATCGTTATACTCTCAAATTGGGAGACCCGGGACTACGCGGTCAAATCCTACAAGTTACATTGGCCCCGTGCGAGGTGTTCGTGCCTCCTACGGGGTCGTTTGGGGGCTGGTTTGGGTTTTCACCCTTTAACGGCCTGTTTTCAAGTCTAAGTGTGATTTTTGCAAATTATCGTTATACTCTCTAACCGGGAGACCCGGGACTACACGGTTAGTTCCTACAAGTTACATTTGTCCCGTACGAGGTGTTCGTGCCTCCTACGGGGACGTTTAGGGGATGGTTTGGGTTTTCACCCTTTAACGGCCGGTTTTCAAGTCTAAGTGTGATTTTCGCAAATTATCGTCATACTCTCAAACCGGGAGACCTGGGACTACGCGATCAGTTCCTACAAGTTACATTGGTCCCGTGCGAGGTGTTCGTGCCTCCTATGGGACGTTTGGGGGCTGGTTTGGGTTTTCACCCTTTAACGGCCTGCTTTCAAGTCTAAGTGTGATTTTTTCAAATTATCGTTATACTCTCTAACCGGGAGACCCGGGACTACGCGGTTAGTTGCTACAAGTTACATTGGTCCCGTGCGAGGTGTTCGTGCCTCCTACGGAGTCGTTTGGGGTTGGTTTGAGTTTTCACCCTTTAACGGCCTATTTTCAAGTCTAAGTGTGATTTTTGTAAATTACCGTCATACTCTCAAAACGAGAGATCTGGGACTACGCGATTAGTTCCTATAAGTTACATTGGTCCCGTGCGAGGTGTTCGTGCCTCCTACAGGATCGTTTGGGGGCTGGTTTGGGTTTTCATCCTTTAACGGCCTGTTTTCGAGTCTAAGTGTGATTTTTGCAAATTATCGTCATACTCATTACCCGGGAGACCCGGGACTACGCGGTCAGTTCCTACAAGTTACAATGGTCCTGTGCGAGGTGTCCGTGCCTCCTACGAGGTCGTTTGACGGCTGGTTTGGGTTTTCACCCTTTAACGGCCTGTTTTCGAGTCTAAGTGTGATTTTCGCAAATTATCATCATACTCCCTAACCGGGAGACCCGGGACTACGCGGTCAGTTCCTACAAGTTACATTGGTCCCGTGCGAGGTGTTCGTGCCTCCTACGGGGACGTTTGGGGGCTGGTTTGGGTTTTCACCCTTTAACGGCCGGTTTTCAAGTCTTAGTGTGATTTTTGCAAATTATCGTTATACTCTCTAACCGGGAGACCCGAGACTACGCGGTCAGTTCCTACAAGTTACGTTGGTCCCCTACGAGGTGTTCGTGCCTCCTCCGGGGTCGTTTGGGGGATGGTTTGGGTTTTCACCCTTTAACAGCCAGTTTTCAAGTCTAAGTGTGATTTTTGCAAATTATCATAATACTCTCTAACCGGGAAACTCGGGACTACGGGGTCAGTTCGTACAAGTTACAATGGTCTCGTGCAAGGTGTTCGTGCCTCCTACGGGGTCGTTTGGGAGCTAGTTTGGGTTTTCACCCTTTAACGGCCTATTTTCAAGTCTAAGTGTGATTTTCGCAAATTATCGTTATACTCTCAAATTGGGAGACCCGGGACTACGCGGTCAAATCCTACAAGTTACATTGGCCCCGTGCGAGGTGTTCGTGCCTCCTACGGGGTCGTTTGGGGGCTGGTTTGGGTTTTCACCCTTTAACGGCCTGTTTTCAAGTCTAAGTGTGATTTTTGCAAATTATCGTTATACTCTCTAACCGGGAGACCCGGGACTACACGGTCAGTTCCTACAAGTTACATTGGTCCCGTGCGAGGTGTTCGTGCCTCCTACGGGGTCGTTTGGGGTTGGTTTGAGTTTTCACCCTTTAACGGCCTGTTTTCAAGTCTAAGTGTGATTTTTGTAAATTATCGTCATACTCTCAAACCGAGAGATCCGGGACTACGCGGTTAGTTCTTACAAGTTACATTGGTCCCGTACGAGGTGTTCGTGACTCCTACGGGATCGTTTGGGGGTTGGTTTGGGTTTTCACCCTTTAACGGCCTGTTTTCGAGTCTAAGTGTGATTTTTGCAAATTATCGTCATACTCACTAGCCGAGAGACCCGGGACTACGCGGTCAGTTCCTACAAGTTACAATGGTCCTGTGCGAGGTGTCCGTGCCTCCTACGAGGTCGTTTGACGGCTGGTTTGGGTTTTCACCCTTTAACGGCCTGTTTTCGAGTCTAAGTGTGATTTTCGCAAATTATCATCATACTCCCTAACCGGGAGACCCGGGACTACGCGGTCAGTTCCTACAAGTTACATTGGTCCCGTGCGAGGTGTTCGTGCCTCCTACAGGGACGTTTGGGGGCTGGTTTGGGTTTTCATCCTTTAACGGCCGGTTTTCAAGTCTTAGTGTGATTTTTGCAAATTATCGTTATACTCTCTAACCGGGAGACCCGAGACTACGCGGTCAGTTCCTACAAGTTACGTTGGTCCCCTACGAGGTGTTCGTGCCTCCTACGGGGTCGTTTGGGGGATGGTTTGGGTTTTCACTCTTTAACGGCCAGTTTTCAAGTCTAAGTGTGATTTTTGCAAATTATCGTAATACTCTCTAACCGGGAGACTCGGGACTATGCGGTCAGTTCGTACAAGTTACAATGGTCTCGTGCAAGGTGTTCGTGCCTCCTACGGGGTCGTTTGGGAGCTGGTTTGGGTTTTCACCTTTTAACGGCCTGTTTTCAAGTCTAAGTGTGATTTTCACAAATTATCGTTATACTCTCAAATTGGGAGACCCGGGACTACGCGGTCAAATCCTACAAGTTACATTGGCCCCGTGCGAGGTGTTCGTGCCTCCTACGGGGTCGTTTGGGGGCTGGTTTGGGTTTTCACCCTTTAACGGCCTGTTTTCAAGTCTAAGTGTGATTTTTGCAAATTATCGTTATACTCTCTAACCGGGAGACCCGGGACTACACGGTTAGTTCCTACAAGTTACATTGGTCCCGTACGAGGTGTTCGTGCCTCCTACGGGGACGTTTAGGGGATGGTTTGGGTTTTCACCCTTTAACGGCCGGTTTTCAAGTCTAAGTGTGATTTTTGTAAATTATCGTCATACTCTCAAACCGGGAGACCTGGGACTACGCGATCAGTTCCTATAAGTTACATTGGTCCCGTGCGAGGTGTTCGTGCCTCCTATGGGACGTTTGGGGGCTGGTTTGGGTTTTCACCCTTTAACGGCCTGCTTTCAAGTCTAAGTGTGATTTTTTCAAATTATCGTTATACTCTCTAACCGGGAGACCCGGGACTACGCGGTTAGTTCCTACAAGTTACATTGGTCCCGTGCGAGGTGTTCGTGCCTCCTACGGAGTCGTTTGGGGTTGGTTTGAGTTTTCACCCTTTAACGGCCTATTTTCAAGTCTAAGTGTGATTTTTGTAAATTACCGTCATACTCTCAAAACGAGAGATCTGGGACTACGCGATTAGTTCCTATAAGTTACATTGGTCCCGTGCGAGGTGTTCGTGCCTCCTACAGGATCGTTTGGGGGCTGGTTTGGGTTTTCATCCTTTAACGGCCTGTTTTCGAGTCTAAGTGTGATTTTTGCAAATTATCGTCATACTCACTAGCCGGGAGACCCGGGACTACGCGGTCAGTTCCTACAAGTTACAATGGTCCTGTGCGAGGTGTCCGTGCCTCCTACGAGGTCGTTTGACGGCTGGTTTGGGTTTTCACCCTTTAACGGCCTGTTTTCGAGTCTAAGTGTGATTTTCGCAAATTATCATCATACTCCCTAACCGGGAGACCCGGGACTACGCGGTCAGTTCCTACAAGTTACATTGGTCCCGTGCGAGGTGTTCGTGCCTCCTACGGGGACGTTTGGGGGCTGGTTTGGGTTTTCACCCTTAAACGGCCGGTTTTCAAGTCTTAGTGTGATTTTTGCAAATTATCGTTATACTCTCTAACCGGGAGACCCGAGACTACGCGGTCAGTTCCTACAAGTTACGTTGGTCCCCTACGAGGTGTTCGTGCCTCCTACGGGGTCGTTTGGGGGATGGTTTGGGTTTTCACCCTTTAACGGCCAGTTTTCAAGTCTAAGTGTGATTTTTGCAAATTATCGTAATACTCTCTAACCGGGAAACTCGGGACTACGCGGTCAGTTCGTACAAGTTACAATGGTCTCGTGCAAGGTGTTCGTGCCTCCTACGGGGTCGTTTGGGAGCTGGTTTGGGTTTTCACCCTTTAACGGCCTATTTTCAAGTCTAAGTGTGATTTTCGCAAATTATCGTTATACTCTCAAATTGGGAGACCCGGGACTACGCGGTCAAATCCTACAAGTTACATTGGCCCCGTGCGAGGTGTTCGTGCCTCCTACGGGGTCGTTTGGGGGATGGTTTGGGTTTTCACCCTTTAACGGCCTGTTTTCAAGTCTAAGTGTGATTTTTGCAAATTATCGTTATACTCTCTAACTGGGAGACCCGGGACTACACGGTCAGTTCCTACAAGTTACATTGGTCCCGTGCGAGGTGTTCGTGCCTCCTACGGGGTCGTTTGGGGTTGGTTTGAGTTTTCACCCTTTAACGGCCTGTTTTTAAGTCTAAGTGTGATTTTTGTAAATTATCATCATACTCTCAAACCGAGAGATCCGGGACTACGCGGTTAGTTCTTACAAGTTACATTGGTCCCGTACGAGGTGTTCGTGACTCCTACGGGATCGTTTGGGGGTTGGTTTGGGTTTTCACCCTTTAACGGCCTGTTTTCGAGTCTAAGTGTGATTTTTGCAAATTATCGTCATACTCACTAGCCGGGAGACCCGAGACTACGCGGTCAGTTCCTACAAGTTACAATGGTCCTGTGCGAGGTGTCCGTGCCTCCTACGAGGTCGTTTGACGGCTAGTTTGGGTTTTCACCCTTTAACGGCCTGTTTTCGAGTCTAAGTGTGATTTTCGCAAATTATCATCATACTCCCTAACCGGGAGACCCGGGACTACGCGGTCAGTTCCTACAAGTTACATTGGTCCCGTGCGAGGTGTTCGTGCCTCCTACAGGGACGTTTGGGGGCTGGTTTGGGTTTTCACCCTTTAACGGCCGGTTTTCAAGTCTTAGTGTGATTTTTGCAAATTATCGTTATACTCTCTAACCGGGAGACCCGAGACTACGCGGTCAGTTCCTACAAGTTACGTTGGTCCCCTACGAGGTGTTCGTGCCTCCTACGGGGTCGTTTGGGGGATGGTTTGGGTTTTCACCCTTTAACGGCCAGTTTTCAAGTCTAAGTGTGATTTTTGCAAATTATCGTTACACTCTCTAACCGGGAGACCCGGGACTACACGGTCAGTTCCTACAAGTTACATTGGTCCCGTGCGAGGTGTTCGTGCCTCCTACGGGGTCGTTTGGGGTTGGTTTGAGTTTTCACCCTTTAACGGCCTGTTTTCAAGTCTAAGTGTGATTTTTGTAAATTATCATCATACTCTCAAACCGAGAGATCCAGGACTACGCGGTTAGTTCTTACAAGTTACATTTGTCCCGTACGAGGTGTTCGTGACTCCTACGGGATCGTTTGGGGGTTGGTTTGGGTTTTCACCCTTTAACGGCCTGTTTTCGAGTCTAAGTGTGATTTTTGCAAATTATCGTCATACTCACTAGCCGGGAGACCCGGGACTACGCGGTCAGTTCCTACAAGTTACAATGGTCCTGTGCGAGGTGTCCGTACCTCCTACGAGGTCGTTTGACGGCTGGTTTGGGTTTTCACCCTTTAACGGCCTGTTTTCGAGTCTAAGTGTGATTTTCGCAAATTATCATCATACTCCCTAACCGGGAGACCCGGGACTACGCGGTTAGTTCCTACAAGTTACATTGGTCCCGTGCGAGGTGTTCGTGCCTCCTACGGGGACGTTTGGGGGCTGGTTTGGGTTTTCACCCTTTAACGGCCGGTTTTCAAGTCTTAGTGTGATTTTTGCAAATTATCGTTATACTCTCTAACCGGGAGACCCGAGACTACGCGGTCAGTTCCTACAAGTTACGTTGGTCCCCTACGAGCTGTTCGTGCCTCGTACGGGGTCGTTTGGGGGATGGTTTGGGTTTTCACCCTTTAACGGCCAGTTTTCAAGTCTAAGTGTGATTTTTGCAAATTATCGTAATACTCTCTAACCGGGAGACTCGGGACTACGCGGTCAGTTCGTACAAGTTACAATGGTCTCGTGCAAGGTGTTCGTGCCTCCTACGGGGTCGTTTGGGAGCTAGTTTGGGTTTTCACCCTTTAACGGCCTATTTTCAAGTCTAAGTGTGATTTTCGCAAATTATCGTTATACTCTCAAATTGGGAGACCCGGGACTACGCGGTCAAATCCTACAAGTTACATTGGCCCCGTGCGAGGTGTTCGTGCCTCCTACGGGGTCGTTTGGGGGCTGGTTTGGGTTTTCACCCTTTAACGACCTGTTTTCAAGTCTAAGTGTGATTTTTGCAAATTATCGTTATACTCTCTAACCGGGAGACCCGGGACTACACGGTTAGTTCCTACAAGTTACATTGGTCCCGTACGAGGTGTTCGTGCCTCCTACGGGGACGTTTAGGGGATGGTTTGGGTTTTCACCCTTTAACGGCCGGTTTTCAAGTCTAAGTGTGATTTTTGCAAATTATCGTCATACTCTCAAACCGGGAGACCTGGGACTACGCGATCAGTTCCTACAAGTTACATTGGTCCCGTGCGAGGTGTTCGTGCCTCCTATGGGACGTTTGGGGGCTGGTTTGGGTTTTCACCCTTTAACGGCCTGCTTTCAAGTCTAAGTGTGATTTTTTCAAATTATCGTTATACTCTCTAACCGGGAGACCCGGGACTACGCGGTTAGTTCCTACAAGTTACATTGGTCCCGTGCGAGGTGTTCGTGCCTCCTACGGAGTCGTTTGGGGTTGGTTTGAGTTTTCACCCTTTAACGGCCTATTTTCAAGTCTAAGTGTGATTTTTGTAAATTACCATCATACTCTCAAAACGAGAGATCTGGGACTACGCGATTAGTTCCTATAAGTTACATTGGTCCAGTGCGAGGTGTTCGTGCCTCCTACAGGATCGTTTGGGGGCTGGTTTGGGTTTTCATCCTTTAACGGCCTGTTTTCGAGTCTAAGTGTGATTTTTGCAAATTATCGTCATACTCACTAGCCGGGAGACCCGGGACTACGCGGTCAGTTCCTACAAGTTACAATGGTCCTGTGCGAGGTGTCCGTGCCTCCTACGAGGTCGTTTGACGGCTGGTTTGGGTTTTCACCCTTTAACGGCCTGTTTTCGAGTCTAAGTGTGATTTTCGCAAATTATCGTTATACTCTCTAACCGGGAGACCCGAGACTACGCGGTTAGTTCCTACAAGTTACATTGGTCCCGTACGAGGTGTTCGTGCCTCCTACGGGGACGTTTAGGGGATGGTTTGGGTTTTCACCCTTTAACGGCCGGTTTTCAAGTCTAAGTGTGATTTTCGCAAATTATCGTCATACTCTCAAACTGGGAGACCTGGGACTACGCGATCAGTTCGTACAAGTTACATTGGTCCCGTGCGAGGTGTTCGTGCCTCCTATGGGACGTTTGGGGGCTGGTTTGGGTTTTCACCCTTTAACGGCCTGCTTTCAAGTCTAAGTGTGATTTTTTCAAATTATCGTTATACTCTCTAACCGGGAGACCCGGGACTACGCGGTTAGTTCCTACAAGTTACATTGGTCCCGTGCGAGGTGTTCGTGCCTCCTACGGAGTCGTTTGGGGTTGGTTTGAGTTTTCACCCTTTAACGGCCTATTTTCAAGTCTAAGTGTGATTTTTGTAAATTACCGTCATACTCTCAAAACGAGAGATCTGGGACTACGCGATTAGTTCCTATAAGTTACATTGGTCCCGTGCGAGGTGTTCGTGCCTCCTACAGGATCGTTTGGGGGCTGGTTTGGGTTTTCATCCTTTAACGGCCTGTTTTCGAGTCTAAGTGTGATTTTTGCAAATTATCGTCATACTCACTAGCCGGGAGACCCGGGACTACGCGGTCAGTTCCTACAAGTTACAATGGTCCTGTGCGAGGTGTCCGTGCCTCCTACGAGGTCGTTTGACGGCTGGTTTGGGTTTTCACCCTTTAACGGCCTGTTTTCGAGTCTAAGTGTGATTTTCGCAAATTATCATCATACTCCCTAACCGGGAGACCCGGGACTACGCGGTCAGTTCCTACAAGTTACATTGGTCCCGTGCGAGGTGTTCGTGCCTCCTACGGGGACGTTTGGGGGCTGGTTTGGGTTTTCACCCTTTAACGGCCGGTTTTCAAGTCTTAGTGTGATTTTTGCAAATTATCGTTATACTCTCTAACCGGGAGACCCGAGACTACGCGGTCAGTTCCTACAAGTTACGTTGGTCCCCTACGAGGTGTTCGTGCCTCCTACGGGGTCGTTTGGGGGATGGTTTGGGTTTTCACCCTTTAACGGCCAGTTTTCAAGTCTAAGTGTGATTTTTGCAAATTATCGTAATACTCTCTAACCGGGAGACTCGGGACTACGCGGTCAGTTCGTACAAGTTACAATGGTCTCGTGCAAGGTGTTCGTGCCTCCTACGGGGTCGTTTGGGAGCTGGTTTGGGTTTTCACCCTTTAACGGCCTATTTTCAAGTCTAAGTGTGATTTTCGCAAATTATCGTTATACTCTCAAATTGGGAGACCCGGGACTACGCGGTCAAATCCTACAAGTTACATTGGCCCCGTGCGAGGTGTTCGTGCCTCCTACGGGGTCGTTTGGGGGCTGGTTTGGGTTTTCACCCTTTAACGACCTGTTTTCAAGTCTAAGTGTGATTTTTGCAAATTATCGTTATACTCTCTAACCGGGAGACCCGTGACTACACGGTTAGTTCCTACAAGTTACATTGGTCCCGTACGAGGTGTTCGTGCCTCCTACGGGGACGTTTAGGGGATGGTTTGGGTTTTCACCCTTTAACGGCCGGTTTTCAAGTCTAAGTGTGATTTTTGCAAATTATCGTCATACTCTCAAACCGGGAGACCTGGGACTACGCGATCAGTTCCTACAAGTTACATTGGTCCCGTGCGAGGTGTTCGTGCCTCCTATGGGACGTTTGGGGGCTGGTTTGGGTTTTCACCCTTTAACGGCCTGCTTTCAAGTCTAAGTGTGATTTTTTCAAATTATCGTTATACTCTCTAACCGGGAGACCCGGGACTACGCGGTTAGTTCCTACAAGTTACATTGGTCCCGTGCGAGGTGTTCGTGCCTCCTACGGAGTCGTTTGGGGTTGGTTTGAGTTTTCACCCTTTAACGGCCTATTTTCAAGTCTAAGTGTGATTTTTGTAAATTACCATCATACTCTCAAAACGAGAGATCTGGGACTACGCGATTAGTTCCTATAAGTTACATTGGTCCCGTGCGAGGTGTTCGTGCCTCCTACAGGATCGTTTGGGGGCTGGTTTGGGTTTTCATCCTTTAACGGCCTGTTTTCGAGTCTAAGTGTGATTTTTGCAAATTATCGTCATACTCACTAGCCGGGAGACCCGGGACTACGCGGTCAGTTCCTACAAGTTACAATGGTCATGTGCGAGGTGTCCGTGCCTCCTACGAGGTCGTTTGACGGCTGGTTTGGGTTTTCACCCTTTAACGGCCTGTTTTCGAGTCTAAGTGTGATTTTCGCAAATTATCATCATACTCCCTAACCGGGAGACCCGGGACTACGCGGTCAGTTCCTACAAGTTACATTGGTCCCGTGCGAGGTGTTCGTGCCTCCTACGGGGACGTTTGGGGGCTGGTTTGGGTTTTCACCCTTTAACGGCCGGTTTTCAAGTCTTAGTGTGATTTTTGCAAATTATCGTTATACTCTCTAACCGGGAGACCCGAGACTATGCGGTCAGTTCCTACAAGTTACGTTGGTCCCCTACGAGGTGTTCGTGCCTCCTACGGGGTCGTTTGGGGGATGGTTTGGGTTTTCACCCTTTAACGGCCAGTTTTCAAGTCTAAGTGTGATTTTTGCAAATTATCATAATACTCTCTAACCGGGAGACTCGGGACTACGCGGTCAGTTCGTACAAGTTACAATGGTCTCGTGCCAGGTGTTCGTGCCTCCTACGGGGTCGTTTGGGAGCTGGTTTGGGTTTTCACCCTTTAACGGCCTATTTTCAAGTCTAAGTGTGATTTTCGCAAATTATCGTTATACTCTCAAATTGGGAGACCCGGGACTACGCGGTCAAATCCTACAAGTTACATTGGCCCCGTGCGAGGTGTTCGTGCCTCCTACGGGGTCGTTTGGGGGCTGGTTTGGGTTTTCACCCTTTAACGGCCTGTTTTCAAGTCTAAGTGTGATTTTTGCAAATTATCGTTATACTCTCTAACCGGGAGACCCGGGACTACACGGTCAGTTCCTACAAGTTACATTGGTCCCGTACGAGGTGTTCGTGCCTCCTACGGGAACGTTTAGGGGATGGTTTGGGTTTTCACCCTTTAACGGCCTGTTTTCAAGTCTAAGTGTGATTTTCACAAATTATCGTCATACTCTCAAACCGGGAGACCTGGGACTACGCGGTCAGTTCCTACAAGTTACATTGGTCCCTTGCGAGGTGTTCGTGCCTCCTACGGGACGTTTGGGGGCTGGTTTGGGTTTTCAACATTTAACGGCCTGTTTTCAAGTATAAGTGTGATTTTTGCAAATTATCGTTATACTCTATAACCAGGAGACCCGAGACTACGCAGTCAGTTCCTACAAGTTACGTTGGTCCCGTGCGAGGTGTTCGTGCCTCCTACGGGGTCGTTTGGGGGCTGGTTTTGGTTTTCACCCTTTAACCGCCAGTTTTCAAGTCTAAGTGTGATTTTTACAAATTATCGTAATACTCTCTAACCGGGAGACCCGGGACTACGCGGTCAGTTCCTACAAGTTACAATGGTCTCGTGCGAGGTGTTCGTGCCTCCTACGGGGTCGTTTGGGAGCTGGTTTGGGGTTTCACCCTTTAACGGCCTGTTTTCAAGTCTAAGTGTGATTTTCGCAAATAATCGTTATACTCTCAAACCGGGAGACACGGGACTACGCGGTCAGTTCCTACAAGTCACATTGGTCCCGTGCGAGGTGTTCGCGCCTCCTACGGGGTCATTTGGGGCCTGGTTTGGGTTTTCACCCTTTAACGGCCTGTTTTCAAGTCCAAGTGATTTTCGCAAATTAGCGTCATACTCTCAAACCGGGAGACCCGGGACTACGCGGTCAGTTCCTACAAGTTACATTGGTCCCGTGCGAGGTGTTCGTGCCTCCTACGGGGTCGTTTGGTGGCTGGTTTGGGTTTTCACCCTTTAACGGCCTCTTTTCAAGTCTAAGTGTTATTTTTGCAAATTATCGTCATACTCTCAAACCGGGAGACCCGGGACTACGCGGTCAGTTCCTACAAGTTACATTGGTCCCGTGCGACGTGTTCGTGCCTCCTACGGGGTCGTTTGGGGACTGGTTTGAGTTTTCACCCTTTAACGGCCTGTTTTAAAGTCTAAGTGTTATTTTTGAAAATTATCGTTATACTCTCTAACCGGGAGACTCGGGACTACGGGGTCAGTTCCTACAAGTTACATTGGTCCCGTGCGAGGTGTTCGTGCCTCGTACGGGGTCGTTTGGGGTTGGTTTGAGTTTTCACCCTTTAACGGCCTGTTTTCAAGTCAAAGTGTGATTTTTGTAAATTATCGTCATACTCTCAAACCGAGAGACACGGGACTACGCGATCAGTTCCTACAAGTTACAATGGTCCTGTGCGAGGTGTCCGTGCCTCCTACGGGGTCGTTTGACGACTGGTTTGGGTTTTCACCCTTTAACGGCCTGTTTTCGAGTCTAAGTGTGATTTTTGCAAATTATCGTCATAATCTCAAACCGGGAGACCTGGGACTACGCGGTAAGTTCCTATAAGTTACATTGGTTCAGTGCGAGGTGTTCGTGCCTCCTACAGGGTCGTTTGGGGGCTGGTTTGAGTTTTCACCCTTTAAGGGCCTGTTTTCAACTCTAAGTGTTATTTTTGCAAATTATTGTTATACTCTCTAACCGGGAGACCCGGGACTACGCGGTTAGTTCCTACAAGTTACATTGGTCCCGTGCGAGGTGTTCGTGCCTCCTACGGGATCGTTTGGGAGCTGGTTTGGGTTTTCACCCTTTAACGGCCTATTCTGAAGTCTAAGTGTGATTTTCACAAATTATCATTCTACTCTCAAACCGGGAGACCCGAGACTACGCGGTCAGTTCCTACAAGTTACATTGGTCCCGTGCGAGGTCTTCGTGCCTCCTACGGGGTCGTTTGGGGCCTGGTTTGGATTTTCACCCTTTAACGGGCTGTTTTCAAGAAAGTGTGATTTTTGGAAATTAGCGTCATTATCTCATACCGGGAGACCCGGGACTTCGCGGTCAGTTCCTACAAGTTACATTGGTCCCGTGCGAGGTGTCCATGCCTCCTACGGGGTCGTTTGGGGGTTGGTTTGGGTTTTCACCCTTTAACGGCCTCTTTTCAAGTCTAAGTGTGATTTTTGTAAATTATCGTCATACTCTCTAACCGGGAGACCCGGGACTTCGCGGTCAGTTCCTACAAGTTACAATGGTCCTGTGCGAGGTGTGGGGGCTGGTTTGGGTTTTCACCCTTTAACGGCCTGTTTTCAAGTCCAAGTGATTTTCGCAAATTATCGTCATACTCTCAAACCGGGAGACTCGGGACTACGCCGTCAGATCCTACAAGTTAGATTGGTCCCGTGCGAGGTATTCGTGCCTCCTACGGGGTCGTTTGGGGGCTGGTTTGGGTTTTCACCCTTCAACGGCCTGTTTTCAGGTCTAAGTGTTATTTTTGTAAATTATAGTCATACTCTCTAACCGGGAGACCCGGGACTACGGGGTCAGTTCCCACAAGTTAGATTGGTCCCATGCGAGGTGTTCGTGCCTCCTACGGGGTCGTTTGGGGCCTGGTTTGGGTTTTCACCCTTTAACGGGCTGTTTTCAAAAAAGTGTGATTTTCGCAAATTAGCGTCATACTCTCAAACCGGGAGACCCAGGACTAAGCGGTCAGTTCCTACAAGTTACATTGGTCCCGTGCGAGGTGTTCGTGCCTCCTACGGGGTCGTTTGGTGGCTGGATCGGGTTTTCACCCTTTAAAGGCCTGTTTTTAAGTCTAAGTATTTTCTTGCAAATTATCGTCACACTCTCAAACCGCGAGACCCTGGACTTTGCGGTCAGTTCTTATAAGTTACATTGGTCCCGTGCGAGGTGTTCGGGCCTCCTACGGGGTCGTTTGGTGGCTGGTTTGGGTTTTCACCCTTTAACGACCTCTTTTCAAGTCTAAGTGTGATTTTTGCAAATTATCGCTATACTCTCTAACCGGGAGACCCGGGAATACGCGGTCAGTTCCTACAAGTTACATTGGTCCCGTACGAGGTTTCCGTACCTCCTACGGGGTCGTTTGGGGTTGGTTTGAGTTTTCACCCTTTAACGGCCTGTTTTCAAGTCTAAGTGTGATTTTTGTAAATTATCGTCATACTCTCAAACCGAGAGACCCGGGACTACGCGGTCAGTTCCTACAAGTTACAATGGTCCCGTGTGAGGTGTCCGTGCCTCCTACGGGGACGTTTGACGACTGGTTTGGGTTTCACCCTATAACGGCCTATTTTCGAGTCTAAGTGTGATTTTTGCAAATTATTGTCATAATCTCAAACCGGGAGACCCGGGACTACGCGGTAAGTTCCTATAAGTTACATTGGTTACATGCGAGGTGTTCGTGCCTCCTACGGGGTCGTTTGGGGGCTGGTTTGAGTTTTCACCCTTTAACGGCCTGTTTTCAAGTCTAACCGTTATTTTTGCAAATTATCATTATACTCTCTAACCGGGAGACCCGGGAATACGTGGTCAGTTCCTACAAGTTACATTGGTCCCGTGCGAGGTGTTCGTGCCTCCTACTGGGTCGTTTGGGGGCTGGTTTGGGTTTTTACCCTTTAACGGCCAGTTTTCTAGTCTAAGTGTGATTTTTGCAAATTATCGTAATACTCTCTAATCGGGAGACCCGGGACTACGCGGTCAGTTCCTACAAGTTACAATGGTCTCGTGCGAGGTGTTCGTGCCTCCTACAGGGTCGTTTGGGAGCTGGTTTAGGTTTTCACCCTTTAACGGCCTGTTTTCAAGTCTAAGTGTGATTTTGGCAAATTATCGTTATACTCTCAAACCGGGAGACCCGGGACTACGCGGTCAGTTCCTACAAGTTACATTGGTCCCGTGCGAGGTGTTCGTGCCTCCTACGGGGTCGTTTGGGGTCTTGTTTGGGTTTTCACCCTTTAACTTGTTGTTTTCAAGAAAGTGTGATTTTCGCAAATTAGTGTCATACTCTCAAACCGAGAGACCCGGGACTTTGCGGTCAGTTCCTACAAGTTACATTTGTCCCGTGCGAGGTGTACGTGCCTCCTACGGGGTCGTTTGGGGGCTAGTTTGGGTTTTCACCCTTCAACGGCCTCTTTTCAAGTCTAAGTGTGATTTTTGTAAATTATCGTCATACTCTCTAACCGAGAGACCCGGGACTATGCGGTCAGTTCCTACAAGTTACAATGGTCCCGTGCGAGGTGTGGGGGCTGGTTTGGGTTTTCACCCTTTAACGACCTGTTTTCAAGTCTAAGTGATTTTCACAAATTATCGTCATACTCTCAAACCGGGAGACTCGGGACTACGCCATCAGATCCTACAAGTTACATTGGTCCCGCGCGAGGTGTTCGTGCCTCCTACGGGGTCGTTTGGGGGCTGGTTTTGATTTTCACCCTTTAACGGGCTGTTTTCAAAAAAGTGTGATTTTTGCAAATTAGCGTCATACTCTCAAACCAGGAGACCCAGGACTAAGCGGTCAGTTCCTACAAGTTACATTGGTCCCGTGCGAGGTGTTCGTGCCTCCTACGAGGTCGTTTGGTGGCTGGATCGGGTTTTCACACTTTAAAGGCCTGTTTTTAAGTCTAAGTATTTTCTTGCAAATTATCGTCACACTCTCAAACCGCGAGACCCTGGACTACGCGGTCAGTTCTTATAAGTTACATTGGTCCAGTGCGAGGTGTTCGTGCCTCATACGGGGTCGTTTGGTGGCTGGTTTGGGTTTTCACCCTTTAACGGCCTGTTTTCAAGTCTAAGTGTGATTTTTGCAAATTATTGCTATACTCTCTAACCGGGAGACCCGAGACTACGCGGTCAGTTCCTACAAGTTACATTGGTCCCGTGCGAGGTGTCCGTGCCTCCTATGGGGTCGTTTGGGGTTGGTTTGAGTTTTCACCCTTTAACGGCCTGTTTTCAAGTCTAAGTGTGATTTTTATAAATTATCGTCATACTCTCAAACCGAGAGACCCGGGACTACGCGGTCAGTTCCTACAAGTTACAATGGTCCCGTGTGAGGTGTCCGTGCCTCCTACGGGGACGTTTGACGATTGGTTTGGGTTTTCACCCTTTAACTGCCTATTTTCGAGTCTAAGTGTGATTTTTCCAAATTATTGTCATAATCTCAAACCGGGAGACCCAAGACTACGCGGTAAGTTCCTATAAGTTACATTGGTTCCATGCGAGGTGTTCGTGCCTCCTACGGGGTCGTTTGGGGGCTGGTTTGAGTTTTCACCCTTTAACGGCCTGTTTTCAAGTCTAACTGTTATTTTTGCAAATTATCATCATACTCTCTAACCGGGAGACCCGGGACTACGCGGTCAGTTCCTACAAGTTACAATGGTCCCGTGCGAGGTGTGGGGGCTGGTTTGGGTTTTCACCCTTTAACGGCCTATTTTTAAGTCTAAGTGATTTTCACAAATTATCGTCATACTCTCAAACCAGGAGACTCGGGACTACGCCATCAGATCCTACAAGTTACATTGGTCACGTGCGAGGTGTTCGTGCCTCCTACGGGGTCGTTTGGGGGCTGGTTTTGATTTTCACCCTTTAACGGGTTGTTTTCAAAAAAGTGTGATTTTTGCAAATTATCATTATACTCTCTAACCGGGAGACTCGGGACTACGTGGTCAGTTCCTACAAGTTACATTGGTCCCGTGCGAGGTGTTCGTGCCTCCTACGGGGTCGTTTGGTGGCTGGATCGGGTTTTCACCCTTTAAAGGCCTGTTTTTAAGTCTAAGTATTTTTTTGCAAATTATCATCACACTCTCAAACCGCGAGACCCTGGACTACGCGGTCAGTTCTTATAAGTTACATTGGTCCCGTGCGAGGTGTTCGTTCCTCATACGGGGTCGTTTGGTGGCTGGTTTGAGTTTTCACCCTTTAACGGCCTGTTTTCAAGTCTAAGTGTGATTTTTGCAAATTATCGCTATACTCTCTAACCGGGAGACCCGGGACTACGCGGTCAGTTCCTACAAGTTACATTGGTCCCGTGCGAGGTGTTCGTGCCTCCTACGGGGTCGTTTGGGATTGGTTTGAGTTTTCACCCTTTAACGGCCTGTTTTCAAGTCTAAGTGTGATTTTTATAAATTATCGTCATACTCTCAAACCGAGAGACCCGGGACTACGCGGTCAGTTCCTACAAGTTACAATGGTCCCGTGTGAGGTGTCCGTGCCTCCTACGGGGACGTTTGACAACTGGTTTGGGTTTTCACCCTTTAACGACCTATTTTCGAGTCTAAGTGTGATTTTTGCAAATTATTGTCATAATCTCAAACCGAGAGACCCGGGACTACGCGGTAAGTTCCTACAAGTTACATTGGTTCCATACGAGGTGTTCGTGCCTCCTACGGGGTCGTTTGGGGGCTGGTTTGAGTTTTCACCCTTTAACAGCCTGTTTTCAAGTCTAACTTTTATTTTTGCAAATTATCATCATACTCCCGTGTGAGGTGTTCGTACCTCCTACTGGGTCGTTTGGGGGCTGGTTTGGGTTTTTACCCTTTAACGGCCAGTTTTCTAGTCTAAGTGTGATTTTTGCAAATTATCGTAATACTCTCTAATCGGGAGACCCGAGACTACGCGGTCAGTTCCTACAAGTTACAATGGTCTCGTACGAGGTGTTCGTGCCTCCTACGGGGTCGTTTGGGAGCTGGTTTGGGTTTTCACCCTTTAACGGCCTGTTTTCAAGTCTAAGTGTGATTTTCGTAAATTATCGTTATACTCTCAAACCGGGAGACCCGGGACTACGCGGTCAGTTCCTACAAGTTACATTGGTCCCGTGCAAGGTGTTCGTGCCTCCTACGGGGTCGTTGGGGGTCTGGTTTGGGTTTTCACCCTTTAACTTGTTGTTTTCAAGAAAGTGTGATTTTCGTAAATTAGTGCCATACTCTCAAACCGGGAGACCCGGGACTTCGCGGTCAGTTCCTACAAGTTACATTGGTCCCGTGCGAGGTGTTCGTGCCTCCTACGGGGTCGTTTGGGGGCTGGTTTGGGTTTTCACCCTTCAACGGCCTCTTTTCAAGTCTAAGTGTGATTTTTGTAAATTATCATCATACTCTCTAACCGGGAGACACGGGACTACGCGGTTAGTTCCTACAAGTTACAATGGTCCCGTGCGAGGTGTGGGGGTTGGTTTGGGTTTTCACCCTTTAACGGCCTGTTTTCAAGTCTAAGTGATTTTCACAAATTATCGTCATACTCTCAAATCGGGAGACTCGGGACTTCGCCATCTGATCCTACAAGTTACATTGGTCCCGTGGGAGGTGTTCGTGCCTCCTACGGGGTCGTTTGGGGGCTTGTTTTGATTTTCACCCTTTAACGGGCTGTTTTCAAGAAAGTGTGATTTTCACAAACTATCATCATACTCTCTAACCGGGAGACCCGGGACTACGCAGTCAGTTCCTACAAGTTACATTGGTCCCGTGCGAGGTGTTCGTGCCTCCTACGGGGTCGTTTGGGGCCTGGTTTGGGTTTTCACCCTTTAACGGGCTGTTTTCAAGAAAGTGTGATTTTCGCAAATTAGCGTCATACTCTCAAACCGGGAGACCCGGGACTATGCGGTCAGTTCCTACAAGTTTCATTGGTCCCGTGCGAGGTGTTCGTGTCTCCTACAGGGTCGTTTGGTGGCTGGTTTGGGTTTTCACCCTTTAACGGCCTGTTTTTAACTCTAAGTGTGATTTTTGTAAATTATCGTCACACTCTCAAACCGGGATATCCGGGACTACGCGGTCAGTTCCTATAAGTTACATTGTTACCGTGCGAGGTGTTCGTGCCTCCTACGACCTCGTTTGGTGGTTGGTTCGGGTTTTCACCCTTTAACAGCCCATTTTTAATTTTAAGTGTGATTTTTATAAATTATCATCACACTCTCAAACCGGGAGACCCGGGATTACGCGGTCAGTTCCTACAAGTTACATTGCTCCCGTGCGAGGTGTTCGTGCCTCCTACGAGGTCGTTTGGTGGCTGGTTTCGGTTTTCACCCTTTAACGGCTTATTTTTAAGTCTAAGTGTGATTTTTTCAAATTATCGTCATACTCTAAAACCGGGAGACTCGGGACTACGCCATCAGATCCTACAAGTTACATTGGTCACGTGCGAGGTGTTCGTGCCTCCTACGGGGTCGTTTGGGGGCTGGTTTTGATTTTCACCCTTTAACGGGCTGTTTTCAAAAAAGTGTGATTTTTGCAAATTAGCGTCATACTCTCAAACCGGGAGACCCAGGACTAAGCGGTCAGTTCCTACAAGTTACATTGGTCCCGTGCGAGGTGTTCGTGCCTCCTACGGGGTCGTTTGGTGGCTGGATCGGGTTTTCACCCTTTAAAGGCCTGTTTTTAAGTCTAAGTATTTTTTTGCAAATTATCATCACACTCTCAAACCGCGAGACCCTGGACTACGCGGTCAGTTCTTATAAGTTACATTGGTCCCGTGCGAGGTGTTCGTGCCTCATACGGGGTCGTTTGGTGGCTGGTTTGAGTTTTCACCCTTTAACGGCCTGTTTTCAAGTCTAAGTGTGATTTTTGCAAATTATCGCTATACTCTCTAACCGGGAGACCCGGGACTACGCGATCAGTTCCTACAAGTTACATTGGTCCCGTACGAGGTGTTCGTGCCTCCTACGGGTCCGTTTGGGGGCTGGTTTAGGTTTTCACCCTTTAACAGCTTGTTATTAAGTCTAAGTGTTGATTTTTACAAATTATCGTCGTATTCTCAAACCGGAAGACCCGGGACTATGCGGTCAGTTCCTACAAGTTACGTTGGTCCCATGCGAGGTGTCCGTGCCTCTTACTGGGCCTACTATGATAACTAGGTCCCCAAGTGCAAAACCATTATTTAACTAAATAAAAAGTACTGTTTATATGCATAGGACATGAAAATTAATATTTCATAATTATGTTATACGTTACCTTGATGAAGTCTTGATTAAATATAACCTCTGCCTCAAAATGTGGGACTGAATTTCCAACTAGTTGTAGTTCCCCCTCTGCAGAATGATTAGAAAATTCAACATGAGCACCAAAATAACATATCAATAGTATCTACTAAATCAATCAAATGTAACTATACTATCCAAGGAGAAAAGCACAACCGATAGATATTGTTTGTCACAAGTGGAATTACTCACCTCCCACACTTTTTCATACTCGATAAATATTCCTTGTGGTTGAACACTATTTTTGTGTTTTCAATGAGAGAAAGATGTTTGGGTGCATGAACTATCGGTCAAAACATTGGAGTCCATTCCACATTGTACACTCGGTTGAACAAATGCATTAAAATATTTCCGTTGCAATCGATCTTTATCTGGTTCCCTTGGCAAGTGTCCCATAGGACTTGTGCATCCTTGAAGATCACTTCCCTACATCAACACAGGGAAGTGATTACAATTTAAACTATATAAGTTATTTAATTTCAACATAAATATAAAAAAATCAAAGAAAAAACAATCAAAGCATAAACATACATAATAACAAGATAATCTGATAAACAATTCTTAATACTCACATTACATAAGTAGACAGTCCTTGAAAACGAAATGACTTTTGTATCCAGATTTCCAGTAGATGTTTTCACTTGAGAGGAATGAACCTCGACGAGTGGGTGGTACCAATACCAGGGCGTCCATGCTTGACTGGCTTATACGATATCGAAAACTCAACTAAATAGTGCCCAATCATTGCAGGCTTGATTTCAATCTGATTGAAAGTCTTGCCATTGTAAACACCAACCATGCTTCCAATCATCTTGGGTACAATAATCATATTATGCAGGTGAGTTTTCACAAGTTATGTCTTCTCACCAGGTGGGGCCTCCCATTTCTGATTCAAAAAAACCAGTATAACAAAACATTTTCACAGTATTGTCAGAGCATGAGGAACTGAAAAGGATATTAAGTAACTATAAACTATTACAGAATAAAAGCCAGTTCAAGTGGGAAGTAGTCAATGAAAAGAACCCAAGCACCCTGAGTTTCGCATGAAGACACGTGGTATAGCCTCTCCACCGACCACTATATTTAACAACCCAAGCACCCTGCTCATTTCGAACAAGACCCCCAAAGTTACTAGTCCCAAGTTTCCATTTGAGCTCCCATATGTAATGGTCTTTAATTGACATGCGCAAGGGGATTTCCAATTAATAAGTTTATTTCAGCAACTAATTTTAGCATACTAAAAAAAAAACTTATAATTTTATTTCAGCAACAATGGCAATTACAACAACTAATTTCAGCAATAATTACTAAAAAATTCAGCAATAATTACAGAAAAAATAACAAATAAAAACTATTAAACTTTAAAATTATGAACTAAAAATAATTTCTAATTTAATGAAACAATAACAACAAATGAAATTTATTGGGGAAAATTTCACTCACCGACGTCCCAGTGACAGCACCACCAGGTATACCTATTTTGTGTGATTTCTTCGCTCGTACAGATGGTGGATGATAGCCGTTCGTGGATAGATGGTGAATGATAGCCACTCGTGCAGATGGTCTGTGGATGATGACATTTCGTGGATGATGAAGGCGCCGGAGAATGATTTGGTCTGATTGCGGATGATGACAGTTCGTGGATGATGAAGGCGCCGGAGAGTGATAATGACAGTTCGTGGATGATGACAGTCGATAGGCAGCGATGATGAATCGCGGGTAGTGTGGATCGTGGAGGAGGCCGGGTAGCTTGGGGTAAGAGAGAAAGACACTTAGGTTAGAATGATTTTCTCCCTCTTGAAATTTCAGTCCCCGCTTGAAATTTTGGTTTTTTTTTTAATGAAACGTACCCATATTTGGCACGGTTTTAACCTGTGCTAAATTTTGGCACGATTTTAACCTGTGCCAGATTATGCTTAAACCGTGCCAGATTCTGGCACGGTTTTAAACTGTGCCAGAATCTCCTTCCTTCAGCGTGCCAGATTAGCATTTTTGGTGTAGTGGTACGGGGGCTGTTTCGTGTTTTCCCCCTCTAACGCCCTATTTTTATGCTTAAGTTCTCATATTTTCAAATTATAGTTGTATTCTTAAACCGAGAGTCCCGTGATCGCGCGGTCAGTTCCTGCGAGTTACATTAGTCCCGTGAGAGGTGTTAGTGCCTCTTAAGGGGCCGTAGGGAGGCTATTTCGAGTTTTCCCTCACTAACGCCATGTTTTTAAGCTTAAGTCTAGAAATATTCAAATTACTATCATATTCTCAAACCGGGAGGCCCATGGCTGCGCGGTCAGTTCCTATGAGTTACATTGGTCCCGTGCGAGGTGTTGGTGCCTCACGGGGCCGTTTGGGGGCTGTTTCAGGTTTTCACCCACTAACGCCTTGTTTTTAAGCCTAAGTTTAGAAATATACAAATATTCATCGTATTCTCAAACCGGGGGTCGCCTGATCAAGCGGTCAATTCCTATGAGTTACATTGGTCCCGTGCGAGCTGTTAGTGCTACTCACGGGGCTGTTCGGGGGCTGTTTCAGCTTTTCACCCTCTAACGCTATGTTTTTACGCCCGAGTCTAGAAACATTGAAATTATCATTGTATTCTCAAATAGGGGGTCCCGTGATCGCACGGTCAGTTTCTACGAGTTACATTGCTCCCGTGTGAGGTGTTGGTTCCACTCACGGGGCTGTTTGGGGGATGCTTCGGCTTTTCACCCACTAACGCAATGTTTTCTAGCTTAAGTTCTCATATTTTCAAATTATCGTCGTATGCTCAAACCGGGAGTCCCGTTATCGCACGGTCAGTTCCTACGTGTTACATTGGTCTCGTGAGAGGTGTTGGTTCCTCTCACGGGACCATACGGGGGCTGTTTCAAGTTTTCACCCTCTAACACCTTATTTTTAAGCTTAAGTCCTCATAATTATCCCGTATTCGTTCTAATTATCGGATACTCCTTCTAACATAATATCCGACAACAAGCCAACAACCAATAATTATCCAACAACCAAACCAAACAAAACCAATAATTATCCCGTACTCCTTCTATCATCTAAAAGATTTAATAGATAATGTATATCAATTATATAACTACTTTAGTTAAAGTAAAGAGTACCTGGTGTGTAATAAAGAACTGGTATGTAATAATGAACTGGTATCTAATTGGTTAGATCCGCAATACGTAAATAATGTGTTATGAAGAACGGGTATGTAAAATTAAAGAAAGTACCTCACAAAACCACTGAAGAATTAGATCTGCTGCCTATAATATGTCGTAGATTTACATATGACGCAGATTTATTCCCCCATTTTAACATCGCAATTCGAAAGAACATGAGCAACCTGCTGCCTATAATATGTAAAGAAAAGTACACAAAGGCAAAGGAGAACAAAAATGTATAATATCAACCCGGTGCCTATAATATCAATGTAGTTGTGATTATTACGCTGCCATTTTAAGGCTTTAAAATACATATCCAATAAAGTTGATCACAACAAATCTCAAACTAAAACAGAACTGTATAAAATAAACAGAATTATGGTATACATGTCAAGTTAAAATATGAATGAACGAAATCAAGTAGCCTTTATTCCATGTCAAGTTGTAGCCTCCTAATATCTTGACGTAAACGTCAAAAAATGCACATTACTCGCAAGATAAGTGATATACTTTTTATAGGCAAATCAAGAACACACCCAACAAATTTAATAACATGTACACTTATCGACACTAGTATCAATTCAATAAATCCAACATAGTATCCAACAATATCTCACTATAATAATGTGCACACGTTTTTGCGACTAGTATGTCAAAAAAAATTCATTTAATTATATTTTGTCAAAAAAAATCACGACATGCATATAACCTCCAATATAATATGATGACATGCATATAACCCACAACAAGGTGGATGTAATTTTTTTTACTTATTAAAATTCCATTTAATTACATTTTGTCAAAAAAAATATAATGTCTAGGGTTTTGAATAATATTTTGTCAAAAAAATACACACATATACAATCTAGGGTTTATTGACATAATTTATACATACACACACATACAATCTACAGTTTATTGACATAATCTATACATACACACAAATACAATCTAGGGTTTTCTAAACCATAATATTTTTTTTGCCATAAATCTATACATACACACACATACAATCTATACATACACACTCATACAATCTAGGGTTTATTGACATAAAAAATAATTTATTTGTTAATAATTACATACATAAACACACATATACACATAAATATATGCATACACACATATACAAACATAAATTTATACATAAACACACACACAAATAAGAATAATAACCCAAATAGAAATTGATTTTCGATGGCCTACAATCAGTTTTGGGGGGTGAGGGTTTATGATAGCACAAATACACGCATACCTTTCAAAACTCATCAAATCGAAATGCACACAGCTCCCACAAATCATCAAATTGAAATGCACACACACACATACACACATACATTTCAAAAATCTTAGCAAAGAAATCGAATCATAAAAATCTCCCCAAACCCCCTTTGACGAAATCGCAAATGCCCAAATAGGAAATGGGACTGAGATAAGCGGCTTTTTGTTTAATGGCTATATCTGGTCACGGCCTAAAGCCGTGACCCACCATCGCAACCATTAGTTATCCATATGCTGCTGATTGACGAATGGTCACGGCTTAGAGCCGTGACCCCCATCCGCGACCACCATAAGGGATAACATGTGTGACCTGCTGATGTTCAAATGAGGGATGGTCACGACCCATAGCCGTGACCCATACCAAGAAATGGTCACGGCCCCAAGCCGTGACCCTCAATCTGTGGTGCGCGACCCTTTTTCATCCACCCTAGTGCTTGAATGAGGTATGGTCACGGCCCATAGCCGTGACCCACACCCAGAAATGGTCACGGCCCTAAGCCGTGACCCTCAATGTGTGTACTCTCTTCTTCCTCATGCCATGGGTCACGGACTTGGGCCGTGACCCACCCGCGACCAAGCTTGGAGGGAATTTTGGCGCGATTTTGGCGCCAAGATGGTCAGGACCTGGTCAAGGCCCAAGTCCGCGAAAACTGTGGTCACGGACTTTGGCCGTGACCACTTTTCGAGTATCAATAATTTAGTGTGGTAATAAATATGGTCACTCCAAATATTGAGAGGGTCACGGTCCAAGTCCGCGACCAGCTGGTTGCGGACTTGGGCCGTGACCCACTGGACGACACCATTCGCAGGATTTGGTGTAGTGACTGTAAGAACAATATCAACAATCAAAACTGCAGAGAAGTTAGTAGGAAACCAGTGGGTACATTCCTAAACTTATATAGGTCTGATTAGTGTGCATGTATGTTATATAGTTTGTAACTGTTATATTTTTGTTTGAGTGGATTTTTCTTTTTACTCCGTAGAGGGAGTCGTGGATGTTTCCTCAGGTTGATGAGGTTTTACCACGTTAAAAATCTCTTGTTATTAATCTTTCTACATCTCCTCATCTCATTCTTGCTGGTGTGCTGATTTAAAATTTTTTTAGTTTTGGTTTTCAAAACTTGTTAACAAATCTTGAACTGATCTCGTGCATATTTTTTAAACACATCTTGTGATTAACTTGATTTGATTTAAAGAAAAGAGTTTCTTCAAAAAACAGTTTGGAGTTACTTAAATAGTTTAATCCTGTATTAAACGACTTTAATAACAGTTTTCACGTTCAATTAATTACTACATTCCAAAGTGATAACAAGACATGGGTGTGATATGCATTAAACCATGTCTTAGTACGCAAGTATAATAAATAGATCACAAACGAGAAAAATAAGTTTCTATTAGACGTTCTTATGTATGTTAGAACTATCATGGCCTCGTGCTTCACCTTAAGAAGACCCAACTTCTTTCCCAAAGCATCACCAGTTTTTTGTTCACATTAATGACGTTCCTTTATAGATCCTTATTACTTTGACATCCAATCAAAAATTTGAAATTCATTAAAAGTTTAACTCATCCTCAATTTGCATTAATTTGCACTGAACATCATGGAAGGAGAAGTAAAATAATTTCAGTGAACAAACAATCAATTATCAGTAACTTGTTATTACCTATTAAACAGTAGAGTGTTTAGTGATGGTTATTCTACTACAAAGTTGGGTTATCATTACTATTGATTTTCTAAGAAAGCATTCAGTCTGTTTCCACTATATGTGAAATTTAATAAAAATCTGTAGAATTCTTGAGTAAGAGGATCTCCATAGTTCTTACTTGTCCCATTATAAACAATATTGATGACGACATATGTTATTAGTTATTACTTGACATAATTATGTCTAAGACTATGTCTTAATTTTAAATTTTAATTTATTGTATTCTGGAAAAAAAAAGGTATACCCATTGTCATCATATAAGGAAGTAAATAGAATTGGTTGTGGCCACAAATTTATGTCTAAGAATATATTTTCCACTCATTATGTTTTTTGCCTTAAGAGGACTTTCAAACACTACCACTGCCACGTGTGCTGACTTTTTACTTATCTAGGTCAGAACAACACTCAGCGACTTATTTATACTTCCAATATTTAATCCATTTATCTATCTATCTATTATGTAGAAGTTAACTCATCTTCTGCGATTTAATTAAAGAACTTAGGTATCCTTGCTCATTCAATTAATTAAGATACTACACTTTCTCAAACCCATGCATATCGAAAATATCATAAGAATTGAAATGCACTCTATGTTTTTATTACACAACTAATGAATACATATTCAAAGGTTTTGTTTCTGTCATAAAATAGCAGCCAATGCCTAAGTACCCCCAAAGTTCTAAAATTAGTATGAAGATAATAGACAAAGAGCATAACCCTTTTACAAAGAATTTATAATAAGGTAATTGACATTTCTTATACATAAGATATCATTTTATTGCATGATATATTGAGAAGATAAATTATGGAAATCAACACTTCCCCTGCAAATTCCCAGATGTCAAAAGTGAAACACGTTCACTAATTATATTCCCAATCAACTTCTTATTGCATGAAAATTGAAACAATTCAATCTTAGTCAAACAATTATATATAATGGTATTACTTGTCACATAAATGAAGAACAAAAAGAAAAATAGTTTTTCGCTTCAGAGTTTTTAGTTAAAAAACTTTCACTGTTAAGAATACCCTTATATTTTTTCTCTTAGAAAGTTTTCTCTTGAAAGTGTATGAGAGAAAAATATTGAATTGGATCTCTCTTGATAATGAGGCAAACCTAATCTCTTATACATATATTCCATCTTCTAAGGGAAGAAATAGGGTGTGGTTGGAACAGTTTCCTCTTTATCAAAAGATCCAAGGTACTCAAGTACCAAAAAGATATAACTGCAAATAAGGTTTACATGGATTCCCACGAGAAAGTGGAAAGACCTGCAAAAGATGTAATTATCTAGGAATATTTGCGATCGGCGAAGCCCAAGCCGCTGAAGTGTACATATAGCGAAAGGGAGTCATGCCAAATCGGGGAAATTGGGTAAGTCCCTAGTAAAGTTTGCGACCAGTGGAGGAAGCTTTCGCTGAAATCAAACATCCCTTCGTTAAAGCAAACATACAACGAACAAAAGAAATTATGGTTTTAGGCAATAAAAGGCTATGATTTTTACACCTTAACAAAAAATTCATATGATATACTTATGCATCTTTTCTTTTAAAATAGTTTTGTGTATGAAAAGTTTATTTGAATACTTATACCACCAATACCAAAAGAACCGTATAAACACCCAAACTAATTTTTACAATAATGAGAAGTTAATTTGAATATGAAAAACGTGTTTAAGTTTTCTAAGTCATTTGACCTTATCCATGAGCGGCATTCCCAAGAGTATGAACATGTATGATGCCGAGATGACGTTTGGCGAAGTCCTGTGAATATGACTTGATGTGAAGGTTTGCGGGAGCGACCTCAGTGACTAAAGTTTCAAAGTGGGCAACATGAGTATACATATACCCTTACATGAACCAATATCAACATAAAAGGTATCCAATCCAAAGGTTTCATACGAAATTTCCAGATGCGAACCAAAAAGACTACAAGTGACCCAACAAACGACTAATATTTATATTATTCAACACAAAGAGACAAATGGAAATTCTCTATCTTGCTTCTTTAAAAAAAATTAGTCTTATACCAAGGAGTATATACTACACGTTTTGTTCTTTATATCCATGATGAATCAATTGAAAACAAAATTTATCTTTTCTTGAAATTTGCATACATAAACATCAAACATCGTGCCAATATAGTCGATACAGTCTTATGCAAATGGATTATGAAAATTAACAAATCAAAGTCAGAAAGCACAAGGACATTGACTATAAGATCATTATAAATTATTATAAATCAGGTCATATTTTATGTTTAGGTTTCTAATCATTAAAAGACTACAATGGCATCTAATACCCTAAAACAAATTGGTAACTTTCAGAAAACTATCTTTGGGGATCCACTACTTGTAAAGTCTTCATATTCTTCGCCACCTTTATAAGTAAAATCATAGATTGATGGGACTATCATTCTAGTTATATTTATATGGTGTATTGTGGTATGAAGAATCCCTTTTATATCTTATTTTCCTCTACTAAAAGAGTTTGCTAATGGGTTTTCGGTAAATTACCTCCAAAATACAACAATCCATGGAATCTTGGGTTAGCAACACTAAATAATAAACACTCTTAAGATTGATTTGATAAGATTGGACCATATAAAGAAGAGATCAGCAAATAGAATAATCACAAAAGTTAAAATTTATAAAATGGTTAGGTAATATCTTTTTATAAACCCATTAATGTCCATCCACGAATAAACACTATATCATTATATTAACGGTTATGTTGAATCATGAATAAATAAAGGTTAATGAATATTTCTACTTATGAAATGCCACATTTCTTTTGACTTATTAAATCTCAAATGTTATAATCTCTCTAACACATCTTATTGTTGGTTTATGAACTATTGATTTCTTCCACTTGCCGAAGATTGTGGTCGTTGTTTTAACTAAGGTCCATATCCTAAAATCTTTAATTCTTCTCAATACAAAGGATTAACTATATTAGTCTCCTCCGCATGAACCATTTTTCTCTCATCCTCAAGAGATTATTATTTTTCTTCTGGGGTACCTTGTGTATATATGCCTCGTAAAATGTCATATCCTTACGGACAACAATTTTATTTTCATTTGAACAACACAACTTTTATCCCTTTACTTTATTACTTGAACCCATAAAATGTCATATCCTTACCGACAACAATTTTATTTTCGTTCGAACACCACAACTTTTATCCCTTTACTTTATTAGTTGAACCTATAAAATTTTCTTTTGGACATGTAGGATCAATCTTACCTTCACAAGTATAATATTTCATTGGACAACCAATTATGTGAAACTATTATATATTGGATATGACCTTAACCACTCTATGTCGATGACAAACTCTAGATAATAAAAAAGCTTCTAACAAAGCATAGGCTTGAAACTATGTTTACAAACCCACACAGAAAACATACACTTTAACCTTTTAAGTTAGTTTTCTTCATGTCTCTTTCTCCACTTCGTGTTGTAGATTATACTAGATCGGTGAATGTTGAATAATACCCTCACCCTAGCATTACTTCAAATAAGGATTATCTTGGTCCTCTATTTTGTTAATCGACCTAAGAACTTTTTTAATCTCGTCTATATGATTATCCACCATGTCCTTCCACTTAGGAAACACGCAATGATTTTATATGTGTGAATTCATCAATGAAATACTTGTAATAATGAATACCGCCAAATAAGGGTTGTTTAGAAGGACTACAAACATCCGTGTGAACATAATCAAGATTACCTATTGTAAAATGAATGACCATGTCAAATTTGACTTTAGTTTTCTTCCGAAGCAAATTTTGCTGACAAAAATCAAACTTTTAACTCTACGCACCCTTAAGAAAAATCTTGCTTACACAATACTGTCATGTCCTTTTCCACATCATGTCTCAAGTGCATATGCCAAAGCCTCGTCAAACCCATCTTTTCTCTACATACTTATTTTGAAATTGAAGCAAACCCCCATACTATGAAACCTTGACAAAGGTTCCCTTTCTTCTCCTCCATCATTAAGAAGGCGGTTAAGACAACTTTCAACATTCCTCCCTTAAGTATATTTTTTACCTATTAGAATCTGAGGCACCCATAGAAATTAAATTCTTCTTAAACTCATAACAATTTTAACATTCATGAGGGTAAAAGCTATCCCAATCATGCATACGTTTCATCGTAAGACAAAAACAGTGATATGTAATTATTTTATGTACTTTTCTTATAATATATTCTAGGTTCATGTTGGAGATTCCTCATGCATTACATTTTATATAATAGATTTAGTGAAATTCGACTGGATAGTATTACACAATTGCGAGTCATAATCCTTCCAATCATACTTTGGCATATTTATAAACTCACTTGTAAGGTCCCTCAATGCCACACGAAAACCTTGCTGGATTAAAAAACTCTCATTTCACATTGACACAATAAAACAATGATTGTATTTTGATCCAAACTTTCCATTAGCACCTTTGCAGCCATAAAATAATACCATAAATATGTTTTTATAAAAAAAATGACCTAGTTGAAACTCAAATCCCATTTTTTTTATCAAACAATATGTATGCACACAATGGAAAAGCCCGAAAAGTCATATTTTGATACCAATTTATTGCGTGGATACTCACTCAAATCAAGACGTGTATTTTTAACGTCGTTAAAGGTGCCATTATAAATATTTTAACGTGTATTTTTTTATCTCAGCAGAAATACGTGTATTTTCAACCATTGTCACAAAAATATATTCATGACGTGTATTTTTAACACGTAAAGCTTCCAGTATAAATATTTTTTCAGGGTCGCTTCTTTATTTGTGGTGCTAAATTACGATGAAAACATTTTTAAGGATGAATAAATAGTAATAGTGGCAAATTTTTTAGGGTTGGTAAAATTGAATGGTATTTTTGTTTTTTGAAAAATTAAAATCAAATGTTGTTTACAGCTAAGGATGTAGATATAAAGTGTTTTTAGTGATAGGGGCTTATTTTCTAAAGAAAGAGTTGTCGTTTGATCATCATCATCATCATCATTATTATTGATATTATGGGCTTTTTGTTTTTAGGGCTCCTTAACATTTTCATGTCTCATGTAGGACAAGTAATATTTTTATTACATTTTGTAGTCCCTAAAACCTAAAAAAATGGGTACCATTTCTATAAACCTTGTGACAGGAGTATTAAGAAAAAAATAAAAAATAAGAATCATTCTTACAAAAAATTATTGGTTCTCCTAAGGCATAACCACTAATAATTTAAGTCCCACTTATATTACATCTATTATTATAAAATAAAGTGTGTATATATATATCCTCTTTGCTAATCGAATTGGATGTTAAGGAACGTAAATTAAAAGTTATGTACTTGGCAGGCACGAGTCAAAGTTTATTAAAGCTATTGTCAAACATATTTCAAGTAAACTCGAGCCTAAAACTTTCCATGTAGCTGACTACATGGTTGGGGTAGATTCACGTGTAAAGGAGGTGGAGATTTTGTTGGAGAAAGGATCAGAAGATGTACTCATTGTGGGGGTATGTGGAACTGGTGGAATAGGTAAGATAACCATTGCCAAAGATATTTTCAACAATATGTTTGGCCAATTTGATGGTTCCTGTATGCTTTGTAAGGTGAGAGAAATTTCAAAGAAGCATGGTTTTGTTCATCTTCAAGAAGAACTTCTTCATGAAATCTTGAACACAAAGGATATAAAGATAAGTAATCCTGACAGAGGGATGAACATGATAAAGGAGAGAATTAGGTATAAAAAGGTTCTTGTTATTCTTGATGATGTAGATCAAGTTGACCAATTGAAAAACTTAGTTGGAACTTATGATTGGTTTGGTGCCAGAAGTAGAATTATCATTACTACTAGAGATCGGCATTGCCTAAATGAGCATAAAGTGGATGAAATATACATGGCAAGGATTTTGGATAAGGTTGAAGCTCTTCAACTTTTTAGTTGGCATGCCTTCGGACAGGATCACCCTATAGAAGATTATATGAAACAATCATACCGTGTAATATATTATGCCAAGGGCCTTCCATTAGCTCTTGTGGCTTTGGGTTCTCTTCTATGTGATAAAAGATGCTTACCTCGGTGGGAAGGCGCGTTGGATAAGCTAAAAGTGATCCCCAACAGAACGATTCACGATGTGCTTCAATTGAGTATTGATGGTCTAGATGACACTGAAAAAGATATATTTCTAGATATTGCTTGTTTTTTTAAAGGGGAGGATAAAGATTATGTAACAGATGTACTGAAAATTTGTGGATTTTACCCGAAAATTGGGTTGACAGTTCTCATCGACAAGTCTCTCATAACTGTAGAAGGTATCCGTCTTTCGATGCATGATTTGATACAAGAAATGGTTCTAGAGATTTTCCGTGAAGAATCAAAATATCTCGGCGAATGCAGTAGGTTGTGGTTTCATGAGGATATCTTTGAAGTTCTGAGTAAAAATTTGGTAAGGGCTGACTTTTTGTAAATTAATTGCACCACAAGTCTAAAAGCTTAGACCGTTTGGCTTGGGTGAAAATATTTTTTTTTTAATTGAACTTGCACAAGTTGAATAATATTTCACACCAACCCAAATTGGGCCTCAAAAGTTATTTTCTTTATTAATGCAGCCTCTAACTCTATTTGCTATCCATATTAATGTAACTGACACGTAAGAAATATAAATAGCGTTATTTTTTTTTTTGGATAGCTTTGTTTACTGAATTCTGTGTGGTCTTAATTGATAGGGGACAAAAAAGGCTAAAGGTATAGCCTTGAATTTGTTTGAGCCAAAAGAAATTAATGTAAGAACTGAAGCCTTCACAACAATGAACAAACTAGGACTGCTCAAAATTCAGAACGCGTGCATTCCTCAACATCCTAAATATATTTCAACTGAGCTACAGTTGCTTGATTGGTATCGATTCCCTTCAAATTCCCTGCCAGCAAGTTTTGAAGCAAACAAGCTTGTTAGTCTTAAAATGCGTTACAGTCACATAATAGAAGTTTGGAAGGGGAAACAGGTGTGGTTGTCATGTACATTTGTGTATACCTCATGCATATGTTAAATATACTCTCGTGATGATGGGATTCAATGTAATCCATCTAGTTTTTTTTTTTGTTGTTGATGATAGATGCTAAAGAATTTGAAATATATTGACTTTAGTCATTCCCAAAAGCTAGTCAGGACCCCAGACTTAACAGAGGCACCAAATCTCGAGGAACTGATTCTTGAAGGATGCACGAGTCTGCGAGAGGTTCATCCGTATGTTGGACTCCTCCAAAGACTTGCTTTGATAAATTTAAAGGGGTGTGAGAATCTTATGAGATTTCCAAATGGCATTCACTCAAAATCTCTCAAAATTTTCGTTCTTTTCGGTTGCTTAAAACTCGAAACATTTCCAGATATCCTTGTTGATATAGAACACTTATTGGAGGCCGACTTGGAAGGAGCTTCTATAAAAGATCTGCCCCCATCAATTAAAAACCTCACCAACCTTGTTCAGATAAATTTAAGCAACTGCAAAAATCTTAGGAGCCTACTGAGTACATTTTTTATGCTGAAACGTGAGAAAACTCTTCTTCTCTCTGGTTGCTCAAAATTTGACAGATTGCCAGATGGTATGTCATATTTGGAATGCTTAGAGGAGATTCATGTAGACGGAACTGCAATAAGAGACCTATCCTCATCAATTGGACACCTCACCAATCTTGTTTTGATAAATTTAAGGAACTGCAACAATCTTACCGGTCTACCGTGTACCATTTGTAATGTGAAATCTCTAAAAAAGCTAATTCTCTCTGGCTGCTCAAGACTTGATAAATTACCAGATAATCTAGAATGTTTGGAATGTTTGCAGGAACTTTGTTTTAGTGAAACTGCTATTAAAGGGCTACCCTTATCATTTGAAGGCCTCACCATGCTTGTTCAGATAAATTTACGTAACTGGAAAAATCTCACGACTCTTCCGAGTACTGTTTCCATGTTGAGATGTCTCAAATTCTTATTCTCTCTATCTGCTCAAAACTTGACAGATTACCAACGGATATTGGAACTTCAGAATGTTTAGAAGAGCTTCGAGTTGATGGAACTGCTATTACACAACCACCACCCTCCATTTCACTTTTAAAGAATCTCATGGTCTTATCATTTTCTGGATGTAAAGGAACGTCTCTGTTATCGTCATTCCAGCGAAAACAAGGTTTCGTGGGTCTGGTGTTGCCTCCTTTATCGGGTTTATGTTCATTAAGAGAACTGGATATCAGTTATTGCAATTTGTTAGAGCTCCCCAAGTATCTTGGGTGCTTGTCCTCTTTGCTTTACTTATATCTGGAAGGAAACAATTTTGTGAATATACTAGCTACTAGCCTCAATCAGCTTTCTCGACTTGAAGAACTCAGTTTGGTAGGTTGCGAGAAGCTTGAAAATTTTCCACAACTTCCATCAAGTATACGGTATCTGTATATGGATAGTTGTACATCATTAAGAAGCCTCCCGGAAATGTTGTTCACCAAGGGGGAATATCTTAGAACTGTCTCATTTGTTAATTTCCTCCAGTTACTTGAGAATCAACGGAGTAAATATAACTACAGTATACTATTGGAGCCCCTGCTTTAGGTCTCTCTCTCTCTCTCTCAATATCAGTGAGGCTTCCTCAAATTTGGATAATCACAAACGAGTGGGGTTCGTGGTTTGTGTCATTTTTTCTTCGATGGTTGGATTACCTAGATGGTGGGAGGTACATACTAGTAAAGTTGCCACTATGGAGGTGATTGTTAATGGCCGAGGATCAACGAGTTACTGGCATATAGGGACAAACAAAATTTTTGACTCCCATCATGTGTGTCTGGCTTACAAACAACCTCTTTATGAGATGCCACTTGCTGGTGGTGAAACTAAGGTTTCTATTTGTGGTTGTGATGAAGATATGGCGGTTAAAAAGTTAGGGATCTGTCCCATATAGGAATATGAAGGTGCACCTCTCTCTCTCTCTCTATTGCCATCATTCGAACATTCAGTCTCTTAATCAAAACCATTCCTCTAATCTGTAAATAATCGCACAACTCATTATATATATATATATATATATATATATATATATATATATATATATATATAGGTGTCTTTGTGGACTGACGAGTCCTTTTTGGAGGTCATTCGGGAGACTGTCCACAAATTAGGTTTCGGCCTTTTTGCGGAGTCCTTGGTGACAGTCCGATGGACCTCCATGATTTCGATGCTCGCAGAGAGGTGGTGGGACACGACGTATGCCTTACACCTACTAGTGGGTGAAATGACACTCACCCCTCTGAATTTACATGTGCTGACCGCCCTGCCATCCCGAGTGTATTCGGTGATGATTCCTCACCATTTCAGATTGTCGGATGCGGCCATTCAGGCCGCCCTGGGTTTTGTGCCTAATGCTCAGTCAGGAGTGACTTAGTCTCTTAGGTCTCTCGAGACACATATGCAGGATCGCATGAGGTATCGTATCTAGGAGAGGATGAGACACACATTTTCCAGTTTACTAGGGTTTTCATGATTTTTTTGTGTTTATTTTAAACATTTCACGATACTCCTAATAACAAAATCAGCTCAGAATGATTTTTTATGCTATTTTAAAAAAATGGGTCAATGTTTCAAAGTTTTTTAAAAAGTTTCAAAAACCATCGAACATTGACCCATTTTTTTTTTAAAATAGAAAAGAAAATCGTTTTGAGTTGATTATTTTAGGGGTACCTTGAAATGTGTAAAACCCATAAAAAATTCAAACAAAAAAACTTTTTTAGCACTTTTTAAAAAAGAGTCCACACCATGTGAACTCATTTTTGAGTTCGCAGGTGAGACTCACCATGTATATTATATGTACATATATATGATATTGGACCATATAATGTGTTAGAAAGATTTTTAGAAATTAGTTCCTTTCGTATATGCTTGGGAGTGTAATGGTAAATTTCGTATTGAATGCTATAAATTGTGTCAAAACTCGAGAAATATGCCAAAGAAATCAGGAGGCTAAGAACTCTGATTTACATTTGATATTTCAATCATCACAGATAATGTACATTTTATAGTAGTTGATGTTTCATTGCCTAATTTAAATTTAAAAGAATTATTAAAAAGATTATACTGTGTAGATGTATATTCAAATAAACATGCGTGTTTAAAAGGAGAGGAGGGGGGTCTTGAATGTAAATGGTTGATGAGTATCAATTTTAATGTTTAGGAGGCTTAAATTCTTTTCCAGCTTATGATTTTTTGTCCATCTATAAATATATGGTTACAGACATGGAAGGCATAATCTAGTTCGAGTGAGCATTGAAAATATGATGCATCTCGATCCCCATGGATGAACACATATGAAGTTTGGATGATTTATGTGAGTATTTGTCTTCTCTAAGATTTTTTTTCTTTTTAATTTGATGTAAAAATTCATAAATGAGCTTTTGAATAGTTTTGACTGAATTTTAGAGAGCAAAAATCAAATTATGGCAGAGACAATTGAATGTCTTACCTATCCAAGTAGTAAGTTTAGCATGTTTCATTATCTAATATTGTTTTTATTTTTTCAATTCAATCAAACATTAACTATATTCTAATACATTTTTACTTTACATTGAGTTTTTTTAATTGGTTATGCTTTGAAATATTTTATTTGTAGCTTAATTTGGGATATTGATTTGGTGTTGCAAACCATTGATTGACAAAATTATGGTATATGACCACAAAATCAGAAAAGAAATATTATATGGTTCTGATAACACGTGCTCTAAGAGCACACTTAGAATCCAAAAATAATAGGGATATAATTCCTCGATACAATTAATAGTGCACAAATACTCATGTGGAGCTTTCATGCTTACTATTTTGAAGAATTTACATATTTGGGTTGTGATTGTTGTGTATAAGGGGATAATTCAGAGGAGGATTGATATTAATTTTAGTTTTAATAGTAGTGATTTCGGGGTTTTGTAAGTCGAAAGTTAGTGAAGTCATAAAATTTTGTAACCCATAACATAATTTGAGAATTGTCCATTTTTATCAAAATAAATGGTCTTAAAACAGAGGATTATTAAATTACTTTTTTACCTTTACATAACTTCTCATGTCCGTCTACCATATATACGAATTTATTGAGAAATATCCATACACACTATAGAGAAATTGAATAAGTTTCTTTGACTATCTTGTATAAAAAAGAACTAAGCAGAATGTTGACTTTTTATTTTTTATTTTTATTATGTGTCATTTACTATTACTACCAAGGAAGTCAATTTCTTTGGGCTTTTATTGAAAGTTCATTGCTGCAATTACTAGACCAGTAAATCAGTAATAAGGTTATGCGTGATTTTTATGCTTTAAAGTGTGGCATTATTTTGGTCATTATTAGTTGGCACCTTTTTTTATTAGGAAGTAAATTAAGTTGAATCTTTGAGTAATTACTTATTAGGTGTGGGCGGATTTGATCGGGTCAATGTTTCAAATGGATTGGTGTGGGCGGATTAGATCGTGTCGTTAATCGGTTAAGGTTAGATATAGGAGAGTTAGCAGCTGATTGATGGTTGCTGCGGCCAGATTTTGGTTGGATTAACCGTCGACCTGTTTTTGCATTCAAAATTTTTAATTACAGATTCCTAATTTATATGAGTAGAAAAAAGACAGCGGGTCAATTTTCAACCCGCTTAAAATCGCAAATAACTGGTGAGTTTTTAGTGACCCATATGCTATCCGCCTGAAACAAACATGATTGTTGATACCAAAATTAATATGCTGATATGGACGAATAATACGAAGACACGTGTCAATCTACATGGCACAATAGCAATGAGGAAGTTCATTTCCCCGACCAACTCATGTTCTCTCCGAGCAACAAGGATACACCGAGAAACTTTAGCACTCCGAGGTACTCCAGCGCTCCGAGGAACTCCTAAGCAACGACCAACTAAGGCGGTCCAAGCTGCATCTCGGCCCTAGCATTAATTGCCGGATAATCAACAGTTCAACTATTCATTGAATGTTTATTATCTTGACGCACACTCTACATTAAATGTATCACCCTTTTATATGTGTATCATTTAATGTAACACCCTTTCATGTACAGCCTAAGGGCTATAAATACCTTGTATCACCCTCATTCAAAGGGGACCGGAATTTCTTGATAGATATTGTAATCGAGAATTCCCAAACACTCAGCAATAACATAACAGTGGATGTAGGCCATTCTTATAAGGCTGAACCACTTTAAAAATCTTTGTCTCATTTTATTTATCTGTGATTGAATAATTAGAGCGATCTAATTTTTTACATCAACATATTGGCGCCGTCTGTGGAAAACGATTGTTACTATCGTTTTTCACCAAAAATCATTCATCACCAATGGCGGATAACCCAGAATCTAGCAATCGAAACGCTGGAAATGCTGGAAATCCTCCAAATTCCTCTGCACCTCCAGATCTGGCTGGAATTATGACAAATCTGGCTCAAGGACAAACCGCCATGCAAGATACGATGCGGCAACTCATACAAACTCTTCATGGCGGCGTACCTGCACAGTCAGGGCATCGAAGTGGTCAGAGGCAAACCTATTTACTTTCTTCACGATCCAGGCGTACTGAGTGACGTCGTAATGAGGAGTCTGATGATTTCTCTTATCAACCTGGGAAAACTTCATCTATAAGGGCCACAGATACTGATCAACGTATTACTCTTCCTCCAGAGAGGATCAGTGCCATGGAAAGATTGAGCAGGGAATCTCCTTTCAGTCGATTAGGCCCTAGGAGGAATAGGAGTCCACCTAAGACCATATCGAGGAGTTTTCGACAACCATCAGATCTAAGAGAAGGATTAGCACAATCACGACCAGTTGCTCGTCAAGATAGATCCCAAGAGGCTACTTCAGAACGATCAATTGCTCGAACCAATAGGCCCGAGGAAGGAAATGAAGCGTGGAAAGGATCCCTTCAGCGATTGGAGGATAGATTGGGAAAAATGGCTAAGGCGAAGAATCCCCTACAACGAACTTTTGTTCAAGGGACACCTTTTGTCCAGGCCATTGTAAATTTTCCAACACCGTCAAAGTTTAAAGCCCCAGTGGTGACCCCCAAATACGATGGAAAGACAGATCCTGTTCTTCACATAGAACAATATCAAGCTGCCGCCGACATCTATGCTGTCCCCGACGAGATGAGATGTAGGGCATTCTCAGGAACTCTTACTGGATCTGCCCAGATATGGTACAACAATCTTCCTCGGGGTAAGATTTCAACTTTCTTTCAATTGGCCGAGTTGTTCATCGGCAATTTTTGTTTTGGAGCAAAACCAGTAAAAAGAGTAGCACACTTGTTAAGTGTTAGACAAAAATCTGGTGAGAGCACTAGAGATTACATAACTCGTTTCAATAACGAGAAGCTGGAAGTCATAGATTATGAAGAAAAGACAGCAATCACCGCCTTGATGAGTGGGTTGTTGCCTAATAAGTTGTATTACACTTTGGCGAAAGATCCACCTAAAACTATGTCAGAGTTGATGGCAAAAGCGGCCAAAATCATGAATGTTGAGGAGGCCATGTCTGCAAAGAAGAATATGGACACCAAAGAAACCAAAGTGGAAGATGATAAAGCGAAGAAGAAGAGTATCCAGCCCCGAGAAGAATCAATCTATACAAGAGGAAATGAAGACCGAGCAAGAGAGAGATCTAGATCTCCTCGTCGGGCAGAAGAAAAACAATAAATGAAGAATGTGTGTTGATTTCACCGATCTCAAAAAGGCAGTGGATGCTACTTCGGGACACGAGCTGCTCATGGATACTTACTCTGGCTACAACCAGATAAAAATGAAACCTGAAGACAGGGACCGACATACCAGCAGCCGATGAACAAGGTTTTTGCTGAACAAATCAGTTGCAGTATGGAAGTCTATGTCGACGATATGCTGACAAAAAGCAAGAAAGATGCTGATCATCTAGTTGACTTAGATCAGACCTTTGATCAACTAGATAAATTATCATATGAAACTCAACCCGACGAAGTGCACATTTGGAGTACGAGAAGGAATGTTCCTCGGGTACATCATCAACCAGCGAGACGTTGAAGCAAATCCAGACAAGATCAAAGCCCTTTTAGGGTTGCGATCTCCAATGACGAAGGAAGAGGTGCAGAGATCAGATACCCAAAGCTGGAAAAATTGGCATTAATTAAGGCAAGTAGAAGAATGAGGCCATGTTTCCAGGCCCATACCATGCATACCGACATGCCATTAAGACAAGCTGTAGCAGAGTTTACTGATTGTAATACTCCCGAGAAACAAAAGTTGCTCGCTGATCAACCTGTGGATGTTACAGGATCAACAAATTATACTCCTTTGGTTAGGAGGCGTACACTTGCGTGATCAACTTCGGTTGGTAAAAGAGTTTGTGGACAAGATAGTTCGAAAGAACCTGATAGTTCGAGCGTGATCAACTTCGGTTGGTAAAACAGCGAGAACAAATTATACTCCTTTGGTTAGGAGGCGTACACTTGCGTGATCAACTCCGGTTGGTAAAAGAGCTTGTGGACAAGATAGTTCGAAAGAACCCGATAGTTCAGACCCACGACCAACTCCGGTTGGTAAAAGGGCGAGAACAAATTATACTCCTTTGGTTAGGAGTCGTACACTTGCGTGATCAACTCCGGTTGGTAAAAGAGCTTGTGGACAAGATAGTTCGAAAGAACCCGATAGTTCAGACCCACGACCAACTCCGGTTGGTAAAAGGGCGAGAAAAAATTATACTCCTTTGGTTAGGAGGCGTACACTTGCGTGATCAACTCCGGTTGGTAAAAGAGCTTGTGGACAAGATAGTTCGAAAGAACCCGATAGTTCAGACCCATGATCAACTCCGGTTGGTAAAAGGACGAGAAAAAATTATACTCCTTTGGTTAGGAGGCGTACACTTGCGTGATCAACTTTGGTTGGTAAAAGAGCTTGTGGACAAGATAGTTCGAAAGAACCTGATAGTTCGAGCGTGATCAACTTCGGTTGGTAAAATAGCGAGAACAAAATATACTCCTTTGGTTAGGAGGCAATAGTTCAAACCCACGACCAACTTTGGTTGGTAAAAGGGCAAGAACAACATTCTTATAACGCCAATCTCGGTTGGTTTGAAAACAAAATATGCTCTCAAATGCCAACTTATGTTGGTCGGGAGGTAATATTATTACAAAAGTTCCTCAAAGAACAAGATATTCCAAACTGAACCAAGTATAGTTAGTCGGGGATAAAAACTCTAACTAATTATAATTGGTCGACGAGCACAATTTAACAACCTTGGTTGGTTGGAAAAATTTTCAACATTTTTATACTCATTACTTTATTATTAAGTGATCGAGCAACATTGATACTTGTAACTTTTTTGGTCGATGAACCATACAATATTGTTATGCAAGCACAAATAAGAAAGTGTTTGATATTTACAAGACAATAGCAAATACAAATTTGCGAACAAAAATGAGATTTTTTCACTGAATTCAAATTTGCGACATATGATGCCATTAGTTGGAAGGCTTGATTCTCCAAAGCAGATTGAGTTCTCTGTTCCTCGACAGTTACCCGAGCAGCTCTTGCTCGTCCCCGAGAACCTCTTGCTCATCCCCGAGCAGAGGTAGAAGTCAAAATCAACATCTACAGCACTGAGATCTTTGCTACTACTGTCTCGATGAATAATGAAGAAGAAGTTGTGTGAAAATGGCATCATATGTCGTCCAGGAGATAATGCACTTTATGTTAAACAAATTAAGAAAGTAGATCAAGAATTTCACGAGCACCGACCAACACTGCAAAATAAAATACTCCATCCTTTCAAGTAAACCATCAAGCATGAAGTATTGGGGGCTTCTGTTGATACCAAAATTAATATGCTGATATGGACGAATAATACGAAGACACGTGTCAATCTACATGGCACAATAGCAACGAGGAAGTTCATTTCCCCGACAAACTCATGTTCTCTCCGAGCAACAAGGATACACCGAGAAACTTTAGCACTCCGAGGTACTCCAGCGCTCTGAGGAACTCCTAAGCAACGAGCAACTAAGGCGGTCCAAGCTGCATCTCGGCCCTAGCATTAATTATCGAATAATCAACAGTTCAACTATTCATTGAATGTTTATTATCTTGACTCACACTCTACATTAAATGTATCACCCTTTCATATGTGTATCATTTAATGTAACACCCTTTCATGTACAGCCTAAGGGCTATAAATACCTTGTATCACCCTCATTCAAAGGGGATCAGAATTTCTTGATAGATCTTGTAATCGAGAATTCCCAAACACTCAGCAATAACATATCAGTGGACGTAGGCCATTCTTATAAGGCTGAACCACTTTAAAAATCTTTGTCTCATTTTATTTATCTGTGATTGAATAATTAGAGCGATCTAATTTTTTACATCAACAATGATGGTGCCCATTCTCAACCATTGCGGGTAGAAATAGGTGAACGAATGCTGTTTGGGTCCATTTTGCCGGTGTTAATTCAATGTATGATACTTATGTTATTGATTTGTAATGCTTATGAGAACAGATATGATGTTCTTTTAGAAGTCGTGTTATATATAATATTCTTTTTTTTATGGATTATAGAGCTTCTCTAACTATCATTCTAGTTGTATGGAATTTGATGGTCTGAAATTTTCATTTAAAATTTCATGTTTCCTAATTCCGCAATTAAAATTTAAATATCTAAACAAGGATATTCAGTTCTTTCAACTCTCCTTGCCTAGTGTTTGCGCTCATTTCAATTGCTTAAAACATTGCTTACAAAATATGTAAATGTGTTAAAGGTGGAGATTATCTTTCCTTTCTGGAAAGCTTCTGAGAAAAAATCTACTCTTATAATGACAATCTATTTGTATTCCTAAACAAGGGATCTTGAACTTCTTACTAAAGCCTATCTACTAAAACTTAAAGTAAGTATTGAACTTTTTAATTGGACCTAGGGAGTATAAGATCTCAAAAAAAATATCATGTCTATATGATGTATCAATATAATTTTTCGTGTCTTGTTCTTGATATCATCAAAATCTCAGTATTCTTAGTATAAAATACATTAATAAAACCCTCACCAAGTTGGTAATTCTGCCTATTATATCACTGCTTTTTCATAAAAAATATTTAATTTGTCGGTGAGGCTCTCCAACACACTCCACTTAACCTAACAAAGAACACACTTCACTTAATATCTTTCAAGTGTTCGGAATTGGGTTGGATCATTTTAAAAAATCAGCCCCAAAATGTTATAACTTAGTACACTTGTGAAAATAAGTTAGGTGTGTTTTAATCTAATTATCTATTACAATATTATAAATCGGAAGATTGAAATTAACTTTGCCTCTCAAGTAAACCATCAACATGGCATTCTAATCGGAATATCAATTTATCTCTTCTTTTGTTAGTGTTTCAAGGTTTTTGAAGTGAAATAATGAATCGTCTTTTGAGTTAGATTTCATTTTCTATGTTTTGAGTTCTATAACTCCTGATTCATAAAAGAATTCATGGCCTTTATTTTAGACAATATTTATTTACAAGTCTAGGGGTTTTGGGTTCTCAAGTTTTTATTCTTCTAAACATTTTCTCTCTATTGAAACATCCACTCATCCTCTCTCTTCATATACTGCTGTTTGGTTTGGAGAAAATATTGTTTTAGTCCTCGGTGGGATTGAGTAGTTATAGTTTATTTGGTTGAAAAAACTCGCTTAGTTTTTTGTATGATATATTTTTTTCTATAATTATATTTTAATGTGTGTGTTAAGCTTTTGTAGATTAAAACTTTAGGAGAATAGCTAACTGATAACTGGGGAATACTAGGTGGAGTAAAGTTAGGCCATCTCCATGGTGGTAAATATCGTACTCGGCTGAGCCTTCATTTGTTTTAGAATTTGGTTAGAATGAAGTCATGTGAAATTTTACAAGTATCTAAATAAGTTTGTAAAGTTAAGTCAGTGGATTTTTACATTGCAATATGCATTAAACTAAACTTGAGTAAATCTTTTATTTGCTTTAAAATGCATATGGATTTTCTAAATATTAAAATTAAATTACTTGGTTGAATATTGGTGGTTAGGTGGTTAGCCGGAATTTTATTCTCTAGAGTAAATAATAAAACTTGATTTCGTCAAGTTGGCGGGTTAACCTAATCCTACACTGACTTGATAACTCTCTCAACTCAAACATCCTACAAAAAATCAGCACAATCTGTGACGAGCCCACCTAAAAAACAATCGGTCCAACTCTAGTCTTGTATATCTTTTAATGAAAGAAAACGAATAAATTCTTTAAAGAATTATATTTATTTCATTTATATTGCGTGTGGAAAAAATAAATAAATTATAAACAAATTGATTGGTTGGTCATTTGCAATTTAGACACATATATAATTTTGAAAAAACTTAAATAATTAAAAAGGTAATTAACATAAAGTTCTTGATTTGTTTTTAAATCATTTTCAGTCCCACATTTTGTCAAAAATACATTTTAGTCCCTATTTTGCCATTCGCCCAACCAATAGACATTTGTTGGACACATAGGACGGCCGACGTTACACGTGAACATAGTTTACCATGATAGCAGTGGTGCTAACGTGGCATTGTCATGTTAAATGTCTAAGTTGGTAGAGTCAATGTCACTATTAGTCAATTAATGTAATTTTTAAAGTTATTGTTAATTTACAAATAATTGAATTAACATTAAATGGAAAAAAAATTAGGGAATAAAATTTAATTACACCTAACCATTATCTATTATGTAAAACCATATTTACTTTTTAAATTCATAATGCAGTTTTTATTTTTATTTTTTCCCCTTGTCAAATTTCTTTGAATTTTTAATGGTTTGAAAATATAAAAAATAATACGATCTAACTAACGATCTACTTATTTATGAAATTTATTTTATAAATTTGCAATCTTAACCTAACCCTTAGGTTAGTTTAGTCAGGTAGATCACACCATGAATGTTGAATCTTTGAGTAATTACCTATTAGAAAAAAAAACTCAAAGATAACTTCTAAAACTTGATTTAGTAATAATCATTTAAAAAAAGGAAAACTACGTTTCAATTATTTAACTAATTAATTGTTATAAAACTAAAACACCTCAAAATTACTATTAATTGAGTAGATATTGTTTAAAAATAAAAATAACAATAAAAAATTGACTCGTGGTCACCCACCCCTAAACCTTAAGTTCGCCATTGACTTTTCTCATGGATAATTATTACATTTGGACAATAATAGGAGACGAGTGAAAGGTTGAGACGGTAGTAAAATACTTAACATGACACTATAGTATATAACTAAAATTGACCACGGAACACGGTGACGACATTTGTCGCGCACACACGAAGACACGTGTAAATTTCATAAATATTTCAATTATTTTATTCTCTCAAAATTTGAAGAGGTCATATTTATTGGGCTTCATGACTCTTTATCTCTTGACTTTTGGATCTATATCTATGCATATATTAGGATTAAATTAAATAACAATCTGTCATGGTGTTCTTTTAAATTCTCATATAGAAATTTATAAATTGCCCACAACAATTTTTTGTATCTCTTTAAGGTGCTTGAATTTAATATATATATATATATATATATATATATATATATATATATATATATATATATATATATATATTTGAGATACCTGTGGCATTAATATTTGGGGAAATGCAACAGACGCATAAGATGGATGATCATATAACGTACACGTGATGGATTTTAAACTCGTATGTGCGAGTATAAGAGTAAGAGAGTGACGAACATTATGGGGAAAAATATATGAATAAATTGGAGTATGCTCCTCAGCTATTAAATTAGGTAGCTACTAAAACTTTTTTTATTTAGGGGCTGTTTATTTTTTTGTATGCCCTCAAGAAAAAGAAAAACGGAACCTAATAGTTGCCTCACCAACTAGGCTGCCATCAATATGGTGGAGCCTTTCACATGAATAAAAAGAGAATGAGATAAAGACATTGAAGAGACTCGGGCAAAGAGTAGAAAGATAGAGAAGGAGAGAGGATATGTTACCTTTTTCTGGAACGAAAATCGATCATGATATATTAACCGAGAAATGGAAGAATATGTGGAAGTTCAAGTGACAGTGGGATTACCTTCAATGTCCAACCAAAAATGAAGGTTGTGGAGATTGTACAGAAGGCAAGGGATGCTATCCTTAGGGGAAAATTCCAACATGTATAAATCTTTGGTCTTTTGGAGGCATTTATTGCTAGGCTAACGGGAAAATCGTTAAGACTTTAAATTGAAAAAATTGTCATGAAATCTTCTTTTATTTTTAGGTATCTGTTAACCTACCAAAATAGTGACATGGTGGAGAATACAAGTGACACAGTTATGGCTTGCAAGATATCTTGCTTTCACTTTTGGATAACAATTTCTAGGATAAAATTGGTAGGGTACAGCTATTGATACTCCATAGAAATCCTCAGACACTTCAAAAATTTACACAATAGCTATGTTACTCTTAAAACCCATAAATTCTTTTCTTTCATCCAAAACACATGATCACGTTTGTTAGTGCAAGACGAAAACTGCCCTGATTATAAAAAACTGTGAACTATAGCAAATAGTAAGAAATGTTGTTTAAACAAGGCAGTCATGTTTTCCTTTTGTTAAAAAAAAAACATTTCTACTGTTTTTTTAAATCAACTGCTATTTTTAAAAACTACTTTAAAACTAAAACAATTTTATATACAATATAAAAAACTATTTTTACAAAAATAAAATGTTTTAACTGTTAAAAGTTTGTCTTTTATATAAAAAATTTGTACATTTTATTTAAAGTTATTTTATAATACCGCCTATACATGTCGGTGTCGTGGATTAACATAATCGAAAAAATTGTCTTCACCAACGGTATGTATAGGTGGTCAGACCGCATATAGATACCGCTGGCGCAGACCATTTTTTTAAATAGTAAAAAGATTATTTTTGAAATAGTAAAAAATGATCCGCGCCACGGTATGAAAAAAAATATGACTTCATGCCACGTCGTATTTTAATTGGGTCGTGATCGTGCTACTTAAAAAATAAAAGATTCATAATCACATTGTGTAATTTTTTAAACCACCGGTATTAAAAAAACGTTGGTATTAAGAAAATAATGTTTTTTTTCTGTAAATTTAAAAATGTCCTTTATTTTTTTAATGATTTTTTAAATCAGTTTTTTAATTTTATTTTTTCCAGGAAATTCAACACAACCCCCAAATATTATACCGCACAATTAAATTAATTATTAAAATTAAATTATACTTTTATGATGAATTTTAATCGTGAGCAAAAGTATAATCTTTAAGAGGGTTAAAATAAAATTTTAATTGTGAAAAATACAAGATAGAAGGGGGTCAAAATAAAATTCAACGAATTTTTCATTATTAGAATTTTAACTACTGTACAAGTATAAACACGAATTTTAATGAGTGTTAATTTAGTATATTAACCATATTTTTTTATATTCACACACACATACACACACACACACACATATATATATATATATATATATATGGCATGAAATGTTTTTATTTTATATTAAACAATTTTATTTAATAGTTAAATAAAAAACTGTTTATATTTATTTTTACTTTATATAGTAACAATAATTTATTTTTATTTTATATAAATTTTTTTTTTATGTTTTATAAACAGTTTTTTAACTTAAAAACTAGAGAACAATTTTTTTTAAACAATTGAAATGTTTTTTAAAACAGCTACGAAAAGTAAAAAAAAAATTAAAACGGATTCTTATTAAAAACTGTTTTTTATAAAAAAATATTTTTGATTGAAAATACAAAATTTTGAGTTGTTTTTAAAATACATTTATTTTAATTGGAGGCAAAAAAATGTAAATTTAAATTTTGTAAGTATAAAGGTATAATTGACATTTGATATCAGACTTCGTTGGAGTGGGAATTGCCACTCCCACTTTGTAATGATTTGCTTTTAGCATAACAAATGTTTTCTTTATTTTGGCTGGGTTAAAGTTGGCGACCAAGGTTTTTCACACACACACACACACATATATATAACACAAGCCCTTTTTTTTCAATATGGGTTTTAGGGATGGGATGAGATGAAGAAACGATTCCGCGAATGGAGGATAAAGTTGAGAATAAAATGGGCGGCGCTCAAAGTCTTTTTTTTTTTAATTTTGGAGTTGTCGCTTCACTTGGTTTTTTTCCTGTGAAAATGATTGTTAGTTTTAAAATTTGATATATATGTGATTTTTTGGATGTTTGTTTCGTAAAAGTATTTGTTCCATGAATTTTGACTCTTTGAATATTGTTGGAATGGTTGTTATCTCTTAAGCATGGTGGATAATCCAATAAGTAAAGGAGATTATATCCTTTTTTTAAATCAACACTTTGCTTATTTGAGATACAATGTGAATTCAGCTAGTGAATATTATATATTTCATATTACATGTGAATTGGTTTGACGAATTTAGACTATTTCAATGTTGTTGGACTATTTGTTTTTAGGGGTGAAAATGAGGCGAGTCGAGCCGATCTTAAGGTTTTTCAAGCTTGGTTTGTAAATGTAAACGAACGTAAATGCATGTTCACTCTTGGTTCATTTATCTTACGAGTTGAGCTCGAACGAGCGTCTAGGCAAACGAATATGAGCCGAGCTCGAGTAGCTTGGTTGTTTTACACTAATTTATTATGGATATTGGTTTTCCTTTTTCTTTTTTATCTTCATATTTATGGTTTTTAGTATGAGATTGTACTAAACAGGCTTAGTGTCTAGGTTGAGTTTTACTTTCCCCATATCGTTGCTTATTATATCCTTGTGAATTTCAGGGTTGTGCAGCTAGGAATTAGCACGGCTTCTCAGGATGATATACAAAAGATGGCTGGACAATGGGAAGAAGCTTCATCCTTGTACTTGAAACTAGATATAAAGGTTTGTTTTTATATATGTTCAAAATTTTGGTTAGAAGAGCATGCGTAGATTTTAGTTAAATTTTTTGTTATTCAAAGTGAAACTCGTCAGCCATCATGAGTTCATGAAGGCTTAATTTATTGAAAAGCTTATTTTGTTTTGTAGAAATAGACTTTGTCAATCCCATTTTCCGGTGCATGTATAATAGATAATTGCCTAGTGGGTTCTTGCTATTCAATGGTTGTTGGAAGGGGGTAACTAGGTATAGATATATTTATTTTAGTGGGCTCATTTATTTATACATTAACTAGTTATATAAAACATCCTTTATTTTAATAGGTTCATTTATTTATACGTAAATAGTTAATGCACACGCGTGTTATACGTGTGACATCAAATAATGAGAAGGTAAAACATTTTTTTAGAGTTATAATACAAAATTCAAAATAGTCATGCAATATAAGATAATTATTCCTCTTAACTCAATTCTAATAAAGCATGTTTTACTGTTTCATTTAAATGACATCATCATTACATATCCCCACCAAGCACTAACATAAAAGAATAAATAATATAAGAACTCTTGAAACTCCATAAATTCATGACTAATGACATCTTTAATAGACATAGAAAATATGTATATCACTAGCATGTTGTTATTTAACGAAATTGTTAACATATCCAATGAATTTATGAAGAAAAGTGCTTGTGAAATTAAAAAAAACTATTTAGTGAAAAATAAATTCATACGTTAAGAAATTTGTCAAACTTAATCCTTAACGATAAATGGGGTATGACCAGTTAAAGCACCATAAATTTGCCAAAAAAAAAATGTAATGTACAACTTTTCAACATAAGTAATATATAAATTACTCTTTTCATCTTGAATTAAGAGTTCACTATTCCTTTTTAAGTTGTCCCGAATTAATAGTTCACTTTCTTTTTCGGGACATAATCAACGTACCAAATTCATCTATAACAAGCGATGATCTTGGCTATTGATAGAGTGTATCTTTAATTTAGACTAAATTAAGATTAAAAAAAAATCTTAATTTGAGAGGAGGGAGTATAATAATACCGAACTATCTTAAGTAGTTGCAAGTAAAACGGCACGTCTCATGCAAATATGACCACTAATGTTTTTCAAATGGGTAGGAAAATAATCCAAGTAATGTTTTTACAGGGGACGAAAAAAACTGGAGCCCCCCTCCCCCCGGCTTGTACCGTGTATATTTAAAAGGATAAATCTAGGCTGACACACAAAATTGGACATATTTTTCAGACACGTTGACGTATTGCATTTGCATTGGCTCGTGTCGGGGTCCACGCCAGTGAAATTCATGTGGAGCCCAGACACGAGCCAATGCAAATGCAACACATCAACATGTATAAAAATTGTGTCCAATTTTTTTTTTGTTAGCATATTATGAGGTGTCCAACCAGCTTACGCGCATCTCGACTAATCTCCATTCGATATTCGTAACTTTCATTGAGACATGTATGTGTCAGTGTAGAAGAACTTTATTTGAAATAGGCCATTATATGTGTGCCCCCCAACCATGTATGTCTAACTAACCAAGACCGAAAATTCCCACAATTCTAGCCAAAAAGTAGCCATAATACCCTCGTCATTTAACCTTTTAATATCTTATTTATTTAAATCTAGTTGGTTAGAAAACCCATTTGTCTCTCTCATTCTTTATATCACCCGATCTTCGGGTTTGAAGCTATTTCCCTATAAAGATATCATCCCTCATCTCAATACCCATCCTCTCTCCCTTTAAATGCATTTATTAATTTTACTCTCCCCTCACCTCAATTAAAATGACATAATCCATCAATGAGTGTTAGAAATATTCCGGATACAAATCTGGAAACAAAGCTACAAGTCAGCAGGTCACATGACCTATTAAAAGGGAAACTACCTAGTCCTTCTCCTAGTTTATAGCAACAGCTCTTTTGTAACAGCTATATTGTAACAGAAAATGCAGCCTTTACTTCAATAATAAAGTAAGTAGAGTTACAGATATCGAGCATTGAGTATTGAGAATATCTTTCAATGAGAACGGAAAAAAGGTGCTTAGGAATTCAAAGAATAAAATTAACTATCAATTAAATAATCATTTTTCAAATAAATATATTTTTAAATAACTGTTTTTTTAGAATAACTCTTGTTTAATTTTTTTTTTCAATAACTATTTTTTAATATAACAGTTTTTTTAATTAACTATTTTTTAGAGAAATTGTTTTTTAAATTAATTTTTTTATTTTAAAAGATTAAAAAAAACAGTATCAATTAAAAAACAGTAAAAAATCATTTTTATAAAAAGCAGTATTACTTAAAACAACTGTTTTAATTAAAAATATTTTTAAGTAAAAACCCCACATTTTTTAATAACTTTTTTTAAAATGAAACGCATTCCATAACATTTTTTTAATACTACTCCATTATTTCTAGTTATAAAATGTGTTAAAAAGTTTTTATTACAGAACTGTTTTAAAAAACTGTTTTGATTAAAAAAAGGTTAAATAATTTTTTTTTTAAAACTGTATTAACGTGTAAACAAATTTTAAATATCATTAACTGTTTTGAATAGCTTTTTATAAAAATAGGTTTACAAATAGTGCGAGTGCAATTAATTCACAATTAAGATAGATCCAGAATGCAATGTAAGCAACGAAATAAAGATGCCAATGACAACGCAAAATGTACGTGGCTCGACAGATCTACGTCTACAAAAGTGTTGTTGTTTTTCTGATTAAGCGCTCAAGTTCTCAAATTTCGTCCCCTTGACCTTGGGGTGAGTGTTACATTTATAGTATTTTAGTGGTTGAGTTCTAAATGGAACTTTTCGGCTTATCATTGGCTTTTGTGGTCCTCCTGATTATCTCCTTGTGACACCCCGACTAATTAAATATCGGGTAGCTACTCCTTTATTAAATTAATACAAAATGCCAAGTTGGTTCAGTTAACAGCATCACTGTCGAAAACATTTTAATGATTACTAACCACCTAGTATTTAAAAAGTGAGTTGCCAAGTTTTAAGTTAACCCTGATTAACATGCAATAAAAGGATAATGAAAGAATAACAACCATTCACCATAACGAAGCAATAGAATAACCAACAACATAATAACAAGTCCGGAGGAAAAACTCCTCACAACAGTCCCACAACTGAACTAAATAAAACAAAGTATCCTGAATTAATTACATGCCAAAAGTCTGAAAATCTGAAATAGGAAATGTTTCTAATAGAAATGGGCGACATGCCCTACAACTGATGAAAGCTGAATATAGAGTCAAGATAGATGAAGTGTCTACTAGCAAAGTCCTGTAACTTCCACAAACAGCTACACCTCGTCACCTGAATGAAAATCCTATGCATGGTGTCCTTGTGGCTGGGCACCTAAAATGTTTTTTTTACAAAAAGTAGATTTGAAAGCAAACGGGTCAGAGCCCGAAAGTGGAGAGTATTTTAAAATAGCAAGTGCTTTAATAACATTAAAACAACGAATGCAAAATACATGTTAGGACGTGCACTCACATGAAATACTCACCTCTCGACTAATTTGTGCACTCCTAACCTACCGTACCCATCTAAGTAACATATGAATCTAACCAAACCGTAATAAGTTCTACCCCTTACTACTCGATTCTCATTATGCATTCTAGCGTTATCAACTAAATGGAGAGCTTTACTTAAACTCGGATTCTCGATTATTAGCAATACAATCCTTTACAGGTTACCCCTTTATAGTTACTCAAAGCGTTTCCGTATTTATACTCACAATACCAATATGAAAGTTCTCATTAATTTAAGTGTATGTTAGCCACGCCATAAATATACAATACAAGCACCCGAGACTAAGCTTTGGTGCACACATACTCTGCTATCCATCCCGGTACATCACATACATAAGGATCACGCATTCCGAATCTCTCAGGATTCGTTCTCAGATAATAGCAAATCACAAACAATGGAGGCGAACACAGTCACATCACATGGGTCACGCACATACCTACGCTCCCACGATCAGCAGACTTATTAACATCCCAATAAGTCCTTCTCTGACCTATGTTCTCGAGGTACCAATCTAAATGCGGGCAACACAAGGATTAGAGGTCCCTAAGCGAACGTAACCCTCCCGTGATAGCAAGTATGGTAGGTATGTCATACACATAAAATCATATACATATACTAAGTATACACACATCTTAGTAATCACCGTAATTTATTTGTGGTACACTTCTCATTCTCGTACCGACTTATAATGTTTCACAATTCATACGTTCCCGATTAATTCAATTATTTAAGCCGTTAATAATTCTCTCATCGTAATAGTCACTAACGTCCTATTCCACAATTTCCATTCAATTCGAATTGCACTTCTAGGTTTTACTCCTCAATATATCCCAAATGTCCCAACTATATCAATTTATCATCAAGGGAATGGTATCTCTACAATTAAACAAGGCTACGGGACATGCGAAATCAAAACAGGCCAAAAAGCCTAAATTGTCAGCTCGTTAGAAGTCTCGTTCGAACGAGGCTGTTCGAACGAGAGTTCGTTCGAACGAACTGGGCATCTAACGAGATCTCGTTCGAACGAAAGGCATTGAACGAACATCCCTCTCGTTAGAAGGCAAACTGTCAACTCGTTAGAAGCTCGTTCGAACGAGCTCGTTCGAACGACCTGGGCAGGTCTTCTAACGAGATACCAATTTCGAGCCCAGATTTTCCTATTCTCATTTTTCCATCTTTTCTTCACCTCTAATCTCATCTAAACATCAATCCAACAATTGTTCAAGGTTTCTAATCATTCCTAAACACACTTAGGTCATATACTAAAGTGTTTTGTGGGGTTAATTCATCCTAAACATCATCCAAATATCAAAACTCTACATTTTTCCCCAATCTCAACAACATGAACCCTAGAAATTTTAGATCATCAATGAGCCTAATAAAATCCGTTTTTGTAACACAAAAAGTAGTAATTCTTTTAGTTCAATCATCCAATAACATTTCTACATGCAAACCTATATCCAAAATTAAATTTATAACTCCAATTTTATGGGTTTTCATCAATCTCCCAAACAAATGAAATTTTAGAATTGTCTAAGCATGGAAGAGACATTCACTGCAAAATAATGTAAATTAAACCACTTGCCTTATGTATTTCTCTGATTTTCGATGGCAAATCGATGAGTTTCTCTCTCTCTCTCTGCAGAATTCTCCTCTCTCTCTCTCTCTACAAGTCTTTCTCTCCAAGGTGACAATGGAGGCTAGGGTTTGCCTTAGGAGACTCTTGGAACTAATTCCAATAACTCCCGTAGCCCATTTAGTCATTAAGTGTTGTTAGTGGGTTTAGTGGGTAAAGTCCAAATCAGATATTAATTCCTAATTTTCGTGGGTTTTAATTCCCAAAAATCCAAAATTACCAAACTACCCTTATGCGTTGCCGGCATGACCTAAAAATGCCCCGGGACCCAAACTAAACCCCCGGCTAGTGTTTTCTGACTATTTCGACCCTTCCGGACGCGTTGGCACACTCAAAATGACCCTACGATTAATAGAATTAAAATTCACTTTTTAATTAAATAATAATATTCCTGACGCGACTGTCACACGCGTCTCAACAAAATTCCAAATTTCCGTATTTCAATCTCACGACAAATTTCATAATTTCCATATTCATATATAGCCATATATACTCATTAAAATCAAATACCAACTTGCATCTCGCTAGTATTTTTATCCGGATTAATTCCGAATTAATACACATTTAATTCAATTAATCCCATAAATAAATATCATAAAAATACGGGGTATTACATACTTCCCCCCTAATAACAGAATTTCGTCCCGATATTCGGAATTAGAAAGTACCTGGTAAGAACAACTTTGGATAATGTTCGCGCATCTCATCCTCGCGCTCCCATGTGGACTCCTCGACATTATGATGTCGCCACTGAACACGAACTAACGGAACTATCTTTGACCGCAGTTTCCGCTTACTTCGGTCCAAAATAGCAATCGGCCCCTCCTCGTAGGAGCTATCAGGCTGGAGATCGATGTCCTCCAAAGAAATGTGAGAATGATCCAAATCATCTCTAAGATATTTCCTTAGCGAGGAAATATGGAACACATCGTGAATCCGATGCAAATGCTCCGGTAACCCAAGTCTATACGCAATCGGCCCAATCCGCTCAATAATAGGAAATGGTCCCACATATCTCGGTGCCAACTTCCCTTTCTTCCCGAAATGCATAATCCCCTTCATAGGAGATACTCTGAGCAAAAACCTGGTCCCCCACTTCAAATTCCCTGAAGGACCTCTTCCCATCAGCATAGCTCTTCTGCCTATCCTGAGCTACCCGAATGCGACTCCGTATCAGCTCTATCCTTGCCGAAGTATCCTGAATCACTTCCGGCCCAAGTAGTTTGTTATCCCCCACCTCCAACCAACATGCTGGGGAATGACAAGGTCTACCGTACAGCGCCTCAAATGGAGCCATGCCAATGGTGAACTGGTAGGAGTTGTTGTAAGCAAACTCCACCAGTGGAAGATACTGCTCCCAACCACCCCCAAAATCAATGATGCACATACGCAACATGTCCTCCAACATCTGGTTTGTACGCTCGGTTTGCCCATCGGTCTGCGGGTGATACACCGTACTCAACCGCAATTCCTTGCCCATGGCCTCCTGAAAACTTTCCCAAAACCGTGAAACAAATATCTTGTCTCTGTCAGACACGATATTTAGGGGCACACCATGAAGTCTCACTATCTCTACAATAAAGAGCTGGGCATACTGTCCCGAAGTGTAGTCTGTCCTTACGGGTAGAAAATGAGCGACTTTGGTCAACCTGTCCATAATTACCCAAATGGAGTCGTGACCTCTCTGTGACGTAGGCAGCCCCGTGATAAAGTCCATGGAGATGCTCTCCCACATCCACATCGGGACCTCTAATGGCTGTAGAAGTCCTGCCGGTCTCTGATGATCCACTTTTACTAGCTGACAAGTGGCGCATTTAGAAACAAACACGGCAATATCTCTCTTCATCCCGCTCCACCAATACTGACGTCTCATATCTTGGTACATTTTGTCCCCACCGGGATGTACCACAAACCGTGAGCCGTGCGACTCTGCCATCCCTCGTGTCGCAGTTTCTCCCCTTCTGGAACTACCAGCCTGCCATTGAAGCGTAATCCCCCGTCTGAGCTAACGGTATAGGACTCGGCTCCCTCTGCTAATAATCGAACTATCTGCTCCTGACAGAACGAGTCATCTGCTTGTGCCTTTACCACTCTCGTGACAATCTGTGGTGTAATAGTCATCCCCGACATGAATGATCGGGCCACTGCATCCTGGTGTCCCAACTCCTTCCACTTTGCCTTCCACACCCCTGCCACATCTTCTACTGGCCTACGGCTCAACGCGTCTGCTACCACGTTAGCCTTCCCCGGGTGATATTGGATATCAAACTGATAGTCCTTCACAAACTCAAGCCACCTTCGTTGTCGCATATTCAACTCCTTCTGCGTGAATAGGTACTGTAGGGACTTGTGGTCCGTGAACAATCGAAACTTCTCCCCCAAAAGATAATGTCTCCAAATCCGGAGGGCAAATACCACTGCCGCTAACTCCAAGTCATGAGTGGGGTAATTCTTCTCGTGAGGCTTTAGCTTACGGGAAGCATAAGCTATGGCCTCACTCTCCTGCTCCAATACACCTCCAAGTCCTTGCAAGAACGCATCGGTGTAGACTAGATACTCAACTCCCGGTCTCGGCAATGCTAACACAGGTGCTGAGGTCAACTTATCCTTCAACTCATAAAATGCCAACTGACAGGCATCACTCGAGATGAATGGCACACCCTTATGAGTCAGATGTGTCAAAGGACCCGCTATCTTCGAAAATCCCCGAATGAACCTCCTGTAGTATCCTACTAGGCCCAAGAAACTACGGATCTCAGTCGGTGTCGTGGGCTGTCCCCACTCCCTCACCGCGGATACCTTCCCCGGATCAATAGATATCCCCCGGTCGGAAATAATGTGTCCCCAAAACTGAACCTCCTTCAGCCAAAACCCGCACTTCTCATATTTTGCATACAGCTCGTTCTGACGTAGCGTCTGCAAAACCTGCCTCAAATGCTCTGCGTGCTCCTCCTCTGTCTGGGAGTAAACCAGAATATCATCAATGAAGACAATGACGAACTGATCAAGGAACTCTCTGAACACCCTATTCATCAAGTCCATAAACACGGCTGGAGCATTTGTCAAGCCAAAAGTCATAACCCAAAACTCGTAGGAACCATATCTCGTTAAGAACGCAGTCTTCGAGACGTCCTCCTCCCTGATACGCAACTGATGGTATCCCAATCACAAATCAATCTTTGAGAAGAAAGAAGCTCCCCTCAGCTGGTCGAATAAGTCATCGATTCGAGGCAACGGATATTTATTCTGTATCGTGACCTTATTCAACTCTCGGTAATCCACACACAACCTCAACGATCCATCCCTCTTCTTTACAAACAACACAGGGGCACCCCACGGCGAAGTACTCCTCCGTATAAACCCCTGATCCAACAACTGCTCAATCTGATATCGTAGCTCTCGCATCTCTACCGGAGCCATACGGTACGGTGCGCGTTCTATAGGTCTCGTATCTGGTAATAAGTCTATGACAAAGTCTATCTCTCGACTGGGGGGTAGGCCTGGTATCTCCTGAAACACATCAAAATACTCCCTGACAACTGGGATCGAATCTAAAGGAATCACAACCTCCTTAGAGGTATCCTCCTCTATGTAATACAAATGAGCGGTCGAGCCTCCCTCTGGGCGAGGCATCGCCACTACAAACATCTCTTGCCCCGGAATGGCAAAAACAATGCTCCCACCAAAGCAATCAATCATGGCTCTATAAGCTGCGAGCCAATCCATACCAATAATCACATCGTGCTCATGCATATCTAATACCAACATGTCTGCAGGTAATACCAAACTACCAATCTCTACCCCCACTCCCCGGCATATAAAGAAAATAAGTGACCCACTCCCCAATGGTGAGTCTACACACGTCACTGTGCTCTCTGCTGTGGCTAACAACCCTAAGGCTTTCGCAAAATGTGTAGCTATAAAACAATGCGTTGCCCCCGTATCAAACAAAACCCGACCCATAATGCCATAGATAGGAAACATACCCTCAATAACGGGTGGTGCCTGTGGAGCTGCTGCTTGCTGAAGCTGGTATACTCTCCCATACTGCAGCTGCCCCTGCTGAACTGGGACCGCTGGAATGGGTGGTAATACTGCCATCTGTGGTGCCGCCGGGAGGGAGGCGGGAAACACGGGTCTCTGCGGCTCCTGTGGAGAACCCCGCTGCTGCTGCGGGGCCCTGCCCCTATCAGGACAGTCCTGGCGTTTATGGCCAGTCTTTCCACAAACGTAACACTTCCCCGGGAAGTTCCCCCCTCTCTGTCCCTGCTGGGAACCCTGGTCACCCTGTCTCTGCCCCTTAAAAGATTGTGCCCCACTTGTACCATGTCCTCCAGTCCTGCCCTGATGGCTGGACTCTCCCGATCTCTTGCTCTCAGCCATGTGAAAGCAGTGATCCTGGCAGTGTAACAGTGCAACGTTAACCACATCAGAGTAAGTGGCCAACGATAGATTCCCCAACAAATGTTGATGGATCCTCCAAGTCAACCCGTCTATAAATTTCTGTATCTTCTTCTCTTATGTCGGTATCTCATCCGTAACAATATTCAACAGATTGGTGAATTCGGCCTCATACTCGGCCACAGTCTTACCTTCCTGTCTGATATTCATCAACTTCCTCCTCATTTCCGTGTGAACAGCTGACGAAAAATACTTGCGGTCAAACCGCACCCAAAACTCCTGTATAGTGAGAGTATCTATCTCCTCCACGGTGGTAATAGACTCCCACCACTGCAGTGCAGACCCCACTAGCTTAAAGGTAGCTAGTATCTGCTTCTGGATATCGGTGCACTCATACATCCTTAGGTGCCGCTGAATGTCCTTCCTCCACTGACTCGAAACCACAACATCTGTGCTACCTGCGAACTCCGGTGGGTGTGCTTTCTGAAAAGCATCACGTACACATTCCCAAGCAGACGGGAATGCATGTGCCTCAACTGGCGCGACTACTGGCGCCTGAGGTGGTGCCTGCTGAACTACGGCTAGTGCGGCATTTACCGCCTGGGCCACAATGGCTGCAACCTCGGTGGCGTTCATCGTGCCCTGAACTGGTGCGGGCTGTGGTTCTGGCGTAGCATCCCTGGGAACCCGTTGTGCACATCGTGGAGGCATCTGAAATAAGAATAAAGTTTATAAGTTCGCAGTTATAAACTTGAAATAGCTGAAGAACGTAGCATATACAAAAGAATACAACAGTCCTAAAATATAGGGCTCTACATCAAAGAAAGCTCAGCGGAAACATAATAAGCCGTACAGATCCTAAAGGACACTAGAACCTGATGCTCTGATACCTCCTGTGACACCCCAACTAATTAAATACCGGGTAGCTACTCCTTTATTAAATTAATACAAAATGCCAAGTTGGTTCAGTTAACAGCATCACTGTCGAAAACATTTTAATGATTACTAACTACCTAGTATTTAAAAAGTGAGTTGCCAAGTTTTAAGTTAACTTTGATTAACATGCAATAAAAGGATAATGAAAGAATAACAACCATTCACCATAACGAAGCAATTGAATAACCAACAACATAATAATAAGTCCAGAGGAAAAACTCCTCACAACAGTCCCACAACTGAACTAAATAAAACAAAGTATCCTGAATTAATTACATGCCAAAAATCTGAAAATCTGAAATAGGAAATGTTTCTAATAGAAATGGGCGACATGCCCTACAACTGATGAAAGATGAATATAGAGTCAAAATAGATGAAGCGTCTACTAGCAAAGTCCTGTAACTTCCACAAATAGCTATAGCTCGTCACCTGAATGAAAATCCTATGCATGGTGTCCTTGTGGCTGGGCACCTAAAATGGTTTTTTTACAAAAAGTAGATTTGAAAGCAAACGGGTCAGAGCCCGAAAGTGGAGAGTATTTTAAAATAGCAAGTGCTTTAATAACATTAAAACAACGAATGCAAAATACATGTTAGGACGTGCACTCACATGAAATACTCACCTCTCGACTAATTTGTGCACTCCTAACCTACCGTACCCATCTAAGTAACATATGAATCTAACCAAACCGTTATAAGTTCTACCCCTTACTACTCGATTCTCATTATGCATTCTAGCGTTATCAACTAAATGGAGAGATTTACTTAAACTCGGATTCTCAATTATTAGCAATACAATCCATTACAGGTTACCCCTTTATAGTTACTCAAAGCGTTTCCGTATTTATACTCACAATACCAACATGAAAGTTCTCATTAATTTAAGTGTATGTTAGCCACGCCATAAATATACAATACAAGCACCCGAGACTAAGCTGTGGTGCATACATACTCTGCTATCCATCCTGGTACATCACGTACATAAGGATCACGCATTCCGAATCTCTCAGGAATCGTTCTCAGATAATAGCAAATCACAAACAATGGAGGCGAACACAGTCACATCACATGGGTCACGCACATACCTACGCTCCCACGATCAGCAGACTTATTAACATCCCAATAAGTCCTTCTCTGACCTATGTTCTCGAGGTACCAATCTAAATGCGGGCAACACAAGGATTAGAGGGCCCTAAGCGAACGTAAACCTCCCGTGATAGCAAGTATGGTAGGTATGTCATACACATAAAATCATATACATATACTAAGTATACACACATCTTAGTAATCACCGTAATTTATTTGTGGTACACTTCTCATTCTCGTACCGACTTATAATGTTGCACAATTCATACGTTCCCGATTAATTCAATTATTTAAGCCGTTAATAATTCTCGCATCGTAATAGTCACTCACGTCCTATTCCACAATTTCCATTCAATTCTAATTGCACTTCTAGGTTTTACTCCTCAATATATCCCAAATGTCCCAACTATATCAATTTATCATCAAGGGAATGGTATCTCTACAATTAAACAAGGCTACGGGACATGCGAAATCAAAACAGGCCAAAAAGCCTAAACTGTCAGCTCGTTAGAAGTCTCGTTCGAACGAGGCTGTTCGAACGAGAGTTCGTTCGAACGAACTGGGCATCTAACGAGATCTCGTTCGAACGAAAGGCATCGAACGAACATCCCTCTCGTTAGAAGGCAAACTGTCAACTCGTTAGAAGCTCGTTCGAACGAGCTCGTTCGAACGACCTTGGCAGGTCTTCTAACAAGATACCAGTTTCGAGCCCAGATTTTCCTATTCTCGTTTTTCCATCTTTGCTTCACCTCTAATCTCATCTAAACATCAATCCAACAATTGTTCAAGGTTTCTAATCATTCCTAAACACACTTAGGTCATATACTAAAGTGTTTTGTGGGGTTAATTCATCCTAAACATCATCCAAATATCAAAACTCTACATTTTTCCCCAATCTCAACAACATGAACCCTAGAAATTTTAGATCATCAATGAGCCTAATAAAATCCGTTTTTGTAACACAAAAAGTAGTAATTCTTTTAGTTCAATCATCCAATAACATTTCTACATGCAAACCTATATCCAAAATTAAATTTATAACTCCAATTTTATGGGTTTTCATCAATCTCCCAAACAAATGAAATTTTAGAATTGTCTAAGCATGGAAGAGACATTCACTGCAAAATAATGTAAATTAAACCACTTGCCTAATGTATTTCTCTGATTTTTGATGGAAAATCGATGAGTTTCTCTCTCTCTCTCTGCAGAATTCTCCTCTCTCTCTCTCTCTACAAGTCTTTCTCTCCAAGGTGACAATGGAGGCTAGGGTTTGCCTTAGGAGACTCTTGGAACTAATTCCAATAACTCTCGTAGCCCATTTAGTCATTAAGTGTTGTTAGTGGGTTTAGTGGGTAAAGTCCAAATCAGATATTAATTCCTAATTTTCGTGGGTTTTAATTCCCAAAAATCCAAAATTTCCAAACTACCCTTATACGTTGTCGGCATGACCTAAAAATGGCCCGGGACCCAAACTAAACCCCCGGCTAGTGTTTTCTGACTATTTCGACCCTTCCGGACGCGTTGGCACACTCAAAATGACCCTACGGATAATAGAATTAAAATTCACTTTTTAATTAAATAATAATATTCCTGACGCGACTGTCACACGCGTCTCAACAAAATTCCAAATTTCCGTATTTCAATCTCACGACAAATTTCATAATTTCCATATTCATATATAGCCATATATACTCATTAAAATCAAATACCAACTCGCATCTCGCTAGTATTTTTATCCGGATTAATTCCCAATTAATACACATTTAATTCAATTAATCCCATAAATAAATATCATAAAAATACGGGGTATTACACTCCTCCGATATTATTGGTAATCGTTTGAGCTTTATCCAGGTGAATGTGAATAAATAATTTGTATTTATCCATGTGACGGATATGTTCCCAAATATAATCGAAGAATTGGGATGGGCGTCTTTCTCATCTTGCTTTAATTTAGGTCCTCGCAATTGCCCCTAAAATCTTTGTGCCGAGATTTGCTGGGCTAGTAGATTTTATTTAATCTTGGGTCCGAGGTCCTTTAGAACTTGTGGACGAAGTTTAACTGGCGTGGTAGACAGTGATTATGGGGGACTTTTGCGGGTATGTGATTAGGCATAAATTCTTCCGAAATTATCCCCTAATTTAGTATCTTTTAGCACTTCGAATAATGTAATTCACCTTGATTTATCTCATTTATATGTCACTGACCTTTCTACATAGTATCTCGAGTTTTGTGCCTTTTTCATGATATTTACAGGTATTTATTGCTAAGTAAAGAGAGGAAAAAGCCAAAGCAGAAGATTGAATCAAGGAAGAAAAGTCAAAAGTGCAAAAGCGTAATTTCCATCAGGAATCTGGACGAGAACCAAAAATGAAAGTTGAAGACCTCGAGTCTACAAATGTATAGGAAGAAGCGGCGTCCAAATCCGAGTTCCGAAGCAGAAGTTACAAGGTTCTAAAGATGAGAGATAATGAAGAGAAAATCAGGAGAAATTGAAGAGAAATCGAATCAAAGACCGGATCGATCCTATTTCTAACAAAAAAGGACCGAATCGGACTCTCAGAACTCAGTGGAAAAATTCACTAACTCGATCAATCCTATTTCCAACAAAGGTTCGAATAATTAATTTTGGGAGGGAGATTTTTAGAGAGAATAAGCTCTATCCCCTGTATTGAAAACCCTAGTTTGAAGATTAATTGCAAGATTCAGATTTGATTTCCGGATTCATTGAATGCAAGTAATTTCATTTCATTCGAATTGGTCTCTTTCTTATTTAGTTAATTAATCCTCAATTCTTAGTTGCAATCTCAAAATAAAAATTGTTCTTGTCAATCTCTTCCACAGGAGTCATGATTTCAATTATTTCTAAAATTGTTGTTTTTACTCATTTAATCATGTTTGGCTAGACTTTTAAGGGTTGGGGTGCATGAACCCCACCCGATGTAGTTTATCATATTTGGAAATAGATTTTGAATTGAATCGTAAAGGAATCGTGTTGTGTAACTATCGCAACCAATATAAATATTCTAATCCCATTGTCCCTAGGTAACTGGGATGCTTAAGCGTGCAACACGCATGTAGTTAATATGACACCTCTTTATTCTTACCTTTGATTTCATATGATGAGGGCTACTTTCCTTCATATACGTAATGGTTAGGATTAATAAGGTCCGTGTTCATTTAAGATTCTAATTCTGAAATCTAGTATCCTACGAGGTGAATTACTAAGGTGTGGGGGATTTTAACTCAACCTATTGTTCTCACTTGCAGTTAAGTTTGTTATACACTTTCCATCTCTCGTAGATTAATTAGCGTAGTTGCATTGCATTAGCTATTAATTTATTCAGTCGTTAATTTAAATCCGCATTTAGGTTGTAGTAAATCTCCCATTCAAAGCATATTTTCGTCTCTTTTAGAGTCAGGTTAGGATTCTCCGTCTTTCCAAACGTTGTTATGATTTTCTCGTCCTATGATTTTATTACTTGAGCGACAAACTTGCACTTGAACCTATATAGCACGCACTTTAGACATTTTTTAAGTCGCGTCAAGTTTTTGGCACCGTTGCCGGGGGGTTAGGTAGACTTTAGGTTAGAATTTGTTAATCCATAACTTTAACAAAAAAAATAAAAAAATAATAAAAATACTACATCTCTCAAAGTCTGTTAATGCAAAATCCATAACGAACTCCTTAAGCCACTCCTACGCGCATTCATGAAAACCTAATAGTCGAGTAGAACCTAGACATCCCACATACCCCTCGCGTTCCTCAATTTTGGGTTCCACCTCCTACACCGCCAAATTCACTGTCCAATTACACTTCGAGTGACCCTTCAGGTTACACTTCAGGTTACACTCCTAGCGCACCGAGTGAGGATACATAGTCATTAAGTGAGAGAGCCATGTCACAGCACGGTAGTGTAAGCGTGGGTGAGGAACAGGTACCATATCGACCCTTGAGATAATTCTTATACCCTGAGCGGTCAGTCACTCTGGGCTACATTTTACTCCCATATAATGCAGGGTAATTCCATTCTAGAAATGGAATGATCCAAATACTTCCCACCTACCATGAAATGGAATTGGAGAAGCCATATCTCCACATTCGAGAGTTTGAAGAGGCATGTGAGACCTTCAGTGATCAAACATGCACAAAAGATATGATCCGCCTAAAGCTCTTCCCATTTTCTCTCAAGGACAAAGCTAAGACCTGGCTATGGTCTTTGCCCCCTAATTTGATTACATTGTGGAACGAGTTACAATTTAAGTTTCTCAAGAATTTTTTCCCTCCACATCGGACGAACTCCATTAAGGCTCTGTTTTAAGCTCAACGAGTTAGTTATTTCATGCCCTCATCATGGCCTTGATAAACAGTAAATCATTTCATTCTTCCATCATAGGATGAACATCAACTCCAAATAACTCGTGGAAACAATGTGTGAAGGCCCCTTTTATTGACCTAGAGCTAATGATGTTGAGATCCACTTGAGGTATGTCGTCGACACCACTCAAGCGTGGGATACAGTTGATCCTTTTGCTCAGAATCGAACTCGCCAAATGGACACCACTCCATCGGCCTTCGGTCTATTCAATGTCGACAAAGATACCATGACGAATCGTTAACTCGATCAAATTGATAAAAGTATGAGAGAGTTACTCGTTGTGCGTGTAAGAGAACCAACTCGCCCCATCCACACCCCCGTTGAGAAGGTATGTGCTATTTGTGAGGCTGGACATTTAACAGAGGAATGCCCAACAATACCTACCCACAAAGTTATGCTTCAAGAGCAAGTGAATGGTGTAGGAGGATTTAAGGGTAATTCCGGTGCTCCGCATGAAAATTCTTATAACCCTTCATGGAAAAACCACCATAGTTTTAGCTATGGGCAACCGTATGCTGCATTGAATCCTAATTCACATGTTGCCCCTCCTCCACCTCCACACTTTCAACAAGCACCGCCTATGTAAGGACATGTGCTAGCCCCACCTCCTCTAGCATCGTATATCACTCCACTACGGAGAAATATCGACGACACAATACACAAATTCATAAACTCCCAAAATGCAACTAATGCTAGATATGAGCACATGTTCACCGACATAAATGCGAACATTTCGAAGTTGCAATCATCGTTGAGTGTTCAAGAGAAGGGTAAATTTCCTGCTCAGGGCCAAAGACCTCCATAAGGTCAAACTAGTGTTAGCTCTACTTCCACAGAACATCAAAAGCAATGTCAAGCCGTAACTACTCTACGTAGTGGGAGGGTTGTTGGTTTATCACCTCCCCCACACGATGCACAAAAAGACAAGGAGATTTTTCTCGGCACAAAAGAGGCAGAAGATGTCCCCTTGAAAGAATATGAAAAGGACGACACTAGCGAGCCCGATATAGTAGTAAAACCACCCATCGCAGCGCCATTTCCTCAACGATTGGTGCCTTATGAAAAAGGCACCCTCGTGACGATGTGCTAGAAGTCATTAAGCAAGTGAAGTTAAACTTACCTTTCCTCGATGCCATCAAGAAATTCGCGATTATGCAAAAGTTATAAAAGACTTATTAACGGTGAAGAGGAGGCTTAAGGTAAAGAAGAACGTGTTTCTAGCACAAAATGTGAGTTCCGTTTTACTTAATGATATCCCACCAAAGTTTAAGGATCCGGGTGAACCCACCATTTCCTACATCATAGGAGAGAATCGAATCGAATCGAAAAAGACTTACTCGATTTAGGGGAAAGTGTCAATATCCTCCCCTACTCCATCTATAGGCAACTTGATTTGGGTGACCTAAAGCCCACAAAGATCACTCTCCAATTAGCGGATCGTACCATGAAGATACTAAGAGGTATTATAGAGGACGTGATAGTTCAAGTTGACACTTTTTACTTCTCGATAGATTTTGTCATTTGGGACACGGAGCGCTCCTTTGCCTTGAGTAATCATGTTCCCATTATCCTTGGGCATCCATTCTTAGCTACGGCTAAGGCTTTGATTAATACTCACAATAGGCAGATGCATCTCACTTTCAGAAACATGACTTTAGAGGCAAACATCTTCAATATAGCCCAACATGTGAGGGATGAGGGTGATCTTCACGCAGTGAACCTTATTGCCGAGATCATAGAGGAGCACATAGAGGAAAAATATAGTGGAGATGTGGTATAAGTTTGCCTTGCATCGAGCAATGAGAGTGAGGGAGCGTACACCGACTTTGAGAAGGAGATAGAGGAGTTGAGAGATATTCTTTATGAGAGAGTGTTGAATGAGGATGTGAGAGATGTAAGTTGGGTTTCTAGATTTGAGGAAATACCACCGAGGGAGGCACGCATGGTTCCCTCCACTGAAAAATTTCCTACCCTCAAATTAAAGAAACTACCCTCTAATGTCAAATATGCTTATTTAGGAGAGAACGAGACATTTTTTGTTGTTTCTCATCTAACCTAGATGAAGAGCAAGAGGGTAAATTGTTAAAAATTTTGAGGAAGCACCAATGTGCTTTTGATTATGGGATTTGGTTATGGGAATAATTAAATTAAATTGGGATAAATTAATTTAATACTAATCCAGATTTTAAAATAAATAGTTACTAGCGTGATAAGAGTTAGTAATTATTTGGTGGAAATTACTTAATGAGTAAAGTAATACATAGAATTGGATTTATTAAAATTATCGCGAGTGAATAACACGATAATTATAGAATTTAAGTCGGGACGCGCTTGTGTCGTATCGGGACTAAATTTATGGGATATAAAGTAATTAAATTATAAGTCGTCTGTATGATCATTTTGAGTGCGCTAACGTGTCCGGAAGGATCGATATAGCCAGAAAATGTACCCAGGGGTTTTATTTGGGTATCGGGACATTTTTAGGCCTAACCGGCAACCCAAGAGGACATTTTAGTAATTATCCATTTAAAGGCTTAAATATGGACGAAAATTAAAGGATTATATCTGGTGGGAGTAAGAATCCTTGAGGGCTAGAAGTTGTAAAGTCGCAGAGAGGCTAAGGAAGAGAGAAGAGCGAAGACTTCCAAGGAGGAGAGCCACCAAACTACACCACCTTTGCCATCTTTCACCACCAACGCATAGATCGGGGAGCGAGGGACGCAACCATACCTATCAACACTAGCAAATCAGACATTCATCCCTGAGGCAAGTATCTATCTTGCTGTAATCTTGGTTGATATTACACCCATGCTAGTGTAGGAGGACAATATGTATGTTCAATAAAAGATAATTGATGTTTGGGACAAATTGTTGAATTTATAGAATAGAGATCGTGTTAGGATGATTCCTTTGTTGAATTTAGATTTGTGAACATGATTATTATGCCCTGCAGAGATAGAAATCTGAAAATCAACGAAATTCATGTGGAATAAAATAAAACGAAGGGTTGAAGATATGTTCTGAATTTAATTCGTCTGATGACGATTCTTGATGAATTAATGGAAATCTTACGTTAGAAATCATCTATTATTGTTTATATAATGATCCTTATGGTTGGTTGGGAGTTTGGGACTTGCTAATGGTGATTTGGATAAGATTTATGGAAGAAACCCGTAGGTATGAATTTGCAGAATTCGGGCAAGAACTGCTCGATCGATCGATCGACTCGAGAATATCAATCGATCGACTCTTTTTCATCGATCGATCGATCCCTCCTGGAAATTGCGTAATTTTCTCTTTTTCGGTTAATTCGATTTAAAATGCGTAGGAATCCTTGGATATAAATTAAAGATAATAATGGGTCATAGGGAGGACCAGTAGAGTCTAAGTAGGTTCCGAAAAATATAATTTTATACAAGATGCAACCGTGGGATAACGGGGGCATAAAATTGAATAGAAATCGTGCGTACGTTAATTGAGGTATTGGGAGACTCTAGTAAGACTTAGACCAGTATATTAGTGAGGGTACACCTACTGAATTTACATCTAGCATAAGAAAACACTCCGAGGGACGAGAAGTACTTATGAAATAGCGACAGTTGAAAATAAAAAGAAATGGGTAAATTATACGTAGGACTTGAGTGATTTGTGACACGTATGGTTAAAATATTATTATGGGTCATGGACGAACCTAATTTAGATATGTGAAAAAAAAAAAAAATATATATATATATATATATATATATATATATATATCAAGTGCTTGTGTATAATGTATATATCTATGTATAATCATACCCGCGCTACTTGCTATCACAGAGGTTTCCGTGCTAGGACAGTCTTATCTCGATAGGACCTTTATGAGGGATATTGACTCGTACCCTAGAACATAGGATTCCTTGGTACAGGCTATCTGAGAATGATAGTCAAATGGTCCTCAGAGACATGAGGGTATGTGCTGACCTCTTAGTGACTTGGAACTATGGTTCGCCTCCATTATGTGTGTATTGTGTTAATACAGTTCGACAATGATTCTGAACTAGTAATTCCCTTGGTACGAGAGATATGGGGACTTAATAGCAGAGTATGCCGGCACCATAGATTTTATGTGGGGTGCCGATTAGTATATATATTGTATGAGTGATTAGCATATATATACATATACATGGAATCCTTCTACTGTGCGCATATGTAGATAAATATGGAATAAAAGCTCCTAATTATGGTAAGTGCTTGGAACTTCACAACAGTGTTGAGAAATACAAAATTAACTTAAATAATTCTTAAGAAGATGGTATCTTAAATAAATCATAGACATACAATCTCGCGAATTAGAATTTATGGGAGGAGAATTGGGTTGGACTTATGAGTTATTTTAGTAGTACGATAGGCATGCACACTATATGAGAGGTGAGAATTCTTAAAAGAGTTTCGCGTACTAACATGTGGGCCATAACAACTTATAAGCATTTTAAATAATTGCTAAACCATTTTTTTAAAAGTTGTTTTACACTCGGGCTCTGACCCGTTTCCTATTATCTTTTCTTCTTCTTATATATATATATATATATATATATATATATATATATATATATATATATATATATATATATATATATATATATATATATATATATATATATTACAGGTGCCCAGCCACAGGGAGGTCAGACTTAGACCTTTGGACCATCGACGTGCTGCATCTATTGTGAAAGTTGTAGGTCCTTGCAGTAGATGACTCCATTCTTGATTTTTCAGTCTCCTACCTAGTTATTCTTGGACTGGGCATGTGTCGCGCGTTTACATATTTCATTTTAGTTCAGAGAGAAATTTGTACTCTTTATCATTTCAGATTTAGCTACTGTTGGGATTGTTTTATTTATTTCGTTGTCCTGCGATTGGGATTTATTTATTTGAATTGTTTAATCTACCTTGGATATTTCATTTTAATGGTTTGGTTTAATATTATTAATTGTGTTCATGGAAATGGTTTCATTTTAAATCATAACGATAGGTCTTAATTTATAAATCGAATGTTTTGACACTTAACTTAATTATTTATTAGGTGTTTAATAAAGAAAATTATTTTACGACAGTGATGCTAAGAATGAACCAACCGGACACTTTGAATTAATTTAATAAATGACTGATCACCTGGTATTTAATTAGGCGGTGTGTAACAGTGAAGCCCTCGAGAGAAATACAAAGAAGGTTAAACCCTACCATGAAAGAGGTGGTGAGGGCAGAAATCATTAAGTTGTTGGATGTCGGGATTATCTACCCAATCTCGGATAGCAAATGGGTGAGTCCCATACAAGTTATCCCGAAGAAGTCGGGAATGACTGTGATTGAAAATGCCAAGGGTGAGCTAGTTCCCCAACGTACTACCACCGGGTGGCACGTTTGCTTTGATTACCGAAAACTCAATGCAGGAACTAGGAAAGACTACTTCCCCTTACCATTCATTGATCAAATTCTAGAGAGAGCAGTGGGATACCCTTATTATTTCTTCCTAGATGGTTATTTTGGATACAACCAAATTGAGGTAGATGTGCTTGAACAAGAGAAGACGACTTTCACATGTCCTTTTGGTATGTTTGCCTACAAGCGTAAGCCATTCGGATTGTGTAATGCACCCGCGACCTTTCAAATTTGCATGTTAAGTCTCTTTAGCGACATGATTGAAAGAGGACTTGAAGTATTCATGGATGTCTTTATCGTTTTTGGCAAATCTTTTGATCATTGTTTAGCAAATCTTGAGAAGGTACTTGCCCAGTGTGTGGAAAAGAACTTGGTGCTGAATTGGGAAAAATGCCATTTTATGGTCACCGAGGGCATAGTTCTTGGCCACATTGTCTCATACAAAGGAATTGAAGTTGATAGAGACAAAATAGATGTCATAGTTGAGTTACACCCATTGAAATCACTAAAAGACGTGCGTTCTTTCTTAGGCCACGTGGGGTTTTATAGAAGATTTATTAAGGACTTTAGCGCCATCGCTAGGCCTTTGGAGTAACCTTATCATGAAGGATACCCCAAATGAGTGGAATAAAGCATGCCAATGTGCTTTTGAAAAATTTAAAATCATGCTTGTTTCCGCTCCCATCATGCAAGCTTCGGATTGGTCCCTACCATTTGAGCTCATGTATGATACAAGTGATTTCGCAATAGGGGTTGTTCTGGGCCAAAGGAAAGACAAAAAGGCTCATGTCATCTACTACGCTAGCCGAACTTTAACCGAACCAAAACTAAATTACTCCACCACGGATGCTAGCGGTCGTATTTGCTCTAGACAAGTTTCGTTCCTACCTCATCGATTCACCCATTACTTGTTTCACCGATCACGTGGCGCTTAAATACCTACTTGCAAAGAAAGATGCAAAGTCGTGCCTCATAAGGTGGATCCTTGTAAGGACATTTTTATCCGTTATCAATTTATATGTCATATGCCGCTACACCGTCGAAGAAGATCAAGATCACATTCACATCAAGACGGATCCGAATAATCAAGGTTCTTCAACAAACAGTCTCCACAAGGTAAACTTTGGTAAGGTTACGTTTTAGAGTACCTTAATAATACACTTAGAGTATTGGGATTATTTTCCATAAAATATTTTCTAACTATTGGAGCAGAGCTTTAAAAGTATTTATTAATTTTTTTTTGAATTCATATTATCTAAAGATTTTGTTCTCGGACACCTTTCTATAGAAAAATCATCACTAAATTAGAAAAAAATCAGAAAAATACAAAACTGGTGGCCACGCGTTCGTATCGAAATTATTTACAAACATGTCCTCATTTGATAGGTCGTTCAAACGAGATAGGATCTCGTTCAAACGACATCGTATGTCGTTCGAACGAGAAGAGTTATTTTCTGACATGTCACCGCCTTGATTTTTAGTATTTAAAGGGTGTCAGACTACTGAATTTCGTGTGGAGAAACAGTGGTTTCAAACAGAATACGATTTTGAGTGTTTTATTTTATTCTCCAACCTTTTGAGAGTTCAATCTCTTGTTTTTCAATTCAAAAAACATCCCAATCTGTAGTGAATTATTTTGGAACCCAGGATACATTCTTTCCATTGTTCAACTCTTTGTAGAGAGGATAAAACCTACACCGGACTGAGGTCAACATTAGGGAGTGTTGCGGTATTCCTGGGATAAATAATAGGATTGCGATTCTTGTGGGATAGCTGCGCGTGATCCACTGCTGATGACTGAGATCAACACCTGTGGGTATTCGTATGTCATATGTATTTTCATTATAATCCGATTTTAAACCTTTACTTTACAAATTATAGTGAAAATAAAAGGGTTTTGCCCTGCGGGGTACTTGGTGTTTCCGACCTTTGCATGCTTCTTGCTTTATGATTCCATATCACTTAGATGCATGTTCTAAGATTAAATTAAAACTTGGGTTTTATTAAATCTGATTTTGTTGACACGCAATTAAAATTGATTTATTTGAGAAGTCGCATTTATTCCGCTGTAGCGACTCTTTCAAATTGGTATCAGAGTGGGTATCGCTAAGTTATCGCATTTGATCCTATTTTTCGAAAATTGTGTTGAAAATTTAGTTTTTTTTTAATATGCGTTTTGGAGGATTTTGACGACTTTAGATGTCACTAGTCTGACGGAATTATTTGGATATCTCTTTTGAAATCCGCTTTTAAAACTCTCGTTAAAAAGAAAGAATCTGAGATATGTCTTTGTTGTAAAGGGATGGTCCATATCACAGATGAATGCCCCACCAAAGTTAGGGTGAGTTTTAGTAAACCAGTTGCCTATGTTGCCACCCTTAGCGAGAGTGACCCGAGTGAAGAAAATTTATGTGCAAGTAAGCGTGTCCTTCCAAACTGTGTGGATACTCTTGAGAATGATGATGATACTTCTCCACATGACTCAGCCACTGGTAGTGAATCCCATGAAAGTGAGGGTGATGGGAGTGAAGATGAGCATGACTTGCAAGCATCTTTCAATGAACTTTATACTGAATCGTAAAAAATTAAGAAAGATAATTTAAAATTGAAAGCTCAATTAAAAGAGCATGCTTTAAAAAATGATGATGTGTTAGTTGAAGATCTTAGGGCACGTGAAAATGTTTTGAGAGAGAAGCTTGAGTACGTCGGGGGAGAGAGAGATAGTCTTCGAAGGGTGATGAAGGCTATGAAAAAGGAACTTCTTGAGTTTGAGGATTCTAGGCGTTTGCTCGAGTCAAGGATACGTGAGCTAGAAGATTAATTAAAAGATTCGATTAAGGTGAAATTTGATTTGGTGTATAGGTCAGAAAAGCTTGATGAGATTTTAGGCACTGTTGAAATAAAAAAAAAAGGATATGGTGGGATTGGTTTTGACAAACATGTTGCACCCATTCCCACACGTGTGAGAGAGCCTCCTAGAATTGTTAAGAAAGAGGCACATAAGTTTGTTAGGAAAGAGACCCCTAGGAACATCATAAGAGAGCCTCTTAGGATCATTAGGAGAGAGCCACCAACGAAAATTCAGAGAGCGTCACCTAGGAATTTGAGGAGAGCACCACCTAGGAATTTGAGGAGAAGGCCGCCTTTAGGTAACCCTCATCGTCCGATTTACACTTGCACACATTGCGGTAGGTAAGGTCATCTTAGGCGTTTCTGCTATAAGGTTTTGAATGGACCTAGGAAAGATAAAGAAAGAGTCACACCGGTTCCTAAAACCTCCACACTCCGTTACACATCAATTTGGGTTAGGAAATCGGATTTAGAGGCTTATGGTCTTTTTGTGCACGACTCTCGGTTACTTTCCCGTGATTCACCCCATGTGAGATCTTTTGTATGATTGTGTTGACATTTATCGTACGCTTGTTGTGCTTTTTGATATATTCTTACTAGTGTTATGACTCACTTTGTTGTAGTTTACATTACTTTTCTTATATATGCTACTGTTTTGGACTCTGTCAGCACCTTCCAAGTATCTTTTTCTGGGATTTTATTTACTGGGCAACACTACATGACTTGGTCAAGCTAAAAAAATTGTCATCTTGTTCGAACGAGATGATGTCTCGCGCGAAGAAGCTATCGTTCGAACGACAACCTATTTCATTTGAGCGACCCCTGGAGATTTTTTTCTCTGTTTGCAGTACCCTGTGTTCATCTGCTTAGGTTTTTGGTACTTGTAAGGACATTGTCCTCATGTCCGAAATGTTTCATTTATTTATGTCGTACGCCGCTACATTTGGCACGTCACCTCACGATCTCACATAACGGCCTCTATCCGAATTCCGGGAATCAAGCATGCATTATCTCCACTTATATGTCCCTCATCTACATCAACGACTTCACGTTCCTTGATTGTAGGCTCGTAATGCAAGTAGAACGCAAGAGAAGTCAAATCAGTGAAACAAGGCATGATAGGGATGTTCAAGGGCAAATTAGTAATTTTACAGCCACCGTCCGGAGGAACGATCAACTGGAAAGTTGAAGAGCTTGCCGCAACAAAGATACTGGAAGAAACGGCACCTCAATCCGAGCTACGGTGAACAAGTTATGGCCCATTGAAAATGGAGATATGTTCATTGAAAATTCTGGGAATTTTTCTAAGTGTTTACGCACCTGTTCCCAGCACACTTTCCCGAACCCAGCTTGGAACCGGTTTGGGGGGGGGGGGGCGAACCGGTTCGCAGGGGTACCCGAACCGGTTCGGGGTACCTGTACGCTGGATAGAATTTCAGCAGTTTAAAATCGTGGGTCTCTTCATGTATTTCCCTATAAATACCAACTTCGGGAGAGTTGTTTTGCAAGACTTTAGGAGACGAATTTGAGAGTCCAAATACATCTAGTCTTCATATTTTTGAATCCCAAGACTCATGTTTTGATTCACAAATCCTTGCCAAATATTTGTGAATCCTTTTGCAACCCAAGAACACAACTTTGGTTTGTTCAACCCTTGTGGAGGAGATCGTTCTTCTTCTTCATTGCAGCCCTACTGGAAAGGGATAATTCCAGCCGCGACTACAAAATCCGATACCCGAGGGTAATTCTTAGTCAACTTGTATTTTCATTGTAATCCGATTGTAAGCCATTTTCTTACAAATTATAGTGAAAATAAATGGTTTTGCCCCTGAGGGGGATTTTTCCTTAATTGCATGTGTTTGAATGTTCTTGCGTAGATTATTAATTTATTCAATCACATACTGCTGCATGTTTAGGGTCTGTTTGTGTTAAAAGGGTTTTATATATAATTTGATCATTTGAACGCGAGCACACACGTCTTTCAGTACTACTGGTTGCTTCTAAATAGTTTTCATGTAGTTATTCTTAGTTTTCATGCTTATACTGCATTGCTCGTTTAATCACACCTGCTTTGACTGATGATTTATTTATGTGATTTATTTTTTACTAGCATAAGATGACTATTATGCTGATATTATTCCTATTGCTGGTTGTACTACTTTTGTCCTATACTTTTCAGAAGAAAAAAAAGATTTTCGGTTTGAAATTTTTTGAAAAAGACATAAAGATTTTTGTATTTTATTTTACACCATATATGAATGGGCACTTAGGATGACCAAGTCACATTTCATTCCATTTATCCATGTGACAATTTGATAGTGTTTTGAGATAATATATCATGTCATCCATGTGCTTTACAATGTTTGGAGTCATTGAGATGTAATTAGTTGTTACTTCCTACATGTTTGACTCTTTATGTCCTTTATTGCACACGTGCACGGATTTGTTTGATTATTGTACTTGTCTATCACATGTTGGTCGAGTGTTTTCATCTTAATCATGTCCTTAAAATGAACCAAGTGCAATAATACGAGAGTAATAAAAGTAGTGCGTGTAAAAACCATTGCCCGTGAGGAATTTGTTTAAATTTGAAAAAATGATGAGTGACACGGGAAAGGGATACAAGTGAATAACTATCACATCGTGAAATCCGTCATTTGAAAATAGCCCGCACAATAAATTAAGGCAATAAAAAGATGAAATGTGCTAAAATTTGGGCCAATAGGTTTTCTCTAACTTGAGAATTTAGTACCTCATTAGATATAAAAAATATTTTATTATATATGATGGAGTTTGGTTGAAAAGTAATCAATGGGTTTGCACGTCCTTTGAAAAGTTCTCGAAACGGCACTAAAAAGTTTTGGACGCTATTGGTGTGAAAATCACTTAGGCTTTGATTTGTTGATATGATTTAGTCGATATCATCTAAATTCAACAATTTTACAGGTAAGGATATTTTTTATGTTCAATCGATAGGAGTACACTTATACATCGTGCACATATGCTTGAATGAGCTTTATTACCTATTGAATTTTTTCACACACATTCATTCCATATCCCCGATTTGTTTATCTTAGTAAAAAATCATGGTGTGTGATTTTTGTAAAATTATTTTTACATTTTTGTATGAAAATATTGAAAAATTCAAAAATACTCTGTTTGCTTTATTTCTCGTGACACCCCAATTTGCTTTGTTGTGTTTATTCTTTCCTTGTCTATTTCGGATAAATAAAAAGGGGGAGAATAAATTATGACTTTATGGGGAGAGTTTTTGAATTATGGGGGAGATTTGAGATTTTATATATGTTTTGATTTGACTTTATGTTTATCTCATTTCAAACTCGATATGTCACGAAGGTATTTGGTTTGTCTCATGTGTATCGGTACAAAGTTGGAAATTAGTGGATTGCACACCCTGATGAGAAAAGCTTTGAGGTTTGAAGTTTGTTGAAGATTGAAAAAGTTTGAAGACTTTCCATTTACCTTTTCAGTTTTGGGTTCATGGGAGGGTAGATTTGTATAGGTCATATTTTGATTGATAATTCAGATATTTTTATTTTGTATCGGCATAGACATAGGGGGAGATTTGTATGGACATTTTTGTCTGTTATCAATTTATATGTCGTATACCGCTACACCGTCGAAGACGATCAAGATCACATTCACATCAAGACGGATCCGAATAATCAAGGTTCTTCAACAAACAGTCTCCGCAAGGTTAACTTTGGTAATGTTATGTTTTAGAGTACCTTAATAATACACTTAGAGTATTGGGATTATTTTTCATAAAATATTTTCTAAGTGTTGGAGCGGATCTTTAAAAGTTTTTATTAATTTTTTTTTTAATTCATACTATCTAAAGATTTTGTTCTCGGACACCTTTCTGTAGAAAAAAACATAACTAAATCAAAAAAAATCAGAAAAATACAAAACTGGCGGCCACGCGTTCGTATCGAAATTATCTACAATCATGGCTTTATTTGATAGGTCGTTCAAATGAGATAGGATCTCATTCAAACGACATCGTATGTCGTTCGAATGAGAAGGGTTGTTTTCTGTCACGTCAACGCCTTGATTTTTAGTATTTAAAGGGTGTCAGACTATTGGATTTCGTGTGGAGAAACACTGGTTTCAAACAGAATACGATTTTGAGTGTTTTACTTTATTCTCCAACCTTTTGAGAGTTCAATCTCTTGTTTTTCAATTCACAAAACATCCCAATCTTTAATGAATTATTTTGGAACCCAAGATATAATCTTGTTATTGTTCAACTCTTTGTAGAGAGGATAAAACCTACATCGGACTGAGGTCAACATTAGGGAGTGCTGCGGTATTCCTGGGCTGAAGAGTAGGACTATGGTTCTTATGGGATAGTTGCGCGTGATCCACTACTGACAACTGCGACCGACACCTGTGGGTATTCGTATGTCATTTGTATTTTCATTATAATCCGATTGTAAACCGTTACTTTACAAATTATAGTGAAAATAAAAGGTTTTTGCCCTGTGGGGATTTTTTCCTTAACTTGGTGTTTTCAACATTTGCATGCTTCTTTCTTTATGATTCCATATCACTTAGATGCATGTTCTTGTTAGAGAAATAGACTAAAACCATGCTTTATGTAATAATTTTAGTTATGGAATTATAATTATAATAAAATCAATTATTCCTATTTTAATGAGAATCATGTATAGACATAATGTTTGCAGTATTTTATATATTGTCGGTGTCTTTTATTCTACTCAGTAGGTGTTCTGGTGTGTAGAGTAACACTTACACACAAAGGATCAGATCACCAGTTCTTGTGGAATATAAGTTGTATCATTCACAATATTAGATGGAACTGGACACACCATCAGTAGGACCTTAGCACAATATTTTCGTAAGTCTATCTTGATTACAGGAAACTGTATAGTTTCAACTTATTGTGTTAGTATACTTTGTGTGTATTGAACGGGACCAATTTGAGGTTATTGTTTTTATACTGATTTTATAAGATAATGTACACCTCATGATTATTAGGTTTACTTAAGGCTCTTAATTCGGATATGATGCACTATTTATTTATTTATTACTTTGACTTATCCGGTGAGATTCATTATTGGATCAATAACCTTGATAAATTGGGTAATTGTGATTAATGTATGGTGAAAGTCTTTTATGCATGGAATCCACATCGCGATATAGATATTGGTGATACGCCCATTGAGATACTTATAATTTTTGTATGTGTCAAACCCTACAGGTGGATTATATTAATCCGACACTTCAAATAAGTTAAGTAGGATCGCTCAAGGACTTGAAGAAGTTAATCAAATAAATTATCAGTAATTTATTTTATCTGTAACCTTAATGTGGGGATAATTAAGTAATTAACAATGAGGAGCTCGAAATATAATTTTGAGTTAAGGAGTGGAGTTACAATTATAATTATTTAGTGGAATTAATTATAATTAATTGATTATATATGCACCTAAGTCTCATTCTTTCATAACCTATCCGTCACTCTTGGATACTCATAAGACACGATTTCAGACTGGTGAAAAAGTGAGGCAGTAGGGAAGAAAGCGGAGACAAGAAGGTGGTCACGAAATAGGAGCCCACACTCTACTCGTGGTTGTCCATATCAGGCATACAGTAGAAGACTATGAGGTGAGTCGAGCCATCACACATTCTATTCGTGCAAAGAAGAGATCAAATCAAATTCATCTTGAAAGGTAAATCCTGATTTCGCTTTGTAGTATTTCACGCATGTGTAATTTGTTTTGTAATTCGATCTATACGCGTTATTTAATAGACCCTTTGACTTTCGCTCCAATAGTTCTACGATTAAATTAAAACTTGGGTTTTATTAAATCTGATTTTGTTGACACACAATTAAAATTGATTTATTTGAGAAGTCGTATTTATTCCACTATAGCGTCTCTTTCAGTCCTGCTCCTACAAGAGTTTAATCTCTTCATTAAAGACAAGAAGGAGTAGAAAATGTCATGTCCGATCACTTATCCCGTCTTTCATCCGACATACCTAGAGATCCTATACCCATAGATGAATATTTCCTAGATGAATAACTCTTTTCCACCTCATCTCTCCCCTGGTTTGCGGACATAGTCAACTATCTTATCACGGGAGTCGTCCCACCCGAGTGGACAGCGCAAGAGAAGAAGAGGTTCATTAATTATTCACGAATGTTTTTCTATGACGATCCATTCCTTTTCAAATATTGCGCAGACCAAATCATCCGACGGTGTGTACCGGATGATGAAATACCCGAAGTCATCCAAATCTATCATTCGAAAGCATGTGGAGGCCATTTTTCGATGAAAAGACGCCCACTAAAATCCTCCAAAGTGGCCTTTACTGGCGCACACTTTTTCGGGATGTGACCAATAGTTGCAAATCATGCGATAGGTGTCAATAGATGGGGGCTATTACCCGACGAGACATGATGCCATTAACTCCCATACTCATTATTAATATTTTTGACTACCGGGGTATTGACTTCATGGGTCCCTTTCCCTCATCTTTTGGATACCAATACATCCTTGTTGCAATAGACTACGTTTCTAAATAGGTGGAAGCTATATCTACCAAAACAAATGACAATAAAGTGGTGACACATTTCTTGCAGGAACATATACTTTCTCGCTTCGGTGCTCCAAAAGCCATAATTAATGATAATGGAACGCATATTTGCAACAGGCCATTTGAGAAGCTTATGAGAAAGTATGGCATCGTTCACAAGGTTGGAACGACCTATCACCCACAAACGAATGGGCAGGCCGATGTAATACCCCGTAATTTTAATGACTTTTAAAATGGGTTATATTTTAAATCAATGGATTAATTGGATTTTATTTATAAATTAATTCATTTGGGTTTTATCTGAATTGTGGATATTAATATGAATGATTCTGAATATTACTTAAATATATTTAGGTAATATATGAATATGATGTTATTGATATGACTGTGTGATATTAATTCGGTAATTTAAATTTTTAGTCGGACGCGGTATGAGACGTGTCGGGACTAATTTGTTAATTAAAAAGGAAACTTATTTTTACATCAACCTTATAGTCGTTTCGACTGCGTTGTTGCATCCGGAAGGGTTGTAATAGTCAGAAAAGTCTATTTGGATGTTGTTTTGGGTCTCGGGTCATTTGGAAATGAAAAGACAACCAAAAAGGGCATTTTGGTCATTTTTACTAGGGGATGAATAGTGATTTCGGATTTTGTCTTATTATAAATATTTGGAGATTAGTTGTACGTGTGTTCATTCATCTCTTCTACACAAAATTGAGAGGTCACCTTGTGAGAGAGAGTGAAAGGTTGCTTGGGAGAAGAGAAGCTTACTTGGAAAGGAGGAGAAACAAGGGTCAAAGGTCACCACCACCAACCACCACCGGAAGTGACCAGAGAAGGGGAGAACCACCTGAGATGCATCACCCCCAAGGGATCAGACCTTCATTAGAGGCAAGTATTTGATCATTGCAATCTAGTTAGTAAATTGTCCATGTTAGGATAGTTATTAAAAAAATGAGATTTTACATGTTTGGAAGATAAGGATAGAGTTGCTAATTGATTTCTGGAAAATAAAAATATTAGGAATTAAACTCATGTTGTAGGTAGATAGTAATCCACAAAATAATCATTAAGTTGTTGAAGAAATTATGAGAATCATTGGTGTGTTCTTGAAGATATCATGTATAATATTTTTTGGAAAAAGAGGATAAATATATGCTTTTAATTCAAACTCTTGCTGACCCTAGGAGGTTAGGAATGATTTATAACCTGTTAGGAGTTGATGGATATTGATGATGAGATTTTGGGTGTTGAATCTTAGAGGTTTTTAGGTTCAAAAATGGTGAACAACGCTGAAATTTGTTGAAGAAGACGAACAGTGACATCTCGCGCGAAGTCGTTCGAGCGAGATGGCATCTCGCGCGAAGTCGCTCAAACGACACGTGGAAGTCGTTCCAACGACAACCCTTCTGGTTCGAGCGACAGAGGGAAGTTTTTTGGATTTTCTCAAAGTCCAGTTTTGAGTTTATTGGTTTATTGGAGTGACAGAAACTACCAAATAGTAAATTCAAATAGGAAAGCATTTTGGGAAAAGTATGTGAGAATTCATACGTTAATTATTTCGGTATAGAGAGAATGTACCTTAGATATAATGAGACTTAGGGAAGATCAGTAAGCCCTAGATAAGAACCGAATTAATGTGATTGGGATTTAATTGATGAGAATTATGATAATTAAATTTGAAAGAAATTTCGGTTGCTAGATGCATGTGTTGGATTCTAATTTGTATGCATGAGGATTAAGGATAGGTCCAGTAGGGGAAATTTAATGTATCACCTGGGCATCCTTAGATTTACAAGAGGGTTTAATCCTAGGTGAAAGAAGATGCGTTTATAAGAGATTAGAAACAATCGGTTATAACCCTAAGGAGGGTTTAATTCGTAGTAATTTGGGAGATAAGATGTTATGGACCAGTAGGATATTAGTGATTTCTTACAGAATAAAGATATTGAGGAAAAACCTATTTAAACCTTGAGTAATGAGTGAGACTTTGGAATAATTAAATTAAAGAAGTAAAGTCATAATATTTTAATACGTAGGATTTAAGAGATATAATGCTACGTATTGGAATTATCTTATGGTAGTGTGATTACCTTGTTGATATTATATCTATAGGTAGATGATAATGCCTATTTGATTGATTAATAATTTATGTGTATGACATACCTAGCTTACTTGCTATCGACGGGAGGTTTGCGCGTGAGGGAAGTCATATCCTGATGAATCCATGGGATTTTGATTTTTCGCTCGAGAACATAGGTCTATGAAAGACTTATCGGGGAGTTGATAAGTCCGCTGACTATGGGAACGTAGGTATGTGCGTGTCCCGTGGGTATGATAACTATGTTCGCCTCCAATGATTGTGTTGATGTTTGGGGTTCGAGGAATCCTTATCGAACCTTTAGTCCCCTATTCGGCGACTAGCGATACTGGGACGTGATAGCAGAGTAATGCATGCACCGCAGCTGTGTCTCAGGGTGTCGTATTATATATGTATATATATATATATATATATATATATATATATATAATGAATTAAATGTATGTGTAGATTGTGGTTAAATCAATCTACTGTGTGATAATTGTAGAAAACGATGAATAGAGAAAAAGAATTGAATTGAGTTAATGAATATTTATTCTTATAGATTTGAAAAGCTTAATTCATATTAATGAGAAATGTATAAGAATGATTACACTACGTATGGTATGGGACATACGGGGTTATGATATGGGATGGAATCATATTATGGAAACTGGTTAGGAGGAACCATTAACTAGGAGGTTAATAGGAAACGTTAAGCGTGCACTCTAGATGAGAGGTGAGAATATCAAGTGAGAGTTTGGATACAAACATGTATATAATAAATTCTTTATTGCACTTGTTAAATACTTATTGTTTTCAAAATCATTTTACATCGGGCTCTGACCCATTTCATTGCATATTCTCTTTTCTATTGTACCTTCTATATCAGGTGTCCAGCAGCAGGGACGCCAACCTTAGGGGATTATGACGAGCTATGGAGTATTTCTTAGATGCCTATCTTCATTTGATTCACAGTATTCTGTTATATAGGGCATGTCGCCCGGAGGAATTCAGTTATCTCCTTTCTATCTGAGTCATATAGTCTTGTACTCGTGTCATTTTAATACTTTTGTTATTGTTGGGATTACTGTATTGGATTAATTATGTGGGAATGTTTATTCTAATTACATTTAAATTCTTTTGAGTTATCTGTTCAGTTTTTATTGTGATAGAAAAATGTGCAGTGTTATTCGTAAACTAAAAATGATTTTTTTTGAATTAAAATTTGGAAAGTTTGTAACACCAGCTTAATTGGGTATTGGGTGATTTGTAAATGTTTTCTGCAGTGATGCTGAGAAAGAGCCAACTGTATATTCTGTTTTAATTTGGTATGGGACTGGCCACCCGGTATTTAATTAGACGGGGTGTTACAGCCGAGTTGGAGAATCGAGAAATCAAGAACATCCTCGAGAAGACCATCGATCATAACCAGAAAGATTAGTCCCTTTGATTGAATGATTCGCTATGGGCCTATCGTATCGCATACAAGAATCCACTCAAAATGTCCCCGTTCCGCTTTGTGTATGGCAAGCCTTGACCTCTTCCCGTCGAGTTAGAACAAAAAGTGTACTGGGCCATTAAGAGGTTGAACTATGACATAGACAAAGTCAGTGAAGCTCACAAGCTTTAGTTAAATGAGTTAGAGGAGATACGCAATGACGCATATGAAAATGCTAAAAGATCCAACGAAAGGGTGAAGCTCGCACACGATAAGATTATTCGACACAAAGAGTTTCTTCCAGAGTAAAACGTGCTTCTCTACAACTCTCAGCTTCATCTATTTTTGGGTAAGTTGCGGTCTCGGTGGACTGGCCCATTCATTGTAAAGAACATATTCCCCCACGGAGTTATGGAATTGGAAGATTCAAAGTGGGAAGTACGTTCAAAGTTAACGGACAATACCTAAAGTTGTATTGGAGGCGTGCGTAGAAGAAATCGACACCATTTGGTCGTCGGACCCCGTCTATGGGGTTGAGTGAGATTTAACAGAGAGGTCGCCCCACCCCCGATGCATATGGGGTGAAATCTTGTGTATAGTAGCTGTGATTGAGTTAGGGTCGTTAGAGTTCGTAGGTTTGAGTTTTGAAAGGTTAAGGGTAGACCCGTAAGCATCCATCTCGAGAGAGCATCTGCCGTCAAATTTAAGTTTTTGGAAGGTTTTAGGATTGATCGTGAAGAAAAATGAGTGAGGGAACTTTCTAGTTCAGAGAGGAGAGCACCCCAGAGCTTTAGGGGATTTTAGAAAAATCGGGAACCCAGACCGGTCCGGTAGGGAGAAATTCAAAAAAATAAAAAATAAAAGGCACGGACCGATCCGGTCCTGGACACATGGACCGGTCCGGTACCTCTAACTCTTAAATTCCCAAGGTTCATCCTCCCCAATCCACCCATCTCCCTCCATTTTGTCTCACGCCACTTCCCAACCCTTTTTTGCCCCCCAAAACATCCCCCATTTCCCTCGAAAAACATTTCCTCCAAAACCCAAACCCTCCCCTTACCCCCCACCTATAAATACACACCCATACCACTCCTTTTTTTCACCACAACTTTCCATCACCCAACTCTCTTCCTCTCCATTCCAACCTCTACTTTCTCCACCATCCTTCCTTCATGGCCAACCAAACACCACCAGAAAAATACAACTCCATGATCATTGCCGAAAATAGGCCAAACTTATTCCGTTCCTATAAGGAGCAAAGATCGTGTCACCGGTTCTTCACTCACTCCCGCATCTTGCACATAGAGAGGAAAGTTATTTGGAGCGTGCTACCCCAAAGTGTCACCAACGTATTCATCGCAAAGGAGTGGTGTCGCTTCCTCAATGAACCATACGGGGTAGTGTTGGCAAACGAAGTGCGATCCTTTTACGGGTCCCTCGTACGCACCGATAATTTTCTGGTTGAGGCGTACATTGACCAGACCCGCATACTGTTCTCTCTAGACATCCTCATGCGCAAATTGGCAGAAAAGGATGTACCGTATCCATCCCCATACAAATATCCCAACAACCTCCCATCCCTTTCCGAGGATATCTGCATTTCACGTATCGCCCCTGGCGAACATTGGTGTGGTCAAACTTTTCATGTGGGCCAAATGGACGACAAAGCGCACATCACTTTCCAAATCGTTTGCACCAATATTCTCCAAATATCAAATGACTCCATCATGTACCCTAGGCAAGCAACCCTTGTCTATCACCTCTATGACCCAAACTCCACCATACACTTGGCACGCATAATGTACAAAGACATTTTCCATGCAAACCTAGACGAGAAGGGTACTGCCCCGCTCCCTTATGCCCGGATAATCTCATCCATTCTCGCCAACGCCGGCATAGCCCCACCCATCAGGTTTCCTCGCCATCCTAATCCTTTTGGGCAGGTCACCCGTAATAAGAGCGTGACGCAAAGGGCGATTTTCCTAACTAGGAACGCACCAGATGATAGTGATGACATCGATGAGGAAGAGTCGAGTGACAAGTCCGAGGCAGAGGAGGTGGTGGTTGATGTCATGATGGGAGAAGAGGAAGAAGAGTACAATAATGAGGCGGATGCAGATTTTAAACCCCCTAATGCCGAGCTTACGAACCGTATTTCGACGTTGGAAGCCAACTTTGCAGCTTTTCGGACTGACTACCAACGTGACATGAGAATGTCAAATCGGCCTCAAGCTGAGATGTACCAGCGAGTCATGGGTGCACTGCCACCGAATTATTTTTATGACCCCTATGATCCGAACCCGCCGAGCAGCTCTAACCCACCGCCCCAGTGAAGCTCATACATGATGATTTCTGTTTGTTTTTTGTTGGTGTGGTTGTTTGTGTGTTTTGGGAATATTTGTAATTGCTGGTTGTTATGTTCATTATATCTGCTAATTGTAGTTGTCTTGGTTTTTAACATCTTGTAACATAGTTCTGCGTATATATAAAATTCTGCATTTTCCTTATTTGCTTGTTTTATTCATTCGCACTTTTTATTCGCTCTTAGTTAGATTTTCGTCCTTTTTTCTGGAGGACAATGCTAAAGTCTAAGTTAGTGAGGGTACAAGTGCGTATTTCTAAAACTTCACAAATCTTCAAAATGCAAATTTTTCAAAAATACCCAAAAAAATCAGAAAATTTTCAAAAAATAAAAATAAAAAAAGAAGCCAAAAATATGTTTCTTCAAAATAAATAAAAAATTAGAATTTAAATTTTTCAAAAATATCACCAAAATTTTATTTAAAGTCTCAAATTTTGTAAAAACCCGAATGAACAAAGCCAAAATTGATTAAAGATGGAAATTGAGCGTGAATTGACGACTTAGCGAATAAGTGTGGAGATTATTAACCCAGTGAGATTTCAAGCCTATCCATTTTTTTTTTGAGAAATTAGAATCAATCCGAGTTAATGATTAACTCAAAGTTCATTTTAGAGGTTAAAATAAGTTGTCGGGGATCTCAATTCCTTTATTCGATCGGTTATGGGAAATAGAACATTGACTTGAAAAATGAGCTGAATAAATCTCTAAATTTAATTCATCTCGAGACGCATATGGTAACACAATTAGTAATTTGGGCAATTAAGTAGGCCCTTGATTGTCACCCAAAAAGATTGCCCAGAATAAGTCGTGAAAAAGTACCCCTTTTAGCAACCCAATTTGAGTCGAATAAATTTTTTTCTTTTCGTTTGACAACCCGAAAAAACTCGAATAGCCCGGAATTATGAAAAATTGAAAACGTCAGAATTTAAGTCCGAAAAGTGCAACAAAAAGGGGTAAGAAAAATAGAAAATGCTCAACAAAAATAGCAAGAAAAGAAAAATGTGAAATTAGAAAAAAAAAAGAGGAGAAAATGAGTAGAAGCCCGAAAAAGCACAAAAGGACATCATAAAGAAAAAATTTCAATTCCAAAGTCCCCAACCATTGTCAATTTTACCCAATACACTTTAAGCCCAAAAAAGTCCTAACCGAGTCTGAATTACGAAATTGGTTACCACGTGGAGAGTTAAGGCACAAAAGATAATAAAAAAGATTAAATGTATGAAATAGAGATGATGTTTTCGGTTTCCCTATAATCATCTAATGACGAGATCCTTCCCACCCCTAATAGTCCGTCTTTCATAATGGTTTGCGTGAACTTGTGTTCCATTACATTTACTCTTATAAATCACGCATACCGGGAGAATAAGCCATATTTCGAGTGATTCATTTGTGAGAGTATCTCGTGATCATTTGAATCAAAACGAATTTTTGGAAAGTACCAAAATGATCAATCGGTGGAAATCCACGGTTTAATTTTTGGCCTCGCACACGCACACAACAAATTGAGACTTACGCATACAAATTTACGGTGACTATTTTCCCGAAAGTTTAAATCGAATAATTTTAAAGTATTTTGAATTTCTTTGAGTCAACGAATTTTCTGGGTATATTCACTGCAAACCCTCACGAGACACAACTCGTCCTACTAGGGTAACCTAGAGGTTTAAAGGCTTGTTGCATACGCTAAATGCAATTGCTTGCCCATGAAAGTGGTATTCTATCCTAATAAAATAGTTTTCAAGAGTTGAGCTGTAGTTGAATTATTTTACATTGCTCGGGACATGCCAAGTTCTAAGTTAGGTGGGTTTAATTAGGCATAAATTCTTGTGAAATTATCCCTCAATTTAGTATCTTTTAGCACCTCGAATAATGTAATTCATCTTTATTTATCTCATTTATATGCCACTGACCTTTCTACATAGTATCTCGAGTTTTGTGCCTTTTCATGATATTTATAGGTATTTATTGCTAAGTAAAGAGAGGAAAAAGCCAAAGCAGAGATTGAATCGAGGAAGAAAATTTAAAAGGGCAAAAGCGTAATTTTCAACAGGAATCTGGACGAGAACCCAAAATGAAAGTTGAAGACCTCGAGTCTACAAATGCATAGGAAGAAACGACGTCCAAGTTCGAGTTCCGAGCAGAAATTACGACGTTCTAAAGATGAGAGATAATGAAGAGAAAATCAGGAGAAATTGAAGAGAAATCGAATCAAATACCGGATCGATCCTATTTCTAATGAAAAAGGATCGATCCGGACTCTCAGAAGTCACTGAAAAAATTCACTAACTGGACCGATCCCATTTCCAACAAAAAAGGAAAGATCTGGACTCTTGTAATCTTACTGAAAAATTTAGGATGTCGGACCGATCCGATGTAGAAGATAGATAGCCCGGTCCGAATTTTAAACCAGACCGAACCGAACGACCCCGACGGACCGGTCCGGTGAAGATAAATCCTGACTTTTTTGTTCCGATTTTAGAGTTTGATTCAGCTACAATTCCTAATTTTCATGATGTATTGGAAGTACAGTTATTGTTAGACTGGGAAGGAGGTTTGAATAATTAATTTGAGGAGGGAGATTTTTAGAGAGAAGAAGCTCTCTCCCGTGTATTGAAAACCCAAGTTTGAAGATTAATTGCAAGATTCAGATTTGATTTCCAAATTCATTGAATGAAAGTAATTTCATTTCATTCGAATTTATCTCTTCTTATTTATTTAATTAATCCTCAATTCTTAGTTGCAATCTCAAAATAAAAATTGTTCTTGTCGATCTCTTCCAGAGCAGTCATGATTTCAATTATTTCTAAAATTGTTGTTTTTACTCATTTAATCATGTCTAGATAGACTTTTAAGGGTTGGGATGCATTAAGCCCACCCGATGTAATTTATCATAGTTGGAAATAGATTTTGAATTGAATCATAAAGGAATCGTGTTGTGTAACTATCGCAACCATCATAGGACTTATGATCTCGTTTGCCCTAGGTAACCGAGATGCTTAAGAGTGCGACGTGCGTGTAGTTAATATGACACCGCTTTATTCTTACCTTTGATTTCGTATAATACGGGCTAAGTACCTTCATATACGTAATGCTTAGGATTAATAAGGTCCGGGTTCATTTAAGATTTTAATTCTGAAATCTAGTATCCTACGAGGTGAATTACTAGGGTGTGGGGGATTGTAACCCAACCTATTGTTCTCACTTGCAGTTAGGTTTGTTATACACTTGCCATCTCTCATATATTAATTAGCGTAGTTGCATTGCATTAGCTCTTAATTTAGTTAGTCGTTAATTTAAATCCACATTTAGGTTGTAGTAAATCTCTCAGTCAAAGCATATTTTTATCTCTTTTAGAGTCGGGTTAGGTTTCTCTGTCTTTCCAAACGTTGTTATGATTTTCTCATCCTATATCCATGAGGATTCGACCCCAACTTACCGGCATTATTAATTGAGCGACAGGCTTGCACTTGATCCTATATAGCACGCACTTTAGACATTTTTTAAGTCGCGTCAGTATGCTAGTCTGAGTCATAATTGAAGTGCCAAAATCCTTTTCGAATATTGTGTCCCATGATTATGCGTGAGGATTCAAACAGAGATGGTACACTCCCAACCCGTCATTTCACCTTTGATCTTCTGCTTACCAACAAATCTTCAGAGCTTCATTTCTTTTTGGTGAGGTTTTTTTTCCTTTACTCAGTTTTTGAGTAGTTAAATAATAACTTGTCTGATCACCTAATTTTTCCTTTCGACGTTGTCCTGTAGTTTGTGGCCAAGTTTGCCACTCTTTTGGACAGTCAGGCCACTAGTCCAAAAAGAATGTTGAATCGGTTGAGGCCCTTTAAAAGTCTCGAGAGGCCATGGTGCAGGCCCAACAAGACTTTAACCAGGAAAGGAAGACCACTGCTGATACCATGACCAATTTGAGGACCATTTACAAGCTATTAAAGGTAGAAAAAGAGCTGGCAGAAGCAGAGACTCAGCGATTGATCACTGAAGCGAGTCATTTCCCTGCTCTTTAGGACTCCCACTTCAAGAAAGTTTGGTTCGAGGCATATGAAGATGCAAAGATCTAGATTATCTATGTTCGAAATGCGAGCTTCAAGAAGGGTTGGAACCAGGCCTTGGTGGAGGCTGAGGTCCCTTAAGGGTTTGTACTGTTTGGTCGGTATGACCTAGGTCCCCCTCCTGTGGTCGACGAGGAGCCAACTGGAAAGGAGAAGAAAGGGGACTCCAAAAAAAAGGAGGTTGACTCTAAAGGGAAAGAGGTGGCCGCCCAAAAGGAGGAGGCAACATCTAAAGGAAAGGAGCCTGAGGTAGTGGAGAAGGTGAAAAAATAAAGCCCGTAGTCCTAGGGTTTTTTATTTTATTTTTTTGCTCGTACCTCGTATTCCTTTTTTCTTTTTTCTTGGAATGTAACGGCTCTGCCTGATGATACGAAAAATCAGACACATGTTGCTCTTAAACATCATATCAAGTGTAGAATAAATGTAAAGCAAGCAATAAAGAAAGGAACACAAAATATAGAGTGGTTCAGCTATCACTACACCAAAATGGCCAAATTATCACCTTTCAGCTGGCCACCCTTGTCACGGTCATTGACCGTGACAAGACCGCAACAAAGTATTATCACGGTCATTGACCGTGACAATCCTTATAATATTGTCACGGTCAATGACCGTGACACGACCGTGACAATTTATACAGCAAAAAAGCCCTACGCTTTCTTTTTTTTCCCACCGATTTTGGTTTTTCCCTCTCTTTCTCCCTCTAAGCGATTTCGAGGTCTCTCTCTCTCTCTCTCTCTCTCTAAGGTATGTTTTTTCCTCTCTTTCTCTTTCATTTCTATATGTGTGTGTATGTGTGTGTATATATGTGTGTATATGTATGTGTATATGTGTGTGTATATATGTGTGTGGTGGTGTGTGGTGGGGGAGGGGGCAGGGGGTAGTTGGGGTGGGGGTGGGCTATGTGTGTACGTGTGTGTGTGTGTAGGTGTGGTGGGGGTGGTGTGAGGGGGGCAGGGGGTGGGGTGGGGGGAGAGGGGCAAGGGGTGGGGTGGGATGTGTGTGTGTGTGTGTGTAGCGGGGTGGTGGGTGTGTGTGTGTGTGTGTGGTGGGGAAATCTTAACAATTGTATAGCTTTAATTGTAATTTTAATTATATAGTTTTAGATGAAAGTAAATTAATAATTAGTGCCCATTTCATATGAAAGTAGGATTGCCCCTCATTGTAAATTAGTAAATTAATAATTGTTTACTTTAATTGTTAGTTTAATTGATGAAATGAATTAATTGAGTAGATGAATTAGAAGGAGTACAGGATACACATTTTTTGTTGACATTGTTGTTGGCTTATAGTGGATCGATGTTGGGTTGGTTAACAGTGAAAGTGGCATTACCACTGGATTATTGTCCATATGAGGGTGAGATTTTTTAACTTTTTTTGAAAATTACTTTGTATATCAAACAATATATAATTATTAATAATTATTGGATTATTGTCCATACGGGGGTTGGCCAATGTGGGTTTTTAGGTGTATCTGGTGGGTATTCTTTAGTGGTTAATTCTAGATATTATTAATAAAGATAAGTAGGGATCTTTTGGTATGGCTGAAAATGGCTATGCTATTAATAATTATTGTGTGTGTGGTGGGGGGCAGGGGGTGGTGTGTGTGCGTGTGCGTGTGTGTGGTGGGGGAGGGGTGGGGCAAGGTGGGGGAAGGGGGGAGGGATGGGGGGTGGGCGGTGGGTAGGGGTGGGGGGCTGCGTGTGTGTCTATGTGTGTGTATGTGCGTAGTGTCCCTTATAAAAGAATTGATTGATTATTAATTCTTTTAGTAAATTAATATATGATTGCCCCTTATTATAAATTAGTAAATTAATATATGATTAATTATGAAAGTAGGATTGTCCCTCATTGTAAATTAGTAAATTAATAATTGTATACTTTAATTGTTAGTTTAATTGATGAAAATAATTATTTTGTGTGTGGTGGGGGACAGGGGGTGGTGTGTGTGCGTGTACGTGTGTGTGTACGTATACGTGTACGTGTACGTGTACATGTACATATTTGCATGTCTTCTTCTAAATTTTTTTTATCTGTACTAATAACATTTTTTACAGCAAATGTCTCCTTCAGGTATTAAGGCGAGGATGATGATGCTGGTTATGATGATGTCGTCTGGGCTCGGTGGTAGCAGAGGCGACGAGGGCTCCTTGGCCCCTAGGCTCCCCAAATATGGCAAATTTGGGATTACTATCGAGAACAAGTCGGAGCTATTAGTGAGATCCCTCGAGCTGGTAAAGACGGTCATCGGCCCGGGGTATATGAGTTGGAAGGAGGTGCCATATGAGCTCAAGTTAGCTGTTTGGACGGCACTACAGGTAATATATTTATATTTATATTTGTATTTATATTTATATGAATATTTCAATTTCAATTTCGATTTCAATTTCATTTTATATTTATATTTATTCGCAACTAACATTGTATTTGTTGGATAGGAACAATTCAACTTGGATCCAAAGCTACACGATTCCGTCTTGGAGCAGTTGAGGGAGCAACACAAGACGTGGAAGAAAAATATGCGGACACGGTACTTTGGGAAAACACGAGAGTCCATTATCCAAAGGCATGAGTCCGTCCCACCGAAGGAGCTGATCTCATTGGTACAATGGCAAAAGTTCATTGACAATGAGATCGGGGAGTGACAATTGGCATCTCGCCAATCGAGGAGGGAAAATCGAGCAAAAAATACGGACGTGCACTACTCCAGCCGGACGTCTTATGCCGAGGTGGAGCATAGGATGATGGTAAGATATAATTTTTCTATAACTACAAAAATATATTATTCTGCATTATTTTACTTTGCGGGGCCGATACTAATTTTACTTTATTTTATTTCAAGGATAGGGAGTGGCCCTGGGGGTAAGCCACATAGGCTCGATACTTATGTGGCTCTTCGAACGAAGAAGGGAAGGACAAGGAGGTATCCCCGAGCGTTGCGGCCACAATTGTAAGTAATCCGACAGTTTACTTTTTGTTAATTACGGTATAATTTTTTAGTTTACTTATTTTACTAATCAAGTGCTTTTTGTCGTTTTAGGCAAAGCTTAAGGAAGTACATGAATCGCAGTCTGATGCTGACAAGGAATCTTTGTCCACAGACGCACTCAGCCAAGTGCTTGGCTCTGATCGCAAGGGGAGGACAAGGGGGGTGACCCCGCGGGTGGCCAAATCTAGGATCATCAGATTGGAGACGAACGACACCGGGTTGGCTCGAACGGTGGATTCACATGACACGAAGCTGTCCCGTTTGGAGGCAAAGGTCCAAGATATGTTCTCATTCATGAAGAGTACGTTAGGCAAAGATCGTAAGAGGAAAGGGAAGGAGAAGGAGGTGGAGGACGAGGTGCGGGAGGACGAGGTGCAGGATGATGAGGTGCAGGATGACGAGGATGTGGACCTTGCTGCTTCATCAACGACACGTGCGTACTTTGATGATCCACTTCCCTATTTGGCTCCCTTTAACAGATCGATGTCGACACTTGGTTGGCTGAGCGTGTTCATATTGGACATATTTGATGGACAGCGGATAGGGCGGGGGTGAGGGACCCGAATATCATCCAGGGTGGAATAGTTCATGGACGTGAGCTTCAAGAGATCGAGTCCAAAGTGCTCGTCACAAATGTGATACCCGGGAAGGAGAACTCCGTATTGTGGTTGCGTGAACAATGCGGCATGATGTATATTAGTGGGTGTGTCAATTCGTATATCGTGTGTCCCACTCACCTCCTCACATTTACCCCAGACATGTAGTGACATTATTTTTAAGTTGGTACATTTGAATTATATTTGGATTATATCGTTATGTATATTTTTTCTATTTTGAATGTATATTTGCATTATCTTTAGTTTATTTGGATATATGATGTTTGAACAGGTACAACGTTGCTATAACAGGTACAAATATACAGTTGCGCAGTGGCAGTGGCCATACTGCCCCGTAGATTTTTTTTAAATTCTGCCCAGAATTGACACGGTCATTGACCGTGATAATTTTTTTAAAAAGGGTCAAGGCTTTTTCACGGTTATTAACCATGACTAAACTTATCATGGTCAGGGACCGTGACATGACCGTGATAATTCTAACGAACTTGTCATGATCAATGACCGTGACAAGTCCGTGACAAAAAAAGTTGTCTCGCCCCGAATTATCACGGTCATTGACCTTGACAAGTTAAACTTGTCAAGGTCAATGACCATGACAATTAGGCAGATTTGGTGTAGTGTATAAAAATGAGCCTACATCCACTTTGGTGCTTCAATCTCATTATGTATGTAATGTAATACAAGTTTATAATGCCAGAAGAGTCGTACATGAGAGAGAATAGAAGATAATACACGTAACTGACTAGACAAACAACCAAGGACAAGGCCTGATAGAGGTTGATCTTGTTGTAGATGCGAAGGATGGAAGCCCCCAAATGTGGTGGTCTCTCTCTATAGAGAGAGAGATAGAGGAGAGTTGGGAAGGGATCCACCGGGTCATTCTCTCCCCCTCTCTAATTGTGAGGTGAGATCATCTATTTATAAGATATACAAAGGTGGTGTCATGTGCCTAGGACACGTGGTGTATGGATAAGGATAGAGAATGAATCCTTCTGGATAGTAGATAGCTGTGTACAAATTGGGGTTTCAACCTATTTGAACCAGGCAGTAGCCATCTTGAAGGATGTTGCGGCCTGTCTGAGTCCAGGCAGTGGTTAATTCTGACCTAAGTTGGGTACGCTGGTATGAGTAAGGGCTACATCATGTTTGTACCCAGGCAGTAACAAGTTTGGAGTGTGTCGTGGCCTGTCTGATCCCAGGTAGCAGGCAGGTAAAAGGGCATGCTATTGTCTGTCTGTGGCCAGACAGTAGCTAATAGAAGCCAACGGCTAACTACATGGAGTCGCGGCCGGTTTGAGCCCAGGCAGCGACACTTGTTGAACCATCTGCGGTAGTGGGGACTATATTGGCCATATTAATAAGACCCCAAGGTGTAGTGCCCATAATTAATGAGTTGGGGCTGAGGCTGAAGTCAATGTTTTGTGATTGCTGTGGTAACTTGCAATGCGACGCTTCAACTTCCCATTCCCTCTTATATAAATGGGTTTTGGTCGTGGCCCTCATTGCGTTTTAATAACTTTTGAAAGCAAATCGAATGCCATACTCTGTCATTTTGCCCTTCGAATTTTTTGGTGAGCTACTTGTGGAGGTTCAAGGAGTTTTGCTAGTAGTGCATGGTGGTTCAAGGCAGAGTTGAAGCTATTTCCCAAGTTTCATCAATTTCCAGGTAATCTTCCAACTAATTGCATTATTTTCTACCCAAATTTCTGGAATAATGTTGTTTCTATTCCACATATTGTTGCTTCCAATCTGTTTGTTGTCACACCTCAATCAATTTGTAATATGGTTGTTTGTTATTGTATGACTGACTCTTGGATATAGCGATGAACAATTTCATTTCTGGGTAGATATATTTTTTGGGATTTTTTGGATCAATCCACACCCTGTCCCCATTTTGAACATGTTTTTTAGCAAAGAACATCAAGAACATGTTCTTGATGTTCTTGGCCAAAACCCTAAAAACTTGGGTTTTCTATCCTTGAGCCTGTGAGATTAAAACATTTACCTATTTTTGTAATCGTCCACGGTCGGAAACGTGATCTCGCTATTTCGTTATTTTGATGTGGCTCTATATCATCACTTGTAGTTATAATTCCTCCTGACTGCAGCCTTTGGTCTTTGAACTGAATGGATGTAGCCTTTAATTATAGAACCAACTAGCTGTGGCTTGTTGGACATACTAGCTTTCTATGCCTTTGCTGCTCAACTTACCTGTTTTATGTTTTTGGCTGTGACTGTGTAGTCTTGTGTTTATCACTCCTCTGAACCGTAGTCTATATCTTGGAGTTAAAAAATCTACTTTGTAGTTCACCATTTAGAATTCAATTGACTACAGACTTAATTCATTAACATATGTCGCGGCCTCTAAGAGACTTTCCTGACCATAGTGGTTGCGGAACCTAATAGCGGAGCCTTTTTACTTTTTGGGTTTGCTGCGGCCCTGTAAGTTGGAACCCTCAAGAGTTTCTAGAAGACTTCTGGAAAACTCACTTCGTCATTTTTCCTCCTGAAATTCCTTCTATAAGTCCTTTGACAACTGTCGGACCTTACTTGCTTAAGGACTACCCTAACTACTTCATTATTGATTTTAACTCCGCGGCTTATCTAAATTGTAGGAATACTGGTGAGGCTGCAGTTATGGAGGAGGATTCAAATTTTATCAACTGTCCTCCTACCGAAGTGGAGGCCGTGGAAGGTGGACCTTCTGAGACTAGGAATGAGCCACCTGGCCCTTCTAATAGAACTGAGGTCGTTCCTGCAGCCTTAAATGTTCGCTGCATTATGACCGATGAGTGGATTGGTCAAGTTGTCACAACGTTTGAGTTTCCCGATGGAGTTATAGTTTCCACTCCTATCGCAGAAGAAAAGTCATGCTCTGCCCTTCTTAATGATGGGATCTGCATTCCTTCGTATATTAGTTGCGGCTACCTGTGCCAATTTTCATCAGGAGGATCTTCAGTACCATGAACTTGGCACCAGCCCAATTAGACCCAAATGGCTGGATGACTATACTTGCCTCGCTCGTACTTTGGCAAGAAAATTTCAGCGGAGATATTACTCACGCGGAGTTCTTCCATTTTTACAGACCAGAGGAGAACTCTATCAAGTTTTCCTGGTATTACTATTTTACATTTCGTAACAATGAAGAGTATTTGTATACCGAGAGGCCTTCCAGTATGAAAAACTAGAAAGGCAAGTATTTCTATATCTCTAGAGAGGAATGGGAAATCCATCCAGAGGAGTTTGAATGAGAGAAATCATATAGAATGTCGCAGCAATGGGGACAGCCTTAAAATCAGGTAATTTTTTGCTGCGGCACATTCTTAACTTTTTTTATTTCAATTTATTCTTTGCGACTTATATTCACACTACCTCTTTGATTTTTTATACTGCGGTATATACTGATGTTTTGTGCAACCCTTAATGATCTAAAACTCAATAGAAGGCCAAAAAAGAGAGTTAAGGAAGCGGCCAACTTTAGTAACACATCTACACGATTCTCTGTTTTGGCCACTTCAGCAAATTTTTACAAGTTTGGATATTTTCCCAGTAAGCGTATTCCGCACAAAATGGTTGAGGAAGGTAACTTCACACCTTTCATTTACTTGATATATATTACCGCAGCCTCTTTTTCTAAACTTAGTTTTGATACAGGTGAGGAGATTGACCACACACTTCTGTCCGCTCAACTTACAGGGATGGACAAGGATGCAATCGTCCTCAATAATGCCTCCAAGAAGGGAAAGAAAATAAAAAAATCCAAGAAAGTTAAAGACGCAACGACAGGTGCCCCCACTGAGCCCATTTCTCAGCCAAATGCTACGACCCCCACTGAGCCCGTTTCTAAGCCAAATGCTACGACTGAGACTACCGTAGTCAATTCATCAGTGGAGAACGTAAAAAATGTTGCCAATGCTGATGATGCCACAACTAATGAAAGGCAAGAAGGCCAAGTGGATGATGGCATTGCACCACAACTTTTCGCGGCTGGTCTTATGTCCTCTGTAGACTTTCAAGGAGGGCATAACCCCTACATGTTTCTACTTTCGGATCTCCTCCACCTCCTCCACGAAACATCATGGCAGTGAATGTCAACCTACCAACTCCCCAAAGTAGGTCAAGGGTTGGTCATAATGGTCGTCTGTGGCCTCAACTTAGACAACCCAATCCTAATTCTTTTTGGGATACCACAACCAGAGCGGTCAGCAGGATGAGAAAAGTTCCAGATATTGTTGACCTAGATCGCTTGGTGGAGGAAGACCATGAGGATTTGAAGGAATACGCCCTCCATAGTCTGCTGCGGGTAAGAATTTCTTCACTTTACATCATTTCACTTCATTTTTTGTATAATATCCTTTATTCTAACATTTCTAATTTCAGGCTGCGAACGTTGTCATCTCTCAAATGTAAAAATATAAAGGCCTGTACAAACTGCATCAGACTGCGACATCAGTTCATAAGACTTGTTTGGAAATGCCAGGGCCTCTTCCTTTGAGGCAGGTAAAAAATTATCTGTCGCGGTCCTTGAATTGGTAAAGACTAATTTGGAAACTACTATCAAGGCTAAGGAAGAGGCTAAACTAAATAATATGCTGCAGCTATATTGAATTCTCTTAGCCCCGTTATAATAAAACTTGAATGTCGCATCTTTTACTGTCCAGTTTCTTACAACTTTGAACGTTGGTTGCGGACAATTTGCAGAATGGATGACCTTTTAAGGCTGCGGACTTTGATTAATACTATCCACAGCCTACATTAATCTGTATTTATTTCTTATATGAACAGGTCGTGGTCGGTGAGGCTGCAGCCAACATTTATGACAATACATGGTTTCCCGCAGACGATTAAGTCCTTGACCACAATAGATGTAGGATTTTTCGCAGACGATTATGTCTTTGCCCCCTTTGAATAGATGTAATATTGTCTGCAGATGATTAAGTCTTTGGCCCCTTGAATAGATGTAGGATTATCCGTAGATGATTAAGTGTTTGGCCCTTTTGAGTTATTGTCAGGCCTCCCCAGGCTAGGTATTATGAAGCTTCCCCAAGCCATAATCGAATATATATATCTAGCCATCCCTGGCTGGCTATTATAAGCTTTCACGACTAATGACGCATCCCAAAAACAAAGAATGGACATTATGAGTCCTCGTGGCTAATTGAAGCATCCCGAAAGCTAAGAACGGGCATTGTGAGTCCCCGAGTCTAATCGAAGCATCCCAAAAGCTAAGAATGGGCATTGTGAGCCCCCTTGGCTAATCGAAGCATCTCAAAAGCTAAGAACGGGCATTACGTTAAGAGGGATGCGACTGCCAAACAAGGTAGTTTCAATAGACCTTTCCTCCCGAAACAAACAAATAATCTTCGGGATAATTGGTATTCATGTTCCATTAAATCTGTTTGAGATGAAAGGTCTTTCATTAGACTTTGCAAGTAGGAAAGCAACAGCATACATATGACTAATGATTGACATTCATTCATATAAATCGATATATATAATTTGACTTTAACAAAATACGAAAGTCTTTGAAATATAGCTATAAAAGCTTTATAGTTAGAGTTTAGAAAAGGAAAATGTGAACAAGTTGGCCCTAAGGCTGGAATTTAGTAAGCGGCCTCCTAGATATCGGCTACATCCCTTAAGCATCCTTCAAGAATCGCTAAAGCGTTCCCTTCCTAACGAGCCTTTCAATCTCATCCTTCAAGGCATGGCAATAGTTCGTGTCATGGACATGATCATTGTGGAAGCTACACCATTCGGCCCGGTCCCTCTTATGAGGAGGGGACCTCAACTGCTCAAGCAAATGGAGCAATTTTTTTTTATGAGATAAAAAATGTCTTCAATTTGGTAAATCAGTGGGGTGTAGGTGTCATAGACTCTTTCTGGCTTTTGTTTCTCCATCTTCCTCTTTTGGTTCTTGTCTGCGGCCTCTAAAATAGTTGCTTCTACGGCTGCGGCCATAACTGTTGGGGCGGTAACCTTTGGTGTTGCAGCTTCCAACATAAAACCCTTTGAGTCAGAAAGTTAACCTGAGTCTGAAGTGAGGCATAATTGTCATACAGATGGTTGATGAGGTTGTACAACTGAACAATCTCTTCGTTCTGTTTTGAATTTGTTCCAGAGATCCCCTCCATTTTTACTTTGTTAGTTTGTACAATATATATATTCTTAGACAAAAATAAACAGAGGTGAGTGATGGAAGCATATAGAGGATGAACCATGAAACATGGAAATTAGGAAGCTGCATTTGGCAATCTACAAGGTTATAATGTTGCGGTCGCGGCCAAGAATGCACAATGTATGTGCTTCCATGGCCGTAGAAGGAATTTCACCAAGGTTGAGCCTGAGGACGCAATGATAAGTCCCTTTCCCCGGTGACTTAATGTTGTGCACCAGCTATGACAGGAGGGTTGTGGCTAACAAACAGTATAACTACCAGGCCGAAACCTGTCCGAGTCAGGGGTGCAATTCTAGAAATTGGTCATGTAAAGTGAGTTTTAGCTCACTGAGAATGTTTAGAATATACCTACCAGGAGTCTAGCAAGGGCCAAATAACCTTTTAGGTGTAAATTATAGTGCAATCTTGGCAATAAACCCTAGATCATGGGCACAAAATAGCAGAATTGAGTAAACAAAACTCATCCCTAATTACCCAACCTTAGAAGGCTATAGTCTTTTATGCTTTTCAGCATTATTTTGGTGGGGCAACATCATAGAGGTATAGAAATACAAATCTAAGGTCATAAAAAGGAGACCAGTGAGTAGATCTATGAATAAACGATCCCTAAAGAGGGGTACATATGTAAAAATACGAGTTCTAAAACCTAGATTTCACTCAAGAGATAGTAGTTCGGGAGCCCTCATGGATGAAATAAGGTACTAAGAACCCTAAAAGGTAAAGGAAACAAGATTTTAATACCTCGTTTCCCACAGACGGCGCTAGATTGATGATATGAGAAATCGAACACATGTCTCTCCCGAACATCATATCAAGTGTAGAATAAACGTAAAGTAATAAAGAAAGGAACACCGAATATAGAGTGGTTCGACTATAAAAATGAGCCTGCATCCACTTTGGTGCTTCACTCTCATTATGTATGTAATGCAATACAAGTTTACAATGACATAAGAGGCGTGCAAGAGAGAGAATAGAAGAGAATACATGTAAATGGTTAGACAAACAACCAAGGACAAGGCCTGAGAGAGGTTGATCTTGCTGCAACTGCGAAGGATGGAAGCCCCCAATTGTGGTGGTCTCTAGAGAGAAAGAGCTGAGAGTTGGCCAGGGCTCCGCCGAGTCATTCTCTCCCCCTCTCTAACTGTGAGGTGAGTTCTTCAATTTATAGGAGATACAAAGGTGGTGTCACGTACCTAGGACACATGGAATATTGATAAGGCTGGAGAATGAATCCTTCTGGATAGTAGATAGTTATGTACAAATCGGGGCTGCGATCTGTTTGAACCAGGCAGCAGCCATCTTGAAGGATGTCGCGGCCTGTCTGGGTCCAGGCAGCGGCCAATTCTGACCCAAGCTGGGTACGCTGGTATGAGTAAGGGTTGCGGCCTGTTTGTACCCAGGTAGTAGCAAGTCTGGAGTGTGTCGCAGCCTGTCTGATCCTAGGTAGCGGGCAGGTAAAAGGGCATACTACGGTCTTTCTGTGGCCAAGCAGCAGCTAATAGAAGCCAACGGATAATTGCATGGTGTCGTGGCCTGTTTGAGCCCAGGCTACGGCACTTGTTGAACCCTCCGCGGTAGTGGGGACTATATTGGCCATATCACTACCTACTCATTTGATTAATGAAAATTGTGTTTTTGTTTTGCCTGGGATTTTACATATTTTTTATGCATTTTTGTATATTTTCTTTGGTATTGTAATATGTTGCTAATAAGATCTCTTCCTCCCTCCAGTAACAACATGCTCGGGCATGACGCCAGTGAGCAAGCGCACCGAGTATTTTTTATTGCGTATAAAGTGCTAAAAAGAGAATTCAAGCTTATAAGGAATTGTCCACTTTTGTCTCCAAGCTGAAGGACGATCTGAAGGATTTATAAGACATAAGTGCTTCTCTCCGGAAGGAAATAGACGAGCTAAAATTACAGCTAGCTGAGTTCAAAGATGTTGGAGCGGTTGGTACCTTGGTTCAAGCAAAATTACGAATTGAGGAAGATGTTGGTTGAATCCCAGGGCGAAACTAAGAGGATTTACGTCAAGATGATGGGGATAAGCGTGACGTGAAGATGCCACGGTATCTATTCAGAATGGGACCCCGAGCAACGTGGTCGGACGGTTATGATGAGGGGTGGCAAGATGGCCCACCGAGGTTGTAGGAAGCCCAAGACGTTGTCTATAAAGTCATCAAGGTTCCCCAAGGATTCCTAGCTGGTGTATATGTACCAAACTAACTTCCCGGCCTACAGCCGACCACCCTTTATCAAGGATGAGAAGTGGGTTCCGATATATGGCAATCCTCTTCAGTTAGTGGAGAGTTACCTCGAAGGTCACGACAGCGACGATGGGTATAGGCCAGACCTAAATGATGGTCGGAGGAAGAAGACAACAGAGTTCTTAGCTCACGACCTTAGGTAGTTGTTATAATTTCTGAACCTTTTCTATTGCATAATTGGTAAACCTTATCATCAGGAATTTTTCAAATGAATAATATTAATATAAATTGTTTTGCATTTTTTCAAGTAAATATGCCTTTGCATGTGTTATTCCATCTTCCATACCTTTTAGGTCGTGTTTTCACACACCCTTAGTCCTAGGAAAGATAATGACAAAAATGCACTTGGTTTAAGGGGGTCATCCACCCGTTCAGGATTTTAATCGACCAAAATAGTTGGCGACTAACCTAAGTTGCCTTTTTGCCTAGGAATCCCCCGACTCACCTGAGGGTTAGGATTCCGAGGCCGGTGCTTTCGGCTCTGACGGAGTTCCCTCTCCACCTCTTCCAACCGCTGTTGGAGGCGAGAATTCTCTTCAACTTGGAGGCGAGCTGCCTACTCATTCAGTTGAAGCATATCCTCATAGGCGTCGACTTGGAGTGAGATTTGGGTGGATCTAGGTTGGTCGTTGCTTTCCTTGAAAGGCTATCGCTCTGAACGAAACCTTGTATTCTCCTGACGTATTTCAGATCTGACTCTCAATGGAGCTAAATCAGCTCGCACGTCTCCAAGTTGAGGTGCACTGCTAGGAGCATTATTTGGTTGTTGAGACATCGTGGTTGTTCTTTGCTGGAGTTAGTTTTGCGGAGAAGAAGATTGTTCCCATAGACGACGCTAATCGTGAGTGCAATTAATTCACAATTAAGATAGATCCAAAGAGCATTGTAAAAAATGAAATAAAGATGCCAATCACAATACAAAATGTACATGGTTCGACAAATTGCATACGTTCCTGGAAGGGTTATTATTTTCCTTATTAAATGCTCTCAAGTTCTCAAATTCTGTCCTATTGACCCTAGGGTGAGGGTTTACATTTATAGTTAATGGTTGAGTTGTACAAGAAACTCTCCAACTTACCATTGGCTCGTATGATCCTCCTAAATATCTCCTTCGAGATTATTGGTAATCGTTTGAGCTTTATCCAGGTTAACGTTGATAAATATTTCGTGTTTATCCATGTGAAAAATATGTTCCCCAATCTAATTGAAGAATTGGGCCAACGTCTTTCTTATCTTGCTGGGCCTGGTCGGCCAAATCCAATTAATTAATTTAGGTCCACACAAATAGGTTAGTTTTTTAAAACAGCTAAAAACATTTATGGCGTGTTTGATTGACATGAAATTTTTTTCCATGGAAAATAGTTATTTGGACTCATGTTTTCTCTTATAGTACCTTAATTACAAATACTTTATATAAGAACAATTATCATTTAAGTAGCAAGTGCTCCATGTCAAACCTCATTTTTATTAGAAATATTTCTTATCCACCCACCACATAATTGATTTCCATGGAAAATAAAAAGGTAAGATTAAAAACTTATATCTTTTTCCGTTCATTTTTCAACTTCTCATCCATATGAACTATTTTCATACATTTTCCATGTATGGAATCAAACACACCCTTATTTTTAAACCAGTTACAAAAAAGATATTTTTACAACAATTACAAAAATATTATTTTTAAATTAGTTAAAAAATGTTATTTTTAAAACAGTTATTAAAACATTAAAAAAACTGTTTAAAACAGTTAATTTCATTTAAAAAAATTAAAAAATATTTTTTATTAAAATAAACTACAAAAGAGTTAAAAATACAGTTATTTAAAAAACATTATTTTAAAAAAGCGGTTATTTAGAAAAACATTTAAATGTTGTCATTTGTCCCAATTAGAGGTGGTGGTTATATAAAAATTTTGTAAGTGAATTCAATTAGAGGTGGTGGTTATATAATTTTTTTATTATAGTAACAAATGTAATTAATTAGCCAATATGATAATTTAATAGTGAATTATTTTGTGTTATTGAATCGCATGGGAAAGTCATATATACGATTGATTCTTTTTTCAAAAGGAGGCATGTCAGAAATGAAAAGCATATCAAATCTTCATTTCGGAGTAGAATGGAGAATGAATACCTTACAAATTCTCTTTTCATCTATATTGAAAGGGAAATATCAAGACAATTTAGTACGGATGAAATTATTGATGGATTTCGTGATTTAAAAACACGTCGAGTGTAATTTTGATAATGTTTTTTAATTATTTTTAATAAAGAGATTTTTTTTCGATAAAGTTTTTGTGGATATATATATATATATATATATATATATATATTATTGATTTTTTTTAATAAGATCATGGTCTCCTCAGTTCATAACCAATTGGTTATGGGTTGGATGCTCCGGGATCTTGTATATAGTATGGCAAGGCATCAATTTCCCAATGTGGGATTTATATTCTCAACATGGCCCTCACGTGTCATGACTTGATTACTCTCTGGTATAATGAAAGTCCTCTATCACTTGATCTCTCCCGCAAACTCTAGAAAAAATCGTCCGAAAATGGGTTTTCAATTTTATGATCCGAGGGAGACTCGCAATATTTTATGGTCAATTAGATTCAAACAATAAGCCTCTCATATACTCCAAGAGAGGTATACCTAAGAAGTCTGGGAGATTATCAAAATAGACGGATCGCCAAGATTAAGGAATATAACGTTTTTAAGAACTGCTTAATAAAGTGTACAAATAATGTAAACATATTGTTTATTCAAATGAAGAGAAATGACTTAAATAACGAAGAATGTTACATTCCACATATGCCATATACCATGTAAATTTACTAAATTCCATATATATCAGATACCTTGTAAACTTTAAAAAGTAAGATATCAAATAAGACTTAATAGCAATAAGTTCAAAGAAATATATATATATATATATATATATATATATATATATATATATATATATATATATATATATAGTTTACTGATTGAAGATGGGAAAGGGAATAGTTTCTCCTTCATCCCCTTGTGATGTATTGCGATCTATTAAACGTACATGAATTAACCCCAAATTCTCTTCTTGAGAGGTGTGATGGGTAATCATCATCTCATCCTTCAGTTGAACCTCATCTTCGTAAACTAGATGGATCCCACACTTTTGAGAACTCTAATAGACGGGTGAACCTCTATCAAATATGTACAACCCTTAAGAACCAACCTATCAAGATTTAGACGTCTATGAAATCTCGCATCATGATTAGCTTTTAGGAATGACTAAGATTGATACATTTTAATTTATCAACATCTGTTACAAACAAAAAAGCCATAAATTGATTGCATTGTCTTCCATCAACATGACAATACATTTATCACACGAAGCACTACATATACATACATTCATATTAGTCGCACCTTTTTCCCCTTCCAAAGTTGTATGATGTGGCTATAACACATTCTAAGCCCAATAAGATTATCTTCTTGAAAACTTAGTGGCATGATTTAAAAGGGAATCTATGCCAACTACGCCAACGTAGTTCATCAAAAAATATCTAGGACCTTGAGGAACGCACACATTAAATATTTTAAGGACTCTTAGTTTGTTCATATTTTTGAAAGATTCAATTTTGACATTCATGTCTTCTGGTTCAGGCAAATCCAGCAATACACCTTCAAATTTCTTTTGTCCCTTAATAATCCATAACATAAAATGTAAGTAAAACAAAAAAAAATATCAAAATGTAGTGAAGCTGGAAACTCATGCTTTGATGAAATCTCATCGTGTTCAGTTAACACAAGTACGGTCTCATCGGTAAGGCACGACCTACTACACTTCCCAACCTATTCATGAGAACTCTAATTAACAATATCCCAACCTAATTCTTGTATCAATTGATGCATACAAAGCCTATTGTATGGAAGAGATATCAAAGATTTTTTCCATTAGAACACTTATACCGATATCTGGGTAAAAACCAAAACTATCTATTATTCTAATTACATAATATTTTTTCTTTCCTTTATCATTCAAACCGTCAAAATTAATTTTAGTTTTTCGAGAACTTCACCTTCTGGACCGTATTTAATTAGTCTATGTACTATACTTCTCCATTTATCCATGTCACTACCATATAAAGCAGAACGCAAAACTCAAAGAGGTAGAGGAAGACCGCCAGTGTGATGTACAATTTGATGTGAGATCTCCTCATAATCCATTTTAGGATGAACTTCTTAAGGGCCTTCAAGCTAAAGAGATGAATAGCCTCATCATCATTTAACATACTCACCTTGTGTATTCTATCCTTGTCATGCCTAACAACCAAGTGTTTATCTCTTGTTGTTATATTCTACTCCCCAAACCAGTCATTCTTTTGAGCTAAAGCATCTAGTTGGTGTAGATTATCAACATCATAGGAAACAACAAGAACCCTTTTATAGTGTAACCTCCTTTGTAAACATTGTTTATCTTCAAATCCTTTAGCATTACTGTTTCGAAAATAAACATCTCTTGTAAACATTCAAGACCATGTTTCTTTCAAGCTTATCTAACTTCATGAAGAAAATTGTCACATTCGAACTGTTTGGAGATTTGATAAAAAAAATGGATCTTGCAATAGTTGATTTCTCTATTCCACTTAAGCCCCATATCCCAGTAATGTGAATGTGTGACACCTCGTAAAATCCATAACTGTATTGATCAGTTATAAATATAAATAATACGAGAGTCGAAATAATTTGTATCATTCTCAACATGACTGAAAAGAAATAAAACAATTAATGTTGATAGTAATAAAATAAAACAATACACAGTGAACCTCTGATACCAAATCTCAACAAAATTATAAATAATACTCCACGCGGGATTGATAACTGTCTCAACAATGAACATCCAACTCTGAATATAAATAAGCGAGGACTCCAACATAAACAAAATTTGAGTACTATAATCCGACTCGATGGAATATTGAAACTAGATGTCTAAATACTAAAAGGAATACGATAAGTAAAAATGAGCATGGAGGCTCGACGCCTACATCCTATGAATATAGAGAGGGAACTGGAAATGAACTGCTGGAAAGATCAGGGTTGGGGCGGAGGCTGCTATCTAGGACCTGAAAACTAGTGAACTAGGATTAAAGGTAATAAATCTACAATGAGTAAGAATGTAACTAAATTTGGGCCATAATAATAATAATAATAATAATAATAATAATAATAATAATAATAATAATAATAATAATAATAATAATAATAATAATAATAATAATAATAATAATGCATCTTCCTCCCACATTTTAGTTATTTTTAAGTTATCCCACCCAACAACCTAAATCAATTATGCAGGTCTAATCCTGAACCCATGTTACATAGTTATATCTTTTATCAAGTATTCATTATTCCATAGTTCCAAAAGGTAGTATCTCATTTATACATTTCTAGTATAAACTCAGTGTGAATAAATAGAATCGCATAAATCCAATGACAAAGTGACTATGCCCCACTCACATGAAAAATAGGTGGGTTATACTCAAGCCCGCAAATAAAAGCACGAAGGTCTGTCTCTAATGTCTTCGGGGATATTAGGTATAGTTTTTTGTCATCCCACCCCTATAACCTTAAAGCATCAATCAAGGGAAATCACTACACCTTCCTCACCAGTCGTACAGCCCCATAACCAATGTTATACGAAAGGAAACCCTTGTTCGTCCCACTCAAGAAATGACGTAGGATCAGGGTAAATAAGACCAAGGTAAAGTCTGTCTCAACCACTAGGATACCCACGCAATCAACATTGTATGCGCCCCATCAAATCCCTCCTAGTACGTCACCCACGAGTACACACACATTTGTTATGATTGAAAATAAATCAAATAAAATAGCAATAAATCCTAAGTTAGGGATCACTAAGGTAATCTCTAAACTATCCGATTACTACACACATTAAACTGTAATTGCTATTATAAATTAACCCGAACTTCTAGGGTTTTTAAATTAAGAGATTTAACTTCAACCTATTGGTTAAATAAGCATTCTCAGTTAAATAAAAAATTTCCAAATTGAATTCACCTCGAAAAACCCAACCAATATTACAGGGCAAAACCCACTAGACGAGATCGATTCAACGGGTCAGGGGCTGCCATCATCTTCCTCATCCCAATGTCGGCCATAGTCGAAATTCACCCAATCTTAAAGCCTTTAAAACATTAAATTGGTCCTTCTTCTTCCAATCTTATCCACATATACTCATTATGAACATATATCAAAAAGCTTCTGATGATTTAAAACACGTAATAAAGTCTAAATTCAAATTTGAATAATCTAGCCCCAGGTTAATCATTAAAACAAGATTTCTTAACTTAACATAAAAATTCCTTACAAGAATCATTCAAAAATGAGGTCTTTTACATATCTATGTTATTATATTACATATCTAAAGTTTTTTGTTTCATAGTTCAATTTCAAGGATTTAACATCAAAACTAAAGTAGTTCTTCATTATGCGATTAAGACTTAAATATGTAATTAATCTAAATACGAAATTAGTTTATAATATGATTACAAATCAGATTCCAATGAACTAGTATTACTCTAACACAAACTTAATTAGATTCTTAATCAATGTAAACTCGCCTTAGACCGATTGTATGAATCAAGTCTCAAAATCTCCAATTCTCTTCCATCCTTGTTGTGCCTCTTCTCCTTAGCTGTCTGGGTTATTCCGTAATGTGTTATGAGTGTTTTAGAATTTCTAAATTAAATAATTAAAGGCTTTAATCCTGAAATTAAGCTTAGGTCCAAAAATAATATTTACCCAATGAGCTCAAAACATGCTTCAAATGGCCCGAAACTTGGCTCAAACCATATATTAACCCAAAATACTTAAATTTCATTGTTTTAAGCTAAAAACAAACTTTTTAAATGTTGTGGAAGTTAATAATAATAAAAAAAATATTTTATACATTATTTAACTCGTTAAATTAATTAATAGTCGGTACGGGTAGATTAAGCTAAAACTAAATTATTAATTAGTTATGTGTGTCTCGCCATTATAAGAAACTACTTCATGATCGGTGGGACCCGATACCGAGGGAATAATCTAAATAAGAAAAACCCCGACACCTAATCCCCGACCATTCCATAGTCGCCCATAATACTAAGTCACTTAAAATAATTACTCACCATATTACAATGTATTATGTCACTTTCTAGAGGATGTTAATTCACGTAACATATAAACGATATAAAAATATATATATATAAATATAATAAGTGGCTTACCACATGTCACGAGAGAGAATTTAATATATCAATAAATAATTTAAATAAATGCACATGAAATTTAGAGTATTACAGAATGTCATCTGAACATGTACCGAATAATGAATTCACTTTCTTTACACGAGACTCCATTGCAACTGGATTTTGAGTATCACTAGAAAATGTATCACCTAATTTAGTCAAAATCTCTTCAACAATTTGTTGGATACATTTCGATTCATGTTTGTATATTACAAAGGATACGTTAGTAAAGAAAATAAAAGGGAGAAAAATAGTTATAAATTTTTTTTGTAACTTTTTGTTCATTGGAACATAAACATGTCCAGATTAATTGTAAATAGGCTGTGGCCGGCCTAAATATCGTGACATTTTCAGGTCAATTCATATCATTGCATATCGTTTCTAAAATTCCGACCCCTAGTATATATTAAGTGGGTCCAAAACAAAAGGGTACGGAATATATTAATTAGTAATATTTGTAGGTAGTAAAGACCACCTGCAAGTGTTTCATGCTTTTTACATAATCGAAAGGATAAATGTACACTTATCGAAAAAGTGTATACCGAATAACCGAAAATACTTTAAGGTAATTGGTGTACTTTGTGTGGGGACCATCATGGTAAAATACCCTTAAATCATATTGAATAAATTCAGTGAACTCTTTTTTGGTTAGTGTAGCATTACTCTAATAAAAACAACTTGATGCGGCACTTTGCTAGCGGTAAAAAATTACGTAAACAAAATAAAATAATAATAATCTTCCTGCAGCAACTCAATTGTCGTGTTTCCCCAGCAAGGCAAGTGTGTATGAAATATGGTAAGTCATTGTTGAATATTTAGTATTGCAGAATATATGAAAAACCCAAATTCATCAAAAAATAAAATTGGAAGAACTTACCAGTCAAGGACTATGTTGAACACAAAGTCCTAAAAGTGAAATTCCCCGCTAATATTGATGTTGTTAACCTCTTGAACAAACACCTCAGAGGGTTCAACGATATGATTACTCCACCAGAAATAATGGAAAATCGTAAAACTCATAGAATCTTTCAGACCCACAAAATCAATGAAAATCGCAAGAGAAAACAGTATTTTCTGTGAAGAAGATGGTGAGAGATAAGACGTTTTTCTTAGTCTTTTTTAGAAGAAACACAATTTTATATAAAATAATTATAATGTTGGAAGGACTTTTAACCCACTATCCCATCTTTCTCTCTTCTAACGGGTAGTTGAAAACCCTAGCAACTTACCACTAGTCCACTTGCCCCAAACCATCTATTTCATTCAAAACACACACACACACACACACACACACACACACACACATATATATATATATATATATATGCACCCCCAAAACTCGTTTGCATAATATGTAAATTATTGTGATTTTGCATGATCATTTGGAGGTTTCATTCGGTAAACAATCGTACAACATGCATTTTATAAATGGTCAAAGTTAGAAAGAATTTAAGATCTTGTTTAGGAGTCTTAAAATGGAGAGAAAGGAAAGGGAGAGAAAGTTTCATATTTCCTTCTTTTGGGAGTTTAGTTCAGAGGGAAAGAGAAAGAAAAGGAGAGAATTTTTTTTTTACTCAGTCAAAATTTTCCCTCCAAAACTTTCCATCCGATATGGGAATAAATGGAGAGAAGAAAAAGCCATGGTTCCAAATTAGGATTACATTTCCTTATTTACCCCTGATACAATACGATATATATTAAAAGAGTCCATCACTCATAAAACTCTTATGTGATAAACCTGTTGCCCCTTATAAATTTAGTCAGCCGTCCCATGCAATTCAAAAACATACTTGCTCTATTCCTCTTACTTTCAGCTGTCAAAAACAGAGGAAAGAAAGTCATTTTCCTTTCCTTTCCTTTATTTTCTCTTCTCTCCTAATAAAACTTTCATTCCTTTTATTTTCTCTCCCAAACTCGCAAATGAGGCCTAAGAGTAGCGGGAGAGATTCGTTGTTTGCTCAAGGAAACTCCCTGAGTTACATTAGATACAACAGTTTAGGCAGTAATCCATTTATTTGGCCATAATCATTGGATTGGATATGTTGAATCTCCAGAAATTTCAATACAAACATAGGGCATAGACATGTTGAAATGAGCATCTAAACAAAAGGCTAGTTTGTAAATATCATAATCAGCTAAATACATAGAGTAGATAAGTTAGATAACCAAGATAGTGTGTTGTAAATACCAGGCAAATAAATTAGTTGCTTCCACTAGAGCATTTCTCCATATTTCAACCTTTTCGGAGTCATTTGTAACATCTCGTATATCTGAGTATTTAAATTTTAATTAATTCGACTATTTTAAATTACACATGTGACGTAATTTAATTGAATTAAATATTATGTCTTTATTAAAATATTAATTGGGAGAGACAATGATTAATATTTAGGTAATATAATTACTAAGTGAATAGTAAATCATTATTATACGTCGTAGTGAGTGATATCGATATGACGGTGTCATACGGGAGTCGCGTGCAGACTATATGGGGTCGAAATGGAAAATTTAAGTAGAGCGACTAGGATGGCGATTTCGAGCTCACGATTGGTTCGAGATTGATTGAGACAGTCAAAATAGAGTACCCATGAGTAGTAATTGGGTCCCGATGCCTTTTTAGACATAAACGTGCCCATACGGGATTTGGGTCATTTAAACTTTTTTCGTTAGCCTAATTTCGAGATTAGGGATACTGAACCTAAATTTAAGAGTTAGAGGAAACCACAATTCAGATTACAAACCCTAGAAATTGAGAGAAGAGAGAAGGAAGAAAAGAAGGGAGCTTTAGGAGCCTACATCAAAGAGGGATTGGGTGTGCTATTATCAAATTCGTTTTAAATGGGTTTTAAAAAGTGTGAAATGGTGAGTAACCTAAGAAATGAATAATGTGAAATAAATTTGTGAATATTTATATACGGGCCGATGTGGGTGAGCTCGGGTATTTTAGCAAGTGAAGATACATTAATTATTTAATGGATGTGAAATCAAATAAATTGAGAGTCAAAAAAATGGACTTGGAAATTATGGGCTAGTGCAATGGGTTTTAGGCACGAGTTAGCCGAATTTATTTTAATATATATATATATATATATATATATATATATATATATATATATATATACACACACTACAAGAATATTGATTTTTCCCGACATAAATTAAATGCCAAAAAAAGCACTAAAAATGCTGATAACACTTTTTGCGGCACTTTTTACGGCATTTCTACAAGTGCGGTAATAGTCAATGTGGTAAAAGAACAACGGCATTTTAAAAAATATCGCGAAAAGTTAGCGGCACTTATAGCGACATTTCCATAAGTGCGGTAGCCAATGTGGTAAAAGAACAACAGCATTTTAAACAATACCGCAAAAAGTTAGCAGCACTTTTAAGCATTTATATTAATGCTGGTAATAACCTTTTAACGTCATTAAAAAATGTTGATAATAATGTTTTGCAACACCTATTAAATGTTCAACACACTTTTGACGGCACTAAAAAATGCCGAGAATAAATATAGCGGCATCAAACAAAATGTTGAAATTATTTTGTAATATATGACTGGGAACAAGTGTTAAAAAAATCAATTATAATAAGTATTATATTTATGTGCAAATACATTACCATAACATTAAATTAAGAGGGAAGTAATCAAATTAAAACGTCATTAAATTAAAACCAACAGTATTCATCGTAAATAAATGTAATTATGCTTAGAACAATTATCCATTCACAAAATAAAATGTATCACTTGTCCAATATGAAAAAACGGGGAAACATGAAGGAAAACTAAATTTTATATAGTGTACGATCCTTCTTCATCAAAGTCAAACATCCTCTTCGACCTACAAATAAAAAAGTCAATTGTTAGCCATTGATACTTATTCTTTAGTATTCTAATTAAAAAATTGAAATTAAAAATTAGTACATTAGAAATATGCCACGCTATAGTTGAATGATGTGCATCTCCAATTGTAGACTTGTTTCCATAAGGTCTAGGCAGTGATTCATTGTTTACAAATGTTTTCTCAATATATACTACTCAAAAGTCTTCACCCAGTGGCGTACCCCCTACTTTTGTTGAAGGGTCCTTGCTCACAATGAATCCACATGCCATAATCACTTTTGGAAGTTCGGAAGTAATAAGGTCTACAATTTTAGGAAGTGCATTATTTGAGACCATTTGTCATGGTTGATGGTGCTTCTTCTTCTTCTTTGATGGTTCTTTCTACAAACAAGATGAATATGTCATCAACCATATATTTCTGAAAAAAATTGTTAGAGTTTTTTTTGTTTTTAAGACTATAGCAACTCGCGTAATTTTGGGCTATTTTATTAATTTTTGGAAAATGGAGGAAAATAAAGTTTTTGATAAAATTATTTTTATTGCTCAAATATGTTGAATATTATTTTTAAAGGCGAGAATTTCAAACGGTTTCGAAAACGGAGTTAAAACGGATTTTAAAATGATTTTTAAATGTTTTTAACTCTTGGAATTCTAAGTCGGTGAACAACAAGTAATTTTCAAGAGTTGTTTTGACTTCCAACTCTTCATTTCTTTGCCTTATTTAAAGGAGTCTTTTGGATTCCAACTCTTCATTTCTTTGCATTATAAAAGGAAGTCGTGGGCAACCCTTTTAACCTACTTTTGGCACAACTTTTTTTGGCAGCAAATATATTTTATATTCCTCTTCTTTTTATTTATATTTTGGCCCTTGAGATTTGTGAGTTCCAACCTTAGATTAGAGGTGTTCTTGGGGCTATTTTTTTGGAGGTTCCTGGAGGAGCTTTTGTAGATCTTTTGTGTTGATCTTGAGGATGTGATCGTTGGTTTCTCATCATGGTTTGAGGTATGGGGTTTTACACAATATGCTCCTTAAATCTCGTGAGTGTCATTCTCTTTGAATTCTTGTTAATTGAACTCATATTTGAATTGATAAATTCCTTGAAATCTGAAAAATAATTGTTGAAATTATTTTGATTCATGTGGTATCATTATATTGTTGATGAGAACGTTGTCATGAGATTTTAATATGGCACGGATGTTGAGTACCCGCCAAAATACCTACTCCCGACTATGGCTTGATAAATCATATGCGAATGGGGTGAGGCCTGGTGACCCGGTTAAAGTGTTGTTGAGAAATTTATTGATAAAATGCTATTGAGATTTGCATTTGATTTGAATATCCGTACTCGTGTTGTTATGCTTTATTCATCTTTAAAATACATTTGTTGAGCATCTTTCCTGTCGTATTATAAACTTTCCCATATTTTCTTTTAGTGGCAGGTTAGCGTGGATTTTGGGGCGCTATGGAGATTGATTTTAGTGAGGATTGTTTGGGAAAGATTTGTATTACTTTGATGTATAGATCTTTGGAGATTTGAATTTTATTTTCGAGATAGTTGTATTTTATTATTCGAGAGACGTTGTATATTATTTGAAGATTGGGATTAGTGAATTTATATTATTATGGGTTTTTAGATGCTCTATACCTTGTTATTGTGGATTTGGATTTATTTTATCGCCTTAGCGCTCCGTTCTCTCTCCTTGGGCAGGCGGGGTGTTACAAATGGTATCAGAGCTTAGGTATACGGCAACCCTCGGGGCTTGGCTTTTGGGTTCATTGCGTGGATAACAATTTTTGGAGATAGAAAATTTTAGGTGCTATTCGTGTTAGGTTTTGAGATTAGAGGTGAGGAATTTATTTTTGGGAGACGTGATTTATTTTTGGAGTTAGTGTAGTGGCCTAATTTTGAGAGTTAGGCATTCAGCGAATTTCGAGGGCGAAATTCCATTGTTAGTGGGGAAGTGTAACAACTCGCGTAATTTTGGGCTATTTTAATTAATTTTTGGAAAATGGAGGAAAATAAAGTTTTTGATAAAATTATTTTTATTGCTCAAATATGTTGAATATTATTTTTAAAGGTGAGAATTTCAAACGGTTTCGAAAACGGATTTTAAAATGATTTTTAAATGTTTTTAACTCTTGGAATTCTAAGTCGGTGAACAACAGGTAATTTTCAAGAGTTGTTTTGACTTCCAACTCTTCATTTCTTTGCCTTATTTAAAGGATTCTTTTGGATTCCAACTCTTCATTTCTTTGCATTATAAAAGGAAGTCGTGGGCAACCCTTTTAACCTACTTTTGGCACAACTTTTTTTGCAGCAAATATATTTTATATTCCTCTTCTTTTTATTTATATTTTGGCCCTTGAGATTTGTGAGTTCCAACCTTAGATTAGAGGTGTTCTTGGGGCTATTTTTTTTTAGGTTCCTGGAGGAGCTTTTGTAGATCTTTTGTGTTGACCTTGAGGATGTGATCATTGGTTTCTCATCATGGTTTGAGGTATGGGGTTTTACACAATATGCTCCTTAAATCTCGCGAGTGTCATTCTCTTTGAATTCTTGTTAATTGAACTCATATTTGAATTGATAAATTCATTGAAATCTGGAAAATAATTGTTGAAATTATTTTGATTCATGTGGTATCATTATATTGTTGATGAGAACGTTGTCATGAGATTTTAATATGGCACGGATGTTGAGTACCCGCCAAAATACCTATTCCCGGCTATGGCTTGATAAAGCATATGTGAATGGGGTGAGGCCTGGTGACCCGGTTAAAGTGTTGTTGAGAAATTTATTGATAAAATGCTATTGAGATTTGCATTTGATTTGAATATTCGTACTCGTGTTGTTACGCTTTATTCATCGTTAAAATATATTTGTTGAGCATCTTTCCTGTCGTATTGTGTACTTTCCCATATTTTCTTTTAGTGGCAGGTTAGCGCGGATTTTGGGGCGCTATGGAGATTGATTTTAGTGAGGATTGTTTTGGAAAGATTTGTATTATTTTGATGTATAGAGCTTTGGAAATTTGTATTTTATTTTAGAGATAGTTGTATTTTATTATTCGAGAGACGTTCTATATTATTTGAAGATTGGGATTAGTGGATTTATATTATTATGGGTTTTTAGATGCTCTATACCTTGTTATTGTGGATTTGGATTTATTTTATCGCATTAGCGCTCCGTTCGCTCTCCCCGGGCGGGCGGGGTGTTACGAAGACATCCCAATAATTTTAAGACTATATACAACCAAATATGCCAACAACTCAATGACAAGTATACATAATCTCCCCAAGAAAGAGAAGATATATTATGCCATTTAAAATCCTTTAAATTAGTAACATACCTGAATTGAAGTAGCGTTCGTTTGCTCACTAACACGAGCAACAGTCTCGGGGGCATCCAAGTGTTAGAATTTGCAATCTACAAAAAATGAATTATTTCAATCATGAAAACATATAGTTATAAATTATGATTTTAAAAAGTAGTTATCTAGTTGCCTGTTAAGATGGAGCTAAATGGTGATTTGATTGTGGTACCACTACAGGTTGAAATTGGTTAGTTTCTTCTAATTGTTGCTCGGGTTGCAAAATAGACCTATATGATGGTATGTTTTGCTCGTTGGAGGATTGAGGAACATGTTAATAGCATAATTTAATACTAGAACATATATTTATATATATACCCGATAATTAAGCACAAAAGATAAAATTGTGTACTTATTAACCTATTTGGATACAATGGAAGGGTAAGTCATTATGCGTGTGCGTATCAACTCAAACTGATCCTCTAAATGATCAAATTTATCCTGAAATTCCGATCGAATCTCAGATCTTAGTCGCTCATACTCTTTTTCACTAACCTTCAGCCGCTTAGTTCCATGCACATCAGTTGGAGATGGTACATGCCCCTAAGCTCGACAATGATCGTGTTTGTCAGGTCCCAGGACTTCATAAAATATTTCATCTTTACGACTGACGAATTCATTACAATCTGACGGAAGTTGATATACTTTTTGCCTCATTTTTTACTAAAATGAAACGATTCTTATTAACATAATAATTTCATGCATAATTTTAAATTTCATAAATAATAATAACTTATTTAATTATTAATTTAATCATCATCCGTGTATGATATATAACGATATGACACAATCTCCTGCATGTTGCCTTTTATAATGGTTGATAAATAGAATAAGAATTTTGATTAATAGGTAAAATGACGTCGTTGAGATTTTATAAGAAATAAAGGAAGGAACATGGATGATATTTTTGTACCATTGCTTCAGCGGAATCCTTATCGATGGCTGAGCCATCTCTCCTCTCATGTGTTTTGATGTAAACATCAACCAAGGAAACCTTTTTCCCTTAATCAGCCTCCATCTGCATAAACCCCATGACTCGTAAGTCGTTACATAAATAAGTTTGAAAACATAAAATAATATTCACAATCAAAATATTTTATAAAACACCTTATGAGCAACATTCGCATGACTCTTTCTTCCGGAAGTATGTGGTGTTCTTTGCTTCTTACGAGTTCGACGATTTCTTCGACTTGTTTTTTATTACAAAACTATATTTAAAATATATGTTTAACTTGAATTTATAAAACTTTACTGGTAGTAATACATTCATACCCTTGCCTCGCTAGTTCCCCAATACTTAACAAGTTGTGACCACTGCTCTAGCTTTACTCTAGGTGGATAATATTTCAATCTCTCTTTGTCAGTGTCAAAGGCACAATAATGTTTCTTCACCTCTGCTTTCCAATTATTCCATATCTTTCCAACCTTCTTCATGCACATTTTTTTTAATTCTTCAGGGGCATCATTGTTCTCCTATATAATTACAATGTATAGAAAAACAAGCCATCTACTACACATAAGTTTATCTTGAATTATGTTTTATCATTTTCAAAGTTATGATTTGAGCTATTATTGACTTTGTTGTGATTGGAAAGACAACCCATGCATAGTTGACTTTTACCTAAAGAATTCAAAATTTTCAATTCATTTGCCACAAATTATGGCATCTTTTGATTTTACCTTCACCTCTCGCCAAACATGTTCCTTGTATGGGTATAACTCCTTGCATCGCCAATCTTTGAAATCCAACAGTAACCTGTTCAACATCGATATAATAATAAATTAGTAACCTTTTACATCGATTAAATAATCATCTTTAAATTGTCAATAGATAACATACAGTATTGCAAAGAGTATTCCAATAAGAGTTGTGTTATATGAAAATTTAAAAAAGAAACTTTACATGTTCCCATCACGAACTAAAATTCCTAAATGGGTAGATAATCTATCTGTGGTATCTCCGACTGGCTGATAGCGAAATTTCTTCCCATTATTTAACAACTGTGAACTAGTGTTCTTGTTGCAACAAGGTCAAGCCAGTCTCCCTTTTGTACTCCAACCTGACAAGTTTGCATACGCACGAAAGTCATTAATTGTCCACATTAACGCTACACGCATACAAAATATTTTTTCAGTCGATGCATCGTAACTAAGTATGCCATCATTCCGAAATTCCTTCAACTCGTCAATGAGAGGTTGTAAGTAAACATCAATATTATTTCCTGGGCCGCGTGGACCATCAATCAACGTAGACAGTATAAGATAAGGTTATTTCATACACATTCACGGAGGCAAGTTGTATATCATCAAAACAACGGGCCACATGCTATGAGATATGCTCATTGTTCTAAAAGGATTGAAGTCATCGGCTGCTAGTCCGAGCCTAACATGGCGCGAGTCACTAAAAAAATTTGGATTTTGTTGATCGAAGATTTTCCATGCTTTAGAATCAGCCGGGTGCCTTAATATGATGTCCTCATCGCGTTCTTACGCATGCCATCTCATGAGGGAGGATGTTTTAATGACATAAAAAATCTCTGAAGCCTTGGTTTCAGTGGAAAGTACCTAACAACCTTTGCGGGAATTTTTTTGACTCCTAGCTTCTTCATCATCAGACTCACCCGAAAATTGCTTCCATCTTGATGTATGACATACTATGCAATCCTCATGATCTTTGTTATCTTTCCAATACAGCATACAATCATTTGGACATGCATGAATTTTTTTATAATCAAACCTCGGATCATTAACCATCTTTCTTACTTGAGAGTATGAACCTGGCAGTTTCTCACCCTTCGGAAGTGCCTCTTTTAATAATTGAATCAATGCTGTAAACGACGTGTGGCTCCACTTATAAAGTATTTTCATATGAAATAGCCGAACAATAAATGAAAGTGATGAGAAAGATTTGCAACCAGGGTACAACTCGCGTTCCCCATCTTTTAACAACTTGAAAAATGTTAATGCATTTTCATCCATCCCATCCTAGTCTTCATACGGGTCGTTATATCGCATACCCTCTTCACCTCGATTTTCGAATATATCATGTAGTAGTCCACACATATCATCTCTTGTATTCGAGTCATGCCCTTCATCCGCTCCAATAATTACCATTGTGTATGGAACACCTTTTCCGTGATAAATCCACCTAGTATAATTCTTAACAAACCAATGTATGATGAGATGCTCATAAACAACTTCTCTTTTATGGCTAATGGTATTTCGACATTTCTTACACGAGCACTTGATCAGTAGCTCGGGGTATTTATTAGAAAATGCAAAATCAAGAAACCCATTAACTCCTTTAATATAAGGCAGAGAAACTCTTGACAACTCCATCCAACTCTTATCGCTATCCATTTGAAAAGATTGTTGATTACCTCACACTAAAATAAAATTGTTGTTAGATTCATTAGGAAAGATTCATAAAAAATATAATAAATAAACAAAATGTTAAACCATTAATCATTAATATGCTCCTTCGAAACTATGTAAATTTACAAATAGTAAGACTTTAATTATAACACCATTTGGATATGGCCTTATATGAAAACTACCAATATTTACTCTTATAAAATGGGGAAACTTAACTATCAATATATTTTAACCTTAATTAGTTAACAACAATTCAAAAAACTTACTCATAACATAAAAATTCTATTATTGATTTTTCAAGTGTCACATGAATGTACTTTCTATAGTCTAACGCCATCATACCAAGTAGTAGTGGAAAAATGTGGCCTAATTATAAAACAACACATATTAGCCCAGTCATTTCTATAGTCCGATTTCAATGAACGAGGTATGTAATCTATTAGGTTCTATTTTTGATTTATAATCTACTTTTTCCCGATTAGCATTTTTTTAGGGCAATTTACAGTTACGTCCTTTGGTAACAATTTTTAAACATTTAAGGACAATTTACAATTAGGTGCATTTGTTATGCCACTAGCGTGGACTTTTACAAGAAGAGAATTAGTGGACCTAAGTGTTTAAAAATTTTCAAAATTCCTTTAGTGTTTAAAATTTGTTTGTGAGGGACCTAAGAGTACTGTCCCACTTTTTTTTATTAATTTCATCATCATTTATGTTCCCCATAAATATATTTCTCAGACTTTTGTTTCAATCAATATTTCGAGCTCTCGGTTTAATGGTATACATTTCTAGATTCTTTTTCCTTTATACTGTTATGATCGATTTTTTTTAAATTATTTTTTTTTTATTGGGGAACAAATTTTTTTTCGTTTTCCAATTACACTATATATACACTAGTATATATATATATATATATAGAGAGAGAGAGAGAGAGTAGAGAGAGAGAGAGAAACCAATCAAAACCCAATATATGCAACATAAAAACAGATACCGAAAAAAAAAGGCAATATACCAACAAGAACAGCTTGCCTCAGTTCAGTCCACATACAATATACTACCAAAGCTCAGATAGAAATTGATAAGATAGAATTTTGAATGCATAAATCCACTAAATAAATTATAACCGTCTTGTCACTAGGCTACAGAAACATGCACTGAAATAAAATTTAAAAAAAAATGTAATTTACCTTAAAGCTTCAAAGATCAAAACACAGTGATTCTATGAACCAATCTGGATTTCCAATGCTTTGTAAAACTAAATAATGATGAATGTTAGAAATGTCATCCCTCTTCCTTCTTTAAATAGGGGGAAAAGAAGACGAGAATGAGGTGGATGGGTTGGTTGATACAGAGACAACTTCGGGGAGGATTAGGTTTAGCCAGATACGTGAGAGATTGAACGTGATGGGAGAGAGATTGAGGTAGATACGGCCGGAGAGCGCGGGTGGGAGAGAGAAAGCAGTGCGCCATTTCTAAAAAAAACACCCGCGATTTTTTTCCCCTAATTTTAGTGGCATTAGGTATGAAATACCACATTATTTTAGTATTAATTAGTAGTGGAAAAATGTGGCCCAAATAATAAAACAACCCATATTAGCCCAGTCATCTAAATATGGAGCCCATATTTAAAAGCTATGAATTAAATATGGGGCCCGTATTTAAAAGCTATGAGTTAAATATAGGGCCCATATTTGAAAGCAAGGAATCAAATATAGAACCCAATTTTAAAAGATACAAATCAAATATAATACTTATTTTTAAAAGTTATGAGTAAAATATGAGTTTTTTTTACATATACCTCGAATTGTAATACTTAATTTAGTAGAAAAACAATGGCTTTGCCCAACCCATTTTTGGTTCACCCATATTTGGCCCGGCCCACATTGAACCCAACCCATATTTGGCCCAACCCATATTTGACCCGCCCAAATTAGGCCCAGCCCATAATTTTTCCAGTCCTAGTATTAATTAAGAAAAGCTCTATTTATGCGGCACATCAATATAAATGCTGTAAATTTTCAATACTTATAAATAAATGCTGGGAAAAAAAATTCTCTGCATTTTTAAATAATACCAAGAAAAAAGTGCCGTAAAAAATTAGTTTTCTTGTAGTGTATATATATATATATGTGTGTGTGTGTGTGTGTAATTTACAAATATCGATGTGTATGGTACTTATGAGAAAACATGCCCCTTTAGTGCTATCATCGGAGATTGAGCAATGTGGGTGAATCCCATGGATAGTGAATGCAGGGAGAGTACAGTCCCAAGGTCATATTGTCTGGTATTTTATTGTGTGATTTATTTTCAAGGTGAGACGTTTTGGGTATGATTCGGTCTCACTCTCAAGGAAATACGACCGCCTCCACTACTTTGAGATTTTATTTACCTATTTCGGTATGAGTTAACCGTCTTATGGTAACCTGGTTAGAGTGAGTATACTTGGGATATAATAACATTGTAGAGACAAGTATCCGGTGAGTTATTACTCAGGAGTATGGTTACTATACACGACACATGTGTGACTATTGTAGTATAATTAAACCTATATAATAGAGGATATAATTATATACGGGTTAAACTATAAAGTGTGAATGCATTATTTATATAACGAGTGTGATTGTTAAATAACCGGTTAAAGTGAAATTGATTAAGTAAGTTAATGAGTAAAATAACTTACGAATTAAAGGGAGGAAGTACTCGGGATAGAGTAGGGTGATAGAAAGATTTGTAATCGTTCTAGTTAAGTGGGGTAGTTTAACTAAAGGGGTTAGGAGGTAAGCGTTAGGTGTGCACAATAGTTGGGGTTGAGTAATATATCAAGAGAGTGTGACACCCGCTTAAATATAAAAAGTGTTCATGCATATTTAACTGTTGCATCTTAATTAATTACTAAATATTTTTAAAAAGTTTTGGGCACTGACCTGTGTCAAAAATATTTTCCAAAACATTTTAGGTGTCCAGCCACAGGGACGGCAAGCTTGAGGACTCATTCCAGGGATGCATAGCTACAACAATTATGGAGGCTTGCAGCATTTTGTGTAGACGCTTCAGTTATTCATTACTAGACTAGGCTTTGATTCAGTAGTTCGTTTGGGCATGTTGCCCCTTTCAGTTATTATACTTTTAGTTTTATTTATCAGACGATGTACTTGGATTCAGTTTTATTTCTATAGACTTATGGTTTGGATTCTATTTTGGGAACCGATGGTTTATTCGGTATTTATTTTTATCTATTTATCGTGTGATGATTCAAACTCTTATATTTGTTGTGGTTGAGTTATTATATTCCTATTATTTAGCATATGTTTACGATAATGAAAGATAAAATTGACCCCGACTTAATTTAACATAGGTGGTTAGTAAATTAATATAGTTTTCGACAATGATTCTAAGAATGAACCAAATGATATTCCTATTTATTTTGATAAAGAACTGATAAAATGTGATTAAAATAGGTGGGCTATCACAGATGGCATCAGAGCATCAGGTTCTAGTGTCCATAGGATCTGTGCAGCATACTATGATTTCAACGTAGCGTTCTTTGACATAGAGCCCTATTATTAGGATTTTTGCATCCATGATTACGTATTTGAGAACATTCTTCTATTATTATATTTGTATTGATTGTGAACTCAAATAATTCGATCTAATTTTAGATGCCACCCAAGAGAGGACGGTCGGCGAGGGCAGCGGTGAGAGTCGATGAGAGAGAGGTTCGGTAGGATACACAGACATCGCATCCACAACCATCGCTGGGGACATTTATGGCAGCAGAGGTGGCCGCTATTATGGCATAGGCAGTTAACGCCGCTATGACGTCCATGGAACTCTACTTTCCTTAGGCCCAGCCACTGCAGCAGCCAGTGGCACTGGTTATCCAGGACCACCCGGGGCCTTCAAATTGGCAGAGAGTGAGGGAAGCATTTCAAAAGGCCACCCACCCGAGTTTCAAGGTAGTTCTGATGTGATTTTGGCTTGCCAGTAGAAGAAGGATATTCAGCACCACCTGCGCATGGTTGAGTGTAGCGACGTGCAAAAGAAGATGTTTCCCACTTTTAGACTTGTTGGGGTAGCTTTACAATGGTGAGAGTCTATTACCACTGACAAGGAGAGGGATACTATTCCCATTGCTGAGATATGGGTGTGGTTTGACCACAAGTACTTTTCGTCAGCCGTTGAGATAGAGATGCAAATGAGGTTCAACGAGGTGGTTCAGGACGACAATTTCGTAGCTGAGTACGAGGAGGAGTTCACATGTTTCGCTAATTTTGTGCCCGATGATGTGAACAGTGAAAATAATAAGAAACTGAGGTTTATGGATGGGCTAGCCTAGAGAATCAAGAAACTTAACAGGTAACCCCTCATTGAGGACTTATACTGATATCGTCAATACCGCACTTCTACATTGCTAGGATAATTTCTTCCATCTGAAGGGAAGAAAGAGAGGGAGTGATCCTATCCAGTCGGGAAAGGGAGGTGGGAACGGTGCTAGTGGTGCATCGCAGCAGCAGACAGACAGCAGGGGAAGGATTCCTGGCAGGGGGATTCTACCAAGAGATTTAGATCTAGGGGCTACCGACCCGTGGAAGGTTTCAAGCAGGGTCCTCAATAGTAGCAACACCATGTTCCTCAGGGCCAAGGAAATAATGGGGGAGGACACTAGGACTAACAGTAGGGGCAACCTCGACAAGCCCGGTAGGGAGAGAGGCAGGAGGACTTCCTGGGGCATTGCTTCCTGTACAGGCATATGGGTCATATGAAGAGAGAGTATCCACAGAGGGGTAGGGGACTATAGCAACAGGGTGCCCAGCAGGGGCAGCAGGCGCAGTTACCTCCAGCAGTACCATCACTACCAGCCCCATCGCAGCAGGGGAAGTTATAGTACGGATGTGTCGATAACGTCCGAGATTCAATTATATAGTAGGCCCCAGAGGTGTCACCTCCAGTAGAGGGTACATTTCCTACTCAGGGGCTTGAGGGAAGGATTTTATTTTATACGGGGCATCACACTCATTTATAGCCACCAGATTTGCACGTGCAACTGGTTTATTAGAGACAGTCGGTAGTCTTATTATATATGTAGAGTCACCTTTGGGTAGTGGGTCCCTTATACACTCGATCTATAGGGGTGTGGATATCGATGTGGGGAGATTATGTTTAGCCGCCGACCTTCTAGTGTTAGCTATGGAGAGTTAAGACGTTATATTGGGTATGGATTGGTTAGCGGGATACCAGGAGATGGTGTATTATTTCGAGAGGACCATTGTCTTCTCTATTCCAGGGCATGAGATGTTCCTAGTGGCGACGCCTCTTCCTGAGGCAGGGTTGAGCAGAAATTTATATTACATTGAGGAGAAGACCTCACAGGAGATGGTTGTCCCTTTAGACTCGATTCCAGTGGAGAGGGAGTTTGAGAACGTGTTCCAAGAGATACTCAGGCTGCCTCCTAGTCAGGAAATTGATTTCGTTATTAACCTAGCACCGGGTACGAGGCCTATCGCCCGAGTGCCTTATCGCATGGCCTCATCAGAGATGCAGGAGTTAAGGGAGAAGATTCTGAATCTTCTGGGGTAGGGTTTCATCAGACGAAGTACATCACCGTGGGGTGCACCGATGTTATTCATCAAGAAGAGGGACGGATCACTTCGGTTATGTATCGATTATAGGAAGTTGAACAAGGTCACGATTCAAAATAAGTACCCGCTGCCTCGGATCGATGATCTGTTCGACCAATTGAGGGGAGAAGCTTACTTTTCCAAGATAGATTTGAGGTCGAGATATTATTAGTTGTGGATCAGAGAGGAGGATGTTCCTAGGACTACTTTTCTGACACGGTATGGGTCATACGAGTTTAGGGTGATGCCATTTGGGCTCACCAATGCACCAGCAGTGTTCAAGGATTTGATGAACCGGGTTTTTAGAGAGTTCCTTGATCAGTTCATGACCTTATTCATCGATGACATTATGTTTTACTCTTGTTCTAAGGATGAGCATGTCAAGCATCTGCGGATGGTCATACAGACGTTACGGGATCACCAGTTGCACGTCAAATTTGAGAAGTGTGAGTTTTGTCTTCGGGAGGTGCAATTTATGGTCCACATTGTGTCTGATTTGGGTATTGATGTTAATCCGAGTAAGGTATCGATGGTGAGGGAGTGGGGACAACACACAACACTGACCGAGGTTCGCAGTTTTTTAGGGCTAGTCGGATACTATTGGCGATTCATTAAGGGTTTCTCGAAGATTGTGAGTTCGTTGATGAACCTGACTCGTAAGGGGGTGCCATTTTTGGGGACGATCATTGTCAGTTATCTTTCGATGAGGTTAAGGACAAATTGACCTCAGCACCTGTACGTGCATTGCCTAGGGAAGGGGTGGCGTACCGTGTTTACACAAATGCATCCATGCAGGGACTTGTGGGTGTACTACAGCAGGAGGAGAGGGCTATAGCTTATGCATCTCGCAAGCTTAAGTCCCATGAGAGGAATTACCCTATGAATGACTTGGATTTATCAGTAGTTGTGTTTGCCTTGAGGATTTTGAGACACTATCTTTTGGGGGACAAATTTGCCTTGTTCACGGACCATAAATCACTTCAGTATCTATTCACGTAGAAGGATCTGAACATGAGGCAAAGGAGGTGATTAGAGTTTGTGAAGGATTACCAGTTTGATATTCAGTATCATCCTGGTAAGGCAAATATGGTGGCAGACGCATTGGGCCGACGGCCTACCGGGGGGATAGCGGAGGTTTGGAAGGCGAGTGGAGAGATATTCGATACGACAATGAGGTTATCAAATAATGTATATTCGTATTAGCTATCACGCTCGAGATTGTTATGAGGGTGGTGAAAGCACAGGCAGGGGATCAGTATTGTCAGGACAAAGTTTTCCAGTTGTTAGATAATGGGGCAGAGTCCTATTCTATTAGTTCGGAGGAAGGCTTACGCTTCAATGGGAGACTCGTAATTCCAGAGGATGAGGATTTGATACATGAAGTGATGTCAAAGTCTCACGGGTCAAGGTATACAGTAAATCCCGATGGGGATAAGATGGACCAGAATATGCGTAGGCAGTATTGGTTGGTAGGGGATGAAGCGGGACATAACGGAGTTTGTCTCAAAGCGTGCTACCTTCCAGCTAGTGAAGGTAGACCACAGATACTGACGGGGAGGTCGCAGCTACTCGATATTCTAGTGTGGAAGTGGGAGAGTATCTCCATAGATTTCATTATCGGGTTATCGATATTGCAGCGAGGTCACTACTCCATTTGGGTGATAGTGGATCGGTTGACTAAGGTGGCCCATTTTCTACTGATTCGTATGAATTTTGAGACAACACAGTATGCGCAGCTATTTATTGCTAAGATAGTGAGACTACAAAGAGTTTTGAATAATATTGTGTCGAATCGGGACAAGATTTTTGTGTCCCCCTTCTGGCAGAGCTTTTAGTAAGTCATGGACACGGATTTACGTTTGAGTACGACGTATCACCCATAGACAGATGGGCAGACGGAGTGAATTAATAAGATGCTTGAGGATAAGCTGAGGATGTGCATAGTTGACTTCGGGGGAGGATAGGAGAAGTATCTTCCATTGGTGGAGTTTGTGTATAACAACTCCTACCAGTTAACCATCAGCACGACACCATTTGAGACACTGTATGGATGGCCTTTTCGTTCACCCTCTTGCTGGTCAGAGGTGGGGGATAATAAGATATTGGGGACAGAGATGATTCAGGACACCACTACCAAGATTGAGCTGATTCGAGGGCGCATCCGTATAGCTCAGGAGAGGCAGAAGAGTTACACCGATGCAGACGTAAGGCACATATAGTTAGAGGTTGGTCACCAGGTTTTGGTATGGGTGTCTCCTATGAAGGGGGTTACGAGGTTCGGTAAGAATAGGAAGCTAGCACTGAGATATGTGGCACCATTTTTTATTATCGAGAGGGTAGGACTAGTGGCATATAGGCTGGGACTACCGGAGCACTTACAACGGATTCACGACGTATTCCACGTGTCATCACTAAAGAGGTATCATAGGAGCGAGAGAGATTTTTGGCATGTTCCATTAGAGGAAATTGATTTGCAGCCAGATATCTCGTACGAGGAGAGATCGGTGGTGATACTTTCTCATAGAGCTGCGATATAAAGTGGTATCCTTTGTTCGAGTTCAGTGGGGGCACCACAATATTGACTAGTGGACATGGGAGCAGGAGAATAACATGCGTGAGTAGTATCTTGAGTTATTCACTGCAGGTATGTCCCAATTTCGAGGGTTGAATTCCTTTGTAAGGGGGGAAGTATGTAACACCCTGTATTTATGAGTATTTAAATTTTAATTAATTCGGTTATTTTAAATTACATGTGTGATGTAATTTAATTGAATTAAATATTATGTGTTTATTAAAATATTAATTGGGAGAGTTAATGATTAATATTTAGGTAATATAATTACTAAGTGAATAGTAAATAATTATTATACGTCGTAGCGAGTGATATCGACGTGACGGTGTTATATCTCAATCGGGAGTTGCGTGTAAACTATATGGGGTTGAGATGGAAAATTTATGTGGAGTGAATCATATGGAAATTTTGAGGTCACGATTGGTTCCGGATGGGTTGAGATAGTCAAAATAGTGTACCCGGGCATAGTAATTGGATCGCGGGACCTTTTTAGACATAACCGAGCCCACAAGGGGCTATTTGGGTCATTTAGACTTGACCTGCTAGCCTAATTTCTGGATTAGGGATATTAAACCTAAATCTAAGAGTTAGAGGTAGCCACAATTCATATTCTAAACCCTAGAAATTGAGAGAATATATAAAGAAGAAACGAAGGGAACTTTAAGAGCCTAAATCAAAGAGGGATGGGGTATGCTATTGTCAAATCCATCTTCTAAACTGCGTAATCAGACCCTACAAACCTAGAAAGTCAAGTGATTAACTTGCTTCTATTTTAAATTGCAAAAAAATCATGTTCATATCATGGTAGGTGTAGACAAAATTCGTTTTTAGGGAGGGTTGTCACATGTAATATGGTTTTTTGGTGATTCAGACATTAGAAGTAGAATTAATGTTCAATTGATGATGAAATACTATCTTATGTTATTGAAATATGATTTATAGTCAAAACTCAATAGTTAATTTCATTTAATTTGGATTATAGAATCAAATTGAATGAGAGGATTGAATAAAATTAAGAAAACCCAATTCATGTAATAATGGATTGTGATGAGAAATCAGTGATGTTTAATGGTTTAAATCGCGATTGGGACCTATTTCAATGTGTAATAAATCTTGTGTATACTTGGGTTGAGTTTTGGGAAGAATCTATGGAGGTTTGGGTGAACAAACATGGAGAAAAAATGATTGGTGAAGAAGGCCTGCTGGAACAGCATCGATCGATTGATCGATTCATCAATCGATCGATGATGCCTGTTTCCAAGCAGGTTTGCTTTTTTTTTTCCTTTTGGACTCTAATTTCTTTGGAGTTTGTTCTAGGTTTATTTATTTAGTGAAAAATAAATAGGGGGCCTATTACCTAGTGAATATGGGTGATTATAATTGGGTTTAGAAAACTGTGAAATGGTGAGTAGCCTAAGAAACGAATAATGTGAGATAAATTCGTGAATAATTAAATACGGGCCAATGTGGGTGAGTCCGGATATTTAAGCAAGTGAAGCTACATTAATTATTTAATGGATGTGAAATTAAATAAATTGAGAGTTGAAAAAATAGACTCGAGGATTATTGGCTAGTGCTACGGGTATTAGCCATGGGTTAGCCGAATTTATTTTATTTATATATATATATATATATATATATATATGTGTGTGTGTGTGTGTGTGTGTGTGTGTGTGTGTGTGTGTGTGTGTGTGTAATTTATAAATATCAGTGTGTATGGTATTTATGTGAAAACATACTCACTCGCTCGGAATATTGTATAGCTCAAGTGCACGCTAATCGGGAGAGTAATAATAACCCGGTAAGACGGAGTCAATTTCCGCAGGGAATTATATGAAGTACCGAGGATATTCTTCCATTTAAAAATCAATAAACAAGAATAAAAGATAAAAGAAAAGATGATTAAAGTTTTGAATGTTGTAACGGGACAAAGAGAACCAAACTTACTGGGAGATTTAATTAAGAACTAATAGGAACAAGCGAGATTTATAAAACGAATTTTTATAAGACTCTTTAACAAAAGGTTGAGGAACATTCCCCCGCCTCGGAGATCACAACCCAACTGGTTCTTCCGATTGAACCTCAATCAAATGGGAATAAGATATCGTTATCAACAATCCCACTTGAAGGATGTCAACCCAACAATACGAGGTGAAGGTATAGATATATTATCGAACAAGTGTGTTAATGTTGGAGTTAAGTCTTAAATACAACCCTTACATGATAAAAGAGGTTAAAATCATATGAAACTCCAATACCAACCCACACACCCATTTATTGGATTAATTCATTGAACAAATCAAGAAGTGGAACCCTCCAAGGTGGGTTTATGCTCCCAGCCTAAGGAAATTAGAAACTCATAACACTTACCATACCAATACAGACCATTAAGTTAATAATAAGTGAAAGAACTAAAGGAAAGGAAAGCATTCAAGACACAACCATAATATTAATTACTCAAATAGTACCAATAGTCAACAAGATGAAACTAAGATGGAATTTGACTTACAATAAATGAAGTAGAATATGGAAATAAGAAGAAAATATCCAAAGCCCTAGGTGAGAGAAGAGAGACAACACTAATCTTCTATTTTCTTCTTACACGATTTTATGATCGGATATGCTCAAACAAACAAACCACTCACAATATATACTAAGTGAAAGAAAACCACAAACAAGAATGGTGAAAACTAAACCAATAAAAAAGAGGTTTCGCAGAACTTGAGGTACCGGTCGACCGCGGGTCATGGACCGGTCGACCGCGTCAATGGTACAAAACATACTATCTCAATTCAAAGGCAAAAGATGAAACACCGTTCGATCGCATATATGGGTCGGTCGAGCGCGCCTGCAAAAACCTTGGGTCCTTTCCGCTTTTGCTACACACCAAGGGGCCTCGGGGAAAATGACCAAAACTTGGTCCTCAGAAAATGGATTGACATACCGTTGGGGGTTACGCGAAATTGACTTGGAGAACTACAACATTCGTGAGGAGTTCGAGCACGAAGCTCGAACGTAGAAATGATAAAATTACCCGAAAAGCGCACACTTGCACCGTTTAGCACTCCAATCTCTACAAAAGCTCAAATAAACCTCGTAAAACATATATATATATATATCGGAACCAAAGGTTATATGTAACAACACGCCTAATAAGATACCGGGCGATCACTCCAATATTAAATTAAAACAGGAGTCACATATGGATCATCCTTAGCATCACTGTCGAAAATCCATTTAATTACTAATATCCTATTAGGTGGCCGTTAAAAACTTTTACTTAACTACACTTTTTAGCGCAGAAATTAAAACATCCACAATTAAATGCGTAATGAACTGAAATGAAAATGAAAGGAACTAAAATAACCGAACACTCGGTCCAAAAATACAACCATATCGAATGCTGTACTGAAAGAATAAATAAATGCAATTGAGCCATTGGCTCGAGTGTTTATACAATATCTCCTATCTAGAGTACAAGGAAAGAAACGTCTACCGATAACCTGCAAGCATCCACAGCTGCTGCAGCAGACGTCTGACTCGAAAGAGTTTCCATCCAGGCGTCCCTGTGTCTGGACACCTATATATACATAGTATAGAGAAAGAAAGGAGAGTAGACAAACGGGTCAGAGCCCGATTGTCTAGAAAATATTTTGCAAGTGCATAAATGCTTTATTTTTAGAAAAATAGTTTTATCTCATATTTAAATTGGTATCGCCCTCTCATGAGATACCCCTCACCTCTCCTCTAATAGTGCACACCTAGCGCATCCCTATAAACATCCTAGTCAAGCTACCCTGTAGAACTAGTATAATGCCCAACCACTATCTAACCTAGATAGTCAAACAGATGTACTAAGGGCTAGACTTCACTTTAATCTCGACGCTATGCCATGTTCGTGCGTGGGGTGTCTCGCGAAGCGAAATCCAAACAAGGAACCCCCCCGATACACTACTATGCAGCAAGGTCGATCTTTGAGATCCGCCAGTCCCTCAGTACAGAAAGATATATAATATATATACCATAGACATTTAATAATAATAGAGCACTAAGGATTAAACTTCTCCCCAGTCTCAACACAGTGCCATATTCGTGCGTGGGGTGTCTCGCGAAGCGAAATCCAAACAAGGAACCCCCCCGATACACTACTATGCGGCATGGTCGATCGTCGGGATTCATCAGACCCTCGGCACTCGATTTATACATATACATACATCTACAATATACTTCCGGATAATATAAATATCTCCCGGACTGAGGATTACTTGATACATAAAGTATTTAAAAATACTATCCTTTTCATTTAAAAAACTTCCATTTCCCTTCTCATATCCAGGAAATGTATTTATAAAAGCCAATTCATTATCATGAATTTCTTTAACAAACCATATACTTTTTGAAAGCCAATTTTATTAATATAAAAAGCTTTTCCTTTATCAATTATCCCATTTCCCTTTTTATACTCAGGAAATGTATACAAAGACATTTTCATTATCATAAAAATGATTTGATCAAAACATATGCTTCCACATCCCTTCTTCCATCCGGGAAGTGTTACCGAAGCCAATTTGTATATAACCCATTTCCCTTCCTATATCCAGGAAATGTAATTAAAGCAAATCCATTATTATGAACTGCTTTAATATAAACGCGTTCTAAGACCGCCCGTCCGGATTTCTCCACTGTGCGCGCCCCTAAATGGCTATCATCTTCCAGGGCCTCCAAGACAACCTGGGATCCTATATCGAAAGACGTCGGGAAGCGACCATGTGCCTGCGGGATAGTCAAGACCACACCCGGAATCTCCTAACCAGCGCAGAAAATATAACAACAAACGCTCACATGGCCTATAGGACTATATCCACCCTGCATCATTAGCCAGGGGGCTTCACCATACGAACGCAACTTCCCTTATGATAGCGATTTAGAGAGGTGTGTAATCTATATTTTATTAATTATGAAAAACATTTATTTTTCCATTTTGAAAATATTCATTTTTATATTTTCAAAATCATTTACATCATATCATATATACTTTAATCACATAGTATATACATATACCATATATTCATCCTCGAATGTACATAAATGGCCATATTTGCCAACTATATATAGCGATGACCATTAATCCCAAAGATTCCCTCGAGGAATCATAACCATGCTTTCATATAAGCATGATACTAAACCCAAAGTATTTCCTTACTTTGTTCAATACTAATTACCTCAATCATCTCTTAAAGGTTTATTTATCCTCAAAATCCTTATTTAGGAATCCCCATAAAAATCCCAAATGGTAATTCAACTCCCCATACTCTTAAGGGGAGAAAACTAGAAATTCTGACCTAAGCGAATCGATTCGCCCCTTTAGCGAATCGATTCGGGTGGGCGAATCGATTCAGTTCCCAATCCGAATCGATTCGGAAAGTATTCTGCAAATAGGTCTGTAAATGGCGAATCGATTCGTTCTGTACCTGAATCGATTCAGCCCATTGCAGAAACCCAATTTCCTTTAGGCGAATCGATTCGGCCTGTACCCGAATCGATTCGGCCAGTTCGAGGGCTACAGTTTGGGCGATTTTTCAATCTCCAAAATACCCAAAATTCAATCCAATAACCATTTAAATCCTAACTTGGTTTTATTACTACAAAACCAAAGTTTTTATATCTCCTCAAATTCTTTGGAGGTCCTAACAATCCTTTTGAGAACCCCTAATATCTATCTCCAATAAGTTTTAACTAATGATTTTGATCTCGGACAGCTTTCCGTAGAAAAATCACTATAAATCCAAAAAAAATCTGAAAAATACGCGGTCAGCGCCCACGCGACCGCGTCGAAAAGATCTACAATTTTTATTTTTTGACCAAGAGCCGAATCGATTCGGATCAGGGCCGAATCGATTCGGAAAGCCCGCTTCTCACTATTCATCATCATCTCCAACGATCCCAAACCTCCATTAATACCCCTCCAAGATTTTTATCGCCTCAGCCAATGTCCTACAACCTCAACCAACTATAGATACACATATATTAAGGGCTCTAAACATCCTAGAACCATAAATCACCAATTAATTTTAGGTTAAAACCTAAGTTCCACAAATTAAAACATTATTGGGGTTTTAATTGTTTTAATTCCCAAAAACCCGTTTTATCCACGAAAACCCATACCAAAACATTTAGGGTTTATTTATACCAAACTACGATATGAGATTTATGCTCAAAAGTAAATAAAGCAAGTAAACACTTGCCTCGTGGATATAATCCGACGACCTCGAGCCGAATCCCGCGGAGTTTGGCCGGAACCTCCCCTTTCTCCTCTTTTTCTTCCTCCTCTCTCTCTTCTCTCTCTTTTCTTTCTTTTCTTTCTCTTTTCTCCCTCTCCTTCTCTTTATAAAGAAAGAAAAAAGGGGTTATACCCTTTAAAACCCAAAAACGACTCGTTTACCCATTTACGAGTTACTTTTACCTCTAAAATTACCCGAAACTCAATTTCGACAATCGGACACTCTTTTCCGACTATCTCGGCCATTCCGAGAATCATGGGGCAGTCGAAATTCCCATCCGAGGTACTTGACCGCAAATCACTTCTCTAACCCAAAATAATTAAATGCGGTGTTCTACTCAAAATCTTACCTTTTTTGTCGCTAAACTCCACGGCGACATATAAATAAAATATTTCGACCTATTGGTCCCAAAATAATTGATAACACCCTTCAAAAATCATTAAATCCTCGAAAATCCCAAAAATCACTATTTCGAGAAATTCTCCAACTTCCAATTTATATCCAATTATGGAATTTAATCGTCTCCAAAAGGGCGGGTTATTACATACTCTCCCCCTTACAACAGAATTTCGTCCTCGAAATTCAGATGTAACCTACACCCTCTAACTAGGATTACTACAAATCCTAAAATCTCAAGGAAAAAGATACTAACCTAATGGTTCCTAACCATACACTATGCGGTTACCGCAATCATAAAGTAACTCTAATACGTCACTCAATACCCATCCTCTAAAATGCCTCTTGGCATGGATTTCAATCTCGTATACTACTCCTATCTTAACTAGGCGGTACATCAAACCACCCTACCAAGGCGCCCATACACCTTTCTAACTTGTGCATATCAGCACAAACATTACGAACGTCTGACACGCATCACTCTCTCCCAATAAGGGTCTCCTTTCCTTGGTGTAATACTCACCTATGGGTCCTCCGAACCCGCGCATTTCAATACTCCTAACCTCGGCGCTGGTAATACTAGCGAACCTATATCCTAAAAATGCTACAATCTATGCGTTACCCTACCTACACGAAACTAATGTAATCCTAAGTATGTCCCTAGTGCCCAAGGCCTCTCTCAACTCCCGACAATTGCTTGGTTTCATGCGTGGGACGTCTCGCCAAGGCGAAATCCAAACAAGGAACCCTCCCGTTACACTACTCCCTCGCGTAGTCGGTCATCGAGATATAGCGACCTAAGGCACACAAGCGGGACGTCCTAAATCCTACTAGGCTAGCCTATGAACGCATTCCTACTATCTTATCCTTCCGCCCATACAAAAGGAAACCTAATCAAACGAAGTGCCCACTTTTTGTAAAAGTGTCACGTACATAATGCTCAAAGCATACCTTCTCAAAATTTGCCTTCTTATAAAGGCCTGGCAATCATCCTCAAATCATTTTCTCTAAGTCCTACTCCAACCCAACTATCTGTGGTGAGAGGGCCACTTTAGTGCTTTTCCATAGCACAACATTTCCATAAGTATATTAACATTATGTGGCTCATAGCCTATAGTGGTTCATCCATTCTATAAGACCTTTCCACAAGATCAACATCCTTGCATCCCATAACAGCTCTCCACTCCCGACGCCGTTAAGAGTCATGTGTGGAGTGTATCGCAAAGCGAAATCCAAACAAGGAACCCCTCCACACATTAACCCTTGACTTCGTTGGTTGTGGAGTTCAGTCATTTCAACATGCAACCGGGATAACCCTATCCCCTAATCCAACAAAAAGGTGATCTGAACTCCTATCTCTAACTAAGAGTCATACCACCCTGCGCTCGCACTCATTTCTAAGTCCTTGCGCAAACCAATACTGAGCTAAATCTTACCGCTCAACAACGATTCTGTGGGCTATAAATTATATCTATAAGGTTGCCACACCTACCAACCAAAATAAGGAAGCCTCTACTTATCGAGGTTCCATAAATCCATAATAACAAAGGTGTACTCAACCTGTATCCAGGTGAGACACCGCAACCCCAATCTGTTCCCTCCAGGAACTGCGGACACGATAAACTTGCCATCATTAGCGTTCTATCGCTCCAATCAACCAATACATTATACGTTTATATATAAAACATAATCACCCGCCTCTATGGCGAGTGAAGGAAAACAAAATTCCGCTATTGCGGAATGCACATAGTCATACATTATAATGTTATCGAGACCGAAACAAAACTCATATTACACACACGAGTCTAAGGTCTATCAAACACCACAACTTCATCTAGCCACACCTCTTAGCAAAATTCTTAACTCTAGGCCCCATCCGGGCACCCTAACCTTGTCCTTTTTTTTCCTATCGGAAAAGACTAACCGTGTGGCTCCACACTCCACAACACTATTTCCATTATTGGTCTTCCTGACCATCACAGAATTGTCAGCACCATCTGACTCTATAGCCTTTCTCCTTACAATCGTCTTACTAATCCTCTTAACTCCTTCGTTAAAAGGGAATTCCACCACTGGTTCCAACAGTCCTTCCTTCTTCCTACAGAATCATGGGGACTCACGGTTAAAACTATCCGTAAGATCCCTTTTTTGAATCCTTATCTACACGGGTAATCCAACTTGAGTACCACTTTCTATCACAGTAGTACTTGGTTGCTCATAACTACTATACTTTAGTAGTCGTCGCAACAATCCTTAGCATTTTCCACAAGGAGAGTGGCATCTACTAAGGTCATCGTCCCCATCTTCTACCAGCTCCCCCAGCTAAGCTCCAACTCCTGCTGCCCTCCGAGCTCCGCACACGATTCTCAACGAGCGCGTAATAGATTTCTATAATCTTCTAATATGGCAGGAGATCGAAATCTCACAAGAGATATCAACAATCCTAATCCTGGGGCTCTATACAAATCGAGAGCAACGCTGAAAGCGTAGTACGTCCGCACAGATTCCTAAAGACACTAGAACCTGATGCTCTGATACCATCTGTAACAACCCGCCTAATAAGATACCGGGCGATCACTCCAATATTAAATTAAAATAGGAGTCACATATGGATCATCCTTAGCATCACTGTCGAAAATCCATTTAATTACTAATATCCTATTAGGTGGCCGTTAAAAACTTTTACTTAACTACTCTTTTTAGCGCAGAAATTAAAACATCCACAATTAAATGCGTAATGAACTGAAATGAAAATGAAAGGAACTAAAATAACCGAACACTCGGTCCAAAAATACAACCATATCGAATGCTGTACTGAAAGAATAAATAAATGCAATTGAGCCATTGGCTCTAGTGTTTATACAATATCTCCTATCTAGAGTACAAGGAAAGAAACGTCTACCGATAACCTGTAAGCATCCACAGCTGCTGCAGCAGACGTCTGACTCGAAAGAGTTTCCATCCAGGCGTCCTTGTGTCTGGACACCTATATATACATAGTATAGAGAAAGAAAGGAGAGTAGACAAACGGGTCAGAGCCCGAATGTTTAGAAAATATTTTGCAAGTGCATAAATGCTTTATTTTTAGAAAAATAGTTTTATCTCATATTTAAATTGGTATCGCCCTCTCATGAGATACCCCTCACCTCTCCTCTAATAGTGCACACCTAGCGCATCCCTATAAACATCCTAGTCAAGCTACCCTGCAGAACTAGTCTAATGCCCAACCACTATCTAACCTAGATAGTCAAACAGATGTACTAAGGGGTAGACTTCACTTTAATCTCAACGCTATGCCATGTTCGTGCGTGGGGTGTCTCGCGAAGCGAAATCCAAACAAGGAACCCCCCCGATACACTACTATGCAGCAAGGTCGATCTTTGAGATCCGCCAGTCCCTCAGTACAGAAAGATATATAATATATATACCATAGACATTTAATAATAATAGAGCACTAAGGATTAAACTTCTCCCCAGTCTCAACACAGTGCCATATTCGTGCGTGGGGTGTCTCGCGAAGCGAAATCCAAACAAGGAACCCCCCCAATACACTACTATGCGGCATGGTCGATCGTCGGGATTCATCAGACCCTCGGCACTCGATTTATACATATACATACATCTACAATATACTTCCGGATAATATAAATATCTCCCGGACTGAGGATTACTTGATACATAAAGTATTTAAAAATACTATCCTTTTCATTTCAAAAACTTCCATTTCCCTTCTCATATCCAGGAAGTGTATTTATAAAAGCCAATTCATTATCATGAATTGCTTTAACAAACCATATACTTTTTGAAAGCCAATTTTATTAATATAAAAAGCTTTTCCTTTATCAATTATCCCATTTCCCTTTTTATACTCAGGAAATGTATACAAAGACATTTTCATTATCATAAAAATGATTTGATCAAAACATATGCTTCCACATCCCTTCTTCCATCCGGGAAGTGTTACCGAAGCCAATTTGTATATAACCCATTTCCCTTCCTATATCCAGGAAATGTAATTAAAGCAAATCCATTATTATGAACTGCTTTAATATAAACGCGTTCTAAGACCGCCCGTCCGGATTTCTCCACTGTGCGCGCCCCTAAATGGCTATCATCTTCCAGGGCCTCCAAGACAACCTGGGATCCTATATCGAAAGACGTCGGGAAGCGACCATGTGCCTGCGGGATAGTCAAGACCACACCCGGAATCTCCTAACCAGCGCAGAAAATATAACAACAAACGCTCACATGGCCTATAGGACTATATCCACCCTGCATCATTAGCCAGGGGGCTTCACCATACGAACGCAACTTCCCTTATGATAGCGATTTAGAGAGGTGTGTAATCTATATTTTATTAATTATGAAAAACATTTATTTTTCCATTTTGAAAATATTCATTTTTATATTTTCAAAATCATTTACATCATATCATATATACTTTAATCACATAGTATATACATATACCATATATTCATCCTCGAATGTACATAAATGGCCATATTTGCCAACTATATATAGCGATGACCATTAATCCCAAAGATTCCCTCGAGGAATCATAACCATGCTTTCATATAAGCATGATACTAAACCCAAAGTATTTCCTTACTTTGTTCAATACTAATTACCTCAATCATCTCTTAAAGGTTTATTTATCCTCAAAATCCTTATTTAGTAATCCCCATAAAAATCCCAAATGGTAATTCAACTCCCCATACTCTTAAGGGGAGAAAACTAGAAATTCTGACCTAAGCGAATCGATTCGCCCCTTTAGCGAATCGATTCGGGTGGGCGAATCGATTCGGTTCCCAATCCGAATCGATTCGGAAAGTATTCTGCAAATAGGTCTGTAAATGGCGAATTGATTCGGTCTGTACCCGAATCGATTCAGCCCATTGCAGAAACCCAACTTCCTTTAGGCGAATCGATTCGGCCTGTACCCGAATCGATTCGGCCAGTTCGAGGGCTACAGTTTGGGCGATTTTTCAATCTCCAAAATACCCAAAATTCAATCCAATAACCATTTAAATCCTAACTTGGTTTTATTACTACAAAACCAAAGTTTTTATATCTCCTCAAATTCTTTAGAGGTCCTAACAATCCTTTTGAGAACCCCTAATATCTATCTCCAATAAGTTTTAACTAATGATTTTGATCTCGGACAGCTTTCCGTAGAAAAATCACTATAAATCCAAAAAAAATCAGAAAAATACGCAGTCAGTGCCCACGCGACCGCGTCGAAAAGATCTACAATTTTTATTTTTTGACCAAGAGCCGAATCGATTCGGATCAGGGCCGAATCGATTCGGAAAGCCCGCTTCTCACTATTCATCATCATCTCCAACGATCCCAAACCTCCATTAATACCCCTCCAAGATTTTTATCGCCTCAGCCAATGTCCTACAACCTCAACCAACTATAGATACACATATATTAAGGGCTCTAAACATCCTAGAACCATAAATCACCAATTAATTTTAGGTTAAAACCTAAGTTCCACAAATTGAAACATTATTGGGGTTTTAATTGTTTTAACTCCCAAAAACCCGTTTTATCCACGAAAACCCATACCAAAACATTTAGGGTTTATTTATACCAAACTACGATATGAGATTTATGCTCAAAAGTAAATAAAGCAAGTAAACACTTGCCTCGTGGATATAATCCGACGACCTCGAGCCGAATCCCGCGGAGTTTGGCCGGAACCTCCCCTTTCTCCTCTTTTTCTTCCTCCTCTCTCTCTTCTCTCTCTTTGCTTTCTTTTCTTTCTCTTTTCTCCCTCTCCTTCTCTTTATAAAGAAAGAAAAACGGGGTTATACCCTTTAAAACCCAAAAACGACTCGTTTACCCATTTACGAGTTACTTTTACCTCTAAAATTACCCGAAACTCAATTTCGACAATCGGACACTCTTTTCCGACTATCTCGGCCATTCCGAGAATCATGGCGCAGTCGAAATTCCCATCTGAGGTACTTGACCGCAAATCACTATTCTAACCCAAAATAATTAAATGCGGTGTTCTACTCAAAATCTTACCTTTTTTGTCGCTAAACTCCACGGCGACATATAAATAAAATATTTCGACCTATTGGTCCCAAAATAATTGATAACACCCTTCAAAAATCATTAAATCCTCGAAAATCCCAAAAATCACTATTTCGAGAAATTCTCCAAATTCCAATTTATATCCAATTATGGAATTTAATCGTCTCCAAAAGGGAGGGTTATTACATTATACAGTACAAGAACTTAATTACGTGAAATAACGGCCAAAAATGTGCGTGCATGCATAAGTAACGGGCACAAAATATAAAATATTTTTAACTAATCACATACCCCTCTAGTGCTACCATCGAAGGTTGCACGGTGTGGGTGAATCCTTGGTAGTGAATGCAGGGAGATTATAGTCTCCAGGTCATATCGTCCGGTATTTTATTGTGTGATTTATTTTCGAGGTGAGATGTTTTGGGTATGATTCAGTCTCACTCTCAGGGAAATATGACCACCTCCACTACGTTGAGATTTTATTTACCTATTTCGTTGTGAGTTAACTGACTTTTGGTAATCGGGTTAGAGTGGGTATACCTGGGATATGATAGCATTATAGAGACAAGCATCAAGTGAGTTATTACTCGGGAGGATGATTATTATATGCGACACGTGTGTGATTATTGTAGTATAATTATACGTATATAATAGATTAGATATTTATATACGGGTTAAAATATAAAGTGTGAATGCATTATTTATATAACTAGTTTGAATGTTATATAACCGTTAAAGTGGAATTGATTAAGTAAGTTAATGAGTAAAATAACTTACGAATTAAAAGAAGGAAGTACCCGGGATAGAGTAGGGTGATAGAAAGATTTGTAACCGCTCTAGTTATGTGAGGTAGTTTAATTAGAGGAATTAGGAGGTAAGCATTAGGTGTGCACAATTGTTGGGGGGTGAATAATATCTCAAGAGAGTGCGATACCTGCTTAAATATGAAAAGTGGTAATGCATATTTAACTGTTGCATCTTACTTACTTGCTAAATATTTTTAAAAGGTTTTGGGATCTGACTCGTGTCAAAAATATTTTCCAAAACACTTTAGGTGTCCAGCAACAGGAACGTCAAGCTTGAGGACTCATTCCAGGGATGCGTAGTTGCAACAATTGTAAAGGCTTGTAGGATTTTGTGCAGACGCTTCAATTATTCATTGCTAGACTTTGTTTTGATTCAGTAATTCATTTAGGCACGTTGCCCCTTTCAGTTATTATACTTTTAGTTTTATTTTCGAGACAATGTACTTGGATTCAGTTTTATTTTTGTAACCTTATGGTTTGGATTCTGTTTTGGGAATCGATGGTTTATTCGGTATTCATTTTATCTATTTATCGTGTGATGATTTGGACTCTTATATTTGTTGTGGATGAGTTATTATATTCCTATTTTTCTGCATGTGATTACGTTAATGAAAGATAAAATTGACACTGGCTGGTTTGTAATTTAAAATGGTTTTCGATAGTGATGCTAAGAGTGAACCAAGTGAGATTCCTGTTTATTTCGATAAAGGACAGATCACCCGTGATTAAAATAGGCAGGTGTCACATCATTATGTTTGAAAAACACTTTCCCAAAATCACTTGTTTGTTTTCGCACATGTGAAGGATCCACGTCATAAAAAACATGAATGACTGTTTGTTCCATTGATTTACTACAATCCATGATCTTGGCGAGCTCATCCAAACACCATGATGACAAAGCATAGTTTTTTTAGAATAATATAATAACAAACCTACATTCCTCTATAGATGTGAGAGGATCTGGGGCAATGGATTTTCGTATTTCAGTTTCTCATCATCCTGAAAATGAAAATACATTTTCGTCCAAAGCAAAGTATAGATGATCGACAAAGTTTTTAAGAGTGTCCTCTCCTCTTAAACTCAAGAACACAGCATAAACGAAACGAGGGGTTGGTGATGAAGCCATTGAAGATGAAGTTAAAGTGGAGCAATGTTGGTTGGGGTATCCAAAGACGTTTCAAGTTTGAGTAGTTAGAAATGATAGAGTGAAGCTTGACTGACACTAGTATTTATGATGTTTTTAGTTTTTCTTTTTTTTCTTTTTAGATTATACTTCTATTGCAAAGTTGTGTTGCGCGTACGCAAACTTCAATTTAAGCCAGACATATGTTTTGAGTTCGTGTTAAGAGTAGTATAAGGGGGGCGGATAGAATAAGTTAAGAGTAGTATTGAATAGGATAAGGATGGGCTGGATAAGAATTGATCCAATACTGCGTTTGGAACAGTTTCAAATAAGAAGACATGATGGGATATAATAATACAATAATGTATTTGAAATTCTTCCAAAAGGATTAATTTGTCTTCAGTTCTCCAAAAACACCCTTATTTTGTATTTAATAATAAAAAAGTACAAAGATATATTGTAATTGCATATTTTAACCCGATAAAATAGTATTAATTTCACGTGGGATGTTAAAAAAAATATTATGAGGTTATAATAATGAGATAGACATATGTATTTATATTTGTAATTATAATTTGTACACAGTCAACCACTGGCAATCACTTACACACATAAAAAAATCGTGTGCACACAAACCATCCGTAAAAAATAATGGGATAGTAAAACTGGTTGTTTACTATATTCTCTTTCAATTCAAAACAAACTAGCTGGCGAAAAATTGCTTGAAACCACAACTGGGTAACATCGGTTTTATCCAAAATAGCCGCCGAAAATAAACGAAAACAAATAAGCTAAATTGTACATAGCTTTCAATTTGTCTAGCAGGTGGGTTAACAACACATAAAAAATTGTAACAAAATATTAGCAGTGGGCTAACAACACATAACTTTTAACTTGTGTAGCAGGTGAGTTAATATAATATTTGCATCGATTTAAACCAAAATAGTAGTTTATGATAAAGCAACAAACATAACAAAAAAATAGAAAAAAACAAGAAAGAATGGGAGGTTACCTATTGTAATGAAAAATGTGAATGGGAAGTTATGTGAATGAAAGAGGCCCATGGCATCTATCTAATATTTGAGGGAGTGTAAGTTGAGTGAGTTTCTTTTAACTTAATATGGGTAGGGTATTAATTTTTAATCAATTCTTGGTACCGGATAATTTTATACCACCTTGGAGGTGGAATCTTTTTATCCCACTCCTTGTGGGATAAGGCGCTCACTTGGATAACTTATTTCATCTCATATCTCATCCCAAACTATATCAATTTTTAAATAGGATAATTTTATCCAATACGACCCTCTTATACGGCGCATCAAATGAGGCATTAGTCTTTAGCACTACAAAATTACGAGTTGGGTTTTTTTACACGAAGTCGTGCGCTCACTTGGATAACTTATTACATCTCATATCTCATCCCAAACTATATCAATTTTTAAATAGGATAATTTTATCCAATATGACCATCTTATACGGCGCATCAAACGAAGCATTAGTCTTTAGCACTACAAAATTACGAGTTGGTTTTTTTTACACGAAATCGTGTCGTTTTCGTATCAAAATTATGAGTCATGTTATTTGTGTCTTGTCGTGTTAACCACATTTTTATTCTAGTTATCGTGTCTATTTATGTTTAATTTAGTATAGAATTTAAGAAATCGTGTTATCCGTGTCGTGTCGTGTTCGTGTCCAAAAAAATTCTTGTCGTGTCGTGTCAACCCGAAACACGTTCCAAAAACACAAATTGTCATCCCTAAGAAATGTTTTTCGATTTTTTCAATTTTCATCTTCATTTTTCATGAAAAAATTTAGAAAATTAAAAAATATGTTCAATTATTGAAAATAAATCTCGTCTTCTCTTTTTTTCCACAAACACCATCCCAGTACAAGCTTACCGCCCAACCACCACTATTGGTATGGTGGTGGTGGCACCATTGTAGCTGTGGTAAGGTTGTGATGGATTGATTCCACCTAGTGGCGAATTCAACCAATAGAGAAAGCAACCCTAGCCTTTTTTAAAGCCTTGGAGGTTTAGGTGGTAAGTTTAATTTAATTTTTTATAGGTTAAGGAAAAAATTTAGAATTCTAATTGTGTTTTCCAAATTTTCTGAAAATTTATAAAAATATAAAACACTTTTCTGGTTTGGGAAAAATAGACATTTGAACGCATTGTCTATTTTTCTTCACATAAAACAACCATTTTTTCCACAAATAAACAATGTAGGTTTCAGTTTCATTCCATTTTTAAAGTTTCAATTTTCATAAATCCCATGTCTTTTTTAAATTGTAGTTAGTTTCATAATTGACTAACGGCCTCCATCATTTAAAACTCAAATTGTAACCCAAATTTCTTAGAGAATGAAGGGTGTCACATGTTTTGTTTAGTATGACCACCATCTGGAAAGAAAAAAACATGGGATGTATTGCAAATAATTATAAAAACACAAAAATCGTCATTTGACTCACTTTTTCAACTAAAAACACTATTTTACCCCTCCGTTCTTAATATATATTATTGTATATATACATTAAACATTTATACATTCTACATATACATTTAATATTAAAAATACATTATTATACAAATTTATTGTAACACATTAATATATATATATATATATATATATATATATATATATATATATATAGGTTTTATGTAAATATAGTTTTTTTAATATTAACGCTTTTATTTATAGGAAAAAGGTTTTTAAGTTTTTTATTTATAAAAAAAAGTTTTTTATATTGAAAAAACTGTTTTTTAACGTTTGTATTCATAGAAAACAGTTTTTATTTATAGAAAGCAAATATTTTTTATTATAAAAATTGTACATTTTTATAAGTAAAAAAAGAGTTAGAAATTTATACAGTTTTTTATTTATATAAAATACGTATAGTTTTTTTACCTTTTTTTAATAGAAAACAATTTCTATATAATGAAAACACTTGAAACTAATGCAAATGTTTTATTTATTATTTAAAAAAAAATCTAAACCTTTTATATGAAAAAACTATTTTTTAATAAAAAACAATTTTTTTTTGGTTTTATTTACAGTAAACAATTTTAATTTGTTTAAATAACGTCATTGTTTTTTAATAAATAAAGTGCAGTTTTTTAACAAACAAAAAGTGAAAATACAATTTGTATTTATAGAATATACAATTTGTTATAAAAAAGGAAACTGTGCATTGTTTTTCAAATAGTATTTCTATAAATAAAAGATGTATTTTTTATTATTTTTTTTAAAAACTGTACATTATTTGTTAAAAAAACTTGCATTAAAAAAAGATTTTAGAAATCAATTTAAACATCAATTCACATATCAGTTCTAAGTACACCTCAGCGCATATCATAGTTCCTCTTAATTCAACACTATAAACCACATACCTAAGTACACCTCCGTTCATACTCAAACTTCAGTGCATCTCAGTGCCAAGCCAAACTACATTTTTATCAGAGTCCCAAAGCATATTATAAATCATATACTAAATTAACATATTACATACTATAAATCACATACTAAACTTGTATCAGAGTCCCAAATAAATTTTCAAACCGTTATACATTTTATTCTCCCAAATGTTTTTAAAAATAACATACTAAAGCAACATAGTATCAGAATCACAAAAAAGTTTATAAATCACATATTACATTTGTATTACAGTTCCAAATCAGTTAATGGCATAGAACGGAGCATGATCAATTTCACATACAAGTGAATTCCAAATACCATCCCAAATAGTGAATTACAAATATTAAATAACCGGGAGTTACAAATGCATTCCATATAAGATAATTCAAAATAGTAAACCCATCATTGTACAGAGAAACAAACAAAATTAAAACAACATAAAAATAGTAGAACATCACTTTTACATAAACGACGTCAAAACAAGATAAACACAACCCAAGAATTACAAATTGTAGTCTCTTCATATATATTGACCCATTTTTTTAGAATAGCAAAAAAAAAAGATCATTTTGAGCTGTTTTTCTATCGGAACCCTGAAATGTTTAAAACCCACCCAAAAAAAAATATTTTTTTTAGAAAAAAAATGGCCCTTTTTGGACACGCTAAACGGGTCTTACTGGAGATTCCTTCTCCTACGATAGAATGCACAAAGGTAAATATAAAAACAAACTTTAAATATGTTACTTGGATTTGATACAAATCAAACCTAATAGTTACTTGATCAACCCATTATGATTACATCGAAAATGAGTAATGTACTACTTAGCAAAACGGACACAGTATTGTTCGAAAATGATTTTTAAACAGCGTAATTTATACCCTATTGCATCCCACTAAGCTTGTTAAAAGCCCAATTGAAATAAAATGACTCCTTAGTTATCCCCATGAACATACGGCCTAACGCTTGGTCAGCCTCAAACATAGACACTAACCGCACCATATCCGTTTCATCCATTTGCATACCTTCCAACCTATCAAGCATGTCTTAAAAATTGACATGTGAAAATGCGTTTGCTATCTTCTTTGACGATTCTGCAAATACCGCAATGGCACGAGCGCTTTCTTCATAAGGGTTGATCTTTTTACGATGAGGCTTTGGCATGGGAATGGTCCTGGGCAACGCTCCTGCAGCCTTATGTTTGGAAATGATCGGTGGTGTATCTTGTGACTCTTGATCCGTATCGTCCAAGTCAGTTTCTGGGGCATTATTATTCGCTTGGTCAGGTTCTTCTATGCCTACAATCGATAATAAGCCCAATTACCAAAAAAGTAGTAATATCACAACACAAATGGGGTTGTGAAACCTTTAATCTTACCATCCATGGACAGAAAGTAATCTCCTCCTGAATGGGAGTTTTCACCGGTTGCAGTATCATTTCCAAAGAGAGACGCCAACTCCTCATAGTAGGTGCCATAGTTGTTTAAGGCGCAAAGGTATCTCTAGAGCCTAGGCGCAAGGCGAGGCGAAGCTAGGTGCACTTTTGGTAAAAAATACAAAAAAAATGTTTATTCATTTTTTTAGTAATATATTGATGTTATAATATCATGACATCAATAATAAACTTAATGGGATAATTAGGAATCCAAAACATAACAAACATATTAACATGGTAAGCTAAACTTGTCATTTATAAATCTAAGATGCAATATGAAAATTGAATTAATTTCAGCAACAAAATGACATAGCATACAAAACAGGTAAGAATAGCACAAAAACAGAAAAGAGAAAAACCATAAAAATGCAATATTAAAATTGAATTAAATTTGAAAGAGCATACAAAACCAGCAAAACAGATAATAGCAAAAAAAAAAAAGAGGATACAAAACAGAAACTAGTAAAAAACAGAGCATAAAAAAAAGAAAATAGCATTTTAAAAAAAAAAAGAATAGGTAGTTGCGAAAAAGAGGATAAACAAAACAGCCAAAAAAAAGAACAAAATGTTTGAGAGAGAGAGAGAGGAGTACATAACAGGTAGTTGAGAGAGAGGAGAAACAGAATAGGGGGAAAAGCCAAAAAATTAAGGGAAAAAAAAGAGAAATTACCTCGTCGGAATAGGAACAAGCCACCGGCTGGAAAGGCTGAAGAATCACCGGAATATTCAGGAAGAGCAGCTGACACTGGCTTTGTGTTTGGCTTTGTGTTTGGTTTGTTTGTAGGGCATTTTTGGCTTTGTGTTTGGTTTGTTTGCCAACGCTTTTTGGCTTAGTTTGCTTTTTACGATTGGAATAAACAAATAAAACTCTTTAAATCTCTTTTGACTTGTCAATTAAATGAAAACAGGGCTTATAAAAGGGGAGGGGGTGATTTAGTAAGGCGCGCCTACGCCCTCGCATTGCGCCTGAGGTCTCTAGGCGCACGCCTGTTTCAAGCGGGTGTGCCTGAGCTTGTTCGAGGCGCTAGAGTTGCGCCTATGTGCGCCTCGCGCCTTTAACAACTATGGTAGGTGCAATTCATTCCTTCCAATTTTGCAGTGTTGGGTTTGTCCTACAATAATTCAAGAATATACTTTAAGTATTACAATGCACTAGGTTCAGCTATCAATTTTAGTATTACAATTCGAATAGGAAAAATGCAATATTGTTACCTTAATATACTCATCCCACACGCTAAAGTTCGGCAGTCACCCCACCAGTGTTATTATCATATCCGAAGCCACTCACGCAAAAGCTCATGTACATCAAGGTACTCACGCTTGAGGGTTTTCAAACAAGATCGAAACTTTTCTATAGTAATGTTTTAATGACTGCATTTGTTAACGATATCAATAGCAGCTTTAATTTGCGTTGAAGTAAATCCATTGCCTGCTCTTTTTGACCCGCCTAGTACTTATGCCAAATGTGCATTGATTAGGTGAGAAACCATCGCCTCAGTCCATCTTGTTTGTGCCTTTTTGGTGTGGCATCTCTTGTTGTGATGACGATGAGTTGACTTCAATGGGAGCTTAGGTTTGGGAGGGTCGAACGTCCATCTGATTCTATACCATATCTACAGCAAACATGAATTAATCAATTTAATTCAGTTGAAATCGGTTATGTCCGAAATGAGTTTATATATCAGTTCAGTTGAAATCAGGTTAGTTTAAATGGGTTTAGAAAACAGTTTAATTCAAATCAATTTTATTCAACATAGTTTATCAGTTCCAAACCAGTTAAATCAGCTTAGAAATCAGTTTTATTCAAACCACTTTTATAACATCTCAGGGGGAACCATATGTCCAAACCAGTTCAAATCATTTTAGAAATCAATTTAAACATCAGTTCACATATCAGTTCTAAATACATCTCAGTTCATATCAGAGTTCCTCCTATTTCAATAGTGTAAATCACATACTAAGTACATCTCAGTTCATACTGCAGTTTAAACATCAGCGCATCTCAGTGCCAAGCAAAACTACATTTTTATCAGAGTCCCAAAGCAGATTATAAATCACATACTAAAGTAACATACTATAAATTATAAATCACATACCACATTATCAGAGTCCCAAATAAGTAGCCAAACCATAATACATTCGTTTCTCCCAAATCATTTTAAAAATCACATACTAAAGTAACATAGTATCACAGTCACAAATCACAGTCCAGAATCACTTAATGACACAGAACATAGCATGATCAATTTCATATACCAGTGAATTCCAAATAGTGAACTACAAATGCTCAATAATAGGGATTTACAAATGCATTCCATCAAAGAGAATTAGAAATAGTAACCATCCGTTGTACAGAGATTCAAACGAAATTTAAACGACATAAAAATAGTAGAACATCATTTTTATATAAACGATATCAAAACAAGACAAACATAACCCAAGAATTAAAAATTGTAGTCTCTTCACCATTAGTACATTCTTTTCGTAATTTCCATCGAGAACAAAAAAAGACCATTCAAACTACTATCATTTGTGGAGATAACACTGTTGGCAGACTCGGTTCTGCCACACGATGAACTCATTGATGACGTGGAAATCGATCCACAGGGAAGTCCATTCTACTTAGGTGTTGCCTATCCAAGCCATTTACCACATCTGTGACAGTAATGGTACACCCGTCCTATATTATTGTTCTTATTAGTAAGCAATATTAGTTAGTTCAGTATGCAATATTAGCTATTATTACATGTCCTTCAAATGTAATTAATTCAATTCAGTTTAATAAGAAATTCATTCTCCTTTTCTTCCATTCTTAGCTTTGTTAATTCTTTGTTAAGTAATATGGTATCAGAGCATTTTTAATAGTCGAGTTGCAATCTCTGATTTTTCTTTCAAACATCTATCCTCTCTTTTCTTCTTCAAACATCAAGCCCAAATTCTCATGGTCGATCCATTACCACATATAAACAAGGTCTTCTCTTTGGTTGTTCAAGAAGAGAGGTAAAGATCCATTACCACAGGACCTACTTTGCAACCCACAGCTGCTGCTACCATCTCATCTACCTATAATTCTGGATATAGGAACAAAAAGGATAGACCATTTTGCACTCATTGCAAGAAGACTGGGCATAATCTGGAGAAATGCTATGTTCTTCATGGTTTTCCTCCTGACTACAAAGATCGTGGCAAGGAAAATGATCAGCAAAACAAGCATATGAAGCCAATTGTTAATCAAACTTCCATTTCCCACAATCAACTTGAAGATTCCAGTCCTGATTCGTCATCTATTTTGTCCTCAAGTCAATTTCAACAACTCATTTCTCTTCTAAGCAATCATCTTCAAAATCAGAGCATTGTATCTCAAGAACAGCCACCACTCATTCATGGATTTTTTACAATGGAGCCACTCACCATGTGTGACATGATTTGAATCACTTTACTTCTTTTGAACCCCATACCATGGCTTCTCATATTACTTTTCCTACTAGTCAACAAGTTAAGACACATCAAGTTGACATTGTGAAACTGATCATTTACTTCTTCGTGGGGTGTTATATGTCCCTCAATTCCACCACAATTTGATATCTATTAGTGTACTCACTAAAGATACTCCTTATGTTCTGGAATATAATGCTCTTCACTATTTCATTCAGGGAAAGACTTATCAAATTGGGATGCATGAGACGAATAGAAATCTTTATTTTTTGAAGCAAGATGAAATAAAGAAGTACAAGGAAGTCAAGATTCAAGATTTTGCAGTTTTCAACACTGTTTCAAATGAAAAAGTATGGCATGCTAGATTAGGCCATCCTTCATTTGTAATAACTCAATCTTTGAACAAACAATTGATTTTTCATAATGGATCAAATAAAGATTCTCATTATTCCATTTGTCCTCTAGCTAAACTGAAGAGATTACCATTTCATTCTAGCAATAATTTGTCTTCTAATGTGTTTGATCTAATTCATATGGATGTTTTGGAGCCCTTTCAAGTCATTAGTTATGAAGGATATTAATACTTATTGACTACTGTTGATGATTGTTCTCGATTTACTTGGGTTTTTATGTTGAAAGTAAAGCTGATGTCCAACCGGTTATTCCAAATTTCTTTGAGATGGTATATACTCAATATGGCCAAAGGATCAAAGGAGTCACATCAGATAATGCAAGAGAATTAAACATTGTAGAGTTTTATAAGTCTAAAGGAGTCATTCACTATCACTCTTGTGTTGAGAGACCTCAGCAAAATTTAATGGTTGAAAGGAAGCACCAACATCTTCTAAATGTTGTTAGATCACTGATGTTTCAATCTCTCTTATCTCTAATCTATTGGAGTGAATCTATTATGACTACTACCTATTTAATTAATAGGTTACCATCTCCTCTCTTACTTAGCAAAACACCTTATGAAATTCTTCACAACAGGACACCCAACTATGAGCTTTTTAAGAGTTTCGATTGTCTCAGTTATGCCTCTACTCTACTCAGTAGCGGAAACAAATTCTCTCCTAGAGCCAGAACTTGTGTATTCATTGGCTATCCTCACAGAATGAAAGCATATAAGTTACTTGACCTTGAAACCAATCAAATACTGATATCTAGAGATGTTAAATTTCATGAACAACTTTATCCTTTAGCCAATTCCACCTCCACACAGTCCATTCTAGAATTCATGAAATTCTTCACAACAGGACACCAAACTATGAGCATTTAAAGACTTTCGATTGTCTTTGTTATGCCTCCACTCTACTCAGTAGCATAAACAAATTCTCTCCTAGATCCAGAACTTGTGTATTCATTGGCTATCCTCAAGGAATGAAAGCATATAAGTTACTTGACCTTGAAACCAATCAAATACTGATTTTTAGAGATGTTAAATTTCATGAACAACTTTATCCTTTAGCCAATTGCACCTCCACACAGTCCATTCTAGAATTCATGTCAAATAGTATATTGCCTTTTCCTATTCAAGAAGACATTTTAACTAATTTTGAATCTCAACAAATCCTTTCAAATGTTTCATCAAATTCTAGTTGTCCTTCTAATACTGATACTTCAACTTCTACCATCAACACACCTTCTACAATTGTGACTAGATCTCAAAGAATAGTTAAAACTCCAAGTTATCTCAGAGATTATCATTGTGGAATGATTGTTCATAACACTATTTCTACTGCTCATCCTTTATCAAGTGTTCTTGATTATAGCGAGTTGAATACTCCTTATAAAGTTGCAGTCATGGCTATTACAGTTTTTGAACCCCAATCTTATGCTCAAGCAAGTGACAAAAAAGAATGGGTAAATGAGCTCAAGGCTTTGGAATCCAATCACACCTAGTCCATTATTCCCCTTCCTACAGGGCATCAAGCCATTGGATGTAAATGGGTCTATAAAGTCAAATTTAGAGTTGATAGCACAATTGAGAGGTATAAGGCCAGATTAGTAACAAAAGGGTATACTCAACAAGAAGGGATAGACTATTTTGATACTTTTACTCCAAATGCAAAGCTTGTAACTATAAAACTTTTGCTAGCATTAGGATCTATTCATGGTTGGTATCTCCATCAATTAGATGTTAATAATCCTATCCTGCATGGTGATTTAAATGAAGAAGTATATATGACTATCCCTCAAGGGTATAGTCCTAAGGAGAAAGAAATGTCTACCACCTAATTCAGTTTGCAAGTTGCAACTCTCGGATTGAAGAGGGTTTTAAACAATCAGCTAATGATCATTCCTTGTTTATAAGGAAAGTTGGAACTAGTTTCATGGCATTACTCGTCTATGTTAATGACATAGTAATTGCTAGCAATGATGAAGCTGCTGTGCAGAAATTAAAAGGGATGCAAAATTCAAACTCAAAGATTTAGGCCTTTTAAGGTTCTTTCTTAGTCTTGAGGTTGCTAGATCAGCTAAAGGCATTTCTCTATGTCATCGATCATATGCCTTGCAGCTACTTACTGATGTAGGATATTTGGGGAGTAAAGTTGTTAGTACACCTATGGAACCTAATCTAAAACTCAGCAAAGATAAAGAAGATCTTATTAAAGATGCTTATTTATATAGAAGAATTATTGGAAAATTGTTGCATCTTTACTATAACCAAGCATGACCTTTTATATTCAGTCAATAGATTAAGTCAATTCCTTGCTGAACCAAGAATCCCTCATATGAAAGCAGTGCAGAGAATACTTCAGTACATTAAAGGGACTCCAGGACAAGGCTTATTCTTTCCCAACAATTCAAATGTGCAATTTAGAAGCTTATGCTAAATCAAAATGCCCAGATGTGAAATTCAAAGTATTTACAGATGCTGATTGGGCTACATGCCATGATACTAAAAGATCCATTACAGGTTTTTATGTGTTTTTAGGAAATTCTCGTGTCATGGAGATCTAGGAAGCAGATTACCATATCTAGATCATAATATAGAGCCATGGCCAATACTACCTGTGAATTAACATGGCTTCTATCTCTTTTGAAGGAAATTGGAGTAGTTCACTCAAAACCTGCAATTTTGTACTGTGACAATTGGGTTGCTCTTCATATTGCTGCTAATCCAGTATTTCATGAGAGAACTAAACATATCGAAATTGATGGCAATCTAGTTAGAGAAAAGATTCAAGAAGGTCTGTTGAAGACCTTACATGTGTACTAAAAATCAACTTGCAAATGTGTTCACTAAAGCCTTACATGCCAATCAGTTCAAGGAGTTAATATTCAAGATGGGATTTAAGATTCTATATAGTCCATCTTGAGGGGGAGTATTAATGAATATTAGTTAGTTAGTTAGTTGTTATTTCATTTAGTTAGTTTGTTTTTCTTGTTTGATTAGTTAGTTAAGGCCAGTTGTCTCGTTAGTTAAAAGAAGCTTAAAAATACAAGTCCTTCAGATGTAATTCATTCAATTCAGTTCAATAAGAAATTCATTCTCCTTTTCTTCCATTCTTAGCTTTGTTAATTCTTTGTAAAGTAATACCTACAGGAACGTGTTACTTTAGCATCCGACAACCCACATTCACAATTCATCATTGTTTCGTGACAAACTCTATCACTCATACCATAGATATGGTATAAGGATTGGGCGCGATGGTCACCAAGTTCATTTGTGGGGCCCCAGGTATATCAGAATTCCTATCATTTTGGTATTTTACAATTGCACACACTGCTAGGGACCAAAACAATCCAATTTTTGTTGTTGGAGTTCTGATGGTGTGTTTGGCATTTTAAACTTCAATGGACATTCAGGTAAACAAATTAGGAAAATAACAATTATATTAAAATCAAACTATAACAATGTCATTACATATAGACATACTACTAAAATATCATAAATATTGATCATACATCATTGTTTTTTCGGTGTTACCTGTGGAGACTGAATCAAATGACGTTGGTGGGGAGTGTGTCTGTAAAAGGGATAAATTAAAATAGGAATTAGTTGGTCAAAATCACACATAGGTTGGATTGTGAATAACAACATTATTATTTATAAACTAACACAATATAATACATGTAAAAAACTTTACTCAGTCAGAATATACCATTTCATGCTGAGTTTTTAACCTGAATGAAAATAAAAAATTTCAACAATTCTGTTTAACAACAGGAGTAATCGAAAACAAAAAAAGACCGCCCACTAAACATTATACCTATTAAAACCTCAATCATTAATCTTACTATACCATAAAAATAATACACATTAAAATATCAGATACCAAACCCAGTACAACTAAAAATACATACCGATTTATACCTTAAAAAATTACACCTTGGATACCTCTTATAAATAAAAAATTAAACCCATTCAGCTTAAAACCATGAACATTAGATCTCAAACAACAAACCCATTTCACATAAAACATTCAACTCATAATAAAAATTATGTGTCTGAAAACCTAAACAAACGAAGACAACAAAATGATGTATAACACAGAAACCGGATCTGAAGAATAAAAACCTGATCCTAAAATGTATTATGGTAGAAGTCATCCATAAGCAAATAGAAAAAAACTCACTTAGAATCATAAAATAAAAAACGAAATTGATTGATCTCAATGAAAAGATGGAAACAAACGGTACAGAGAAATCATACCTGGGTTGAATTGCGGAGAGTTTGGAGAAGGAAATGGAGATATAGGGTTTTGTGTCTCTGGTTGTTGTGGTTGTCTTGTAATACTATCCATCTGCTCAGAAATGTTCCATCAGTGTAAAGTGTATTTGCTATGTAGGAGGGAAAAAAAGGGTGACAAAAGTTTCTTTGGATCTTACCAAGGAAAAAATTGTGGGGAAAAGTGAGCAAATATGGTCATGTGAGGGGAAAGTGAGAAAATTTTGCCACGGTGAATTTTTCATATCAAACACCAACAAAGTTCCCAAATGGGTGGCAAATATTGATTTGTCAAAGTTCCCAAATGGGTGGAAAATATTGATTTGTCAGGGCAAATAAGCTCTATCAAACACACCCTACTTTAAAAATTAATCATAAGAAAAAAAAAAAAAAAAAAAATCAAAACCTCCCATTCTCTCAAGATTTATACAAGTATATTGACATTTACTCCATTTAATATTCAGAGAGAAATGGTTATATCAAAAGAGAAACTATTGTGGATTTTCATGACGCGTTTAGACAATAGTCAGCGGGGCACTATACCCACTGCGTACGCGATCCAGGGTCGTACGATGCAAAACATGTTGGGATCTCAATCCGGAACTCTAAATGTGGTGTTCCCAGTGTTCTAAAAGGTGCGCATAGGCGGAGACTTGAGAGAAACGCCCCACATACGCCTTATTCTTAGTAAAAGGCTTAAGGTGTATTTAAAAAAAAAAATACTCTTTAGTGAAATGATATTGCCTTTTAAAGGCTTTTTTTACAAACCGGAAAATATATCTCATTCAAGACAATCAAAAGACAAATAGTATCCAAACCTCTCTGCCTCTCATCCAAAAAGAAACTATACATTGCCGACCAACTTCCGACCAAAAGTCTTCATTTTATTTTAAAGGTGAAATTACATTGCTTATATTGAATCATTTTGTATTGATTATTGATTATTGAATGATTATTGATTATTGAATGATTATTGATAGTAATTATTGAATGATGAAAAATACATTTTGTATATTGTTTATTAAATGTTGAGAAATACATTTTGTATATTGATTATGGAGAGAAAAATGGCTACCAAACATGCGAATATATTTTCAAAATTCAAGGTATGTAATATCTTATTATATTACTAACCTTAGACTTCTAAGGCATTGAGGCTTGACCTCTACGCATTCACCATGCATCGCGCCTTTTAGAACCTTGGGTGTTCCCAACTTTAACATTTATGATTTTATCAATTGTTGATAACAATGGAACTTTTGACTCCAATAAGATAATATATGAGAAGAAAATGACTTCTCAACTAATGGTTCGTATATCTTATTACTATATTGTGTTATGTAGAGATTATGCACTACGTGAACTCTTGTTGGTGTTCTTTTAGCATTATAATCATGTATACTGAAAAATTTAAGCCTACCTCCAACGTACCGCGTACCTGCTAAACCCGCATACCAAGTGGCAATGGCTTAGACACACATACACTCAAACTCTCACCGCACACAGTCCAACACTAAAATACTCTGTGTGTGTGTGTGTGTGTGTGTGTGTGTGTGTGTGTGTGTGTATTACATGCTAAGTTTGTGTGTGATGTGTCTAAAGAAAATATACAAAAAGTGGAAGAATGAAGAGGGAGAAAGATTTCCATTTGTTTTTTTAACAGAACTCAACAGAACGAGCATTTTAAAACAGTTGGATACTTAAGGGGGTGAATCAAAACAAAAAATAGTTTTAGGGGAGCAGGGTAATACTGAGATCTAGTAATAGTTTAGGGGGCATAGGTGCAATTTACTCAAAACTTAATAATAAACATACCACTGATTTTTTAACTTTTTTCTTTTTTCTTGCGTTTATTATTGGACAAACACAGAACTAAAGCCTAAGAATAGATTGCTCTGGTCAGGTCAAAATACAACATGTGCCGCCCATTTCCTTGGAAGTTGGAAGTACATGATAGTCTCTCTCTCTCTTTTATATTAGTTAACCTCATTCTTCTCCAGCTACTCTCACCGCAACAATTTTCAGGATGAATGTGAACTGTGCATTCCAAGTCCTAGTGATAATAAGCTTTATACTTGTGATGAGAAAAATACATAGTAAGCTCTATACAAGACAATCCCCTGTGATGTTGGATTGATAGCAACTTATTATTCCATTTTAAGAATTTACCTATTTACCATGACTAACTCAAATATCTATCCTGCCCCCATCGTTCTATTTTGCCATATTTGTCCACCTCAAGGTCAAAAAGATCAATTTGTAAATTATCTCCTGGGAGCTGAAATTTTGTATTCTCTCTACTTTTGAATACAATTTGATATATATGTGAAGTGTATATCAAAGATCGAGTTACATACTCTATGTTATCCCTAATTTGAATGAAGTCTTGAAATAATGTTCGTCACAACCATTAGCTTAATTATAGCGTGTCTAGTATTACTCGAGCTTGTCTATCTTCTACCCAAATATATACATTTTAAAGATTCATGAAAACACTAGCATCCAAAAGGGACTTCACAAATCCTCAACTTATTAGTCAAACAGGTTAGCAATCTCTAAATAAGGCTTATATCTAAGTTGGTTTTACCATTCTGTCCAATAAACATAATTTAAAAAAAGTAAAAATAGAACTACTAATAATAGAAAACCATATATTCGAAGGAAAAAAAACACACCTAGTGACCAAGGAATGAGATTTATGACAATGAAGTTTCATATCATTCAGCTCAAATACCACCATGATGTTCCTAGTTCTGACTTTGGCACCAACAGGGGAAGGACAGTGGCTCTAATTCCCATGAGTTGCCCCAAAGCTATCCCATTTGAAAGAGACTCAACAAATAGTGTTTAAACCTTATATACTTACATAAATCATTTCAGAAAAAAAAAATGAAAAGCACAGGTCAGAGTGCTACGAAGAAAGGATTAGTTTCGGATAGATAACAGGAGCAAGTTGGGTCCACAGGTCAAAGTGCTAAGAAGTGTATTGAGGAATTTCTATTCAAATTTGACAATAATGTCTAATACCTCCATTCCCAAATGTCGACATTTTTAGAATTTTGACTCGAAGTCAAATTTTACTGAACTAAACCATAACTTTGCAGCTATCATCAAATAGTTTGTTCATGAAAAAGCAATTAAACCTCAAGATCCACTGATTAAATCACTAATAGAAAACATAGCGTTTTAAGACACGCAAAGTAAAAAAAAAATATTTACGAAGGAAAGAAGTTGTAATGGGTGGTTGCCGGATATATCTCATGCGTTCAAAGCAAACGCAAATTAATAAATACCAAAACCACTAAACACAAAATAGCATTAGCATCTACTCCTCAGACCAAAACTAGTCGTAGAAAACTACCAAGTGAACACTGCCTCGTTATAAAGAAAATAAGAGAGCTCATCACATTAAATAATTATCTTTATGCTTCTCTATATGATAATGAAAAGGACAGATTTCTACATTAAAATGGGAATTATCAAAATTCCATTAAAGAGAAAATGAATGTATTTTCGTAGTCAACAACTTAATACAAATATTAAAGCATATCGATGACGCTGCATTGAAATAGAGACCATCTTTTTTAAGTCTATATTCATATAAGAAAAAGAAGTCAGTTTTCTGCTATAAACCAAAAGTGTTAGTCATCTATATACCCAAATTTATGTCGAATTAAACTATTGGTCTCAACCTTTGGATTGAAGAAAAGGTCCCATCCTGTTGAGAAGAAAAATGAACTCGGTAAAGTTATATAAAATAAGACAAATAACTTAGAAGAGCAAATGTAAAATGCCTGTAATAACGGATCACCAAAACTGTGAACAAATTAGAACACACACACACACAGAGATATATATAAAATAAAGGGTTCTGTATAGATCACATCATAATGGTTTTGTGCAAGGTATGTTACATTACATGTAGACAATTGATGGGAGAGGAGAGGATGGCTTATTAACAATGAGTTGAGAGGAGATTTATATATACAAAAACTTACCTGAATGCGTGTTGTACAACACCATAAAACTTAAAGGAGTATTTGTAATCTGGAGATCAGCTATGCCTAAGCAAGATCCTTTGGTTTATCCTGTATTCTCAGGGTGAGAGCTATGATGGATCACCATTAGTTCATCTTTGGGTCTAACATCATCGTCATAAACTAGACGTATCCCCCACTTTTTCATCACCGTACATATTTTGAAAAGGTGAAAGATAGAAACCTCAATTTTACACCAATTATTCGGGCTATCCTCCTTTAAATCGCAGCGAAACCATTTTTCAAATGGTAAGTAGGCCAGACAAACATGCTCTGAATCAACAATCTTATCGGTCCCTATATTGCATAGGGTTGCCGAATAGCTAGGGTGTTTATAGTTACTATTGGTTATGATCCTGACTTGCACATCAAGTCCGGGCATACTTTGTAGGCAAGCAGATTTAACTGATTTCTTTCCTGTAGTTATCAATTTAAATACGGCACAAAGGGCAAACCCCATGAATTTATTATTATACCACTGTGGAGGAAGGTTCATTGAAATTGAAGGCCCCATATTTTGATTGCTGAACCATTCTGGAATCTCTCTTCCAGGAAGAAAAATACTGAATTCATCATCTACAATCGAGAGTCCCTGTACCGTGATAATCAAGTTGTTCTTCTATCAATTAAGTAGATTTCACCATACAAAAAAAAAAAATATATATATATATATATATATATATATATATAGAGAGAGAGAGAGAGAACCTGAAGCATATGCTGCCATATTATACTATACATATTGTTAGCCTGTCGGCCCTCAAGCAATTGCAAGCAATTACTGAATGAGATGTTGTTAAGTTTGTTGTTCTTAGTCAATATATCTGCGAAGATTCTTAATGATGGACAATCATCAGCGTACAATTCAACTATGCTTGATGGAAGTTCTGGCAGTGCCTCAAGCATATTGCAACCTACCAACCCAAGGATTTTAAGTTGAGAAAGTTTATTGAGGGTTGCAGCTGGTATACTCGCAAAATTGTTTCTTCTCAGATTTAATTCATCCAAAGAGGTCAAACACCCAAGATCACTGGGGATCGCTCCATCTAACAGATTGCAATCACTGAGATCCAATTTTGTTAACGAGCATAAACCCGATACAAAAGGAAACACCAAACTCATAGAACCTTGGTGTTTTCTCGGTACTAACCAAGACAGGAAAGGTGGAGTCCATGATTGAGACGTTCCTTTACATCCACGAAAGGATAAGCACTTGAGATTCTTCAAAAGTACAATGGATGGCGGTGGTCGTGTAATAGCTGTTTTATCTCCATGAAGCTCCTCTAAACATTCTAAATTTCCCAGATCATCGGGTAATTTGTCAAGGTTTGAGCAGCCAGAGAGAATAAGAACTTTCAAACGTTTCAACATACAAATGGTATCCGGAAGACTTGTAAGATTTTTGCAGTAGCTTAAATTTATCAAAACAAGGTTGGTGAGGTGTTCAATTGATGAGGGTAGCTCTCTAATTGCAGTTCCTTCCAAATAGACCTCTAATAAATGTTCCATTTTCTCCGAGATTTCAGGGAATTTTGGAAGTTTTAAGCACCCGGAAAGAATGAAAATTTCAAGAGATTCCAATTGGATAGTGTTTGGAAGGCTCCTAAGATTCTCACAATCCTTCAAATTTATGAAAACAAGCCTTTTGAGGACTCCAATAGATGGGTGAATCGCTACCAAACTCGTACACCCTTCAAGAATAAGCCTCTCAAGATTTGGCACCTCTGTGAAGTCTGGGGTCCTGATTAGCTTTTGCGAATGACTAAGGTTGATATATTTCAATCTGTCAAGCATCTATTAAGAACAGCACCACAAAATGATGGGTTACATTGTCATCCATCAAAATGACAGTATATTCAACATGAGAAACATGTACCTTTAACCGAAATCATACCTTATTTCCCTTCCAAAGTTGTACTATGCGGCTGTAACACATTTTAAGTCCAACAAGCTTCTCTGCTTGAAAACTTGATGGCATAGATTTTGAAGGGAATCCATGCCAATTAAGCCACCTTATCTCATTCGGAAAATATTCAGGACCTCGAGAAACACATGCGTTGTGAATTTTGAGTAGTCTTAGTTTGTTCATCATTGTGAAGGCTTCAGTTCTGACATCAATGTCTATTGGTTTAAGCAAATTGAGATATATCCCTTCGATCTTTTTTGTCCCCTGACAACCAACAACACAGATTATACAGATTTTAAGTAAAGAAACTAAAATCAAGAAAAATAAGTCACTTATATTTCTATGTTGTTAATTATAATGAGTGATAGAATCTTATTATTTGAAGAATTCTCACCGTGCTTCGTGTTAATACGTTTATAATGTCTTCAGTAATCCACAACCTGCTATGATTTCCAGGCTCTTCGGGAGAACTGTGACGAACAATACGCCAACCCATTTCTTGTATTAATTGATGCATCCAAATCCTATTTTTTGAAAGAGATATCAAAGATTTTTCAATTAGAACACTTAAACCAATATCAGGGTAGAAACCAAAGCTGTCTAGTATTCTTGTTACAGTATCTTTCTTCTTCCCTATAAAGAAGCATGCAATATCTAGGAATATTTTCTTCTCCGCATCATTTAAACCATCGAAACTTATTTTAAGTTTTTCAAGAATTTCACCTTCTGGGCCTTCTTTAATTAATTTCTCCAATACACTTCTCCACTTAGCCATGTCTCTACCGTATAGAGCAGAACCCAAAACTCTAAGAGCTAAAGGAAGGCCGCCAGCGCAATGTACAATCTGATTCGAGATCTCCTCATAATCTTTTTTAGGATGGATTTTCTTAAAAGCCTTCCAACTAAAGAGTTGAATAGCTTCATCATCATTTAACACACTCACCTTGTGTATTCTATCCACGTCGTGCCCAACAAGCAAGTGTTTATCTTTTGTTGTTATGATTATTCTACTCCCAAAACCAAACCATTCATGCTTCCCAGCTAAAGCATCTAATTGGTGTAGATTATCAACATCGTCGAGCACAACAAGAACCCTTTTGTAGTGTAGCCTTCTCCTTATCATATTGATTCCTTCGTAAACATTGTTTATCCTCAAATTCTTCAGCATTAGGGTTTCGAAAAGAAGAGTCTCTTGTAAACGTTCGAGACCATGTTTCTTTGAAGTGTCTCTAACTTCATGAAGAAAACTGCCACCTTCGAACTGATTAGAGAATTTATCAAAAATGGCTCTTGCAATAGTTGTCTTCCCTATCCCACTCAAGCCCCATATCCCAACAATGCGAATATCATCGGACCCTATACCTAACAATGCATTCACTTTCTCTATACGACATTCTATTCCAACTAGATTCTCGACATCACTTGAAAATGTATCGCCCAATTTACTCAAAATCTCTCCAACAATTTGCTGGATACATTTTGATTCATGGCTGTAGATAAGAAAGACTGTGTTAGTAATGACAATATAAATGAGAAACATGGATATGAATTTGTTTGTTTCTTCTTGTTCATTGGAACATAAACATGGATGAATAAATTGTTAAAATAGGTCGTGTCATGCTTAAACTTCATATGTAAAAATACCTTGCTCTACTACCAAAACTTCTGCTTTGAAACTAATATATGTAGCTAGTCTCAATGACCCGTGGTATTACGAATGACAATAACCCATTTATAGCATAACTTACTATTTGGTGTATAAATTTCTCCCCTTAATCTTTAGTTCAAGATATCTTTCCACTGGAATTTAAAAACAAACATAAATACATTCTTATTGAAATTCTAAATCAAGATATTTCAACTTCTCTAGCATTCCACAAAAAGCTGCTACATACCCTTCAATTTGATTAAAAATTTGGTCAAATGTAGAAGTACATGAAAACTTTAGTAACACCCTCTCCAACAGCTCAAGCTACTAATCAAAAGGCTTGAGCTACTAGACAGGGGATGCAACACCATATTCTTCAGAAAAGACAGCCCTGAGACAAATGGCATTTTGTTGGGTGGAATAAATCATCAAGAAGTATACTACAAGTTACAAAAACTCAGGGACTCAAAAACAAAAACAAACAGACTAGACAACATTGCAAACAAACTATATCAACTTGAAATAATATAGAGAAAAATAATATATACAAACATAAGATTTACATTTCGCATAATACAAAAATAATAAATACATTGCTTAACCAATATTCGCAAAATGTATTTTGCATAACATCGAGGCATTTGAAGTGGCACGAGATAAAAAAATCACTTGGCGTGGCCATTAATAAAAAAATGGTCTTTCAGCATAGCACTTTTCCTCGAGTACATGAATCAAAAGTTTATGTAAATGGCAAGTCAATTGCATAATATGCAAAAAAAATAGTCATTTTGCATATTCGCTCAAAGTTTTTGTTTTTAGTCAACCCACCATCCAAAATGCATTTTGAGCCTTTGGCATAGACCTGTCAATGAATCGTGTTGGATCGTATTCATGTGATATCGGATTCGTGTCAAAAACCTCTCAACCCATACACGCCCCGTTAACAAATCGGTTGCAAATAACAAACCTAAACCCGAACTGTTACTGTTAACGGATCTCACAACTCGAACCGAGTGTGAGTAACTAAAATTCTTCATAAAAAACAATAATAATTGATTCCTACATCCTAAATACCAAACGTTAACACTAATAGTATCCCAAAAACAAAATATTCGTCAAATAAATTTACAAATATTACAAAAACAATTAAAGATAAGTTCTAAAAAAAATAGTTACGGTAGTGTTAACGAGTTTTAATGGGTACAAACGGGTCTAATAGGACATATCAAAATTTCCAAACCCGAACCGTTATCTTAACGGGTCTATCGTGTTACCCCAAAATTGACCTAAATCCGATAACCATAAACCCATTAACTTATAATTTCGTATCGTGCCGTGTCGCGTTATCGTGTCATGTGATATTTTTGAGAGGTCTACTTTTGTATATGGAGTGGACCTGGCATAATGAGGCACGACATGATAACACGACACGAACTGACATGAAGTTCGTGTATTGGTTGTATTGGTTGGGATTCAATTGTTGAACAAAATCGCCAACTCCGTGTGATTGATCTTTCTTGAGGTCTGAAGTTTGAGTAGATACTTTGTGATGAAGGATCTAATACTTTGTGATGTTAATAATGCACTATTATATTTATAGCATTGGATGTATAGAGTAGATAATAAAAGTGAGTGGTTACCCATCGGCAGTGTGCTGTAAATCCCAGCCTGATATACTGGCTGCTTCTGAAAGTGCATTTCTCCATATTTCCACGTTTGGGGAGTCATTATGTTTGACAAATGCTTTCCCAAAATCTCCCGTTTGTTTGCGCACGTGTGAAGGGTCCACGTCGTAAAAGACAGGCATGACCGTTTGGCCCATGGTTTTACTCCATTCCATGATTTTGGCAAGCTCATCCAAACACCAGGATGAAGATGCGTAAGTTTTAGAGAAAACTATGACAGCAAACCTGGATTCCTCTATGGATTTGAGGAGATCCGGGCCGATTGATTTGCCTTTGTCGAGCCTCTCATCGTCTTTGAAAGTGAAGATTCCTTTTTGGTCCAAAGCAAAGTAGAGATGGTCAACGAAACTCTTGCGGACGTCTTCCCCTCTGAAACTCAAGAAAACGTCGTAAATCCAACGAGGGGTTGTTGATGATGATGAAGAAGAAGAGGAAGCCATTGAAAAACTTAGCGTTGGAGCAATGTTCGTCAACGTCAACCAGAATACTGAGGTACCCAAAGGCGCTTCAACTGCGTGGGTGGGGTTAGCTGTTATAGCTAATGTTTTAGTTTTTACTCATTTTGTTTTCATTTTTTTTTTTGGAAAGTTGCGCCGCTCGTTAGCAATGTGGCCAATTTCAGCAATAATAACACGTCTTTTGAGTTTGTACATACCAAAGACATATCACTTTTACTTGGGTTTGTTTTGTCCGTATGACTTGAAGCACTTGGATTTTGTTTGTATGACCGAAACATTAGCCTCGGTGATATGGCATGTAGAAAAGGATAAAAACAAAAAATGAGATAAACATTTGAAACCGGTAAAGCTATAGGTCTAGCAGGTAACAATATTTTAACCCATAAAATAAGAATCACTTTATACAAAATTAGAAATAACTTTATTTTGAATCAAAAAAAGGATATCGATTGGAATGATCGGTCGATGTTTGGGTTTCATCGCTTGTAATACGAAATGCCACACATCACACGGACATCAAAACAAATACTTTAAAAATATTTTTAGTAAATAGGAGATTGTTTTTTTTAAATGAAATTGTTTTATAATTAAATTATAATAAAAAAAATATTTTGACTTTAAATAAGGGAGCGTATACCAAATAGTCTCTCTAACATTTTTTACAATACGTTTAGTCCAAATCTTTTTATTTTATTCCAAAAAGTCATTTACTATGTCGCTAGCGCGGACTTTTAAAAATAAGAGAATATTAATTAAATAGATGATAGCGCGGACCTTTAAAAATAAGAGAATATTAGTTAAATAGATGATTGAGGGACTTTTTGGAACAAAATAAAAGGCTTGGACTAAATGTGTATTAAAAAATATTCGAGGAACTTTTAAATATTTAATCCTTAAATAAAAACCCAATGTAAAAACAATTATAATAAAATAGTTTTTCACGATACATTTTATAAAAATGTTAAAAAAACGTTTTCATAAAAAGTGATTTTTTTAATTATAATATAAATTTAATAAAAAATTGTTTTATAAAAAAACTGTTTTGTAAAAAAAATCATATTTCATTTTTAAAAAGTCTTTTATTTATAAAAAACATAAATTAAATTTTTAACAAAAAAATATAAAAATGTTTTACAAAGAAAGTATAAATAAAAACGTATTTCCAAAAAAGCCGAATTTTTATTCATAAAAAACAGTTTTTCATTTATAAAAAGATACTTTATATTAGAAAAGTTGTTTTTAAAAACTTATAATAAAAGTGTTTTATAAAAAAGTTATAAACAATTTTTTTAATAAAAATTCAATTTTTAAATTTATGGGAATAAATGTCCTCCTAAAATGCAAATGCTAGTGAGTTTACTTTTGAGAGCACTATGCCTCCTAGGGTTAAGACCTATCGTTAATGGTCTTCTTTTCTTTGTCCTCCTCCACAACATATTGTGTAAAATAACCTTGAGGCCACGAAAGAGATTAAAGATGGTGGGTGGGGATAATCCCTGCTTTTGCACCTATTGTTGAGGTTGAGCCCTCCCAACTCAAATGCTCATTCATCAAGTTTTATAAACTTCTAACTTAGCATCTAGGTGATGCACTAGCCCTTGATTTTGATTATCGAGGGCCTTTTATTTCTATAACTTATCAACCCCATTTAGTTTATCGTTACGCTTTCCGGACTTTTGAAGATGCAATCGTGTGGACTTAAAAGGTTAATTCTTATTATCATTTTGATGTCTTTAAAAGTGAATACGTAAATGACTTATCTTCCATTCTGAAACCTGGACAAGAATGTCTGGCTATTATAGAGGTAGTTAACGCTTTTTTATTGCTTGGCTCTATTTAAGATCTTATTTATTTTGAGACTCTTACTTTGATGGTGTGGGTACCCGAAATTAGAACTATAGGCCTGGACGAGTAGCCCAGTCCTGGTGGCCCAAAGTCCAAGCCCCTCTTCTCTTATATTGATCCGGTCTCCCTCCACGTCCCCATGAAGGAAAGTTATAGGGGAGATGGAAAACGTGGAGGAACCCATCACCTCCACTTACCCACATGTACATGTATATATTAAACCCTAGGTCCGGGGCAAAAGGACAAGTTGTATTCTCTGTAATTACTCTCCGGAGTATATAGAAATAATATCGACTGCACCACCGTGGATGTAGGCACATCTTTGCTGAACCACGTACATCATTTGTTGTGTGATTGTCATTTTATATTCCTTGTTCTCACTTAGTGAAAGCTTTATTCTTATTTATTTGTGTTGCATAATAATTGTCACCACAATTGGCGCCGTCTGTGGGAATCGTTCGTCTTTCCCTGAGAAGAGCCCACACCAAGAAAGGAGTTTAATATGTCCGGTCACAGCAGCAATGCCCCTCAGACAGGAGATATTCAAGAGCCACCTGCTCCTCGCAGGATTAGGTCTGAAGTTCGATGTTCAGATTAGAGAGCTCGCCTGGAAAGGCCAGCCTCAGAAGAAAGTCAGGGACCAGCGAGGTCCACGCAAATATCCAGATTGATTGATGCGTATGAGGCAAGACTCCACGAGCAGAGAGAGTCTTCCCGCAGATACGAGGCTGAGAACGCTCGCTTGAGAAGAAGGCTGGAAAGACTGGAGAGGGAGCTTCGTCCTGATAACAGGAGACGCCCATATCGCACTCCTAGCCCTCAGGCGAGCAAGTCTCGCAGCCGAGGAAGGAGCCCTAGGCGAGAATCTCAAAAGGTCGAAGGAGGCGAGTCAGACGATGACCTCCGCGAACAGCTGCGAAGAGCTCGTCACTACCAGAGCCATGCTCGTAACGACGAGAACATACGAAATCTAGTCCGCAGAGAGATGGACCAACATCCTGCTCACCATGTAACAAGATCAACCAGAGAACTCGCAAGGCGAGCTCTCAAAACCTAGATGAAGTCACCCTTCACGAGGGAAATCGAAAAGGAAGAAGCCCCAAAAGAATTTATCATTCCAAGGTTCAAGATTTACGACGGAAAGACTGATCCCATCGATCACGTCAGGTAATACCGACAGGCCATAATCCTTTGGAATCACCGAGATGCCCTGATGTGCCGTATTTTTCCCTCGAGCTTGCATGATGTAGCGCAGAAATGGTTCGAAAGGCTCCCCCACCGGTCGATCAAGAATTTCAAATCCCTAGCCGAACTTTTTACGACCCGATTCATTACCAGTAGCTCCCATCCCAAAAGGATGGATGCTTCACCAACAATAAAGAAAACGCCTCAAGAGACCCTCCGAGACTACGCGAAGAGGTACGGGGAGTTATTCAATGAGATTGAGCATTGCGCAGAGGAAGTGGCAGTGGCCTCCTTCAAGATTGGGCTCCTTGGTTCTTCCCTCCTATACCAGTCCCTGACGAAGAAGGAAGCTGTGACTATTGACTAGAGGTGTGCAAAAAAACCGACCGGCCAAAAACCGAACCGAACCGAACCGAAACCGAACCGAAACCGGCAGTTTTTTTTAGCTCGGTTCGGTTTATGGTTTAAGGAATTAAAAAACCGACCATGTCGGTTCGGTTGGCGGTCTAGCCGTGGAAAAAACCGAACCGAACCGAACCGAACAGAACCGATATCAATATTTATATTAAAAAACTTATATTTTTATATGCAAAATCCATTAATCGGCCTTAAAAACCGGCCAAAACCGAAAACCGCCCAAAAAAAACGGACCAAAACCGAAAACTAACCGAAACCGACATAAACCGAAACCGACGGTTTTTTTCATTGTCGGTTCGGTTTCGGTCTGATCCTTTCCAAAACCGAACCGATCGATTCAGTTTGGATTGCGGTCCAAAACCGAACCGAACCGACCCGTGCACACCCCTACTATTGACGACCTAATGGCTCGAATCGAGAAATACGCAAAGGTGGAAGATGTCACCCGCCCTAATACAGGAGAAAACGGTCGAGCTAAGCTCACTACCAAGGGAAGTGAGAAAACTGAGAACCAGAAGAAAGGAGGAAAGAACACAGGCAAAAATGGCTCCAAGAACGAAGGAAACCATGACGCGTCAAAAGTATTCCAGGCGGTCAACACCGTCTTCAAAGAATCAATTTACAAAATTCTCGCAAAGATCAAAGACGAGCCATTCATCAAGTGGCCCAGGAAAATGGGGGGAGACCCCTCGAAGAGAAACAATGCGTTAAGATGCGCTTTTCACAAAGAGGGAGGACATAAGACCGAGCACTGCAAAGCTCTTAAGTCTCACCTCGAGGAGTTGGCCCAGTTCGGGCATTTGAACGACTTTGTGGAAAAGAGGGCAGAGAAAGTGGCTGCCAACAGAGAGGCGAGACCCGACAACATGTTGGAGGATGATGATGGACATGAGTTCGCAGTAATCCACGGAGTATCTGACGTCAAGCAGATACAAGGGAACTCAGCTCGAATGGAAATGAAAAAACTTACAGCGGTAATGCAGGCTTTTCAAATCGATCCAGTAAAATCACAGTCAGGAAAGCGTCGACGAGCAGAGGACGTCAACTATAACAAGCATATTGTTTTCACGGATGAAGATTTGGTGGGAGTAAGGACCCCACATCATGATGCCCTGGTCATTACACTCAGGATAGCCAACTTTGACATCGACAAGCTGCTCATCGATCAAGGAAGTTTATCCGAAGTAATATACCTCGACCTATTCAGGAAATTGAAGTTGAGCGTCGCCGACCTAAAGGAAGCTACTGTTCCTTTGGTCGGCTTCGCTGAAAAAATGACCATGCCCCTGGGCAAGATAGTGCTTCCAGTTCGTGCTGGGAACGTCTCCAAAATGATTGAGTTTTTGGTAGTTGACATCGAATCACCATACCAGGCCATCCTCGACAGAGGATGGCTTCATGCGATGAAGGCGGTCTCCTCGACCTACCATCAGCAGCTCAAGTATGTAATTGAGCGAGGAGTGATGGAGATCCACGGTGACCAAGCGATGGCGAGGAAGTGCTTCATAGCAGCCATCCGACCAAAGCCAGAGAAGAAGGTCGGTTAACCCAGCGAGAAAGTTGAAGAAGGTGTGATACCTTCCAAGTAGCAATTAAAGTATGAAAGACCTGGAGTAGAGGAGACCAGGCTCCTCCCCTCCGAGCGTATCGTCGAGGACCTGATAGAAGTTATGGCTGAAGTTGGTGATACTAGCAGAGTCTTCTTGATTGGAGCATCTCTCACCGACCAAGAACAGAAGGAGTTGACGGCCTTGATGAGACAGAACGTAGATGTTTTCGCATGGGAACCATACGAGCTGCCTGGAATCGATCTTAGTATGGTCTATCATCAGCTGCACGTCGACCCCACATTCAAGCCAATCACACAGAAGGCACGGAGAACTGCACTCGAGAAGGCTAAAGCGGTCGAAAAGGAAGTCGAAAAATTACTGGATGCAGGATCCACACGGGAAGTGCAATTCCCCAAGTGGTTGTCCAACCGAGTAGTAGTTTCGAAGAATAACGGGAAGTGGAGAGTTTGCGTCAACTTCACTGACCTCAACAAAGCATGCCCTAAGGATAGTTTCCCCCTCCCAAAGATAAACCAACTAGTAGACGCCACTGCAGCTCACGAGCGAATGAGTTTCCTGGACGCATACTCAGGATATCACCAGATCCCCTTGTATGCCCCAGACCAAGACAAAACGACATTCATCACGACAGTTGGGTTATATTGCTACAAGGTCATGCCATTTGGGCTCAAGAATGCGGGGGCAACCTATCAGCGGCTGGTCACCAAAATGTTCAGGGGTCAAATGGGAGACACAATGGAGGTCTACATTGAGGACATGCTCGTTAAGAGAAAGAAGAAGGAAAATCACCTCTCAAACCTGTCAAAGACCTTCGAAATCCTCAGGAAGTACCGAATGAAACTTAATGCGAGAAAATGTTCCTTCGGTGTCCAGTCAGGAAAATTTCTTGGGTACTTGGTCAGTAAGAGAGGCATAAAAGATAATCCAGACCAGATCGATGCAATCAACAGGGTACAACCCCCTCGAATAATCCGGGACGTGCAGAAGCTCACTGGAATGTTCGCCGCCTTAAATCGCTTCATCTCCAAATCCTTCGAGAAGTGCAAGCCTTTTTTCCAGCTTCTAAAGGGGATTAAACCGATAGAGTGGAGCCCAGACTGCTCGCGAGCTTTGAACGAGCTCAAGTCCTACTTAAGCTCTCCACCGCTGCTTGTCATACCACAGCAAATAGATTCTTTGTACCTGTACCTCTCGGTATCGAATCACACTGTCAGCTCTGCGTTAATATGCGAGGTTGAAGGAATCCAACACCACATTTACTATGCAAGCAAGACCTTATTAGACGCCGAGCAAAGGTACCTTCCATTGGAGAAGCTCCCCTTTGCACTTGTAATAGCCTCGAGGAAGCTAAATCATTATTTAGAAGCTCATACAATCATCGTCCTTACATCGCATCCCCTTAAGGCGGTCCTAAGGAAAGCGGACTTATCGGGCAGACTGTCTAAGTGGTCAGTCGAGCTCGGTCGATTTGATATCCAATTTTAACCAAGGACAGCTATCAAGGGTCAGATCCTTGCTGATTTCATAGTCGAATTCATGGGCGAAGAACTCTCCAACCAACCTCAACCAACAAGGCAAGAGAAGAACCAAGCAACAGAGAGAACCTGGAGACTTTTTGTTGATGGATCCTCCAACTCAAAGGGGGCAGGGGTAGGCATTGTCCTCATCACTCCAGAAAACACAATCCTCGAATAAGGAATCAGGCTTGGATTTGCAGCCTCTAACAATGAAGCAGAGTACGAAGCCCTAATAGCCGATCTTCAAAAGGCACAAACTCTAGGAGCAAAACGTTTACAGGTGTTCGGCGACTCTCAACTAGTCTCCAATTAGATAAGTGGAGATTATATTGCAAAGGATGAAAGAATGGCAGCCTACCTCACCTTAGTGAGAGAATTAATGTCAAGCTTTGAAGAGATCAATATCCCGCAGTTTCCCAGGGGGCAAAACAGTCATGCTGATGCCTTAGCAGCCTTGTGTTCGGCAGTTGACTCTGACCTTAAGAGGGGCATCCCCATCGATTTCCTCATTTGTTCGAGCATTAACCACAACAGCAAGTTACCAAATGTGGAACAAATACTCCAGGTGGGATCAGCCCCCAGTTGGATAGACCCTTTAAATGGCTATTTAAAGGATGGCACGCTCCCAGACGACAAGAAAACTGCCCACCAGATAAGAGTCAAAGTTGCTCGCTTTCACTTATCCACAAGAGGCGACTTGTATAAGAAATCCTTCTCTGGTCCCTACCTTAGATGCGTCCACCCAGGTGATGTCGAACAAGTGCTATACGAGCTTCACGAAGGAATCTATGGAAGTCATATCGGAGGAAGGTCTCTAGCCTTTCGAGCAATGAAGGAAGGCTATTGGTGGCCATACATGCAAAAGGACTCCGCAGTATATGTCTGCAAATGCCTGAAATGCCAATTCCACGATCCTATGGCCCACCAATCCACCAGCGACCTGAAGTCCCTGTCCAGCCCATGGCCCTTCACCCAATGGGGAATGGACATTGTGGGACCGCTGCCTACCGCCATCGGCAATAGTAAATACCTATTGGTTGCGACTGACTACTTCACCAAAAGGATTGAGGCAGAATCCCTGGCGAACATCCGAGATGCTGATATGATAAGGTTCATATGGAGAAATATAATCACTCGGTTTGGAATCCCCAGAACCATCATCACCGATAATGGAACGCAGTTCGAAAGTGGCCCCTTTCAGAACTTCTGTAACGAACACGGGATGAGACACCACTTCAGCTCGGTGGCCTACCCTCAAAGCAATGGCCAAGCTGAAGCTTCCAACAAAACTATGATCGATGGATTAAAGAAGCGATTAGAGCGAGCCAAAGGTGCATGGGTAACAGAGCTACCCCATGTTCTATGGGCGTACCAAATCGCTCCTCGACTAGTAAAAGGAGAAACCCCATTTTCGCTGACATATGGCATGGAAGCAGTCATCCCACTAGAAGCAGGTTTGCCAACAATAAGATTCAACCTTGTCGACCAAGGCCTAAATGATGAAGCATTGCTCGCCGAACTCGACCTAGTCGACGAGCGTAGAGAGCTGGCCCTGGTGAAGCTAGCGAACTATCAGCACAGCTCGCGAAGCATTACAACAAAACGGTTAGCCCGAGGACGTTCCAAGTTAGGGACTATGTTCTAAGGAAAGTCCTGGGCAGCACAGTGAAGTCGTCAGATGGCAAGCTAGGCCCAAACTGGGAAGGACCCTTTAAAGTAACTAAAGACGATCTGCAAGGTGCCTATCACTTGGAAACGATGGAGGGAAGAGAAATACCACGAGCATGGAACGCATCTAATCTCAAGAAATTCTATTTTTAGATCTTTTTCTTGTATTCTTTTGTTATGAAAACAGAAGTTCATTTTCCTTATTACTAATGAAAGTTACTTAGTTGGTTACACTTTGATTGGTGACAGATGCATTCATCGCACATCTTTTCCAAATAACAAGCACATTGATCACTATAGCAGGGGAATACCCATCCTCAGGTCATCGTCATAAAACATGAAAGACCTCTTAGCATTGCCCCTGGAAATATATAAAGCCCTACAGAGGATTCTTAGGCAATACGACCGAATCTTATACTGGTCATCAAAACTACTTCGGTTGAACAAAATCCTGATCGGATGAAGACATCCAACACCAGGTGTGTCCTCGCCAATTTCCCTACTTAGGCCTAAGGGAGTGTGACGACACAACCTAAAAGGTAAAGTGGGACACAATGGTACTTTGGTATTATACTGGATTGGGGGGACACTTGCATGACAAAACAGAAGAGATCATAAAGCAGCAAGGATATGAAAAGTATGATGTACACGTTTAGTTGGAAAAATTGCCCAAAAACACAAACTTTTCATTAATCCATCTTACTTACAACAATGATAATACATGTTTAGTCGGCGAGCTCTCCCAAAGCATTTACATTATCAAAAATAAAAAAATAGCAACTGGCAAAATCTCAAGGGGGTGGAAGCCTCCGAGCAAGATAATCAGCCACTCGAGCTCTTCGTCCGTCATCAGGAGCAGGAGCAAACTCTTCCACAACCTCATTCGCATCCGACTCCAATAATTGCCGAGGAATAGCATCGATGGGGATCCATCGATCGTCCCTCCTGAATGGGTTGGGCACCAGAGTGGAGGAAGACATCTCATGACGATACCATAGCACCGAGTTCCTCGGGACTTGCAGCTCCTTCAAGGCACTTAGCCATCCCCTGATGAAAGAAAGCTCCTCAAACTCAGATAGCCTTGTTGGAGCATCCGACCAGCCTTGATCATAACTGTCAGCCCACGCTTGCCGAGGACCTTTCTTGAACAAGTGCCGTAACCAGGTGACGTCCCTTTGAAGCCCAGCAGTGATTACATATGCTCACTGAACATCCCCTCAGAGTTCTTCCATTTCCCTATCGCGAAGGTCTTCTCCTTCCCTGCTTCTTCTCCTGGTGCTCCTACTAGCTCGCGGAAGGGGAGGGCGGGTGAGACTTCGCGACATGGGAGGGGCAACATTATGATCAGCTCCAGCTCGCAATGATAAGGAGCCTTGTAATACTTCTCGAATAGTGCTCGGCGTATGTTCCCTGAGTCGTAAGACTTCTCTCCTAAGATCTTCATTCTCCTGCTGAAGAACCTCCCCTACTTGGTTGATCTCGGAGTCCTCTAATAGTTTTATCTTCAGCACATTAATCTCCTCTTGCACTGAAGCCCCAATGTCCTCCATCTCCTGGAGCCTGTCCTTCAGCTTGACCACGAGCTCAGATTGCTCATTATACTTCTGATTTCTAGACCTAAGGGACTTGCAGAGCTTAACGAAGGCCTGGCCAACTTCGAGACTCGCATTAGGACCAAGAGTCCTACCCAACTGGGAAGTAGCAAGAATGTAATCATCCACATCAACTAACTACAAGCAAGAGAAAGAAAAGGGAGAGAAAGGGACAAATCAGTACAAGCAGAAATAAAGCCTTTTTCATTAATGAAGATTGAAGTTACATTGAACTGAAAAAAGAAAATTTTACAGAATGGAAAAAACAAAAATACAGAGCAATCCTAGTAGATAACTAGTTGACAACCTCAGGCGGCCCAGAGGTCGATGGCCCCTTCCCCTTGTCAACATAAGCAGGAGCACCACCCTCAGTAGGGATAATCTCTGTCCCCACAACCAGAGAAACATCAGCAGGGGTCGCTTGAGGAACAGAATCGGCGCCTTCAATAGCTGGGGCAGGAACTTCATCTACGGTTGGCTTCGAGCCTGGGTCATGCTCGTCAAATAAGGGAGAATCGATGTCAATGCCAGTAGCCAAAAGGGTCTTATTCCAGCCTTTCTTGATGTTCAGACGACTAATATAACCTATCTGAACTTCAGCATCCTCATATGCTGCAGCCCAACTGGAATTGTATGAGTCCTCCTTGGCAGTGATAGCCTCAAACTCTTTCATCTTCATCTCTGCAGACAGCATCCTGTTGTCCTCAACAACCGCTAGCTTGCTCGAGCAAACTAGGTCATAGGCCTGCTGCAGCTCCTTCAAGTCCTTGACTTCTGCGCCCTTCTCCTTGTTGGCAGTAGCAAGAGCCAGATCGGATGAAATCTGAGCAGCGTCAATGACTTTAAAGCTAGCCTCAAGCTCTTTACCCTTCAGCTTCAGGGCAGCATTTTCCTCCTCCAGCTCTCTGTTTCTCTTCACCAGCTCGTTGCATGAACGATAGAGCACGGCGAAGTCAGTAACGAACTGCAGAAAAAAGAAGGCATTAACAGAGGAAAATGAGGGAATTCAGAACAATATAGGAGAAAAGGGAAAAACCTTACCAGAGCAAGCCTTTGACTAGCCTGAAGGGCCAACTGCTCCGACCCTACTGCCCTTTGGTGATCAGCCGGGAGAACAGCTCTCTCGAGCAGAGCTGGGGCCAACTGGGGAGAAATTGCCACAGAGCCTCCTCGGGCAGCGCGGACACCGGGACTAAGGCCTGCCCGGCCTTCGTCCTCGCTTCTGCCCTCCTTCTCTCCTCCTCCTTCTCACTTTTCCTCTTCTTCCTCTCCTCCACCTTCCTCTTCTCTTCCATCTTCTTCCTCTCTTCTTCCTTTTTTCTCTCTCTCTCTCACACCTGCTCCTCTTCCTTCCTTCTCCTCTCCTGCTCCTGAGCGGAGGACCGGGAACCAGTAGCCACGGCCCCAGAAGCAGCTTTTTGCTTCTTTGACCTCTGTGCAAGGAGCACGTGGTCCTCATCATCATCATCTCTAATCAAGTTCTTCCTCGGAGAAACCATCTCTTCACTTGAACTGCTAGAAGTTCTCTACGATCTTCGACCTTCAGAAACCTCTTCACGGTCAGAGGAACTGCTACTATCAAAGCTCCCTCCACCCAAATTACTCACGGCTCCTGCAAAGTCACTTTCAGAGCTGCTCTCCTCCTCGTCCAACTGGATAGGCTCTGCAGCAGTCTCTTCGAAGGAGTCAAACTCTGGTATACTATCCACAGGCCTTGCTATGAAGCTGAAGCCAACGTTCTTGTACTCGAGCAGAAAGGCAGCAGACCTGGGATGCTCGTCGTTACCCAGAGGCTCCCTGATATTCCAAGCCTTAACCAATTCCGAGATATGAACCTCGCTGAGAGCAGGCTCCAAATTCTTTGACTTCGATGTGGAAGAAGAAGAAAAAGAGGAGTTAGAAAGGTCACAAATCAGCAAAAATCAAAATAACAGTACAATGTCTACCTATGTATTCCTCCCCATAGAAGGGAACAGAGAACCTCTCAGACCTCGACCCTTCAAATTGGGGAGAAAACTGCCAATTTCTAACAAGTAAACCTTCTTGCCAGTAGTCCTTATGGAAATCAGGTAAATTTACTACCAATACCCTGTCAGGGATCCTAGCTTTAAGTTAAAGGACACCAGAACTAGTTCGAGAAAAGGAGTAACAGAAACAGACCTCGGCGAGCCATAACCTAGTTCCATACAATTGATTTATCCTATAGACGCCATTTACTATTTTCCACACATTGGGCGAGCATTGTGCAGGAACAATATTGAAATAGCCAAAGAAATACAGGAACAAATCATTGGGAGGAAAAGTGAGTCCCCCCTGGGAAAGCAACAAAACATGGATCCAGTGAGCATCATCTATATCCCTAACATTCCTAGGAGAGGAGGCACAACACTCAATATCTACCCACTCAGGGATGTTGTAAAACTTCCTAAATTCAGAGATTGACCTATTTCCAATCTTCGACATTGGAAGACCCAAGAAAAGCTACAAACCAAAGAGAAAGTACAAGGAAAGGGCACAGGAAACTTATAAAATAGAAGATCGGTTCAAGTGATGAAGAAGCACAAGCTCGGACAATCGGTTCAAATGATGAAGAAGCACGAGCTCAAACAACTAAGAAGCAATGGGAATGGAAATTGAGAGAAGAAGGTACGAGGCGCTAGAGCTCTCAGAAGATAGAAGAATACTGGAAAGACTAAAGCGACGACAGAAAAGTGGCTATTCCAACAAGCCTTCAAATTCTAATTATAGTGCAGAGTAAGCGAAGCGGGTGCCGCCAAAATCAACTCCACAACTTTCGAGGAATCGTAAAATTACCATTATGGCTAATCATTTAAATCTGTTGAGCCCATAAACATGGCCCAACAAATTTAGGGGCAATTGTGGGTACTCGAAATTAGAACTATAGGCCTGGACGAGTAGCCCAGTCCTGGCGGCCCAAAGTCCAGGCCCCTCTTCTCTTATATTGATCCGGTCTCCCTCCACGCCCCCATGAAGGAAAGTTATAGGGGAGATGGAAAACATGGAGGAACACATCACCTCCACCTACCCACATGTATATGTATATATTAAACCCTAGGTTCGGGGCAAAAGGACAAGTTGTATTCTCTGTAATTACTCTCCGGAGTATATAGAAATAATATCGACTGCACCACCGTGGATGTAGGCACATCTTTGCTGAACCACGTACATCCTTTGTTGTGTGATTGTCATTTTATATTCCTTGTTCTCACTTGGTTAAAGCTTTCTTCTTATTTATTTGTGTTGCATAATAATTATCACCACAGATGGTATTAAGAACCAAACTCCCTCAGTCCACAATTTTGTTCATCGTTCTTTGCCTTCTTTAAAAAATGATACATACCCCACCAATATCATGATAGGGGTAATTTTAATTTAAATGCCTTTAAAGATTTAGTTAGCAATCATAATTTTTCTCCTGCTGGTGATACTACCACGGTTGTGATTCCCTTATAGCTTGCTTATATATAACTCTTTCAAAGATTTGACGGCCTAATTTGAGGCTAGTCCTCAAACCAGTTTCACACAATTTACATTTCCTTCTTCCCAAGAAGACATGGCTTAATATCACGAGCTACTACTTGTTTTTTCTCATCTCCCTTTCATTATACTCGTTCGAGATACTGCTTACTATAACTTCAGATAGTACAATGAGATTATAAAGCATTTCGAGGATTTATGCCTATAGTTAGGGCCCAAATAGACTTCTTTTTACTATCCTCCCCACATTCTTGAAGCTAGTAGAGGGCTTTTCCTCTCAGAAGTTTGCCTTCAAATCTCTCCACGACTCTCATGAAGATCTTTGAATTGAGATTTAAGTCCTTCTGTTTAATATAGAGGATTTTGAATAAATATATCTCAACCCCATCAATGTTCCTCTTGATGATAATGATCTCAATGCTTTCTTGACTATTGTGGAGATTACTTTGAGGGACGATAAACTGGAGGAAAAAGTTGATCACTACCTTTAAAGGCCCTTGAGCTAGGAAAAGACAGATCAAGAGTCGTCTCTTTACCAATACGTTTGGGACACTTATCATAAGTTTATAACATATATGTTTCCTCATTTTATTCCGTTAATAACATCTAACATATGTCAATTTTGGCAGATCATGCTCTACCCCGATGAACTCATGCAATTCCATCACACCCGTCGTTTACTTATGTTTATCCTGTAAGGCTTGAAACTTCAATGGTTGTAATTATTTTCTTTTAAATTTTAATTTGAATTATCTCAATCTTGTTTTTGAAATTTTGTGAATGCATTTTATGGATTTTGAATGTCAACATATTTAAATCTTTTCTTGTGTTGAAAACTGTTTCTTTTCGCAATTTGGTCTCTCAATAATACCAATAATTTGGTAATTTTGAATGTGATTATTGATATTCTAGTTAGGTTGTTTTAATAAGTTCAAATAATGGTCACATCATCTTTCAAAGCCTCAAAGAAATATTTGTAACCACAAATAGATATAATTAGGATCTCACTAGCTAATATTTAGTCCTCTTTATTATTTTGCATAAAAAATAACTCAGTCTAATTTAATTATAATATTACCATTTAAAAGTGTTAGGCATCGGTTCATTAAGACATCACTTTAAATTTGGCAGGAACATGTTAAAGACATGGCAACGTTAACTTGTCCACTATAATATGAGAGGTTATTTCATTCAAAAGAAACCCACTTCCGACTTTCGTCTTTTTTTAACACTCGTTCACTCTTATAAACCCTCTTCTAGCTCTTTCTTTAAACCATCTATTTTCTATGGATTCTAGTCCCGAATCTTATGATTCACTCTTTGAGGAGTTTGGAAATATAGCAGTTGAAAATGCAGATTCTTATCTAACTAGGAAGTAATCATCAACACTTAGTGAGGTGTTAGTGCCCATTGATTCACCTGAGGAGGTAATTCGTGTAGTCATTGGTCCAATCTCTATTGGGGACATCCCCTTATAATACTTCGTATACTATCCCAGGTTTGATGATCAAACCCTCTTTTTTCAAGATTTTATTAAGGCCGCACCAGCATTAAAATCTAGGGGTTGGCCAAAAATCATTGATGCCCACTGGGGAAAATGGGTTGATAGGATGTGTGTTGAAAGAGATAAAGACATCGACGCGGTGGGTACTTTCCAAGCCAAGTGTTGAGCTTAACAAGATATCATTTATGGTCTCAATATTGCCACATTGTGTGGTACTTGGTTAGGTTGAGTGCCAAACTGTGTGTATCGTCGATAATTTTCCCATTCTAAGTGTTCAATGGAGTTTATAACCATTAATTATATCACTAATTTTTCACCTTCAACGTATTACAGGTGATCAGATGCATCACTCCCACCAACATTCATGGCTTTCTCCAATATATATTTTTTTTTCATCCAACATCTCCGTTGAGGATTTTCCTTCTTCTTTATTTGCCTATTAACCTTATATTAGGCTTTGAGGAGGAATAATCATTTCCATATGATTTGGGTGGAACACTTGTAATGACTCTTGTCATTACCTAAAATTTCTCTGGATATGCCTTTTTTAGTCTTGGTTTTCTCAATATTGGGCTCCCTTTTCTTTAGTCTTGGCCCTAGCACCATATGCCACATCCTAGGATCAACCTTTTGTGGTTTAAACACCTTTGGTTTCCTACTCATATTAGAGAAATCATTCATCTGTTACGCCACCCTAGGGATCATACACAACAAACCAGTCTGGTACCGCCTTAACTAAAGATGTCTTTTGAGGTATGCACTTAAGTCCCCAGTTGAAAACTTGTTGGAAAGGCATATTCCTTTGAAATCCCATCCTTATAAACTAAAAATTCCCCGGAGATTGAATCCTTAGATTGATCTGGTACACCTTAGGATGGGGCTTCTTATACCCAAAGTAGGATTTTGGGCAATCCCCTTGTCTTGGTCGTGGAATCATGAACTTGTGGTGGAACCATTATGTCTCATCACAAATCATTGACCCTCCCTCTTTGGCTAGCCTTGAAACACTATTGAGTGACCATTGTGGGTCCCCTTTTATTATTTTTTCTATTTTCCCTTTAAGCCGTGATTTCTCACTTCTCGGCATATTCACCTCCACACCTTATGCATAAATGCTTTATTATCTTGGGATTTGGTTCACTAGAGAAATTTTTTAACTTTGACACATTTACTTCAACCTTTGTCTGGACTTTTAATTCGACCTATCCACCATTCTTTGATAGTTTAATTGACTACATGTCAATCCCAGCTTCTTGATTTAGGGAAATGGGTTCTCATTAATCCCCATTGTGTTTCTTTCCTTCCTTGAAAACTTAAGCTTCCCCATCCTAATCTAATCCTAAATATTATCTCGAAAAATAGAGCATGTATTTGTGGAATGAGACTAGGTATTATGCCAGTTGCAATAGTTTTTCCTTTTAATTCATTATTACTTGGAATTTGTACATCAACAGGAAACTTCAACATATTTTTACACAAAAGGTGGTAAAAATTTATATATACATTATTTATATCAAATGATTATCTTTTAATTATCCATATATCCTTTCGAATATAAGATTCCGTCAAGGTTTCTTTTTAATCCAATGGTTCAGAAACTATTCGTTTAGTTCCTACGATTTTTACGGCGCCCATCTATTGGTATGGATACTTGTATTCTATTTTTAAAAAGGAAGTACGTTTCTATTACTATACTTCTAATAGAGCCTCATACCTTGCCACTTTAGAAGTTAATTCTACCAAATCCGTAAATTATGCTTTATAAAACTTCTTTTGAAGTTTAAATTCTAAGCTATTTTTGGATGGTTTGATAAAATTTTATTATAGTAGTACTATCTTAAATTTATTCCTTTACTTCTTAAACCTATTTATGAATTGAATAACTTATTCATCCAGCCTTTGGTTAGTTTGGCTAGATCATCCATTGAAATTTTTAGTTCAATTTGGAAGAATTATGCATGAAACATGCCTTCCACATCAGTCAAAGAACTAAATAACACCCTTAGTTTCAAAAAGTCATTAATGCTTACATCAACACATTGACTTGTGAACCTAGCTATATGCTTAACATTGGACTAACTCACATCCCCTAAGAATACGTTAAAGGTTGGTAACTTAAACCCCCTTGGGTGTTCAATTCTATTAATCCATTCAAGATATGGCTTCATATACGTAGGAGTATCGACCCCCTAACTACTGGTCCATAAAATATCATGTATAAGATCCCATATTTCATTCCTTCTTGTTAGGGTTTTATTCTTAAAACTATGAATGACATTTTTTTATAAAGTTATGTCAAGATTATTTAAAATGATAATCATGCTTGTGATAATGCCTTATATTTATTCTTTAAAAAGATTGTATAAATGATGGTAAATTAAACTTAGTAGCATTCTAGTGAGTTGGTTTAGCTCTATCACAGGAGATCAAAATTCTAGTTTTAGCTCAATTAAACAATTCAAAAGTTAGATTGAGAGTTATCGTCCTATCTATAAAACTGCGAGTACAATCTTAGTAATTTATCTTGACTACGGGAACATGTCTGATGGTTCTAGAACTTGTTCGATAGTTAAAATAGGATCAAATTGGTACATAAGGAATGTATTGAACAGGACATGGGTGAGATTCAAGTCTAGGTGCTGAGTACATTAGACTTATACAATCTCACATAATTTTCAAAGGATGAATATAATATTAATCCTAAAAACTATGAGGATTGTAATGTGCATACAATAGTTGCGTTGAGAAATCATTGTGTGTACATGTCTGAGATCATATTCCGCAAGAATTTACATTTGAGAGATATTTTGGATTGTGATACCCCCTTAATAAAATTATAAGTTTTGATTCTACTAGTAAACTTGATCAAAGGATCATTTATATTCTAGTAGAATATCAAATAAGTTAAGTTTGAGAATCAAGGAATAATTAAGATGTTGGTGAAAATCGATTAAAAACAAGTTGAATGTCACCAAGTGGGTATTGTATGCTTTACATGAGGATATACATTATGCATTATCTAACTTTGCAAACAAATACCTCATTATTTAAGTAATTTGAGATAATTAAATTATAGTGCAATTATAATTTTTTAGCAGAATTAATTTTAATTAAATAGGAAAGAAAATATATTATGTTAAGTAATATGGGATTCTCATATTTTCGTTTGGAATCCAATTTAATTATAAGTCTTGAGTCCCTAGTATAATTTATTACCCAAGAAGTATGCCTAAACTCTCTAAATACCCTAATTTTTCCAAGCCCACTTAGTGTACCTATATATAGGGGTTTAAGATAGGGTTTTAAGCATTATAAATCTTTATAAGGGTTACAGCGTAGGAGAGAAAATATTATTCACATTTTTGTGAGGAGGTGGGGAGATACAAAGTGATTTCTCTCATATTTCACCTAGCTATCATTTCTGGAAATTCCCATGCACTATACCTAATTTGGGGGGGGGGGGGGGGGGGGGGTGTAATATACTAGAATATTCAAGGCATTCGAGAACTTTTAAAAAGCTCTTAGAGGGCAATAAAAAGCAACCTCTTTCTCTTCTCCAATCTCTCATTTTCCTCATTCGGATCACCCAAAAGGTCCATAAGGGTATCGTCGATTAATGCAATAGTTAAAAAAAACTAATTATTATAATCAAATTGAATCTGTGAAGAAAATAACCATGGATATACCATCCTGGGATCCATTCACACAAAGCAACATCAATGTGACCATGATGGAAGTGATATATACATTAGAACCCTATAGAACCATGTTAGTATGAAACAACATTTAAATATGTATATTTCTACAATATGCAAACTAGGGTTTTCATAGTGGACAACATAGACCTTTCTAAAACATGATCAATATATAACTGGAACCTAATACTATTGATATTAAGAAAAAGTGTGTTTCTCAAAAACTTTGATTGATCATGCAATCAAAAGTGAAGAAAATACGTTTAAATTCATAAACCTAGGTTTTTAAGGAGATTTTTAGGGGGTGTAATAGTTTTTTACTAGTTAAAATCCTTTGTCTACATGGGTTATAGTATTGGGAAAAGTTTGATGCAGTTTGTTAAAGTTTTATCAATCGTTGAGAGGTTTTGCATGCATATTGCGAACCCAGGGAAAATATGGAGGTTTGCAGACCCATATCAATCTGGACCCCTTCAAATCGATCTGACATGTTCTTGGATCGATCTGTCCCTAGGGTGAATCGCTCCATCCCTAGGAGTGGGTCCAATCTTGTTGTTTTGTAGATTTCTTTCATCGATTTTCCAATGGATCTTCATCCCCATCATTACCAAAGCAAAGAGGAGTATTTCTAGAGCTTCGGTGCATGAAGAACTCTAACTTTAATTGAAGTCTACTTCATATGAATTATTTTCAAAAGGAAGTCTACTTCAAGTAGGATTCTTTATCTTGAAGTGTTCTATTTGATTCCTATTTGAATTTTGATTGTTTGTTTATTTTGTTTTATTATGATTCTACCGTCTTACTCATGTTGATAATTATCGTGTGTTGATTAATTGATTAATTAGGATCCCAATTATTATAAACAACATGGATTATATTTGTGACTGACCCAGATGATACCATATTTTACACTTGTTATTTACAAGATTCCTAAACTCTTCAATCGCCCTTATGCCAGAGCAGAAGTCCCAAGGCTAGCCTCGAACCTCATACATACCACTACTTGCCTCATAAATCCTATGCTACTCTCAAGGGTGAGCTATGCTACTGTAGCAAACTTCAGTCTTTAATTATTCCTCCTAGAAATGTTAGTGATTCCACCATACCTCCTCAAGCAAAATTAGAGACCACAACATCAAGGTTCCGCCATAACTTGTGCCCAGAGTAGACCTCAAATTGAAGGGAAACAACCTTAAGTGGTGACCCTAGTCTCAGCCCTAGGATGGGTGTGACACCCCGCCCAATAAAATACCGGGTGATCAGTCCTATATCAAATTAAAATAGGAATCTCATCTGGTTCATTCTTAATATCACTGTCGAAAACTTTTTAAAACTTACTAACCACCTAGTATTCAAAATTTGATGTCAAAATTTTAATCTTTTTATTTAACAACAACAACCATATAAATATTAATACGAACCATTCACATAAACCATGAATCTAAATCAATAAATGATCGGCCGAATAAACCATCGGCAGAAAACCAACATCCACTAATATAATCCAACAAAAAATAGTAACCAGTACAAAATCCGACTGAAATGAAAATAGCTGGGGCAACATGATCGAAAGAAATACCAAGCTTCATCCTACTCTAGGAATGAAATGACAGAAGCGTCTATGTCCAAATCCTGCAACATCCACACCTGTTGCAGCTACGCATCCCTGAAATAGATCTTCAAGTTTGGCATCCCTGTGGCTGGATACCTAAAAGGTTTTGAAAATAGTTTGCAAGTATGGGTCAAAGCCCAATGTCCTTTTGAAAATATTTTGCAAGTGAATTAAAATGCAACAATTAAAATGTATGAATTCTCTTCATATTTAAGTTAGTGTCGCACTCCCTTGAGATACATCTCACACCTCCTCTAAAGTGCACACCTAACGCTTTCTTCGTGACCTTCCTAGTTACACTACCCTGTCTAACTAGCCTTGTCATGAAACTCCTTGACTCTACTCTAACCCGAGTAATTTGTATCTTGACTTTGTAAGTTATTTATCGCATTAACTTAATTAATCATTTTCTTAAAAGCCATATAACATTTACTAGTTATATAAGTAATAAAAAAAATTCTTCATGTATTTAATTACCCGTATATAATTATCTACTCCAATATATATGTATAACTATATTCCGCAATTATACATTTGTTGAATATATATAAAACAACTCTTAAAAGCCATATAACATTCACTAGTTATGTAAGTAATACAAATTATCTTCATGTATTTAATTACCCGTATATAATTATCTACTCCATTATATACGTAGAACTATACTCCACAATCACACATATGTTGAATATAATTAAAACCATCCTTCCGAGTAATACCTCATCGGATGCATTCTCTAAAGTGCTATCATCCCAGGTCTACTCAGTCCCACCTAAATTTCTGAGACAGCTAGCCACCGCCGAATCAGAACATAAAATATGAACGTATTGGAGGCGGTCATATTCCCCCGAGTATGAAGACAATCATCTTGATGCCCACCTCTATTTGGACGCTATGACCTGGGGATATACTCACCCTACTCCTCAAGCTAGGGGATTTACCCACATCCCGCAACCTCCCCCGATAGCACTAGAGAATACAATTCTAAATAAATACCTAGCCACTAGTATTTATGAGCACACAATATATATATATATTTTTTTTAATCCCAGCTTTACAGTGTACAAAGTCCGTAACACTAGCCAATATATTCCCGAGTCTATGGTCCGACTCTAATTTAATTAATTTACCCATTAATTAATTTAATATCTCCCCGAGTCTATGGTCCGACTCTAATTTAATTAATATACCCATTAATTAACTTATTATATCTCCGAGTCTATGGTCTGACTCTATTTTAATTAATATACTCATTAATTAATTTAATATCTCCCTGGTGTCACACAACCAATGTACCCAAACTCGCTCACCTAGCCCAAATTTCCATCTCTTAGAACGTACTCGTCAAAATTCCATTATAAAGAGAACGCTCCTAATTAAATAATATTTAACAATTTATTATATCATCCTATAATAAATTATTCCAGCTATAAGCTTTAATTAATTAATGCCCAATTAATTAATCTATTATCATGGCGTCACTCAACCAAAATATTCGGACACCCCCTTGGTCCATAATACAATATCCTCAATTAATTATTCAAAATTCTCCTCAATAAAGTTTGCACAATTATTAATCTGAGGTTTTCAATTTACTCAATCTGTCCAGATTTTTAAAATGCCGTTTTGGGGCATTTTGGGGCCGTTTTGGAAAAAAATGCATTAGAGAACGAAAGTTAGAAAACGCCATTTTCTAGAGGTCAAAGCGGACAGAATCGCCATTAATAGATTCTGTGAAGCTTTTCACCCAGAATTATCCACTAAAATCCTTAGGAATCAAAACCAGTCCCAATATCTTAATTCCCAATTTCTATCTCCAATTGATAATAAAGATATGAATATATACGATTGTTCCCCAACTTGCAATAAATAAATTTCTCTAATTAACTTATAATTTCTTCACAATATAGAATTCATAAGCCCTTATCATAACAGTCCCAAAAACTGGATTCGTAACTTCCCAAAATCAAAACCCAATTTGTATCCAAAAATCATTTATATAACACCTACTATGATATGAATTGAATATCACCAATTTACATTGAAGTAATTTAACCACTTACCTTATAAATTCGTAGAGTCTAAATCCTTTGAAGAAGATGATAGGTTTAACACAAGCACCTAAATCTTCCTCCAAATTGGCTACCCAAAAGCTCCTTAAATTATCCCTTTTCTCCCCTCTACATATTTAGGTATTCTAAAATGAGTTATGGCTGCCCCCAACTCTCACTTTTATGTTATAAAGTGTTAATCCCGTTTTCCCCCTTATGGGCCTAATTAAAATAGCCCAAATACTCCCGTGTGAGTCCGGTTATGCATAAAAATACCCCGTGACCCATTATCACCCTCGGGTACACTTTTTCGACTATCTTGACCTATCCGGACTCAACCGTGCACTCAGAATTGACATCTGAAATACTTTATAACATTCTCTAATTTAAACCTCAAAATGCGACACATGCAAAATCCAAATATGCTCCGAATTAATTAAATGTCAATTCACCAATTTAATAATTCATCTGACTTAAATAAATTCTCCAATTCATAAATTTGAATTCTCCAAATTAATTATGTTATATTTCTCCAGAAAATAATTAAATTCTAATTCCTCAGAATTACGGGGTGTTACATACTTCCCCCCTTACAAAGTAATTTCGTCCTCGAAATTAAGATAAGCTTAGTGCTCGAAGGTATGAATATCTCTCAAATCCCATCCCTCTAAGATGGATACTCATATCTCCCCCACGTCTGATCATGAACTATGCTAAAAAATATTTAGTTAACCAAGGTACCCATACACCCTGTACCCGTGCTTAACTGCTCAATTGTTACCCGGCTATACTAGCTTTAATCCGTAATATAACTTCCAAATTGCAGCTATAACTACACACATGTAAAATGACCGAGGTACCCAACCCATGTACAAATAACCAAACATCTCCCCACTTCCAGCGTTGCGCTAAGCTTCAGCTATTTGAGATATATATTGTGGACTTATAAAGCTTCTCTCTCATTTCAGATGCCTCCCAGATGTGCACAACGATCCAATAGGGATGTCCAACCCGAGCCCCAGTCATCTCCTGCTCAGGGAATGATGAACGCTGCAGAAGTTATTGTTATTGTAGCATAGGCAGTTAACGCAACATTATCCGTTGTACAACAGGCTCCACCACAGGAAGCAGTAGTGGCTCCAGCACCAGTCCATGCTTTCCCTTCTGCATGGAAGCGCGTCTTTAAGTTATACATAGGAGTTCAGATGTGGTAAAGGCAAGCCAGTGGAGGAAAGATATACAGAGGCACCTAAGGATGTATGAGTGCACCGAGGTACAAAAGAAAATTCTAGCTACCTTTAAGTTTGTAGGAACAACGCTACAGTGGTGGGAGTCCAGCACCATAGCAGAGGAGAGAGACACCTTGACTATCAGAGATTTCTGGGTGCGGTTTGACCATAAGTACTTCCCTTCCTCCGTGCAGACCGAGATGAGGTGGAAGCTATTGAACCTCAAGAAGGAAGGAAAGATAGTTGCTGAGTATGAAGAGGAGTTCACAGACCTTCTGAATTTAGTTACCGATAAGATACCGATATAGGAGAAGAAGATTCAAATATTCATGGATGGTTTGACTTGGAAGATCTGCCAGCACTTGTTAGGGAATCTTTCATTGGTCACTTACTCTAACGTGGTTAATGGTGCCCTACTACTTTGTCAGGACCGCCGCTTCCACCAAAAGGGAAGAAAATGAGTTGGGGGGTCCAGCCACCAGGGCCGGACAGGAGGTAGTAGCACCGGTGGGAGACCCATAGCTCAGGGATAGGTCCATTAGGGTGGGAAGGGTTTCCAGCAGGGGGATCTTGCTAAAAGGTTCCGTTATGGAGATTTCAGACAGGGACAGGGAGGTTTTAGGCAAGGCCATCTGGGACAATCGGGTCAGTAGGGGCAACAGCGATTTCAATAGGGACAAGGGAGGGGAGGTAACGACCATTAGGGCCGAGGGCAGTAGGGACAAAGGGGAGGACACTTTCCTTAGAGGTGTTTTACTTGTGGCAATACTGGTCACAAGCGTCAGGATTGTCCCCATAGAGGTAGAGCCCCGCAGTAGTAACAGTTACAGGGCGCTTATTAGGAGCCCCAGCGACCATTATTTCTAGCCTCCCTCGCAGCACCACCCCAGGTTCTAGCCTTGCCAGCTATTCCAGTAGCTCCGGTGCAGCAGGTGCAATTGCAGTATGGGCGTGTCTACAACGTCCATCAGGCCCCAGTTCATCAGGCTCCACCCGCTGTTGAGGGTATATTTCCTATCCATGGGACTATGGGGTGCATTTTATTTGATACGGGGGCATCACACTGCTTTATAGCTACTAGTTTTGCACGGGCCACAAGGTTGTTAGACGTAGCAGAGAGTAAAGTGACTTGTGTAGACTCACCATTACGGAATGGGTCATTGATTTTATTTATATACCGGGGAGTAGGTATAGATATTGGGAGTTTGATTTTGCCAGCAGATATGCTAATCTTATATATGGACGCGCATGATGCCATAATTGGCATGGATTAGCTTGATTTTTATAGATCCATAATAGACTGTTTTAGGAGGAGTATCATTTTTGCTATACCGGGATAAGAGATGTTCCTAGTGGCGATGCCTCATCCCAAGGGAGGATCATCCACCCATTTATATTACATAGAGGAGGAGACCTCTAGAGATATAGTGATTCCCATTGGTTTGATTCCCGTAGTCCGTGAGTTTTCTGATGTGTTCCAAGATATACCGGGACTACCGCCTAGCCAAGAGATAGATTTTGTCATAGACTTGATGTCGAGCACTCGGCCAATAGCCCGAACACCCTACCGTATGGCTCCAGTTGAGATGAGAGAGCTACGAGATCAGATTGAGCAGCTGTTGGGACGGGGATTTATTCGTCGGAGTACCTTGCCTTAGGGTACCATAATTTTAGGCGCTTTTGAAAAGAATGGCCTCAAACTACCAAATCAAACCAACCTATTATCACCGCATCCAAGTCCCCATGATTACAATCCCGCCCCACGTCCAAGTTCTTAAGATTACACTCCTGTCCTGCATCCAAGTTCTCAAGATTACATGCCTATCCCTCCGTCAACTGAGCCAAACTTTGGAGATATAACTGAGCCAGAGATTGGAGATTCTGCTGATCCTCCACGTGATCCATATGCTGATTTATTAGATTTTTCAAGTCAAAGGAAGATTTCAAGTTGACAAGTTATTGCTTCAGCTACTATTAGAACGGTGGTGCATAACCATAACCTGATGGTATTTGAACGTAAGGTTTACGTTAGTAGTGTTGAGCCAGGAGAAGAGAATCATCCGTTATATCGACAAAGTCATGGGGAGAACAATATTAAGGATGTCGATAAATCTTGGGTGGTTTGGCCATTGCTTTGTCTTTGCCCTAAGTGATCGTGGATGCAACTCAAGATGCTATTTTTCTATTTTTTTCAACTTTTAGGCAAACTATTGGATTATGTAACTGTTCGGATTCTATTTGGATTATGGAACTGTTTCGATTCTATTTGGATTATGGAACTGTTTGGATTCTATTTGGAGTATAAGCTTTAAATTTTCATAGTTGTGTTACTTGCACTATTAATACATTTTGATGTTCGTAATTTGTTTCTTCCCACTATTCTTCTTAACAATTACGAATCCGTCAGAAATTGGTTAATATATATGGTAGGCACAACAGAAATTGTAACCTGATTTAACTCATGATAAGTGACTAATGGGAGTTGATCAGCGATGTTCCAACTATGTATAATTTTTAGTGGTCCCATTAAAAGTTATAGGTTCGATCATATCAGGTCCATTGGTCGAATTACTAATGTGAGTAAAAGAAGTCTGTGTCCAGTGTTCAACAGACTTGGTGATGATACTAGTGTCCCGTATTCTGTTCATTAAAAGTTTAAATTCTTTTGCATTATCTGTAGTCTCCTGATTTGGCCTAATTTAGGACTTAGTTACCTTGAAATTTGGACAGTGTTTTTTTCTGTTTATGTTTGTTTTTCTATGATTTTACTTTTTTACACTCACTTTGTTCTCACAGGTGCTTTAATTTTGGAATTGTCAACATTATTTTGAAACTGTCAAACATAGCTGTCAAACATTAGTTCGAAACTATGAAACATAGCTGGTGTTTAAGGTGAGAAGATCAGACTCCTTTATTTGCATTTGTTTGTCTCTATCATTGTGAAGAAAGTTCGAAACTGTCAAACATTAGTTCAGAGGTTCAACAGTATCACATAGGAAAAATGTTCATTGTAGTTGGGAGGTATCAAGATATGGGAGCAGGGTCTGTAGCACTTGTTCCCTTTCCTATTGTGATGGGGAGGTATTACATAGGGAAAATGTTCATTGTGTTAGTCATTCCATGTTTTAAATGGGTTATGTTTTTATTAGGTCAAAAGAAACACAATATTGTATTTGTGTCTATATGTGTTTGTCGTGTTTGTCATGTCTTCTGAGGCCCAAACACGACCCAAAAAATGTACTGTCGCCCCTAGTCATCATCCAAAAGCCTACTGTTTCATACTCGAGCCAAATTTTAACAGAAGTTACGTGTTTTTTTTTTAATCTCTCACATATCAAGATCAAAACCAATGGGAATCCAAGAAACAATAGGCTTTTGGATGATGGCACAAATAGTAGGCATGATTCTTTAAATCTAATAGAGGTCTAAAGTAGGGAGACCCTCTCTTCCCCAGTCTTTTCATCCTAGCTGCTGAAGTCCTAAGTTTGGGGCTAAACTATCTTGTCAATCTTAATATCAATAAGCCTTACAGTCATCCCTCGAGTTGCAAGATCATTTCTTATCTAATTTATACTGATGACATCATAATATTCACAAATGGAGCAAAAGAAGTAGAAGCAAGCTTATGCAACTTGATTAGGCATAAATTCTTCCAAATTTACCCCTTAATTTAGAGGATTTTTTTACCTCGGACAACGTAAAATGAATTAGTTTATCTCATATCTGTGCTAACGGTTTCGTTTAACAAGTATCCCGAGTTTCGTGTATTTCTTATTAATTTTACAGATATTTAATACATGAAAGAAAGAAAGAAACTGGAATAAGCAAGAGAAGAGAAAGAGGACGACTCATAAAGGGCAGAATCATAATTTCCACCTGGAATGAATTTTATCAAATGGATCCGAATAAAAGTCTAAGATCTCGAGTTATGAACGCGTAGGAAGAAATGGCGTCCTAATCCGAGTTCTAGAGAAGAAGTTATGAAGACTCGAAGATGTGAGATAATCAAGAGATTTTGAAGAGATATTCAAGAGAAATTGAGATGCCAATCCGATATCCCAAAAAAAGGATCAGTCTGGCGTTCAAAATCACTGCATAATGACCTGTCTAGCGGACCAATCCAGTTTATTTAAAAAATGTATCAATCCGGTTGTTACCCGGACTAGTCCGATATGTCCTGGCCAGATCGATCCGGGGTTCGAGATTTGAGCTGATCTTCTTCTTGATAGAGTTTTGTATGCTTCCAGCTCTTGTAATTTTCGTAGGTTATAAATTTAAAATAACTCCCAGATAAGAGAGGAGGCTTCTGATCTGTTTTAGAGAAGCTTTGTAATTATCTTAGAGGAAGAACAACAAGAAACCCTAGTTTTGATTCTAGTTTTGCAATTCAACTAATTTTATTCCAATTCTTGCTTTCATAATTGCAATAGCTAATTTCTTAGTGATTAATTTCATTCTTCTTTATATTCAGTTGTTAATAAAAATGGTTTCTTTCATTGAACATATGTTTTCTTCTAGTTTCAATATGACCGACTAAGTTTTCAAGGGTCGGGGTGCATGAACCTCACCCGATGTAATTCATGATAGTGGAAATAGAAGTTGAAATTAAAATCTTAGGTGATTGATTTGAGATCGGGCTATCACTAGCTACGGATTCGAGAGAAGGACGTGCCAAAGACCATATTTTTGACGAGATACGGTTCTTATGAATTTCGAGTGATGCCGTTTGGACTGACGAATGCTCCAGCAATTTTTATGGACTTAATGAACAGGGTATTCAGAGAGTTCTTAGATCAGTTTTTCATCGTCTTTATTGATGACATTCTGATTTATTCTAGAACAGAGGAGGAGCATGCCGAGCATCTTCGGATGATTTTGCCGACACTGCGTGAGCACGAATTGTATGCAAAGTATGAGAAGTGTGGAATCTGGCTGAGAGAGATTCAGTTCTTGGGTCACATAATCTCTGAGGAGGGGATATCAGTAGATCCTGAAAAGGTGTCAGCGGTAAGGGAGTGGGGGAAGCCCACGACACCGACTAAAATACGTAGTTTCTTGGGGCTGGCAGGATACTATAGGAGGTTTATCAAGGGATTCCCAAAGATAGCGGGTACATTAACAAACTTGACTCGCAAAGGGGTGACGTTTATATAGGATGATACCTGTCAGTTGGCCTTTGATGAGCTGAAGGACAAGATGACTTCAGCACCAGTTCTAACACTACCTAGGTCCGGGGTGGAATACCTAGTCTACACTGATGCGTCCTTGTTAGGACTGGGGGTGTGCTTCAGCAGGAGGATAAGGAGATTTCTTATGCTTCCCGTAATCTTAAGCCCCACGAGAAGAATTACCCCACTCACGACTTGGTGTTAGCAGCAGTCGTGTTTGCATTACGGATATGGAGGCATTATCTCTTGGGGAAGAAATTTTACCTATTCACAAATCACAAATCCCTGTAGTACCTGTTCACGTAGCGAGAGCTGAATATGCATCAGTGGAGGTGGCTTGAATTTGTGAAGGACTACCAGCTCGACATTCATTACCACCCGGGGAAGGCTAACATGGTAGCAGACGCATTAAGTCGTAGGCCAACAAGTGAGTTGGCCGAGGTATGGAAGGTGAAATTGAAAGAACTCGGGCATCAGGATGCAGTTTCTCGCTCATTCATGTCAGTGATGACGGTTACACCCAAGATAGTTACCAGGGTGATACAGGTTCAAGCAGTTGATACATTCTGTCAGGGTCGGATTATCCAACTTCTAGCCGAGGGAGCAGAGTCCTTCTCAGTAAGCTCGGATGGGGGCCTACATTTTAATGGCAGACTAGTAGTCCCAGAGGGGGAGGAGCTACGACATGCGGTGATGGCAGAGTCACACGAAACCTGATTTACAATACATCTCGGAAGGGATAAGATGTACCAGGATATGAGGCGGCAATATTCGTGGAAAGAAATGAAGAAGGACATCGTCGAGTTTGTTTTGAGGTGTGCCACTTATCAGTTGGTGAAGACAGACCATCAAAGACCGGGAGGACTACTATATCCATTAGAGATCCCTATGTGGAAATGGGAAAGCATTTCCATGGATTTCATTATAGGGCTACCTACATCACATAGAGGACACGATTTCATATGAGTGATTGTGGATCGGTTGACCAAGGTGGCTTATTTTCTGCCAGTTCGGATGGACTACACTACGAGGCGGTATGCTCAGGTCTTCATTGCCGAGATAGTGAGAGTCCACGGGGTGCCCCTCGATATTGTGTCTGATCGAGACAAGATTTTTGTGTCTAGATTTTGGGAAAGTTTCCAACAGGCCATGGGTACGGAGTTACGGTTGAGTTCAGCCTATCACTCATAGACAAACGGGAAGATGGAGCGAACAAATCAGATGTTAGAGGATATGTTGCGGATGTGTGTCCTAGATTTTAGAAGGGGTGGGAGCAGTACCTCCCACTGGTGGAGTTTGCTTATAATAGCTCCTACCAGTTTACGATTGTCATGGCTCCATTTGAGGCATTGTATGGAAGACCCTGTCATTCTCCATCATGTTAATTTGAAGTGGGGGACAACAAATTACTTGGTCCGGAGGTGATTCAGGACACCTCGACTAATGTTGAGTTGATACGGAGTCGCATTTGGCTTGCTCAGGACCTGCAGAAGAGTTACATTGATGCCAAAATATTTTTCAGAGAGTTCAGTGTTAGGGATCAGGTGCTGTTGCGAGTATCTCCTATGAAGGGGGTAATGCGGTTTGGGAAAAAAGGGAAGTTGGCGCCGAGGTATGTTGGTCCATTCCCTATTATTGAGCGAATTGGGCTAGTAGCTTATCGACTTCGATTACCGGAGCACTTACATAGGATTCATGACGTGTTCCATATTTCATCACTGAGGAGATATCTTCGAGATGATTTGGCCCACACCCATATTGCCTTAGAGGAGATTGACCTACATCTAGATAGTTCCTACGAGGAGGGGCCAGTTGCGATTTTAGATTGTAGTGAGAGGAAGTTGAGGTCAAAGATAATGCTGTTAGTACGACTGCAGTGGCGGTATCATAATGTAGAGGAGTCTACCTAGGATCATGAGGATGACATGCGAAAAAAGCATCCAGAGTTGGTCCCACCATGTATACCTTGATTTAGCCTTTTTCTGAATTTCGGGATGAAATTTTGTAATTAGGGTGGAAGTATGTAATACCCCGTAATTTTGTGGGATGTTATTTTAATTGTGGAATTTGGGTTAATTGATTTAAATGGAGAAAAATTAATTTCTAATTAATCCGAACTTAATTGTAATAATTACTAGTATGATGAGAGTTAGTATTTATTGAAAATAATTATGTTGAATACTACTTTGAGAGTAAAGTAATATATGAATACGAGAATATTATTTTGGCCGATAGTGAAAAATACGGCATTTACAACACACTTAGTTGGGACGCGCGTGTGAGTCATGTTAGCTTTACTTTATTGGGATAAAAAAGGATGATTTATTATTAAGTAACTCGTATGGTCGTTTTGAGTGCGCCAGTGTATCCGGAATGGTCAAAATAGTCAAAAACACTACTCGGGTGTTTTATTTGGAGTCCGGGGCATTTTAGCCCAAAATGACACCCCGAAAGGGTATTTTGGTCTTTTGATATTTTTGAGAAATTAAATGGACGAAAATAGGAATTAAAAATAAAAAGGAACGTTGGCATTAGGTTATCTGACAGTTTCTAACCCTCGAGAGAGAGAGAGAGAGAGAGAGAACCTAAGAGGGAGAATAAGAATAAGAAGAAGACATAGATAATTGGGCTAAGGATTCAAGCTTTCCACCGAAAAATCATACCAACGCGTAGATCACGAGGAGAGGATCATCCCCATACCAGTTTCGTTCAACGATTAAGAGATTCACAAAAAGGCAAGTGTTTATCTTGTTGTGTTTTTTAGCATATATGATTTATGTTAACCTTAATTGATGAGATAACCATGATACTATGAATTTGGAACTGATTTGTCAACAAAATTATGAAATTGGGAGATAGGTTTGCATGTAGAAGAATAACCTTGTTGTAGTACTGATAAATATGGAAATTCTAGGTTAAAAATCACGAAATATAATCGGGAGTTCAAATGATTGTTAGGAATTTGTTTAGATTCCCTTTGATTATGTATATATTTGTCATTTAAATTGTGTTAGAAAGTACCCCATTATGAGTATAAATAGTTTAGAATCATTGATTGGGAGTTTGGATGAGTTTGAGATGAATTTTGAATGAGGAAAAGATTGGAAAAACGAATTTCGAAAGAACATGGCAGATCTCGAATTTCTCGTTCGAAGACCTACCCAGGTCGTTCGAATGACCTCGTTCGAACGAGACTTCTAACTAAATCTTTGAGTTCATTCGAAGTGAGAAGTTCGTTCGAACGAACTCATTCGAATGAGAATCCTGAAACTTCTAACGAGATTCCAAAATGCCTATTTTTGGCTCGGACAAGTTAGAACCCTTCTAGGTTGGTCCAAGTGAGAGCAATTAAGTTACGCTATTATCGAATGACTTAAATTCCTAGTTAGTAATGAGTTGAGAGAGCGACTATTCGAGGTGATATAGTGGGGTAATATAGCCTTAGAGAAAAGGTATATGTTAGAAAGATAAGTCGAAGTGTTGCAATAATATGAATAGTAGAGACAGTAATACTATCTATAAACTCGACGAATTGGGTTGAGAGAATACCTATTGTACCTATAATAAGTTGTGTGTATACTTATTGATTGAACTATTATGTGTATAACATACCTACGCTGCTTGCTATCGAGCGAAGGTTGCACGTTGTGGACAATCATGCCTTGAGGGTCCTTCGGGTGGGATATTGACTTGTACCACTTGAGCATAGAACCTAGGTACGGGATCTCTGTGAGAATGATAGTGATGACGGTCGTATGGGTGCATAGGTATGTGCGTATCCCATCGACTTGGGACTATGTTCGCCTCCAATATATGTGTTTTGTTTTGATGGTTCGCGAGAGATTGAACATTTAGTCCTCTATGCAATGAGCAATGCAACGGTACATGATAGTAGAGTATGCAGGCACTGCAGCTACATCTCGGGGTGCACTGTTGTATATATATATAATTGTGATGATATCTATTGTGTGAATTAAGTAGGTAGATTTAATAATAAAATCTGTTATGAATTAAGTAGTGATCACTTAATTATGTTAAACTGAAAGTGTCTATTTATGCTATAGAGGGATTGGTTCTATGTATTATATTTTGCGAGGGAAAATAATTAGGAACGATATCGGACTATGATTAGTTATTAGACAAGAAGGACTAGATAGTATGGGAATAGAATTGGTGGGATTTGAATATTCGCTAGGCGTGCACATTAGATGAGAGGTGAACATCTCAAGTGAGTTCGATAATTTATCATGATAAATATATGTGCTAATAAATCATTTTAAGCACTTGCTGATTTTTAAATTGTTTTCAACTCGGGCTCTGACCTGCTTTCTGCAAATCGCTTTTCTTCTCAAACTATTTTAGGTGCTCAGCCACAGGGACACCAGACTTAGGAGTTCCATTCATTTGACGAGTTGTAGCTGCTGTGGAGACTACAGGACTTTGGTCGTAGACGCATCTGAGTCTATCATTCCTTACTTTTGAGTATTTGCATCAGTTGAACATGTCGTCCTTTCTTATTTTTATATTCATAGATTTGAGATTTAGTTCATTACTCTTCTCAGTTGTTGACTTTATTTAGTTGGATTATTGTATTTGACTTTAGGCTGGAAGTGTTTACTCTAGCCCCTCTTATTATGTCAGTTATTTCATTTCTTATGAGATTGGATTGAATGGTGAATGTTTAGCTATTTCCTTAAATGGTGTTATATTATTTGAAAAGATAAAATTTTGACATCAACCTTTTTAAATATTAGGTGGTTAGTTTTTAAATAATAAAACTTTCGACTGTGATGCATAATCTGAACCAACTGGGTATTCTGATTTAATAAATAAAGGACTGACCACCCGGTATTTAATTAGGCGGGATGTCACACTCATCATGTTGGAAATTCTTTGCAGGTGTTCTAAGTAACCAAGAAGCTCAATAAGGAGGAACTATTTTTTATCTTAGAGGATAACGACAAATCATTAGTATTAGAAGCAAAATTTTTAGTTTTAAATTTCTTAAAGACAAAAATTTAATTTTGAAAGACTATTTTTGAGTTCATGCAATTTAGAAAAAATGATTTTAGTTTCTTAGTTGGTTTTGAATGGATATTAAGCTTATTTAATAAATATGTTTTTATCAAAAATGGTAAATATTTTTTTTTGTTTTGGTACATTAGAAAATGATCGTTATATTATAAATTCCATCTCACCTTTACTGCTAAATAATGAATTGAATAACTCAGAGGGAAATGACCTAAAGATAAAAGAACCTTCTAAGTTGAACCAAATATACCTTTGGCACTTACGCTAAGGTCATATTATGTAAGGCCAAATAGTCTAGCTTAGGCTTTGTTATTTGTTTTATTTGCGAACAGGGCTAGTTTAGTGTATCTCGACACAAACCATCACATACTCTCACGATAAACTGACTCCAAGATTGAAGACTTCCCCACATCCCACAAATCCATAAAGCTATTAAGCGTTTAAATTTAATCATGAAATTTAGTTTGGGATGTTTTATTTTTAGTAAAACTGAAACAAGATTTTTTAAGTTTAAAAATTCAAACATTTTCAAATTTTTTATGACCTCGTTCAAACGAGATGGAAATCTCGTCCGAATAAGTTGTCAAACTCGTTAGAAAGCTCATTTGATCTTTTCATCAAACGAACTTCAAACGAGGGTGTACTGTTTCATTTTGTCTGAAATTCGTTTGAAGCTTGTTCAAATGAGATATCACTATTGTTGGAATGAACTTTCTTTCATTCTAACGAGTATCTATTCTCGTTTGAACGGGTTATGTTACCTCGAAATTGAGCCTGCCACATAAATACATGTTTTGCGTTTGTTTTTCTAAGACTTTTGCCAAAACAATTTATGTGTATCTGTTGCAAAAGTTTTCAAAGTTTTAGTTTGTAAAACACTTTGGATTCGTAAACATATCCACAAATATACTTTTGTGAATCCTTTTGAACCTTGTTGATATATACTTTATGGAGAGATCATCTCTAAAGCTGACTTGTGAACCTGAAAGGATTACGGCTGAAGACTGAAGGTTGATCGGTGGATATCGAGCGTGGACCGCCACCTGTGGACTTCTCAGGAATGAGTAGTATTCTTTAGAGATTCTATGAAGCCTACTCGTTATGCTTGTGGGTTTAATAATGCTATGTGATATCGATTGTATATGGTTTTGCAAATTTCCAATTTTAAACTTATTTAATTAATTGTCAATTTTTTTATCCAACTTAATTAAACCCTAACACATGCATCTAGGTGTATTAATCATGCCATCATAAAATAAATATAAATTACTAACACACAGTTATCAGGAAAAAAACTCTTTCGAGTAAAACCTTTTATTTCACTATGAAGAGGTAAATTGCAACTTACAAACATAGTGAAATTTGTAATGAATATCCGCAGACACTCACATAGACCTCAACATAGAATCAACAATGGATCAACCACAGTGAACCCATAAGAACACGCAGTTTTATCTTCAGTAAGGAACACCCTCAAGCGCTCCCAATGATCGCAGTCGTAGTCAGCTAACACCTCCCTCAAGTGGCACCAAATCAGCAGTTGATAAATCTTCCCTACAAAAAGATACAAATTCTGCAAAATCACTTTTCATAAAGTGAAAATCTTAGGTCTTCTGAAGCAAAATGGACTCATAACAAAGCTATATATAACAAAATTAATTCGTCGGGTTCTCTCAAACACCATCAAATGTCATTTAATCCATGGGATCGCGTGACTTTCTAACGGCAGTGATAAATGATAAACAATAGCATGTCATTAGATAAAACCATACAGCGAGCTTCTCGTGACTGATTCGCACGAGATGCAATGTCACTTCAAGCCTCGTTCTAATGACTTCAAGCTATCGTTTGAATGACAACCCAATGTCGCTTGAATGACCTTAGTGAAAAATATTTTATTTTTAAAACTCGGCCTTAGGACTTAGAAAAAATTATTTTGACAAAAAATGAAGCCTTAGATGTTCAAAAACATTTTAGAAAAATTATCCCAACACTTTAAATGAACCATTAAGGTACTTAAACACAACCTTACCAAATCTATCTCGCAGAGGCTTGTATGATGAAGAATGTTGATATTCGGATTCGTCTTGATGCATGAATGAGGTTTGAACTTTCTTCGACGGTTGTAGCGGTATACGGTATACTCTAATGTAAACAGGACTATGTAAAATATGTCCTTACAAATATCCCCCTATGTTTATGTTGGTACAAACTAAAAACATTCGAATTATTAAATCAAATGTCCTATACAAATCTAATACCCTCCCATGAACCCGAAACTAAAAAGGTACTAAAAATGTAAGTCTTAAACTTTCTTCAAAAAAATCTTCAACTTGAAATCTTCAAATCTCCAACTTTTCTTTGTCATCATCACGGTATGCAAAATAATGACTTCAACTTTTGTACCTACACACACGAGACAAGAAAAAAATACCTTCATGACGTATGAAGTTTGAAATGAGATAAACATAAATCAAAACAAATATCAATTCTCAAATCTCTCAAATCTCCCCCATAATTCAAACTCCCCCATCAAATCATAATTCGTTCTCCCCCTTTTTATTTGTCCGAAATAGACAAGGAAAATAATAAATAAAAATAAGCATGGAGTGTCACGACACACAAATAAAATCAACTACGATCATCAAGGATAAACTTGAAAGCATTCACCAATTATTTTTATTTTTCAATTTTTTCAAAAAATAATTTGCAAAAAGAATATCACACACCATGAATTTACGCTAAGATAACCAAATCATGGAAACGAAATGAGTGGGTGTGAACATATTCAATAGGTAAATCAACTCAAACATACATAACAAATGTGCACGATGAATATGGATACTACTAACGAATAAATTTTACAATGATCCTTAGGTGTAAAAATTATTGAATTCAAATGACAATGACTTAATCAAATCAACAAATCAAAGTCTAAAATAATTTCCACACCAACAACATCTAAAAATATTTAATATTTTTTCAAGACTTTATCAGAACGTGCAAACCCGTTGATTTATTTCCAACCAAACTCCCTCAAGTATATATTTCTTTTTAAAGTTTTTTCGAGGTTTCTATTTATTTTCTCAACTTAGAGAAATCCTATTGGCCCTATTTTGGCATATTTATCTTTATTGCCTTAATTTTTTCTCTGGCTCTTTTAAATGGTGGCTTTCACGACGTGATTATTATTCACTCGCATCCCTTTCCTGTGTTCACTCATCATTTTTTCATATTAAACAAATTTCCCACGGGCAACGATTCTTACATGCCCAACGTTTAGTGTCAAGTTTTATTGCATTTGGTTCGTTGTAAAGACAGGATTGAGATGGAAACACTTTGACCAATATGTGATAGACAAGAACAATAATCAAATAAATCCGTGCAAGTGTACAATAAAGGAAATCATGAGTCAATATATGTAGAAAGTAATCTCAAATCTCATCCTAATGACTCCAAACATTATAAAGTACATGGATGAAATGATGTACCGTCTTAAAAAACTATCAAATAGTCACATGTATATGGAATGATGCTATGACTTGGTCATCCTAAATGTCCATACATAAACGGTGTAAACAAAATAAAAACACTTTTTGGCTTTTCACTTTTTTTAAAAAATAGAAAATCTTTTTGAATTTTTTCAAAAAATTTCAAAAATAAAAAATCTTTTTGATTTTCAAAAAATATATCAAAAATAGAAAATATAAATACGAAAATGGTACACACTAGCAATAGGCATAAAATATCATCATAAAAAGCATCCTATGCTAGCAAAAAAGTCTAAACCTCAATCGTTAAGTGAAGTGGAGTTTTTTATGTGCAAAATCTCTCATGTAATCATCTGGAGCATCATGTGTGGGAACACGTAGCAAAACTCTACGCGACACACTACCCAACTTAAAAAAAATCCCTAAGGTGTCCTCTCTTTTTACGATGGATGCGAACATACACGTCCTAGGAATACCTCTCTCAAAACATCTAGGATTCATTCTCCCATCGAGTAACAAACACCTAGGTGTAATACCCCGTATTTTTATGATTTTTAAATGTGGGATTAATTAAATTAAAAATAGGAAATTTATTTGAAATTGATCAGTATTAAAATATAATATTAACCAGCGAGACAAGGTTTAGTATTTACCGATGTAAATTAAATTGAATATTACTTAGTGAATAAAGTAATATGGGACAATGAAAATGATAAAAAAATTCGCGAGTGAAAAATATGACAACTACAGTAATTTAGTCGGGACGCGCATGTTGGTCATGTCGGGACTCAATTTAAGGAAATAAAAAGTAATTTATTTTCAAGTCATCCATATGGTCATTTCGAGTGCGTCAAAGTGTCTGAAAGGGTCGAAATAGTCAGAAAAGTCTTCCCCGAGAGTTTAGTTTGGGTCCCGGGACACTTTTAGGCCAAACCGGCACCCCGGAGGGGTATTCTAGTCTTTTGTATTTTTGGGGGAATTAAACCTACGAATTTAGGAGGTTAATATCATCTGATAAGAGAAGTATTCTAGGGTTATAAATCATAGAGTTGCAGAGAGGCCGTAGGAGGAAGTAGAGAGGAGGTTCCAAAGCGCTAGAACCACCATACTTGCACCCCTGGCACCACAAACACCACCATTACGTAGATTTGAGAGAGAGGACATAACCATCATCTACAATGGATCAGACCTACTGCATAGGGCAAGTGTTTAAACTTTCAAATTCTGAGCATATTTAATATCCATGTTAGTATAGGATGAATATTCACATGATTATGTACAGATTGAGTTAATTTTTGGAGAATTAAATTGTGTTCTTGGATGAAAGTCATGTTAGGATGATCCCTCTGATATATGTAGAACGCAATCTATGAATTAGGATTATTCATTTGTAAATAAATCTGGGTTTTATAGGAATTCTTGAACAAAAATGATGAACTAAGGGTTTCAAGAGATTAATTGGAAATTATGAAATTTATTGATGTTAATTAATGATTCATTTATTCTTGTATGTTAGAAATCACCCTTACATGTTGGTATAATGTTTAGGATGATTGGTTGGGAGTTTGGGAATGAATCTTGGAGTTTTCGAGGATAAAAATGGAGGAAACCCGTAACTGTGTAAAGGTAAAAGACGGTACCCATAGGGGGCGAATCGATTCGGACCAGGTCGAATCGATTCGGCTACCAGAATTTTTTGTGCATTTTCTCCTTTGGTTTAGAATCTTTGGTAAATATTCGGGATTCACTTGTTGGATTAAAATTTAAATATAATGGGGATTATATTGATGTACCAGTAGGCCTAGGTTGGTTTTAGGCTTGGCCCTTTGAGGGGAATTTAAGGGCTTAATTATCTATGCTTAATTGAGAGAAAAATTAATTTGAAGAATAATTCGAGCCACGGGAGTTCGAGGAAAATGATGACTTAAACTAGTAGGATGTGAATGAGTTACCTACTGATATTATATTGAGAATAATGAACACATTTCGAGTGGTGAGAGATATTGGGGAGCATACGATAAGAAGTAAAATTATGATTTACTAATACGTGGAATATCCGAGATATAAATATATTACGTATGGGACTTATGATATAAGACGTGTGTGTGCTTATTCTGATGGTACAAATATATGGTTTGTACATACCTATTTTATGATTTATGTGTATGACATACCTACGCTGCTTTCGATCACGAGAGGTTTTTGTGTCGGGACAGTCATATCCTGATGAGCCTTTGGGGGGATTTTGACTTGTACCTTAGCATATAAAACCTAGGAAAGGCCTATCTACGATAACGATAAGCTGACGGTCATATGGGTGCATAGGTATATTCGTAGCCCATAGGCTTGGAACTATATTCGCCTTCAATATATGTGATTTGTATTTATGGTTAAAGAGAGATAGAGAACCAACAGTTCTTTATACAGTGCATGATGTACCAGAACATGATAGCGGAGTATGCATGCATCGCAGTTGAGCTTAGGGGTGCCATATTAGTATATATAATTGAGTGATGAATATATATATACATTTGTGATTTATTCTGCTGTGTGTGCGTAATAGATAAGAAAGATACTGACATATTAGATAATCTAAGTATGTAAACACTTAACTGTTATATAAGACATTATTACTTAGAATTAAAAAGTTACGGTAATATTCAATGATGTATTATGAGAGAAATACGGGTGGACACTATGAGTAATAGTTTAAAAAGGCTAAGGTATTAGAACTAGTTAGTTGTAATAACAGTAACTAGAATTATTTAGAAGTATGTTAGGCGTGCACACTTGTTGAGAGGTGAGATCCCTCAAGTGAGAGTCGGGAAACTAACATGCATATAATATCTGTTGTTAAGCATTTTAAATACTTGTAAAGAAATGTTTTAAACTGTTTTCTCCTCGGGCTCTTACCCATTTTTCTCCAAATCCATTTTCCTTGTGCAAATCATTTTAGGTGTCCAGCCACAGGGACGCCAAGCTTAGAAGTTCAAGGCCGCTTGACGTGCTACAACTATTGTGGGAGTTGCAGGTCCTCGATATGAGATGCCTTCACTCTTATCCATTCAATTTCTTGATGCGACTATATCAGTCGGGCATGTTTCCCATCTTCTTTTAGCAGTTGTTTCCAGAGATATTGTATTCCCTTTATTATTCAGTTGTGGATTTAGTTTCTATATGGATTATTTTGTTAGAGTTTCAAATTGGGATGTTTACTCCTGTCATATTTTTTTTGATTATGTATTTCATTATTTGTAGTGTTGATTAATTTAGTATGGTGAATGTGATATTTAATTATTTAATTATTTTTAAATCTTGCATGTTAATATAGAGATAAAATTTTGACACCAGCTTTTCAAATACTAGGTGGTTAGTAAATGTTAAAAAAAATATGATAGTGATGCTAAGAATGAACCAATCTGAATATTCTTTTTTAATTTAGTAAATGCCTGATCACCTGGTATTTAATTAAGCGGGGTGTTATACTAGGTAGGTTGGGTTGAGAGCCATATAGATCAATCACAATCTAGATAATCGGCTCGGGTGCAATATAGGAAGTAGACGCACCATCATGACCTATTCTTAATCTCGCAACAATACCCATAGCGGGACCGAGGAACATCTTTCCAACCTTCTTAGATATATCCTCTACAGTGACCTTTACCTCCCGGGCTTGTTCGAGATCTCTCTCTAATTGGACCACACGAGATTCAGATTCACTCTTTTCCTGACCTACGACGATCAATAACTCACTCAAAGTAACCTTCACCATATCGAGTTGACTCGTCGATGCCTCAAATCCCCTTAAAACCTCTCTCTCTCTCTCTCTCTCTCCAAATCTAATACCCTAAGACCTAACTCGTTATTCAACCTTTTCGTCTTTAAGGTCTCGGTGTATAAATCTCTAAACACAATTTGGAGCTCACTTTCATCTTCGCTAGTGCACTCACTCTCACACTCGCTGAAAACACTCAAGATATCATCCTCGAGACACTCACGCGCACAAGCATCCTCATTGTCGTGGGTCAAACTTGGTGTGCTCACATGACTAGCTAAAAATGCAACACACATCCCATGTGAAGATTCATCCCTGGAATCCTTCACCTCTTCCTCACTATCGCTAAGAGTGGCTAGCATGACAATCTTGTTGCCCTTTCTCTTTAGCCTAGTGGGACACTCAAACTCCCTATGACCCATACCCTCACATTCAAAACATCTCTTATTCCTCATTATATTTCTCTTTCTCACCGCTATCTTTATCCTCTTCTTTCTTTTTATTTTCTTAAAAAATCTTTTATAGGAAGAATTTTCTTTTGAAATTTGAGAAACTTTTTGAAATTTTTAGGAAGCATGGCCATATCAAAATCAAACTCACCCTCAGAATCAAAATTATAAACTCTCACTTTTTTCCTTCTCTCTTTTGGACACTTCCTCTCCTTTTCTAGACTGGGCTCTAAGTTCTATCCCTCTATCCTTAGGCTTGACAGTGTCAGGAAACATGTCAATTTCATATGTTTGGAGGTCTCCTACCAGTTCTTCTAACTTAAGATTGCTTAAGTTTCATAAGGAATTCAAAACAATCACTTTGGGGATAAAAAGTTTAGACAACGATCTCAAAATCTTTTTAACCACTTCTGCATCAGGAATGTGCTCACCAAGAGTGAAACTAATGTTGACCATATCATACAAACGTGCATAAAAGTCATCAAAACAATCAGATTCAAGCATGGTTATCGTTTCAAATTGAGTAATTAAAGTTTGCAATTTAGACTATTTTACAGCAGTCGTGCCTTCATGGGTAAGTCGTAAAACATCCCATGCTTCTTTTAACGTAGTGCACGTCATGATACATCGGAACTCATCAGGGGTGACGGCTTCGAAAATTGCACCTAGCCCAAGAGAATTAAAATTACTCCATTTAAATTCATGCTCAGTCCAATCAGTCACAGATTTAAGATTGGTGACATTATTAGCGGTGACAGTGGGAGGAGTCCACCCTCTTTGACAAACAACCCCAACACGCTCATCGATGGGCTTTAAATGAGATTTCATACGGGCTTTCCAATATGCATAATTAGACCCGCCAAAAAATGGCAACCGATTATATAATTTTTCATTCTGAAACATTGCGATTTTTCAAAAACAAATTTTTCAAAAAAATCAATATCACAAAAATTTTGCGAAACAAGGATCAAACATAATAACTTAGTGCAACAGGCTCTGATACCAAATTGAGAATGCTATATGATATCGATTTTCTGTGGATTTGCAAATTTTCAATTTTAAACTTATTTAATTAATTGTCAATTTTTTATCCAAATTAATTAAACCCTAATACATGCATCTAGGTGTATAAATCATTCCATCACAAAATAAATATAAATTGCTGATACACAGATTTCAGGAAAAAAACCCTTTCGGGTAAAACTATTTATTTCACTATGAAGAGATAAACCGCAACTTACATACAATATGAAATCTTCAATGAATATTTGCAGACATTAATATAAACCTCAACCTAGAATCAACAATGGATCAACCATAATGAACCCATAAGAACACGCAGTTCTGTCTTCAGCAAGGACCACCCTTAATCACTCCTAATGACCGCAGTCGTCATAGTCAACCAGCACCTCCCTCAAGTGGTACCAAATCAATAGTAGAGAAATCTTCCCTATAAGAGAAACTCTAGAAAATTGTATCTTGGGTTCCAAATTGATTCACTAAAGCTATTGGGATGATTTGTGAATCAAAACAAAGTTAAAAACCCTCAAAAAGTGAGGAGATAAAAATTGCAAAAGCAATTTTCGTATAATGAAAATCTCAGCTCTTCTAAAGCAAAATGGACTCATAATAGTGCTATATATAACAAAATTGAGACGACGGGTTCGGTCGAATGACATAACCATGTCACTTGAACGATATCAAACGTCGTTTGATCAATGAGATCACGCGACCTTCTAACGATAGTGATTAATGAGAAAACAATATCGTGTAGCTATATGAAACCATCAAGTAAGCTTCTCGTGACTGCTTCGCGTGAGATGCAATGTCATTTGAAACCTTGTTTGAACGACTTCAAGCTTTTGTTTGAACGACAACCCAATGTTGCTTGAACGACCTTAGCGAAAAATATTTAATTTTTAAAACTCCACCTCATGACTTAGAAAAAAATATTTTGATAAAGAATGACGCCTCAGATGTTTAAAAACATTTTAGAAAACACTACACCAAAAATAGGAAATTGGCACGGTTTAAAACAGCGCTAGACGCAATTTGGCAGGGTTAAAAACCGTGCCAGAATCAGGGGTGCTACATTTTCTGGCGCGGTTTAAAATCGAGCCATATTTTCCAAACTGGCACGCTTTTAACACGCTTTTAAACCGTGCCAGATGTTAAAACTAGCACGCTTTCGACACATGTTAAAACCGTACCTACTTGCCTATTTTCTAGCACGCTTTTGGCACAGTTACAAAGCGTGCCAGATTGTTTTATAAGCATGCTCATTTTTATTAATTGGCACGATTTTAAACCGTGCCAGATTTTTCAATTAATAAAAACAAATAATAGAAAACAAATCTGGAAAATCTGGAAATTCCAAATCTGGTAGGAAAAATATTTATTAATTTGCAAAAAAAATCAAGAAAATTCACAAATTATGAATATCGCATGTTGTTGATAAACTAATGTGCATACAAACTTCAAAAAATTACAAGAGTTAATACCAATATAAATCATGAATGGGCATAAAAATCGACAATAACTTCAAAAAATTACAAGAGTTAATAGTTCCCAAATAAATAAAAAAATTGGGCAGAGTTTCCTCTATTTTTTGAGCAATCCAAAACCTGCTAACATAAAATCTGCCAATATAAAGCCCGCACGGCCATAAAAGTCGACAATAAAACTACTATAGCCAGCATGACCATAAACGTAAACAATAAAACTACTAAAGCCTGTTCGGCCATAACATAAAAAATAGAATCCTGAATATTAACGACACTAAATAAATAATCCCCCTGTTGTAAAGCATTGACTTCTTCGTGTGTTCCAAGTGGATAAAGCTAGCGATTGAATGTCATCCTACAAAAAAAATAGGACACAAAAAAAATACGACATTAGTAACCAAGTCATTTAAAAAAAAAATCATATTCTAGCAGAAAAATTGCATATACGAGTCACAATTATTATTATATTCTCAAAATGAAAGTCTCGTGAGTATGCGGTTAGTTCATACAAGTTACATTAATCTCATACGATGTGTTAGTACCTCTTACGGGGCCGATTGAGGGCTGGTTTGGGTTTTCACCCTTTAACGACTTGTTTTTAAGCCTAATCTAGATATTTTCAAATTATCATCATATTCATAAAGCGGTAGACCCATGACTATGCGATCAGTTCCTACGAGTTACATATGTACCGTGCGAGGTGTCTAGGCCTCTTACGGGGTCGTTTGGAAACTGCTTTGGGGTTTCACCCTTTAACGGTTTATTTTTAAGCCTAAACTAGATATTTTGAAATTATCGTCATATTCTCAAACCGGGATAACCGTGACTACGCGATCTAGGGGTGTGCAAAAAAACCGACCGGCCCGAAAATCGAACCGAACCGGCCCGAAACCGACGGTTTTTTTTAGCCCGGTTCAGTTTACGGTTTAAGGAATTAAAAAATCGACCATGTCGGTTCGGTTGGCGGTCTAGCCGTGGAAAAAACCGAACCGAACCGAACCGATATCAATATTTATATTAAAAAACTTATATTTTTATATGCAAAATCCATTAACCGGCCTTAAAAACCGGCCAAAACCGAAAACCGCCCAAAAAAAACCGACTAAAACCGAAAACTAACCGAAACCGAACTTAACCGAAACCGACATAAACCGAAACCGACGGTTTTTTTCATTGTCGGTTCGGTTTCGGTCTAACCCTTTCCAAAACCGAACCGATCAGTTCGATTTGGATTGCGGTCCAAAACTGACCCGAACCGACCCGTGCACACCCCTAACGCGATCAGTTCCTACGAGTTACGTTAGTCTCATATGCGGTGTTAGTGCCTCTTACGGAACCGTTTGGGAGTTGGTTTGAGTTTTCACCCTTTAACAGCTTGTTTTCAAGCCTAAGTCTACAGATTTGCAAATTCTCATTATATTCTCAAACAGGGAGTCCCGTGACTACGCGGTCAATTCCTACTAGTTACATTGGTCCCGTGTGAGGTGTTCATGCCTCTTACGGGGCTGTTTGGGGACCGGTTTGGGGTTTCACCCTTCAACGACTTATTTTTAAGCCTAAGTTAGATATTTTCAAATTATCGTCATATTTTCAAATCAGAAGAATCGTGACTACGCGATCGGTTCCTACGAGTTACGTTAATCTCATACGCGGTGTTAGTGCCTCTTATGGGGCCGTTTGGGGTTAGTTTTGGTTTTCACCCTTTAACAGCTTATTTTTAAGCCTAAGTCTACAGATTTGCAAATTCTAGTTATATTCTCAAACAAGGAGTCCCGTGACTACGCGGTTAGTTCCTATGATTTACATTGGTCCCGTGTGAGGTGTTCATGCCTCTTACGGGTCCGTTTGGGGCCTGGTTTGGGATTTCACTCTTTAACAGCTTGTTTTTACGCCTAAGCTAGATATTTTCAAATTATCGTCATATTCTCAAACCGGGAGAACCGTGACTACGCGATCAGTTCCTATGAGTTACGTTAATCTCATACGAGGCGTTAGTGCCTCTTATGGGGCCGTTTGGGAGTTGGTTTGGGTTTTCACCCTTTAACAACTTGTTTTCAAGCCTAAGTCTAAAAATTTGCAAATTCTCGTTATATTCTCAAACAGGGAGTCCCGTGACTACGCGGTCAGTTCCTACGAGTTACATTGGTCCTAAGTGAGGTGTTCATGCCTCTTACGGGGCCGTTTGAGGACTGGTTTGGGATTTCACCCTTCAACGGCTTATTTTTAAGCCTAAACTAGATATTTTCAAATTATCGTCAAATTCTCAAACCGGGAGAATCGTGACTACGCGATCAATTCCTACGAGTTATGTTAGTCTCATACGAAGTGTTAGTGCCTCTTACGGGGCCATTTGGGGGTTGGTTTGGGTTTTCACCCTTTAACAGCTTGTTTTCAAGCCTAAGTCTACAGATTTGCAAATTCTCATTATATTCTCAAACTGCGAGTCCCGTGACTACGCGGTCAGTTCCTACGAGTTACATTAGTCCTGTGTGAGGTGTTCATGCCTCTTATGGGGCCGTTTGGGGACTAGTTTGGGGTTTCACCCTTCAATGACTTGTTTTTAAGATATTACAAAGTATGATCAATAATTTTTCTAAACATATTACAAAGTATCTAAGATATTACGATCATGATTACTTTTGCATGTCCTGGGTCTACTGATGATGCTGAAAACAGCACCACCCTTCAAGGTGATTGTAAGCTCTTATTCCATGTCAACAATGGCAAGATAGAGGTATATAGAAGATATACACATATAGTAGAAGGAGGTGAGGAGAAGAGGTTTACACCGAAATATAAGTGGTTCAGCCAATCAGGCCTACATCCACTGTGCAAGTGTATGATATATATATCACTATATGAGGGCTCTAATGGCCATGGATACAGTCTCTCAAGATTTCTCTCTCTACTCTGTGTTTTAGACATAGTTTCAGCTAGGGTTACCAATTTCGGATCCTTTACAAGATAGAGGATGACCTCTATATATAGTACCTAGGGGGTGTAATGTACCCCCCATGCATGTAATGTGCATATGTGTGTTTGCCTCACCAATATGGGAAAGCCATCTGTCACTGTCACATGTAGGGAATGATGATGAAATATTCTCCCCACGTGTGGGGAATAATCTTGTTATAACTGATATGTGTCCACGTGCCCTTATCCAAATGTCAACAGATGCTCGGCTACCGTGCTTGGTGCATGACCTCGGCCAGGGAGAGGTCGAGGTTAACAAGTATAGTTGCTCGTTCAATCCGAGACGAGTCATAGGGGCCTCGACTTAATCCTAGGCGAGACAATGGACAAGGTCGGCCTGAGCCGAGGTTGAGTTGGTGTGTTTGGAGCATTAACTGATATCTTGATGATGATATTAGTAAAAAGGCTTCTTGCGATCTCGGCCTACATCTGGCCGAGTTTACCATTCCCAGGTACACGAGAGTGCTGCTGATCCTTGTGATTCGTGCGTTGTCCCTTCAAGAGGCTGGTGGTAGTGTCGGCCTGGGCCGACCTTGCTATGGTCGAGGGCTGATGCCGCATGCCCAAGGCTTGTCCAGTGTCGGCCATGATCTCGGCCGAGGTTGGTGTCTTCGAGCCGAGGTAACACTTAGGGCATATCAATCACCCCCCAGCCCTTAGTTACATGTGAGATCAGGTGACTGTGGGATTTACACATCTCCGAGGCCTTTCTAATATGAGCCAATATTTGTTTGACACTTGTCTAGTGTTGAAGTATGGCTTCCTTGGCAAGCGTGTGTTGTCAGCCACCTTTGGGGCTCCCAAGGCAATGATGGGCCTTGGGAATTGCGTCTATATATTTAAGGGTTTTGAACCCTTATTTTTCCCTCCTTCCTCAATTCTCTCTCCTACGCGATAGCATTCCGACAATTTCTCTCTCTAAAGGCATTCTCTTCGCGATTCCACTACAGAGGTCCTTGGTGGTGATTTACTCGAGTTTTCTTCATTTCCTTCTACTACTTCTTCCTCAAGTATTCTCTGCCATCTTTTTCCCTTCATTTTTTTCCTGTTTTTCCCTGTTTTTTGTGTTTTTTGGCGAGCTTAGGGATTTTCAGGCGAGAACTTCATACTTCCAGGCGAACTGTATTTGCCTTAAGTTTCTTGGTTTGATCTTTAAATTGCCTTACTTCATTAGCTAATATTTTTTGTAGTTTAGGAAGTCTCCCCAAGCGTAGTGTATGCCTCTGATGCTCAGACCCCTCTACCAACTTCTTGAGGAGTTCCCTTCCCTTAGAGAGAAGACTTTAGAAAAAATCAGACAAATAGAAAGAGCATAGAAGGAGGCTCATAGGTCACAAGAATTCCCTATTAGACCCATCTTTCCACCACCCCTGAAGGTGGTATATCCTGATCCCTCGGAGTCTTTCAATCAGGCAGAGGTTCCTACCGATCCAATACCGATGTCTGAGTCTGAGTCTTCCACCTTAGACCCCATGTCTGTGGAGTCCTTTCAGGAGGCCATGGACTTCTCAACTCAGGAAGATCAAGCCCCTGATCAGGCCGAGGTCTCTAGCCGGGCCTCGTCCCATAATAACTCAAACACCTCAGCCTCTTCCTCAGAGGTTGAGATCATTGAGCCGAGTGTGTCCATTCCACCACCACTTGACGCCATTCCTCTGTCGGCCTTCACCGGTGCCGAGTTCGCTTAGAGGTTCCCGGGTAACCCATCAACATCTGCTCCGGTCGACGTTGAGCCAGATGATGATGACGTTGAAAGTGATTTCGACGTCTCTGAGGCAGCCGAGATTGAGAGTACTGTAACTGAGGTAGACCTCCTTTGCTTCAGATATCTGTACTCCATTAGTCCCTCCATAAAGCTAAGAAGACCTCTGAGGGAAGAGCGGGCTTATCATGGCCGAGACGGCGAGATCTTCTTATACGAGCAGATGTTCAAGTTGGGGTTTCGTATGCCCATCCATCCCATTATCAAATCTATCCTTTCCTATATCAATTTGGCCCCCTCTCAACTATCCCCTAGTGCCTGGAGGGTCATAATAGGGGCCATAGTCTTATGGAAGGCTGTCCACCACTCAGACCTCCCAGTTTAGGTTTTTATAGGTTGCTATGTCCCTTCCTCAGCCAAAAATCATCCGAGCTACTATCATTTTGTAGCTCGGAAGCCTGAAAAAAGATGCTTCAAATAACTCAGACTTCCAACCATAACTGGAAGCCTCGATACTTTTTTACTTCTGGACCATGGGAATTTGGCCCATGTGCTCCCTCGTCCATTCTAGAGTCGAGGATGCCCCTGAGGTGGGGTAAGGTCACAATGTCTGTGAGGGCCGACCCTGGCCTAAGCCCGCAAAACCTTCAGAAGGTGAAAGCCCTTCAAGATCAGGGGATACATGGTATGTTCGTTAAGTTCAAACACTTGATGACCCCCACTACCTCTCTGAGATAGGTCTAGGTGGAAGTCCTCTTTCCGAGCTTGGTAAGCGCTTTCTATTTGAAGTTGAAGCTCTGAGTTTATTTATGTCTGATCTTCTAACTCAGATCTATTAATTTTTACAGAGCGCCCAAAGGATATCTCAAACGAACTCTGGGAAATGGCTGCACCTAGTTTGACGAGACATGCAAAGAAAGAAGGCCTTAATGCTCCTCCCCCAGTTCCCTCTACCTCAAATACCCAAGCCACAAAGAAGAGGGCTTCAACTGAACATGCCCCTGAGGATCAGAGGCAAAAGAAAAAGAGTGCTGATACTGCCATCCCCATCTCTTCAGCAGATGCCTTGTTGACTTGTTTAGAGCAGTTGAAGATTACCGACAGCATCGTCGGCCATAGTCTGCAGGCCCTAGATGCCTTCGACTCTACAATGACCGAGGCCGACAAGCGTTTCTTCTGGTCACTTGATACTCCCTTGCTGGTTGAGTTCGACATCCACAGATCCATTCAGGTATGACCTCATATTTCTTTATAATTTCTAAGTGTAACCTCTGATTTGTCTTTGACTCATTCATGATCACAAAATCTGCAGGGCTTGGCAGCTATGCACCACCTCTCCAATTGGACTCTGAGGAAGTTTCCCCTCATCTAAAAGGGTCAAGAGGCCGAGAAGGTCCAAAGTACTTTGAACGCAGAAATTGACCGCCTAAAGTCTGAGTTGGGTGAGTCTGACAAGAAGGTGAAGGGGCTAGAGAAGGAGGTCTCTCAGCTTAATAAGGACCATGTTGCGGCTCTGAAGGCCAAGGATGACAGTCTACAGCAGAAGGTCAGCTCGGCCGTGAAGGCAGCCCTCGATGATGCCTCTGAGGGGATAATAGCTGAGTACAAAAGTTCTGATGAGTTTATGGGCTTTGGCTTTGAATACCTCGAGAGAGGTATCAAAGCTACTACCAAGTGGGCGGCTGTCAAGGAGAATGAGGTTGGCACTTTGAAAGCCTCTGACTTCATAGGCCTTGGCTTTGCTAATCCTCAACTTGCCCAGGCCCTTTAGGAGGTTGAGGAGAAGGCTACCGCGCCTGTCGAGACTGCCATGTTGGACGGCACAGAGGTTGGAGGGGCATACCACCAAGATGACGTTACCGAGGTGACCAACATCGTCCAGCTTAACCAAACCAAAGACACCAGCATTCCCCCCTCAAACCATTAAAGAGATAATCTTTCAATATTATTTGTAACCCCTGAAATTGTGAAGCTTGTTTGTAATCCCTGAACATTTATAATTTCTGAATGAGCATGGTTCTTACTTTTCCATTCTTTGTAACCTCTGAATATTTATAATCTCTGAATGTGTTATTCTCTGAAGAGGATCATCTTCTTTTGTTGAATGTATGTCGTGATATTTTTGCTCTAAAGCTTATGCAATGGTGTTTGCTTAAACCAAATTAGTAGTCTGACCTCAGACCTCGTCACCACTGAATGATGTTATAAGGGTCTGAGGTAATCACCTAAGATGTTATCCTCACAATTAATCTCACCAAATAAATGATGTTAAGGGTCTGAGGTCATCTCATTATGGTGTCTGACCTCAGGCCTTGTCACCACTGAGTGATGTTATAAGGGTCTGAGGTCATCACCTAAGATGTTATCCTCACAATTAATCTCACCAAATTAATGATGTTAAGGGTCTGAGGTCATCTCATTATGGTGTCTGAGCTCAGACCTCGTCACCACTGAGTGATGTTATAAGGGTCTGAGGTCATAACCTAAGATGTTATCCTCATAATTAATCTCACCAAATTAATGATGTTAAGGGCCTGAGGTCATCTCATTATGGTGTCTGACCTCAGACCTCGCCACCACTGAGTGATGTTATAGGGGTCTGAGGTCATCACCCAAGGTTTTATATCCATAATTAATCTCACCAAATTAATGATGTTAAGGGTCTGAGGTTATCCCATTATGGTGTCTGAGCTCAGACCTCGTCACTACTGAATGGTGTTATAAAGGTCTGTGGTCATCACCTAAGATGTTATCACCATAATTAATCTCACAAAATTAATGATGTTAAGGGTCTGAGGTCATCCCATTATGGTGTTTGCGCTCAGACCTCGTCACCACTGAATGGTGTTATGAATGTCTGAGGTCATCACCCAAGGTGTTATCCCCATAATTAATCTCACCAAATTAATGATGTTAAGGGTCTGAGGTCATCACCCAAGGTGTTATCCCCATAATTAATCTCACCAAATTAATGATGTTAAGGGTCTGAGGTCATCCCATTATGGTGTCTGAGATCAGACCTCGTCACCACTGAATGGTGTTATGAAGGTCTGAGGTCATCACCCAAGGTGTTATCCCCATAATTAATCTCACCAAATTAATGATGTTAAGGGTCTGAGGTCATCCCATTATGGTGTCTGAGCTCAGACCTCGTCACCACTGAATGGTGTTATGAAGGTCTGAGGTCATCACCTAAGATGTTATCCCCATAATTAATCTAACCAAATTAATGATGTTAAGGGTCTGAGGTCATCCCTTTATGGTGTCTGAGCTCAGACCTCGTCACCACTGAATGGTGTTATGAAGGTCTGAGGTAATCACCTAAGATGTTATCCTCATAAATTTCTGACATAAGTGCAAAATGAATCAAGGACCACCATGGGAACTGATCTTTTATTAATAATCTCTTCATGACAAGATGGTACATTTACACAACTTTATGCAACATCATATGTAATACTTCTTTAGGTGATCAGCATTCCATGGATTAGCGAAAGGTTCTCCTTCTAGATTTTCTATCCTGTAAGTGCCAGGCACAACCTCTTATGTCACTTTGTAGGGACCGTGCCAGTTTGGGTGGAGTTTGTTTGCTTTCTGTAAGGTCTTCTTTACCACTAGGTCTCCCACTGCAATGGGTCTTAACTTCACCCTCTGGTTGTAGAATTTTGCTGCCCTCTGTTGGTAGGCTGCTTGTCTGACCTCCGTGTCCTCTCTTCTTTCTTCGATAAGATCTAGGTCTAGCCTCCTCTCTTCCCCATTATTATCAGGGTCATAGGTCTGAATCCTATGAGTTAGGAGCCCTACTTCCGTTGGTATGAAGGCCTCTGAGCCATGTGCCAACATGAACGGGGTTTCTCCTGTCGATGTCCTTACCGTGGTTCTGTAGGCCCATAACACAGCATAGACCTCTTTAGTCCATCTTCCCTTCGCATCTTCTAACCTCTTCTTGATTCCATCGAGAATTGTTCTGTTTGTGACCTCGATCTGATCGTTTGCCTCAGGTCGGCCAGGAGATGAGAAGAACTGCTTTATTCCCAATCTTAGGGAATACTTTTCTAAAGAGGAGTTCTTGAAATGGGTCCTATTGTCTGAGATGAGAGTGTTTGGGAGGCCGTATCTGCATATGATATTCCTCCAAATAAATTGGAAGGTCTTCTACTCTGTGATCGTTATCATCGGCTCTGCCTTCACCACTTTGAAAAGTAGTCGATGGAAACTATCAAGAGTCTATAATTATTGGCAGCTCTTGACAGGGGCCCTACTAAGTCAATTCCCCATACTGCAAATGGCCATGGATAAGTGATTGACGTCATAAGCTAATGAGGTTGATGAGGGATAGCGGTGAATCTTTGACATTTATCACATTTCCTCACATAGGCCGCAACGTCCTTGGACAAGGTTGGCCACCAGTACCCCTGTGTGATAATTATTTTGGCCAAGGGTCTCCCCCCTATGTAGCTATAGCAATAACCCTCATGAATTTCCTGTAAGATCCGGGGATCTTACGTGGGGTGCACACATCTGAGGAGAGGTAGCAGGAATCCTTTCTTATACAGGACGTCTCCTACTACCGAGAACTTGGCAGCCTTATATCTCAATTTTTGCCTCTCTAACTTGGATTCAGGTAGCTCTCCCTCTCTGATATATCTGAAGAGGGGGTCCATCCATGAGTCTCCTAAGTTCAAATTGTGACAAGGGTTACATACCTCTTCTTGCTCAATGGTTGCCTTCCCCAAGACCTCGATCGAAATGGTCCTTTTTACATCTGTCTTCATTGCCGAGGCCAACCTCGCCAATGCATCTGCGTGGCTGTTACTTTATCGAGGCACTCTCTTCAGTCTTTCCTCTTTAAAATGTTCTAACATCGTTCTCGCCCTTTTCAGATATTTGGCCATCCTTTCATCTCTGGCCTCATAGATTCCCAGTACTTGATTGACAACTAACCTTGAGTCGCTGTGGAGTAGGAGTCACTTTACGCGAAGAGTCTTTGCCAATGAGAGACTTGCTATGATGGCCTCATATTCGGACTCATTGTTAGAAGCTCGAAAGTTGAATCTCAAAGCGTATTCAATGTTGGCACCATCTGGAGCTGAGAGTATCAACCCTGCACCGCTTCCATTGTCGCAGAAAGAGCCATCAACGAAGAGGCTCCAAATATCTGTACCCGATGAGAAGACCCCTTCTGTCATGACTCCTTTTCTGAAGAGGTACCGATCTTCCTCGTTCTCCGTAACTCGGTTCCTGGCTCCGTTGGATGCGATCTCTTCTTGATCTTGGAAGATTTTTGGTGTCGTCTCTTCCAAATTTTGGAAAACACCACGGTTTTCAACACCCTCTAGGCCATTCTCTGCCTCGGCCTCTTCCCATGTGAACTCAGCAACAAAGTCTGCGAGGGCTTGCCCTTTGATGGCCGTCCTAGGTTGGTAGGTAAGATCGTACTCCCCCAACTCAATGGCCCATGTCATCAAGCGCCCGAACTTCTCAGGTTTATGTAGGACCTGTCTTAGTAGGGAGTCAGTGAGGACAACCATATAGTGGGCCTGGAAGTAAGGATTCATCTTCCTCGAAGCATGTATCAGAGCGTAAACTAGCTTTTCCATGCGAGGGTAATTTTGTTTGGCCCCCTGAAGGGCCTTACTGTTGAAATATACAGGCCTTTGGATCCCAGTGTCTTCCCATATTATGGCTGCGCTGATGGCTGATTCGGAGACTGCCAGATACACGTACAGTTTCTCCCCTGCTACAGGCCGAGATAGCAATAAGGGAGACCCTAAATAAGACTTGAGCTGGTTGAAGGCTTTTTTGCACTCTTCGTCCCATTGGAAGGCCTTTCTCAGCACTTTAAAGAATGGAAGGCACTTGTCTGTTGCCCTAGAAACAAACCTGTTAAGGGCAGCCACTCTCCCCGTAAGTCTTTGAACATCTTTGATACTCCTCGGTGTCTTCATGTCAAGCAAAGCCTTGATTTTTTCAGGGTTCGCTTCAATCCCTCTCTGGTTGACGATAAATCCTAGGAACTTCCCAGCTCCTACTCCTAAGACACACTTCGCGGGGTTGAGTTTCATTCTGTATGAGTCCATAATGTCGAAGGTCTTCTCGAGATTCGTTACATGAGTGCAAGCTTTCAAGCTCTTTGTTAGCATATCATCTACATACACCTCCATAGTCTTACCTATTTTCTCTTCGAACATCTTATTAACAAGATGTTGGTATGTTGCCCCTGCAATTTTCAAGCCGAAGGGAATCAATTTGTAACAGTACGTCCCTTTGTCGATAATGAAGGATGTCTTCTCTGAGTCTTCAGCATCCATAAAGATCTGGTTATAGCCTGAATACGCGTCGATGAAGCTCATGAGCTCATGTCCCCCCGTAGCATCCATCATCTGATCTATCCGAGGTAAGGGATAACTGTCTTTTGGACAAGATCTGTTCAGGTCAGTGAAATCAACACATATTCTCCACTTCCCATTGGCCTTGGGCACGATGACTGCATTTGATAACCATTCCGGATATGTGACTTCTCTTATAAACTCAGCCTCTTCCAATTTTTTGACCTCTTCTCGGATGACGTCGTACTTCTCCTTGGAATAGACTCTTCGTCTCTGTTTGATTGGCCTGACATCTTTGGTCACGTTGAGCTTGTGACTCAGAACTTCAGGGTCGATGTCGGGCATGTCTGCGTGACTCTATGCGAAGACACTCTATCTCCTCGTGAGGAAGTTTATCAGCTCTTCCTTGACTTTTGCCTTTAGGGCTTTACCGACCTGGATGGTTTTTTCCAGCTCGTCCTCATTGAGGATGATGGATTCTGCCTCTTCCGCGGCCTCTCCATTATTCAATTTTATCTCATCTCTTGGGTCAAGCGTATCAATGCTATAAGTGGTGGTTGCCCTCTTATGGGCCTCTCTCTCTTCGGCCGAGTTGAAGTAACATTCTCGCGATGTGGTCTGGTCACCTTGCACTTCCCCTACCCCACACGGAGTCGAGAATTTTAGCATCTGATGGACTGTCGACGGCACAGCTTCAAACTCTTTAAGGGCCACCCTTCCTATGATGAGGTTATAGGCCAAAAATACGTTCTCGTCCATGACGAAAAAATTTATCTTCTTGGTCAGCCTCTTAGGCCACTCATCACCCATCCGTACGTCCATATCATACATGCCCAAGGGGTGGACCTTTTCTCCACTGAAGCCTATTAATGGGTGATGGTAGGGTACCGGCCTTGCTCTGCTAAGACCTAGGCTCGTGAAGCAAGGCCAAAACATCACGTCCGCCGAGCTCCCCCCGTCTACGAGGATCCTCTGCACCTCGCACCCATGCACCCTTGTTGTTATGACCAGAGGGTCATCATGGGGGGATAAGATACCCTTGAAGTCAAGTCTGGAGAACCCAACTACAAGGTTGTCCATGTCTACTTTCTTCCTCTTCTGCGCTGTATCGGAAGACGTTAGATTCACAACTTCAAGCTTGGCCACTGACCTGGCCTCTGCTACGTGAGCCTTCCTATCAGCTACTTCAGAGCCACCTCCTGCAAATCCTCCGCATATGGTGTCAACACCAAACGAGATCATACCAACCCTCTTCACCAGGGTGTTGTCATCTTTTGGTGAAAGATCCGGATCGTCTTCATCATCACCTTCTGAATCATCGTCTCTTCTGGTTGGGACATTGTCACGACATCTGTCATTTCTCCTTTTCTTAGGGTCATCTTTTCCACCCTTAGGAGCCTTACCATCCACATACTTCCTCAACTTTCCTGATTTTAGCATCTTTTCAATCTCATCCTTCAAGGAGAAGCATCTGTCCGTGACATGGCCATGATCCTGGTGGAACTCGCACCATAGGTTTTTGTTCCTCTTATGTGATGGGGCTTTCAATTTATCTGGCCATCTCAGAGTCCTGTCATTCTTAATCTCGTTGAGTATGTGCTCGCAGCTTACAGTCAGAGGAGTATAGTGAGCAAACTTGTCATCACGCGACCTCTTCTTCCCATCTTTCTTATTTTGGGACTTTCCACTGCCATCGCTGTTCTCATCCTCATACTTGGTGGCCATTGCCTCTACCGCATTCATTACTTTCCCTGCGATTGCCAGGAGCTCCGCCATAGACCTAGGGGGTCTTTCGCAAGTTTCCACAACAGCTTCCCTTTCTGTAGACCCCCTATGAGGGCGGTCATGGCTATGTTCTCTTCATAATCTTTGACCTCTAACTTCTCTTTGTTGAACCTGGCTATGTAGTCTCTTAGGCTCTCGTCCTTGCCCTGCTTGACATATAGCAGGTGAGTAGTCTTCTTTTGAGGTCTCACCCCAAAGCAGAAGTTGTGGATGAATCGTTCAGCTAAGCCTTTGAAGTTCTCAATCGAGTTCTTCGGAAGGGAGGTAAACCAGTTGTGTGCTACCCCTGTTAAGGTCCCAGAGAAGGCTCTACACTTCATCTCATTGGGTATCGAGTAGATGTCTGCTGCCGACTGGTACATCTCGATGTGATGTACAGGGTTAGTGCTGCCATCATACTTGGGAGACACCATAGGAGGCTTGAACTTAGCTCGGGTTGGGAAGCCCACTATCCTAGCCACAAATGGAGAACCCTCAGAGTAACCCCTTTGTAATGGGTCCCTGCTTTTAATGAGGTCTCCTATCTTCTTCTCAAGGCGCTGGATAGAGTCATTCCACGGTCTTCTGCCATCGACCTGGCCGAGGTTATCCCCAGCCACCTCCATGGGATGGACCGAGGGTTCCCCTGCCGCGGCACGTTGGCTGTTGACCTCTTCCTATTCCATGCCTCTTCTTTCACAGTGTCGGCCTTGGTCTGGCCGACCCTTCCTGTTTCCTCTCTGAGAGCCTGCTGCGCTCCTCGATCTCGATAATCTCTGTCTTATGTCATTCACTGGGCCCAATCTCTCAAAGGCTGACCCTCTGGTCAATCTCTGAAAGGCTGACCCTCTTTATTGAGCCTCTTCACCTCTTCGGCCGACACAACCTTCACTTTGCTGAAGAGGTCGTATATTGTTATTCGACTCCTCATACGGCTCCCAGCAGTCTTCCGGGGCCTCTTCCGCCTTTAGATCGTCATACTTGTCCTCTGGGCAAGGGTTTCCTTGCCTCCCCAAGCGTAAGCGCCTAGGGTCAGCAATGTCCCTTCTCCGCTAGGGTGCAGGCTGGTCCTTCAATTGTGCCTGGGGTGGTTCCCTGGCGTCAGGATGAGGCTGAACAGCCGCCGGAATGATCATATCCGGTGAGACTCCAGGTGGCCTCATCATAGTTTGGCTGAGCTATGCAAATTGTTCCTGCATAGCTTGTTGTGTTGCAGCTAAAGACCTCAAGGCTGTACCAACCTCCGCCATTTCGGACTGGGGTGATGCCTGACTGGAACTAGGCCCTCCACCTCCAGGTGGCGGAAGAGGCGGTGTTAATTTTGGTGCCATATGTTAACACTATAGATCTTGAGTAGCGGATGAGCTTAGTACCTCAAAGGACCTCTTTCAATGGTGAATCAGCTCCATGCAAGGGGTGGTGCCTGGTTCACCACCAGAGTCTCCGGTGAGGTTAAGCTGAAGAAGAGGAAGAGATAGCTTCTCTCGTTCCCACAGACAGCGCCAAAATGATGATGCTGAAAACAGCACCACCCTTCAAGGTGATTGTAAGCTCTTATTCCATGTCAACAATGGCAAGATAGAGGTATATAGAAGATATACACATATATTAGAAGGAGGTGAGGAGAAGAGGTTTACACCGAAATATAAGTGGTTCAGCCAATCAGGCCTACATCCACTGTGCAAGTGTATGATATATATATCACTATATGAGGGCCCTAATGGCCATGGATACAGTCTCTCAAGCTTTTTCTCTCTACTGTGTGTTTTAGACATAGTTTCAGCTAGGGTTACCAATTTCGGATCCTTTGCAAGATAGAGGATGACCTCTATATATAGTACCTAGGGGGTGTAATGTACCCCCCATGCATGTAATGTGCATGTGTGTGTTTGCCTCACCAATATGGGAAATCCATCTGTCACTGTCACATGTAGGGAATGATGATGAAATATTCTCCCCACGTGTGGGGAATAATCTTGTTATAACTGATATGTGTCCACGTGCCCTTATCCAAATGTCAACAGATGCTCGGCTACCGTGCTTGGTGCATGACCTCGGCCAGGGAGAGGCCGAGGTTAACAAGTCTAGTTGATCGTTCAATCCGAGATGAGCCATAGGGGCCTCGGCTTAATCCTAGTCGAGACAATGGACAAGGTCGTCCTGAGCCGAGGTTGAGCTGGTGTGTTTGGAGCATTAACTGATATCTTGATGATGATATTGGTAAAAAGGCTTCTTGTGAGCTCGGCCTACATCTGGCCGAGGTTACCATTCCCAGATATACGAGAGTGCTGCTGATCCTTGTGATGCGTGCGATGTCCCTTCGAGAGGCTGGTGGTAGTGTTGGCCTGGGCCGACCTTGCTATGGCCGAGGGCTGATGCCGCATGCGCAAGGCTTGTCCAGTTTCGGCCATGATCTCGGCCGAGGTTGGTGTCTCCGAGCCGAGGTCACACTTGGGGCATATCATCTACTATGATAACTAGGTCCCCAAGGGCAAAACCATTATTTAACTAAATAAAAAGTACTGTTTATATGCATAGGACATGGAAATTAATATTTCATAATTATGTTATACGTTACCTTGATGAATTCTTGATTAAATATAACCTCTGCCTCAAAATCTGGGACTGAATTTCCAACTAGTTGAAGTTCACGCTCTGCAAAATGATTATAAAGTTCAACATGAGCACCAAAATAACATACCAATAGTATCTACTAAATCAATCAAATGTAACTATACTATTCAAGGAGAAAAGCACAACCTGAATGACCACATGAATGCACCCTTGCAAAACACTATCTTCCCTTTGACCACTCCACCCGTCTCCAGGCATAACACCGCGTCTTCTGCATGTTGTTCATCCTTTTCACCATTTTTGGATCCACCTAGAGCATCAAGATCACAATTAGAGAGAAAATACATTCGAACAAGATATATATGTAAGTAATTTAGAAAACATTAAATATAAACACTATAAGAACTCATCCATCCAAAAAGATCCCTGTTCATTAGAGATAAGCTATTCTTCATTATGAAGTTCAATGATGAACTCCTTAAAATAATTCAACATTTTCTAATAGTATAAAAATATAGTTTGAGGACGACTCTTGATGCCAACTCCAGATCAATCGCTTCCCTTTCACACGCATTAAATGAAGGGAATAATCTAGGGAACACCTATCGAGGACTTATTGTTTAACTTTGTAGTTTTTTTCATTAGGAGTTTACGTTTGTAGTTTTCTCAAAGATTATTTGTGTTTCTCTGACTGCTTTTATCTTTTTGTGGTTACTTATGCTTCAGAATATGGAGATCTTCTCTAGAAAATTTACAGCCCACCTTATTTAACTAAGGCTATGAACCTCCTTAAACAAAGAAGAAAATATCCCGCGAAACGATTCACTTGAAAAAGAATAAAAAAGAACATAAATCTGACTTAGTATATTAAACGAAATAAATAGATTTTGATGTTTCTGTCACCTCTAGGCTTATTTGTGGCTTGAATTTAACATCGTTAGGCTCGCTGCTGGGCATGTGATCCATGTGCCACGAATCAATGGGGCCTGCCTTGATAGATTTTGGATTCCGAGGGTGAGAGGATATTAGTTCGAGTGGGATAATGTCCCGTTCTTCGCGAGGGCTTCCTTGCTCGGTGCTGGCCTTCACTAGATCCAATTGAGGTAGCGCGAGGTGAGTAACATCTATAGGAAAGGAAATTTTTTATCAGGGCAACTTGGTTAGCCATAGACATGTGATAAAACATAGTACATATGTATTGATATAATTATGAATCCAAAAAGGCATTATGTATTCAAACCTAGTACTCATTTTTGACAATATGTATTGATATAATTATTATCATGATTTAAAAACTATATACATATGTTGATACCTCCATTGAGGAATTTATGTTCTTTATCATTTTTGTTGTTGTCTCGATATCAAAGGCTGACATCCACACCTTTCCCATCGCATAAGCGTTGTGAATTGAATTTTGAAGACCCCCCCCCCCCCCCGAGGCTGTCGTGTATTGCTACAATATATACTGAGAAGATTAAGGTTCCTATAATAATAAACCTTAATTATGATTCCTCCTTCCCAAAAAATTATAAATGATTACAGTAAGATGTCCTCAATATGTGATGAACTCATTCTCAATATTCTAGATGTCATTATATGCTTAAATTTGATAAGAATGAATATAATTAAACATGAACAACCCATAAAGGATCCACACAACCATATTCATTTTTCTTTAATGTTCTTCCTTTCAAATTGTATATCAAGAAAACAACAGTCCACGTGAGAACATGTGCTCACAATCTGCTAGTCTTATTTTCAATAATGCACAGATCATGATACTCATAAATTGAACAAAATTGACATCTCATCCAATTAGAATAAAGAAACAAATCTAGTTCACACACACACATGGCTCTTTCCCCAATTCCCAGCACACACACCAAGGTAGAGTTCTTGAATTTCATATAACGCAAGGGGTGATACAAAGAGAGAAAACTAAACATGAAGAAGCTCTTATTTTCACAAATATTACAATTCACAATACAAATACTGTTTGTATATGAAAAAACAAATTTCTAAATTAACTCAAATGGGCAAAAATCACAACAAAACCAATTTTATCGACACTAAAATTACCACAATTTTCAATGATGACCACAACACCTAAGCTAAAATAAATACTGATTTTTTAGTAATAAGAGAAAAGAAAAAATTACCTAAGAATAAAAATAAATAATTCATTCCCATTTGAGAGAGAGAGAGAGAGACTGACAATGGGGGTATATTTGATACTGATATGTGGGAAAAGGTCGGTATTGGTAACGTGCACCTTTGGCAAGCAAAAACCTCAGATCGGACCTTTGGCAATGGCCTCACCTGTCCACCTTCGAATCTCCACCCTCCATCGAATCGATCGGATTCGACCCTTCTCTCAACAACGACAACGTCTTCGATCTCGATATCAACGACTCAGCCTGCGCTACATGGTGACCATGACACTTCCTCCATTGGAGCGAACTCGATTTCGGTGACCCATTCCGCCTGCGCCACGGTGATGACGGAGGCTCCGTGGTTTTATGGATGGAGGCGTGGAGGATGATGGATCGGAGAGAGAGAGAGAGACACTTAGGTTAGATTGAGGGTGAGGAGAAAGAGGGAGTTAGTTGAGAATGAGTTTGGTCTCGACTAAAAATTGGGAGGTTTATTTTTTTAATTTAACGTACCCATATTTAGCACGGTTTAAAATTGTGCTATATTTTGGTACTGTTTTAAACCGTGCCAGATTATGGATAAACCGCGCCAGATTCTGGCACGATTTTAAACCGTGCCAGATTCTCCTTGCCTAAGCGTGCTAGATTAGCATTTTTGGTGTAGTGAAAATCATCCCAACACTTTGAATGAACCTTTAAGGGACCTAAACACAACCTTACCAAAATATTTCTCGCCGAGGTTTGTCTGATGAAAAGTGTTGATATTTGGATCCGCCTTGATGCATGAATGAGCTTTGAACTTTCTTCGATGGTTGTAGCAGTATATGACATACTCTAATGTAAACAGGACTATGTAAAATATGTCCTTACAGGTCTATATCAAGTAGTATTATAAACCGACTGTCTTATAAAATTTTTAAAATGCGGAAAAAGATTTTTCCCTGAAAAAGGTTTTTTCCCTCGATTACCTTGTGATTGCATGTTTTATTTATCAGTAGTTGAGAAATCTTCCCTACAAGAGAAACTCTAGTAAATTGTATCTTGGGTTCCAAATTGATTCACTAAAGTTATTGGGATGATTTATGAATCAAAACAAAGTTAAAAACCCTCAAAAAGTGAGAAGACAAAAATTCTGCAAAAGCAATTTTCGTAGAATGAAAATATCAGTTCTTCTAAAGAAAAATGGACTCATAATAGTGCTATATATAACAAAATTGAGACAAAGGGTTCGCTCGAGTGACATAACCATGTTGCTTAAACGACATCAAATGTCATTTGATGAAGGAGATCATGCGACCTTCTAACGACAGTGATTAATGAGAACCAGTAGCATGTAGATAGATGAAACCATCAAGTGAGCTTCTTGCGAGATGCAATGTCACTTGAAGATTTGTTTGAACGACAACCCAATGTCCCTTGAACAACTTTAGCAATTTTTTTTAAATCCGCCTCAGGACTTAGAAAAATTATTTTGATAAAAAATGACGCCTCAGATGTTTAAAAACATTTTAGAAAAATTATCCCAACACTTTAAATGAACCATTAAGGGACTTAAACACAACCTTGCCAAAATCTATCTCGCAGAGGCTTGTTTGATGAAAAATGTTGATATTTGGATCCGTCTTGATGCATGAATGAGCTTTGAACTTCCTTCGATGGTTGTAGCAGTATACGACATACTCTAATGTAAACAGGACTATGTAAAATATGTCCTTATAGGGTTATATAAAGTAGTATTGCAAGCTGACTGTCTTGTAAAATTTCTAAAATGCTGAAAAAGGTTTTGCCCTGAAAAGGGTTTTTTCCTCGGTTACCTTGTGATTGCATGTTTTATTTATCAGTATTATCACTTAGATGAATGTCTTAGGATAATAAGATAAAATTGGATTTTTGTTTGGACATTTAATTATATAAATCATTCCTTTAAGATCGCAAGTGCACTCTCAAATTTGGATGGTTGTTTATTCTTATCTCTTGTGTTGATTTATTTGATTTTCTTCTTAATGAATTCCCATAGTAATTATGACTTAAATCATTTGAATTTGACGTTTTCTAAAAGAATTAAAATTCTTGAAAAAGAAAATTCTCATTTTAAAGCAGCTATGGAACTTTTGAAATTGTTCAAACTCAAAGAGATTTCTTTTATGATAAACTTATGGACATGGATCATAATTTTAAAATTTTAAAATTGTCCAAGAAAGAGAGCGGATAGAGTCCCATTTGTAGAGAAAGAATTAGAAGACTCTAAAATTTATGGGGTTAGTCTACGTGTCAATGAGGATAATAATAAATTGATTAAAGATTTGAGAGCATGTGAGAAGACTCTTAGGTATAAATTCACATGCATTGAGGGGGAGAGAGATAACCTTCTAGGAAATATTGAAAATTTAAAGAAGGAGTCCCTAAAACTTGAAGGGTTTAATTATTTTCTTGAGTTCAAAAATTTTAAAGTTAAAAGATGGTTTAAAAGACTCGAGTAGTGTTGATACTAATGGTAATGGCTCCCATGTTTCTATTATTTTGGTTGTAAAACCAAGACCATTATTTGTTTCATATGGTCAACCACATCCCAGGGTATTTAAAAGGTCAATCCCAAGGTCTTGTTCCTGCTCGCATTTACACGTGCACATACTATGATAAGAAAGGTCACCTTAGGTGTTTTTGATATGATCTTAGAAAAGACACTAGGAAGTTTAAGTTGAGTTTCCCTTTGGTTCCCAAAATCCGAAGCGTTAGGTATGCATCTATTTGGGTTAGGAAATCTGTTTTGGAGATGCTAAATGCTTGGTTAGTTGATTCCCACATGCTTGCACATGATGCTTCCGATGATATATCTTAAGGGTGATTTCTTGCATGATTTTTTTTGTAATACTTATGACACCCCGCCTAATTAAATACCGGGTAGCTATTCCTTTATTCAAATTAATACAAAATGTCAAGTTGGTTCAGTTCGTAGCATCACTGTCGAAAGCATTTTTAAAAAATATCTAGCCACCTAATATTTAAAAAATGAGCTGTCAATTTTAATAAATTAAATTAACATTCAACCAATTCAAATTCTGAAATAAAGATACCACAACCACATCACAGTTATAATAAAATAATAATGGAATAAATGCATCTGGAGGAACACTCCTCTGAGTAATCCGAATACTGAATACAACAAGTACAAAGTCTGAATCACTAATTAATTAAATCCGAAACTGAAATTGACCTGAGTAAATAAGATGTCTCTAAAAGAAAAAGGGCGACATGCCCTACAGATGAACAAATCTGAAATGGATTCAAAGTAGAAAGTGGAGGCGTCTATTATCGAGGTCCGGTGACTTCCACAGCAGCTACATCATGTCACTGGAATGGAACTCCTAAGCTTGGCATCCCTGTGGCTGGCCACCTAAAAGGTTTTTACAAGAAAAATAGATTTGAAAGCAAACGGGTCAGAGCCCGATTATGAAAACAATTTAAAATATAGCAAGTGTTTAATAACATTAAACAGTGAATATAAAATACATATTAGTACGTGCACTCACGTGAGTTTCTCACCTCTCAACTAACTGTGCACTCCTAACGTATCCGTAACTCGTCCTAGTTATGCCACTATCTAACTAGTCTAATACACAACCTGACCTGACTTTATAATATAAGGGTCAATAACCGACATTTCCAACTAAACTGTGAGTCTTCCTTTTAATTTATCAGATTTACTTAATATAATTATTATGCGAATTACCCATTTTTAACTCCACTAGAAATGTTCCAAGTATTCACACTTACACTTTAATAAACAGTCCATTTCAATTATTAGTATATTAATTTCATCATATATATACAGTAAGGGCACCCCTAGGCTAAGCTGCGATGCACACATACTCTGCTATCGAATCCCGGTACATCACGTGCATGAGGACCACGTATTCCGAATCTCTGAGGAGCCATTTCAATAAGCAACAATCACACATAATGGAGGCGAACATAGTTCACATACCCATGGGTCACGCACATACCTACGTTTCCATGGTCAGCAGACTTATTTCTCACGAGTAAGTCATTCACAGCCCAATGTCCTTAAAGTACCAATCTACATCCCCCGTAGGCACACAAATATTAGATGACCCATTTCGAAAGCCGACCTCCCGTGATAGCAAGTATGGTAGGTATGTTATACACATATAAATCCATATACTAAGCATTCACACATCTTAGATATCTTATAGTATTAAATAGAGGTATATTCTACATCCTTATACCATTGTCCAAGTTTGTACATTTTTAAGTTTCTATATAATATATAATATAGAACGCCGACACATCTCTCGTCATAATTTCAAGTATTTACAACCTAACTCGTAAAGGTTACCAGGTTTTATATACAATCTCCCCAAAATTTAATCCTAGTTATACTCCGGTCTCACGAACATACCTACTGGTTTTCCTCAAGTCTAAAATGTTCACAAAGTTTCCAACATTAATTCCCTAGGGTTGGAATCATTAAAATTCAACAAAGGAAAGGTTAACACTCATATAGATAAGTCTACGCGAAGTCCGAAATGAAAACTAGACTTAAAAAGCCATTCTGAAATTTCGTTGGAAGGCACTGAAATCTCGTTCGAATGAGGTCGTTCGAACGAATGTCGTTCGAACGAAAGTCTTCGAACGAACCATCAACTCGTTAGAAGGGCTACTAGAATATCGTTGGAATCTCGTTCGAACGAGGTCGTTCGAATGACCTGGGTTGGTCTTCTAACGAAAATTCCGAGAGTGCCCAGATTTCACCCATTTCGTTTTCTCAACTTTTCTCTTCTCCAAAATCATCCTAAATTCATACTAATCAGTTTTTAAGGTTCCTAAATTATTCTAAACCACTCTAGATCACTTTTAACATAGTTTTTGGGTCAATTCCTTCAAATCAACATGTAAAATCCATAAATTCCCAAATTTTGCCACAAACCCTAACAACATGAGCTCAGAATTTAATTGAACATAAAGACTCCTTATTAATCCATTTTTACATCATCAAATGCTATGTTTTAGATATTAAATTCGTCCAGCATAATTCTACATGCAATCCCTAACAATTCCATTGGGTTTCCATCAATCTTTCAAGACATTTGTTAATTTCTACACTAAACATGGAGGAAATATTCAATGCAAGTAATGAAATCAAATCACTTGACTTAAGTTTGCTCTTATGATTCATTGTTGGTGATTAGAGGCTGATTCTCTCTTCTTTCCGGTCACAATCCTTCCAAAATGGTGGTGGTGGATGGTGGTTTTGGTTTGGAACCTCTTATAACTTCTCTCTAACTTCTCTCAAACTCCCGTAGCCCACTTCTATTGCTTTTGGATGATAATGGTCTTAGTGGCCTTACTAATTTTTAATAAATAACCATCAAAATTCGTGGATCTTAACTCCTCCATTTTTAAAATTACCAAAATACCCTTCTGGGTTGCCGGTTTGGCCTAAAAATGCCCCGGGACCCAAACTAAACCCCCGGCTAGTGTTTTCTGACTATTTCGACCCTTTCGTACACATTGGCGCACTCAAAATGACCATTCGGTTGATAAAAATATAATTTAATTTTTAATCTAATTAAATTCATTTCCTGACGCGACTGACACGCGCGTCCCAACTTAATTTCCCAAATTGTCGTATTTGTAACTCTCGATAATTTTAATGATTTCAATACTCATATATTACCATATATCCACAGTAATATTTAATATTAACCTCATACTCAAATACCAACTCACGTCTCGCTAGTATTTAATTCCGAATTAATTTCCAATTAATTCTCATTTAATTCAATTAATCCATTAAATAAAAATCAATAAAATTACGGGGTATTACAATACTCTACTTGTGCTTCATGATATATGCTTTCTAGTGTTATGACATGTGTATATTTTGTATTATATCCTTTTTTCATTGGGTCATATTGGAAAAATACAAAAAGATTTTATTTTGATGTTTTTTTTTGAAAATATCAAAAAGATTTTTGACTTTTGTGTATTTTAGTTTTACACATTTGGTATGGCATATTAGTGTGTTTGAATATAATTACTCTACGCTTTCCATGTGGCTAGGACATTTGGTTATGATTAAAAAATATTTAGATTTGTTCTTAACCATGTTTATGGAGTTTTTTTGAACTTGATTTGCTTTACGGATTCGACTTTGTATATGTTTCCGCACACGGATTTGCTTTACGGATTTGCAATTCATGATTTTGTTTACTCCTTTGTTAATTTCGTACAAAAAGGGGGAGAACAAATTAAGGGGGAGACTTGTTGTTATGATGATGACTTTGATTAATGGGGGAGATTGCTTTCGTTGTATTAGTTTTATTTGTATATTTCAAACTCTATGCATCAAGGTATTTTTCTTTGTTTCATGTTGTTGATACCAAATTTAGTCTGCTGACATGGCTCAATTGAGTGAAGACACGTGGCAATCTGCGTGGTAATAACAAACACTTCCGAACAACACCTTGACTTCGAGGAACTCAACTTTCCCGACCCACTCAGATGCTCCGAGCAATAGATGCTCTCCGAGGAACCATACTGCAACGAGGAACTCTGCTTCCCCGATCAACTCAGATGCTCTGACCAACAAGAATTCTCCGAGAAACTTTAATACACTAAGCAACTTATGAGTACCGAGCTACTTAGGCGGTCCGAGCAGTTTAGGCGGTCCGAGCTACACCTCGAACAGAGCATTAATAGTAGGATAACCAACAGATTGACTGCGCATTAAATGCTTATTATTATCATACAGATGTATACGCCTAATGGACAGCTATGTATTACCCTTTCACATGTACATCCTGAGGGCTATAAATACATTGTATCATCCTCATTGTAAGGGGACCGGGGAATTTCTTGACTAAACTGGTAATCAAGAATTCCCAAACAGTCAGCAATAATAGAAACTGTGGACGTATGCCATTCTTATAAGGCTGAACCACTTTAAAATTTCTTTGTCTCATTTTATTTTATCTGTGATTAAATAATTAGATATAATCTAATTTTTTTACATCAACAGATTGGCGCCGTCTGTGGGAAACGACTAGTAATATCGTTTTTCATAAAAAATAATTCATTATGAATGGATGATAATCCAGAACCCAGCAATCGAAACGCTAGAAGCCCTCCAAATCCATTTGCTCCGCCAAACGTTCCAGATCTGGCTGGAATAATGATAAATCTGGCCCAGGGCCAGACAACCATGCAAGAAACTATGCGATAACTCATACAAACCCTTCATGGTGGAGTACCGACCCATTCAGGACATCGAAGTGTTCAAAGAAATACCCGTTTACTTTCTTCGCATACTAGGCGTACCGATTCATATCGTACTGAGGAGTCTGCAGATTTTCTTATCAACCTGGACGAACTTCGTCAGTACGAGCCACAGATACTGAACAACGTATCACTCTCTCTAGAAAGGACTAGTGCGCTAGAAAGGTTAAGCAGGGTATCTCCTTTTGATCGATTAGGTCCTAGGAGGAACAAAAGTCCTCCTAAGGCTGCGTCGAGGAGCTTTCGACGATCATCAGACTTAAGGGAAGGATCTGCCCAGTCGCGACCAGCTCCTTGTCAAGATAAATAACAGGAAGCCACCTCAACGCGATCATTTGCTCGAACTAACAGGCCCGAGGAAGGAAATTATGCGTGGAAAGGCTCTATTCAGAGGTTGGAAGACAGACTAGGGGAAATAGCTAAGGCCAAGAACCCCCTACAACGAACTTTTGTTCAAGGGACACCCTTTTTCAAGGCCATTGTGGATTTTCCCACACTGTCAAAGTTCAAAGCACCTGTTGTGACTCCCAAATATGATGGAAAGACCGACCCTGTTCTTCATGTAGAACAATACCAAGCTGCAGCTGACATCTATGCTGTTCCAGATGAGATGAGATGCAGAGCATTCTCAGGAACTCTTACTGGATCTTCTCAAATATGGTACAATAATCTTCCTCGGGGTAAGATCTCAACTTTCGTTCAACTGGCCGAGTTATTCATTGGAAATTTTTGTTTTGGAGCAAAGCCATTTAAGCTAGTAGCGCATTTGTTAAGTGTTAGACAGAAAGATGGTGAGAGTACCAGAGATTATATAACTAGTTTTAATAACGAGAAACTCGAAGTCATTGATTATGAAGAAAAGACAGTGATTACCGCCTTGATGAGTGGGCTGCTGCCCAACAAGTTGTACTACACTTTGGCCAAAGATCCACCCAGAAACATGTTAAAACTGATGGTAAAAGTGGCAAAGATCATGAATGTCGAGGAGGCTATGGCTGCGAAGAAGAATATGGACGCCAAAGAAACCAAGGTGGAAGGTGATAAAGTTAAGAAGAAAGAGCATAAGAACAATGGTGGTGACAAATAATCAAAAACAAGGTCGTCATGGGAGGTATTGAAGAAATTTGATAATTACACTCCTTTGAAGATAGATATCAACCATGTTCTAGAAGAAATCAAGAACAACGAGGAATTAAACTAGCCAGAGAAAATGAAGACAGACCCTGACAGGAGGAATAAGGCAAAATATTGCGATTTTCACAAAGATCATGGCCATATGACCAAAAATTGCATAGCTCTTCAGAATGAGATTGAAACACTTATTAGACGAGGAAAATTGGCAAAGTATGTTGATCGTAGAAATGAAAGAAGAAACAGCGACCGAACAAGAGAGAGGTTTAGATCTCCTCGTCGAGCAGAGGAGAATAAGAAAAGAGACCATGAAGTTGATCCAGAAGACGACCCCGATCTTCCCAAGAGACCAAGGCAGCCAGAACATGAGGTATTTTCAATACGCTTTGGGTCATTTGATTGTAATGTTATTACAGGTGGAGATGCAGGAGGAGGAGATCTTACTGAAGAGAGAAAAGCTTACCTCTGTGAGGCTCAAGCTTGCTCATACATTCAACGAATAAATCTAGCTGAGGAGGATCGCCCGAGAAAGGTAAACAAAGAGAACTTGGTCATTGGTTTCTCAAAGAACGACCTCGCAGGTGTTCTATATCCTCATGATGACCCATTGGTGATCAAAATGAGGATGAAGGAAATAATGATTTCAAGAGTACCGGTAGACAATGGTAGCTCGGCAGACATCATGTTCTATTCATGCTTCGACAGTTTAAATCTAAAGCTATCTCAACTGGAGCCTTATCATAGACCCCTCCTCGATTTTGCTGGCGAGAAAGTTTTTCCACTTGGGACGATTAAATTAGATATATTCATTGGTACATGGCCTGCTTGTCGAACAGAAAGAATACGCTTATTCATGATGGATAAAAATGTTCAATCAACCTACAATATCATCATGGGATGGGTAGGATTGAAGAAGTTCTAGGCAGTGCCATCTACGGTACATCAATGCCTAAAATTTCCAACAAATTTTGGAGTAGGAGTTGTGAAGGGTGATCAAAAAGTAGCTCGGGAATGCTACTAATCATCTGCCGAGCAAGAGGAACTGGAGGAATCAAGAAAAAAGACTACTACCTATCAAGTGGAGGAAGGTGCAGAAATTAAAACATTGGATCCTAGAGATGAGTCCCAACTCGTGAAAGGCCAGGTGGTGGAAGCTACTGAAAACATCATTCTGGACGACGAGCACCCTGAACGAACAACTCAAATAGGTTCGTCGTTGGAGGCCTCACTAAAACAGAAATTGATAACTTTCCTAAGAAGCAGAAAGCAAACTTTTGCATGGAGTCATGAGGATATGCCCAGAATAAACCCAAATTTCTTATGTCACGAACTCAACGTGAATAAGGAGATCAAGATAGTAAAGCAGAGAAGAAGAGTATTCCGTCCCGAGAAGAATCAAGATATACAGGATGAGGTCGAGAAGCTCCAGAAAGCTTGCTTTATTAAAGATGTTAAATATCCAGACTGGTTAGCAAATGTGGTGATGGTAAAGAAAAAGAAAAACAAATGGAGGATTGTGTAGATTTCACCGACCTCAACAAAGCATGCCCAAAGGACCACTTTCCCTTGCCCCGAATTGATTAATTAGTAGATGCTACCTCGGAACACGAGCTGTTGAGCTTCATGGATGCTTATTCTGGATATAACCAGATTAAGATGAAACCCGAAGACAGGGAGAGTACTTCTTTCATTACCCATAGGGGAACTTACTGTTATAATGTTATGACTTTTGGTTTGAAAAATGCAGGTGCAACATATCAGCGGCTGATGAACAAGGTGTTTGCAGAACAAATCAGTTGCAATATGGAAGTCTATGTTGATGATATGATGACAAAGAGCAAGAAAGATGATGATCATCTAGTTGACTTAGGCCAGACCTTTGATCAACTAGATAAATATCAAATGAAGCTGAACCCGATGAAGTGCATATTTGGAGTACGAGAAGGCATGTTTCTCGGGTACATTGTCAATCAAAGAGGCATTGAAGCAAACCCTGAGAAGATCAAAGCTCTGTTAGAGCTGCGATCTCCAACGACGAAGAAAAAGTGCAAAGTCTTACAGGATGAGTAGCAGCACTCAACAGATTTGTATCGCGAGCAACTGATAGATGTATAGCATTCTTCAAAACGCTCCGAAAGACTTTTGAGTGGAATGATGAATGTGAGAAGGCTTTTCAAGACTTGAAGAGATATCTGGGAGCACCTCCATTATTGTTCAGGCCAGTGATGGGAGAAAAATTGTACTTGTATCTGGCAGTGTCAGAGAATGCAGTTAGCTCGGCATTAATAAGAGTGGAGAATGGAGTGCAAAAACCCATTTATTACACTAGCAAAGCCTTCCGAGGAGAAGAGATCAGATATCCAAAGCTGGAAAAATTAGCACTAGCATTGATCGAGGCAAGTAGAAGAATGAAGCCATACTTCCAGGCTCATACTATAGTCGTATATACCGATATGCCATTGAGGCAAGCTCTTCATAAACCAGAAAAATCAGGAAGATTGATGTATTGGGCAATAGAGATCGGTGAATATGACATAATTTATGAATCCAGATCATCGCTTAAAGGGCAAGCAGTAGCAGATTTTATAGCAGAGTTCACCTATCCTGATACCCCCGAGGAGAAAAAGCTGCTCACCGATCAACCTGTGGATGTTATAGAATCATCAAACCCACGCCCAGACCAACTTAGGTTGGTAAAAGGGCAAGTAGATGTTACAGAATCATCAAACTCAAGCCCAGACCAACTTAGGTTGGTAAAAGGGCAAGGAGTGATGATCGACGAACAACAAGAAATATTAGGAGAGGGTGAAAGGAAGCAACAAATTTTCCATCGAGGAACTCTGTTAGATCAGAAATTTGAAGACGAGTTCTATATGGAGTTTATATGTGGATGGCTCATCTTGCACAATAGGATGTGGGGCAGGGATTGTTCTTAATAGTCCAGACAAGGTCGATATGGAATATGCCCTACGCTTCCAATTCAAAGCTTTGAATAATGAGGCTGAATATGAAGCTATGATTGCAGGTCTTAGTTTGGCAAAAACCATGGGGGCAGAGCAGGTTATTGTCTTCAGTGACTCGCAATTGATCATAAATTAAATGATGGGAGTATATGCAGCCAAAGGAGAATTACTGACCAGGTATCATGCAAAGGCAAGAGAATTGGTATCAGAATTTACTGCTCTTCAGCTGGTTAGAATACCAAGAATGGAGAATGCGAGGGCAGACGCCTTAGCTCGATTAGCATCAGCTACTCGTACCGAGCTACGAAGAACAATCCCAATTGAAGTTTTAGCTGCTCGAAGTATAGATGAAGATTTGACGATGAATTTTATTACCCTTAATTTAGGACCATTTTGGATGGATTCCATCAGGGCATATATTGAGGAGGGGGAATTACCAACTGACAAACTTGCAGCAAAAAAACTAAAGTTTAAAGCTGCTCGTTATGTACTGAATAATGGTATTCTGTACAGACGAGGAATTATAGCAGGTTTACAAAGATGTGTGCATCCCACCGAGGTAAAAGACTTGACTGAAGAGATCCATAAAGGGTTATGTGGAGCCCATGTAGCAAGTCAGACGCTTTTGCAAAGGGTTATGACGCAAGGATACTACTGGCCAACGATGAGGGCTGATTGTATAGCCTATACTAAGAAATGTGACAAGTGTCAGCGCTTCTCCTCCATCCGAAGAAATCCCCAAGCGTTGTTGACACCCATTACTTCCCCTTGGCCATTTGCTATGCGGGGAATTGACTTGGTCGGACCACTTCCAACGACCAGAGGAAGATTTAAATATCTCGTCGTCGCAGTGGATTATTTTACTAAGTGGGTAGAAGCTGAGCCTCTTGTCGACATGACGTACGAGAAGGTGTATCAATTTATTTGGAAAAATATCATCTGTAGATATGGTCTTCCCCATACATTCATTACCGACCATGGGACATAATTTGACAACGAGGAGTTCGCTGCCTATTGTCATCAGTCAAATATCTTGAAGATCCACTCGGCACCAGGCCATCCCCAAAGTAATGGACAAACTGAAGTAACAAACAGAACGCTACTGAATGGCTTGAAGAAAAGACTGAATGACGCAAAAGCAAATTGGATCAACGAGCTACAATCAGTACTATGGGCTTACCGAACTACTCCCCGAGCAGCAACAGGGGAATCTCCATATATGCTGGCATTTGGAAGTGAAGCCGTTATACCTACCGAGTTGGGTCTCCCGACACACAGAGTACTGAATTTCAATTCCCCTCTCAGCGACTTAATGATAAGATTGGATTTAGACATGCTCGAGGAAGTTAGAGAAGAAGCAGCCATCAGGAATGCTGCTTACCAACAATGAACAACTTTATTCTACAACAAGAGAGTAAAGAAGTGCGACCTGAAAGAAGGAGACTATGTGCTAAAGAAAGTGATTCAAAAGCACAACAAATTGGAAACAAACTGGCATGGACCTTACCGAGTTACAGAAGTTGTTCGACCAGGAACCTACAGAATATCAACTTTAGAAGGGCAGGAGTTTAAGAATGCATGGAATGCAGAACACTTGCGCAAGTATTATCAGTGATGTAAACTCTCATGTAATACATTTTCGTTAGTATGAATAAAGTGACAATGTTCTGCCCAGTTCTCTCCTTTTGTTGGAAATTTTTTGCGGAATACTAGTGCTACACACTACTCAGCAAAACTCAGACTACTCAAAACTATTCCTAAAAATGCCAACTAAGGTTGGTTAGGAAGTAAAACTATTCCTAAAAATGCCAACTAAGGTTGGTTAGGAAGAAAAACTATTCCTAAAAATGCTAATTAAGATTGGTTAGGAAGAAAAACTATTCCTAAAAATGCCAATTAAGGTTGGTTAGGAAGAAAAACTAATCCTAAAAATGCCAACCTAAAAATGCCAACTAAGGTTGGTTAGGAAGTAAAACTATTCCTAAAAGTGCTAACTAAGGTTGGTTAGGAAGAAAAACTATTCCTAAAAATGCCAACTAAGGTTGGTTAGGAAGAAAAACTATTCCAAAAAGTGCCAAAGTTGGTCGGTAAGAAAAAATCCACTAACTATGGTTGATTGGGAATAAAAACCCACTAACTGTAGTTGGTTGAGAAGGAAAATTTACCGACCTTGGTTGGTCGGAAACATTTTATGGGTACGAGAAAGTGATCGAGCAAAATTTTTGATACTCGTAACTTTTTAAATTACTACCAAGTTGGTCGAGAAACAAAACATCATTAAGTTTGGTTAGTTGTCAAATGATTACCACAAATTCAAACTAGTCGACAATAAGTTTTAATCAACTCTAAGTTGATCGACAAATAACACAATGTTGTTATCTTTTTAACAGATATACATATATAAAGTGTTTTACAACCACAAGGCAATGGCAATCAAGATTGCGAACAAAAATAAAAGTCTTTCATTAAATCCAAAAACAGAATACATTGTTATCTTTTTAATTTTTCGTTTTTAATATTTTGTTATCTTTTACATCTTTAACTGTTCGTTATTTTTTATAACTTTTGTTTAACATTTTTTTTGCTAATATGCAGTACGAATTTTTTTTTTTTCCTTCCTTTGTCCATTTTTACTGTTTATTTTTTTAACGTTCATCAGATGACATTTTTTATAATTTTTTATTTAGTTACATTTAAAATATCTGTACATTATTATTTTACAAGTCTTCGTTCAAAATCTACACGCATGATTATATATATAATTATTATGCTTCATTTTGCCCATGGTCATTTATGTTACTCTCTCTTACCTCGAGCCAAGATTTATTGACATGTGTAGTTACTAGCTTTGGCTGATAGGTAATAGTTGTCTTTTGCCTTGGGGGGCCTCATTTTTACAGAATTGGGCAACTACCTCTGAAGCCTTTTACAGTCAGATGTAGTTGAATTTTTGTAAAATCCAGTACATTTATTTTTGGCACTTGCATATCTTAGATACAAATTGGTGATAAAAAAATTATATATAATAATAATAAATAAATATATAAGTTAACAAATAAATTTTTTTGGATACATAAAACAGTTAACGTTTTTTTTCTGTCACATCATCATTTTTTGGTAAGTTTTTTTTTGTTCAACTAGCAAGATTTTTTCCCCTTATATATATATATATATATATTTGTATGTATGTTTTCATACTAGACAAATATATGTCATACCTCACGCAAACATCATGAGACATCTTTCATCTTAAGTCTCTTTCTTTGATCTTTTCCTGGACCCCCACATTTGACCATTTGCATTGACTTGTTTTTTATCCCGATTATCTTCACTTGGACAAGTCAAGACAATGTCTTATCTTATCCATATAATATGGAGCCATATGGGTATGGCAAAAGTGCATGTATGATATTTTTGACATTTCATGCCCATGCATGAAATGTCATGCTAAAAGTAGTTTTTTTTTTCTTTTTTTTATGGGCTGGGTTTTATCACGGGGGAATTTTTTTATGGTCTGGGTTTTATTACGGGAGCAAATTTATCGCCGTGGAAATAAATTTAAATTATCTAATACAATACTATTAGAGGTGTAAATAGAAGTTAATGCACGAGTTCTCTCTTCGTCTCCCTCATCTCTCTACCCGTTTCTCTCCTCAAGACCTGAATTTAGACAGTTTAGCCTTTTCCATTTCTCATCTATTTATTACCTGAATTATCTTATACATTTATATGTCTACTTACATATACATTTTATATTACAAACCATTATAAAGTTAAACGTTTTTTTTTTCTTCTAAACGATTGTATACATAATCATTTTTTTTATTACGAGCATTAATATTTGTTAATTTTTTTTCAATTGCGTTTTGTCAATCCTTAATAGCAGAACGTTTTTAAAAAAAAATATAATTTCTTTTATATACAAACATTTTTATTTTTTTTATTCGGTGAGCACATTTTTTAACACATCCTATTATTTTATACACATATATCAATTATAAGAATCTGTTATAATTGGACATTTGTTAATTCGTTGTACTTGGACAATTGATAAAATTCATTAAATATATTTTTTTTGGTCTTCAAAGACCAATAATTGATGAGATATTTTTTCTCTAAAAGTCTTGTACACAGTGGGGATATCATTGTAACTTGAGCCCACATTTATTGTTGCAGAGATAATAACCTTCAAGTCCATTGTTTATCATATCTCACGATTTTAGATTTATTTCTACTAACATCTACTCTCTCTATCAGTCTATTTTTCTTTTCTTCTCTCTTAGACATAAATCGAGGAAGAAGATTTGATCTCACTCTCTCCATTAGTTATCATTTAATGCCTCTCCAAGTTGTTGAGTACACTCCAACGTTTATATTTTCCAACGATCATTTTTTTTGGGATGCCATATATTCATATGCACCAAAAAGAAATCAGACACAAAAAATTCATCTCACAAGCTAGACTGAAAATTTTGGAGAGAAGAAAAATCTGAGAACTCAAGTGTCATATTCAACTTTGCAAACTCCGCAACTCTATATACTTCAAGAAGAAGATTCATTATCTGATTTGTTTGGGGTCACTTTAAGAAACACTCAAACTCAGATTTGTATCATTTCAAGAGTGTAAAACTTCATCTATTCTTTCTACTTCGTTTATAAAGATTTGAAGTTGGTTGTTTGCTTCGAAAACATTTTGTAGATGTTGTTGCTGCTGTTGTACGAGTGGTGGTTTGTATCTACCGTGAAGTGGATCAGATTAGTGAAGCGCGGGAGATGAAGGTTGTTCTTAGCGCGTGAATGTAGGCCGTATTTGGCAGAACCACGTTAAAAACCGGTGTTATTTATTTTTCAGCTATTTATTTGCTTGTGTTAGTGATTGTTTTAATTATCTCTTAAAACCGACAACTTAATATTTAAGTAGATTTTTTGTTAAAAACAAGTTTTTTTTGTTAACGTAACTGTTGAAAAATAAGCCTTTAAATAAAAACAAAATTCGAATTTATTGTACACATATAAATTTCTTAATCCATTTATTAGATCGATCGAAAACTACAATCTGTAGACTTTGGCTGTTTAGAAATATTGATATATTTCTCACCTTTTCAAGACTTATAATCTAGCTTATCTGATATTTAATTTAACATTAAACATTTTGGCTGAAATTTTAATTTAAAAATAAAAGTTTGCTAAACTCAATTCACCCCCCCCCCCTCTTGAGTTATATCTGGGCAACAATGTGTTAGTTTACTCAACGGATCTTATACCTTTAGGGTATATGGACTCAGACTTTAAGTTAGACAAGGATTATAGCAAATCAATCACCAGTATGTGGAGTATCAAGCAATCATGTATTGTTGATTCGACCATGGAGGCCGAATATGTTGCCACTTCAAAGGAAGAAAAGGAGGTTATTTGGATCTGAAACTTCCTAAGTGACTTGGGTGTGGTTTCTTTGGTGTAGCGGGCTATTACACTTTACTGTGACAATAGCAAAGAGGATTCTAACTCGAAAGAACAAATAACTTATAAGAGGCTAAGCACGTTAAGCGCAAATATCATCTGATAAAGGAGATAATGCAAATATGCAATGTCATCGTGACCAAGATTTCATCTTAGGACTATGTGGAGAATCCTTTTACAATGATCTTACCAATTAAATCTTTTGATAGTCATGTAGAGGGAATGGGTGTTAGATGTGTGGGCACATGGTTTTACGACTAAATGGGAGATTATTCGGGTTTTATTCTTAAAACCATGAATGTCATTTTAAAGGCGTGTCAAGTTCATTTGAAATGAAAATCATGTTTGTGAGAATGCCTTATATTTGTGCTTTAAATATATTATATGAATGACGGTAAATTGAATTTAGTAGTATTTCTGGTGAGCTAAGTTTGGCTTAATCACAAGAGATTAAAATTTCAGTTCTGGTTCAATTGAAAAGTTCACAACTAGATAGAGAGTTGACATCCTATGAGTAAGTTGCAAGTAAGATCTTAGTAGTTTATCTTGACAATGAAAACCTGTTTGATGGTTCAGAAACTTGTTCGATATTTTAAAGAGGATTGTACTGGTATATCAAAAATGTATTGAACGTAACATGGGTGATATTTAAGTCTAGGAATTGACTAGATTAAACTTGTACAAATTAACATCATTTGTAAAGGGTGAAGAAATTCTTAGTCCAGAGGATTATGAGGATTGGAATGTGCATATAATTTTTTTTTTTTGATTATTATGGATGTGATCCAATTTATTGGGTCTAAATCTCTGAAAGTTAGGGAATCATTGTGTGTACATGTTTGAGATCATATTATAGAGGAGTCTATGTCTGGGAGATATCCTAGATTGTGATGCCCCATTGATAAACTTATATGTTTTGATCCTATTAGTAAACTTGATCAGCGAAATATTTATAATTCGATAGATTATCATATAAGTTAATTTGAAAATCAAGGAATAATTAAGATGTTGGTGAAAATTGATTAACGACAAACTAAATTTCAATAAGAGGGGATTATATGCTTTACACGAGGAATCACATTACGCATTATCTAACTTTACAAACAAAGACCTTATTATTTGAGTAGTTCGGAGATAATTAAATTATAGTGCAGTTATAATTATTGTGAAAGAAAATACATTATAGAGTAATATAGGGTTTTCATATTTCTGTTTGAAAGGAAATTTAATTGTTAGTCTTGGGTCCATGATATAGTCCATTACCCAAGTAGTATCAAACTCTTTAAAAATTCTAATTAGCCCAATCCCACTTAGTTTACCTATATATAAGGATCTACGCTAGGGTTTTAAGCATCATAACTCATCATAAGGATTAGAAAGTGGGGGAGGAAAACAATATTCACGTTTGTGTGAGGAGGTGAGTAGAGAGAAAGTTATTCTCTCATATTTAACCTAGTTTTCATCCATGGAAGTGACCACACACAAGGTATACTTTGGAGGGATCATATACTTGAAGATTCATAGCATTCAAGGACTTATTAGAAGATTTTGGAGGGAAAAGAAAAGCAACATATTCATCTTCTCCAATCTCTTATTCTCCTCATTTGGGTCACCTACAAGATCCACAAAGGTATCATGATTCAAAACTCTAGGTTTGTAATATCCGCACCTTTTAAAAGTTATTTAAAAAGGATATTTTGGTGATATTATGAAAATTGCAATAACCGGAATCATGAACGTGTGCGATATTGTTTAATGTAGCTAAATTGAGGGTTTACACTTGCAACATATAAAAGTTTAAGGAGTCCAAATGTGAAATTCGTAGATAGTTAAGACTTAACAAGAAAATACATTATACCAGATTTTCGGATCGATTCAAGCTCAAATGGATCAATTCAAATCCGAATAGATCGACTTAAAATTAAAATCGGATAGATCTGACGGGCCTGAGTCAACAGTCTCAATTCTCTTTTTTTGCTATCGATTTGTGGTTGGTTTAGAGGGGTGTACTATTGAGTTCAAAGAGCTTTCAACGTAAAATATCTCATCTTTTAACTACATTGGGAAAGAAGGAACTTTCCATAAGTGGTGGACGGATTATTTTATGGGCTTTGTTGGGTTATAAGAGATAGATAGAGAGAGGATCCATCTTCTACACTCTTCTCTTAGCATAAAATATTCAGCCATTTCCCTGTCACGAGACCTCCATTTCCTTAATGTGTTCCATATTTTTCCACACATTCCAACCTTATTACACCACAAGTTATCCTCTTCCATTATAAAAAATTAGTTGAAGTTGTAGTGGGTTTTGGTGGTTTTAGAAGGGGGTTTCTTGAAGTGGCTTCTTCAAGAACACTTTGGAGCATTTTTATGGAGGTTGAAGGTGGAATTTTTATACAATATAAGTGTTGGGTTTTTAAGGGAGGCTTTTTAGGAAGCTTGGTAACCCCTTTGAAGTCGCCTTTTAAGGTGGTGGTTGCCCTCTTCATAGTTATTTCCACCATTCTTGAATTTTTTTTTAGGTAGGGAAACTTATCTTATTGCATTTACTATCATGTTCAAGTATTAGAACATGATTATTACATATGTGAGTGTATATATATATATATATATATATTTATATATATAGGATTTAAGGATGCTACCATTTTAATTGAATATAATAGGGTTCCATATGTTAATAACGATTAAAAATGGGTTTAAAGAAAAATTACAAAGATGTCAAATTTTCAGAATATAAATTGAACATTTTTATGAATTTAAAATGTTTGAAAGGATGTCATATGATGTAAAGAGAGTTTTCTTCTAGTAAGAAAGGGTTTGGGTTTTATTTTAAGATACTTGAGTACAAATATACATGTCTTTATGTGGTTCGATCATGGTTTGGTATTCCAAAATTGATATTTGGATATAAAATGGCTAGAAATCAAAGTAATGAATGAAACTAATAAACTTGGTAAATTGGACTTTAATGTTGATAAACATAAGGGTTTTGCCTAAAAAGTGTGAATTTATGTAAATTGAGACTTTAATATTAAGACCCTTAAAATTGAACACTAGTCAGTAAACAAATCTTTATTGTGGAAAAAGATGACAAAACCATGTCTTGGGAAGAAACAAATGTTGCGAAACATTTTGGTAAAAGTTAAAGGGTATGAAATTTAATAGTGTCTATGAATAAAGTATGCGTGTTGGCATTTTTAGACTTTGAAGAATATTTTAAAAATGAGAAATTTTAAGTGGGTCCAAGTCAAATTAAATGTTGGAATATAAATTGAATTATTTTTTAGAGAAATCACACTTGAATGATATTATCCCATGAATTTTGTGGTAACTTATGTTAATAGAATGTTATGTTATATTTAAGGGTTTTAAGACGCTAAAACTATGCTTTTATGCGTAAAAGTATCACAAAAGTCACTAGTTGTAATGTAGGACTAACTAGTAACATGTTAAGATGGTGTTTAAGAGAAGTTATTATGTTGATAATTTCAAGATAGTGCTTGATCATTTAATGTGACTTTAAAGGTTGTAAGAGAATATGAAAATATTATTAAACATTTTTAAGGGGCATAAAGTGAAATGTTGTAAATATGGGTTAAAATGGGGAATCCTTGAAAAAAATGATAAAGATGCTGATAACACATCAAAGATAATTAATAAGGGCTAAATGGCAAAACGTGTTTGAGTGTATAACAAGGATGATAAGGTGATATTTACCTTGGGTTTTGGGCTTCGTGTTGGGTAAAATGATTAAAATAATACTAAGAGACTAAAGGGGGGAATTATGCAAGGGAAGTACTAAGATTAGCTAGGTGTATTTAATAAAAACGGTGGTTGGACCCCAAGAAAAAAAGAATTAATGTAAAGAGAAATATTTTTTTTAACAAAGATGTAACATGGATAATTAAAAAGGGCCCAAAGACCTAGGGTGAAAGACCCAAGATAATTGGCCAGTAAATCATGGGCCGCAACATTTATGACGGACGGTAAAAGTTCGTAAGCATAAATGGGATTACGGTTCACTCCAGGATAATAAAAGAATAATTAGAATTGGTTAAAATTATTATAATGGAAAATGAAATTAATTCAATACGGGTGTAATTCGGGTAAGGGTCTAAAATGGATATTCAATGTAAATTCAATAAAGTCCACGAAAGAGTTAATCAAACGCTTATGATAAAGGATAAAATACAGGTTAACAAGTGGCCTAAAATGACATAAACCCGAGTTTAACACGGCAATTTTTTCTTAAAGGTGTATTTTAAAGGTGATAAGTTTAAGAAGTATGAGTAATTACCTTCAAATTCTGGGCGTGTGTGTTGAAATGGTAATTAGGTAATTTGGTGATCTTCAATGAAAAAGAAAGATCAATTTTATAAGAGGATAATAGAGAATGTATTTTCCCTTTAATTTAATCGGGTTGAGTTCATGGAATTAAGAGTTATTTGTGAAAATGTTAATGGAACGATTTTTAAGGGGTTAATACAATTTAATTGAAACAAGGAAATGTTCTAATATAGAATTAACTCTTTGCATACATGGTTATATATGTTGCATGTGAATACTAGTCATCGCTATGTTATAACATTTGTTGTTTTTGCCATTCTTTTCTATATTGCATTCTGTCAGGAACCCCAATGGGAATTGGCTCACACCCTTCATTTGTTATGGAAGGATAACTGTGATTCCCTATTTGAAAGCGTTTTACAGGTAAGTGTTCCTTACTCTCTTACGTTAGTAGCTATGATTACTTGAACCCTAAAGGAAATATAACGGGTTCTACGCTTGTTATATTATGATTTATTACTAGAAAATGGAATTTCATGCTAATTATTGGAACTTTAACTAAATAAAAGGGACTAGAAATATTATCAAGGGTTATTTGTCATCACTTCAGACTAACACAACAAGACCGGTTCAGGTTGACCCACAAGTGACCTATTAATCTGGGTCGAGGCGTTACAAGGTTTATGATTTAAACCTATTTTTGTTCTTCACTATCCATTGCATGATCAATAAAAGTTTTTGGGAAGCAAATTTTTTTCTTAATATCAATCTCCAACACTTTTAACCACTCATGGATGTTGACTCATTGGTTGGTTTACAACAGGATTCTATTGCATTATCGGTAGTGTGTTTTGTTGTGGTACATTTGGTTGAGTTTGTAGAGGTATTTATAATGGTCGTAATGGTGTTAGGTTCCCCACTCTACTGTAGATATCATTACCGATCCTTTTAGCATTTCCTAACTCCTCGAGTTCAGTTCAAATATGGTATTATTCACCATCCTTCGGTTCAAAGTATTGGGAACACCAACATTAACATCATACATGAACGAAGGCCTAAGCTTGTTCATATCTGGGATTTCCATCATTCCTAACAAGTCTGCGAATCCCATCTGTTGGTATCCCCCAAACCCTTATCTCAGTAGGATTGGTGAAAGTGATCCCATATGTGTTTCCCAAGGATCCAATCCTTATATTTTAACCAAAATCTATCTCCCTTATGTTTGGCCTATAGTTGGTCGGCAAGGAACCAACATGTTGATTGGTTGAAATAGCACCAGTTAGTGGTGCTATAATGTGACGAATTGGTGGCGTTACAATATGATTTGTAATCCTACTAGTAACAACAATTACCATTGTATTTATGTTTTGAATTATATTTCTAAGTTGATTGAACATAGGATTCAACTGATCGATCAATTAATTCTACATTTTGGTACCCCGTGCAGGTGCCACATTGGGATTTCTGGCCTTTGAACTAGGAACTTCATCCATTCCATGGGTTTGGTTTTCCAGTTCTCTTTCTTGACCAAACACAATAGATACATGATCTATAGTCAAGGTGTCCTAGCTACATTTTCACTATGTCCATTTTATTGTAATTATATTCACCTCTTCAATTTCTAGCCAAAATGCTTCAATAACTAAGCACTAGGATCCCACCACGCGTGCAAAGAAATATGTTGGTTTCCTAATTTTGTATATGAATCTTTGCAAGAGTGTGAAATAACAAAATTGGGTCTTGCCAATCAAAATTAATTATATTTAGCCATTAATAATGAGATGATTTTGTTACGTTCGAATGCTTTAATTAAAAAGACTTTTTGTTAAGTGCTAAATTATTACTAAGCTACAAATTAAAAATAAGGAATTAACTCTAAAGGAAATTAATGCAATCAACAGGAAGACATTGTAAGTTCATTTGAAAGTATAGGATATTAAATAAATTTGAAAGTAAAATAACTAAATTAAAATGGCAGGAACTTGAAAATAAATTGTAAAATGAATGAAAAACTGTTGGGTAATTGAAACACGGACTAAATCTAACCTTACAAACTATTTCGAAGAAGAAGAAGAAGAAAATAAACCTAAAGATACAAGTAAATTAAAAGGTTTTTTTGAGGGGATTCCTCTAATTTTGTCTTCAAGTCCTTCAAGCTTCAACTACTATGGTCGAAGAACTGATGTGAGGTTTCTTTTTAAAATTTACAAATCCAAAAAATGTGTATTTAAGCACGTGCGACCATTTTCTCTTAATAGGTACCCACAAGCACCTATTTCCACGTGTATTCCCCCAAGGTGTCCATGTGTCAATGCATTAACGCGACTTCCATTATTCTCTAGGTTATTTTGATTGACGTAATTTTATTTATTTATTTTGAACATGTCACTAATGTATTGACCGGATAAAATGGTGTAAACAAAGGTGACTGTTTAAGGGGGTGTATCCAAGAGCTCCCTTATTGTAAGGTTATTTGGACCTGGTCCCCCATTAGTTATTATTGTTTGGTGTTTAACGCCGAATAAAAAGCTATTAAACATTAGCATTTTATTGAGACAAAATGTACTTTGACCGCTATTTGTTTGTTAAGTTAGTATAGATGTCTATGACACACATTCTATTGTAAGCCAATGGAGAAGGGATTTACTTCTCCCTCATATAAATAAAACCTCCTTTTTATAAAAATACATATCTTATGATGAAGAGAAATGGAATATATTAAAATTCACAACTTCATTTTGGCAAAAAATGTATGAGTATTATAATGAAATTTCACTATAATCCATAGTCGACAAATAGGGTCGGTCTTGAGAATATGGGGGCTCGAGGCGAACTCTCAAAATGGGGCTAATAAAAGAATCCTAAAATTAAAAAATGAGGTTATCATTCATAATATTATTAACAAATAAAAGCATCATGACACGTAATCTTATTTTTTTTAACATAACACGAATACAAGCAAAATAAAAACGACACGACACAACAAAAGAATTATTTTTTTACCAAACACGAACACAAAATGTGAAATAACATGAAATCTTTTTTTTTACCTAACACAAAGATGACCTAAATAAAAGGAACATAACACAAAATCTTATTTTTTTTACCAAACATGACCATGAAAAAATTAATGGCACGCCACAAAATCTATTTTTTTTTAACATAACACGATCCAAATAAAGGACGATACATAATAATTAAAATAAAATGCGACACGACACAACGCAACAAAACAATAAATCTTTTTTTTTATCTCGTGATAGTGTCATGGGACTTAAAATTATATTTATAAATATGTTAGATTAGTAGTAAATTATTTAATGTTTTCCATTCTTTTAAATGCTATAGGACACATAAGGTTCATTAGAATTGACTTTTTGGTAGTTGGACATAAATTGCCTTGCATGAAAACAGTATTGCATTACAAGACCTATTTGCTAGGTTTGTGCACTAAAATTTATTTAACCATATATAATAAGTTTTTATTTTTATGTTTTTGGGCCCTTAAAACTTGTCAAAATTTGGGGCTCGAGGCAATCGCCTCTTTCTCTTACCCTCAAGGCCCTGCCAACAAATAGGTTTGAGTGTAGTCGATAGTAAAGATAGATGTTACTTCTTTCAAGACATAATAAGGAGAATCAAAGTTCTAATGAAATTTAACCTTCACAAAATTTTTGAAATATATGTATGTTATACGGGAAGACAATATTTTAATAAGAAAAAATCTCCGGAGCTAAAAGAAAATGATATAGCTAGGAAACTGTGTTGAAATAAATTAAGATCCACAAAAAGGACATAAAGTATGTAAAATTAATTGCATCAATTTATATAATTTTTTTCTTAAGTCTCACATACCTTTATAACTAAACTAATTATATCTTATTTAAATGAAATGAAATTCATAGAAACAATCACGTCCATGCACATACAATATGACTAGTATATATACATATACAAGTATATTAGCATTCCATATGGATTCATTTAGAAAATGGTTATTTTGAATTTAATACATTATTAATTCTTTATTTTGAATTTAATACATTATTAAATCTTGATTTTAGACTTAAATACAATTTTAATTAATAGTTAGAGTTTGCTCAAAATCATTAAAAAAACTGTTAACTTTTATCGAGACGTGGAAATTTATATTAAAGCTACTTAAAATCCTAAAAAAATAGAAAACTAAAAAGAAAATTCATATTAATTTTAAAAAATCAAATGTCAAAGAAAAAAATTAACAAATTCTCCCCCACCCCCTCTCCACCACCTCATTTGTCTCCTTACACCGGCTATCCTCACCCCAGTTATTATGTCTTAGCCTCACCCCTTCCCCTTAACCAAAACACAACCACTACACCACCTCCTATGACCACCCACCGGAGCAACCCCCCTCTCTCTCTCAACAAACATAAACAAGAATATATTATGTGAAAATTGATCCAATCTAATCACATACGAATCAATTTCAGAGCATTTTTGGAATGCCTATGTCTTTCTATTGTCTTACTCATATTTGAATAGGGCTTGAAATCTAAATAACTTACTTTAATGGTGATTTATGATTTCGGGTCATGAACTTCATTTTATTGCATAGTGGTTTGGTTATGTATTTATATGGTTTACGTTGAGAGAGAAGGAGTGTGATTCTAGCGAGGTGGGTATGTAAGACACGATTTAAGATTTGGTTTAAGTTTCAAAGGAGGGTGGTTAGAGGAGGAAGAAGAGGAGGCGATGGTGGTAACAGTGGATGGGTAGAGGGTAGGGGAGGAGGGTTTTTGATTTTATTTAATATTAAATTTAATTTTCTTTTTATTTTTCTATTATTTTAAAATTTTAATTTGTTTTAATTTAAATTGCTACGTGGTAGTTACGGTTAACAGTTTTTTAATGATTTTGGATAAACTCTAATTTTTAAATTAAATTATAATTAAGTTTAAAATTGAGAATTAATAATGTATTAAAATCAAAATAATCCTTTAGAAGATTCTTATTACTTTCCTTTAATTCATGATTTACTCGATTTTGTTGAATTTGCTTGAACTTACAAATGTTCATATCCAACGTTATAGTATTGTTGTAAATCAAATATACTATGATCTCATGTTATTCATATGTATCTTGATGAATTGTGTCGTTTCTTCATTTACTTCAAAAATTATGTTTTGTATCCCTTATGACATGATAAGAAAAATCTTATTTTTCTTTCTTATGTGTATTATGTCCCCGTTTATTGCCAACCCATCTAGAACTCTGTCACAAACTAATGTTTTACTTCCACGACGGTGAATAAGTGTTTATCTAGTTACAAAAAACAATTATCCATTGATTGATACTATACCAATGTTATATATCGCAATCGTATTTTGGTATCGGATGCGCATCACGTAAATCGCGTCACGCATCATGTAAGCAATTCGGGCATTTATATTTATAATTAAAAATATAAATAAACAAATTCAAAAAATCATTCCAAATTAAATACTACATCACTTGAAATAGAGTTATAGTTTCATGAAGTACCATATAATTCTAACCCGTGAACATCACGTTGTCTCAAATAAAGTAAGCAAATCCATACAACCAACACATGAAATCCCAAGAACAAACCAACAAACAAATGATAAACATTGTTGACTCAGAAAAAAGTAACTCAACTGGTTTACAATGAAGAAATTGGATTTTAAAGAACAAAAAACAAAATGCAATGAAGAAATATGTTTTTTTTTAAATAAACAAAAGATATCATGTTTTAAAAAGAAAGAAAGAAGGTAATTGCATAAAGAACAATATGGTTTTAAAATAGAAAAGAAGAAGAAGAAGATAAAAGTAAATAAATTTACATGCGCAAGAGTTGTAGTTATAAATCCACTCGAGCAGGGAACAACTGGAGAAGCAGACTTAGAGAATGATGGGAGAAAGAGAAGAATGGATCGAACGAAGAAGATAGTTTTTTTAGATGTTTTCTAAGTCGGGGTGTTTTTTTTTTGGAGTTCAGTCTTCAGTCAAGGTGTTTTTTTTAGAGCAGAGGATAGTTTTTTTTGTTTGTGTCTCATAGGAATACTATTTTAATCGGGGCGAATTTGTTTTTTGATCAGATGGATTCTCAATTTCTAAATGTTAAAAAAAGAATAAGTGAAGAAAATATCAAAACTATATATTTTTGTGCATTCTCTATTATATAAGTTTGGAACCCAAAGAGCATCCAAATCATGCAAATAACATCCACATCATCAATCGTGCACACTATTTGTGACATGCGCGAATTTGAAAGAACTATGTGGCATTTTCTCCAAAAAATGCGCAATCGCGCGGTACTCGTGCTTTTTAAAACACTAGATCATCCTTAACAACTATCGTTTTCATATACGGACTATTAGTTTGGGACGAAGGAGTATTTCACTAAGAACTCAGAACATAAGTTACACAACAATAATAACTCGGATTAGTAATATTTTTATGTTCAGATCCTAAAACAATAATGTTTAGTTCAATTGAGTAACCTCTAATATTTCTCTTTTAAATTGAGTTTAGTAGCCATGTTTTGTCCCCTTGGAGAGCGAAGTTTTTATGGAGAAAATATGTTTTCTTTTCTATTTTTTTGGTTGTTGAACTTTGGGAGGGTAGTTTAGATAAAATATAGTTACTAGTTACCTAGTTTATCTTCATATTCTTTGATATAATCCTTGTTCACTAAAGCTTTGGGTTCATTTTTCCAATAATAATGGCCTTTGGGCCTATTTTTAAAGTGGTGAATTATAATTGAGAATCACGTCTACTGTGGACTTATGAGTGGATTGTTTCCTATGTGTTTTTAAATCATTTTGGTACTAAATAGATGTTTGTTCCTGATTAGAAAGTTCAAGTATCACCATTGGAATAGTGTCGCCCTAGAATATAACAAGAAAGACTAACCCCTAGTTTCCCTTCAAGAGACTGGAGAAAATGGCCGCTCAACCATCATCTAACTGATTTTAGCAATAAGAACAACGGAAGTTGAGGAGAAATAGAGGGAACCCACACCACCAATTCGATGTTGGGCTAATATCCCCTCATAGGGTTAGCGACATCAATGGCATAAGTCACGATGGAAAACCCAAGGGCCACTAAGGCCATCACACATGATCGAGGCCACCCTATGTGACATGCATTGCCCTCTTAAAGGTAGGACAAGCGCTAGCGAGCTATGATGGGTGCAAAAAGTAATGGCGAGGCAATAAGAGGGGTCGTTTTAATCGAAGATATTATTTTGACATCGCCAACGAGGATGTCAAGGTGTCCCCTACATCGTATAAGTGTTCAATCCTCAAATAGCAGCACATAAGGATTGGAATTCATGAAACAACCAGTGAACCCTCACACAAATGTCATCTTAATTGAAGATCTATCTTTGTAAAAACAAAAGTTTATGATGAAGATTAAGGTTTATTGTAGTATTTTCTTGCATTTTTTTATTTCATTGTATTTTTCCTTTTATTAGTTGTTTAGTATTTTTGTTACATTTTTAGTTATAGCAAGGGTTGAGATGGAAACTTATAGAAGGTTCCATTAGTCAGTGTCGTTATGGATGAGCTGTCGTGACAACTCCTGAAAACTCATCTCATGGAAACTCATACTTAGCTAATAGATTCTAAGAGGTTTCATTTTGACATGTGATGTATTTGGGAGTTAGTTATGGCCCATGTAACATCACATGAGCTGACACCTTCTCAACTAATAGGAGCATAGGAGATCCCTTTTAGAATCTTCTCTTCCACCTATATAAAGGGCCTAATTCCCTCATTTGTAAATAAAATCCTACATTTTGAAAGATATAAATAAATTCTAGTTTCTCTATATATTTGTGTGTTTCTTTTAGTTTTGGGCCTTTTGACGTGTAGTTTACGTCAGTTCAAATGGCCAAGCAATATATCTTTTGTGTCTGCAGCACACGATCATCATGAACTTGGTTGAGATTAGGGACATCGAATGACTAATTAGGTGTAACACTTGTGCCTAGATCTAATGGATTTGGGTGAGTTTGCAGCATGAGGTTCGACTATTTGTGTAAGGTAGCATGGCATTCCTCTCGCCCATCGTTCTCCTTATGTCAATAACTGTCAGATTGATGATTACCGCGACAATGTCACACCACGATAGGATGTATGATAAGTAGCTAATGACGCCCTTTACATTCCAAATAATGTAGAAGTTTGTTCCAGGTGAAAAAAAAAAGGTCCATAAAATCAATGAGTTCCTAAATATGATTTTGGTGAAAGAGAACACTCATCGGTTCGTCCCAAATAATACAAAAAAATAGACGCACTTATATTACAAACCAAAAGCCACATGCAATAGGTGGCATTAAAGTGGATGGAGATGATCAAAAGGGGGTCGATGATGATGTCATGCCAAATGGAGGTAATCGATGCGCAATAATATTAGAGTGGATGTCTCCTCATTTGATAGAGAAAACACTTCAGGTGCCTTTATTGTAACGCCCCGACCCGGATTTAAGGATTAATAAAAGATCAACCAGATTCCCCTCGCGCGTTAATTGTGATGTGTAATAAAACAACCTATATATTGTTTCTAATATAGTTTTGTCATTATTTAACGTTAGACTTATTAACATGTGATTCCAATTCTCATCAACTATGTGATAGGGACCAAGGGAAGTGTCCCCACGCCAAGTAAATATACCTACTAATCGTAAATGCAAATAATTACTTACTTGTACAATACTCTCAAAATACGGGACATCATACAACCTGTCGTGACAAAAGGAGGGAATGAGCCGAATGCTTAGTGGGAACTTATACGAAGGAAATATAGAAACGAATGGCAGAAAGAACAATCACACACTACAACTATATGCATGTGAAAATATGTATATATCTACATATATACCTTTGAAAATACATGTCCCAATGTATTAAACCATTTCATTCAAAAAACGTTATTTGACAGCATTCATTCTCCTTGTCTTTACAAAATAATCTATTTGTATTTTATGCTTGAATCTAGAATTATTTCCCATTAACTTACATAGTTAAACAATTGGTAATTGTTGGAAAAAACTTTCATTTACTTTCAAAACGTTTATTACTCGACGTTCATTAACTCACACCAGCGTTGTTAATCATTATCTAATACTTTGTTTCAACAGACGCGCACATCGTGTTAGAAAATATTCATTAATCACTGAATGCCTTATACAACACACACTTGTGTTATTATGGGTTTAAACCTCATTAGATAGCATAATTACCCAATAAGTCACCTTGCTTAGCCATTTCTCTTTTCTTATGGACATTAATCATTATTCTCAAATTACTTGTCCACATTATATTAACTGGAACCTTAAACATTTACACAAGTTAGGTTATTTCCATCTTATAACTCATTCCTTATCATGTTCAAATTAATACCATTATCTTTTCTCGGAATACTCCAATATCACTGGACTTGACGGGCTCCACACCGTCAGTTCAAGTTACCATATGCTAACTGCGTAGTGGATTTGGACTCTTTCACCACTAGGGAAGTCATTCCCTTCTTATTTATTTCTCGGCATCATTAGAGTATTCCTTTATCTTTTCAACGTGTTCAACATTATTTCAATGCTCACATTAATCCATATTTACGGGCCGAAGCCAAAAGTCCGAACTTAACCATCTGTTTTTCCATTTACACTTGGAAAATTATTGCATTCTCCTTTAAGTTCTTTATTCACACACATGTTGATTTTATACCAAAAATCATTCACGCTTTACGACTTAATTAATTTTCACCCACACTAGTGTAAAAAAATTCATCAACAGTTTAATTCCATAAAAATTTTCCACTTTAAGTAAATTACCAATTTCCCTTTATTTACCAAAACATACAATTTGGGCCTTTAACGAGTGTCATTTTCCAAAAATTAGTTTAAGTTTCCAATTCAACACTTAAAAACATTTAACCAACAAAAAAAATACTTGTTCATTATCACACTTTACTCAACTTTCACATTTTACACTTTACACACCTATAATATTTAAATTCGTACATTTTACATATTAAAACCTTGATTTTCACATATTTGATAAACACACTTTAGTTTTGATTTTTTTATATCTTAACACCCATTTTAGCAATATTTACACATTAACTCATACTATTTTCTTATTATAAGTTTACAGACTTTGAAATACCCATTTAAAGTAAAAACAATCCTCTACATATTAAACTTTTCTATTTAATGTAGGAAAACATATATTCATTTTATTTGATGTCATGAACAAGCTTAAAACATCACTTTTCATTGGAAACATATTTTCTTCATTAAAACACACCTTTAACACATTTTATTTCATAAAATGCTTATGAACAAGGTTCTAAAAAACGCGGGGCGTGATTGAGGCGTGGAGGCCAAGCCTGAAGCCTTAGAAGCCTAGGCGGGCCTAGGCGTAAAAAGGCGTTTAGGCCTTCTTAATATATTTTAATATTTTTTAACCATAACAAGGTTATTAAAATACAAAAATTGCACATATAATAAAAATATGTCTGAATATATGCAAATTAAAATACTATTTTATTGTTTTGGATGAGATAATGGTCCGGTTTGTAAAAAAAAACTTTAAAAGGCAACATCGTTTCACTAAAGCATTGTTGTTTTTAGAAAAAAGTGCGCCTTAAGGATTTTACCAAGAATAAGGCGTGAAAAGCGTAAGGCGAGGCGTTTCTCCCAAGCCTTAAGCCTAGGCGTGCCTAGGCGGAGCCTAGGCGGGTTTTTTAGAACAGAGCTTATGAATAGTGTTCTAAAATTCTAACACTTTTAAAACTCCTTTAAAACCTTCTTTTAAATGCCCCTTTTTATTCAAAAATTGAGAATGCAATTAATAAACCTATTAATGCAATAGAACCATTATCATACGGATATTACACCCAATATATGTAAATAAGTATTATGAAATTTATCTTCTCCATTTGAAATCATACTTTTAAGGCCCGTTTTTGCACAAAATGATTGGATGAATACCAACTAACTCATGGATGCATAATCACTTTTATTCTACACATTCTAAGTCTAAAATAAGCAAAATAACATGCTGAAAATTACATTTTTCTAAACTTAATTCAAGGCTAGAAAATTCCACCTAATGTAACGCCCCGCGTAATTCCGGCGTCGGCCATCACCAAAATTATGTCGGGTGTCACCAAATTAAATACCATTAGCATATGACATATATGAGACATATAAAATTCATTCCACTGGATAATAATTTAAATCAATCCCAAAATGAATCATCAATGTGATATAAAATCCATTACAATGCTAAAATCCAATAATACCCCAAATCTTAAATTAAATAAAACTTCAATAAACTGAAATCATAATGATATATCTGAATAAAATCGTAACAACTGTGGAACTGAATGGACCACCAAATCCATAATAAGAGTCTCATAATCAAATGCGACGAAAAGGAAACTAAACTAAACTAAACTAATAATCATAAAAATAATTCAACTCCAACTACACCTCCAACGTATGTCTCCAATAAACTTGTGCAGCTACTTCAGCACTAATACCTGAAAAAGGTTAGTCAACGCACAGGGTCAGAACCCCCATGAATACACACTACTCCCCTTAATTAGGATCCTTGAACCCAGACACTAGCATTATATGTAATAAATATCACAATAGAGCATTTTAAATTAAACGAGATAATTAATAACGATGCGAGTAATTAAACAACATATGCTAGAACACTCATCTATGCCATCTCAACATCTAAGTCCAATTATCCACTCATACTCCCACTTAAATCTTTATCTCATTTTATTTGTTTGGTTGCGGTACTCCTGTTGTTCTACACCACACACATTCCCCTCGCCATAACCAGGTAGTCCGTTTAAATTATTAACCCTGCACATTATGTATGAGGTTCCACGGACACGACACGTCTTCATAGCCAGCTGGCCCGTTTAAACTGTCAGCCTTGCACGTTATTCAGACGTCACACACCCACACGTCGCAATAGCCAGCCAACCCGCTTAAACAGTTGATCTTGTACGTTATTAACGACGCCAATATATTTCAATACCCGTTTTGTTACCTTAGATATTAGTTCTCAATTTCTCAATTTTCTCATTATTTTTATTAAATCTACCCCCCGCTTATCATCGATGTGAGATCCTCAAAACACCCCTTAGTCCCATACCTAAGGGTTTCCAAATCACCAATATGTCCTACCCTATGTATATGATGAATTTATCGCATTAATCTCGTCCTAGACTCATGCCTAGGCTAGCGCAACGATGATCTAACATATAAATCATCCCCACCCCGGAATCACCCATCCATAAAAATCTACACTCACTTGTCCCATCCATACTTAGAAAACATAAATCGTACTAAGACCTACCCACTAGTCTCATACCTAGTAAGCATCCTAAAATATAGGTGAGAGCATACTACCCAAAATCCCATCGTACCCGTGATGATAAACATAAATATCAATCAATCACATAATCCAACAACATATATAAACAATATGACAAATATTTTTATGATGTCACAATTTAATTTAATTTAATTAATAATACCGCCATCGTTCCTAACACAATTATTTCCATTTAATCATTATAGATTAATCAACATATAAGTTTAAGATACCCACCAAAATTTTCCACTTTTATTAACTACGTAATTTTCATGCGTGTATACACATCCCGATTTCATTTAAATAACATCTATAGAATTCTACATGCGATCCTACACCCATAACAACCAAAACCCAATACTCTCTCCTACACACCCAAGGGTTTAAAATCTAATTTCATATTAATATTTTTCATGAAAACATTACCATAATTAGTTTTCACTCTTTTTAATTAAGTTGCTAATTTATTTTAATAAAAACATGTAATTAAGTGTTTAAGCGCCACTTAAAACGCATAATATTAAAGGAAGATAATAGCGTATCCATACCTGAGTAAAAATCGTTTGCAAATTTTGATTAGACGGTTGAGCTCCTCTTGAAAAATTAGCAAAGAGTCGTTCTTTAACAATCTTGAGTAAATCCCAATTAAGCCTTCAATTCTTGATTTAAATCTTGAATAAGTTTGAGGCTAAGGTTTGTAGTTAAAAGGGAACAATTTTGGAGAGGTCTTCTGGTGTAAAACTTTTTGTGAAAAAGTGATTAGAAACCACGAATTAGCGTGATATTTAAAGGGTTTAGAGTTTAATTAACAAAATAATCCTAATTAAATTAAACCAACTTAGCGCCGTCTCTGACCCGACCGAATCGATTCGCCACTGAATTAGCTCCCAGATCCACTAGTTTGTATATATAAATAAAAACTTTATAATTTCTTCAATTCAACTCCGATTTTAATTTCGATTGAAATTTTACTTTTCAATAATAAAAACCAACATATTTAATTAGTAAAAATAAATAAATCCCCAAAATATTATTTTTCCGAATTTCCAATTAATTAAAATAATTACCACTTTAAATTATGGCGTGTTACACCTAAATGTCTTCAAAATGGAGGCAGAAGTAGATAAGATAGGTGTCTCCCCCCTCCAAAGGTTTCTTTAAATGGAGTCACAATAGATCCTCTTTTCAAGCTCCAATGGGCTCTCCATCAAGATCTACGAAATTACTTCTTTAAGCTATAAGAAACTCTCTACAAAATTCAATCCATAAATACCCACTTTGGTATGGTGTCATAAGATGGTTGTAGGCTTTTTAATGGTGGTTGTAGGGTTGGAAATGGTGGTGGATTGATCTGGGCAGATTGCCCTCTCTGTTAAAGACCAAGGGTAGAGAGAGGGGCCACTAAATGGGGAGGTGAATAATGAACCCTAGCACACACACCTTAAGATTTTATATTTGAAACCACCAAACCCTACATACTATAAGTGCTCCACGTTCTACCATATTCAGTATAGGGCGATCAAGCGGAATTGAGATGCAAAAAAGGTTATTCATAATGGCGATTTCAAGGGCTTTATATGTGTCCCCATCAACCTTCCTAATAAGGTAAAACCCGAGATCATCTTGGTTTGTACTTCCTAAGAAGTCAACATGTGTCCTAGATCAATGGACCATATCTTGACAACAACTAAAATAATTTTACTATATTTTAGACAAAAAATCTGCCTAAAATGGGTTTAAATGATTTTTTTGAAGACATTGAAGAAGGGAAAGTTGCTCAAATTAAATTTTATATTTTTTGGTTTATTTTAAATTTTATAATTTTATAATTTTTTTTTATTTTTGACCCCATGATATTTTTATATGTATTTCTAGGGTATCATATACATGGTCATTTTTTTTACCTTCCAATAGTCCTAAACAATTTGTGCAGAGTTGAGTTTTTCGAACTGTCACGCACCGTAAAAAATGCTAGATTAATTTTTTTTTCCTCTACATGCTATTTTTCCTTATATATTAAGGTCTCCAAATATGTAGTCACACTATTTTTATCCCTCATTAATTGTCCTAAAAAAATAGCGCAAGTTCGTGTCCTGCGCGGCGGTTGCTAAAAAAAATTGCGTTATTTTAACCATGAGCGTATGACAATCATTCCTTGTCATTTTTGCATCAAACTTAACCAACATACTTACTAGGACTATTATAACTTAAACATGCATCCATACAAACCATGTAAGGTGGGAATTTTTCTCTTTAATTACTTTTCATAATGTACCCCTTTTTATGTCATTTGGCGTCATTCCCTTATATATTTATTCCTCAAATTTTCCTTCGAATAATATATTTCGATTATCATGAAAAACTTATTTTTCTTGGGGGGGGGGGGGGTATTAAACTAACAGTTTACAAACTTCGATCCTTTTCTCAAACCGGGAGTCCGATATCTACACGGTCAGTTCCAATGATTTACATTTGTCTCGTGCAAGGTGTTCGTTCCTCTTAGGGGACCGTTTTGTGGTTGTTTTACATTTTCAACCTTTGACGCCAAACTTTTAAGCCCGAGAGACTAACAATTCAATTTTTTAAAATCGGGAGTCTGGTTGCTACGCGGTCGTTCCTATGATTTATATTGGTCCTGTGCGAGGTGTTCGCGCCTCTTACGAGAGTGTTTTATATTTTCACCATTGGATGCCATATTTTTAAGCCCAAGTCTAAAAATTTGAAAATTTCAATCCTATTATAAAATCGGGACTCCAGTTGCTACGCGGTCAGTTCTTACAATTTACATTGGTCTCGTGTGAGGTGTTCGTGCCTCTTACATGACCGTTTTGCGGTTGTTATATGTTTTCACCCTTTAGCGCCACGTTTTAATCCTAAGTCTAATGTCTATCCTATTCTCAAACTGGGAGTTTGGTTGCTAAGCAGTCAGTTCCTACAATTTACATTCTCGTGCGAGATGTTTGTGCCTCTTATGGGACCGTTTTGTGAATGTTTTATGTTTTCACCCTTTGCCGCCATGTTTTTAAGTCTAAGTCCTACAATTTCCAAATTTCAATCCTATTCTCAAATTGGGAGTCCCATTGTTGCGCGACTAGTCCCTACGATTTACGTTGGTCTCGTGCGAGGTGTTCGTGCCTTTTAAGGAACCATTTTTTGGTAGTTTTACTTTTTTACCCTTTGACGTCATGCTTTTAATCCTATGTCTAACAATTTGCAAATTTAATGCTATTCTCAAACCAGGAGTTTGGTTTCTAAGCGGTCAGATCCTACAATTTACATTAGTCCCGTGAGAGGTGTCTGTGCCTCTTACATGACCTTTTTGTGGTTGTAATACCTTTTCACCCTTTGACGCCAGCTTTTAAGCCTATGTCTAATGGTTTGTAATTTTTTCTCCTATTCTTAAATCGGGAGTCCAGTTGCTACACGATTAGTTCCTATAATTTACAATGGTCCTGTACGAGGTGTTCGTGCCTCTAACGGGACCATTTTGTGGTTGTTTTACGTTTTCACCTTTTGACGCCATATTTTTAAGTCTAAGTCTAACGGTTTGCAAATTTTGATCCTATTCTCAAACCGTGTGTCTGGTTGCTTTGCGGTCAGTTCCTACGATTTACACTAGTCCAGTACGAGGTGTTCATGCCTCTTACGTGACCGTTTTGTGGTTGTTTTATGTTTTCACCCTTTGACACCATATTTTTAAGCCTAATTCAAGATGTTTGCAAATTTTGATCCTATTCTCAAACCGAGAGTCCGGTTGCTACGCGGTCAGTTTCTATGATTTACATTGGTCCCATGAGAGGTGTTCGTGCCTTTAATGGGACAATTTTATGGCTATTTTAGGTTTTCACCCTTTGACGCCATGTTTTTAAGCCTAAGTCTAACAATTTTCAAATTTTGATCCTATTCTCAAATCGGGAGTCTGGTTGCTACACGGTAAGTTCCTACGATTTACATTGGTCCTTTGCAAGGTGTTCCTGCCTCTAACGAGAATGTTTTGTTGTTGCTTCGCATTTTCACCCTTGGATGCCATGTTTCAAATCCTAAGTCTAAGAGTTTGTAAATTTCGATCCTATTCTCAAATCGGGTGTTTGGTTGCTATGCAATTAGTTCCTATGATTTACATTGATCCCGTGGAAGGTGTTCGTGTCTCTCATGGGACCGTTTTATGGATGTTTTATGTTTTCACCCATTGACTCCACGTTTTTTTACCTAAGTTTAACAATTTGTAATTTTTAATCTTATTATCAAACCGGGAGTCCGGTTGCTGCGCGGTCAATGCCTAAGATTTACATTGGTCTCGTGCAAGGTGTTATTGCCTCTTATAGGACCTTAATGTGGCTATTTTATGTTTTCATCCTATGACGCCATGTTTTTAAGCCTAAGTCTAACAGTTTACAAATTTCGATCTTATTCTCAAACCGAGAGTTCATTATCTATGCGATTAGTTCCTGTAATTTACATTGGTTCCATAAAAGGTATTTGTACCTCTTAGGGGACCGTTTTGTGGTTGTTTTATATTTTCAAACTTTGACGCCAAATTTTTAAGCCTAAATCTAACAGTTCAAAAATTTTGATCCTATTCTAAAATCGGGAGTCTGGTTTCTACGTGATCAGTTCCTACGATTTACATTGGTCTTGTGCAAGATATTCGCGCCTCTTACGGGGGTATTTTGCGATTGTTTTATATGTTCACCCTTTGATGCCATATTTTAAAGCCTAAGTCTAACAATTTGTAAATTTCAATTCTATAAAAAAATCGAGAGTTCGGTTGAAACGTAGTTAGTTCTTATGATTTACATTGGTCCCGTGTGAGGTGTTTGTGCCTCTTATAGGACCGTTTTACGTATGCTATTTGTTTTCACCTTTTGACGCCATGTTTTTTATACCAAGTCTATAAGTTTGCAAATGTCGATCCTATTCTCAAATCGAGAGTTCGGTTGCCAAGCGATCAGTTCTACGATTTACACTGGTCCCGTGCGAGATGTTTGTGCCCCTCACGTGACCATTTTGTGGTTGTTTTACATTTTCTCCCTTTAACGCCATGTTTTTAAAGTAAAGTCTAATAGTTTGAAAATTTCAATCCTATTCTCAAATCGAGAGTCTAGTTGCTACGCAATTAGTCCATATGATTTACATTGGTCTCGGGCGAGGTGTTCGTGACGCTTACGGGACCGTTTTATGTTTTCACCCTTTGATGCCATGTTTTTAAGCCTATGTCTAATAGTTTGTAAATTTGATCCTATTCTCAAACAAAGAGTCCAGTTTTACGCGGTCATATCCAACGATTTACATTAGTCCCGTGAGAGGTGTTCCTGCCTCTTATGGTCCATTTTGTGGTTATTTTATGCTTTCACCTTTTGACTCCTTGTTTTTATGCCTGAGTCTAATAATTTATAAATTTTGATCCTATTACCAACACGGGAGTCTTGTTGCTACATGGTCACTTACTACGATTGGTCCCATGGGAGGTGTTTGTGCTTCTTATGGGACTGTTTTGTGGCTGTTTTACATTTTCACCCTTTGGCGCTATGTTTTTAAGCCTAAGTCTAACAGTTTGTAAATTTTGATAATATTACCTACTAGAGAGTCTAGTTGTTACACGGTCAGTTCCTACAATATACATTGGTCTCATGCGGGGTGTTCGTGCCTCATACATGACCGTTTTGCAGTTGTTATATATTTTCACCCTTTGACGCCACGTTTTTAAGCCTAAGTATAATGTCGATCCTATTCACAAAGCGGGAGTCCGGTTGCTAAGCAGTCAGTTTCTACGATTTAAATTGGTCCCGTGTAAGATGCTTGTGCCTCTTTCGGGACCGTTTTGTGATTATTTTACGTTTTCACCATTTGATGCCATGTTTTTGAGCCTAAGTCTAATAGTTTTTAATTTCGATCCTATTCTTAAACTAGGAGTTCAGTTGCTACGTGATCAGTTCCTATGATTACATTGGTCCCGTGCAAGGTGTTCGTGCTTCTTACGAGACCGTTTTGTGGTTGTTTTACATTTTCACCTTTTGGCGCTATGTTTCAAGCCTAAGTCTAACAGTTTGTAAATTTCGATATTCCCCAATCGAGAGTCTGGTTGTTACGCAGTCAGTTTTTAAAATATACATTGGTCTCATGTGGGGTGTTCGTGCCTCTTACAAGATCGTTTTGTGACTGTTATATGTTTTCACCCTTTGACGTCATGTTTTTAATCCTAAGTCTAATGTCTATACTATTCTCAAATCGGGAGTTCGGTTGCTAACCTGTCAGTTCCTACGATTTACATTGGTCCTGTGCGAGATGTTTGTGCCTCGTACGAGACCATTTTATGGCTATTTTACGTTTTCACCCTTTGATGCCATGTTTTTAAGGCTAAGTCTAATAATTTACAAATTTTAATCCAATTATCAAATTAAGAGTCCGGTTGCTACATGAATAATACCTACGATTTACATTGGTCTCGTGTGAGGTGTTCGTGCCTCTTACGAGACCATTTTGTGAAGTTTTACGTTTTCACCCTTTGATGCCATGTTTTTAATCATATGTCTAACAGTTTGAAAATTTGATCATATTCTCAAACCAGTAGTTCGATTTTTATGCGGTCAGATCCTACAATTTACATTAGTCCCGTGAGAGGTATTTGTGCCTCTTACAGGACCTTTTTGTGGTTGTTATACCTTTTCACCCTTAAATCCATGTTTTTAAGCCTAAGTTTAATTGTTTGCAAATTTCGATCCTATTCTCAGACCAGGAATCTAGTTGTTACATGGTCAGTTCCTATAATTTACATTGGTATTGTGCGAGGTGTCGTGCCTCTAATGGGACCATTTTATGGTTGTTTTATGTTTTCACCCTTTGATGCCATATTTTTTAGTCTATCTACCGGTTTGCAAATTTTAATCCTATTCTCAAACTTGGTGTCCGATTGCTATGTAATCAGTTCTTATAATTTACCCTAGTCCTGTACGAGGTGTTCATGCCTCTTAGGGAACCGTTTTGTTGTTGTTTTATGTTTTCACCATTTGATGCCATGTTTTTAAGCCTAATTCAAGTAGTTTGCAAGATTTGATCCTATTCTCAAACCGAGAGTCCGATTGCTACGCAGTTAGTTCCTATAATTTACATTAGTCCCGTGTAAGGTGTTCATGCCTCTAAAGGCATCATTTTATGGCTATTTCATGTTTTCACCCATTGACGCCATGTTTTTAAGCCTAAGTCTAACAGTTTGCAAATTTTGATCATATTCTCAAATCGGGAGTCTGGTTACCGCCTCGCAGGTCCCCCGACTGATTCTACCATAGAGGCCAACGATAGACAATAACTCCCCCCCGAACACAGCTTACAACTTTCATCGTACTGTGCTCTCCAAAGAGCAACTCTTCTAAAAATCTCACTCAAAAGGTGCTGAGTTGGAATCCCATTCTAACTAAGGATTCTTGTGGTTCCGGAGGATCCAGCTACAGGAGAACCAGGAACGGAGATCATACGATTTACATTGGTCCTGTGTGAGGTGTTCGTTCCTCTTATGGGAACGTTTTGTTATTGCTTCACATTTTCACCCTTTCTTGCCATGTTTTAAAACCTATGTCTAAGAGTTTACAAATTTCAATCCTATTCTCAAACCGGAAGTTTTGTTGCTATGCGGTTATTTCCTACGATATACATTGATCCTGTGCAAGGTATTCATGCCTCTTACGAGACCATTTGTGGATGTTTTATGTTTTCACCCTTTGACGCCAAGTTTTTAAGCCTAAATCTAACTGTTTTGCAAATATTCTCAAAATCAGAGTCTGGTTGCTACGCAGTCACTCCTATGATTTACATTGGTCCCATGCGAGGTGTTTGTGCCTCTTATGGGAGCATTTGTTAATTGTTTTACATTTTCACCCTTTTACGCCATATTTTTAAACCTAAGTCAAACGATTTGTAAGTTTTGATCCTATTCTCAAATCGAGAGTCCAGTTACTACGCAGTCACTTCCTATAATTTACATTGGTCCTGTGTGAGGTGTCCATACCTCTTATAAGACCATTTTACGGATGTTATACGTTTTCACTCTTTAACCCCATGTTTTTAAGCCAAAGTCTAACAGTTTGCAAATTTCGAAAACTCTGAGTTCGGTTGCTATGCGGTCTATTTCTACAATTTACATTGGTCCCATGCGAGGTGTTCGTTCTTCTTACGGGACCGTTTTGTGGCTGTTTTACATTTTCGTCCTTTGGCTTTATATTTTTAATCCTAAGTCTAATAGTTTGCAAATTTCGATCATATTCTCTAATCGAGAGTTTGGTTGTTAAGCGATCAGTTCCTACGATTTACGTTGGTCTTGTGCGGGGTGTTCGTGCCTCTTATGGGACCGTTTGCTGGTTGTTTTACGTTTTCACGAGCATAAGTCTAATAGTTTATAAATTTTGATCCTATTGTCAAACCGGGTGTCCAGTTATTATTCGGTCAGTTACTACGATTTTCATTCGTCCCATGCAAGGTGTTCGTGCCTCTTACAGGACCGTTTTGTGGTTATTTTACGTTTTCACCCTTTAACCCATTTTTTAGCCTATGTCTAATAGTTTGTAAGTTCGATCCTATTCTCAAACCGCTAGTTTAGTTTCTACACGGTCAATTGGTACAATTTACATTTGTCCTGTTCGAACTGTTCGTGCCACTTATAGAACCTTTTTGTGGATATTATACGTTTTCACCATTTGAGGCCCTGTCTTTTGGCCTAAGTCTAACAGTTTGTAAATTTTGATCCTATTCTCAAACTGTGAGTTTGGTTACTGCGCGATCAGTTCCTACAATTTATATTGGTCTAGTGTGAGGTGTTCTTATCTCTTACAAGATGTATTTTTAGCTGTTCTATGTTTTCACAAATTGACGCTATGTTTATAAGCCTAATTCAAATAATTTGAAAATTTTGATCCTATTCTCAAACAGGGAGTTTGGTATCTACGTGGTCGATTCCTAAGATTACATTGGTCATGTGCGAGGTGTTTCTTCCTCGTACGAGACTGTTTTGTGGTTATTTTACATTTTTCACCCGTTGACGCCATGTTTTTAAGCCTAAATTTAAAAGTTTACAAATTTCGATCCTATTCGACAACTTTAGGTCATCCTCATCCCTTTAGGTCCTTAGAATCAACCCCTTTCCTAAACATCATGTGGTGTTTATTTGACGGCTTTTACTTATTCCAAGCTCACCCGTCGAGGTGCGCTGTAGACATCACATTCTAGGTCCCCCTAAGTCTCTCCTTAGGTACCTAGCACCTCCCTAATTGACTACAAACCCTAGGTCATACTCCGAGTACCGATTTAGAGGCCATCGGGTACTCCTGAGCCCTAATTTTACCCTAATCAATTTCACCGTCATAGAAAAAGCTCAGTGAATCCTCAAAAGGCATTGAAACCCCTTTCCAATGGTTCGCCCCATGCGCAAAATGGCATAACTGTTTGACCATAGTCAACTCTTCATCTTAAACGAGACTGAATCAATCTTTGAAGGGCACAAAATACTCTTTCTAACGGTCCACCCCGTGCATGAATCAGCCATACGGTATAGACGAAGGATCTGTTTTAATCCAAAAGGTCATCGGGTGCTTTTGGGTCTCGTTTGACTAATGTCAACTCTTCGAACTGAGCAAAGCTCTTTGGAACATCGAAACACCTCGTATAAACTTTCCAACTATTCGCCCCATGTATGATTCATACTTACGGTTCGGATAAATGATCCATCGTCATCAGATGATCTTACGTCCAAAGGACCAACGGGCGCTTCCAAGCCCTGTTTGACCCAACGTAAACTCTCAAACTCGAGATCGGCCTAAGTATTCTCATACGCCTCTGAATTACCTTTCTAATGGTACGCCCCTTGCGCTATTGGACTTGCGGATTATGTTTTATGATCATTTTTTCAAAAAATCTACACGAGATTGCCAATTTGCAGAATCAATTCCCTGCCTATCGGTTGTGTGTCTCGGGTTACCCACCGATAGGCATGACAAGGACAATGTCGATCGACAGTTACCCTACCTTATATAAGGAGATCATGATCTCACTTCGAAAGGCACCCCCGATCCATCAATTAGGGTGATCTCAGCAACATTCTTTTACAATCAGTGAAGTTTCCTGTGTGAAATTCTTATCCACCTTTCATTCCCATCATTTTCACACACAATTTAGTAAAAATATCCTTCTCTCTCATCCTACATCTATCCCAACTTTCAAAGAAGCTCATCGAGGATCAAGGTCAAGCTTCAAGTCTCCAAATAAGCTCCAAGCATCCTTCTCTCTCTTTAAATTTCTTTATATTCGCATTGGTTATATAAATTCTTAATTTAGCTTTTACCTTAGATCATACACATTAATACATCATCCTTTATTATTTATATAACACATAATTTATTTTCTATAAAAAAAAAGAAAAAGAGGGTTACACCTATAAATTTCGACGGGATTCTTCATCACATTTTCTCAAAACTAAAATATATTTTCTACACACACACACATAATAAACTCCCATTTGAATTTATGTGATAAACCCCACCCTCATGCCGTATGCGAACTACGTGGACTTTGATGCCTTTATAGTCTACATAGGTGTTTCGGGCTAAAACCCAAGACTCGAGTCCTATTTTCCTATTATTATTTTGTTTATTTTATCCATATTTTATTCATATATACGATACTTGTGGTCCATACTCGCATCTTATGTAACATATATTATCGTTTCATCAAAACGATTAATATCTCGATAAGCGCACATATCATATTTTTTTAATTATTATTTTAGGAACATTATTTTGGGTGACCTCACTCCATCTTTTCTATGATGTGAGTCTGGTGATTCCGATCTCCACATATCTATACACACACACACACTTCACCGAGAAATTAAGGAAGATATTAACATAAGCCCATGAGAGACCAAAAGGGTGGGATAGGTTCCTAACAACTTCTCATTCCGTAACTTAGCCCCCCGAACCTCTGATCTAATTGGTTTCGCAAGAATTCGTTTGTCTTTGATGTTGCTCTCTTGAGGCGGTGACATGTTCTTTTGCCTGTTTTGTGAAAAATAGGTTGGAGACTCTATCTCTTTACTTCAACCCAACACCGACGACGATCGAATCACCCCACGATGTAGCGAGGGGAGAGGGACCTTTATCTGTCCCTCTTTTCCCATCGAAAGGACCCTGGGGAGGGGTGAAGATCTCGGGATGGCCATAGTGGCAACTCTGTTGGGGATTGACTTAAGAAGTCTAGGCTCTTTTTCATGGTTGTTATAATTTTCTACTTGTGTGTGTATTCATCCACCTGTATGTTCCCTTTTCTCCTCTTTTACTTCTTATATATATATATCTACCTCATGTTTATATCACCTCTCACTCACTTTTCACTTCACACACTTGTAAATAATCTCCATTTACACCTCACACTACTACTCTTGTATATAAGTTCACTTATATCCACTTGTTGCACACACGACTTAGAATATCCATGCTTACGTGTCACTAGAACACACCTCCACTTATCACACTTCAATATATCCATACTCACTCACACTTATAACCACCACTCATAGTTGATCCATGCTTAGGTTCACTAACACATACTCACTTATAGATATTCACACATCACTCACTCTCACATATCCATGCTTAGTATAATCTCCATGCTAGATTTACTTTTTACTTGTACATTCTTCCTTATTAGTATAATACTCATGCCAAATAAAATACTTTCCATAATATACAAATAAAAATCATGCATTTTGCACACTACATCACCAAGAGCATGGCTATTAACCAAAATTTTATCCCATACTAGGGGGTTACTTTGTGATGGGAGCTGTTCCAACAGGTCGCAGCTAGTCTAAGCAATATGAATCTCACCTTTCATTGTCCAAATACCTTCGACATATGTCGAACGCTCCCCCCCGCATTGTATCGCTTGACCGAAGTCATGATGGGAGGTATATTGCAAGGAACTCGTTCACGTACGTCGAGTATATCGAATTATCTCTCACACGTACTGTCCCCACGAGGTATATAGTAAGGCAATTCACGTACACTCAGGTATATCAAATGGGTTGTCCACACGTATCGATTTCCTTCAAAAGCAAGACGTATATCTTGGAATTCATGCGAAGGAGACAACCTTTCTGCATACCCTCATATAGGTGTCAAACCTAGGGTACTCATATTTAGTTTGCCAGTTACTACTCGAAACTCTATCGAAATGCCGAATGAGTGCATTTGGGGACTCGTGTAGGTACTCGTGTGGTAGCATAATGAAAAAAGATAGGTAAAAGACATTATCCCTAAGGTGACCTCTTTGCTTTTAATGGGAACAAAAATAAACGGGTTTAGGTCTACCTTGCTTAAAACGTCTAGGACAAGCTCTCATGCGTGGATTAGGATGCCTAGCTGGGTTAGGTTGAGGGCTATACGGATCTAACACAAACTCAGGAACCAGATCAGGTGTAACATGGGAAGTGGACGAACCGTCATAACCTATTCCTAGACTCTCAATATTACTTAACTCGGGACATCAGAGCATCGTTCCAACCTTCTTAGATTTGTTCTCTAAAGTGACTTTGACCTCCCGAGAATGTTTGAGATCTCTCTCGAGTTGGGATACATAAGATTTAAGTTTCTCATGAGTATCCAATGAAGTTTGAAGGTCTCCCATAAGACTAGCCACATGGTTAGTTAAGTCTATCTTTTCCCTACCTAAGACGATCAACTGATCACACAAAGATATCTTCACCTTCTCGAGTTGACTCTCCAGCGCCTCATACTCTCTCAAAACTTTCACTTATCTCTCCAACTCTCTCACATTAAGAGAAAAATCTTTATTCAACTTTTTTATTTCCAAAGTCATAGTGTATAGATCACTAAACGCTTTTTGGAGATTTCCTACTCCCTCACTTTCAATCTCATTCTCACTCTCACTATAATTGCTCGAAACATTATCGAGGCTTTCATGTTTAGATATGTCCTCATTGGCGTGGGACAAACTAGAAGTGCTAACGTCACTATCCATGAATGAAATTCATGGTTCATGTGGTGATTCTCCCCCTAAATCAACTGACTCGATATCATTATCTCTAAGAATGGACTTATGTGAAACTTCCTTTACCTTTCTGTTAAGCTTAGTGGGACATTCATGTGACTTATGCCCATTACCCTCACACTAAAAACACCTAATCTCCACCTATTTCTCTTCCCCACTCGTGACCTCATTCTTATTTTTATTTTTCTCAAAAATCTTTTCTTTGGAAGAATTTTCTTTGGAAAAATTGATTAACATTTTAAAATTTTCGTAAATAGGTCCAAGTCATCAAAATCAAAATCTATCTTTGACTCTGACTCATAGACTTTCTTTTTTTCTTTTTCTTGGTTTGAGTCTTTAAAACTATCCATATATCCTTAGGTTTAATATTTTTAGGGAACGTATCTATCTCGTAAGTTTGAAGATCTCCTACAAGTTCTTCTAACCTAAGAGTATCTAAAATCCCTAATGAATTAAGAACCGTAACCTTAAGAATAAATCGGGAAGGGAGCGGCCTTAAAATTTTCTTAATGACTCTCGTATCAGGAATCTTCGCACCCAGATTAAAAATAGAATTAACTATGTGATAAACGTGCATAAAACTCATTGAAAGTCTCGAACTCTAGCACAATAATGGTCTCAAATTAGGAGGTCAAATTTGGAAGCTTAGATGCCTTTACAGTATTGGTTCCATCATGTGTGAGCTGGAGGGTATCCCATGCTTCCTTAAACATAGTGCATGTCATGATGCGATGAAACTTGTCAGGGGTGACAACTCTAGAAATAGCACTTAGTCCACAAGAGTTAAAATTACTCCATTTAAATTCTTCTTCAGTCAATAAATAGATATGTTTAGGGTTTATGTCATTTCCAACCGTGACAGTGGGTGGTGTCCACCCTCTTTCACAACTACCCAGACCATTTCATCAATAGCTTTTAAAGTGGATCTCATCCTATCTTTGTAATATGCGTAATTAGATCCATCAAAGGGCATGAGATTATACAAATTCTTCATTAAAATCTGGTTTTTTCAAGATCAATAATTTAAAAAAAATGATATTAATAGAAATTTGTGTGGAAAAATGGATCACACAGCAAAATAGTGTAACCCACTCTGAAACCAATGTGAGGGTGCGCTATGATCTCAATGAATTAACTTGTATAATTAAGTTCTCCAAACACAAATACAATTTTTATCTTTTTACCCTATGATATGAATCAAGGTGGTAAAATAGATAAAGTACAGTATGCAATCAACAAAGGCAAAGTTGGAGGAAAAATCCCTTACAGAAAAAACCTTTTATTTCAGCACTTTAGAAATAACACAAGACATCTGACTTACAATACTACTTAATACCAGCCACAAGTATAACGTGCTAGTTTGCACAATATCTCTAAAGAAAACTACTCGATTAGGAGTAGTCCACAACTGGCAGTCCACCCTCGGTATCCACCGATCAACCTTTGTCTTCAATAATGATCCCCTCGATAATCACAAGGTCAGCAGTGAAGATGATATCTCCACAAGAGTTGTGTTTGAAAGGATACCAACTATCTAGGGTTTAAATAGATTCACACAAATATATTGTAGGGATGCATTTTGTGAATCAAAAGAATTCTTTAAACTCAAAAGGTGGAAAACTTTTTCTAAGAGTAATGATAAGAAATTTTCTCTTACATCTTCACAATATGACAAGCGCTTTTGATGAGAAAAATCGCATAGTTTCTTCCTTGAGGTGTTTAGTGAAGGATTTGGTAGGCATCGATGAGATATAGGAAAGAGAAAATAATGTCTTGAAGGAGGATTTACCTAAGGTAGAGAATAAACATGACGAGGACCAGTAAATTAGGACTGGTCTTCATACTAGGATCATGAGGCTTAGATATCAATTGCATCATGGTCCCCGAGAAGTTTGGATGAACGCTTCTAATACTAGATGAATAGATATTGTGGTGACAATTAATCTCAACACAAATTATTAAGAAATGCGATCACCAGAAAATATAAAGAACATAAAATAGCCATAATCACACATAACACAAAATATACGTGGTTCGGAAAAATGGCTTACATCCACTGTGGTGCTCTCTGAATTTTATTTCTATTTACTCCAGGGGAGTGTTTACAATTACGTGCCCTTTGACCTGGGTTGGGGGTTCAATATATGAATGTAATTTTCGGAGAGTGTGGGTGTTGGTCACCTCCATGTTAGCCCACAATCCCTAGAATATCTCTTGAGAGATTTTAGGGGTTGAATGGGTCATAACTGAACAAGTTATGCATGAGACCTTAGACTTTGGGTTGAACCTTCCCTTATCTTAGATCGGGCTTAATCGGGATACTCATCTGGGCCAGGGTACTTAAATGAGGTACCCACAATTGCCCCTAAAATTTTTGGGTCACAATTTGGGCTCAATAATTTTAAATAATAGTCTTAGTGGCATTTTTGTGAATCGCGTAGCACTTTGGGGATCGAAGCGTCGTTCTTGAGTAGATTCAGGCGGCATATTTGCTTCGTTCTCTGCGCGTCATGATTGAGAGGGTTTAAATTTATTTTGAAGAACCCATCTCTGGTGTCGTTTCATAAACTTTTTAATTTTCAAGATATCTCTTACTTCAAAATGCATTTTCTTATCTCCAGGTATCTCTTTATATCTTCGTGCTCTTCTTTATCTTCTCATCTTCTTTGGTTATGGCTTTGCATCGTCTCAAGCTAATTCTTCCTTCGTAAGTTCTTCAAACTCCTTCTCCTTTATTTTTTGTTGGAATTTTTTCATTATCGCTGCTAGGTTTTTTCTCGTTTGATGGAAAAAGTAGGTAATAGATCGATAGTTGAGTTTAGGAAGTTTTACAATATTCCAAACTGGGTAGAAATTGAATGAGCCCCTGTTCCTTGTAATGTTAGAGACATTGAGGACGGTAATTTGATACATATTCTTCTATTGTCCCAGGGGGACTTTCCCCCCAAATCTCTTATTTTTGCATTTCTTTAGTTATTTCTATATAGTTCCTACACAGTGCTCTCCAAATGTTTGGAAGATTGTCAATGGTATTTATAGAATCAATCAACTCTATGGCACCAATCTAGGTCTTGCTGAAATTTGTTATTGTTATTCTCTTTCTCGAACAAGCTCTGATCTTCTTTATCTCAAAGATAGGAGTCCTGATAGGGTATTGGTAGTCTATCTACCTGATTCCCACAAGGACTATTGGCAAGAGGGGTTTATTGACAGAAACTGGTAGTTCCCTCCCCAAACTGAGGGGGCAAGGTACAGGGGATCTATGATTCCCTTTTATGGAGAGGAGTACATAGGTAGTCATAACTCTTGTTCCGCTTATTGATTTTTTGTTGTTGTACTGTCTTCCTTATGTTTTTTCTCTTTTCCTCTTTCAGTGAAGACAAAGAAATCAGAACCTGCTCTTCACGAGATTCGAGCTGCTGAACTGGTTAAGGCTTGGAAGATCAGGGAATACTTGGTTGACGGTGAGCATTCATGATCAGTAGCATTCCTTTTAGAGTAAAAGAACATTGGGTCTAGCTTCATTGCCCGACCTATGGATAGTTTTCCTCAGCTAGATATCACAGAATAGGTTGCTGCTGACCCAATTCAATTAGACGAGGAGGAAAGTAGCTTTGGTGAAGAGAGTGAGGGAGCTGACAGGAGTGGAGTTGAAGGTGACTATAGTGAGGGGAGTTTAAGAGATAAAGAGTCTTCTAGTTCAGAGGTCCCGGAGGACTCAGAGGATTCGGATAGCTCCAGCGAGGAAAATATGGCTGCTCTAAGAAAAAATTTGATCTAGGATGATGATGAAGACAATGTGCTGCTTGCTCACAGGTTGAAGAAGCGGAAATCTGGGAGTGGTGATACTGCCACTGGCTCCCAAACTATTGATCATGAGTAGGAGAGGAAGAATAAAGAGGAGGCATTGGTAAGAGAGAGAGAGAGAGAGAGAGAGAGAGAGAGAGAGAGAGAGAGAGAGAGAAGAAGAAGAGAGGAAGAAGGTAGAAGAGAGAAAGAGGATCGAGAGGGAAAAGAAAGAGAGAGAAGAAGAAAAGAGGGTAAAAGAAGTGAGGACAAAGGTGAGGAAGTCTTTGGTGCCTGTATCTGCTCTGCCTGAGGGGGCTTCTCTTGATCTTACCCCTCAGTTAGCTATGGCGGTGCTTGAGAGAGAAGTTCTGCCAGCTGATCACTAGAGGTCGATAAATATAGGGTCCGACCAGTTAGCCTTAAAGGCGAGTCAGGGGCTAGCCTTGGTAAGCCTGCTTTCACTTTTATGCTCTTGCAATGTTCTTCTCAATACCTTATTTTCTAATATTTTCTTTTTCTCTATAGTTCATGTCCGATTTCACCGTCCTCTACCGTAGTCGTGATGAGCTGGAGAAGAAAAATACCGAGCTGGACAGGAAAAATGCTGAGCTGGAGGCTAGTTTAAAGACTGCCAGTGCTGCTCAAAAGTCTTCTAACCTCGCCTTGGCCAAAGCCAATAAAGTGAAAGAGGCGGTGACTAAGGAGCTTTAGGATCTAAGGCAGTCCTATGACTTGGTCTGCACAAGAAAGCTGACAGTGCTTAAGGAGAACAAGGTGCTTGCTGGGACGGTGGAGAAGGTGGAATCTGAGGCTGCCACCCTTAAGGAGAGCTCGTACAATGCTAGATGGGTCATAGAGTACGAGGATGCTGAGTCCTAGATTGGCTATATTAACCGTCTCAACTTCAAGAAGGGTTGGGATAAGGCCTTACTTACTGTCGAGGTGGATATTGATTCTCCCCTCTTTGACGAGCTCGACCTTGGTCCCAAGCCTGTTGTGGATGAGGTACCTCCTGCTGCTGCCAATGAAGGTGCCCCAACTGTCTCTACCATTGCTAATGATGCTCCCCTCGACTAGGGGACGGTGACTGCTCCATCTAAAGGAGGTATGCCTGGAGCTGCTGTGGATAAGGTGAAGCAACCAGTTTCCTCAGAACAGACTGAGGTCGCTAACTAGTCTTCTTAGGGGCCTTTGTGTTTTTATGTTTCTATTATTCTTTCTTTCATCTGTTGATGTACTTGAACTTTATCTTAATGAAATAAAATTCTGTTCACTTCTGCGTACTGATTTATTTATTTTCCAATGCTTATATGGTTTGTAGCTCATCGATGTTGAGGAGTATATTACTGCTACCTCTCAACTAGGACAAATTCTTGTTCTTGATGCGAGTAATCGAGTTCTCAAATCCTTTGTAAGGATCTACAAGTCTCTTAGGTCGAGGAATCAAGACTATAAGGACCAGTCAGATCTCGTTGCCAAGCAGAAAGATAGGCTTCAGGATATGGAGGAGGTCGGCGCTTATGTTCAAGAAGAAGTGGATGCTATAAAAGCCAAGCTTCTGGATGCCTCTGAGGTTAATCAAGTTGAAGAGGTACTTTAACAAGATAATGATGCTCTAAGGACAGAAGTCTCGTGACTTAGGGAAAATTTGCCGAGCATTGCCCCTCAGGTTTTGCGTGGCTCCTCTTCATCGACTAGGACGCGAGCTAATACTGATGATAGTGGCTCAGCTAGGGAGATTACCGAGCTTCAGGGAGATATTCGTAAGGCATATGTGATAGTTAGTGATCTTCAAAGTGATGTTACCTCTTTGAGGCACCTGTTCAAGAAAGGTCCTCGGTAGGTGTGGGCTGATGGTTATGATCAGGGTTGGACCGATGCTCCGATGAAGTTGAGGGAGGTCGAAGAGCTATCTTTTATTAGAATATGGTTGAGTGCTCTTATGGAGTTGCAAGTCCCTAGGAACTCTGTCCTCTGGTATCGTCATGAGATCTCCCCCTCAACTTTTATGCCAAACCCATTTAGGAGGGATGATCGATGAGTTCCCATAGATGCCATCCCAAGGCATCTCTTGGAATTAGATTCAAACGATGTCGAGGAGGAATTAACCCCTCATCCAGACGATGGTCGAAGAGCGCAAGTGGCTAACTATCTTTCTCAGCGACCTAATCCTCATTAGGATTTATTTTACTCAGCATATGTAACTCTTTGTATATGTAATGATGTAATAAAATAGTTATATTTTTGGTGATTAGCCGACTAAACATGTGTTGTGTATTTTTTTTACTTTATTTATTTCCTGTTCAACTATCTTGGGCTCTTTTAGCCGACTAGATTTTATATAGGCAGAGTTGGTTTATTAAGTGAGTATCCCCCCAATCCAATATGCTTAAAGGTTACCATTCTGCCTTACTTTACCTTTTAGGCTGTGTCATCACACTTTCTTAGGCCTAAGTGTTGCAATGGCGAGGATACATATGGTGTTGGATGTATTATTCGAGCAGGTTTTTTGAGCCAAACATTGTTGGCAACCAACCTGGGTTGGCCATGTTGCCTAAGGTTCCCCTTTAGGGTTTCATATATTGCCAGGGGAAATGCTAGGAGGTCATTCGTGTTTGATGATGAAAGCCTGAGGAGGGTCATACCGTGCTTTATATGTTAAGAGGGGAGCCTGTAACTTGGAAAATGTGCATGAATTATAATGTAGTTGAGAAAAACCAACACTTCATAAAATGCCATTGCTAAACAAATATTTATTAATCATAAATGAATTAAAAATTTTAACATTGGGTTAAAAAAAGAAAAAAGAAAAAAGAAAAACTAGAAGTACAATGTCTTGAAATTAGTTGCATTACAAGCTCTAGGTATCTCCATGCCCTCTAACGTTTCTAAGTGATAGGCTCCTTGTAGGTCGTCTCTTATCACCTTGAATGGTCCCTCCCAGTTTGGCCCTAGCTTTCCATCTGATGGTTTTACTGCGCTGCCAAGAACTTTCCTTAGGACGTAGTCCCCAACCTGGAATCCACTTGGATTGACCTTCTTATTGTAGTGCCTTACTAGCTGTTGTTGATAATCTGCTAGTTTCAGTAGAACCAACTCTCTTCATTCCTCAGCTAGGTCAAGTTCAGCGTGCAATGCTGTATCGTTCTAGCCTTGGTCGACCAAGATGGACCTCATGGTAGGGAGTCTAGATTCTAAGGAGATGATTGCCTCCATACCATATGTTAGTGTCGTTTCCCCAGTTGCTCGTTATGGGGTAGTGTGGTAATCCATAGGATGTGGGGTAGTTCGTTTACCCATGACCCTTTGGCTCGCTCCAAGTGCTTCTTCAATCCATCGATCACTATTTTGTTGGAATCTTCAACTTGTACGTTGCTGTGAGGGTATGCCACAGAGCTGAAGTAGTGCCCGATCCCGTGGGCGCTACAGAAACCCTTGAAGAGGCCACTTTTAAATTAGGTGTCGTTGTTAGTGATGATGGTCTTAGGGATCCCAAAATGAGTGACAATGTTCCTCCATATGAATCTTATCATGTCTGTGTCTTTAATGTTTGCCAGCGGCTCTGCCTCTATCCATTTGCTGAAGTAGTCTATTGCGACTAACAAATACTTGCTATTATCGGCAGTGGTAGAAAGAGGGCCTACGATGTCCATTCCCATTGGGCGAAAGGACATGGGCTGGTAATTAACTTCCAGTCATTGGCTGGCTGGTGAATCATAGGAGCATGAAGTTGGATTTTTCTGCATTTATGAGCATATATCCCAGCATCCTTCTGCATGTATGACCACCAGTAGCCTTCTTTCATTGCTCGAAAAGCTAGCGACCTGCCCCTAATGTGACTCCGACAGATTCCCTTATGGAGTTCAACTTGCTCGACGTCCTTTGGGTGAAAGCATTGGAGGTAAGGACCATTGAAAGATCTCTTTTACAATTTTCCCTCAGAAGATAAGTGAAAGCGATCAACTTTGACTCTTATTTGATGAGCGGTCTTCTTATCATCTGGTAGCGTACTGTTCTTCAAATAATCCCTTAAGGGGTCCATCCAACTGGGGGCTATCTCAATCTGGAGAACATGTACCACGTTGGGCAGTTCGTCAATCTGGTTGATACTTGGTTGGGCGAGGAAGTCAATCAGAATTGTTCTCTTCAAGTCATAATTAATTGCTGAGCTTAAGGCTGTTTGGACGTCAGCGTGGCAGTTCTGCCCTCTAGGGAACTATTGGACGCTGGCTCATTCAAAGTTGGCCATTGATTTTTTCGACGTGGAAAGATAAGCTGCCATGCTCTCATCTCTAGCGTTGAAGTCGCCACTTATCTGGTTAGAGACTAATTATGAGTCACCGAACAATTGAAGTTTTTTACTCTAAGCGCTTGTACTTTTCGTAGGCCTGCAATCAGTGTTTCGTATTCTGCTTCGTTATTAGAGGCTTCAAATCCAAGCCTGATTCCTTGTTCGAGTATTGCGTCTTTAGGGGTAATCACCAATGCCTACTCCTACCCCTTTGGAATTGGAGGCTCCATCGACAAATAATCTCCAGACTCCCGAAACTGGGCTGACTTCACTTGGATGAATTATTCGGGGTTGGTCACAAGGAAGTTCTCTAATAAAATCAGCGATGAAATCAGCGAGGACCTACCCTCTGATGGCATTCCTTGGATGAAACTGAATGTCAAATCAGCCAAGCTCGACCGACCATTTTGATAATCTACCTGACATGTATGCTTTTCTAAGGACTGCTTTAAGAGGGTGGGATGTAAGTACGATGATGGAGTGGGATTCGAAATAGTGTTTTAATTTCCTTGAGGCTACCACTAGCCCAAATGCGAGCTTTTTTAGTGGTAGGTATTGCTTCTTGGTGTCCATAAGAGTCTTGCTCGCGTAATAGACTAGGTGTTGGATCCTCGTTTTCTTGCATACCAATGCAGAACTTACAGCATGACTGGATACTGAAAGGTAAAGGTATAGAGAATCATTCTCTTGACGGATTATGAGCAAGGGCGGTTTGCTGAGGTAAGCTTTGATCCCCTCTAATGACCTAGAGCAATCCTCGTTCCACTCCACATCTTTTCTTTTCTTCAACAGCTGGAAGAATGGCTGGCACCTTTCGGACGATTTTGAGATGAATCGATTCAGGGCGGCGAGCATCCCTATGAGCTTCTGCAAGTCTCTTATCGTACGGTGGGGCTTCATCTTATTGATGGCATCAATTTGGTCTGGGTTGGCTTCAATACCTCTCTTGCTGACCAAGTACCTAAGAAATTCTCCTGACTGGATGCCGAAGGAGCACTTACTTGCGTTGAACTTCATTAGGTATTACCTGAGGATTTCGAAGGTCCTTGATAGGTTAGATATGTGGTTTTCTTTAAGCTTGCTCTTGACGGGCATATCGTCAATGTAGACCTCCATAGTGCTTACCATTTGGTCTTTGAATTGGTGACCAACCGCTGGTAAGTTGCTCCTGCATTTTTTAGCCCAAAGGGTATGACATTGTAGCAATATAATCCAACTGTGGTGATGAATGTTGTTTTGTCTTAATCTGGATCGTGTAGAGGGATTTGGTGATACCCAGAGTATGCGTCTAGGGAACTTATTCTTTCGTGAGCCGCTATGGCATCCACCAACTGGTCAATCTTCGGGAGAGGGAAACTGTCTTTAGGGCAATCTCTGTTAAGGTCGGTGAAGTCAATGCAGACTCTTCACTTTTTATTACTTTTTGGAACCACTACTGGGTTGGACAACCACTTAGGGAATTGAACTTCCCGTATGGATCTTGCATCCAACAGTTTTTCCACTTCCTTCTCCACAGCCTTGGCCTTTTCCGGGCAGTTCGTCGTGCCTTTTGTGCGATCGGCTTGAAAGTTGGATCAACGAGCAGTTGATGACAAACCACACTGGGATCAATCCCAGGTAACTCGTAGGGTTCCTACGTAAAAATTTCCAAGTTAATCCGCAAAAGTACTGTCAGTTCCTTCTTCTCACGATCTGCGAGAGAGGCTCCGATCAAGAACATCCTATCTTTTTTGTCGCCACTAGCTGCGACTTCCTTTAGGTTCTCAACGACCCGTTCAGTGGGGAGGAGACTGGTCTCCTCCACTCCAGGTCTTCCATATCTTAGCTGCTATTTGGAAGGTATCAAACCTTCCTGTTCTTCAACCTTCTCCTTAGCTTTCTCAACTTTCTTTTCCGATTTGGGGAGAATGTCTTCTATAAAGAACCTCCTCGTCATTTTTTGATCCCCATGGATCTCCACTACTCCTCGTTCAGTCACACATTTGAGTTTCTGGTGGTAGGTAGACGGGATGACCTTCATCGCGTGCAACCATCCTCTATCGAGGATGGCTTGGTAGGGTGAATCAATATCAACTACGAGAAACTTGATCATTTTGGATATGTTTCCTGCCCTTACTGGTAGGACAATCTTCCCCAAAGGGATGGTTACTTTCCCAGCGAAACCAACTAGAGGAACGGTGGCCTCCTTTAGGCCGACAACGCTTAACTTCAACTTCCTGAACAGGTCAAGGTACATTACTTCAGATGACCTACCTTGGTCGATGAGCAACCTGTCGACGTCATAGTTAGCTATCTTGAGTGTACTAATCAATGCATCATGATGTGGGGTTCTTACTCCCACCAGGTCTTCATCTATGAAAACTATATGCTTGATGTAGTCGACATCTTCAGCTCGCTGATACTTCCCAGCTTGTGTTTTGGCTGGATCGATCTGAAAAGATTGCATTACTGCCGTAAGATTTTGCACTTCCATTCGAGCTGTATTTCCCTGAATCTTCTTTAGGTCGAACGCCCCATGAATTATAGCAAACTCATTGTTGATGTCCTTCTCGAGCACGTTATCAGGTCTCCGATCTCCATTGGCAGCTGCCTTCTCTGCCTTTTTCTCTACGAATCCGTTCAAGTGCCCAGCCTGGGTTAGCTCCTCAAGGTTCGGTTTTTTGCCCGCCCTCCTTGTGGAATGCACACCTCAGTGCATTGTTCCTTTTTTAGGGGTCTCCACCCATCTTTCTGGGCCACTTAACGAACGGCTCATCCTTAATCTTTACCAAAATATTGTAAATTGGTTCCTTAAAAACTGTGTTTATTGCTTGAAATTCTTTCAAGGCATCACTCTTGTTCCCATTCTTAGGGCCGCTCTTGCCCCCATTCTTTATTTCTTTAGATTCTCAATTTTTTCGCTGCCCTTTGCAGCGAACTTGGCGCGACCATTCTCTCCTGCGTTGAGATGGGTTACATCTTTAACTTTAGCATACTTTTCAATACGAGCCATTAAGTCATCGATGGTTGTGGCCTCCTTCTTAGTGAGGGACTGATGCAAGAGGGAGGAGTTGGGTAAACCAATCTTAAAGGACGCCACAGTGACCTGCTCCGAGCTGTCCTCGACCACGTTGAATAGCTCCCAATATCTCTTCGCGTAGTCTTTGAGGCTCTCCTGGGGTATTTTCTTCATCGTCGATAAAGCATCCATCGTCTTCGAATGGGAGCTGCTGGTAATGAAGCGAGATGTGACTCAAAGCTTCTGATGGATCTATGAGGGGGTTTCTCGAATCACTTTTGAGCCACGTCATGTAAGCTCAACGGAAAGATCCGGTATATCAAGGCGTTCTTATGGATCCAGAGGGTCATAGCCTGCCTGTACTACCTAACATGGTCGATAGGATCAGTCTTTCCATCGTAGACCTTGAATCTAGGCATCATGAACTTCTTGGGGGCTTCTTCTTCCTCTATCTCTCTTGAGAAAGGGGATTTTATCTAGGTTCTGAGAGCTCTCCTGGCTGGCTCACTGGTCGACCTGGCACCCCGATGTGCTAGGTGTTGGTCTATTTCTCTCCAGACCAAATTCCGTATGTCATCATTTCCTTGACCTAGGCTCTTATAACGATGAGCTAATTGTTGTTGCTCGAGCAAGTCGTTATCTAACTTGTGTCCCTCAAATCTTTGAGATCCACGTCTAGGGCTCCTTACTCGGATGCGAGACCTGCTCGCCTGAGGTCTAGGAGTGAAATAATGACGTTGCCTTGTGCTACGATGGAGTTCTCTCTCCATCTTCTCCAGTCTTCTCTTGAGGTGAACATTCTTAGCTTCTTGCTTGCAAGTAGCTTCCTCTTTCTCTTGGAGCCTAGCGTCATAGGCGTCGATCAGCCTGGAGATTTGCATGGACCTGCTGGTCCCTGACTTTCTTCCGAAGCTTTCCATTCTGGGCGAGGCCAAGGATTTGAGCGTCAAACTCCAGATCTAACCCTGCGAGGGGCAGGTTTCTCATGAATATCCCCTGCTTGAGGGCCATTGCTGCTGTGACCAAACATTTTAGGTTCTTGTTGGTGAAGGCTTTCTTAAAGGAAAATAATCGTTTCCCTCATATGGCACCAATTGTGGTGACAATTAATCTCAACACAAATTATTAAGCAAATGCGATCACCAGAAAATATAAAGAACATAAAATAGCCACAATCATACACAACACAAAATATACGTGGTTCGGAAAAATGGCCTACATCCACGGTGGTGCTCTTTGAATTGTATTTCTATTTACCCCAGGGGAATGTTTAAAATTGCATGCTCTTTGCCCCGGGCTGGAGGTTCAATATGTACATGTAATTTTCGGAGAGTGGGGGTGTTGGGCACCTCCACGTTAGCCCACAATCCCTCGAATATCTCTTGAGAGATTTTAGGGGTTGAATGGGTCATAACTGAACAAGTTATGCACGAGACCTTAGACTTTGGGACGAACTTCCCTTATCTTAGATTGGGCTTAATCGGGCTACTCGTCTGGGCCATGATAGTTAAACGAGGCACCCACAGATATTTTGCCTCACTTGAATGAGGCTAGGAGTGTTTCTTACCATTATGATTGGATGATTGTTGTGGATGTGATGAGGGTTCTAAAGGATTCCGACCTCTAGTATTTATATGAGGTGGACTACCCCCATTATCATATTGTCTCGATTGGGAGTACAGACTCACGAATTCATGTTAAAGTTGTTCTTCTGCAATTCATCATAACTACTTTCTTGGTCGTGATAACGATGATGTGTTTGGTAATTATCCAAGAACTGAAGCTAATCGCAATAAGACAGTTACCAACTTGGACCGCAGACGGTGAATGCTTGAATACTTTAGATTTTGTAATATGTCGATCAGGCCATCATTGTAAATTATAAGAACATGTATAAGATGTTATTTTGTTTAGCATTTTCCATGTTTTATTTCGAGCATGTTTTATTCATTTGCCTTACCTTTTAGAAAGTGTCATCACACCATCTTAGGTCTAGGTCAAATAATGGTAAAAATGCACCTGTTCTTAGGGCTATCCACCCGTTAAGGTTTTTAGTCGTTCAATGTCGGGATACTTACTGCCCAGGGATCCCCTTATGGGACTTTTTCTTGTCCAAGAATGCCTTGATGATTTTTTTTACGAAACATGTGGCCTTGAGTTTTGATTTAAGCGTAATCTAAATAATGCATTTTTAAATTTGTCGATCAAAGTTTCGTCAAGTGTATAATCAACCGAAGATCATGATTTGGTTGGATAAAAAAGAGCATAATAACTAAATTACTCTACCATTTAGAACGGTTGAAAAAAGATAACTGCTTCCATTAAATCTTTAAATTATTCCTAGAGATAATAGTATAGAGTTAAATAGTATGATGCATTAAAAGTAAAACTTCCTATGATTGGACGCCTTCCAAACCCTAGGTATCTGATTAGGCATAAATTCTTCACATTTATCCCCTTAACTTCGGTATTTTTATGATCCCGTGCATTGTAAATAGCTTGGATTTGTCTCATATTTATGATGCTAACCTTTTTTGGAAATTATTTCGTATTTTGTGTATCTCTTATGTGTTTTACAAGTATTTCATGCAAATTAGTGCGAAAGAGTACGCAAAATAGTGAAAGAAAGCAATAGATGGGGAGTTCAAGGGAATTTTCGTAATTTTATAGCCATATTCCGTAGGTGGGGCCAACTAGAAAGTTGAAGAGCTTTCAATTATAAGAACACATGAAAACACGGCACCTCAACTGGAGCTACGGTGAAAAAGTTATAGTCATTTGAAGATGAGAGAAGTTAAGAAACAAAGTTCTGCCGGACTTTCAAGGGCGATCCGGACCTATTAAAATAAAAGGATCCGGACCGCCTATTTAGTCACGCACAGAGTCCGTTACAAAATTAGTAACACTTTCTAAGTGTGGCAAATTGCCAAATACGGGATTTTTATTTTTTTCTTATCTTTTAGCTAAAAGAGTTTTATGTTTTGGGCACTATTCTAAACATCCTCTAGCCTATATATCTAGTCATTGGGACTCTTTTTATTCAGATTTCATTCATGTAAAAGCTCCTAATCAAGTAGGAACATCTAGGATAAGAATTTACATATTTTTCACCTTTAATTCAAGAGCTTTTCGAATTTTTCTTCAATCTTTGATTTCTTCTTGCATGGTCTTGTTCTTCAATCTTGGTAACCTTTATTTCCATCACTTTTATTATTATTTCTCATGTTTAATCTCTCTTTCCACGAAATTATGAATTCATGCAACATAGCTAACGTAGTTTTCACTAATTCCACCATGTTAGGATAGATTTTTAAGGGTTGGGATGCATGAACCCAATCCGATGTGGTTTGCATGGGTATAAATTAGTTCTCTAAATTTAATAATTTATTATATCGTGTTGTATGGTGATCACAACCGTCGTAGGACTTTTGATCCCGTTTGCCCTCGGTAACCGGGATGCTTAAGACCGCAACGCGCGTGGTAGATAATGCGACACTGCTTTACTCGTCCTTTGATTACATACTGTGCGGGCTACGATCCCTCATATATGTAATACTTGGGAGTACTAAAGACCGGGTTTGGTCAATTAATTAATTTACGAATAGTTTTGTACTGGGAAACACACTAGGGTTTGGGGGATTGAATTCCTAACCTATTTTTCCTTAGTCATATTCATTCATTCTTAGTTAGTTAATTTTGGTCACGTAGTTAAGTTAGTAGTCACTACACCAAATCTGCCGAATTGTCAAGGTCATTGACCTTGACAAGTTCAACTTGCAAAGGTCAATGACCGTGACAATTCCTAGGATGACAACTCTTTTTGTCACGAACTTGTCACAGTCATTGACCGTGACAAGGGCGTTAGAATTGTCACGGTCCTGTCATGGTCCTTTACCGCGACAAGTTTTGTCACGGTCAAGGACCGTGACAAACCCGTGACATTCTTTAAAAAATTATCACGTTCAATGACCGTGACAAATCTGGGAAGAATTGAAAAAAAATCTGCTGGGCAGTATGACCACTGCCAGCAGTATATTTGTACCTGTTATAGCAACATTGTACCTATTCAAACATCATATATCCAAATAAAATAAAGATAATGCAAATATATCCAAACAATATGCATCACGATATAATACAAATAGAATTCAAATGTAACAACTTAAAACAATTTCACTAAATGTCTGGGGTAAGGTTAACTCTAAGGAGGTGAGTAGGCCACACGACCTCTAAAGGGTGAGTGGTCCTATCCCATTCAAGACCGCATTTTTCTGTAATATACTTAACAGCTCATGCACATTGTTACGATTTGAGAAATATCCCTGTAGTCCTCCAAGTACACGACGTAATTGGAAAATGTGAGTGTTATTTCAATTGATCAATTGAAATAACAGCCACACTTGTCAATCTCGTATGTACCCAGAGAACATTAGGATACGACTGTAGAACTTCCTCCAAAAGTAACAACTTTAAGCCACTAAGAATATTATACATAAATTATGTAGTCCCAAACTGTCCAAACGGGACAATATGAGAGATCTCATTACAGGGGTAATGACTTTCGAATGGGTCTAAGGGCTATTGAATGCGTACGCATAATTAAGAACTAAAAGGCTAGTATCTATGCGCACTATAAGTAATTTCAAGTATGTTTCATTTAATTATTACTATATATATATTTTTCAATATATAAAGTAATTTTCAATAAAAGTTGAAAAATCCCACCCCCATATGGATAATAATCCAGTGGTCATGCCACTTTTAAAATTAACCAACCCAACATCGATCCACTATAATTCAAAAGCAATGTCAACAACAAATGTGTATTCCGCACTCCTTCTAATTCATCTACTCAATTAATTATTTTCATTAATTAAACTAACAATTAAAGTATACAATTATTAATTTACTAATTTACAATGAAGGGCAATCTTACTTTCATAATTAATCATGTATTAATTTACTACACACACGCATACACACCACACACACACGCACGCACACACACAAACACCCCCCCATCCCTGCCCCACCCCCTTCCCCCACCACTCACACACGCACGCACACACCACTACACAGACACGCACACACACCACACACCACACACCACACACCACACACACAAAGACAACCCCCCATCCCTGCCCCCTCCCCCCACCCAGCCCTACCCCCTTCCGCTTACCCTAACCTACCCCACCCCCTCCCCACCACCACCCACCACACACATGCACACAAACACACACACATGCACACACACCACTACACACATGTACACACACCACACACACACACAAATAGCCCCACCCCCATCCCTGCCCTCTCCCCCCCACCCAGTCCCACCCCCTCCCCACCCCCCACCACACATACACACACACACACATATATACACACATATACACACACACATATATATAAGTGGAAGAGAGAGAGATAAACTAACCTGAAAGTAGAGAGAGAGAGAGAGAGAGAGAGAGAGAGAGAGAGAGAGAGAGAGAGAAATGGACGGAAGGGTCGGCGGGGGAAAAAGGATGGGAAAAGGGTTTTTTTACTGGGAAAGTTGTCACGGACGTGTCACGGTCTTGTCACGAGCAATGACCGTGACAAGCAAATGTGACGGACTTGTCACGGGCAATGACCGTGACAAAAAATGAGTGTTTTTTTTGTCACGGTCATTGACCGTGACAAGGCTAGCGGCTGGAAGGGTACCAATTTACCCATTTTGGTGTAGTGAGTTTAATCTAGTTTGCATTTAGTTAGTAGATTTAATCCCATAATCACATAATCATCTTTTCTTACCTTTTAAAAGTCAACTTTAGGATTAATTAACATACCTTCGGTCGTCAAAACGAGATCGTCCTTTTTTCCTGTGGATTCGATACCCAGACTCGCCGCTATACTCCATAAGAGTGTAGTTAAAGTTTAGTTTTTTGTATTGCGGTTGGAAGACGATAACAGCGATTAGCGTATTTACACGGACGCTCGGTTTCCACCTCGATCAAAATGGTGTCGTTGCCGGGGAAATAGGTAGACTTTAGGTTAGGTTGGTTAATCCCGAATTTGACTTTGAAAAAAATATATCCAAAAATACGGGTGTCACGTTTTTGAATTGCCCAATTTGAGATGTCTTACTTTAACTCTTTTGATGGCTTTAATTTTTATGATAATAGTGAAGAGGAGACGCTCAAGACTTATGAACATTAGATCAATATCACTAAAGTTGAGTCTCATAAATACAAGCCCAATGCTAAGGCCATCCAAATTTATCAAAATGAATTGCTTGAAGACGAAAGGCGTGAAAACAAGTATCGAGAAAAAAATCATTTTTGGGAGCAAGAGTTAGATGCATTATTTGAACCCAGTGAGGATTTTTCTTCCGATATTTTTAAAGATGAAGAATGTTTTCAACCAAATGAGGAATCCAAGGTGCTAGAACAAAGGAATCCTACTTTGGAAGAACTCTTGTTTATTAGCCAAAAGAAATTTGATGACCTTGCTGCTACAGAGTTGAAAATTAGAGCAACTTGCAAGGAGTTTAAAGATGATTTGGATAGCTTAGAGAAGGTCGAGACTTGCGTTTCACCTACAAATTTTGAGGACGAAATCATTGAGAGTGATCCAAGTACTTTTGAATCTCAACCTCTTATAAATATTTCAAAACCTATTGAGGTTGAAGATCATTTGTCTCCTTGTGTCCCCACCATTATCGAACCATTAAATCCATCAAAAGAACTGGATGAATGTCTTGAGGACGTTGACCCAATTCTTGTTTGGGATTGTTATTTTGATATGCTTCATCTTATGGGACATACACTTAGACGTGTAACTCCATCAGATCCAATTGAAAATTTGGGGGGAGATGAATTGAATTTTGATTCCCATGAGTTGGTTGTTACTTTTGAAATAGTTAAAACTTTTACCGACGAGGAATCTTTGATTGAATTGGTTTCCAAGATAAATTCTTCCTTTTTGTGTGCTCCTCTTCCCATACTACTTGAAAAATATTTGGCAGGGGATTATATTTTTCTTGTATTCCAATTGTATTTTTCACCCATCATCCCTTTAAAAAATTGTAATTGGTGATGGTCCATTTTTGTCGCCTTACACATGCCTTTCGTTGTTCAAACGGAATTCTTTCTTTTCGGAAGGCATGGATGAAAAAGAGGGTACACCGATTATCCCTCAAAGTCAAATTTTATTTTGGGTGGACCCACAAATTTTTCGACTTCTAGTGTATAACTTATTAGAATTTCAAATCGTAGGTTGTACAATAGTTAGCTTATTTCATTAATTTTCTTTAGTTTAGAGTTTTTGTTATTCTTTTTGCTATGCTTGGTTCTAACATGTTTTGTAGGTTCAATGAACTCGTACTTTTAGGGGATCGCTCCATTTTGGGTTAGAGGACAATGCAACATTTAAGTTAGGGGGTGTAGGATATTCTTCCCGTTTATTGTTTAGATTCATTTATTTGATCACATGTTCGTTCCAAGTATGTTTTTTTTAGAAAATTTCAAAAAAATTCCAAAAAAAATATAAAATTGAAAAAATTTGAAAAATCCAAAAATATTTTTCTTCAAAATAAATAAAATTGGAATTTAAAATCTTCGAAAATATCACTACAAATTTGTTTAAAAGTCTCAAATTTGTAAAAATCCATTTGCACAAAGACAAAATTGACCAAAGATGGAAATTGAGCGAAAATTGACGACTTAACGAATAAGTGTGGAGATTAACAAACCCGGTGAGATTTCGAGCCAATCATTTTTGTGAGTTTATAAATCAATCTGAGTTTATTGTTAACTCAAAATTCTTTTCAGCATTTTAAAAAGTCGTTGATGATCTTTATTCCTTTGTTTTGATCGGTTATGGGAAATATGTGAGATGTTGTCTCGAAAGCGCTAAATATATCTCTAAACTTAAATTCATCTCGAGACGCATTTGGTAATACAATTAGTAATTCGAATAAATGAAGTTAGGCCATCGTTTGTTCACCCAAAAAGTTTATCCATAAAAAGTCGTAAAAAAATAATCCCTCTGCTAACCATTTTGAGCCAAATAAGTTTTTCCCTTTCGCTTGATAACCCGAAAAACCTCAAATTGGCCCGGAATTGTGAAAAATGAAAATTCAGAAAGTAAGTCGAAAAAGTGCATAAGAAGGGGCAAGAAAAAAATAGAAGAATGCTCAACAAAAATAGCAAGAAAAAGAAAAAAATAAAGAAAAATGAGCAAAAGCCCAAAAAAAAAGCACTAATGAATATCATAAAGAAAGTTTTCCAATTCCGAAGTTCCCAACCATTATCATTTTACCCAATACACCTTACAACCCCATAAAGTCCTAACCGAATTCGAATTGCAAAATGAATTACCACGTGGAAAGATAAAATATCAAAAGATAATATGAGAGATTGACTGGTGTGTATAAGAGGCAATTTTTCCCATTTTCCAATAACCGTATTCCGATAATGAGATCTAATCACTAAATATTTTCGCCTTTTCAATTTTGTATGTGTGAATTTGCGTCCATTATATTTACTCCTTATATCACGCATATCGAGAGAAATAGCTACAATCCGAGTGATTCGTTTGTGAGTGAATCCGTGAGAAATTGAATCAAAATGAATTTTCGAAAAAGTAACGTAATGATCAATCGGTGGAAATTGGAGGTTTAATTTTTGGCTTCGCACACACACACAATGATTTGAGACTCTTGAATATGAATTTAAGGTGACCATTTTGGGGGAGTTTAAATTGTACAATTTTTAAGTATTTTGATTTTTCCTTGAGTCAATAACAAATTTTGTGGGTATATTCAATGCAAACCCTCACGAGACACCACTCGTCATACTAGGGTAACCTAGGAGTTTAAAGGCTTGTTTCTTACCCTAAATGCAATCGCTTGCCTGCAAAAAAGGTATTCTATTCCAATAATATTTTTGAAGGGTCCTTAACTCATACTCTTTTTTTTTACATTACTCGGGATGCGCAAAGATCTAAGTTAGGGAGGGTTTGATTAGGCATAAATTCTTCACACTTATCTCGTTAATTTCGGTATTTTTATGATTCCGTGTATTGTTAATAGCTTGGATTTGTCTCATATTTATGCTACTAACTCTTTTTGGAAATTATTTCGTATTTTGTGTATCTCTTATGTGTTTTACAAGTATTTCATGCAAGTTAAAGCGACAGAGAATGTAAAACAGTGAAAGAAAGCAAGAAATGGGGAGTTCAAGGGCATTTTTGTAATTTTACAGCCATATTCCGGAGGTGGGGCCAACTGAAAAGTTGAAGATCTTTCAATTACATGAACACAAGAAAAAAACGGCACCTCAATCGAAGCTACGGTGAAGAAGTTAGGGTCATTTGAAGATGAGAGAAGCCAAGAAAAAAAGTTATGTCGGAATTTCAAGGGCGATCTGGACCTATTAAAATAAAAGTATTCGGTGCGCCTATCTAGTCACGCTCAGAGTCCATTACAAAACTAGTCACGCTTTCTATGTGTGACAAATTTCCAGATACGGGATTTTTATTTTGTGCTTATCTTTTAGCCAAAAGAGTTTTGTGTTTTGGGGACTCTTCTAAACGTCCTCTAGCCTATATATCTAGTCATTAGGACTCTTTTTATTCAGATTTCATTCTTGTAAAAGCTCCTAATCAAGTAGGAACATCTGGGTGAAGAATTTACAAATTCTGCACCTTTAATTCAAGGGCTTTTCGAGTTTTTCTTCAATCATTGATTTCTTCTTGCTTGGTCTTGTTCTTCAATCTTGGTGACCTTTATTTCCAACACTTTTATTATTATTTCTCATTTTAATCTCTCTTTCCATGCAATTATGAATTCATGCAACGTAGATAACGTACTTTTCACTAATTCCACCATGTTAGGCTAGATTTTTAAGGGTTGTGATGCATAAATCTAACCTCATATGGTTTGATAAAATTAGTTCTCTAAATTTAATAATTGATTAGATCGTGTTGTATGGTGATCACAATAGTCGTAGGACTTTTGATCCCGTTTGCCCTAGGTAAGCGGGATGCTTAAGACTGCGACACGCGTGGTAGCTAATGCGACACCGCTTTACTTGTCCTTTGATTACATACTGTGCGGGCTACGACCCCTCATATATGTAATACTTGGGAGTACTAAAGATCGGGTTTGATCAATTAATTAATTTATGACTAGTTTTGTACTTGGCAACACACTAGGGTTTGGGGGATTGAATTCCTAACCTATTTTTCCTTAGTCATATTAATTCATTCAAAGTTGGTTAATTTTGGTCACATAGTTAAGTTAGTAGTTTAATCTAGTTTGCATTTTGTTAGTAGATTTAATCCCATAATCCCATAATCATCTTTTCTTACCTTTTTAAAGTCAACTTTAGGATGAATTAACCTACATTCTATCGTCAAAACGAGATCGTCCTTTTTCCCTATGGATTCGATACCCAGACTCACCGCTATACTCCATAAGAGTGTAGTTAAAGTTTAGGTTTTTGTATTGAGGTTGGAAGCCGATAACGACGACTAGCGTATTTACACGGATGCTCGGTTTCCACCTCGATCAAAATGGCGCTGCTGTCCGGGAAATAGGTAAACTTTAGGTTAGGTTGGTTAATCACGAATTTGACCTTAAAAAAATATATATCCAAAGAAAAAACCCAAAAATACGGGTGTCAGATTTTTGAATTTCCCAATTTGAAATGTCTTACTTTAACTCTTTTGATGGCTTTAATTTTTATGATAATAGTGAAGAGGAGGCGCTCAAGACTTATGAACATTAGATCAATATCACTAAAGTTGAGTCTCATAAATACAAGCCCAATGCTAAGGCCATCCAAATTTATCAAAATGAATTGCTTGAAGACGAAAGGCGTGAAAACAAGTATCGAGAAAAAAATCATTTTTGGGAGCAAGAGTTAGATGCATTATTTGAACCCAGTGAGGATTTTTCTTCCGATATTTTTAAAGATGAAGAATGTTTTCAACCAAATGAGGAATCCAAGGTGCTAGAACAAAGGAAGCCTACTTTGGAAGAACTCTTGTTTATTAGCCAAAAGAAATTTGATGACCTTGCTGCTACAGAGTTGAAAATTAGAGCAACTTGCAAGGAGTTAAATGATTATTTGGACAGCTTAGAGAAGGTCGAGACTTGCGTTTCACCTACAAATTTTGAGGACGAAATCATTGAGAGTGATCCAAGTACTTTTGAATCTCAACCTCTTATAAATATTTCAAAACCTATTGAGGATGAAGATCATTTGTCTCCTTGTGTCCCCACTATTATCGAACCATTAAATCCATCACAAGAACTGGATGAATGTCTTAAGGACGTTGACCCAATTCTTGTATGGGAATGTTATTTTGAGATGCTTCATCTTATGGGACATACACTTAGACGTGTAACTCCATCAGATCCAATTGAAAATTTGGGGGGAGATGAATTGAATTTTGATTCCCATGAGTTGGTTGTAACTTTTGAAATAGTTAAAAGTTTTACCGACGAGGAATCTTTGATTGAATTCGTTTCTAAGATAAATTCTTCCTTTTTGTGTGCTCCTCTTCCCATACTACTTGAAAAATATTTGGCAGGGGATTCTATTTTTCTTGGATTCCAATTGTATTTTTCACCCATCATCCCTTTAAAAATTGTAATTGGTGATGGTCCATTTTTTTCGCCTTACACATGCCTTCCGTTGTTCAAACGAAATTCTTACTTTTCGGAAGGCATGGATGAAAAAGAGGGTACACCGATTATCCCTCAAAGTCAAATTTTATTTTGGGTGGACCCTCAAATTTTTCGGCTTCTAGTGTATAACTTATTAGAATTTCGAATCGTAGGTTGTACAATACTTACAAAAAAAAAATTCTTTAGTTTAGAGTTTTTGTTATTCTTTTTGCTATGCTTGGTTCTAACATGTTTTGTATATTCAATGGACTCGTACTTTTCGGGAATCGCTCCATTTTGGGTAATATCTTTCTTTTCCTCTCTTTATGTTGTGTTCTTGATTCGCATAGAGGACAATGCAACATTTAGGTTAGGGTGTGTGGGATATTCTTCCCGTTTATTGTTTAGATTCATTGATTTGATCAGATTTCGCTCCAAGCATGTTTTTTTTAGAAAATTTGAAAAAAAAATCCAAAAATAAAATAAAATTGAAAATTTTTGAAAAAGTCAAAAACACTTTTCTTCAAAATAAATAAAAATTGAAATTTAAAATCTTCGAAAAGATCACTAAAAATTTGTTTAAAAGTCACAAATTTGTAAAAATCCATTTGCACAAAGACGAAATTGACCAAAGATGGAAATTAAGCATAAATTGACGACTTAACGAATAAGTGTGGAGATTAACAAACCCGGTGAGATTTCGAGCCTATCATGAGTTTATAAATCAATCCGAGTTAATAGTAACTCAAAGTTCTTTTCAGCGTTTTAATAAGTCGATGATGATCTTCATTCCTTTGTTTTGATCGGTTATGGTAAATTTGTGAGATGTTGTCTCGAAAAGCGCGCTAAATATATCTCTAAGCTTAAATTCATCTCGAGACGCATATGGTAATATGATTAGTAATTCGAATAAATGAAGTTAGGCCATCGTTTGTTTACCCAAAAAGATTAGCCATAAAAAGTCGTAAACAATTTAACCTTTTGCTAACCATTTTGAGCCAAATAAGTTTTTCACTTTCTCTTGACAACCCGAAAAACCTCAATTGGCCCGGAATTGTGAAAAATGAAAATTCAGAAAGTAAGTTCGAAAAGTGCATAAGAAGGGGAAAGAAAAAAATAAAAGAATGCTCAACAAAAATAGCAAGAAAAAGAAAAAAAATAGAGAAAAGAAGAGGAAATTGAGCAAAAGCCCAAAAAAAAGTACTAACGGATATCATAAAGAAAGTTTTCCAATTCCGAAGTTCCCAACCATTCCCATTTTACCCAATACACCTTACCACCCGATAAAGTCCTAACCGAGTTTGAATTGCGAAATGAATTACCGAGTGGAAAGAGAAAATATCAAAAGATAATATGAGAGATTGAATGGTGTGTATAAGAGGCGATTTTTCCTGTTTTCCAATAACTGTATTCCGATGATGAGATCTAATCACCATATATTTTTGTCTTTTCAATTTTGTATGTGTGAATTTGCGTCCATTATATTTATTCTTTATATCACGCATATCGATAGAAATAGCCACAATCCAAGTGATTCGTTTGTGAGTGAATCCGTGAGAAATTGAATCAAAATGAATTTTTGAAAAAGTAACGTAATGATCAATCGGTGAAAATTGGAGGTTTAATTTTTGGCTTCGCACACACACACTATGATTTGAGACTCTTGAATATGAATTTATGGTGACAATTTTTGGAGAGTTTAAATTGTACAATTTTTAAGTATTTTGATTTTTCTTTGAGTTAATAACGAATTTTGTGAGTATATTCACTACAATCCCTCACGAGACACCACTAGTCCTACTAGCGTAAGCTAGGGGTTTAAAGCCTTATTGCATACGCTAAATGAAATCTCTTTCCCGCAAAAAAGGTATTCTATCCCAATAAATTTTTTGAAGGGTCCTTAACTCATACTCTTTTTCTTTTACATTGCTCGGGACGCGCACAGTTCTATTTTATGGGGGTTTTATTAGGCATGAATTCTTCACATTTATCCCCTTAATTTCGGTATTTTTATGATCCCGTGCATTGTAAATAGCTTGGATTTGTCTCATATTTATGCTACTAACCCTTTTTGGACAGTATTTTGTATTTTGTGTATCTCTTATGTGTTTTACAAGTATTTAATGCAAATTAGCACGAAAAAGAATGCAAAACAGTGAAAGAAAGCAAGAAATGGGGAGTCCAAGGGTATTTTTATAATTTTACAGCCATATTCCGAAGGTGGGGCCAACTGGAAAGTTGAAGAGCTTTCAATTACAAGAACACAAGAAGCAAACGGGACCTCAATTGGAGGTACGGTGAAGAAGTTATGGTCATTTGAAGATGAGAGAAGTCAAGAAAAAAAGTTCTGGCGGAATTTCAAGGGTGATCCGAACCTATTAAAATAAAAGGATCTGGACCGCATATATAGTCACGCTCAGAGTCCATTACAAAATTAGTCACACTTTCTAAGTGTGACAAATTGCCATATACGGGATTTTTATTTTGTGCTTATCTTTTTTCCAAAAGAGTTTTATGTTTTGGGGACTCTTCTAAACGTCCTCTAGCCTATATATCTAGTTTTTAGGACTCCTTTTATTCAGATTTCATTCGTGTAAAATATCCTAATAAAGTAGGAACATCTAGGAGAAGAATTTACATATTTTTCACCTTTAATTCAAGGGCTTTTCGAGTTTTTCTTCAATCTTTGATTTCTTCTTGCATGGTCTTGTTCTTCAATCTTGGTAACCTTTATTTCCAGCACTTTTATTATTATTTCTCATGTTTAATCTCTCTTTCCACACAATTATGAATTCATGCAACGTAGATAACGTAGTTTTCAATAATTCCACCATGTTAGGCTAGATTTTTAAGGGTTGGGATGCATGAACCCATCCCGATATGGTTTGCATGGGTATAAAATTAGTTCTTTAAATTTAATAATTGAATAGATCATGTTGTATGGTGATCACAATCTTCGTAGGACTTTTGATCCCGTTTGCCCTAGGTAACTGGGATGCTTAAGACTGCGACGTGCGTGGTAGCTAATGCGACACCGCTTTACTTGTCCTTTGATTACATACTGTGCGGGCTACGATTCCTCATATATGTAATACTTGGGAGTACTTAAGACCGAATTTGATCAATTAATTAATTTATGACTAGTTTTGTACTGGGAAACACACTAGGGTTTGGGAGATTGAATTCCTAACCTATTTTTCCTTAGTCATATTAATTCATTCTTAGTTAGTTAATTTTGGTCACATAGTTAAGTTAGTAGTTTAATCTAGTTTGCATTTAGTTAGTAGATTTAATCCCATAATCATATTTTCTTACCTTTTTAAAGTCAACTTTAGGATTAATTAACCTACCTTCTGTCATCAAAACGAGATCGTCCTTTTTCCGTGTGGATTCGATACCCATACTCGCCACTATACTCCATAAGAGTGTAGTGAAAGTTTAGGTTTTTGTATTGCGGTTGGAAGCCGATAACAACGACTAGCATATTTACATGGACGCTCGGTTTCCACCTCGATCAGTATCTCCCAGTCCCCCATTGTTTCCAAATGGTAATCTCCTTGGAGGTCATCTCTGATAATCATGAACGACCCTTCCCAATTCGGACCCAAATTTTCTGTCTAACGGATTCCTTACATTTTAGAGCACCTTCTGGGGATGTAATCTCTAACTTAGAACCTTCTGGGATTGATCCATTTGTTTTACTACTTGGACAACTTCTGCTGGTAAGAAGACAGTTTAATTAAGGCGTGTTCCCGTTGCTCCTTAACTAGGTCAATTTCTGGCATTATCATTTTTTTATTGGCATCTTGATCGGTAATAGTCATATTCATGGTCAGCATATTGACTTTTAACAAAATTACGACTTCCATTCCATAGGCCAAGGAAAAAGTCATTTCCCTTGTTGACCTTATGGGAGTTTCTCCATAGGAAAAGAGGACGTGGGGTAGCTCATCCACCCAAGAACCTTTACCTTTCTCAAATCTCTTTTTCATTCCATCAAGCATTGTTTTCTTACAGGTTGTAGCCTACCCAATACTCTATTGGTAAGCCACTGAACTGTTATGGTACTTGATTAAAAAATTTTTACAAAAGTCTTGAAATGACACACTTTCAAACTATGTTCCATTATCTATGATGATCGCCTTTGGTACCTTAAAACGTGAAATAAACCTCCTCCAAATAAACTTGATCATGTCAATATCTTTGATATATGCCAAAGGTCCGGGTTTAATCCACTTTGTGAAGTATTTTGTGTTGACCAATAGGAATTTGTGATTCCCTGGAGATATGGATAGAGGAACAATAATGTCTAGTCCCCATTGGGTGAAAGTCCATGTATAAGTTACCGATGTTAAGTCGCTCGCTAGTTGGTGTATCATAGGGGATAATTCATGTCATTTCTTTCACATCTTGACATAAGAGACTAAGTTTTTTTTGCATGTAGGGCCACCGATAGCCTTCCTTAATTGCCTTGAATGATAGGGACCTTTCTCTTGTGTGGATTCCACATATCCCTTCGTACAACACATATACGACTTTGTCAATGTCAATTCGGTGCACACATTGGATATATGGCCCCATAAAAGATGACTTGTGGAGTTTGGCTTCTGGATATAATAAAAATCAAGCAACCTTCTCCCTAATCTGATGGGATTGTTTTTTATCGATCGATAAAGTGTCATTTTGTAAGTAAGTCAATATCAGATTCATCTGACTGGGAGCCATTTAGATGGCAAGAAATTATTGAGTGCCCTATTGTCTTGTGATGCTTGGTCGAGCGAGGTATTCTACCTCAACTATTATTTTGAGGTCGGAGTCAACTGTTGATCCTAAGGTAGCCAGAGAATCAGTATGGTTATTGTTAACTCAGGCGAACTATTGAATGTGAACTTTCTCAAACTAAGTGACCAGATCTTAAATGATGCGTAAGTACACTGACATCCTTTCATCCCTGCCATTGTAGTCACCTGATACCTTGTTTTATACCATCCTTAAGTCACAATAGACGTCAAGGTGACTTTCTCCAAGAGAGAAGGCTTTCCTTATTCGGTGATGAGATCCTCATACATGGCTTAATTATTGGATGCTTCAAACCCCATCCTGATCCCTTGCTCAATCATAGATTATACTATAGTTATAAGAACAATTCACAATGCTTGCCTTTTAGAGTTAGAGGCCCTCTCAACGTAAAGGGTCCTTTCATTAAGTTGGTAAAACTCTACATTGGTGGGTGATCGAGGCAAAAACCGAGCGTCCGTCTAAATATGATAATCGTTGTTATTGGGTTCCGACCACAATACAAAAAAAAAACCTAAACTTTAACTTCACTCTTATGGAGTATAGCGACTAGTTTGGGTATCGAATCCACGGGGAATGTTTGATAGATTTTAATTGATTTATTACTTCTAAAATAAAAGTGTAAAAGATGATAATGGGGTGAGAAAGGAAAAAGGAAAAAATAAAGAAGTTGACTATGCTAATTAGAACTAAAAAAAAATAAGAAAACGGGATTAGGATCACATCCCCGCACCGTCGGTAAAGTCGTTGGCTATATAAGTTTCAAAAATTATATTAATAATTTCGATGAAAACATTAAATCTTCAGAGTACAAAACATCAGTATTTTACTCCGAATAATATCAAGTCAATAAATAATTTAACATGAATGACAAGATTGCTGACACGCTTATTATACCCTCAAACACTCCAGTTAACTAGGTCAAATGAAGTAAAGAGACCTTTAATACTTGTCTCGAAAAAATATTAGGACTATGAATTACCTCTAAAATTTCATCCACTTTTATATCCAACTCATTAACCTAGGTTGGGTTCATGTATCCCGACCCTCTAACTATCTAGTCGGACATGATATTATAAGTATCTATGTAAGAATCCATTAATATGCATGAAAACATAATGAGATAATAATAAAAGTGCTGGAATTTAATGTTACCAAGATAGAAGAACATAAGCATGTAAGAAAAAAATCAAAGACTAAAGAAGAACTGGAAAAAGTTTTGAATTAAAGGTGCAAAACTTGTAAATTATTCGCCTAGATGTTCCTCTTTGATTAGGAGCTTTTACATGAATGAAATCTATTTTAAAAGAATCCTAATAACTAAATATATAGGTTAGAAGTCGTTTAGAAAAGTCCCCAAAACATAAAATTCTTTTAGCTAAAGATAAGGACAAAATAAAAATCCCGATTCTGGAAATTTGTAACGAATTTAAAGCGTGACTAAAGGGCAAACCAGTTCTCCTTGAACAAAACCGGTTCTACTTTCTGCCTTGGTTTCCTCTTTTTTTCCTTGGATTTCTTTCTCAACTTCAAACGGGCATAACTTCTTTACCGTAACTCAGATTGAGGTGTTGATTTTTAATGTGTTCTTATGATTTCTAGCTCTTCAACTTTTCAGTTTGCCCCACCTCCAGACTAAGGCTTAAAAATTACAAAACTGCTCTTCAACTCCCTATTTCTTGATTTCTTTCATTGTTTTGAGTTCTCTTCCACACTAACTTGCATGAAATACCTGTAAAACACATGAGAGATACGCAAAACACGAAATAATCACCAAAAAAGGTTAATAGCATAAATATGACATAAAACCAAGTTAATTACAATGCACGAGATCATAAAAGGACCGAAATTAAGGGGATAAATGTGAAGAATTTATGCCTGATCAAATTTCCCTAACTTAGTTAGTTGAGCGTTCCGAGTAATGTAAAAAAATAAGAGAATGAGTCAAGGACCCTTCAAAAACTTTATTGAGATAGAATACCTTTTTCGCGGGCAAGAGATTGCATTTAGCGTATACAAAAAGCCTTTAAATCCCTAGGTTACCCTAGTAGGACGAGTGGTGTCTTGTAAGGGTTTGCATTGAATACACCCACAAAATTCATTTTTTGACTCAAAGAAAAATCAAAATACTTAATTATTGTACAATTTCAACTCCCCAAAAATAATCACCATAAATTCACATTCAATAGTCTTAATTCGTAGTGTGTGCATGTGCGAAGCCGAAAATTAAACCACTAACTTCCACCGATTGATCATTATGTTACTTTCCCAAAATTCGTTTTGATTCAATTCTGACGGATGCTCTCATAAACAAATCAGGCGGAATGTGGCTATTTCTCTCGGTGTGCATGATTTATAAGAGTAAATATAATGGAACACTAATTCACGCACACAAATTTGAAAGATGACATTTAATGGTGAAAAGATCTCATTATCGAAATACGGCTATTGAAAAACGGGAAACATCGCCTCTTATCCACACCAATTAATCACTCTTATTATCTTTTCGTGTCTTAGCTCTCCCCGCGACAATTAATTTTGAAATTTGTACACGGTTAGGACTTTTCGGGTTTAAGGTGTATTGGGTAATATGGGAATGGTAGGATATTTTAGAATTGGAAAATTTCCTTATGATGTCCGTTGAAACTTTTTCGGGCTTTTGCTCATTTTCTCTTCTTTTTTTATTTTTTTTATTTTTTCTTTTCTTGCTAATTTTGTTGAGCATTTTTTTTCTTCTTGCCCCTTTTTATGCACCATTTGGACATTATGGATGAATTTGTATTTTCACAACTCCGGGAAAATTGGATTTTTCAGGTTTACAAACGAAAGGAAAAAATTTGTTCGACTCAAAGTTGGGTTGCAAATGGATAATTTTTCATTACTTTTTATGGCTAATATTTTTGGGTTAAACAAACGAGGGCCTACTTCATTGTCCGAATTATTAATTTTTTTTCCATATGCGTCTCGAGAATGATTTAGTTTAGAGATATTTTTAACACGTATTTAAAGACAATATCTCGCTCGTTTATCGTAACCGATCAAAACAAAGGAATATAGATCCTCAACGAATTATTTTAAATGTTAAAACTATCTTTGAGTTAACTATTAACTCAGATTGATTTAATTACTCACAAAAATGATAGGCTCGAAATCTCACCGGGTTAATTAATCTCCACACTTATTCGTAAAGTCGTCAATTTTCGCTCAATTTTCATCTTTGGTCAATTTCGGCTTTGTGTATTTGAGACTTTAAACAAAATTTTAGTGACATTTTTGAAAAATTTAAATTCCAATTTTTATTTATTTTGAAGAAAAATATTTTTGGCCTTTTTTCATTTTTTTTGGGAATTATTTTTAGAAATTTTCTAAGAAAGCATACTTGGAACGAACATGTGATCAAGTCAATTAAACTAAATAATAAATGAGAAGAATATCCCCACACCCCTAACTTAAATATTGCATTGTCGTCAATGCAAATCAAGAACACAACATAAAGAGAGGAAAAGAAAGATATTACCCAAATGGAGCGATCCCCGATAAGTACGAGTCCATTGAATCTACAAAACATGTTAGAACCAAGAATAACAAAAAGAATAAAAAAACTTTAACACATTACTCTAAACTATTATTAAAAAAAGGAAAGAAATAAGCTAACTATGTACAACCTACGATTTGAACTTCTAGTAAGTTATACACTAGAAGTCAAAAAATTTGAGGGTCCACCCAAAATAATATTTGACTTTGAGGGATAATCGGTGTACCCTCATTTTCATGTATGCCTCCCGAAAACTAAGAATTTCGTTTGAACAACGGAAGGCATGTGTAAGGCGGAAGAAATGAACCATCACCAATTAACGGAATATTGAGGATGATGAGGGACAAATACAATGGGGATCCAAGAAAAATAGAATCACCTCCCAAAGGTTTTTCAAGTGGAATGGGAGGCGGTACACACAAAAAGGAAGTATCCATCTTGGAAAACAATTCAAGCAAAGAGTTCTCGTCTGTAAAAGGCTTAAAAGTTTCAACTGACTCATAGGAATCTAGCGGTACTTGTAATTGTTCAATAACGGAGAATGAAAATGGTGATGAAATAAATTCAATCTCAAGAGATTCGTCATCACTTATAGATTGAAATTCAAGGGTGCAAGACTCACTTTCAATGAGTTGTTCTTTAAAAATTTGAGGTGACACACATGCCTCAACCTCCTCTTTGTTTTCCAAATAAGAACTAAGCTCCTTGAGAGTTGATTCAAGTTTCGACCTCACACGATGAAGGTTAGCCGTGCCTTGGGTGAAGAGAAGGAAGGATTCTTTCAAAGTAAGATTCCTTGGTTATAGAACCTCGAATTCCTCATTTGGTTTAAAACATTGTTCAATTTCAAAAATATTGGAAGAAAAATCATCATTGGATTCGAATAATGCATTCAGCTCTTGCTCCCAAAAACGATTTTCTTCCCGATATTTGTTTTTAAGCTTTTCATTCTCAAAAATTCGAATGGCCTCACCAATGGTATTAGTTTGAGGTGAAGATTCTTGAGAATAAAAATTTTGAGAATGATTTTCTTCCCGATATTGTTTTTCAAGATCTTCATTCTCAAGAAGTCGAATGGCCTCACCAATGGTATTAGGTCGAGGCGCGAATTCTTGACAATAAAAAGTTTGAAAACGATTTTGTTCCCGATATTTGTTTTCAAGCTTTTCATTCTCAATAATTTGAATGGCCTCACCAATGGTATTAGGTTGAGGTGCGAATTCTTGAGAATAAAAAGTTTGAAAACGACTCCCATATGAACCACCTGCAAAAAAAGGTTAAAAAAAAAAAAGAAAGATATCTTACAAAATAGTAAATCAATTATAATCTATAACAAAACACTCCCCGACAGCGGTGCCATTTTGATCGATGCAAAAACCGAGCGTCTGTGTAAATACGCTAATCGTTATTATCGGCTTCCGATCGCAATACAAAAAAAACTAAACTTTAAATACACTCTTATGGAGTATAGCGTCTAGTTTGGGTATTGAATCCACAGGGAATGTTTGATAGATTTTAATTGATTTATTACTTCTAAAATAAAAGTGTAAAAGATGATGATGGGTTGAGAAAGGAAAAAGGGGAAAATAAAAAGTTGACTACGCTAATTAGAACTAATCAAAAGATAAGAAAACGAGATTAAGATCACATCCCCGCATCGTCGGTAAAGTCGATGGACTATAAAAGGTTCAAAAATTATATTAATAATTCGAAGAAAACATGAAATCTTCAAAGTACTAAACATATGATAATTTTACTTCGCACAATATCTAGTCAATAAATAATTTAACGTGAATGACAAGATTGCCGACAAGCTTATTATATCCTCAAACACTCCCGTTAACTAGGGCAAACGAAGTTAAGAGACCTATAATACTCGTCTCGACAAAATATCAGGCCTACGAATTATCTTTACAATTTCATCTACTTTTATATCCAACTCATTAACCTAGGTTGGGTTCATGTATCCCAACCCTCTAACTATCTAGCTGGACATGATATTATAAAGTCTATGTAAGAATCCATTAATATGCATGAAAACATAATGAAATAATAATAAAAGTGCTGGAATTTAATGTTACTAAGATAGAAGAACATAAGCATGCAAGAAAAAAATCAAAGATTGAAAAAGAATCGGAAAAGCTATTGAATTAAAGGTGCAAAACTTGTAAATTATTCTCCTAGATGTTCCTCCTTGATTAGGAGCTTTTACATGAATGAAATCCATTTTGAAAGAACCCTAATAACTAAATATATAGGTTAGAAGTCGTTTAGAAGAGTTCTCAAAACATAAAACTCTTTCGGCTAAAAGATACGGCCAAAATAAAAATCCCACTTCCCGAAATTTGAAATTGTTTTAAAGCGTGACTAAAGGGCGAACCGGTTCTACTTTCTGCCTTGGTTTCCTCTTTTCTTTCCTTGGATTTCTTTCTCAACTTCAAATGGTCATAACTTTTTCACCGTAACTCGGATTGAGGTTCCATTTTTTCCAATGTTCTTTTGATTTTGAGTTCTTTAACTTTTTAGTTGGCCCCAGCTCCGGACTAAGGATTGAAAATTATAAAAATTCCCTGCAACTCCCTGTTTCTTGATTTCTTTCATTGTTTTGAGTTCTCTTTCGCACTAACTTGCATGAAATACTTGTAAAACACATGAGAGATACACCAAACATGAAATACTCACCAAAACGTGTTAGTAGCATAAATATGAGACAAAACGAAGTTAATTACAATGCGCGGGATCATAAAAAGAGGGAAATTAAGGAGATAAATGTTAAGAATTTATGCCTAATTAGTGGGCTGGTCGGCGGTCTATTCGTTGTTTGGTTCTTAGGCTCCCGTTAATTGAGAGATGAAGTTTACCAGTATTGCCCTTTGATTGCAGTTATTGGCTAATAATGTGTGTTAAATCACCTTAACTCCACCGACCACTTGGACATCCATCCAAATAGGTTGACTTTACTCAGGACTACTTTGAGAGGGAAAGAGGTAATGATTATGATCTAATGAGCCTCAAAATAGTGCTTCAGCTTTATCGAAGCAATAATGAGGGAATAAGCTAACTTCTCTAGCGAAAGATAACATTTATCGACATCAAAAATGGTCTTTCTCACATATATAATGGGGTATGTCATCCTTCCTTTTCACATAATAGGGATGAGCTAATTGCATGGTCTAACACCACGAGATACAGATAGATTAGATCTCCTGAATTTGGAACTGGAAGCAGTGGTGTTCGTATTAGGTATGAATTGATTTCCTTGAGTACTTTTGAGCATTCCTAATTTTAGGTTGATCTATTTTCCTTCTTTAACAGTTGAAAAAAAGGGGAACATTTCTCAGTCGACTTGGATATGAAGTGGTTGAGTGCTGCCAGTATTTTGATCAGCTTTTATGCATCATGAATGGTCTTAGGAGGATGAATGATATTGATCGCCTCAATTTGGTCGGGGTTAGACTCAACTCCCCTTTGGATGAGAAAATAAACCAAAAAATTTGCAGACTAAACAACGAACGAGAACTTTGTTGCATTAAGTATCATCCTGTAGAATCTGAGGACTTCGAACATCTTCGCCAAGTCTTGTAGGTGGTTGGCTTTGTACTTGGTGTTTATGATCTTGACGTTTATGTAAACTTCCATGGTGTTTCCCATTTGATGTTTGAAAACATTTGTGACCAACCTTTGGAATGTGGCCCCTGTGTTCTTGAATCCAAATGGCATGAATATAAAATAGCACGTGTTAAGATTTGTAATGAAAAAAGCCTTGTCTTGGTCGGGCTCGAATAGAGGAATTTGGTGGTACCCACGATACATGTCCAAAACACTCATCCTTTCATGGTTAGTTGTAACTTATATTAACTGATCGATCTTGGGGAGAGTAAAGTTATCTTTAGGACAAACTTTGTTGAGGTCAGTGAAGTCCATGCATAATCTCCACTTCCCATTACTCTTTTTGACAAGCACTGGATTGGATAACCACTTGGGGAACTGGACTTCTTTAATGGAACTTACCTCCAAAAGCTTCCTCACTTCTTCTTCAATGACTATAGCCTTCTCTGGAACTCTTCATTGTCCTTTTTGGGTGATTGGTGGAAATTTTGGGCCCAAGTGAAGTTGATGACACCTGACTTTGGGATCAATTCTGGGCATATCGTAAGGCTTCTAAGAGAAAAAATCTTGATTCTTCTTGAGTAAGGAGGTTTATTCTTCTCTTTTTTGGATGGGAAGTGAGATGTCGATCAAGAGCTTACTCGCAGGGTGTAGGTTATTAAACACCACCCACGACACCAAAATTGAGTTTTTGTCACTCTATACCTGACTAAAGTTGTCACGATAAAAACCCATGATTAAAAAACACGTATTTGTTGTCACGATCAATGATCGTGACACAATCATGACAAGGTATAACATTCATTTAAATGAGTTGTGGATGAGTTACGAATATCTCAATTTTGCTCGAGAACAGTGTAACATTCATTTGGCAATATCAACAAATGGTTTCAATCCTTTTGGAAATCTAAGCAACAATCGGATTATATGGCCAGTAATTCTAAAACCACTCAACCTTCCTCCTTCACAGTGTATGAGACCTGAATTTTCGATGCTGTCTTTATTGATACCTGGGACAAAGGCACAAAGTGAGCATATCGATGTCTACTTGACTCCTTTGGTAGAATTATTAAATGAGTTGTGGGAAGACGGTGTGAAAGCATTTTGACTCTTTTAAAAAAGAAGAGTTTACGCTGAAAACTATGTTGATGTGGGCAATTCATAATTTTCCAGCTTATGGAACATTATCCGGCTGTGTAGTACATAATTATTTGGGGCGTCCTATTTGTGGAGAGGAGACTGAATCTCTGCATCTCACTACTAGAGTAAAAAATATATACCATTGCCATACGAGGTTTTTACCACCCGCTCATAGTTGTAGATTCTAGAAAGGTTCCATTTTTTACCAGGAGGGGTTGAATATAGGCTACCTCCAAGAAAACTTTCAGGTTTAGAAATTGAAATTAAATCTTCTAATTGTGGCCCTAATATGATAGGTTAGAATCCAAAATTAAAGAATGTCAATCATAAGAAGACTCCAACTGGGAATGAAACTAAGATAAGAAAGACATGGTCTAGGAGGTCAATTTTATTTGACTTGCCCTATTAGAAGAGTAACCCGATGTGCCATGTATTAGATGTGATACATGGGGATAATAACATCACTTAACATATTATGGGCACATTTCTTGGGGGGGGGGGGAGGGGGGGTCATTCAAAGGATGGAGAAAATTCACGAAAAACCTTAAATCGTTGAAACTTAAGCCACAATTATGGTTGAAAGAAGATAGTAAGGGAAGGACAATAATTCCCCCTGCTGCATTTACTTTGAAGACTGAGGAAAGAAATGTGCTTTTAGACATAATATATAATATGAAGTTTCCATCTAATTTTCCATCCAACTTGCAAAGGATTGTGAATTATGCTATCTATGATTTACATAACTGTAAGTCCCATAATTGGCATGTGATCATACAATTGGTTCCTCTGTTGTTTAAGCACCGTTTCTCCAAGCACAAGGATTTGTGAAGGGAAAGTATGAAAATTAGCATCTATTTCATGCTTATATGTGAGAAGGTAGTCAATCGAGAGCACATAGTGGCCCCAAAATTAGCTATAACGGAAGCGATTTATGTGCTGGAGAAATACTTTCCCCCATTTTTTTTTGAAATAAGTGTTCACATGCTGGTACATTTATATGACGAGGCACTTCTTTGCGGCCCATGTAGATATCAATGGATGTATCCGTTTGAGAGATTGATGAAAGTTTTCAAATATTAGGTCAAGAATACACGATACTGTAACACCCTGCTAAATTCAGATGTCGGCCGCCACCAAAATTAAGCCGGGCGTTAATAAATTAAATATCATCCTTAGCATGTGACAGATGTGAGACATACAAATTTTTATCCACAAGATAAATGTTTTAAATCAATCCTAAATATTAAGGACATCGAAATGATTTCATCAAAGTGCGATATAAAGTCCGTCACATGAAATCTCCGAATATCTTAATTATTACAATAAATCAAATCCAACTTAAATCTCTTAAAACAACTTTGGAACCGAAAGGCCCAATAAAAATCCAAATATAGTCTCACAATAAAATACGACTGAATAGGAGAAGAAATAAATGACTAAAACGATAATATAATTCCAGCTGCACTTCTGAAGGATCTCCAAAATATATATATGCAGCTACTCCAACTTAATTCCTAAAAATATTAGTCAACGCATGTGTCAGAGCCAAAGACCTGAGCATGAATATCGGCTACTCCTTTCAATTAGGGTCCTTGAACCCAGACAATAGTGCTATACATATCGATCATAACAATAGAATATTTTAATTAAAAGAAAGTCTATATTTCTTAACAAATAAATTTTCTAAGTACCCCCAAGGTTTAAATGTGTCACACCAATATTATTTTAAAATTTAACCCAAGCCCCACGATGTTAATGTTTTTGAATTAACCAGGATGAATTGTTCTCACTTTATTATTAGGTATGGCGGTCCTCCCGTCGTGGGTGATTTACACCAAAATAGATTAATATTACCACACATACCCTTGTCAAGACCGTCGTCTGACGTGTTTTTATTCTGCGGCCCTCGACATATGACAAGGTTCCACACACACACACATCCCCTTGTCAACTCCGCCGTCTGATCCATTTTTATCCTCGCGATATGACAAGGTTCCACACATGACACGACATAAACGTCCTCTGACCCGGTTAAACTGTTGGCCTTGGACACATGATGGCGCTATTCAATTTTAATACCAGTTTTAGTCTTGCGATATTAATTTTCCAAAATTTCTCATACTAGTTATTCAAAAAAAAATTCCCCACCCTTAATAGCGATGTGAAAATCCTCAAAATATTCCTTAGTCCCAATTAAAAGTTCCAAAAATACAATTTCATCCCATCATTAATAAATGATGATTATAACAATTTACTTCAACTAGATATCAATTCTAGGTTATCACATCAACGGTAAAAATAGAGAATTTTCCCCCACCCCAAATTACATAACCCGCATAGATTTATATTAACTAGTCCCATACTTAATTAGCATAAATCGCAACTAAGGCCCACTTTATTAGTCCCATACCTAACAAGTGTCTTATAACAAGGGATGAAAACCAATTTTCTAAAATACCAATGTTCTCGAAATATTTATAATATTTCATAATTTACATTATCAACAATTTATGGTAATATTTTCAACAATACTAAATTTCCAATAAATGATGTTAATCCAAATATGGGGAGATTAAGAATACGTAATTATTATAATTTTTCCGAATCATTATAAATCGTAAGTTCCATAATTATTTATTTATTTTCTAGCACAAGTAATAAAATTGTTTTTAGCAATTTACATAAACATCACAATTAAATTACTAAGGGGTCCTCTACATGCATATGTCCACAATATCACCAACTAAGTTAATACAATCCAAATAACAACAAAATTATAATTATTTGGTATAATTAATTATTTTTACAATACAGCGCCATAATTAATTTCTTCAATATATTATGTTCTTAATTTATTTTAGAACACATGAGTTTTAATGGAGGCTATAGTCAAGACATATATCACTAAAGGAAAAGAATAGGATAAACATGACTGATTTTCGGATGTTGAAATTGACGAGAGATTCGGGTTCTCCACGAAAAATTGATCGAAAAACTCTCTTGCACCACTTTGAAATAATTTTGTTTTGACCCCCAAAAATAAGCTTGAAAACAGTTTTAATAGAGTTTTGGGTTTGGGAGGTGGAAGATGAAGAGGAAAAGGGTTTGTTGGCTGTTAAGGGTTTGCAAAAGTTGTGTGTTAGAAATCATAACCCGAGCTCCCTTTATATAGTAAAGTTTGGGGGTGAAAAAAATAATTAAATTTCTTTATTTCATCAAAATGATGCACTGCCACGCACAGATTCTGGGTCCATTGATCGATCGATGAAAATGGTCGATCGATCGATCATGCCAAAAATCTAGCAGTTTCCCCTAAAAAAATGCCATAAAGCAAAATATTAAAAATTAGATTAAAAATTCGTTTTAAATCCGATTTCAATTCCGCTTGAAGTTCTATTCTTCTAAAATCATAACCAACATATTTAACCAATAAAATTTATAAAATTCAAAAATTTATTTTTTTTGAATATTCCAATTTTTATTTAATAATACTCATTTAAAAATTCGGGTTGTTACAAACGTCCCCACTAACAAGAAATTTCGTCCTCAAAATTTTACGAAAGCCCCGAACACATAAAAATACGGCTCACATATGCCTACCCGTAAAGTGCCAAAAATCGGGGGGCCATACGCCCAATCCTAGTCACACAAAATTTCACGATCGAAAATATAATGTATGTATCCTATATATATACATAACTATGAAAATAACGGCGTACCATGAGTTCTCGCGATTCATCACCCGATTAAATCTCCAAAAGTCATCTAAAACTTAAGGTCTTCAAATTTCTTCATATCACATAAATCGATACTTACAATAACCAACAATTTGCTCTAACAGTACCCAAAATAACTCTCATCTTCCAAATCACCTCTAATGATATTCGCATAGAGATTATATATTCTAACATCAATTACCACAATCACCACAAAACTCCGAGTTATCTAAATACTAACGCATCGTTCTCATCAACATGCCTATTTCCACACTTCGCCAACATGTATGCTAGGGCCACTATTTTTAGGAGGAACGAATCAACAAAGAGAATCAAAGATAGGTATCGCGAAAGCTAAACAAACTCATAACCTACGAGACCTAAGACCATGCTCAAATACCATCTGTAACACCCCGCTAAATTCTGGCGTCGACTGCCACCAAAATTAAACCGGACGTTAATAAATTAAATATCATCCTTAGCATGTGACAGATGTGAGATATATAAATTTTTATTTACAAGATAAATATTTTAAATCAATCCTAAATATTAAGGACATCCATATGATTTCATCAAAGTGCGATATAAAGTCTGTCACATGAAATCTCCGAATATCTTAATTATTATAATAAATCAAATCCAACTGAAATCTCTTAAAATAATTTTGGAACCGAAAGTCCCAATAAAAATCCAAATATAGTCTCACAATAAAATACGACTGAATAGGAGAAGAAATAAATGACTAAAACGATAATATTATTCCAGCTGCACTTCCGAAGGATCTCCAAAATATATATATGCAGCTACTCCAACTTAATTACTGAAAATATTAGTCAACGCATGTGTCAGAGCCAAAGCCCTGAGCATGAATACTGGCTACTCCTTTCAATTAGGGCTGAACCCAGAAAATAGTACTATACATATCGACCATAACAATAGAATATTTTAATTAAAAGAAAGTCTATATTTCTTAACAATTAAATTTTCTAAAGTACCCCAAGGTTTAAATGTGCCCCACCAATATTATTTTAAAATTTAACCCAAGCCCCACGATGTTAATGTTTTTAAATTAACCAGGCTGAATTGTTCTCACTTTATTATTAGGTATGGAGGTCCTCCCATCGTGGGTGATTTACATCAAAATATATTAATATTACCACACATCCCCTTGTCGAGACCGTCGACTGACCCGTTTTTATTCTACGGGCCTCGACATATGACAAGGTTCCACACATACACATCCCCTTATCAACTCCGCCATCTAATCCGTTTTTATCCTGCGATCCTCGCGATATGACAAGGTTCCACACATGACACGACATAAACGTCCTCTGAGCCGTTTAAACATTTCGGCCCTGGACACATGATATCGCCATTCAATTTTAATACCAGCTTTAGTCTTACGGTATTAATTTCTCAAAATTTCTCATACTAGTTATTCACAAAAAAAATTTCCCACCCTTAATAGCGATGTGAAAATCCTCAAAATATTCCTTAGTCCCAATTAAAAGTTTCCAAAACACAATTTCATCCCATCATTAATAAATGAAGATTTAACAATTTACTTCAACTAGATATCAATTCTAGGTTATCACATCAACGGTAAAAATAGAGAATTTTTCCCCACCCCAAATTACATAACCCGCATAGATTTATATTAACTAGTCCCATACCTAATTAGCATAGATCGCAACTAAGGCCCACTTTATTAGTCCCACACTTAACAAGTGTACTATAACAACGGGTGAAAACCAATTATCTAAAATACCAATGTTCTCGAAATATTTATAATATTTCATAATTTACATTATCAACAATTTATGATAATATTTTCAACAATACTAAATTTCCAATAAATGATTTTAATCCAAATATGGGGAGATTAAGAACACGTAATTATTATCATTTTTCCGAATCATTATAAATCGTAAGATCCATAATTTATTATTTATTTTCTAGCACGAGTAATTTAATTATCTTTAGGAATTTACATAAACATCCCAATTAAATTACTAAGGAGTCATGTACATGCATATGTCCACAATATCACCAACTAAGTAAATACAATCCAAATAACAACAAAATTATAATTATTTGGTATAATTAATTATTTTTACAAAACAGCCCCGTAATTAATTTCTTCAATATATTATGTTCTTAATTTATTTTAGAACACATGAGTTTTAATGGAGGCTATAATCAAGACATATATCACTAAAGGAAAAGAATAGAATGAACATGACTGATTTTCGGATGTTGAAATTGACGAGAAATTCGGGCTCTCCTCGGAAAATTGATCGAAAAACTCTCTTGCACCACTTTAAAATAATTCTGTTTTGACCCCCAAAAATAAGCTTGAAAACTGTTTTAATAGAGTTTTGGGTTTCGGAGGTGGAAGATGAAGAGGAAAAGGGTTTGTTGGTTGTTAAGGGTTTGCAAAAGTTGTGTGTTAGAAATCATAACCCGAGCTCCCTTTATATATTAAAGTTTGGGGGTTAAAAATATAATTAAATTTCTTTATTTCGTCAAAATGACGCACGGGACCATCGATCGATCGATGAAAATGGTCGATCGATCGATCATGCCAAAAATCTGGCAGTTTCCCCTAAAAAAATGACATAAAGAAAAATATGAAAAATTAGATTAAAAATTCGTTTTAAATCCGATTTCAATTCCACCTGAAGTTCTATTCTTCTAAAATCATAACCAACATATTTAACCAATAAAATTTATAAAATTCAAAAATATATTTTTTTCGAATATTATAGATAATACTACGGTGCTATACCACCACCGTAGTATTCAGTCTTATTCTCGACTAAATTCTTCGATTCCTTTAATTTCCCCCACAAAGAAGTGTTATCATCTATATTGACAAAATATGACATTGTCAACCTCTGAATTGGTCGTCCATCAGAATTTCCTCCTTGAGTGTTATCAACTATTATTACGAGTTGGTCTCCCACTTGGAGTCGTTTCCTCCACTTGTACCTACATCTTCCGATACAAAATTTTCTAGCGGTTAAGATTCATATTCACAAATGGACCCCTGTCATGCCCTCCCGCGATGAGTTCAGAACAACGTTCGCTTCTAATCCTGAACAATTAAGGAAGGAACATACGGTCAACACTGTGCCTAAGGTTCTTCTATAGGCATAGCATCCCACTTCTAAAATTTGTGGTTGACTCCCATCATTATAACTTCGTCCCGAAAGCCAAGAAATTTTTTTCTAAATTTTCACTTTCAGTCAGCCACACTCCGTCCTATATCTAAACCTTTGGATACTTTACCTCCTTTGGTAAACACACACAATTCCCGCATTTCTAGAATTTCCACAGACAGTTCTCTACCCGTTTTGTAACACGTTGGTTAAGTTTACTCTCGCACCTCATTCGATCATAGCAGCACTTGGAAATCATTGCTGCGCCTTAGTCGCCTTTCTAGTTTTGGCTTCTCGTGCCATAATGGAGGTGACCTAGACTACGGTCATCATCCTCGGATATATTTTACCACCTCAATTGAGCTCGGCCTCCTGAGGTCAGCTTAACGGTCCTCTTCTGACATCCGTCATCGCTCGGCACACGCACACATCCGAACGCAATAGAATTCACTAATGTATATACGTCATAACAGGAGAACGAAATCTCATCAAAGAAATCGACAATCCTAAACATAGGGCTCTACATCAAACAAAGCATCGCTGAAAGCATAATAAGCCGCACAGATCCTAAAGGACACTAGAACCTGATGCTCTGATACCACCTGTGACATCCCGCCTAATTAAATACCGGGCGATCACTCCTTTATTAAATTAAAATCAAGGTGAACAGTTGGTTCATTCTTAGCATCACTGTCGCAAAAATAAATTTTCCAATTAAACACCCTAAATAATTAAGCTAAGTGTCAAAACCATTTAAAACCTTATTTCCATTTTATTAATTCCGATTATAAAACTTTTAACCATTAACATTTTAAGAGTCACGCATTAAGTATGAGAATAGAAATGAACATTCAAGAGTTTAACCATCAATAATAAATCCCAACATTTAACACACTAAAAGAAAACATCCTGATAGTAATAAATCCCGAAATAAAGATACTGGAAGTAAAAAGATTTACAATCTCTGACAATATCAACTAAATAACGGAAAAAGGGCGACACATGCCCCCGCTGGATAAAGCTGAACTAGAAGTAGAGTCAACAATGAGGTCGTCTAAGCAATGGCCTGCAACTCCCACAAAAGTTACAGCGCGTTCCATCCAAAGAATCCTAAGTAAGATGCCCCTGTGGCTGGGCACCTGTAATACACACACACACACACATATATATATATATATATATACACAAGAGAGAAGAGATAACAGCAAACGGGTCAGAGCCCGAATGTAAAACAGTTTTAAAATAATTTAGCAAGTAATTAAAATGCTTACCGGCTAATGTAACAGTCATATTAGTATGCGACATTCTCTTGAGAATTCTCACCTCTCATCTAGTGTGCACGTCTATCGTACTAATGAACCCCATATATATATTTCTAACTTCTTTTTCCCTAAGTCTTAACACGTGAGATTTAGCTTATGATATTCACTTTAGAAAAATCTATCTCTTCAAGATTTCTTACGTTATTTAGAATAATTCTGTATTGTTATAACGTTTCCGAATACTTACAGTACAGTTGATCAATTTCATACTTTGCTTAACTACTATTTCACTCAGTAGAAAGTTCTCATATAGATACACGTATATATATATTAATTACTCGTATAATATATATACAAACAGCACCCCACATAAAATCTATGGTGCTAGACTTTCATATATAAGTATATATATACCAATCACTCATAAATTATATATATACTAACGACACCCCACATAAAATCTATGGTGCTGGCATACTCTGCTATCAAGTCCCTGTATCACACATACTTAGGTAAATGCTAGTTCGGAATCACTCTCGAACTGCATTAACACAACCACAAACAACTGGAGGCGAAGCATAGTTCCAAGTCTAGGAGGTCAGCACATACCCTCCCGTCTCTTAGGACCGTGACTATCGATACGATAGCCTGTACCTAGGAATCTTATGCTCTAGGGTAAAAGTCAATATCCCCCATAAAGGTCCCATCGAGATAAGACTGTCCCAGTGTGGAAACCCCCGTGATAGCAAGTAGCCCGGGTACGATTTTCACACAGAAATAATATATGCACAATCACACCGTCATATATAAATATGTATTCATATCAACCTTATTAAATTAGGTGCGCTCACGACCCAGAATTATAATTATCCGTTATTACACATTTTACTCAATTATATAGTATAACGGCCTCATTCCTTTTATTCTCGTAATTAATTTATTCTAAACTCACTTCTTGTCACTCTAAGTGTTCTCTTTATCTAAGTACAATTTCAGTAGGCCCTCTCTCGCCTTCTAATCCAACTTATTAAATGTTTCGATTATTTAATCAACGCACGCATGATTTCTTAAGTCTGAAAGTCTCCCCGTTTACCCTTTATTTCCCTTCACATTAAAGTTTTACTTTATGGGTTTTCTCTTGACCCTACTGGTCTTTTATATGTTCTAATATGTTCTAGCATAATCAAGGTTTACTACGCATAAAATCGAATTAAGCTAACACGAGCAAAAATGCAGTTTTCCCAGGAGGGGTCGATCGATCGATGAAAGGGGGTCGATTGATCGAACTGTCGATCGATCGATGCTCTGGGCTCGATCGATCGATCAAACGGGTATGGCGAAATCTGCAGAATACCAGTTACGGGTTCTATCATCCAAACTCATCAAATTCCAAACTTTTAACTCCCAAACTCCCAGAAATTGATACCACAAACATAATAAACCCAAGTGAGTAAAAATCTACGTAAGGCATGCGAATTTTCATCAAGAATCATGGGTTAAAAGGGCCAAACTCAATATAATTCTCATGAACCCTAATATTTTCCTTATCTTAGTTTCTTTCATTCTTTTTCCATATTTTCTATCACTAATACCATGGAAATTCCTAGTTCAACCTCTACATGTGAAATGGATTTCCAGAAATATGATCTCTATCACTATAACATGCAATTTTTGTCTCCAATTAACGGTTTTCTTCAAGAACACTAATTCTAATCAACCTAAGACTAATATAAAAGGATGCATTAACTTGATAAAAGCAAGATAGATACTTGCCTGGAAATTTAGTCTCTGATTTGTGGAAGAATTTGGTGTGGTCAAGATCCTCGTTGCGCGATCTACCATTTGGCGGTGACGGCAGTGCAATCGGAGGTGTTCTTGGCCTAGAACTCCTTGGAGAGCTTCTCCTCTTCCTCTCCAATGGCCGTCAATAGTTTTTGATTGTGTTAACCCTAGAAGATAACACTTTCCATCAGATATAACCCTATAAAATTCGTGGGTTTAATTACCCATAATTACGAAATGTCCAAAACGCCTTTCCGGAGTACTAATTACGCCTAAAAACGCCCCGAGACCCAAACTAAACCTCCGGGTACACTTTTCTGACTATCACGACCCTTCTGGATACTTTGGCGCACTCAAAATGACCATACGAGCAACTTATAATTTATTCACTTTTATTTATCAACATTTAGTCCCGACACGACACAGGCGCGTCCCGACTTAAATTTCCATAATTGTCATTTTATTCACACGTGACAATTTTATAAAAATAAATCTCATATATTACTATACTCATCCAGTAACATTCAACAAATAACAAATTTTCAATAATTACTAACTCTTGTCACGCTAGTAAATATTTAAAACAACATTCCGGATTAAAATTAAATTTAATAAATCCCTAAATTTAAAAGCCATAAAAATACGGGGTATTACACTTTATTTGCCAACACACCCATTTTTGTTTCTCTCGTTGAAAGTATTGTTTATGAAAACCTCAAAAGGGAAGTTTAATAATTAAACTTTAGAGAAATAAATAAGGTCCTAATTTAAGTGGAAGAGCATAACTTGAAGAATTTATACTGATTGAAGATATCTTTACACTAACCATGGGCAAATAGGTATAATGTCGGGATAGTAGTGAGGCAGTTTTGGAACATTAGGACTTTGAATATCTAGAGATGTATTTTTTTTATGGGGGTTTTGGGAAAAGGTCCTCATAATTCTCAAATTGTATAAAAATAGGACACTCCAAATAATTTTATAAATTTAGTCCCTGTATTAAAAACACCATGAAAAATGGTGTCGCTGGCGCGGACCAAAAAAATGAACTCATAAATCTAAAGGGACCACAAAAATAAATGTTATTGTACCACAGGGACTAGATTTATAAACTTGAAAAGCATTGTCCTAAAAATCCAAATATAGGTAGAAACATGACCTTTACCTTAATTCTCTATTTTTTTTATTCGTGCATGTGCATGTATAAGAAAGGAACCAGGAAGTTAGATAATTTAAGTTATGTATTATATATGCTCCTAACAGAATGAACAAATACTCATTTTTTAGGATGATAATGACATTATTTTCTCAGGAAGAGATATGGGATAAATTAGAATTCAAATCATCACTTTGGGAAAAAATATAAGAGTACTTTAAAGGATTTGCACTATCATCCATAGTGAACAAATAGGCTTGAGTGTATTCTATAGTAAAAATTGATATTACTTCTTGCAAGCATCAAACGGAGAATCAAGTTCGCTAATGAAATTTAACTTTGATAAAGATTTCGAAATATTTGAATAAGTAGAAGAAAAAGGCCTAAATTTATTCGAAAATAAAGAGATCTCCGGAGCTAGAAAAAAAGGATACGACTAGGAAAGAAATTTGTTGAGATAAATTCAGATCCACAAAAAAATATAAACAAAAATGAATTTAATTAGTATTTACAAAACATTATTTGTATAAATTCATTTTTTTTCAAATGTCACATTCCTTTAAATTTAAATTAAATGTAACTTGTTCAAATTAAAACAATATTGATCTAAACAATCATGCGTAATGCAGCATAATAGGACTAGTATATATACGTATAAATATATATTAGCATTCAAATTGGATTCATTTGGAAAATTATAATACTTCCCATTTACTCATGATCTCGATATTGTTGTGTTTCTTAATACTTCAGGTGCTTGAACTTACTAATGTTCATATCCAACATTATTGCATGTTTGTAACTTGTAAATAAGATATACTGTGATCTCATGTTGTTCATATATATCCTTTTGAATATTGTCATTTCTTCATTTACTTCAAGAATTACCTTTTGTATCCCTTATGACAAGTCAAGTTAAATCTTCTCGTTCTTGCTTACACTTGTTATGTTCCCCCTTTATAGCCAACTCATCTAGATATCCGTCCCAAACTAATAGTTATAATTTTCTTTTGGGGATGTCCCAAATTAAGAGTCTACTTTCCTTTTTTGGTCGTAATCAAAGAACAAATTCCACGTTGGCAAACAATTATTGATCGAGGCCATCCCAAACAATCATCATTTTCAAATAGAGATTATCAATTTGGGATGGAGGAGTTTTCACTAAGAACTCAGAACGCAACAACGATAACTTGGATTAGTAACTTTATAGATGTTTAGATGTTAAAACAATAATGTTTAGTTCAATTGAGTAACCTCTAATATTTCTCTTTTAAATTGAGTTTGATAGCCATGTTTTGTCCTGCTGGACAGTGAAATTTTTATAGAGAGAAAATATGTTTTCTTCTGTATTTTATTTGATAACTGAATTTTTAGAATCTAGTTTATTTAGGATATAGTTTAGTAGTAACCTAGTTTATCTTTATATTCTTCAGTAGAATCCTTGTTCACCAAGGCTTAGGGTTAGCTTTTCCTACAATAATGTCCTTTGGGCCCTTTTTTAAGGTGGTGAGTAATAATTGAGAATCGTGTCTAATGTGGACTTTTGAGTGGATTGTTTCCGTTAAAGGAAGTTGAGGTGAAACAAAGGCAACCCACACCACCAATTTGGTGTCGGGCTGATCGCCCCTCACGAGGCACAAGTCACGATGGGAAACCAATATGGCATGCATTGCCCTCCTAAAGGCAAGCTAAGCGACAATAGGACGTGATTAGTGTGGACAGCGGTGATGAGGCGGTAGGCGGGTCGTTTCAATCGAAGACACTATTTTCACACTGCCAACGACGTCGACAAGGTGTCCCTGCCTTAGTACAAGTGTTTAACGCATAAATAGAGGCGCGTGAGGATAAGGATTCAGGAAACAACAGTTGAACCTCATACGAAGATCACCTTAATTAAAGGATTGTCATTGCAATAAATTTGTCAAGTGGCGAAGCAATAAAACTTTTGTGTCTACATCACACAATCACCGTGAACTTGATTGATTTTATGGACATCGAGTGACTACCTGGGCGTTATGTTTACCTCTAGATCCAATAGATTTGGGTGACTTCGGAGTATGAGGTCCGACAATTCAAGGAAGGTAGTTGCAGCATTCCTCTCGCTCGTTGTTCTCGTTTCAACCATTACTGTGACGGCAATGTCACACCAAAATAGGAGGTATGATAAGTCGATAATGACACCCTTTACATTCCCGTTAGTGCAGATGTTTGTTCCAGTTGCAAGGAAAAGGTCCATGAAATCAATGAGTGCCCAAATATGTTTCTGGTGAAAGAGAACAATCATGGATTCGTGCCAAATAAAACGGGACAGTTGCACGCACTTTTATTACGAGTCGAAAGTCACATGCTTTATGTGGCATTAAGGTGGATGAAGATGCTCAAGAGGAGGTCGATGATGATGTCATGCCAAATCGATGCACAATGATATTAGAGTGGATGTCCCCTCATTTTATTGGGAAACCACTTCGGTTGCCTTTGTGGATTGGATTAATGCAATGAAAAAGGCATTGGACTACAAGAATATTTTTGGCCCGAAGTGTGTTAGGCTAAAAGAGCAACCAAATTGGAAGGCTATGCAAAAGTAAATGACCTTAAAGTGGAGGAGGAACTGGCCAACCAACCACCGACTCATTCGTGGACTGAGATAAAGTCCACTTTTTTTACTAACAATTGTGAAACAAATCTCTTCAAGAGCTTCAACAAGGTCGATGACACAGTAAAAGTATTACAGGCAATTCGTTCTTATGTACGTGTGACAAGCTTCGGGAGAGTTGGAATAGAAAATTTCAAGTTTCATGCTAGGATTATCACTCGACTTACATCGTGCTTGAACATTGTTAAATTATGACATAAAAATCAAGCCATCAAGTATGCCATCAAAGTAGGGTGGGAAACAAGGAAATCTCTCATACTAGAAAGCCTTCGGTACTTTTGACACATTCGCAAGAAACCCCTACCACACAAATAAGCAAGGTCGTTTTAATTGCTTATATGGCGGTGAACAAGGACATTGAAAATCAGAGTGCCCTGCCCGCTGAAAAATTGTTTTGCTAGACAATGAAACCAAATTGAAGCTCCTCCTTGTGAAAAGGAAAATATCACTACGAAACGCTTATCACGTGTTATTGTGCTGAGGGAGGGATATATGGAGTACTTATTTGAACTCACAGTTGAGCTCTTATTTTTTAATTTAGTGTTAAAATTTAGGAGTCTAGTTTAGGTAGGATATGGTTTAGTTGTTACCTAGTTTGCCCATATTTCTTCAGTGGAATCCTTGTTTACCAATTATTAAAGGTTAGTTATTCGTATGAATAATGGATATTGACCCCTCTTTTAAGGCGGTGAACAATAATTAATAGTTGAGTCTATTATGGATTGTGAGTGCGATTGTTTTCGATGAGTATTTACATCAATAAAAGTTCTAGACATTACAATTGTACTAGATATATATAAAATTTTAAAATAAGAGAAATTTTACACTTCACAAGAACACGCAATGTGTTATTAGGATCCCCTTCAATCAACTTTCATAGGGAAAAGAAAAGAAAGAAAGAAAAAGGGATCATATTAGCCTTCACATATCTTATATCCCATCCACCTCCCCCCACCCTCCCCAAGCGCGCACACAAATGAAAAAAAAACATAAAGTTATTAACAAAACAATCATGTGAACATCAAGCCAAAGTGGTAACTCCATTATGATATTCTTGTGATTTTGATCTAGTTAATTCTTTCATTCGCGTAAATTTATAAACTTAATACTATTCATGGAATCTACACTAAAGATGTAAGCTTTTATAATGACTTTAGTTATCTTGTGGACATAGATATTCTATTATTTTATTGAATCTAGAACTTATGATGAGTATCTATTTTCACAAAATGATCAATGGAATATCTATGTGAGTTGATGAAATAATATATGAGTAATTCTACATTTACCCTTAAATAATACTCTTAAATTACAGCTGCTGAGTTGTCAAAACATTGTTGGCTTACTTTTCAATGAATCCCACTTGAATCTTACACGTTAATCAATAACTTTATGTATGCATAAATATACTTGTAATCCCAAAAGTAAAAGATATCTAACAATCCAACATACCCAATATCAACAATTCAAAAATTAATATTGGGAGGACCTATTAATTCATGTTCTCATACTTTAAACAGGTATACTTCTGAAGCCATCTGTCTATAAAAAAATACACACATTCATGGACAGATGCAGAGAACATGTTTCAAAATTTTGGCCGAAACTGCGATGAATTGGTTGATTCGACTAGTTTTTGGCCCCCAACGTTCAGACTGAACTTGTTAATCTCAATTTCCATATAAAAAAAACGTATATATATTAGTGAAACCAACTAGAATTGGCATGACTCCAAGAGCCTTTTGTAACTAAACTGCAGATATCGTTAACTCGCATTTACAGGTAGCCAAGTTCTATTACATTTCAGTTCTTTGTATCCACCAGATAACTATTGATATTATTATTACAAATTACTAAAAAAAAGTAAAAAAACGTGTCGTTAGTACATAAGCCTATGCACTAGTACTAGTAAAAACATTAAATATATTTGTGTGTAGAAAGAGAGTTTCACAACTAAGCAATCTGATCGTCAGTATTTAAAAGTCAAATTTAAACTATGTAACTAGACACTATGGAATTCTAAGAAAGTGGCATTTTCAATCACTACTTAAGGTTCCAATTCAATTCCAAATTTGCAATTTCGTACAATCAGAATGATAGTTGGACAAAAAATTTATTGTTCCCTAAAACTAAAGTTAAACAATGTGTGTACGTTGCATTTCGTCTATAGTATATACATCACATTAAATTTTTATAGGAAATGAGATAGTGACTAGCAATGAGTTGAGATGATATATTTTTAACGATGACCTGAGTGTGCCATGAACCATGCCATGCCAATACAGGAACAGAGGCTTCTGCAATCAGGAGATAAGCTCAAATGTAGTCTGTTTCGGGTGGAAGCCTGGAAAAGACATAGCCGCTCCTTCTACCTCTCTTAATGTATCTTGACGCGTCATAACGTATAGGAACCGGCCCCTTATTCCCAAGGTGAGGACTATGTTGGATCATCATCATCATCTCATCCTTCGGTTTAACATCATCTTCATATACTAGACGGATTCCCCACTTTTTCATCACATAATATTTTTTGCTATAACTTTCAGCAGAAACCTCAAGTTGACACCAATCATTTGGGCTATGAGCAAATTTATCAAACATACTCCAAATTTGATAGAATGGTAAGTAGGCCAGACACACATGCTCTGATTCAACATCTTTGTCTGCCCCTATACTACAAATGTTGCTCCCCATGGACTCTGTCTTGTTCTCATGGCTTATGATGGTGAATTCCACAGGAATATTTGGCATCCCTTTTAGGTAGTTGAAACTAACAGATAAGGAGGTGGTTATTAATTCCGAAACGACACAAATGGCAAACCCCATAAATTTAATGTTATACCAATGTGGAGGAAACTTCAATGAAATTGAAGGCCCCATATTTTGATTGCTAAACCAGTCTGGAATTTCACTTCCGGGAAGATAAAAACTGAATTCATCATCTACAACTGCCAATCCCTGTATAACGATAATTAATAAATATTATAAATACACATCATCTATAGACACGCGCGTGTACAAATAACCACATATTTATGTGTCGTGTGTGGATATCTATGAAGCACGGACACTACGTCAGAGGTGACGTACCCATGTCGGACACTCTCATGGTCAAGACACCCGTACAATACTCCTCTGACACGTGTCTGAAACGTCACGTGGCTTGTCAAACTGATTTGGCATTTAAAAAAAGTCGAACACTTATGTGACACTCCGCACACACTTCTAGGACACTTATGGGAGTGATGATGAAGTTTTTGGTCTAGCCGAAGACGGTGATAAATGAGGAGCATTAAGGCACTTACTTAGCCCATTGAAATTATTAATATTTTTGTTTAGAATGAGTTCTTTTTGTAGATTGATTGTTACTTGTTATTTTTCTAGCAATGGAGTTATTTGTGATACAAGGCTTTATGTGGATATATACCTATTGACTGGGGGATTAAATGTTTTTATAACATATTTGAGCATGTTATTATAGAAAATTAGTTGGACTACTACTTTCTTTTAGTACAAATAGATCAAAGTATACATGGAATATTATAAAAAAAAATATTTATGTGTATCCGTGTCCCCGGGGTGTCCAATTTTTTTTAAAATTTTGCCCCCGTCAGCGTGTCCATGTCGTGTCGGACACGATACCCGTGTCCGTGCTTCATAGGTGGATATATATATATATATATATATATATATATATATATATATATATATATATATATATATACACGGAGAGAGAGAGAGAGAGAGAGAGAGAGAGAACCTGAAGCAGATGCTGCCATAATATACTAGACGTATTCTTATTCTGCCGATCCTCAAGCAATCGGGAACAATTACTGAATGAGATATTGTACAACTTTTTGTTTTTAGTTAATACATCTGCAAAGCTTGTTAATGATGTACAATCATCGGCAAACAACTCAGTTATACTCAATGGAAGCTCTGGTAATGTTTCAAGCATCTTGCAACCTACCAATTCAAGGATTTTAAGCCGAGGAAGTTGATTGATGCTAGCAGCAGATATACTCGAAAAATTGTTTCTTCCCAGATTTAACTCATCCAAAGAGGATAAACAACCAAGATCGCTGGGGATTGCTCCATCTAACAGACTGCAATCACTAAGATCTAGTTTCGCTAACAAACATAAACCTAATACAGAAGGCAACACCAAACTCATGGAACCTTGATGTGTTCTTGGTACAAAGAAAGACAAAAAAGGTGAACTCCATGATTGAGACATAGTTTTTTTACATCCACGGAAGGATAAGTACTTGAGATTCTTCAAAAATACAATGGAGGATGGTGGTTGTGTAATTGCAGTTCCACCTCCATCAAGCTCCTCTAAACACTCTAAGTTTCCAAGATCCTCGGGTAAATGATCGAGTTTTGAGCAGCCAGAGAGAATAAGAGCTTTCAAATGTTTCAACATACATATGGTACTTGGAAGACTTGTAAGATTTTCGCAATAGCTTAAATTTATCAAAACAAGGTTGGTGAGATGTCCAATTGATGACGGCAGCTCTCTTATAGCCGTTCCTTCCAAGTAGACTTCCGATAAATGTTCCATCTTCTCCAGGATTTCTGGGAATTTTCCAAGTTTTAAGCATCCAGAAAGAATGAGAATATCAAGAGATTCCAACTGTATAGTGTTTGGAAGGCTCCTAAGATTCTCACAATCCTTTAGATTTACGAAAACAAGCCTTTTGAGAAATCCAATAGATGGGTGAACCTCAACCAAACTCGTGCATCCTTCAAGAATCAGTTTCTTAAGATTTGGCACCTCTCTGAAGTCAGAGGTTCTGGTTAACTTTTGGGAATGACTAAGGTTAATGTACTTCAATTTGTCAAGCAGCTGTTAAAAAACCACCACAAAATAATTGATTACATAGGCTCCCATCAATTTCAACACAGGAAAAATAAACATATATATATATATATATATATATATATATATATATATAGGACAATCACACCTTTTTTCCCTTCCAAAGTTGTACGATGCGACTGTAACACATTTTAAATCCAACAAGCTTCTCCGCTTGAAAACCTGGTGGCAGAGATTTTGAAGGGAATCCATGCCAATTAAGCCACCGTAGCTCATCCGGAAGACATTCAGGACCCCGAGGAACACACACATTATGTATTTTGAGTAGTCTTAGTTTGCCCATCTTTGTGAAAGCATCAATTTTAACATTCAAGTCTTCTGGTTTAGACAAATCCAACCATATGCCTTCAATTTTTTTTGTCCCCTACCAACCAAGAACACTAAATATAAGTAAAAGCAATAAATATCCAAATCTAATAAAATGGACAGTGAAAACTTACGCTTTAATGAACTCTCACCGTGCTTCTTATCAATACATGTGCAACATCATCAGTAAGCCACAGCCTGCTACGCTTCCCAGGCTCTTCAGAACTCTGACGAACAATTCGCCAACCCATTTCTTGTATCAATTGATGCATCCAAATCCTATTTTTCAAAAGAGATACCAAAGATTTTTCAATTAGAACACTTAAACCGATATCAGGGTAGAAACTGAAACTGTCAAGTATTCTTGTTACCGAATCTTTCTTCTTCCCTTTGAATAAACATGCAATATCTAGGAATATTTTTTGCTCTGTATCATTCAAACCATCAAAACTAATTTCAAGTTTTTCGAGAATTTCACCTTCTGGGCCTTCTTTAATTAGTCTATCTAATACACTTCTCCACTTAGCCATGTCTCTGCCATATAGAGCAGACCCCAAAACTCTAAGAGCTAAGGGAAGGACACCAGCGTAATGTACAATCTGAATTGAGAGCTCCTCATAATCTTTTTTAGGATGAATTTTCTTAAAGGCCTTCCAACAAAAGAGTTGCATAGCTTCATCATCATTTAACACACTCACCTTGTGTATTCTATCCACTTCATGCCCAACAAGCAAATGTTTATTTCTGGTTGTTATGATAATTCTACTGCCAGAACCAAACCAGTCATGCTTTCCAGCTAACGCATCTAATTGGTGTAGATTATCAACATCGTCGAGAACAACAAGAACCCTTTTATAGCGTATCCTTCTTCTTTTCATGTTGATTCCTTCATAAACATTGTTCATCCTCAAATTCTTTAGCATGAGGGTTTCGGAAAGAAGCATCTCTTGTAAACGTTTGAGACCGTGTTTTTTTGAAGCTTCTCTAACTTCATGAAGGAAACTCCCACCTTCGAACTGATTGGAGATTTGATCAAAAATGGCTCTTGCAATAGTTGTCTTGCCTATTCCACTCAAGCCCCATATCCCAACAATGCGAATATCATCAGACCCTGTACCTAACAATGCATTTACTTTCTTTATACGAGACTCTATTCCAACTAGATTCTCAACATCACTTGAAAATGTATCACCCAATTTAGTCAAAATTTCTTCAACAATTTGTTGGATACATTTTGCTTCATGCCTATACATAAGAAAGAATGTGTTAGTAATGAAAATAAAAAGGAGAAATATAGATATGTATTTTTTTTGTTTCTTTTTGTTCATTGAAACATAAACATGGCCAAAGAAATTGTAAATAGGACATGGCACGCTTAAATTTCGTATGTTTATTTCTTCTTCTTATGATCAGCCACTATCCTACCAAACCTTTATGCTTTCAAACTAATATATGTAGTTGATCTCCATGACCCATGGTATTAAGAATGAGAATAACCCATCAACAGCATAACTTACTTTTTCGTCTCCCCTTAGTCTTTAGCTTAAGATATCTTTCCATTAGGATTTCAATATAAACATATATACTCTTATTTACATTGTACTTCAGGATATTTCAACTTCTCCACCATTCCACAAATATCTGCTACAAACCTTCAGTTTGATTATAAACTTGGCTAAATGTAGTAGTATATGGAATTTAACTAACACCCTCTCTACTAGCTCAAGCTACCAATCAAAAGGCTTGAGCTACTAGACAGGCAATATAACACCATATTTTTCCGAAAAGACAGCCCTGGGACAAATTGCATTTTGTCCGGTGGAAGAAATCATCAAAAAGAAGGGAAAAAAGCAAATATGGCTTTACTCATGTGTCTCATCAGCCAGCCAACAGAGATCATAATCACATGGTTCACTTCCAATAGAGCGTTAATCAATGTATAAGACATGAGTCACTGACATGGGGGCTAAATATTGTATTGGAGATAAATGGTTCAAAACTCATAAAAAATATAAAGTCAATGAAACATGAAGAGAGGGACTTGTGGCAGGCACAAGCACGTGAAACCAAACGAAATTTTGGGGATCATGATTATGAATTGAAGTTGAAGTTTAATAAGAGATTGAGGAAAAATTACACTTTACAATCCCCAAGGGTTAGTCCAGTGGTAGGACATGCCTTAATAATGCCTCGTGAAGCACAGATGTAGGAATCCCCACAGGCGCGTATAATAAATTATTTAAAAATTAAAAGTTACACTTTATAAAACCCCGAGACTCGGAAACAAAAAAGGCAATAATTGCAAACAAGATATATCAACTTGAAATAATATAGGGCAGAATAATAAACAGAAGCGTAAGCTTCACATGATTTAGATCAAAATCCTACACCCGTTGACTGAGAACATCCATAATCAAACAATTTTTATTGTTCATTAATAATTAAACATGACGATACAAAAATCTGTGTATTCAGTAGTCAGACTAAACTCTCTAAAGAATACAACATGAGATATTTTCACAAAACTCTAGCCAAATCTCAAGGCAGTAAAAGAATGGGTCTGATCCATTATTAAATCGGTCGAAAAAGCTAAGGATACCTTGAAAATTTGGAAAGGAAGATGAACCCCATTGTTTAAACTCCACTAGTTCAATGATTATAATACACTTGAATAAATTTCTAGCTTTTTTATGGTAATAATGAGTCTGGTGCACTAGTTTTCTACTTTTTTAGGCTTATTAATGCCTTGATTTGTGTTTCAACAAGAGATAATTTAGTTTTATCAATTTCATAGTTTCCTTCCTTGGCTAAAGTTCTTAATGGCTTTAGAGAGTTGAATATTTATTGCAGAAATTTCAATAGAGAACGCTAGCCAACCCCTTTGTGTTTGCTCTAGTTTTGTTCTTCTCGAGTGTCTCAATTCATTTATCTGAAATTTTCTTGTTTGTTGTCCTTTGATGTCAATAGTACCCTCCTGCAATGTTCAAAATTGCATTTGAGGCTATAGCCTTAGATGGTATTTGTAAGGGGCTTAGTCGGAAGCTTATTTGTGTTACGTTCTATGTTTAATTAGTGAAACCTTATGTTATAAATAGAATGAGATGGGAGAATGGATGACCTAATTCATTTAGTTCTTTCTCCTCTCTTCCCATATCAGATTTCTCTCCTCTCTCTCTTCTCTCTTCTCTCTTCTTCCTCTTTTATATCTTAATCTCTCAAATATATAATCTAGGGTTTGGTTACTTCATAACTCAACATGATATCAGAGCATGGTATATAAAACCCTAAGTTATGAAGGTGAAATCCCAAAGTTGATTAGAAGAAATCCTCGTGTATAATGGGTTAGTTGAAGATGAGAAGAGTCAATTCCATCTACAACTTCCGCATGCATATAGGTGATATCTATATGCACGTTTGAGCCCATAAAGGTTAGATCGCCCGAGGAAGGGTACGTACAATGATTTCCCATGTTTATGGGACTATCAAGTACCCTTCCCTGGACAATCCTAAATACAATGATTGGACAATTGGAAATGCATTAGTTATGACATGGTTATACAATACATGCAACCACAGATTATCAAGGTTCTTTTATTTGTTAAGACAGTCAAGGAGTTGTGGAATGTTGTCACAGAGACTTACTCTTTCATGAGTAATTTTGCAAACCTGGATGAGCTTCAGTAAAAGATTGGATGTTTCAAACAGGGCGACCTTTCCCTCACTACATACTATCATAATCTCAGTGAAAAGTGGGAAAAGTACGATCATTATCAAGACTATGTCCCTGTACGTGCAGCTGATGTTAAAACCTTCCACTTTATGACGAAAAGAAATCGTATCTATCAGTTTTTGGGTAGTCGGCACCCACAGTTTAAGTATGTCCGAGTCCAAATGTTGGGTAAATTTCTAGCTCCCTCCTCTATCAGAGGTTTTTTTTCATATATTCAGGTTGAGTAAAGCAGGAGGAAAGCTATTTGTTTAAAGTCTGAGCCGGAAGTGCTAGTGTCTAAAAGGGCTGCTCTTGTTAGTTAGTAGTGGAATAGGAACACCACTTATAAAGGGGGGAAGCAAGATGATAAAAGTCACTTAAAATGTGTCCATTGTGGTCAAACTCCTCACACTTGAAAAACTTATTGACATCTTCACGAGAAGACGGGGTCTAATGCTAGATAGCGACCTCAGTTAAGGGGGCACCCTATGAACCATCTCCATTAAAGGGGTCACATCTGGCTCACATTACTGCGAATGAGCCTCCTAGCAATCTGTCCGTGCAAGATGCCGATGCCCTTCGCCACGAAATGTCTCGTCTCCGGGATTGCATATCTCAACTTGATCCACACAGCCCTTCCGATACACCCTCTGCCTCCAACTTTGTTCAGACAGGTACCTATCATTTAGCACACCATGTTTCCACCAATTCTGGTGCGCTATCTTGGATCATTAATTCAGGAGACGCTGATCATATGACTGGTATGGCCTATAATTTTTCTTCTTATAATGTGTATTCAGGTATGGATAAGATTAAAGTGGATGATGGGACGCTTTCCTCTATTGCAAGAAAAGGCACTATTTTAACTTCCCCTAATATTACCCTACTCTTCGTTCTTCATATTGCAAAACTAACCAGGAATCTTTTCTCAGTCATATTACTAAAAACTTGAATTGTAATGTGACATTCTTTTCCTCTCATTGTGTTTTCCAGAACCTGGACACGAGGAAGACGATTGGGAGTGGACGTGAAGACAATAGCTTGTACTTACAGGATGTCAAGCCTTTTTCTTTTCCTGTTGCAAATCAACATAGTATTAGAATTAGTAGTGTGAATAAAGACATGTTAATGCGATGGCATAATAGACTAAGCCATATTCCTATTATTGTTTTGAAGCGCGTGCTACCAGAGTTTGCTTCTGTTGACCCTTTGAATTAAATTGTGAACCTTGTGTACTTGCAAAATAATGTCGTGTTTCGTATCCTGTCAGTTTTAACACAACTACTGCTCCTTTACAACTTGTTTATTCTGATGTTCGGGGTCCCAAATCTACAACTTTCTTACTTGATTTTGGATATTGTTATCTAAAACTAGTATACTAATTGGGTCTTAGCAAAAGTACACTAATTATAAACAATAACTAATAACAAACAATAAAGTATAAAGAGATATAAATCACAAAAATACTAATCTAGAGTGAACAGCAGAGAGAGGTGAGAAGAAGAGAGAATAGAACAAGATTTACGTGGTTCAGCCCAAAGAGGTGCCTACGTCCACAAGTGTTAGTGTTGGCTGTATAGATTTAATAGGAAAAAGCCATAGTTATGGACTGAATACAAGCTCTCAAGTTCACTCTAGAATTGGACAGCATAACAATATAAAAAAATATTTCGATCCAATCAAAGTGAGGGGGTTTGTGCTATTTATAGGCTGTTAGAACAGAGAGCATAGAGAGTGTCAGGTGTCATGCCTTTATAGGTTAGGTAGGTACACACTTTACATGCAAACAAGGAGAATAATCATGATTTTGTTACGCGCAAATGGGGAAGAATATTTGCATAACTCCCACATGTGTATGTGATATGACTGCTGCTGACGTAATTCTATCACATAGTACATGCTTGGGCAAACGGTGTTAACTAACGACATTAGCTAACAGTGCGCTGACACTGTTAACATGGACTGCTAGGACTATCTGTCCAACCTCATAGTTGTGGCCGACCAGATTCATTGTTGAGCCGACCTCGTTGTTGTTGTGGACGAGGCCATTTGTTGTCTCCGGAATGGCCCACAAGGTCATATTTATGGTATAACCTATGAAGCACGGACTCGATAGGTAATACGTGTTTCGACACGACACGACACGCGACGCGTGATTTTTCCAAAAACTAGAATATGTATAATATATATAATATATATATATATATATATATATATTAATGAAATAAAACAATTTTTTTCCATAAAATACATTATTAGAGCATTCTTAACATGAAGTTAAGAAAATAGACCATACAAAATAAAATCCAAATACATAACATTAAAAATAATAAATAAAGCAGAATCACCATCACATTAAGAAAAAAAAATTAAAAATAAAAATAAAAAATGTTCCATTTTACGTGTCCTAACATGTCCTTTTATGCATCCTTTTACGTGTCCCAATGTGTCCAATCTAAAAAAAGACTCGTGTGTCCCAGCGTGTCGTGTATCGGACTCGAGTCAAAACAGACTCGTGGCTTCTGGGAGTGTCCGTGCTTCATAGGGTTTAACAGATATTATTTGGTGTTTGTTGATGATTTTAGTCGTTATACTTGGCTTTATCTTCTGAAAATAGAAGTGAGGTGCAATCTATTTTCAAGACCTTTCACAAAATAGTGTGAACTCAATTTGATTGCTCTCAAAAAATTCTTCGATCTAATAATAGGGGGGAATTTATGTATGGCGATCTTGCCTCATTTTTCACTGATGACGGGATTGTTCATCAAACCTCATGTGTTGATACATCACAACAAAATGGTGTAGTTGAACGAAAACATCGCCATGTTGCATAAGTGAGTCATTCTCTTCTCACGGGTATGAAAGTACCTAAACCTTATTGGGTTGATGCCATAACAACTACCTATCTTATCAATTGCATGCCCTCTAAGATTTTAGGATATAAAACTCATGTATTTATTCAGCATAATAATTCTTCATCGTTTATCGTTCCTCCCAAAGTATTTGGTTGTGTCTGTTATGTTCATATTCATCACCCGACGGATAAAATGGATCCTAAAGAAGTTCAGTGTGTGTTCTTAGGTTACTCAGTGACTCAAAATGGGTATCTTTCTTATAATCCTATCACTAGTCGTCGCTTTGTATAAATGGATGTGACATTCTTTGAGGCGGTTCCCTTTTTTTTTGCTGCTCGAGATTCTCTAAGGGGGAGATTCGACTTAGTGTAGAGAATCCATCCTCGTCCTTCGCCCCCATCAGCTATATCCGTTTAGATTTTGGCCCCAATTAAAAAAATATTGCATACTTGGTTCCTATTTTTCACTTTTACCGACACTTTTTTGAATTTTTTTTATATTTTTAGCGACACATTTTTTCAAAAAGTGTCACTAAAAGTATTAAAATGGGGACCAAGCATACAATAGTTTTTTATTAGGGGTCAAAACCCAAAGGAGTATAACTAGTAGTGGTCAAAACCCAAATAACCCGGAATTAAAAACTATCATTTAATATGCATAACAATGTCTAATTGAGTATACTAACGCGTGTTGGTCTAGTCTGCTTCAATATTCCATAATTAATTAACACTAAGTTAGCAAAACAATTAAATGACACATAAAAATTCATATGTAGGTTACATTGAAGCAAAATAATTCAACGAAAGCAGCTTAGCAAGATTCGAAAAAGTGAAAACGGGAAATTAAGAGAAGGGTTTTCTTTTAGTGTTTTGTTATTTGGGTTTTTCGATCCTTTCACAAAGTTAGGAGAAGAATTATACATTTGAAAGCCCAAAAGAGTAAGAACTAGACTACTTTTGGTTGAATATTTGGTCCAAAAATTTCTGTGTACCGTCATGTGTATTGTGTATCGTACAATACGCGCATCATATTGGGATACAGAACGATACGCTTGGGATACAAGATATTTGCAATACAGAGGTGTGATTTGTATCATTTTGCCTGTGAATCGTGTATCGTATCAGGATACGCATCGCGTATCGTAAGATAACATCCATTTCTCATAATTTATCTAAGTGGAACTTCAGCTTTTTCATTACACTTCAACTAATTCCATGTTACAAGTGAGTACTTGGGACAATAATTTCTCCTTCATTAATTTATAGTTTTGTACATGTGAGTATACCACCTTATATTCCTCGCGGAGAAAAACGCGTTACAACTCGAAACCATCTTGAAAGACTTGTGGATCCCATAGTAAATGGAACCTAAAGTTGGCCAAAATATTATTTTCCCAACCCAAAGAAAAACCCAGTTATCATTTCTGGTGATACACTGATACTTTGTTAGTTCTATAATAACCCAGATGAAGACGAACTTCCTATATTTTGTTGACCTTGATTGTGACAAGTAGTCACAATCTTTATTGCTTAATCTCCAAAAACTCCAAACAAACATAGGCTAAATGTGCACCAAAAGGTTAGCTTATGCATATCTTAATAAAAGTAGAGATGGTTAATATTACCCATCAGCAGTGTGTTGTAAATTCCAGCCAGATAAACTAGCTGCTTCCTCTAGAGCTTGTTTCCAAACTCCCACCTTTTCGGAATCATCATGTTTGGCAAAGGCTTTACCAAAATCCCCTTTTTGTTTCCTCACATCAGACGGGTCCACATGGTAAAAAACGGGGCATGACCGTTTGACCCATGGTTTTACTCCATTTCATGATTTTGGCAAGCTCATCCAAACACCAAGATGAAGAAGCGTAAGTTTTAGAGAAAACAATGATAGCAAACCTGGATTCCTCTATGGATTTGAGGAGATCCGGGGCTATTGATTTTCCTTTGTGGAGTCTCTCATCGTCTTTTAAAGTGAAGATTCCTTTTTGGTCTAAAGCAAAGTAGAGATGGTCGACGAAGTTTGTGCGAGTGTCTTCGCCTCTGAAACTCAAGAAAACGTCGTAAATCCAACGAGGGGTCGATGATGATGAAGCCATTGAAAAACTTAGCTTTGGAAGTAAAAGTAGCAACGTCAACCAGAAAAAAATTGTGGTATCCAATACAGAATGAAGTTTGACTCTTTGACAGTTTTAAATTGTGAGTATTTGTTTTGTTTGGCTGAAACATTGGGCCTCACTGATAGTGGCATGTGGAAAAAGACAAAAAAAAATAATAAGGAAAACATTTGAAACCGGCTCTTGCCCGTAAGCTATAGGTCGAGCAGGTAACACAATAATATTTTGGCCTAAAAAATATCTACATAACAATACTTTCTTCAAAACACTATCAAAATCAATTATACATCTCACTAACACAAAAAAAATTCAACATTATACCTTCAAACTCTAATATATAAATTTAAAATTAAAAAATACTTGATTTTTCCATCCCTCTGTCTCTCTCTTCTACAAAAACTCTAAATCCTAATTTCATAACTTCATAACCAACCACATCTTCACTACATGATTCACAAAATACGCAGATATGTATTTCAAATCTATATACTTGTATTTTTCTACATGTTTAATTTATATACTTATATTTATAGATGTCTAAATTATGAACTTGATATTTATACATGTCCACTCCATAATCAAACCCTAGTTTTCGTCCAAAATGAACCCTAAGTTAACGTTGAAAAACAAACCCTAGTTTGTATACGTCTCTTGAAACTGGATTCCTCACGGTCTCCCGTAATCGTAAGTGGTTGATTTTCACTGCCAAGTTCAACTGTGGAACTCATATTCACGGTTAAAGTAGACCAACAAAGTTTCCATAACAACAGCCTAAGTTAGTCGTGAATATTTAATAACTTTTGGTTTGGATTGTACGTAATTTTCAACAATCCACGGCTTAACTAGGCTATCGATTGCACCAAATCACGGCTTTGGGTGCGGTGTACTCCTTCCCAGTTTAATTTGTTAAATTCAGATTTTAAATTCTTATTCCCATATTTTATTGCAGATCCATTAAATCGAGAAAGTTGGTAGACAACATGTGACTGCATTTGTAATTGCATCGGTGATTAGGTGCTAGGTAACGAGGTGTGCTAGGAATACTCGTTCAATATCTAAATGTTCATCTGTAATCCCATTTATTTAAATTTAATTTTTTTACACTAGCGTGTCAATTATTAGTTATCTAAAATTCCATTTACAATACTAATCTGTTAAATATTAATAAATTTATCTATTAGTTTTACTTGTCCTCTGGATGATAGAATATCTGGTCTGAAATACAGCCAAGTGAACAAGATCATCCAGAGGACAAGCAAAAATAATAAATAAATTTATAATATTTGACAGATTAGTATTGTAAAGGGAATGTTAGATAACTAATAATTGACACGCAAGGGTAAGAATAATTAAATTTAAAGAAATGGGATCACAGACGTAACTAGAGATATCAACGAGTACACCTAGCAAACCAAGCCACCTACCACGAAAGGAGAAATAACACAAGATGTGCCCTTACAACTTCAGGGAAAAAAGAGCACCCAACTTTATTACTTTGTTAACAAATGTGATTTTTGGGTCTTTGTGCTTGTTAAAAAAATGTGATTGTTGGTGCTTAGCTTTCATTATTATAATTTTATTACAAAAGAAATTAATGAAAATTTCTTATTTCGCTGTTTCATTCAGGTGTGTTTGTGTGTGTGTAATTAACGCGTGTAAATTCAGTGACATTTCAAATCAGATTGTAATTCAAACATATTCTATCGTGAAAACAAAATAAACATGTCATGGATTATCGGATGTTATGGAAGCTTTAAATGTCATGGTAACAAAATAAACATGTCATGGATTATCGGATGTCATGGAAGCTTTAAATGTCATTGAAACAAAATAAATATGTCATGGATTATCGGATGTCATGAAAACAAAATAAACACTTTAAATGTCATGGAAGCTAAAATGTACAAAATCTATTAGAATTTTGTAATTGACGCAATCTATTAGAATTTTGTAAAATGTAGTACTTAAATAAAAATATCTCGATGTATACGAATTATCGGACGAAAACAACGATCAACCAAAATCGTGGTTAGAATATTACGGCCAACCGAAATCCTGACGTGCCTTTTAACGGCCAGGTTCGACCGTGATATACCTTATTTTACGACCAGATTAAGTCCTCACGTACCATATTTCACGCCTAGGTTAAGCCGTGACACCTTATTTGACGGCCACATTAGGCCCTGACATACCATATTTCACGGTCAGGTTAAGCCGTGATATACCTTGTTTGACGGCCATATTAAGCCGTTATATACCTTTACTCCAAAACACCACAAAATTACAAATTATTTCTCACTAACACCACAAACCCCAACACCATAATTTGAACGTCCATTATATAAACCAAAATTAAAAATCTACTCATTTTTTCCCTCCTTCGTCTCTCTCTACTCTTTTATCTCTACTACCTTTTGCATCTCTACAAACTTAAATTAAATCCTTACTCTATCCTTCCAAACATAACCTGGTATGTAATCCAAAACTCTCTCATTGTGCATTTATGTTCATACATGCTTTCATTATTATAAGAACCCCCATAAAACCCTAATTGTAAAAAAACTAATATAAACTTAAACCTGCTTTAAAAAAAACATAATCTAAATGTAAAAAAACTTAATATAAACTTACACCTGCCTAAAACACTAATTTCTTGAAAAAAACGAAATATAAAACTGAGATTATAATTCTGTGGTCACCCGTCACCGTAGAAGATGAACTTGTGCGGTCTACTTAGGCTGTGTAGTCTAATTTCACGGCTACACTTCACCATTCAATTTGAAACACACACGGCATAAGTAGACCGTGGAATGCCCTATTCCGCGATTATGGAGGGTCGTGGGTATTGTTTTTCAAATCTATTCATTTCTCTATCCATTTTACAAAACCTGTTAAATGCATGCTCCCAAATTTATTTATTTCTTTATCTATTTTAACAAGTATTGTAGATCATAAATGGGGAGAAAGGGTAGAAAACCCATGACTGCGTCAGAAAGGAAAAGAAAACAAGATATAATTTCAAGTAAATATGTGATTGGTGACGAGGTGGTTGGTGAGGATGTGGTTGGTGAGGATGTGATTGATGATGAGGCGATTGGCGGTAAGGGGAATGTTGGTGAGGGGGTTGTGGGTGAGGGTACTATGGGTGAGGATGTGATTGATGATGAGGTGGTTGGGGGTGAGGGGAATGTTGGTGAAGGGGTTGGGGGTGAGGGGAATGTTGGTGAAAGGGTTGGGGGTGATGGGAATGTTTTTAAGGAGCTTAGGGGTGAGGGGAATGTTTTTAAGGAGCTTAGGGGTGAGAGGAATGTTGGTGAGAGTGTTGTTGTTCGTGAGGGTGATGTTGATGAAGGTGATAGCGGGGATGGTATCTCTAGCACGTCAAGTGGTTCATCTACATCGTTGTTGTCTGATGATGATGACCTACTCAGAGGGGCATCTTCTTCCCCCCCGACTGAAAAGAAAAAAAATAAGGACAAAACCAACAAGATCCGATGCAGAGCCGTTAGAGAGGTCCTCTCCAAACTACCCTAAGTTGTTAAAGCATTTTTCTAACCAAGTGTCATACGGTATTTGGAACCACGACGAAGAACGAGGTATAATGAAGTGTGGTAAAGGTCTCGGTATTATGGACTTTGATAAAAAAAATTCTTATCGGTTTATTGATCATGTCCTTGTATGTCCATTCATCGAACTGTGGCAACCAAAAACTAATACGTTTCATATGCCATTCGATGAAATAACCATTACACTAAATGATGTTTATCATTTGTTGGGGATAGAGATTGAGTGGCATAGTGTGTACGGGGTGATCCTGAAGACAGCTGCAAAGCTACATCAATTAGGAAGTTTTCTAAGTTGATCGGGTCAATGGTGAAAGAGGTTGAGGAGGAGTGCAAGTCTTTTCATGCAATTCGTTTTGACTGGTTGATGAAATTGTGGATGGATAGGGTGAAGGCAATGGGTGAGAATGTAAAGGGTAAACACATCGATCGATGTGCTCGGGCCTATCTTCTATTCATGATAGGGTACCTTCTTTTCCAGACAAGTCGGGACTCGAGTCTCGATATATTACATTTAGTCCTTGAAGAACGCGGGGGAAGTCAAGGATAAACATTGGGGAGGTGCTCTTTTATCCCACATATACCTCCAATTAGGGATCGCGTCCAGGGCAAACGTACGACAAGTTGCTGGATATCTCCCTCTTCTAGTGGTAATGTGTATATATATACTTTATCCTAATATATTTTTATTTATCATATTCCTTTTCTAACTTAAGATTCATGGATACGTAGGCATGGATACACGATCACTTCGATCTAAAGCGTAGTGTTCGTAGGTCTGATTATACCACCGTCGAGCCCCGGATTTGTAGGTGGAATGCGCAAATGGTTTCGGGTGACTCGAAAGATCAATTGTTTTCTATGAGGGAGACGTTGGATGATTTAAAAGTTCATAATGTGAGTATCACTACTAATTTTTACTTACTCGATATGTTTATAATGAAATTTATTGTTTACTTACATGATGATTCAAAATGTAGGTTGTATGGGATCCATACAAAGAAAATGTTGAGGCCTTTCCATTCCAGGAGATATCGTGGTACACCGGTATTCTCATATGCTATGACGTTGTCGAGCCATACTATCTTGAGAGAGTGCTTCGTCAAGTCGGTAGGGTCCAAACTATTCCACGCCTTCCCATGCGCTCGATTAAAGAAGAGAGGGGTATGACATAAGCTAGGTACAAGGTGGTGTATGACAATGAGAAATGGTATCAGGAGAACTGGGTTGACCATATCCTCAATGCTGGTAGACGATCTACACCCATGCGCAACTACCCTTGGGAGTGAGTTAAAGGCTACTTGGCGTGGTACAATGACAGATCGCATTCATTGGTCTGTAATCCTATTATCACCGAAAGAAAAACCCAAGAGTGAACGCTACGAAAAAATTGGTATGATACCTCACATCAACATTTAAGGTTTGGTAACATGTACTCGTAGTATTAATTACATTCGTTGTGGCAATATAGATAGGAGTTGGGTGTCGACCTGTGACAACCCGCTCACCAAAATAAGACGTGGCCAGCCCAATACTCCAATATAACAGGAGTCCCGGATGGAATCATTCTCAGCATCACACGAAAATATAGAGTATCCAGGATAACCACCCAATAATTCAGAAAACGGGTTGTCAAAAATTTTGTTTTAAAGTAAAAGAAAGAATTTAAACAACCTAATACTGAAAAGAGAAAGTGGGACCCCCAAGAATATATATATATATATATATACTATAGTAACAACGAGTATATAGAAAAGGACCGAATATGCTGTCGATCCACAGACTCTACAACGATGTTGAACAATTTCAATAAATTATATAAGACATTACATTAAACAATTACAAAGGCTTGGGCCTCACGCCCGAATAAAAACTTGATCATAACTTGAGTGCAAAAATGAAAGCAGCTATACAATATAACCCGTAATACCCGTAAAGCATCACGGCTCGTCAATATCGCCGGAATAGGAAAGTCAGAACAGGCGTCCTTGGGGCGGAGTACCTGAGTGGATACAAGATGCATGCACAAAAAGAAATATGAACGGGTCAGGGCCCGATTTTATATGATCACCAGATGAATAAAAAGGATGACAATTATGAATGGTAAATCATGACTAAAAGAAATAAGAATCTACATACACAATTTAAAGCATAAGCTACGACAAAATAATTTACCATGGATCTAATTTAACTACGCAAGGAAGACAAATAAATATAAATAACATTATTTAAAACTTTCACCATGTACACTTAATCTTTTCATAATTTCATTCCTTATCAGGAAAATTACCATTATAGATTCTTTGGGGTTTTCCATTCCTTAACAGGAATATAATCATCATCCAATGCTCTTTGTGGCATTTCATTGTGATCTTTATGGAACTTATAATCCATCAAGTCCCACTTGATTAAGAATAGTTATATTCATATGCATATAACGATTCTAAGACCGCCCCTCCGAGTTTCCCCACTGGACGCGCCCCTAAATGACCATCATCTTCCAGGGCCTATCTATACAAGAAAACCTGGGCACCTATAACGCAAAACATCGGGAAGCGATCATATGCCTGCGGGAGAGTCAAGACCACACCCGGAATCTCCTCACCAGCGCAGAAAACATAACATATCGCTCATATGGCCTAAGACTATATCCACCCTGCATTCACTAGCGAGGGGGCATCACCATGCGCACGAACTTCCCTTATGATGTCATTTAGAGAGGAGTGTTTAAGTAAATTAGCATTTACCGTATACATGATTAAGTAAATTATAATTTACCATCATTATTACCATTTTCGTTTCATTTTCTTTCCATATATATGTTTCATTTTATCCTAAACCATAATTATTTACATTATTGTAAACACCTCATATCATACCAAGAGCCATACTTAATACATCTTATCGTTGTAACCTCGATGAATAAATAATCTTTCAATTTATTCTCCCAAGATTCGTTTGTGGTGATATTATAAACCATCAAGACTAATATAGCTCCGTTGAGCTTCTAAAGTCTCCCAAATATAACATTACAAATCCTAGTTTCATGATAATCAACTAGAAGAAAAGAATGCCCTAACACCAATTGGCATATCCCCGGAAAAGCCCCCACCTAACCTATTTCTAATGTAGGGTGGATAACTAACTCCTCTAGGACTCTAGCTTTCTTGGTTAACTTCATACAAGAAGGTTCCTAAGTTCTTTATTGAAAAGAAGAAGTCTAGGAAATAAAATAATATTTAAGGATGAAAAACAGGGGACCGGTCGACCGGTCCTGAGACCGCGTCTCCAAATTTTGCCTAAAAAAGAAAAGAAGAAAGCTCCAATTGGAGGGGGCCGATCGACCGGTCAGGGGACTGCGGTCAACCGCGCACAATATTTATGCCTTTATGGGAAAGCAGTAAGCCCTCCCGTGAAGTCCTGATCGACCGGTCCTAGGACCGCGATCGACCGGTCATAGCAGACCTAGGGCTCTTTCATCTTCCAAAACTAAACCCAAGTGATGATTTCAATTTTCCCACCTCAAATCTCTTCCATTTTGAACTCAACCAACAATCTTTATCTATCCAAAGATTATCCTACATGATTTATAACCATTATAATTCACAATTTGTTTATCAACAAAACTAAGATTAGGGTTTACATCCCACAAATTTCATTTTTGATCCATAAATGCAAATACACAACTATCATACAAATTATTCATCTTAAATCACATATTAGCAAGTAGAAAACTTGCCTTAGGGTTGAAATCTCAGATTTCTTTGTGTAGTAGCAACAATCCATCGTCAATCTTCATTTTCTCTCTTTTTTCACCACTTTTCTCTTCTTCTCTCTTTCTCTCCTTTCTCTCAATGTTTAAGACATAAAATAGGGAAATTAGGGGATTTAAAAGACTAAAATCGGTGCTTAATACAAGTCTACCAACTTAAGTGGTAACACCACATTAAAATGACTCCCAAATACGCATATAAGTTAAAACCAGGTAAAAGTGGCCGAAATACAAAAATATAATATGGCACTTATATTGACTGTCTCGCACCTTCCGGGACTAACTACGCCCTCTTAAATGGCATCCGAAAATTTTATAAATTATTTCAAGTTCCAGTTTCATATAAACCACAGTGTCATTTAAAACACATGACACTACAAAACATACAACATAATGATATTTACTTAAACATACAGTCAATACGCAACGATCCAGTAAATATTAACTTTCAACGCATAAAATTAATATTTACTCCGGTTCCAAAATTTTATATAATTACCTTATGCGATAAAATAATATAAAATTTGCTTCCTAAAAGCGAGGGTTGTTACATACTCCCCCCCTTATGAGGGAATTTTGCCCTCACAATTCAGGCGTACCCCAAACACATAAAAGGCATACTACTCCAAACCATCATTCTATCACCATGACAAATTCCTCGTTACTGTGGCATCCCAAATGGACTCAGACTAAGGTCGTCGCTAACGATCTCAGTCACATTCTTGGTGCTCCGGCATAGCACCAAATCTCCCATCACGAACTATCGATCCTACCGTCTTACAACGAAAGGAGATACCCACACAACTCAACATAAATCGCATTACTCCCTAAATCGCTTTACATCACTCCTCGGGGATGCTTACACCAACGCTAAATGGCTTAACCCCAACATTGCTCAACTTCTCTTCGCATAAGCGTATCCCTTCAAAGCGTATGGCTCAAAAATCCCAATCCTTAAAGAAATGCCCCGAGACCACTCCAAGTCCACAGAACATATTACACGTTGGTTCTATCCAACGAGTATACGAATTACTCAACCGGACACGCTAGGCCACTCACGGTGCCATGCCTTAGGAAATGATTCATATGGCAACTCAAAAAGTCCAATTATTGTACGGAAATTTCCATTCATACAAACTACTGCTCCATCCATTAGGTATTCTAAGGCGTACATTTCAGATATGCCTTTCGATATTAGGTTAACTTTCTCCATTCATCCATCCACTTTAAGGTGGCAAGATATACTCCATCTCCACACGATTCCCATACCTTCATGGAAACTTTACCAGACCTTCGACATGAATATCTAGTCTCGTTCCACCACCAGTGATGGGCGCTTCATATGGTTCTACCATTCCTCTATATAGAACGGGGTGTACTCTTCTCGATATAGTGCACCCATAACGGTCGAAAAAGCAACAATATGTCGAGCGATCAATAATTTTCTCAAATAGGATCACGACCAGTTCGGTGCCGACAATTCAATGGAAGCGACTATGGGTATACTTTTCTTCATTCCACCACTACTCTTCTTCCACGAGTAGGTGAAATGGTCAGTCCCAAACATGAATGCACATTCTACTTGGCATTCCATGCCTTCACTAATAACTCCGACGGGTGATCCTCCTCGACGCAACTACTACCCCAGTCGCCTTTACCATTATTGAAAGGAAATTTCCTATCGATAGTCCTTTATGAACTTCATACACCATCTCGATTCCTCCCACAACATACTGCAACAACTTGTTGCTCGCGAGAAAACCAAATTTCCTGCCCAGGAAGTAGTGCCTCATTTCTTTAAGGCGATCTCTCCCGCAATGAATTTCAATTCAAGCGTGGAGTAATACTTCCCACAAGTTTAAGCTTATGAGACACATAAACAATGGGTTCATGCTCCCGTATTATTACTTCCCATTCCTGACAGAGACTTATTCATTAAATTCACCCTCCAGCTAAGTAACATAGGTTCAGGAGCAAAAGTCAATTCATCCTTTTAACTCCCCGAAAGTTAAGTTACCTAAGTAACACTCTATTTAGTAAAAGCCTCATCTCATTCGTCCTAAGCTTCCAAATCTCTCAAGATTCCATACTTCTCGTTCCTAGGGACCTAATCCTTCTCTGAGTTAACCCACATCCTATTTGTGGTTAACCTCCTACAGCCTTCCTAACCAACGTCACATGCCCTAAAGGTCTTAGGTACTACTAATCCTGACATTCAATCCATATATATATATATATATATATCCTATCTAAGAAAATAGACGTATAATACTAAGTATATCCCTAGTGCCCCAGACCTATCTCAACTCCTAATATTCGCTCGGTTTCATCCGTGGGACGTCTCGCCGAAGAGAAATCCAAACAAGGAACCCTCCCGTTAGACTACTACCTCGCCTCGTCGGTCATCAAGATATGACGGTCTAAGACACATGATCGGGACCGATAAAATTCTAATTTACAACCCTACTAACAAGATTTTACTTCCACGTTTTTCCGTTCAAATAATTAAAGATTTCAATTAATCGGACATTTACTTTCTGTAAAGTCTTACAGGTATCTATCCCATTATATAAACATGACCTTCTTATCAAGGCATAATCCAGAAGTCTCAATTCGACTTCATAACTCAGTCTCCCTCACATCAATCAGAGGAGAGAACTATATATAGCGCCTCTATCTTGCACTTTAATAGCCCTTAATCACTGAACTACGTGATTCACGGCTAAACCTTTTAACCCAACTTCTAACAGCAAAAATAAATGAATTTATGAGAAAAGAAAAGAATAGCGTCTCTCCACTCCCAATGTCGTTAAGTGTTTATGCAGCGGAGTGTCTCGCAAAGCGAAATCCAAAGAAGGAACCCCTCCGACACATGCCTACTTAACTTATTGGTCAAGGAGATAAAGCGTAACAAGCACAAACAAGGTAAACAAACAATCAAATACTCACGCAGGATAACACAATAAAGAAAAATATCTCCTACCTACCTCGATCCACCTCTATAAAGTCTCAACCTATATCCAAGAGAGATATTATAGCACAACTAGTTCCATTTTGAACGAGAAGTGAGATAGCCTTACAATTTTATTTGCTTGTTATCACCCCAGGTCAACCAAAACCTCTTAACATAAAATAAGAGAAAAGAAAAGTAGCATCTCTCTACTCCCAACGTCGTTAAGGTTCACGCGTGGAGCGTCCCGTAAAAGAGGAATCCAAATAAGGAACCCCTCCTATGTATTACTACTTAACCTTGTTGGTCGTGGAGATAAGTCATAACAACCACATATCATGCAAACAAATAATAAAACACTCAAACTAGGTAACACCTATTGCAAGTAACACATATGACACATATACATTTAAAATATCATCACTCGCTTCATAATGAGTGAAGAAAAGATAGAACTTCCATACCACGGAAGTCATATAATTACTCTTTCTATAATAGTGTCGATACTACCATAAACTCAATGTACACATCCGAATCTGGGGCAAACACAATACTACTCTATCTTATTATGGGGGATGCACCACCCACTACTAAGGTGGAATTACCACCAACATTCTTGCTAATCACTCCGGGCCATACTAATGGTTCTCAGACACCGTATTCGAGTCTTATCCGAACCAATACTACTTCCATCAACTCCCCAACTAGGCTCTTCATTTCTGCCTTGTTCTCCAATCAATAAAATCAAAATGAGTGATTACACACTCCACGTCATAGCCATTGTTCCGACCTTGGCTGTAAAATAATTTCCCACACAGTCCCCTTCTTTAATTTAATGAATCCTCCCCGAGCGAATAATAAATATCCACCAAAAGGGGTTTCATGAATGATGTTCCATCAGTAGTGTTAACGACACTTATTCTGGAATTTATCATATTATGGTGTACGGTCTCCCTAACCGTATAACACTTTATTCACAACCGGCCTTTGACTGAACCTCGAGTGGACATTTGAGAATCCACCTTCTCATCAGTCCAATTATCCCAGAGACACTTGATATTAAAAATGTCCACCGAGTTTCTCCATGGGCAAAAGCTTCCTGCACCCGTAATTATTGCAACTACGTTCCCACCGTTCAACACTACTCCTACGAGTGAAGGATTTTCCTCCATCCTTTTCGTCTGGGCACTTCTATACCCCTCTCTCGACCAAAGCTCCCGGATCTTATGCATCCACCAATTGAGGACGCATCTCTTCCATCTTACTTCAACCTGTGGTCCTTACCATGGGCTCTTTTCCACTTCAATGTAACATCGATGGGAATCCCAAACTTGGTACCAACCTCTACTTATAGCAATACTCGAAAAACCATATCTACTGTAAGTAGTAGTCGCAGTAGGAAGATAAGAAAATGTTACAAAAGGGAGCGATCTCCAAAGTAGTCCTCATCCCCGACCCCAACTTACACTTCTTAGTAATCCTTCTCATGATGCCTTCGCGACATCCTTCTTTGGCGTCCTTCTTCAATCGACCTAAGAATCTCACACGAATACGTAAAAGATTTTGTGGGTTCTACCTCACGGAAGGAGAACGAAATCTCACAAGAGAAATCAATGATCTTTATCCTAAGGCTCTATGTCAAATCAAAAGCAACGCTGAAAACCTAAGGCATCCACACAGATTCCTAAGGACTCTAAAACCTGATGCTGTGATACCATCTGTGACAACTCGCTCACCAAAATAAGGGGTGGCCAGCAAAATACTCTAATATAACAGGAGTCCCGGATGGAATCATTCTCAGCTTCACACGAAAATATAGAGTATCCAGGATAACCCCACAATAATTCAAAAAACGGGTTGCCAAAATTTTTGTTTTAAAGTAAAAGAAAGAATTTAAACAACCAAATACTGAAAAGAGAAAGTGGGAACCCCAAGAATATATATATATATATATATATATATATATATATATATATATATATATATATATATATACTATAGTAACAACGAGTATACAAAAAAAGGACAGAATATGTTGTCGGTCCACAGACTCTACAACGATGTTGAACAATTTCAATAAATTATATAAGACATTACATTAAACAATTACAAAGGCTTGGGCCTCACACCCGAATAAAAACTTGATCTTAACTAGAGTGAAAAAAAGAAAGCAGCTATACAATATAACCCGTAATACCCGCAAATCATCACGACTCGTCAATATCGCCGGAATAGGAAAGTCAGAACAGGCGTCCTTGCGGCGGAGTACCTGAGCGGATACAGGATGCATGCACAAAAAGAAATATGAACGGGTCAGGTCCCGATTTTATATGATCACCAGATGAATAAAAAGGATGACATTTATGAATGGTAAATCATGACTAAAAGAAATAAGAATCTACCTACACAATTTAAAGCATAAGCTACGACAAAATAATTTACCATGGATCTAATTTAACTACGCAAGGAAGAAAAATAAATATAAATAACATTATTTAAAACTTGCACCATGTACACTTAATCTTTTCATAATTTCATTCCTTATCAGGAAAATTACCATTATAGATTCTTTGGGGTTTTCCATTCCTTAACAGGAATATAATCAACATCCAATGCTCTTTGTGGCATTTCATTGTGCTCTTTATGGCACTTATAATCCATCAAGTCCCACTTGATTAAGAATAGTTATATTCATATGCATATAACGATTCTAAGACCGCCCCTCCGAGTTTCCCCACTGGGCGCGCCCCTAAATGACCATCATCTTCTAGGGCCTATCTATACAAGACAACCTGGGCACCTATAACGCAAAACGTCGGGAAGCGGCCATATGCCTGCGGGAGAGTCAAGACCACGCCCGGAATCTCCTCACCAGCACAGAAAACATAACATATCGCTCATATGGCCTAGGACTATATCCACCCTGCATTCACTAGCCAGGGGGAATCACCATGCGCGCGAACTTCCCTTATGAAGTCATTTAGAGAGGTGTGTTTAATTAAATTAGCATTTATCGTATACATGATTAAGTAAATTATCATTTACCATCATTATTACCATTTCCATTTCATTTTCTTTCCATATATATGTTTCATTTTATCCTAAACCATAATTATTTACATTATTGTAAACACCTCATATCATACCCGGGGCCATACTTAATACATCTTATCGTTGTAACCTCGATGAATAAATAAGCTTTCAATTTATTCTCCCAAGATTCATTTGTGGTGATATTATAAACCATCAAGACTAATATAGCTCCGTTGAGCTTCTAAAGTCTCCCAAATATAACATTACAACTCCTAGTTTCATGATAATCTACTAGAAGAAAAGAATGCCCTAACACCAATTGGCATATCCCCGGAAAAGCCCCCACCTAACCTATTTCTAATGTAGGGTGGATAACTAACTCCTCTAGGACTCTTGGTTTCTTGGTTAACTTCATACAAGAAGGTTCCTAAGTTCTTTATTGAAAATAAGAAGCCTTGGAAATAAAACAATATTTAAGGTTGAAAAACAGGGGACCGATCGATCGGTCCTGAGACCGCGGTAGACCGCGTCTCCAAATTTTGCCTAAAAAAGAAAAGCATAAAACTAAAATTGGAGGGGCCGATCGACCGGTCAGGGTACTGCGGTCGACCGCGCACAATATATATGCCTTTGTGGGAAAGCAGTAAGCCCTCCCGTGAAGGCCCGATCAACCGATCCTAGGACCGCGATCTACCGGTCATAGCAGACTTAGGGCTCTTTCATCTTCCAAAACTAAATCCAAGTGATGATTTCAATTTTCCCACCAAAAATCTCTTCCATTTTGAACTTAACCAACAATCTTTATCTATCCAAAGATTATCCTACATGATTTATAACCATTATAATTCACAATTTGTTTATCAACAAAACTAAGATTTGGGTTTACATCCCATAAATTTCATTTTTGATCCATAAATGCAAATACACAACTATCATACAAATTATTCATCTTAAATCACATATTAGCAAGTAGAAAACTTGCCTTAGGGTTGAAATCTCAGATTTCTTTGTGTAGTAGCAACAATCCATCGTCAATCTTCATTTTCTCTCTTCTTTCTCCACTTTTATCTTCTTCTCTCTTTCTCTCCTTTCCCTCTATGTTTAAGACATAAAATAGGGAAATTAGGGGATTTAAAAGACTAAAATCGGTGCTTAATACAAGTCTCCCAACTTAAGTGGTTAACCCCACATTAAAATGACTCCCAAATACGCATATAAGTTAAAACCATGTAAAAGTGCCCGAAATACAAAAATACAATATGGCACTTATATTGACTGTCTCGCACCTTTCGGGACTAACTACGCTCTCTTAAATGGCATCCGAAAATTTTATAAATTATTTCAAGTTCCAGTTTCATATAAACCATAGTGTCATTTAAAACACATGACACTACAAAACATACAACATAATGATATTTACTTAAACATACAGTCAATACGCAACGATCCAGTAAATATTAACTTTCAACTCATAAAATTAATATTTACTCCAGTTCCAAAATTTTATATAATTACCTTATGCGATAAAATAATATAAAATTTGCTTCCTAAAAGCAAGGGTTGTTACATACTCCCCCCCTTATAAGGGAATTTTTCCCTCACAATTCAGGCGTACCCCAAACACCTAAAAGGCATACTACTCCAAACCATCATTCTATCACCATGACAAATTCCTCGTTACTGTGGCATCCCAAATGGACTCAGACTAAGGTCGTCGCTAACGATCTCAGTCACATTCTTGGTGCTCCGGCATAGCACCAAATCTCCCATCATGAACTATCGATCCTACCGTCTTACAATGTAAGGAGATACCCACACAACTCGGCATAAATCGCATTACTCCCTGAATCGCTTTACATCACTCCTCGGGGATGCTTACACCAACGCTAAATGGCTTAACCCCAACATTGCTCAACTTCTCTTCGCATAAGCGTATCCCTTCAAAGAGTATGGCTCAAAAAGCCCAATCCTTAAAGAAATGCCCCGAGACCACTCCAAGTCCACGGAACATATTACCCGTTGCTTCTATCCAACGAGTATACGAATTACTCAACCGGCCACGCTAGTCCACTCACGGTGCCATGCCTTAGGAAATGATTCATAGGGCCACTCAAAAAGTCCAATTATTGTACAAAAATTTCCATCCATACAAACTAAAACTCTGTCCATTAGGTATCCTAAGGCACACATTTCAGATATGCCTTTCGGTATTAGGTTAACTTTCTCCATTCATCCATCCACATTAAGGTGGCAAGATATACTCCATCTCCACACGGTTCCCATACCTTCATGGAAACTTTACCAGACCTTCGACATGAATATCTAGTCTCGGTCCACCACCAGTGATGGGCGCTTCATACGGTTATTCCATTCCTCCATATAGAACGGGGTGTACTCTTCTCGATATAGTGCACCCATAACGGTCGAAAAAGCAACAATTTGTCTAGTGATCAATAATTTTATCAAATAGGATCACGATCAGTTCGGTGCCGATAATTCAATGGAAGCGGCTATGGGTATACTTTTCTTCATTCCACCACTACTCTTCTTCACACGAGTAGGTGAAATGGTCAGTCCCAAACATGAATGCACATTCTACTTGGCATTCCATTCCTTCACTAATAACTCCGACGGGTGATCCTCCTCGACGCAACTACTACCCCAGTCGCCTTTACCATTATTGAAAGGAAATTTCCAATCGATAGTCCTTTATGAACTTCATACACCATCTCGATTCCTCCCACAACATACTGCAACAACTTGTTGCTCGCGAGAAAACCAAATTTCCCACCCAGGAAGTAGTGCCTCATTTCTTTAAGGCGATCTCTCCCGCAATGAATTTCAATTCAAGCGTGGAGTAATACTTCCCACAAGTTTAAGCTTATGAGACACATAAACAATGTGTTCATGCTCCTGTATTATTACTTCCCATTCCTGGCAGAGACTTATTCATTAAATTCACCCTCTAGCTAAATAACATAGGTTTAGGAGCAAAAGTCAATTCATCCTTTTAACTCCCGAAAGTTAAGTTACCTAAGTAACACTCTATTTAGTAAAAGCCTCATCTCATTAGTCCTAAGCTTCGAAATCTCTCAAGATTCCATACTTATCGTTCCTAGGGACCTAATCCTTCTCTGAGTTAACCCACATCCTATTTGTGGTTAACCTCCTACAGCCTTCCTAACAAACGTCACATGACCAAAAGGTCTTAGGTACTACTAATCCTGACATTCTATATATATATATATATATATATATATATATATATATATATATATATATATATATATATATATATATATATCCTATCTAAGAAATTGACGTATAATACTAAGTATATCCCTAGTGCCCCAGACCTATCTCAACTCCTAATATTCGCTCGGTTTCATGCGTGGGACGTCTCGCCGAAGAGAAATCCAAACAACGAACCCTCCCGTTACACTACTACCTCGCCTCGTCGGTCATCAAGATATAACGGTCTAAGACACATGATCGAGATCGATAAAATTCTAATTTACAACCCTACTAACAAGATTTTACTTCCACGTTTTTCCGTTCAAATAATCAAAGATTTCAATTTATCGGACATTTACTTTCTGTAAAGTCTTACAGGTATCTATCCCATTATATAAACATGGCCTTCTTATCAAGGCATAATCCAGAAGTCTCAATTCGACTTCATAACTCAGTCTCCCTCACATCAATGAGAGGAGAGAACTATATATAGTGCCTCTATCTTGCACTTTAATAGCCCTTAATCACTCAACTACGTGATTCGCGGCTAAACCTTTTAACCCAACTTCTAACAGCAAAAATAAATGAATTTAAAAGAAAAGAAAAGAATAGCGTCTCTCCACTCCCAATGTCGTTAAGTGTTTATGCAGCGGAGTGACTCGCAAAGCGAAATCCAAACAAGGAACCCCTCCGACACATGCCTACTTAACTTGTTGGTCATGGAGATAAAGCGTAACAAGCACAAACAAGGTAAACAAACAATCAAATACTCACGCAAGATAACACAACAAAGAAAAATATCTCCTACCTACCTCGATCCACCTCTATAAGTCATAACAGCCACATATCATGCAAGCAAACAATAAAACACTCAAACTAGGTAACACCTATTGCAAGTAACACATATGACACATATACATTTAAAATATCACCACTCGCTTCATAACGAGTGAAGAAAAGATAGAACTTCCATACCACGGAAGTCATATAATTACTCTTTCTATAATAGTGTTGATACTACCATAAACTCAATGTACACATCCGAATCTGGAGCAAACACAGTACTACTCTATCTTATTATGGGGGATGCACCACCCACTACTAAGGTGAAATTACCACCAACATTATTGCTAATCACTCCGGGCCATACTAATGGTTCTCAGACACCGTATTCGAGTCTTATCCGAACCAATACTACTTCCATAAACTCCCCAACTAGGCACTTCATCTCTGCCCTTGTTCTTCAATCAATAAAATCAAAATGAGTGATTACACGCTCCACGTCATAGCCATTGTTCCGACCTTGGCTATAAAATAATTTCCCACACAGTTCCCTTCTTTAATTTAATGAATCCTCCCCGGGCAGATAATAGATATCCACCAAAAGGGGTTTCATGAATCCTGTTCCATCAGAAGTGTTAACGACACTTATTCTGGAACTTATCATATTATGGTGTACGGTCTCCCTAACCGTATAACACTTTATTCACAACCGGCCTTTGACTGAACCTCGAGTGGACATTTGAGAATCCACCTTCTCATCAGTCCAATTATCCGAGAGACACTTGCTATTAAAAATGTCCACCGAGTTTCTCCATGGGCAAAAGCTTCCTGCACCCGTAATATTGCAACTACGTTCCCACCGTTCAACACTACTCCTACGAGTGAAGGATTTTCCTCCATCCTTTTCGTCTGGGCACTTCTATACCCCTCTCTCGACCAAAGCTCCCGGATCTTATGTATCCACCAAATGAGGACGCATCTCTTCCATCTTACTTCAACCTGTGGTCCTTACCATGGGCTCTTCTCCACTTCAATGTAACATCGCTGGGAATCCCAAACTTGGTACCACCCTTTACTTATAGCAATACTCGGAAAACCATATCTACTGTAAGTAGTAGTCGCAGTAGGAAGATAATAAAATGCGACAAAAGGGAGCGACCTCCAAAGTAGTCCTCAACCCCGACCCCAACTTACACTTCTTAGTAATCCTTCTCATGACGCCTTCGCGACATCCTTCTTTGGTGTCCTTCTTCAATCGACCTAAGAATCTCACACGAATACATAAAAGATTTTGTGGGTTCTACCTCACGAAAGGAGAACGAAATCTCACAATAGAAATCCATAATCTTTATCCTAAGGCTCTATGTCAAATCAAAAGCAACGCTGAAAACCTAAGGCATCCACACAGATTCCTAAGGACTCTAAAACCTGATGCTGTGATACCATCTATGACAACTTGCTCACCAAAATAAGGGGTGGCCAGCCCAATACTCTAATATAACAGGAGTCCCGGATGGAATCATTCTCAGCTTCACACGAAAATATAGAGTATCCAGGATAACCCCACAATAATTCAAAAAACGGGTTGCCAAAATTTTTGTTTTAAAGTAAAAGAAAGAATTTAAACAACCCAATACTGAAAAGAGAAAGTGGGAACCCCAAGAATATATATATATATATATATATACATACGATAGTAACAACGAGTATACAAAAAAGGGACCGAATATGCTGTCGGTCCATAGACTCTACAACGATGTTAAACAATTTCCATAAATTATATAAGACATTACATTAAACAATTACAAAGCTTTGGGACTCACGCCCGAATAAAAACTTGATCTTAACTAGAGTGAAAAAATGAAAGCGGCTATACAATATAACCCGTAATACCCGCAAATCATCACGGCTCGTCAATATCGCCGGAATAGGAAAGTCAAAACAGGCGTCCTTGCAGCGGAGTACCTGAGCGGATACAAGATGCATGCACAAAAAGAAATATGAACGGGTCAGGTCCCGGTTTTATATGATCACCAGATGAATAAAAAGGATGACAGTTATGAATGGTAATTCATGACTAAAAGAAATAAGAATCTACCTACACAATTTAAAGCATAAGCTACGACAAAATAATTTACCGTGGATCTAATTTAACTAAGCAAGGAAGAAAAATAAATATAAATAACATTATTTAAAACTTTCACTATGTACACTTAATCTTTTCATAATTTGATTCCTTATCAGGAAAATTACCATTATAGATTCTTTGGGATTTTCCATTCCTTAACAAGAATATAATCATCATCCAATGCTCTTTGTGGCATTTCATTGTGCTCTTTATGGCACTTATAATCCATCAAGTCCCACTTGATTAAGAATAGTTATATTCATATGCATATAACGATTCTAAGACCGCCCCCTCGAGTTTTCGCACTGGGCGCGCCCCTAAATGACCATCGTCTTCCAGGGCTTATCTATACAAGACAACCTGGGCACCTATAACGCAAAACGTCGGGAAGCAACCATATGCCTTCGGGAGAGTCAAGACCACACCCAGAATCTCCTCACCAGCACAGAAAACATAACATATCGCTCATATGGCCTAGGACTATATCCACGCCGCATTCACTAGCCACGGGGCATCACCATGCGCGCGAACTTCCCTTATGATGTCATTTAGAGAGGTGTGTTTAAGTAAATTAGCATTTACCGTATACATGATTAAGTAAATTATCATTTACCATCATTATTACCATTTCCGTTTCATTTTCTTTCCATATATATGTTTCATTTTATCCTAAACCATAATTATTTACATTATTGTAAACACCTCATATCATACCCGGAGCCATACTTAATACATCTTATCGTTGTAACCTCGATGAATAAATAAGCTTTCAATTTATTCTCCCAAGATTCGTTTGTGGTGATATTATAGCTCCGTTGAGCTTCTAAAGTCTCCCAAATATAACATTACAACTCCTAGTTTCATGATAATCAACTAGAAGAAAAGAATGCCCTAACACCAATTGGCATATCCCCGAAAAAGCCCCCTCCTAACCTATTTCTAATGTAAGGTGGATAACTAACTCCTCTAGGACTCTAGGTTTCTTGGTTAACTTCATACAAGAAGGTTCCTAAGTTCTTTATTGAAAAGAAGAAGTTTAGGAAATAAAACAAGATTTAAGGATGAAAAAAAGGGGATTGGTCGACCGGTCCTGAGACCGCGATCGACCGCGTCTCCAAATTTTGCCTAAAAAAGAAAAGCAGAAATATCAAATTGGAGGGGCCGGTCGACCGGTCTGGGGACCGCGGTCGACCGCGCATAATATTTATGCCTTTGTGGGGAAGCAGTGAGCCCTCCCGCGAAGGCCCCGCCGATCGGTCCTAGGACCGCAGTCGACCGGTCATAGCTGACCTAGGGCTCTTTCATCTTGCAAAACTAAACCCAAGTGATGATTTCAATTTTCCCACCTCAAATATCTTCCATTTTGAACTCAACCAACAATCTTTATCTATCCAAAGATTATCCTACATGATTTATAACCATTATAATTCACAATTTGTTTATCAACAAAACTAAGATTAGGGTTTACATCCCATAAATTTCATTTTTGATCCATAAATGCAAATACACAATTATCATACAAATTATTCATCTTAAATCACATATTTGCAAGTAGAAAACTTGCCTTAGGGTTGAAATCTCAGATTTCTTTGTATAGTATCAATAATCCATCTTCAATCTTCATTTTCTCTCTTCTTTCTCCACTTTTCTCTTCTTCTCTCTTTCTCTCCTTTCTCTCTATGTTTAAGACATAAAATAGGGAAATTAGGGGATTTAAAAGACTAAAATCGGTGCTTAATACAAGTCTCCCAACTTAAGTGGTTAACACCCCTTTAAAATGACTCCCAAATATGCATATAAGTTAAAACCATGTAAAACTGCCCGAAATATAAAAATATAATATGGCACTTATATTGATTGTCTCACACCTTCCGGGACTAACTACGCCCTCTTAAATGGCATCCGAAAATTTTATAAATTATTTCAAGTTCCAGTTTCATATAAACCACATTGTCATTTAAAACACATGACACTACAAAACATACAACATAATGATATTTACTTAAACATACAGTCAATACGCAACGATCCAGTAAATATTAACTTTCAACTCATAAAATTAATATTTACTCCGGTTCCAAAATTTTATATAATTACCTTATGCGGTAAAATAATATAAAATTTGCTTCCTAAAAGCGAGGGTTGTTACACGACCTAGCCATTAATCTCTTGGAAGAGGCGCTTAAATATCTAAGGGAAGAACCCTTGACCGAAGATTATCAAGCGCTCTTTGATGCTGCTCGGGCAGCATGTAATTCCTTTTTAGAGGCTAAAGGTGATTTTAGTAGAAAAGTAAAGCGCAAGGAGAGCTATGAACAGGACTCGGAGCGACGAACGAAATGTCAGTTCGACCCTCACAAGCAATGTGCACCTACAACTACAAGGAAAAGCCCGAGAAAAAGTAAACAACCAAGGAAGAAATATTAATATTGGTTGTTTGAATATTTTTATGGATAAACAATTTGTGATTAGTTGTTTGGTTGGTTGTGGTAAACAATTATTGGTTTGTTGTAGTTAATAATTAGGGGTTGATTGTTTGTTGTACTAAACACTTATCACAAATTTGTTTGTTTCATTCATAATTATTTCATTCATGATGTTTGCAGTGGATTTGTAGTTAATAATGTTGGTTGTTTGTTGTAGTTAACAATATTGGTTGTTTTTTGTAGTTAATTGGATGATTTTAACGGCCATAGTAGACCGTGAACTATCTTCCCACGGCTAGACATAACCGTTGTGTTTACTTCACAGCTAAAGATAACCGTACCATTGCCTTTGAAAATTATACAAGTATACTGTATAATTTCTATGACCTTAGTTGATCGTGACATGAGTCCTACGACCATAGTTAACCATGTAATATATATATACACAACCAAAGATAACCGTACGAATGCCTTTGGAAATTATACAAGTACACTGTACGATTTCCACGACCTTAGTTGACAGAGACATGAGTCCTACGGACATTGTTAACCATGTAATATCTATACAAGACCATTGATAACCGTAGAAATGCCTTTGAAAATTATACAAGTACACTGCATGATTTCCACGACCACACATGACCGTGACATGAGTCCTACGGCCATAGTTAACCGTGTAATTGATATACACGGCCAAAGATAACCGTACCAATGCCTTTTAAAATTATACAAGTACAGTGTATGATCTCCATGACCTTAGTTGACCGTGACATGACTCCTACGACCATAGTTAACCGTGTAATATCTATACATGGACAACGATAACCATAGAAATGGCTTTGAAAATTATACAATTACACTGTGTGATTTCCACGACCACACATGACCATGACATGAGTCCTATGCCCATAGTTAACCGTGTAATAGATAGACACGACCAAAGATAACCGTATTGTTCATTTCACGGATAAAGATAACCGTACCAATGCCTTTGAAAATTTTACACTGTACATTCATATCAAATATTCAACATGTAAATTTTCAAAGAGATAGTGTACAAATACACGGTTCATACCCAACATTCATATCCAATATTCAACATGTAAATAAAAAGAAACATTTCATATCCAACACAATTGTTTGTAATAATCATTCATAAAAAATTACATATAATATTAGAATTGCTTTACATGTAATGTTACAAAAAAATTACAATCCCCCCCCACACGTCGCTCATGATTTAGTCAAATCAACTTCGTCATCTGATTCAATCAAAACTGGTTCATCCCTTGTCGCTACGTCTTTCGGACACAATCCCTGGAAAATATTCAAACATTATTTGAATAGATCTTCCCAGCATAGTGCATCGACCGATGCCTTTGACTTCCAATTTGATGCGATGGGGGGTATGGGATAAAACCGGGTGCACTTCATAGTCACCCAATGACAATTAGATATATTCAGTAAGTAAAAAATATTGTTATCCTCCTGAATGGATTTTGGACCCTCATCAAACGCCACAAAAGTTAGGCATAGGAGCTTCGATATCAAGACCACCATTAGTTTCATCGCATTCGCAGCTAGATAGCCAAAATTCGACATTATGAACCAATGACTCTTCGTGACGGGCTGCTTGAACATGTTCAATCTACTTTAATACTCATCGATGGTATATGATTTCATGATAGAGGCATAGATTTCCTTGTTCCGACGTAGCTTAGTTAACATTTGACTACGTATAGCATGAGAGTGACAGAGAGATTCCCCAATACCCATCCCCCGGGCCAAGACGGAGAAGCCGCAATTATCATCCGACCTAACTTCATATATGTCATCCATAAAATATTAGAAGAAGTTCGGTATGTGCTTCATATATAAATTCTTATAAGTGGACCAGAACTCCGATTTCTTAGCTGTATAAGGTGGCCTCACATCTAACCTCTTGCCATAAAGATCACTCATATTTGGAGGATCCTTTTCCCACGCACATGGTATTCTCTTGGTAGATATATTTTTCTTCAAGGAATTGGGTCTCCCCTAGGCATTACTGAAGTGGGCTCCATCAATGATGTGCAAGATGGTTGAGCAATCTCCATTAGTTTTGCTTGCATCATTTACCGCTCGGCATCCCCCGCTTCCTTCCACCTCTTATTTAGCAAAATGATTTCGGGTGTATAATCAATATCATGATACATTGAGACATTTGGGACTATAGCAAGCTTCTTCCAATGATCGTCTAACGCCTATATTGGAATGGCGTCACTCGTCTTCTCCCATTCGGCCAATTCACAAGTGCACGGAAGGCCATAGATTGTACGAAATTTGTGCCCGCATGTAATATCCATTAATTAAGTATTACCCACAAATCCAGATAAAATCGTCCTCATACAATCTATCTCTCGTGAATCAAATCAAGAGCAAGGTGGGAGGCTCGTCCATGTATCTCTCGTAGCAATGGTTTGTTGTGTGTATGCTTTGTTGATTGCAATGGCTTTACAAACTCCAATCTAATTTGAGTCTCTTGAAATTCAAGTAATGCATGTATCCCTTTCCACACCGTGGAAAATGTCCCCTTAGAGCTAAGCAAATGTTTTTTCAACTGTGCATGGGTGCCCTCGGCTCTATTTGTGGTGCGGTTCCCCCAATGTTGAATCTTATTCGTCCATAGATGCGAATATATGAAACGGTACGGCAACCACGTATTTTCAAGGTACGCAATCATACGAGGATATTGATGCTTCCAAGTTGAAAGAAAACATGATCATGCTCTATCATATTTCGCATGCGTTTCTGACTCGACCACCCCAATCCATCCGGACATAAAGGACTTTTTATCCGGGTCTTTTAATCCAGCTTTCCCATAAGCCGCTTCAAAATTGGAATAAACATAACAAAAGTTTCTCGCTCGGAAAGACTTGTCTCACGAAATTAATGCATGACAATTGTCTACCGGACACTATGACCCCGGGCAATCCTTATGTCTCATAGAGAGATCTCAAGTGTTTCAACTCCCATTGAAAATTTTCCCCCTTCTCACACCTCAAAAATGTAAATGCAATACAAAATGATTGCCTTATAAAGGTGACCCCAATCATCTAGGCATGTTATATCTATTTGTTTTGTGAGTGTAATCAATCACCATAACAGAATGGAAGCACTTGGCAAGTGCACGGAGGTCGGGTGTGAAAAAAATATGTCTTCGATAGTGTCATTTTGCTCATGATGCTGATGCCAATGCACATAATGTTTATCAGAAAGCAAATGCATTAGTTGTTGCTTCGCGTTCCTCCTGGCATGCTCCCCTATTCTCATCTTGTGTTTCACATTGTACACGATTCTCACCGAGGAGCAATTGTACAGATTCAATTGTTTCAATGTGTGCAGGACCTCCTTCAGACGAATATTGTTATAAACTAACTCCTTTGTCACATTTCCTCCTCATTTAACCATCCGGCATATGGGTGTCCAACTAACGAATCGGAGACCTCGTGATTATGTAGACCGCACAAAACTTCTACACCCCACTTACCATCTTCCATCGGGATACCCTTAAGTCTAAATGGACAATCACACTTGCGGGTGCCAGCATTACGCTTTTTTTTTCTGTTTCCTCCTCCTTTTCTCATCTGTGCATTGAGCTTCTTTCACATCCAAGAATTATACATGGCTTTCTTCCCAGTTTCTCCTTATCGGATTTGAGTATAATCACGATAACTTTCATTTTTAAACCAATCATCTGGCGCCATTCTACCATTTTACTTCTACTCTGGAATACCTGTGAAGATTGAAAATAAATAATTAGCCATTGTGTGTATATGACTAAACACTACAACTTAAAAATGAGTAAGAAAAAAACCAACCTCTTCGATAGAAAATTCGGAGGTATGATCCTGACAAATGGCACTATGAGAAGATACCACATCATCCTAAATTGAAGAAAATAATTCAACTTAATAACAAATTATGCAATATTCACCGCATATCTTAGGACTTTCGGGAAAAATTACCATGGGTATAGTCAAGTCTTGAAATTCATCCCGCAGGCAAGGATCGATTATGTTATGCACTTCTACAAAAGATTGTTCAACAGTAGATTGCTCACGCATACCACTTGGAACTTCATCCTCCCATGGTGTACCCGATAATGATTCGTCATTCCAAGTAGCACTAGCACTTGGCACGACAAGGTTATCAATCTCCCCCCAATCAATTGAGTTTATTATTGAGTCATCCAGCTGCAATTTTAGATAATAATAAATTCAGTTTAATATTAAGTCAACCCCAAGGTAAACCGTGAATAAGGTGATACCGACCAAGATTAGCTGTGAAATGCTTGTATTAACGGCCAAAGTTAACCGTGAAATACGATAATTCACGGTTACGATAAACCATAAACTTGTATATAGCGACCAATCATGGTCGTGAATTTTCATCTTCTTTGATTATGGGAAACCGTGGAAAGGCATATCACCTTATTTCCAAACTTTTTTTAGTACTTCTTTTCTTAGATTTTTTAGTTTGTAATGATTGAATACAATACATGTAAGTATTTAATACCTCAAATGAGTCCAATGTAGGAGTGAAATCTACACTTTGAGCATCTTTTGTATCTTGGGTTTTTGGATCATCTATGGTCATTATTGATGGTGTAGACCTATAAACAATACAGAAAACAACCACACAAACTATCCCAAATACAATGTAGATGATAGAAACAAGATTGGATTTAGAACAACAAGGTTGCATTTTTGAGGGTTTTGGCCGTGATATAGGGTTTCAGGGTTTGGGTTTGAAGTTTTGAAAGTTGATTTTTTTAGTGTTATTATGTTTAAGCTTTTTTTAGTGTTATTATGTTTAAGGGCATTTTAGACGTTTTAGTAAGATTTTAAGTGTTAAATTTGTGGTATTTGATGGTAGGAAAAGTGGTTTTTTGTTTTGTGGTGTTATGTAGATATTTTTGGGGTGGGAATATCACCACCCTTTTTATTATCCCCAACCAAAAAAAGGAACCAACCAACAAATACATTCTCTTAAAAAAAACAATTGATACATTCTTTGATTAAAAAAATATTTTTTTATAAACGGAAGACTGTTGCTTTTAAATAAAATCATTTTATAAATAAGTCATAATAAAAAAAAAAATTAACTTTATAGACCACTCAATGTAGAAATAATTGTAATAAAATAGTTCTTTACAATACATATTTTATAAAATAGTTAAAAAAATGTTTCATAAAAAGTGATTATTTAATTATAACATAAATTTAATAACAAAAAATTATAAAAAAATTGTTTTATAAAAAAGGTGATAAAAAACTATTTTGTAAAAAAAATCCATTTTCATTTATAAAAAGTATTTTATTTATAAAAAAATATAAATTAAATTTTTAAGAAAAAAAATATGTATAAATATTTTACAATAAAAGTATATATAAAAAAGTATTTCCAAAAAAGTGAGATTTTTATACATAAAAAAACCGTTTTTCATTTATAAAAGGATACTTTATAATATAAAAGTTGTTTTTAAGAACTTATAATAAAGTGTTTTATAAACAAATTAAAAACATTTTTTTTAATAAAAGAAGTCAATTTTTAAGTTTATGGGAATAAATGTCTTGCTTTTAAAAAAAACTTATTACAACTTTTTTATAATATAGTTTTATTTATAAAAAAATATAACTCTTAACTTTTATATAAAAATTATAAAAAAAATTAAATGTTCTATAAAGAAACTATATTTAGACTTAACTCCAATGTTAAGTTATATGGGCACTTTAGACATTGCGTGAAATAAACTAACAGGTTAGTAATGTGTCGTTTTGGCTACAGAAGAATTAAGTGAAAAAATTGAGGTCAAGTATAAATGACCCTAATTAAAAATAATGTTAAGTACTTAATAAAACCACATATAGAAAATATAAAAAAATAAGTCAAAAAATTAGGAACATGAACTATTAAACTTAAAAAAAAAACTAAAATATACTATTTACTTAAATTTATAAATAAAAAAAAATCAAATAAAACTTCCATGTTGAGATAAGTGTAAGTCTTTGATTATGTAGTCCCTAATTGTTGATATGAGTTTGATGCTTTAGAGAGTGGATGATGTGGTGATGAATATCACTAATGTGGTTTGAGAAATTAAATAGAAGAACTTTAAAGGTTTGAAAGAAATAACTTAAAAGCTTCTGATTAATACTTTTGCCTTCAGCGCCTCTTTTTTTAAGTAATTGTATACAAACCCTTAAATTATACCTACGAAATAAATTTAGTTGAGTTGTCAAAAATACATTGGCTAGTGTTTTAAATGAATCTCATTTGTACCCCACACGGCAACCAATGTATTTTTGACAACCTAGCCATGTTTATTTCGTGAAGGTCCGTATAAAGCTACTTTTTTTTGTCTTGTAGTATTGCCATATATTTCAATCCCATTACTTTTGATTCAACACTTAGGCCTAATAGAATTTTTTTTGTATAACTTGAAAGTCTTTCTGAAATTACTTTTTTTCTTCATGCATCTAATTACTTTTTCAATTCACTTCATTTATGTACAACCAACAACATATTTAATATTATGTAAATCAAAAACTCTATTATTAAATATTTAACTCTATATAATAAAAAAAATATTTGAAAAAAATGGAAGATAAAAGACTATGATAAACAATTTTTTAATAATTAAAAGTCACGATATAAAAGAGAAAAAAATTATTTTAATAAATAAAAACTGGAATGACAAAAAATGGTTTTTTGTTTTATCAATATTAAGCGTGGGACGTGAAAAATGAAAAAAAAAAAGATTTTTTTTATTTAATAAAAGTAGGAGGAAAAAATTAAAAAAATGTTTTTTTAAACATATGAAAACAGGGATGAAAAAAGAGAAAACAAAACATTCTTTTGTTTTTTTAATATATAAAAAAAGTGATGAAAAAAATGGATTGTTTTTAATAAATAAATGATGGGAAAAAGGAACAAACAATATATTTTAGTATTTTAATAAATAAAAAATGGAAGAAATGGAGGAAAAAATATTTTCTTATTTTTTTAAAATTCTATATATTAAAGAAAGTTTAGTAAAGTTAGGAGAGGTTTAATAACTGGGACGCATTCCGAAAGGTTTAACGAACTCGTTTAAGTGTTTTATACCTTTAGAAATGATCCCAAGGTATATGTATATAAGTTAGGAGGTTATTAGACTAATTAAATTATGTATTTGGGCCCATTCGGGGGTCCAAAATTAAGGCCTAAGGTCCAATTCGAGATTTGTGTTCAAGTTGTATTAATTAGGAGATTAAGGAACCCCCTGTCATTTATCCAAGAACCCTAATTTTGAACTTTAGGAAGAGAGAGGCAATCACCCTAGCTGTGAATTGGGAGCGGAAGGATTCAAGAGGGAGATTCAAGAAAGCACTAAGAAGTCATCAAAGAACTCAGGAAAGAATTTTCTTGCTAACTTTATTTGTCCAAAATATTTCTTAGTTCATTGTGATTTATCTCCCATGTAGAATTTTGGATTATGTAGGGATTTGTGTGATATAATGATGTAATTAAATCATGTTTGTATAGGACTTGAATCTGAAAATAGATTAGTCAATTCAGAAATTAGGATGGGTATTAATTGTGGGTTGGATGATGGGAAATTCATGCTTTAGAGCCCTTATTGTAATTGATATGATTATTCACATGTAGAGGACTATTGTTTGCGTTAAAGATTTGGATTTTATGTTGATTATAACCCTTGCATAATGGTAGGATCATAATGGATTCATAGGTATAAATCTGATTTGGCATGAACACACCAGCATCATAAAATTCTGGGATTTGGGACTTTAATCTGACATTAAAACACGTAATAAATTATCCTAAGAGGGTGAATTAAGTCATGGGGACCTATCTTAATGACTACTTTAAGGTTTAAACTATTGGAATCACATTTGGTTTGAAGATTAAAATTCCCATTCTTGCATTTTTTGGCAGACCTGTGCAGTCGCCCAGGGGCGAACCGGTTAGGCCCAGGGGAAAACCGGTTCGACCACTGGGAATTTTTGAGTGGGGCCTAGAGTTGTATCCAGAGGAATTTTAGATAATCATACGAGTTGGTGGGATGGTGTTTGGATAATCGAGAATTTATTAAAAATAGATTAGTGACGTTAGTAATAATTTTTTATAATAAAATTAACTCTATGGTTAAGTATATTTTATAATGAAAGGGAACTTAATAATTTACGGGATGGTAAATATTTAACGTAGGATATTTATGGGTAATCCTTATGGGGCAAGTAGGGGGAAATTTATAGAGTAAATATCGTAATAAATTAACTAGATGGTTTAAAGTATTATTCAATTAAAGAGAATCTAATAATTTACGGGATGGTCGTTTATCAACGCAAGAGGTTATGGATAATCTTTATGGGGCAACTAGGGGGTATTTATAGAGTAATTACCTTTGCATATTGTAAGCGAATAATATGTATATATATTTTGTGTGGACATATCTATATTCGTGGACAGTCCTATCAGTTGGGGTTACGTGCATTCGGGACTGTAGTACACGTCGGCACAGGTGGGCTAGGCATAGTGTAGGTCATTATTATGGGTACTACGTAGCAACACCACTTATGGGAAATAAGTGTTGATGTTGGGATCTATATGTCACTACTAGGTATGCGTCGTGCAATGGTGTACTGCGTAGGTACCTCCCCATTTGTATGTGTATTGTGATGTCCGATTTGGATAGGAGACTCCTCCAGACTTATTGATAGAGCACGGACGAGACGCTATTAGTAGATGCCTTAGTGTCGAATGTATATAAGGACATATATATAAACAAATAAAGGTGAATCAGATAAGTTCTTAGTCTAATGATGTAGACAATAAAATTACAGAGCCAATGCTATGTAGTATGCATGACATTTTGTTGTGTCACTTTATAGGTAGTGACTGGGGTACCTTAGGTATTAGTAACTAGAATGTAAATGATTATATTTCAATATGTTAATTATGATAGATGAATCCTTATATTTATGTTGGGACATTTATTCGCTATCTACTTTTGGACTTGGGTGGTTGTACATTTATCATTGCTCTTAGATGAGGGGTGAGATATTTAATATATAAGTGACGATGGGAGATGCTCACTTTGAATTAATTGTACTTTTGTGCCCTAAATTTAATAAGAAAATTCTTGCAACTCTAGGGCGTTGTCCCAAATTTATAAATGCCCCCCCCCCCCCCCCCAGGTGCTCCTAGATTGGGATAAAAGGACTATCTCCCCTTGCGCATCAGACTTCATATCATTGATTCTAGACTATAATGCTTCTCTATTTCAGTTTTATTATTTTTGGATTATTGTATAGGCGTAAGCCTGCAGTATATTTTATTTCAGTTGGTATGAGACACTCATGCTCATCTTGGTTGTATTCGGACTATGTGGATGTTGGATTTATTATTGCCTTGATCTTTAATTCAAATTCGGTTTTAATTCAAATGTTGTTTGCAAATAAATATTTTTTATGGTCGTGATGCTGAGAATGATATAGATTATATAACAAGCCCCATCTTCGGTGTACTGTGTCTGGCAACCTTTATGTGAGAAAATGTTTTTTTTATAGTTTTATTTAGTTAATATATCAATTTAATAAAGTCTCTTAACTAAATAAGGAAAATTGTATCTCAATAGTTTACATGTGATTCGTAAATTGTACCATAATAGTTTATTTTAATTGGATATATCCAATTTTTTAATTCGATATATGTGTTTGATTATGTTACAACACCATGATAATAAATTTTAGAAATATGTGATTTGGCAACAACATATAATTCAAAATTCAATTAATTAAATGTTTTAAACTTTTTTTGGAATGGGTTACAAATTGTAAAAAGGAAATCTTCATCCAAATTTGATTGACAAGGCAATTGATAAAACTCACCCCATCTAGTGGGTGAGTAGCATGTATTTAATTAAAATTGGAGTGGTGAAGTAAGGGTTTTCAGGTGGTTGGTGGCTTAATTTTGTATATAGATTTTTGCGAGCGTGTCCAGTAAGAATTTTAGTCTTGTCATCCAATATTATTTGCTCAACTAACAATAATCACGCGATTGTGTTATGTTCGAATGCTTTAATTAAGAAGACTTTTTGTGAAATGCTAAATTATTTTTTCATGAAAATTAGAATAAACGAAAAATTAAAAAGAATGAATTAACACGAAAGCACATTAAATACGGTCAAAAGGAAGAAATTGAGAGTGCAATCGAAGGTAAAGAAAAACATAGCAATTCGATAGTAAAATAGCTAAATTAAAATACTAGGAACTTGAAAATAAATTGTAAAGTTATTTAAAAAGTACTAGAGAATTGAAACAAGAACCAAATTTAACCTTACAAAGTATTTTGAAGAAGAAGAAAAAAATTTGATAAGATACAAGTAAAGTAAAATATTTTTTTTGATGGAGTGTCCTGCTTTAATTATGTCCTATAACTACCATGGCCGAATAAGTACCAAGAAGTTTATTTTAATTTAAAAATCCAAGAAATGTGTATTCATATACATGCAACTATTTTCTCTTAATAAATACCCGCATGCGCATATTTTCACGTGTATTAGCCTGAGGCGTCCATGTGTCATTGAATGATTGTGGCTTCCATTATTCTCTATGCCATTTTGATAACAGTAATTTCCTTATATATTTTCCACGTGTCACTCATGTATTGGACTGATAAATATGGTGAAAACATACTCCACACTAGTTAATACTAGGTGATCAGTCCTATATCAAATTAAACAGGAATCTCATCTGGTTCATTCTTAGCATCACTATCGAAAACTTTTTAAAACTTACTAACCACCTAGTATTCAAAAGACACGGTGTCAAAATTTATCTTTTTATTTAACCTCACTAACAACAGGCTAAAGAATATATAGTAAACCATACACGCAATCACTATATCAACCACTACTAAGAATGAATAAATATATTCCTTGCCGAGTCAACCACCGGCTACAAATCAAATAACAAAAATAAGCCAGAAGAATAATAAAATGAAAACATCAACTGACTAGAATAAAATGGAATAACTAGGGGGACATGCCTAAATGGAATAGTAACTGCATCCTACTCTAGGAATGAAATGACTAAAGCGGCTAAGTCAAAATCCTGCAACATCCACATATGCCCCAGCTGCGTAAACCTGGAATAGAATAATTCTGGCATCCCTGTGGCTGGACACCTAAAAGGTTTTGAAAATATTCTATAGCAAGGGTTAGAACCCAAAACATTTTTAAAATATTGAACAAGTGAATTTAATTGCAGTAAATTAAAATGCATGAATGCTCTTCATATTTAAGTTAGTATCGCACTCCCTTGAGGACCGACTCACCCCTCAACTAATGTGCACACCTAATGTCTTTTTATATAACCCATCTAGCTATCTACCCCGTAACTAGCCTTGTCATATAGACCCTACTTATCCCACTACTCTAACCTGAATAAATATAATATACAAGGCATAAGTTATTAATCATGCTAACTTATTTAAATCTTTTCTCAATTAATACCATATAACATCTTAAGGAGTTATATAATTAATACAATTCTCCTCATGTATTCACTCGTATATAAATGTACCATATATATGTAATATCGTAATACAATATTCACACACAAGTCGTAGACGTAACCATCCTGCTAAGTAGGCCCTCATCGGATGCTCTCTAAGTACTATCATCTACAAGTATACTCATCCCCCTGAAACCCTAACACAGTTAGCTCCCCGCATTAGAAAAATATAATAAATGTTGTGGAGGCAGTCATAGTTTCCCACGGTAGTGAGGCCGAATCATAACCAAAGTGTCTCACTCCTGAACCCAAACGCTATAACCTGGGGACTATACTCGCCCTGCATTCTCTAGCCAGGGAATTCACCCACATCACGCAACCTCCCATGATAGCACTAGAGTAGGTATGCTTTCCTATAAATATTATTCACACAAATATTTATAAATCACACACACACACACACACACACACACACACACACACACACACACATATATATATATATATATATATATATATATATATATATATATATATATATATAGAGAGAGAGAGAGAGAGAGAGAGAGAGATTTAATAATTCAGGCAACCCGTGCACTAATACCGTAACACTAGCCTAACAATTCCAAGTCTATAAACCGACTTGATATTTAAATAATTCCCACAATTATCTATTTATCACTCAAGTTGTGTCACCCAACTAAATCACCCCCGTCTTGCATCAAATCCCACATATTAAGGTTATCACCCTTATTATTTTGAATATTCCATAATTTATTATATAATCCTATAATAAATTGACTCAACCAAATCCGTGCCTAAACACTCATAGCACTAGTCGAAATTTCACTCGAGCCAATATCCCGACTCAATTGAATTAATTCACGCATTAATTAATTTAATAACTTGGCGTCACTTAACCAATATACCCAGACTCACTCACTTGGCCCGTTATTTAATAATTCAAACTTATTTCACTAAATTCCTTCAAAATGTACCACGAATTAATCATACTCTGAAGCCTAATTATAATTACCTATAATTGCTAGGAAATAGGCCTCATAATTATTTTTCAGTCAATAAATAAATCTCCAAAAAATTTCTAAATTAACTCCCCCCTATATACACAAACTGTCAAAAACTGTCACCGGAAACAGACCTTCGATCGATCGACCCTTTTCGTCGATCAATCGATCGACCAGGTCTTCGTATTCTCTGAGAGAATGTTTTACTCCATTAATGAAACCTCAAGCTTTCAATCCTCAATTCAACCTTTGGACAATCTCTCCCATCATACATACATATCTCATTTAGGACCTACACCTCATAATGACTTTAAGACACCAATTTTCACAACCTAATTCATCGATTTTGAATTTGGATTTTTCAATAATCTCGATTGTTAACTTTGTAAAATCTCAAATTCATAATTCGCATTACATAACAAAGTTTATGGCTTTCTCACATGGATCTGATTACTACACCCTTTATCATAATCTATATCAATTTACACCTTCTATAATATGAATAGGAAAAATGCAATTAATCAAGATGCAAGTTAAACCACTTGCCTTAGTGTTTGTAGAATCTGAATCTTTGATGAAGTTGATGGGCTGATGAATGTTGTCCTCCTTCTTGTTCTTGGTTTATTCTCTCCAAATCTATTCTAGTTTCTCCCTTCTTTGGATCTCCTTGATTTGGTCTTCTAACAATGAATTAAGGTTCCCACGCCCTCTCACAATTAGGGTTATTTACTTAAATCCCCTTTTTGGGCTTAAGGGACTTCTAAAAAGGTCTCAAACACTTATTGGGGAGCTCAAATGTGTCTAGAAAAGCCCCGAAACCTATATTATACCTATGGACACTCTTTTCCAACTATTTCGACCCATCCGGACTCAATCGTGCACTCCAAATTTCCATCCGAATTAATTTATAACATTCTCCAAAATTTTTACCTCAAAATGCGACACAAAAATAGTCCAAATAATTAATCCTCAATTCGCCAAATTAATAAATTCCTCAAATTTAAAAACTTCCCAAATCACGAATTTAATTCCTCCCAATAAAATAAATTATTTTTCTCCCAAAGTATTATTTAATTAAAGGTCCTTGAATTTACTGGGTGTTACATACTTCCCCCCTTATAATGGAATTTCGTCCTCGAAATTTGGATAAGCCTAATACTCCCAGTCTCAACTAGATCCCTAATCACTTACCCTTAGCATTGCTACACATAGTTCTTAAGAGAATGTAATTAACTATAGAGCCCATACACTCTGTACCCATGCTTAACTGCACGAAATAAAATTCGGCTTTTACCAGCCCTTAAACCGTCATATAACTTCAATCCCACAGTTATAACATTTCAAATACCCTCCTCTTGGCATAAAAGTATACATGTCCACTCTTATGCTAAAAAGTACAACATACGCTACCGGGCCCTTACTATAACTTGTTTCCTTACAGCGAAAATAAGTCCCGAGCTATATCTCCCCCCTCGACAATAATTCAACCCAGCCTGAATCACCTCAGTATCATCCCTACCCCCCGGGATTTCAATTAATAATATTAACATATTACTATGTAACACATAATAATCATATACGCTCGTATATATATGCTAGACCTTATTGCAGGTGAAACCTAGCAAAGATAACTCATACCTTGGTACTGCGAACATCCGATCTTACTATAACTGTCCACTATAGCCCCAAACTATAGCTAACCAATCAAAATTTGGAAAATCACCCACTCTACTCTCATAATTCTTGAAAGTAGAAATATCTGATATAATGAAACCATCCTCTTAGTGTACCTTTTAATCTCTTATGGTTAACACCAAAGAACACCGATATCCCACTGAACTTAACTATATTCACTGTGGCTATTACGGCCAACACATCTACTAATATTCGTCTCACTTGTGAATCCTAGTGGTAACAATCTTAAGTTTCGACGCACCCATTTCCGCTTCAAACACACCCACACTTCAACATTTCATAATCCAAGGAATATCTTATTCCCACTACTTCAGAATATACCTAAAATCATTGCCGTTACGTCTTCTCCCCGAGTCTGCTAAGTATCTGCACAGTAGAGACTTTGGATCCTCCCTAGGTGCCCATACACCTTATATCTCGTGCATATTTGCACAAACCTCATATCATCACATACATATCATGTTTATGTCAAGTTTCGCTCCCGCATTTTCAATGTGGCTATATCCTCCAAATTTTTCCGATGACCTTACTACTTACAACTTAATTCTTCCCAGTATTACCCCACCTATCAGTTTGTGGTGCAATTCTTCCCAGTGTTTCTTTCGCAACACTTTTTGGCTCCACTGGCCCTATCTCTTAGCGGCTCTATTATCATTTAATTCCGATGACCTAAAATCCAATGACGTCTTCACAATTCTGACATTTTATTAAGTCTTATGCGTATAACACCTTCTAGCAAATCCCAAAAGAAAATTTTCTAGTGTTCTAAAAAACCCGCCTAGGCACCCCTAAGCTTAAGGATTGAGAGAAACGCCCCGCCTTAATATTTTTACGCCTTATTATTGGTAAAACCCTTAAGGCGCACTTTTTTCTAAAAACAACAATGCTTTAGTGAAACAGTATTGCCTTTTGAAAAGTTTTTTTACAAATCGGACCATTATCTCGTTCAAAATAATCAAATAGTATTTTAATTTATAAATATTCAGACATATTTTTATGATATGTACAATTTTAGTATTTTAATACCCTAGTAATGGTTAAAAAATATTAAAATATATTAAAGGCCTAAACGCCTTTTCACGCCTTTTCGCGCCTAAGGCCCGCCTAGGCTTTTAAGGCTTAAGGCTTGGCCTCCATGCCTTGATCACACCCCGCATTTTTTAGAACCTTGAAATTTTCTAATGCACTATTTCTTAGCATTATTGGTCCTCAATTTTTGCAGAACCCAAAGCATATACCCGGGACACTCAAACTCTGCCCCTATACTCACAAGTTTAATCATGGACTCCCGCGTCTCTAAAGGAGTCATATATTACTGCGCTCACACTATCACCAAGCCCTTAGTACTGAAAATTAATAACGATCTAGATCTCTTCGATCCACGATAACCCAACATACCCTGAATCCCATCAATAAAAGTCCCTAAGAACCGGGATCCCATATAGCTAGACAACTGTACTTTCTGAAGTCTACTTCATAAAATATCACTGCGAGCATAAAGCTGTTTCAGGTGGGACATCATAAAAAAATCTACATCCTACTTGGAACAACGAACACGATAGCCTTGTTATACTCACCCACCATTACGAACTCGTCCATACCCATGATAAAAATAATTCCGCGAATATTACCTCTCAAATGAGTAAATCGTCAAAAAATCTATAATATCTCAGTGTACCCACCCGTTCCCTTATAGGTGGAACGGAATAGTGCCCTGCTACTCCATGGTAAAAATACACTTAGTAGTGATATTAACGATACCTCCGCTAAATCCATTTCTCACGCGAATCTAGTACTAATACATTCCCGTGACCTGCTCGCATCACACAAAATATACCCCAATCATCTTGGGACAAAACTTGTAATATCAGTTGCCCATAACACTGTCGTCTCAATGGTTAATAGACATAACACCCTCGTCCTAACCAAACCAAAAACTTTTCTACTGATGCCCTTTCTAGACATCCCACTCATCTCCCCTACTTTGCTACGGACAAGATCCACCCATGTGCTTCTACCCTTTTACACATAAGATGCCTCTCTGTGTTATTCCCCTCTATCTCACCCCACCGGCCATGTCGGGGTTGTCCTTCTCACGGACCTGGTAGTCTTGACCCTGATCGCTACCCTCAAGTGTCCCTTTGGATTCACCAGTTCGCTGGGACTTATTGATGGCCTTAATGACCCTAACTGAACCCACCATCACTAGGTAGAAATTTCATTGATCTTCATCATAAATCAAGGTTCTCTACTGGGTATCCTTTCTCTTGGTGCCTCACTAGCACTAAAAAAATCCAGTCTTACTCTTCGATACTTTAACGCTCTTAGCTCCCCTCTCTCGAAAGCATTGATACCAATTGCAAATGCACAACCTTGATGACAATGACACCAGTCATCCTAGCCAGATCTCCTATCTGCGCTTGTATTTTCTACCCACAAGTCTACTATCAACTTACAACCCTACTTGATTCTTTGTAACCCTCTCATCGATTGCGAGTTTGCAAATTCCTTCAACTTTCCTTAACATTCGGCCACTGTCCAGCCATTTTTGGAAAATTATTGAAATTTCCATTGCCTCTCAATTTAACCTCTGGTGAGAGGATTCGTAACATTCCGCACCCTAAATTCCTCGTTAGTCTTGGTAATTTCTCATGGCTATGGTGACTGACTCCTATCACCTTACACTGCTCTTCTGAGGAGACACCTTTTCTCGAAGTTTTGACTTGAGTGTCACTACATTCCCCAACATGCGATCCTAATTGGATGTTCTCCATCCATTGGTAAATAACCCTTCCGCACCTTCCTCAAATTAAAGCGGATTGTTCTTATGAAGCAAAATATTCTTCGACCCTTACCCCTTATTGACTACACTTAGGGTTTTAACTTTGCACCATCGTCCTTCATGAGGGTTCTTGGGGGTAATTACTGCGCCCCATCGGATACTCCACTTCAACTGTTCGAACAAAATGGTGACTCCTACCGCATCACTGTTTCCATAATACTCTATGGCTTCTATTGAGTCCTCCCTCCTGCAATGCTTCTAACACGCCGTGTTTGTCGTTCTATAATATTCGATCTACCATGCTCAACCCAAACCATATATGAGTCACTTGAACTATATCCTTTAGCGGGAGAACGTAAGTCGTATACGAGAAGGAATATAAAAATTCTATAACAAGGCTCTATTTCAAAGAACGCTACACTGAAACGTGAAAAGCCGCACAAATCCTAAAGACTCTAGAACCTGATGCTCTGATACCATCTGTGACACCCCGCCTAACAAAATAGTGGGGGATCAGTCCTATACTAAATTAAACAGGAATCTCATCTGGTTCATTCTTAGCATCACTGTTGAAAACTTTTTAAAACCCACTAACCACCTAGTATTGAAAAGACATGGTGTCAAATTTTATCTTTTTATTTAACCTCACTAACAACATGCGAAAGAATATATAATAAAACATACACGCAATCATTAAATCAACCACTACTAAGAATGAATAAATATAATCCTTGCCGAGGCAACCACCGGCTACAAATCAAATAACAAAAATAAACCACAAGAATAATAAAATGAAAACATCAACTGACTAGAAGGAATGGAATAACTAGGGTGATATGCCCAAATGGAACACTAACTGCATCCTACTCTAGGAATGAAATGACTGAAGCGGCTTAGTCAAAATCCTGCAACATCTACATAAGCTGCAACTGCATAAACCTGGAATAGAATAATTCTGGCATCCCTGTGGATGGACACCTAAAAGGTTTTGAAAATATTACTATCAAGGGTTAGAACCCAAAACATTTTAAAAATATTTACAAGTGAATTTAACTACAGTAAATTAAAATGCATGAATGCTCCTTATATTTAAGTTAGTGTCGTACTCCCTTGAGGACCGGCTCACCCCTCAACTAATGTGTACACCTAATGTCCTTCTATATAACCCATCTAGCTATCTACCCTGTAACTAGACTTGTCATATAGACCTTACTTATCCAACTACTCTAACCCGAGTAAATATAATATACGAGGCATAAGTTATTAATCATGCTAACTTATTTAAATCTTTTCTCAATTAATACCATATAACATCTTCGCGAGTTATATAATTAATACAATTCTCTTCATGTATTCACCCGTATATAAATGTACCATATATACATAATATCGTAATACAACATTCACGCACATATAGTAGACGTAATCATCCTCCTGAGTAGGCCCTCATCGAATGCTCTCTAAGTACTATCATCTACGGGTATACTCATCCACCCGGAACCCTGACACAGTTAGCTCCCCGCATCAGAAAAATATAATAAACGTTGTGGAGGTGGTAATAGTTTTCCACGGTAGTGAGACCGAATCATACCCAAAGCGTCTCACTCCTGAACCCGAACGACCTGGGGACTATACTCACCATGCATTCTCTACCTAGGGGATTCACCCACATCACACAACCCCCCGTGATAGCACTAGAGTAGGTATGCTTTCCTATAAATATTATTCACACAAATATTTATAAATCACACACACACACACACACACACACACACACACACATATATATATATATATATATATATATATATATATATATATATATATATATATATATATATATATAGGGAGAGGTTCAAAACTGAACATAAAAGATGAACATTTTAATTAACATTAACCAAAAACACTTAAAATCCATTAACTTTAACTCCTATGTTGTAATTGGTCCGCGCCAGTGGCAACAAATACACGAGTGTCAACCGAATATTTTTTTCACACACACCTACACCCTACCCCCCGCCCACCACCCCCTGATCTGGCTACCCACCTTCATACCCCTCTTTCCATAATCCCAAAACCCACGAAACCTCTTCTCTTCCCCACCTCTGATCTCCCTCTTCCCCTAACCAACCCCTGCTCCACCGCCAAGCCTCTGACCGCCGACCTCCACCACGGGAACTGCCCCCTCCGACAACCCCTATTTCTTCTCTTTCTTCTTCTATTTTCATTTTTTCTTCTTATCATTCTCTCTACTGCCATGGATGAAGCTTTAAGCTTCTGATATATATATACGTATACGTGTGCGTGTTTGTGTGTGGTTTAGCAGGTTTGAGTAGCTCCGGGGCAGATGAGGTAGGTGTCCCGGGTTGGAATTTGGGTCTGAAATGGGTTGGGGAAATACAAGGCTGGAGGTGTGGTCACCATATATGGGTTTAGCAGGTCGGAGGGGTTTAGAGCAGCTGGTGGGTGGGTTGGGGGCGGGTAGGGGGTAGGTGGTAGGTGTGCGTAAAAAAAATATTCGGTTGACACGCGTGTGTTTGTTGCCGCTGGCGCCGACCAATTACAACATAGGAGTTAAAATTAATGAGTTTTGAGTTTTTTTGCCTAATGTTCATTAAAATGTTCATCGTTTATGTTCACTTTTGAACATATTCCTATATATATATATATATATATATATATATATATATACTACAGATCCCCGCATATATATATTTAATAATCTAGGCTACCCGTGCACTAATACCGTAACACTAGCCTAACAATCCCAAGTCTATAAACCGACTTGATATTTTAATAATTCCAACAATTATATATTTATCACTCAAGTTATGTCACCCAACTAAATTACCCGGACTTGCATCAAATCCCACATATTAAGGTTATCACCTTTATTATTTTTCATATTCCATAATTTATTAAATAACCCTATAATAAATTGACTCAGCCAAATCCGTACCTAAACACTCGTAGCACTAGTCCAAATTTTACTTGAGCCAATATCCCGACTCAATTGAATTAGTTCACGCATTAATTAATTTAATAACTTGGCGTCACTCAACCAATATACCCGGACTCACTCACTTGGCCCGTTATTTAATAATTAAAATTTATTTCACTAAATTCCTTCAAAATGTACCACACATTTATCATACTCTTAACCCCAATTATAATTACCTATAATTGCTAGGAAATAGGCCTCATAATTATTTTTAAATCAATAAATAAATCTCCAGAAAGTTTCTAAATTAACTCCCCCATATATACACAAACTGGCCGAAACTGTCAACAGAAACAGACCTTCGATCGATCGACTAGGTCTTCATCTTCTTCGAGACACTGTTTTACTCCATTAATGAAACCTCAAGCTTTCAATCCTCAATTCAACCTTCGAACAATCTCTCCCATCATACATACATATCTCATTTAGGTCATACAACTCATATAGACTTTAAGACACCATTTTCACAACCTAATTCATCGATTTCGAATTTGGGTTTTTCAACATTCTCGATTGTTAACTTTCTAAAATCTCAAAATCCAAATTCGCATACACAAAAAAAGTTTATGGGTTTCTCACATGGATCTGATTACTACACCCTAGATCATAATCTATATCAATTTACACCTTCTATAATATGAATAGAAAAAATGCAATTAATCAAAATACAAGTTAAACCACTTGCCGTAGGGTTTGTAGAATCTGAATCTTTGATGAAGATGATGGGTTGATGAATGATATCCTCCATATGGTTCTTGGTTTAATATCTACAGATATCTTCTAGTTTCTCCCTTCTTTGTCTCTCCTTTATTTGGTCTTGTAAAAATGAATTAAGGTTCCCACACCCTCTCACAATAAAGGGTTTTTACTTAAATCCCGTTTTGGGGCATAAGGGCATTCTAAAAAGGGCCCAAACACTTATTTGGGAGCTCAAATGTGTCTAGAAAAGCCCCGAAACCCATATTATACCTATGTACACTCTTTTCCAACTTTTTTTACCCATCCAGACTCAATTGTGCACTCCGAATTGCCATCCGAATTAATTTATAATATTCTCCAAATTTTTTACCTCAAAATGCGAGACAAAAATAGTCCAAATAATTAATCCTCAATTTGCCAGATTAATAAATTTCTCAAATTTGAAAATTTCCCAAAGCACAAATTTAATTCCTCCCAATAAATAAATTATTTTTCTCCCAAATATAATTTAATTAAAGGTCTTTGAATTTGCGGGGTGTTACAGTAGGATAATGACTTAAAACGAGTTATGGAATAATTGACAAAAATGGTATGGTTAAGTCAAGAAGGCTGTAATTTATATGAATTGAGATTTCATTGAATTAAAGTAGTTATAGAGTAACTACTTATACATATTAGGTGATAATATGTATTTATATGTATTTGTGTGGACATACCAGTGGACCATCCTATTGGCTCGGGGGTTTGCGAATTCGGGTCGCGTACCACATGTCGGCACAGGTGGGCTTGACGATGTGTAGGCCATATAGGTACTACGTGGAGGCTCCACCCATGAGAGGTAGGTGTTAGCACTGATCATTCCTGTATCACCGTTGGGTATGAGCCGTGTACAGGTGTCCTGCATAGGAACCGTCCCTAACTTGTGTGTGTTTTGTAATGTCCGCTTAGGATAAGGGATTACTCCGAACTTGTCGATAGAGCACGAATGAGACACCAATGGTAGATGCCTTTGTGTGTTGTGTGTATATATATATATATATATCTATATATATATCTATATATATATATATATATATCCATTTACAAATTTTGGTGTACCTTATATAGAAATGTGCTCTTTTAGTCTAAAAATGTAGACAATGGTTAATGATAATAAAGTTGGACTAAAATAGATGATGTGGATAATTAAGGACGAAGATGAGTCCTAATGAATAATGCGATAGACAATTATTGATAAGAATAATAATTGGATAGTCTAAGAAAGTAGACAAACATTAAAGAGAATGAGTAATGGAGTAGCCAATTATTAATGAGAATAATAAATTTGTAATCTGAGAGAATGAAACTTATAGTCTAATGGGGTAGACAACAGGGAAAAATGAATTCAATCATTAAATGATCTAAAGAAATAGACAAGGGTCACAGAGTATGATGACATAAGAAAATGCACTTAGTTTATGTATATTGAGAAATTTATATTATGAAATATATTTGGGGATTGGGTTGTCTGACATGAGTATCCACTTTTGGTTATGGCATAGCTGAATGGATCGTTATTTACATGACTGATTAAATAATGGAAGTTAAAATTGTCATTTGGTTTGAGGATACGAGTAGGACTGCTTCAAGACGAGAGGTTAGGTACTCATTACATGTGAGTGTCGATGGAGAGACGTGAAGTATGAGTTAGTAACAAATTGCATATTTACTGGTGAAGAATCCTTGCACACCTCGGGCTCTGACCCAAATTATAAATGTTTCCCCCCCAAGTATTCTTAATGACAGGGATAGTAGGACTGACGATGGGCCAGGCTCGCAGTTGCATTGGATGTAGTGGATTTCACTCCATTGATTCTAGTGTAGGTTGTACTTTAGCGTTTTGTCACTTTATTCCATATTGCGATTTGTACGGGCATAAGCCCAAATGTTTATTTATATCAGCTGTACTTAGCTTTACATTATGGACATTGTATGGTGATTTGGTTTTTATTATTCATGTGTTGAGTTAGTTTTATTCAGATGTTTTATTCATTGAGGATCGTGATATAAAATAAAGAAAAATTTATTCCTTCAGTGCTGAGAATGGTATAAATTGTTGATAAGCCCCATCTTTGGCGTACTGAGCCTGGCCAGCCTTTACGTGAGAAAATGAGGGTTGTTGCATTACATGTTAGTTACATCCATTCTATACCTCTAATACGATAGTATTAGAGGTATAAATGATAATTACTATTCCCTAACTAGATGCGTCTCCCTCTCCCTCCTCATAAAATCAAATGATAATTAATTCTCCTTACCTAGATACGTCTTCCTCTCCCTCCTCGTAAAATCAAACCAATGCTCCCTTAACCTCTACTATTCGTCTCCCATGGAATATCAAAAGAACCTATTGAACTCTATTCGTCTCCCTCCTCAGAATCGTATGGAACTGATTCATATCTTCCGTACTAACACGTTCATGCATTATATAGAATATGAAGAGTGCTTCTCGATTTCCCCCCCAAAAAACTAAACAATTTTTCCTAAAAAAAAATTAAGTGTTTTTTCAAGCCATCATCTATAAATTCATTGAAAAAATCATCTTCTTGCATATTGTTCATCCTCAAAGTCTTGCATATCCATCGTTGTTAGAAGATCTTCAATCAATTAAAGTGTTGTTTTCCTATTTTACTGTTATGCTCTTAAATAATATCACAATGATATCGTTATGTTATTTTTTGGTTATTGGATGCTACCTATATTTTTTTGGTAAAATATTTTAAGAAAAACAAGATGGTGTTATGTTTCTAGAAATTATTTGGGCTCACTTAAATATAATACAATAAAAACAGAGCTCTAATTTTGTAGCCTTACATGGAACTTTTCAATTCATTACTTTAAACACAATGTTACAATTTTATAACTTTTTTGGGTGTTGGACGCTACCTTGCTTTTTTGGAAAATTATTTGTACTTTTTTAGAAAAACAAATTGGGATTATGTTTAGTAGCATGACATGGTACTTTTCAATGCATTTGTTTGAACACAGTGATATGTTTTTGTAATTTTTGGGTGTGTTGGATGCTACCTTTCTTTTTTGGGTATATTGTTTGAACTTTTTTTTAAAAACATGTTGGGGTCATGTTTAGTAGCCTTATATAGTATTTTTCAGTGCATTGGTTTAAACACACTGATACTGTTTTTAAATTTTTTGGGGTGATGGATGCTAATTTTCTATTTTTTTTAAAATTATTTAAACTTTAAAAAAAATTGTGTTATGTTTCCATAAATAATTTGAGCTCACTTAAATATAATTTGTTTAGGTGTTTGTCATCTTGCCATAGTGTTTTTCAATATAATTTTAAAACGCCATACATAGATTTCTTCTTACCATAACGTTAGTTTTCAAGAGCAAAGAAATCGATATCAAGGATTGATTGTGCACATTAAAGCTTGGAAAGCTAAAGACATATTGAAAATTTTACCTATATATTTTTTGGGGTGGATTTCGAAAATACAATACATTAATTGGGAAAAACTTTTACACAATTATTTTTGTCTATCATTACTCTTTAAACACATATGTCCTTTATATATAATGAATTATTATATTTCTACTCAAATATATTAGTACTATACATTTACGCCCACGCATCGCACGAGCTCCATGCTAGTTAAAATGAATAACAAAAGTTAGAGGCTGCATTAATAAACAAAATAACTTTAGAGGCCTGTTTGGTTTGGGGTGAAATATCATTCAATTTGTGCAACTTAAAAAAAAATCATTTTCACAAGGCAAACGGTTGAAGCTTTTATACTTGGGGTGGCAGTTAAATTTATAATTCATCCCTTACCAAAATATTACTCAGAACTTCAAAGATATCCTCATGAAACCACAACCTACTACATTCACTGGGATATTTGGATTCTTTGCGAAACAATCTCCATACCCATTTCTTGTATCAAATCATGCATCCAAACACGGCTACCTTCTACAGTTATGAGAGACTTATCAATGAGAACTGTCAATCAAATTTTTGGGTAAAATCCACAACTTTTCAGTATATTTGTTACATATTATTTATCCACCCCTTTAAAGAAACAAGCAATATCTAGAAATATACCTTTTTTAGTGTCATTTAGCCTATTAATACTTAATCAAAGTACATTGTGAATCTTTTCATTGGGAATCATTTTTAGCTTATCCAATGCACTTTCCCACTGCAGTAAGCTTCTTTTATCATGTAGGAAAGAACCCCAAAACACAAGAGCTAATGGCAGGATGTTGGCATAATATATTACGCGGTAATATTGTTTCATATAATCTTCTATGGGGTGATGTTGTCCGAAGGCATGCTAACTAAAAAGTTTAAGAACTTCAACTTTTTCCAATAGCCTTGCTGTGTATATTTCATCCACTTTACGGACGTGTAGGCAATGTCGATATTTAGCAGTAATGATAATTTTACTTCCGACACCAAACCAATCAAGATTTCTAGCTAAGTTATTCAATTAGTTCATTTGATTTACATCATCAAGAACAACGAGAACCTTTCTACACTTAAGTCTCTCCTTTATCATGTTTATCATCATGTTATGATTACTTATCTTTATATCCTTTACATTCAAGATTTTGTGAAGAAGTTCTTGTTGAAGATTACCAAAACCATCCTTTGAAATTTCTCTCACATTATGAAGCAAACAAGAACCATCAAATTGGATAGACAATTGGTCGCCAACATCTCCACCTCCTTTGCACGCGAATCTACCTCAACCACGTAGTCAGCTACATGGAAATCTTTAGGCTCTAGTTTACTTGAAATATTTTTTTATAATAGCTTTAATTAACTTTCACTCATGCCTGCCAAGTACCCAAAATTTAATTTAGGTACCTAAGCATCTAATTCGATTTGCAAGAGAATATATATATTATTTTAAAATAATAGATTTTATAGAATTAGGATTTAAATATTAGTGGTTATGCTTTAGGATAACTAATGATTTTTCGTAAGAATGATTCTTATTTTTTATTTTTTTCTTAATACTCCCATCACAAGGTTTATAGAAATGGTACCTATGTTTTAGGTTATAGGGACTAAAAGTGTAATAAAAATATTAGTTGTCATATATGTGACGTGAAAATGTTAAGGAGCCCTTAAAACACAAAGCCCACGACGACGACGAGGATGATGATGATGATGATGATGACGACGATGATGTAACACCCCAGATTTTCCACGTCCGATCAGGCCTGACACAAAATATCAGGATCGATAAAACAATTTATATCATTCTCATCATCATGATAAACCCAAAAATACAATAAATAAAAAAACATCCATAATAAAACTCAACACAGGATGACAAGAAAGATAATTGAACTCTAATAAGTGAATCCACTAAATTAAATCTCTTATTATAATTGCTCAATTGAATAAAATAGAGTGCAATGGAATCCTCATTTAAATACAACTCCTGAATACATATGAACAACTACAACGCTCCAACTCTACATATACCAAGTTGGATCGCCACAATTGCAAGTCTGACCGCTCAACCCTGTTAACCTGGATATCCAATAATAATGCCTGGGGTGAACATTTTATAAATTTGGGTCAACACCCTAAATTTGCAAGAATATCTTCGATACATTAATATAAAGGTCTCTATATCTAAACAACTAAGTACTATCACGTAACAAACAACTAACATGGAACGCTACTAATTACCTAAATAGGATTTCACCCCAAAGTCCACACATATATTTTCATTAAGATATTAGCAGTCTCATAAAAGTGACGCTCTCTCTGTTTTAATATCTTTTTAATCAAACATATTGTTCTCCAAACTGCCATAAATAATAGACAACAACTATGGATCCTGAAAAAGGGATGTAACTAACTACACGTATAATAATACAACCCAAGTACTAACCCCCGCAATATCATCCACAAGGAAAATACAAGTAAATCACATAAAAGTATTTAACATGACATAGGGTTCATTCTCAATTGTCTATCTTGAGACTATATTAGTTCTTTCTCATTAGTTATTATATAACGCGAAGGCCATTACCTTTGGTGTCCATCTCGTACCTCTATAGGTAAGTCCGTAGGAATCCAGCACCTAACGAGATTAAGAAAAATGCAAAAATAAATAATGGGGCTATCACTATGCAACAACACCACCAACATCCCATAACCAAACCATATCGATAGATCAAATCATCCTGCCTTCTCTCATCACGAAGCGGTGATCGCTGACTGTATGATCAAACATAATGAAATCCACTACGTTCTGCCCATCTTAATCAAAGCGTGGTAAACGTTCCCGATATCGAATGCACCCACACCCACACCCACACCCACAAAATACATCTATATACTCACAACATATATAAATACTGGATAACTAATACACTCAAACGTACCCAAAACATCTTAATCCCCGAATGTTGGATCGTCATCTCAATTAGGTTTATTATCTCTCAAAACCATATCGAACATATATGACTAAATAGGATACCACTTACACTCAAGCATCTAACCAATCTAAATTCTGAAACACTGGATTATGCATTACATTCTTAGGTTTAATAACTCTTAAACCTTATTAAATTCAACTCATAGTTTATTGCGTCTTTAATCTATGAGTACATATATATATATATATACCCTTTTGTCATGCACATATATGTTTCTTAATTTAATTACTAAATTAATTTCACGACCTATAATCTCTCAAGATCTGAATTAATCTCCCAAACACTTTAACTCGTTACTCTCTAAGCTCAATATATACATACGACCATTGGATACTTCTCACTAGCGCGTTTATGCATTCTAACCCAATCTTGATACTGGATGTAAATATAATAGTTCAAAGGTCATATCTCTAACCTACATAACTATCCTCAATAGTAACTAAGTTTGATCTCTTAATAAACTAGGTGGAGCTATCCTAAAAGAAAGTCCAACCCAAAATCACCAATCCAAAATTTTGATCTCGCACATAATTTAGTAGAAAATTCATAAAAAATAAAAAAAATCATAAAATTACGAAACCAAAGCCCACGAGTTCGTAATAAAAAAGTCAACAATTTATGGTCTGAAACTATTCACCTATAGGCCGAGTCGATTCGGTTCTAGGAAGAATCTCAAACGTCATAAGGACAAAGATGAGGTCTCAAAACCTCCACTAATGCCCAAACCAAGCTCCAAAACAGTATCCAATCAATAAGATAACCAAATCTAAGTATCTAACATATTTCTAAAGCTTTTTACATAATCCTATGGGTTCAAGAACATCAAATCCAAGACTAAAACTTAAAGATTCAAACTTTTCAACTTAACTCATTATTAAATTATCTTAGGGTTTGTTCATCATCAATTCTAGCCTTAAACCTAAAATTAACATTGGAATAATTCATACTAATGAAGTTTCATTCTAAAACATCAATTATCTTTCAGTTCTATATCATTTGATCCATCAATTTTATGTTTTGATCACCAAGGTACATGATTCAATACATGACAAATTCATACCATTCCTAATTGACCCAAATCATTAGTATAATCAAACTAATCCCTAAATATGCTTCAAAACTCAGATTTGTAATAAGGAAAAACACATATTATAAATTAATTACAAATTTAAAATGAGGATTGCGAGATATTCTTGCCTTATAATTGAAGAATATTAGGACATAGGCTTGAATCCTTAGGGTTTGTCCTCCTTGGACTTTTCTCTCATTCTACCAAAGACCCATGGCTACTAGGGTTTGCTTCTACTTGGAATAAATGGTAATAAATGTCCCTTAATCCCGTTTAAAAACTCAAATTCCCACACCTCCATAAATGGTTGTTTTAGGGTCCCCAATGTAACACCCCGCCTAATTAAATACCGGGTGGCCAGCCCCATACCAAATTAAAACAGAATATACAGTTGGCTCATTCTTAGCATCACTGTCGAAAACATTTACCACTCACCCAATACTCAATTAAGCTGGTGTTAAAAACTTTCCAAATTTTAATTTAACAAAATCCAATTTCCAGTTTAAGAATAACACAACACATTTTATTCTACAACACCGATAACCAAATAGATAACACAAAAGAATTTAGATGCAATTGGAATAAACATTCCCAAATAATATTTTTCCATTACAGTAATCCTAAAAATATTAAATGTATTAAAATGACACGAATACAAGAGTATTTGACTCAGATAGAAAAGATAATTGAATCCTTTGGGCGACATGACCCAACTAAGAGAATACTGTGAATCAAATGAAGATAGATGTCTAGGCAATAATCCATAGCTCCATAGCTCGTCATAATTCACTAAGGTTGGCGTCCCTGCTGTTGGACACCTGATATAGAAGATACAATAGAAAAGAAAATATGTAAGGAAACGGGTCAGAGCCCGATTGTGAAAATGATTTTGAAAACAACAAGTATTTAACAAGTGCAATAAAGCATTTATTATGTACATGTTAGTATCCAACTCTCACTTGCTATTCTCACCTCTCATCTAGAGTGCACACTTAACGTTTTCTATTAGCCTTCTAGCTAATGGTTTCTCTTTTCTAGTCTCCATATTATAATTCCATTCCTATCCTCGTATGTCCCATACCATACGTCACATTATTATTCATTTACGTTATTCATTTATATGAATCGTTTCTCATTAACATGAATCATTTCTCATTAATATGAATTAAGCTCTTCAATAAATAATCATTATCTTACTTCAATTATGTTCTCAATTCACCGTTATCTATAATTATCACACAGTAGATGACTTAACCACAATAAATCCATTCATTCATTTAATTCATTATATATACATATATATACATATATAATACAGCACCCTGAGTCACAGTTGCGGTGCAATGCATTACTCTGCTATCATGTCCCATCATCGTTGGTCGTCGAATAGTGGACAAAAGGTTCGGTAAGGATTCCTCGAACCATAAACAAGAACACAAACATTGGAGGCGAACTTAGTTCTCGTTTCCATGGGTCACGCACATACCTACGTACCCACAGTCAGCGGACTTATCAACTCCCCGATAAGTCTTTCATAGACCTATGTTCTCGAGTGACAAATCAAAGATCCCATGGATTCATCAGGATATGACTGCCCTCACGCGCAAACCTCCCGTCGATAGCAAGTAAGCTAGGTATGTCATACACATAATCATCAATCAATCAAATAGGCATTATCATACCTATAATATAATATTAACAAGGTACTCAAATTACCCCTAGATTATTCCCATACGTAGCATTATATCACTTTAATTCCCACGTATTAAATTATCATAACTTTACTTCTTAAATCTAGTTATCCCCGAGCCTCACTCATTACTCAAGGTTCAAATAGGTTTTTCCTCAACATTTTATTCAGTAAGAAGTCACTAATACTATACTGGTCGATATCGTCATATCTCCCAAATTACTACGAATCAAACTCTCCTTTTAATTAGGGTTAAAACCGATAGTTTCAATTCTCTTATGAACACCTCTTCTTTCACTTAGGATTAAACCCTCTTGTAAACTTAAGGATACCCAGGTATTATATTCAATCACCCCTACTGGTCCTATATTTAATCCTCATGCATACAAATAAGAATCCAACAATTGAATCTAGCAACCGAAATTCCTTTAAATTAATTATCATTATTCTTTATCAATTAAATCCCAATCAAATTAATCCAAGTCTTATCAAGGGTCTACTGATCTTTTCTAAGTCCCATAATATCCAATTAATAATCACCAAATATCTACCAAAGTTTTGGGATAAGAATCAACATTAAAAAAAAGCAACTTTAGGAATTCTGGGGAGGTCGATCGATCGAAGGCAGGGGGTCGATCGATCGATCACTCAGGTCACAGCCTGGTTTTTCTACATTTCTGCAACTACGGGTTTCACCATTTTTGTTCATTCAATCCTTCATATTAACATACCAAATGACTTATAATTATTACTACATGATATATCGACATATATGAACGATTTCCAATACTCTAAACATCCTAGAATCATCAAGGGATTGGATTAAAAAGCATGCTTATCTCCTCTTTTCCAAAAAAATATAAAACTAATATCCTCAAGAACACAACAATGGTTTTCAGAGTTCCATCCATAGATATATGATTATTTCGTGGATTATTATCATCCTACAACATGAGTTTACTTCCTATATTATTTTAGTTTCTAGAAATCCATATAACAACTCCATTATGTCTTCCAAACATGAAAAATCATCTCTTTTCATAATTATTCTAACATGGACAATATACGAACTTAAGTTGCAAATATCAAACACTTGCCTTTACTGAAGGTCTGATCCTTTGGTGTAGTATATCTCAGGTGGTTCTCCCTTTTTCGGTCAACCTCTGGTGGTGGTTGGTGGTGGTGACCTTTGGTTCTTAGTTCTTCTCCTTCCCAAGTAAACTTTTCCCTTCCAAAGCAACCTTTCACTCTCTCTAGGAAGATGACTTCTCTATTTTGTGTATAGGAGATGAATAACCCACGTACACTTAATCTACCAATACTTATAATAAGACAAAACTCGAAATCAATATTCATACCCCTTGTAAAAATGACCAAAATACCCTTTTGGGTTGTCTTTTCATTTCCAAATGACCCGAGACCAAAATCCAACATCCAAATAGACTTTTCTGACTATTTCAACCCTTCCGGACGCAAAGACGCAGTCGAAATGACTATAAGGTCAATAGAAAATAAATTTCCTTTTTAATTTAATAAATTAGTTCCGACACGTCCCATACCGCGTCTGACTAAAATTCCAAATTACTGAATTAATATCACACAGCCATATCAATAGCTTCACATTCATATATTACCTAAATATCTTTAAATAATATTTAGAATCATACATTTTAATATCCACAATTCGGATAAAACCCAAATGAATTAATTAATAATTAAAATCCAATTAATTCGTTAATTTAAAATATAACCATTTTAAAAATCATTAAAAATCACGGGGTATTACACCCAAATGGACCCAAAATACTACTCGGATTTGATCCGAAACTCATCATAAGGGTATGTCTTGGATGGACCCAATTTAAAGCGGTAAAAACACATGAATAGATATCCGTGTCACCCCATAGTTCAGTTTAAATAATACTACCCACAATACATAATGATACATCACGACGTCAATAAATTATTCACTTAATTATTCTACACATACACATAGTCCACAATCATATAATTAATATCACTAATTAATTACAACACACATGTTACAAAAATCATACCTCTGCAAAATTTTGTTATCATTTAAATTATATTAATCTATTATTATTAAACCACATAAGTAATAATTAGTCAAATTTATTAATTTATTTCTCACTTAATAAATAAAAAATATAGTCCACGAAAATATGGGATATTAATAATAATAATCAAATGATAACTATTTCTTTCGAAAATAAGCCTTTATCACTAAAAAAAACACTTTATATCTCCATCCTTAGTTGTAAACAACATTTGATTTTAATTTTTCAAAAAATAACATCACATTCAATTTTACCAACCCTAAAAAAACTGCCACTATTTATTCATCCTTAATAATGCTTTCATCGAATTTTAGCATCACAAATATAGAAGCGACAACGACATTAAAAATACACGCCATGAATATATTTTTGCTAATAATGGTTGAAGATTCCTTAAGGAGAACAATTAGTTCTCTCTCTCTCTCTCCCCCCATAAATTCCCTCATGACAATTCTCTCCTAATTTCTACTACATGGTTAATATAATCGATTGTTAGGGATATTATATTATACTTTTAAATTTTGGGACAATACCTCATTCAATGAGACCCATTTTAAGTCTTTTCACATGGAATTTCATACGTATAAAAATAACCTTATGGGTAAATTTTACCTAACTTTGTAATTTTCATTTTTTCCATACAAGGGAGAGAGAGAGAGAGAGAGAGAGAGAGAGAGAGAGAGAGAGAGAGTTTACAAGAGGGATTGGGTATATTTACTCAATTTTTAAGAACTTGGTCAATGGAAGCCAACATGTGCACGTAGGCAAATGGCCAAACCATAATCTTGTCTTATGTTTATTGTTGATGTTTTTTTCTTTCATATATTAACATTTAACTTGCATTTTAATTAGTATTCTTTATGCTTCCCATTGACTTTTTCATTTGGTGGGCCCAGATTACTCACATTGAAATTAGCCATGGATGATAGCTTAATTTTAGTTAGTATCCACACAATAAATTGGTATCAAAATACGACTTGTGGGGATTTTGCATTGTGTGCATCCATATTATTTGATAAAAATTAAAAAAAGATATGGGAATTGAGTTTCAATTGGGTCATCTTTTGACAAAAACACATTCAGGGTATTATTTTAAGGTTGCAAAGGTTCTAACGGAAAATTTTGGTCAAAGTACCATCAATTTTTGGTTGCGTCATTATGAAATGAGAGATTTTTAATCCAATAGCCAAAGTATGAATGGAAGGATTATGACTCGTAATTGTGTAAAACTATCTAGTTGAATTTCACTAAAACTATAATATAACTTATATGAGGAATATCCAATGCCAACATATAATATATTATAAGAAAAGTACATAAAATAATTGCATATAATTGTTTGTGTCTTAAGATGAAATGAATGCATGATTGAGATAATTTTTACCCTCATGAATGTTAAAATTATTTTGGATTAAAGAATAATTTAATATCTTTGGGTGCCTCGGATTCTAATAGGTAAAAATTATACTTAAGGGAGGAATGTTGAATATTGTCTTAGCTACCTTCTTAATGATGAAGGAGAAAAAAAGGGAACCTTTATCAAGGTTTCACAGTATGAGGTTATGCTTCAATTTCAAAATAAATATGTAGAGAAAAGATGGATTTGACAAGGTTTTGGAGTTGATACATGAAGTGTAAGTAAGGTTTTTCCTAAGGGTGCGGAGAGTTACAAGTTTGGTTTTTGTGAACACAATGTACTTCAAAAGAAAACAAACGTCAAATTTGACATGGTGATTCATCTAACACTTGATTATGTTCACACGGATGTTTGTATTCCTTTTAAACAACCCTTATTGGAGGTATTCATTATTAGAAGTATTTTATTAATGAATTCTCACGTATAAAGTCATTGTGTGGTTTCCTAAGTGGAAGGACATGGTGGATAATCAGATTAACGAGATTATAAAATTTCTTAGGTCGAATAAAAGGAGAGAGGACCTAGATAATCCTTATTGGAAGTAATGCTACGGTGAGGGTATAATTATTCAATATGCACCGGTCCAGTATAATCTACAACACATGTATTGAAAGAGACGATGAAGAAAACTAACTTAAGCGATTAAAGTGTATGTTTTCTATGCGGGTTTGTAAACATAGTTTCTAGCCTACGCTTTGTCAAATTCTTTTTTATTATCAGAAGTTTATCATCGACATCAAGTGGTTAAGGTCATATCCTATATATGACACTTGCACGTAATTGTTTGTCTAATGTACTATCATATTCGTGAAGGTAAGATTGATCCTACATGTCCAAAAGAAAATTTTATGGGTTCAAGCAATAGAGTAAGGGGATAAAAGTTATGTTGTTCGAAGGAAAATAAAATTGTTGTCAGTAAGGATATGACATTTTATGAGGGTAATAAAAATAATAGTTTCTTGAGGAGGACAGAAAAACAGTTTATGTTGAGGTGACTAATCTAGTTAATTCTTTGTATTGAGAAGAATTAGAGGTTCTAGGATACGGTCCTTAGTTAAAACAACGATCACAATCTTTGGCAAGTGGAAGAAACCAATAGTTCATAAACCAACAATAGGATATGTGTTAAAAAGACAATGACATATTATATTTAATAAGTCAAAAGAAATGTGTCAATTCATAAGTAGAAAAAATCATTAACCTTTATTTATTCTTGATTCAACATAACCGTTAATCTAGTAATATAATGTTTATTCATGGATGGACATTAATGGGATTATAAAAAGATATTACCTAACCATTTTATAAATTTTAACTTTTTTAAATATTCTCTTTGTTGATCTCTTCTTTTATATGGTTCAATCTTATTCAATGAATCTTTAAAGTGTTTATTATTTAGTTTTTCTAACCGAAGATTCCATCGGATTGTTGTATTTTGGAGGTAATATACTAAAAACCTCTTAGAAAACTCTTTTAGTTGAGGAAAAAAACATAAAGGGGATTCATCCTGCCACAATATACACCATATAAACATAATTCGAATTATAGTTCCATCAATATAAATATTTTACTTATGGAGGGGACAAAAAATGTGAACACTTTACAAGTAGTGAATCCCCAAAGATAGTTTTTTAAAAGATACCAATTTGTTTTATGGTATTAAATGACATTGTAGTCTTTTCATGATTAAGACCCTAAACATAAAATGTCACTTGGTTTTATAATAATTTATAATGATCTTATAATCAATGTCCTTGTGATATCTGACTATGATTTGTTAATTTTCATAATCCATTTGCATAAGATTGTATCAACTATATTGACATGATGTTTGATGTTTATGTATGCAAATTTCAAGCAATGCTAAAATTTCAATTTCGAAAAAAGACAAATTTTGTTTCCAATTGATTCATGGTGGATATAGAAAAACAAAGCGTGTAGTATATACTCTATGGAATGAGAAAAAATATTTCGGAGAAGCAAGATAGAGACTTTTCATTTGTGTATTTGTGTTGAATAATATAAATATTAGTTATTTGTTGGGTCACTTCTAGTCTTATTAGTGCATGTTGCATCTGGAAATTGCATATGAAACCATTGCATTGGATGCCTTTTATGCTAATATTGGTTGATGTAAGAGTATATATATACTTATGTTGTCCACTTTATTTGGATTGTGTTATTCCGATTTCCAAAATATACTTCAAGTCTTTAGTCTTGCTAGAGGTCATGATATACATTGTGGGCACACTACCTAACAACTTAAGCTTTTGGTTCAGATGGTGATTCAACATGGTATCAGAGCTTTGGTCTTGGCAAGGTATTGGGTTCAAGTCTCCCAACATGCACTTTGCTCCCGCCTTTTTTTGTGCACATAGTGCATCCCGATTTGTCTCTCCATGTTTTTGTGGGAGTCGCCCGTGAGGGCTAGTGTTAAAGAGCGTGATATACATTATGGGAACACTACCTAACATCTTAACCGTATGGGTCATATGGTGATTCATCATGTCCTTGAGGTCGTTCCATCAAAGCTTCACATCAAGTCATATTTACTAGACTTCATCAAACTTCATCTATGCATCATACATGTTCATATTCTTAGGAATGCCATTCAAAGATAAGGTCAGAGGACTTTGAATACTTAAACCCATTTTTTCATATTCAAATTAACTTTTCATAATTGTAAAAAAAAATTTAGGTTCTTGTGTGTTTATATAGTTCTTTTGACATGGGTGATATAAGTATTCAAATATAATTTTCATACACAAATGTCTTTTAAAAGAAGAGATGCATAAGTTTATCATATGAATTTTTGTTACAGTGTAAAAATCATAGCCTTTATTGCCCAAAACAATAATTTATTATGTTCGTTGTTTGTTTGCTTTAACGAAGTGATGCTTCATTTTAAGCAAAATTTCCTTCATTGGTCGCGAACTTGACTAGGTTCTTACCCAATTTTCCTAGATTTGCCATGACTCCCTTTCGTTGTATGCTCACTTCAGCGACTTGAGCTTCGTTGGTCGTGAATATGCCTAGATAATTAAACCTTTTGGATGTCTTTTTACTATCTCGTGGGAATCCATCTAAACCTTTATAGGAGGGTAGTTTAGATAAGATGGAGGCGTAACCCTTATTTGAGTATGATAATGATAAGTTAATTAGCCCAAGACCCCCTTTGATTAATGATAGGACAAACAAACACAAACCCAATGAAGATAAGACTCAGTTTAAACTCATAAATCGCTCGTGTATAACTCAGGAGATAGTAAAGAACTTTAGAAGTAACTTAGCTAGAGGGAGAGAGAAGTAAGCACCCTAGATACACCTTGGTAGTCAGGTAGAAACACACCAAACACCCTCAAGAATCTCTGTCAAGTATTAAAAGCTCCGTAATAAATAACAATGGTGAGTGAGTAAACCCTCTGGTTTGCAATAACTCTCTCTAATGTATATTCTCTCTAGAAATAACTCTCGAACTCTCAAAAGATCCCTAAACTCTCAAAAGATCTGATCCCCTCCTCAAAGGTGGTTGGGGTCCTTAAATAGCTCCCCACACCACCCCCGAGCCAACTCAGTCATTAAAGACTATGAAAGACATCTCTCATCCTTTATGTCACAACATTAAATGCCTGATGCACTAGTTATCTCCACGTCATAAACATTAAATGCCAAGACATGACTTTTGCCTGACCACTGTGTGTCAGGGGACTGTTGTCGCAGAGGTGGCTCACCAACTGCCTAATAGCCCCAAATACCACGGTGGTTTACTCAAGTGCAGGTATGACATTGTTTAGCTGGCTAGTGACATCTACAGTAGATGTGACACTAAGTAGAGGGCTATTTGGTTCACAACTCAACGCCCGATGGAACTCCAAGCGGCTTCGCTCGAGGTTCCACGGTCAGGGTCCTTCGATGTTTTACCAGGTGTATCTAAGATGGTCGGACAAGCCCCAATGGTGCCTAACTTCTCAATCCTCCAAGATAAGTCCCTCTAAAGTTCCCACGGCGAGGTCAATCGATAAAGCTTGAAAGCTCTCCCAGGCCCTGCCAAACCTGGTCTCTCTCGAGTACCGTTTGACCTCACACTCAAACTCATTATTATTCTCGTTATATCATTACAACCGTTATAGCTTACAGTTAATATAAAAAGAAATGCAATATGACTAATACAACAAGCTAAATTATGAGTTGCCATGCCAAACTGCCTTGCTGAGTTGCCATGCTTGAGCTGCCTCGATTGCTTAATCTCAAACACTATTGCTAATCAGGGAGTTATCCCTAATCTTCGGATTACCTTCAAATCCCCTCTACATTTGCCCCTTCGTGGAGAGATTTGTTGGAACAAGAAATGTCTTTACGAAACTTCTCAATCCGATGAAACTTCTCTTCATGAAAAAATTATGGTCTTCTTTCCCTCGTTGGAATCACAGCGATACAATCTCCTGGAAAAAGTAATATTATGCCCGATGTACCTAAGCCGAAGTGCCCTTATCATTGGGGCTTGGGTGAAGGGACGTCGCCACTTTTTCCTCATGCCTCAACCATTCTAGCTTTTTTATTTGAAATTCCCCCGAAAGGCCTACTAACCTTCTCAAATTCTCGTTTGGACTCTTGGTAAGTGAAATTATCCCTTGTGATGAAAAATTCTGGCCTTCTTTCCCTCATTAGAACCGCAGCGATATAATCTCTGAAAAAAGTAAAATTCTCCCCGATGTACCTGAGTCGAAGCGCCATAACTTATTGGGGCTTGGGCGAAGGGACATTGCCACTTTTTCCTCATGTTGAGCCTCGACCGTTCTAGCTTTACTATTTAAAATTCTCCCAAAAGGCATATTATCCTTCTCAAATACTCGTTTGGACTCCTAGTAAGTGAAATTATCCCTTGTGATGCTTCACTGTGTTCGAAAAAGCAGAAATTCTCCCTGATGTAGCTGAGTCACCATTTAAACAACGTTTGGACATGTGGCGAGGGGATATCGTAGCTTTTTTGAACCGTTGGGGGACTGCCTTTATTGGGAGTCATTGGATATGTCTGACAAAAATTCGGGCGCCAAAACTCAAACTTACTGGAGAAGGAAACCCCTTCTTTTCCCCAAGCGTCCCTTCATTAATGACATGGCGCTGTCTTTTCAACTGTCAAGACCCTTCCCGATGTGCCACGTGTTCATTTACAATGATTATAGGCAACCCTTGCATGTGCGATGGTGGGAAACTCAAAAGTCAGGTTTACAAACCTTCAAACATCTCATTTATTTCAAAACCCTTCTTTTTTCTTCGTCTTCTTCAAGCTCCCTGCTTTCTTTAGAGAGAGAAACTTTGTGTAAACTCTGTAAAACCTCCATTGTTGCCCCATTCTTTACTCAGTCTCCTCCTTCTCTGATCTTTTGCACCACCACCTGTGATTGTGCTCCTCCCCTATTGCTCTTAGCCCTTCTTACCCAGCTATATCATTCATTTCCACTCTCTCATGGCTTCTTCAAGTACTTCCAAGGTTATCGCTGCCACTCAGCCAAGTTCCCCTTCTGTCGCTACTGGCGCTGCCACCACCCTTAGCGGTGTTGCGCTAGTTGTTGCTCATCAAGAGAAACTACGCTTCTATCGCTGGGCGCCTATCTTTGAAGAAGATAATAAATTTTCTGAGGCATGCAAGACCTGCCATTTCTCATCCAAGTTTGACCCCTTAATATTGGGTGATGAGTAGATGGATTCATCAAAGTGGGGCTATCTTCCACCCGAGGGGACTCTACGCTTTCGTCTGGACCGTGGTGACTTCCCATTTTCTCAGATTAACTTCGAAGCACCTGGGGGGTCCCCAGCCCATTTTATTGCTTGGCACACACACATGCAGAGCTCCCATGCTGCCGCTCTTGCCAAGGTTGGGCTTCATCGCGCATACTGGTTTGGAGAGTTCACACTCTCAAAGCACAACACGGTGTTACAAGTGCTAGCCTCCCGGTGGAACATCACAACCCACACCTTCTTCGCTGCGTGGGGGGAGTTTACTGTTATAATTGAGGACGTCTGTGAACTCCTTGGGTTTTAGCTCATGGGAGAGTTCACCTACCACGATGAGCCTCTATATACCGAAGAGGTTACTGATCGAGTTGAGCTGGATCGAATCTGCTGCAGTTGCACTGGTTCCTCAAACAAAAACACATTTGCCCCCCTTATCAACTATCTTTTCGAAGCCCCGACGCCGAAGGATGTCAGTGATGTAACGGGCCGCGGTAGAGGTACATCTCTGGAACTACCGGCTTACATACTTGTGTTGCTCTCACGGTTCTTCTTAACTAGGAAGCCCAACGATCAACCCAGGAGGGACCTGATAAACATTTCCGTTCGTTTGGCCATAGGGTTCAACCTTCCTCTGGCCGCCATTGCCCTAGGGTCCCTCTACACCTGCTTGGATTGAACACACATCAATATGGTGCGATCACTGGGTCATTACAACGGTGAATTTTGCCAACACCATCATTTTGACGGGCTTCCTCTATACCCGCTTTCCTGCTATTGCTTCCAAGTCCGTTTCTCTGCCTGTGAGCTAAGGTATCAAGCCCCCACGCCTCCTATGTTTTCACCAAAAACAATGTCTAAAGGAGATAATGGAGGTTTTTTATCATTTAAACTCCTTTTTGATGAGGCCATATAGTGAGTCTACCTTTGCCCATAGTTGGGACTTCTTTTCTTCTGCGGCCACAAGGTCAAATTTAATCTAGTTGTAGAAGATCCCTCATAAGCCGTAGTGCTTCTTTTCACCCCGGGGTTTCTCCCCTCCTACACTGAATGGGGATACACCTCATAACCTTACAATCTTAATAGATGCAACAGGCAGTTCGGGTTCGATCAGGGGGTCTCTCGACCTGTGTTCCAAGACAACCACTCAAAGGCCACCTTCGCTAAAGCCTGTACTTTTTACACTGCACCCGCGGTGCTTGGTGTGACATCCACCATCGATGGTCATGTCACCCTTCATAGTGCTACTAGGAAGGGGGATGTATCCACTTCTTTTACCACCAAGTTCTATCCGGGGAAGTTGTAACAAATCCATGAGTACATTCAGTCCCCCCCCCCCTCAATATCCCCCAGTGCTTTCCTTCTCTTCCTTTGAACTGGGTCTTAAGGGGAACTCCGTTCTTGGGGTTGAGTTTCCCTTAAGTAAAATAATTAAGGAGTCTCACCTGGATCTATCCCCTCATTGCCTCATGATCCCTGTTGCCACGCCCAAGCCCAAGGCCACTGCAGCCCCAAAACCATCTGCCCCCTCGTCCGAAGCTGCCATGGGAGAAGGGCCTTCTCAGCCACCTGATAAGAAGGCCAAAACGTCCATGTCCAAGAAATCCAAGGCTGAAGTTAAAACACAAACTCCTTTGGAGGTCTTCCTAATTGCCTCCGTTCCCCATCCCATGTCTTCAGAGATGGCTGAAGAGCTAAGGAGGCAGGTGCAAGCTGAAGTCGACAGAATACATGCTGAGTTTCAACGGTGCGCTGTCACCGTTCCTCCTTCTAGTACGTTCCCCACAATCGTGATTGATCCCATGAAGCCAATAGCAAAAAGGAGAAGAAGGGCAAGGGTACCTGAAACTGGTGGTACAACAAGCTCCCGGAAGAAAACGCTGGGTACCAAGACCCAGAAGAGACAAACTCTTGAGAAACCTCCATCACCAGTTCTTTCTGCGGCTGCCTCCTCGCCGCCTTCACCAATAATTTTACCCTCTCGTTCTCCCTCTGGATCTGATGTATGTGTGAATTCTTTATTTCTCATTCCCCTTCTTTTAAGTTGTGTTTCATCTGCTTATTTCTTACTAAAAAAATGTTTTGGTACAGGGAGTTGGAGAAGAAAGGCCTAATCCTCCCAGTCCCCCTGTAAGCCGCTTCGTGGGGGGGACGTTGCGGTATTTCTCAAGACGATATCACTCCTCCTCGTTCCCCCATGATAGGCCTTACCTACTCACAGAGATTGTCCTCCCAACGGGCCAAAGAAGCTGCTGCGAGGGCCACTACCGTTGGGTCTACTGAAATACACTGCCAACCAGAGGCAACTACTGTAGCCTCTTCTGAGTTACCATTGGAGCAAGAGGTCCCTCTGCCCCTCGCTGTTATCGAAGAGAGTGCTTCTGAGGTAAATTTCTTGCCAAGTCTCACATCTTTTATTTATCCCATTTCTTTTTTTATCAATTCTAAAATGTTGGGATGCTTTAGGTGGAGGTGGCATTATTAATAGCTAACATTCTCCTTCCTCCTGCGTTGTCAAAACCCCTTGCTGCAGTTCCTCTTTTTAGTGCCATAACGGGGGTAAGTTAGGTGCATTTCTACCCCATTATTCTTTTGTGTTTACTTCTTGTGTCTAACACTTGTCTTTTCATGTGCAGCTTTCTCCAAGCCTCTCTCCACCCTTTGCCCTGAGTGACCTTTTCCCCTCCTAAGCCCCGGTTGGTGCTACTGCTCTCGTTGGGGCATCGCTTGAAGGTTCAACGTCTTCTTTCGATGATGCCCCCAGGTTAGCTTTAGTACCTTATGTTAGTGAGGGAAGTTTGCCTTCCATCGGGGCTTCAGCAGCTAAGGGCCCCGTTGAGCCTTCTGAGGCAATGAGCCCGCCTCCAGCGGTTTGTACCCCTATGGCCCCCAAGGTGACTCCCGTTCTCTATCCTATTATTGTTGAGGTACTTTGCTAGTTTCTCAGTATTTCTCAGTTTCTTTAACTTCAACTGTGTTTGTGACTTAACAATGAAAACATTTGTTAAATTTTTTTCCATAAATTTCACCTGTATTGGTGACTTAACGACGAAAATACTTGTTAAGGTTTCTCATAAACTCCCCCTATAACGGTGACTTAACAACAAAAACGCTTGTTAAGGTTTTTCATAAACTTCACCTATATCGGTGACTTAACAATGAAAACACTTGTTAAGTGTAACACCCCGCCCGCCCGGGGAGAGCGAACGGAGCGCTACTCATCGATGAAACTAAACTAATCCACAATATAACAAGGTATAGAGCATCTAAATCCCATAATAGAAAAGAAACCACTAATCTCAATTTCTTCAAATTAAATACAACCAATAATCTCTCGAAATAAAACAACTATATATCTCGAAATAAAATGCTCTATACAACAAAAATAAATACAAATCTTCTCATCTTTTATTCTCCAATAATCTTCCAAAAATAATCCATGCTAAATATCATTCCCCAAAGCGCCCAAAACCGCGCCAACCTGCCACAAAAAGAAAATATGGGGAAGTACACAATACGACAGGAAAGATGCTCAACAAATATTAGCGGTGAATAAAACGCAACAATACGAATGCGAATATTCAAATCAAATGCGAATCTCATAAGCAATTATATCAATATAATTTCTCAACAACACATTAACTGGGTCACCAAGCCTCACCACCGTACCGCGCCTATGCATTTTTCTAGCATATCCGGAAAAAGGAATTTTGGCGGGTGCCCAACTTCAGTGCCATATTAAAATCTCACGACAAGATGCTCAACACCAAATATAATACCACATGAATCGAAATTAGATTCCAATAAATATTTCTAGATTTCCAAATGAATTTATCAATTCAAATATGAGTCAATAATCATAAGAAAACAACGAGAATAATACTCGCGAGATTTAGGAGCATATTGTGTAAAACCCCATACCTTAAAATCATCACATAATTCAGCCTCAAAATCTAATCACACCATCATGTTCTTCTCGCGAAAATAATCAAATCTCGTTCTAGCCCAAACTCGAGAAAACACCAGATAAGCCTTCTAATCAAAGGTTGAAATCTTGAATAAGTTTGGGGCTATGGTTTGTATAAGAAAGGGAGTAATTTTTTAGAGGTCTTCTGGTTGAAAAGTTTGAGAAAAAGTGATTTGAAAAGCCAAGCCACGAATTAGTTGATATATAAAGTATTAAGAGTTTGATTAAGAAAAGAGTTCTAATGAGATACAAGTACTAAAAAAGACATTCCGGACGATCGGACCGTTAGAATTCGATGAAATTTTACAGAGAATTAGCTGAAGACGAGAGGAAGCTACATAAAAAATTTCAGCTCGATCGGAACGTTCAATATTTTTAAATATTTTTTTTGCTAGAGAGCTTTATGTTTTGAGGACTCTGCGAGAGTTTTATATTTTGAGGACTTTTCTATATAATAAAAATTCAATTCAAACTCCATTTTAATTCCAATTTCGAAACCGTTTGAAATTATCATATTTAAAAATAAAATCCAACATATTTGAGCAATAAAAATTAATTTTACCAAAAACTTTATTTTTTTTCTCTATATTTTGAAAATACCCCAAAAATTACGCGGGTTGTTACACTTCCCCACTAATAATGGAATTTCGCCCTCGAAATTCACCGAATGCCTAACTCTCAAAAATCAGGCCAACAAACTCCAAAAATAATTTCGTCACCAAAAAAAATAATTTCCTCACATCTAATCTGGATGCCTAACGCGAAACGATTCTCTAAGAATTTCTATCTCCAAAATACGCGCCACAAAAACGCAACAGACCCAAAACCCAAGAGCCGAGGGTGGTCGTATACCTAAGCTCTGATACCATTCTGTAACACCCCGCCCGCCCGGGGAGAGCGAGCGGCGCGCTACTCATCGATGAAACTAAACTAATCCACAATATAACAAGGTATAGAGCATCTAAATCCCATAATAGAAAAGAAACCACTAATCTCAATTTCTTCAAATTAAATACAACCAATAATCTCTCGAAATAAAACAACTATACATCTCGAAATAAAATGCTCTATACAACAAAAATAAATACAAATCTTCTCATATTTTATTCTCCAATAATATTCCCAAAATAATCCATGCTAAATATCATTCTCCAAAGCCCCCAAAACCGCGCCAACCTGCCACTAAAAGAAAATATGGGGAAGTACAAAATACGACAGGAAAGATGCTCAACAAATATTAGCGGTGAATAAAATGCAACAATACGAATGTGAATATTCAAATCAAATGCGAATCTCATAAGCAATTATATCAATATAATTTCTCAACAACACATTAACTGGGTCACCAAGCTTCACCACCGTACCGCGCCTATGCATTTTTCTAGCATATTCGAAAAAAGGAATATTGGCGGGTGCCCAACTTCAGTGCCATATTAAAATCTCATGACAAAATGCTCAACACTAAATATAATACCACATGAATCGAAATTAGATTCCAATAAATATTTCTAGATTTCCAAATGAATTTATCAATTCAAATATGAGTCAATAATCATAAGAAAACAACGAGAATAATACTCGCGAGATTTAGGAGCATATTGTGTAAAACCCCATACCTTAAAATCATCACATAATTCAGCCTCAAAATCTAATCACACCATCATGTTCTTCTCACGAAAATAATCAAATCTCGTTCTAGCTCAAACTCGAGAAAACACCAGATAAGCCTTCTAATCTAAGGTTGAAATCTTGAATAAGTTTGGGGCTATGGTTTGTATAAGAAAGGGAGTAATTTTTGAGAGGTCTTCTGGTTGAAAAGTTTGAGAAAAAGTTATTTGAAAAGCCAAGCCACGAATTAGTTGATATATAAAGTATTAAGAGTTTGATTAAGAAAAGAGTTCTAATGAGATACAAGTACTAAAAAAGACATTTCGGACGATCGGACCGTTAGAATTGGATGAAATTTTACAGAGAATTAGCTGAAGATGAGAGGAAGCTACATGAAAAATTTCAGCTCGATCGGACGTTCAATAGTTTTAAATATTTTTTTTGCTAGAGAGTTTTATGTTTTGAGGACTCTGCGAGAGTTTTATATTTTGAGGACTCTTCTATATAATAAAAATTCAATTAAAACTCCATTTTAATTCCAATTTCGAAACCGTTTGAAATTATCATATTTAAAAATAAAATCCAACATATTTGAGAAATAAAAATTAATTTTACCAAAAACTTTATTTTTTTTCTCTATATTTTGAATATATCCCAAAAATTACGCGGGTTGTTACACTTTCCCACTAACAATGGAATTTCGCCCTCGAAATTCGCCGAATGCCTAACTCTAAAAAATCAGGCCAACAATCTCCAAAAATAATTTCGTCACCAAAAAAAATAATTTCCTCACATCTAATCTGGATGCCTAACGCGAAACGATTCTCTAAGGATTTCTATCTCCAAAATACGCGCCACAAAAACGCAACAGACCCAAAACCCAAGAATTTCATCTCTACTTGAATTGAAATAAAGAAAACTTGCATAAAAATAAACTCGTATATTCATAACAGTTAGATACATCGGTGGCCCCAAATGCAATTGCTTACACATGATAGACCTTCAACCATTTGTTGTTAATCTTAAATGGCCTGTCTTATTCTATCTTAGAAATTAAGCAATAACCTGAGTCATGAGCCTCTTTCATGATGAAAGGTCCCTCCCAACTTGCTGTAAACCCTAATATGTTTCACTGCTTCCTTCAATACAAGATCTCCCTCCACGAACTTCCTTGGTCTTACCAAGTTATCATATTCCCTCGAGAGATGATTCGCATACATTTGAAAGTGTTACATCACATTATCCCAGTGTTCGTCTAACGCTTCCAACTGCACATGTCTATTCTGAGGGAACATGCTGCTTGGCAAAGAATATCGAGCCGAGGGAACTTCTAACTCTATCTGGAGAATTGCCTCAGCCCCATAAACAAGAGAGAATGGTGTATACCCTATAGGCTTCCTCTTAGTCATTCAATAGGCCCATAAAACGGCTGGTATCTTGTCATCCCATGATCCTGGGAAATCTTCATTATTTTAGCCAAGATATTGACCAAAGTTTTGTTAATTGCTTAGGCTTGACCGTTTCCCTTTGGGTATGCCACCGTCGAAGTGTGATGGATAGTGGAGTATTTGCCTGTGGGCATCGTTACTTCTGAATTGACGAAAGGGGTTCCATTGTCCAAAAGGATAACCTTTGGGATCCCAAAACGACAGAGGATGTATTCTCTGATGAAGTTGCTCACTATCCCGCTGTTTCCCTTCTCAGTGATATCGCCTCAGCCCACTTTGTGAAACATTCCGTTGCCACTAGTATCCATATCTCCCCCTCGAAAAAGGGTGTATTGCCCCTACTAGGTCAAACACCCAAATATGAAACGGATAAGGCATCGCCAAGGAGTGTAAGTCCACTAACGGGGCATGGATCATATTTCCATGAAGTTGGCACGCCTTACACTTTCGAACGAACTCAGCGAAATCTTTCTCCATCATTGGCCAATAGTATCCCAGAGTCATCAACTAGTCATATAATTTAGCCCCTCCTATATGAGCTGGATTGTGTGCCTATTTGAGAACCTCGGATGCCTCTTCCTTCGTGATGCAACGCAATGGCCTGTTATCCCCTTCGATAAAGTTGTCCCCTGAACGTAAAATCTCGGGGCCCTTCACCGGAGTCCCATCACATTAATTTTCTCTAATGGGACAACTCCATATTTAATGAAGTCAATATAGGGCTATCTCCAGTCAGCCTGAGCCTCCACGAAATGACATTCAGCTGCCTCGAAGAATAGTTGGTATTTATCACATTTCTGTTGTAACTCGACTGCATCCTGCTTCATGCTAGGCCAGAAATATCCCTCCCTTTGCATTCTTCGGTAGAGGGGTATCTCAGTTATTTCGCAGTGCTCTTTATGTGTTTTCTTCAATCTTTTCTCTGCCTCATATGGATCGATGCATCTTGACAGCCATCCTCCTGCATTTCTGAAGTAAAGGCCTCCTTGGTTTGTAAAGTACTGGGCAAATTCTCTGAGCCCATCGTTCCTTCACTAGTCTCCAGTTGCCTCTTAATCTCTCCCCTCTAATCCACATCCTCTTCCATCGATAAAACTGACTGTACCATCGAAGGAGCTGTTCTTTATTGAATCACGACTGTAGTTGTATCGCTCCTCAAGATCATCTTTTGGGCAATGGTAGCATAGGCGTGTAAGTTCCGGTTCATCGTCCTGGGCTGCCTCCTGATCTTGGTCCGATGGAACTGGCCAAGGATCCTCTGAATGATCATTCTGAATGGTGCCAGGCTCATGTGTTTTAACGCATATTCTCCATTCACTTGTTGAACCAACAAGTTTGAATCCCCCTTGATACAAAGTGAACGAATTCCTCTTTGAATAGCCTCTAACAATCCCAACACCAATGCTTCATATTTTCCTTCGTTGTTAGAGGAGGAGAAATCTAACTTGTAAGAAAGGCAAATCTCCTCCATTCCTTTCGAAAGAATAACCCCTTCTCCTCCTTTCTTTTCTACCGATGACCCATTGAACTGCATTATACATTCCTCATCTATTGCTTCTAGGTGATTGGCCTGCAAGTCGTCTCCTGGGATGCTTTCTTTGGGTGGCTCAAACGTTCTCAAAGGGAAAATAGCCAACAGATCGGCGTACGCCTGGCTTTTAATTACGCGAGGAACCACGCACTTCAAGTCATACTCGGAGAGGATAAGGACCCATCTAGCTGCTCTGCCAATCAATATTGTTCTTGCAAGAAAATACTTAATGGGATCACATCTAGTTACAATATGAATTATAAAAGACAGCATATAATGTCTCAGTTTTTGCGCTACAAATACTAAGGCTAAATAATGCCTTTCCAAACTACGATATCTGACTTCTGGCCCGTGGATGATCATGCTGAGGTAGTAAACTGGCCGTTCTTGCCCGTCAATCTCTTGTGCCAGTAAATCTCCCACGGACCTTGTAGTGGATGTGAGGTACAGCTGCAACGGTATTCCTGCCCTTGGTGGAACCATGGTCTGTGGTGAGATGAGCAGCTTCTTCAGTCCATCAAGAGACTCCTGGTGAATCGCCTCCTATTTGAACTTCGTGTTCTTTCGCAGCAGCTGCATCAGTGGGTGTGTTATCTCGGCTAACCTAGGCACGAATCTCCTAAGGTAGGAGACTTTACCGAAGAAACTCTTCACCTCCTTTTCTGTTCTTGGACATGACATTTCTAAGATCGCCCGCTGCTTATCCTGGTCCATCTGTACCCCTTGTCGGTCAACTACGAATCCTAGGAACTTCCCACTTGTTACTCCAAAAACACACTTTCATGGATTCATCTTTAATTTAAACTTCCTATAACGGGAAAACACCTTCCTCAAATCGCTCAGATGGGATTCCTCCTTCCTCGACTTGATGACCAAATCATCCACATAAAATTCCACAAAGTTGTGAAAGAAGTCATGAAATATTGCCATCATTGTTCTCTGGTAAGTCGCCCTAGTATTCTTGAGTCCGAACGGAATCACCCTGTACATGAAGTTTCCCAACGGGGTTCTGAATGTCATTTTCTCTGCATCCGAGGGGTCCATCTTGATCTGGTTGTACCCTATATACCCGTCCATGAAGCTATACATCTCATGACCTGTCGTTTCATCTATCAGGCTATCGATGGAGGGCAGAGGGAACTCATCTTTGGGGCAGGCTCTATTCAAATCTCTGAAGTCCATGCATACCTTATCTAATTTTTGTCTTTCTTCCCCACTGGGACAATGCTATATAGCCAAAGTGGGTGCTGTATCGGTACGATGAACCCTACGATTAGTAAGCGTTGAACCTCTTCTTTGATCTTCAAATCCAGCTTAGGCTTATACGTTCTCATTGCCTGTTTTACTGGAATGGCTGAAGGCATCACGTTCAACTTATGACAGCTCACTTCCTCATATATCCCCTCCATCTCTGCGTACTTCCACGCAAAGACATATAGAAATTCCCGAATCAACTCAACTAAGGCCTCTCGTTTCTCTTTACTGACATCTGTAACAACTCGCGTAATTTTGGGCTATTTTAATTAATTTCTGGAAAATGGAGGAAATTAAAGTTTTTGATAAAATTATTTTTATTGCTCAAATATGTAGGTTATTATTTTTAAAGGCGAGAATTTCAAACGTTTTCGAAATCGGAGTTAAAACGGATTTTAAAATGATTTTTAAATGTTTTTAACTCTTGGAATTCTAAGTCGACGAACATTAAGTAATTTTCAAGAGTTGTTTTGACTTCCAACTCTTCATTTCTTTGCCTTATTTAAAGGAGTCTTTTGGCTTCCAACTCTTCATTTCTTTGCATTATAAAAGGAAGTCGTGGGCAAGCCTTTTAACATACTTTTGGCACAAATTTTGTCAGCAAAGATATTTTATATTCCTCTTCTTTTTAATTATACTTTGTCCCTTGAGATTTGTGAGTTCCAACCTTAGATTATAGGTGTTCTTGGGGCTAATTTGTTGGAGTTTCTTGAAGGATCTTTTGTATATCTTTTGAGTTGATCTTGAGGATGTGATTATTGGTTTCTCATCATGGTTTGAGGTATGGGGTTTTACACAATATGCTCCTTAATTCTCGCGAGTGTCATTCTCTTTGAATTCTTGTTTAATTGAACTCATATTTGAGTTGTTAAATTCATTGAAATCTGGAAAATAATTGTTGAAATTATTTTGATTCATGTGGTATCATTATATTATTGATGAGCACGTTGTCATGAGATTTTAATATTGCACGGATGTTAGGCACCCGCCAAAATTCCTATTTCTTGGGCTATGGCTTGATAAAGCATATACGGATGTGGTGAGGCCTGGTGATCCGGTTAAAGTGTTGTTGAGAAATTATATTGATAAATGCTTTGTGATTTGCATTTCGATTTGAATATTCGTACTCGTGTTGTTACGTTTTATTCATCGCTAACATATATTTGTTGAGCATCTTTCCTATCGTATTGTGTACTTCCCCATATTTTCTTTTAGTGGAAGGTTAGCGCGGATTTCGAGGCGCTATGGAGATTGATTTTAGTGAGGATTGTTTGGGAAAGAATTGTATTATTTTGATGTATAAAGCATTGAAGATTTGTATTTATTTTTCGAGTTAGATAGTTGTAATTTTAATTCGAGAGTCTTGTTGTAATTGAAGAGATTGAGATTAGTGGATTTATATTATTGTGGGTTTATTTAGATGCTCTATACCTTGTCAATTGTGGATTTGGATTTATTTTATCGCATTAGCGCTCCGTTCGCTCTCCTTGGGCGGACGGGGTGTTACAACATCCTTCGAGATGAAGATGGGCCTTGGGTCTTCCCCTTCTTTTTCCAGGTTCAACTGCTCTAGCTCTTGTGCCTGCGACTTCGGTCGATTCGCCATATAATCTGGTTCCTCGGTGACTTCCTCCATAAATTCCTGTATACTGGAATTGTCTATCGCCATACATTGTCCCCTTTGATCTACCAGAAAGCATTCATATATCTGGTCAACCTCATTGTTAGCTTCCTCGATCGCTTGCTCACATCATTATAATCGATACACCACCTTTCCTTCCTCGGTAACGACCTTCTTGCACTGTCTACTGATGGTGGTGACCGCCTTCCTCTTTTTATCTCTCGAAGCCCCAGCCGTTCTTTCTCCTGAGAATCGACTCATCACACTTTGTTGTTGGACCTCATGCTCCATCGTATCCACTCCGGGCCTCATCCTATCTTTGAGCTTCTTCGAGATGTTTTGGGGCCGAGGTACTGCCCGGTGAGCTTCTTCGATCATTACTTTTTCATTGCTTGCAACCCCTTTACTCTGCTCGTTCAAGGGCCCTATCCTTTCTCTGATCGAGGGAACCCATTCTCCCTCTATCCTTCTCGTTAGGACCCATACATCCTCTTTCAACTCAGTATAAAATTCTGTGTCCACCAAGTGAGCTTCCTTGATAGCGAAGGGCCTCTTTGTAGCCTTAATGGTCACCTCTATCCCCTTGATGTTCGCCTTAGCGCACTGGTGGTACGTAGAAGGAACTAGCCCCTGATTATGCATTCACACTCTTCCTATTAGAAGATGATACAAAGTTTCACTCTCTATCACATGGAACTTTATATGGGAACTTAAATTTCCCATCACAATCCCCACATTAACATACCCAATGGATTTAGAAGATTGGTTATCATACCCCGAAATTACCAAAGGCATGGGGACCAACCTTTCTTCTGGAATATTAGCTTCATGAAAGGAGTTAATTGGCATGATATTGATGGAAGCTCCCCCATCTATGAGAGTTCTTACAAAACTAACTTCGTTGACACTGGCAGTCACATACAGTGGCCTGTTGTGAGAGAATCTCACAGCCCTATCGGCATCGCTGAAGGTCACTTCTGACAGGAACCTCCTTACTAACCTGGCCATGGGTCCCTTCCATTTCAGCGAAGGAACTGCATCTTTCCTCGCAATATCTAGTATCGCCTCGGTTATTTCCAACCTTCTCTCCTTTGGTATCCCTACCCGTTCAAAGAACCAAGTGAACTTTGGGGATTTTGAGACTACACAGTATTCTATGCACGGATCTGCTTCCTCACCTTCAACGCTGTACACGTCCTCTACGCCTTTGGCACTTGCTTTGTCATAAGTGAACACCACATTAGCCATTCCCCTTGTACAATCTTCCAAGGCCTCCTCGTACTCTTCTTGCTTTGCTATTGACTCTCTTCCCCCTCTCTTAGCCTCTTCATCACAGGCCACCACGAGATTGGCCCCATATGCTGGTAGTGGGTTGTTATTGACATTCTGTAGAGGGATTTGCAGCGTCCCTGCCTTTACGTACTTGTCAATAATTCTTCTCAAAGTGAAGCAACTTTCTGTTGGGTGCTGGATCCTCCAATGAACCTGGCAGTACCTAGGATCCGCCTTCATTACCGCATCTGGTTCCCCAATGAGATTATCTTTTGGTTCGTAGATCGTTCTGCCTTGGACCATTGCGTTGTAACAGCTGACAGCCTCCTCTACTGTACAAGGCAGTGGTGGTGGGTCCTCCCTGTTTCTTCCAAACTTCCTCTTATTATCCTTCTTCGGTGCTTAGTCCCCATCTCCTCCCTCGGTGTACCCTACTCGTGGGGGCAGAGACCTCCCCCTCGCGGGTTGCATAGACTGCCTGAACATTATGGGCACCGCCATCGGATTGGGCTGTACCACCAAAGAGATATTTCTCACTGCCTTCAAGAACGTCGAGAAAGTCCCCTCGTGCATTTCATTGATGAGATGGTAGATATACTCAGGAAGCAGCCCCTCAGTGCAGATCTGCAATAACTTAGACTCTTTGGCTTCCTCCCTCACGTCGAGGGATCTTTCCCTGAACCTTCGAACATAGGCCACCACTTCTTCCCCAGGTCGTTGCTTCTCCCTACCCAGTTGGGTCAAAGTAAACTCATCTTTTGCCAAAAAGAACTTCTGGACGAACAATATATGCATGTCCTCCCACGTAGAAACACTCCCGGGAGCCAAATGGGAATACCAGGTATATGCTTTATCGGTTAAGGACTTGGAAAACTCCCTCAACCGAAGTTTCTTATTATTGCAATGTGCCCCCAAGTGTTCGATAAAGCGCTTGTTGTGCTCCTTCGGATTCCCACCTTTCCCCGTGTATTTTTCAAAAACAGGGGGAATATAGTCTTTCGAATAGGGTTCATCGTTGTACTCCTGAGGATACGGTGTTCGAAATCATCATAAACCGAAGCTACCTCGCCCGCAGATTGCGAGGAAGCCTATATGAACTTTAACATATCCTTTTGCATCTCTTTTCTCATTTCCTCCATGGGCGATGCCACTATGGCAATAACCAACAAAACCACAGGCTGAGTGCCCATTGCAGCTGGAGTCGGCACCACGGTTGGGCCCATCGATACTCCTGATGTTCCCTATGCTGGATTCACAAGAGAGGGTATGCTCACTGGGACTGTTCCCGTTACACCTGCCCCTGGTGGGGCCGCTGGAGCTACCCCTGGTGTTACGAAGGCATTAGCCTCCAATCCTCCCAGCATAGTTGAAGCTACTGGAGTTTGTAAAAACTCATAAAACTTGCTCATAAGGAGCGCGACCTGAGTGGGTCCCAACCCCGCACTCGTGGAAGCTTGTGTTACCCTCGGAACGCCTGACGTCGTCGGAATCGAAGGGACCTCTATTCGAGTAGCCCCATCCCTTAGGGCCTCTAGTTCTCTCACAACTTGTTCTTCATTATGTTGGATGTCATCAAAATTGAGCCTTCGATTAGAATTATCCCGCGCCATACTCCTTACTTAGAAGAATTCCTCCCCAGCGGAGTCGCCAAATGTAGGAGGGTAGTTTAGATAAGATAGAGGCGTAACCCCTAATTGAGTATGGTAATGATAAGTTAATTAGCCCAAGACCCCCTTGGATTAATGATAGGACATACAAACACAAACCCAATGAAGATAAGACTCAGTTTAAACTCACAAATCTCTCGTGTATAACTTAGGAGATAGTAAAGAACTTTAGAAGTAACTTAGCTAGAGGGAGAGAGAAGTAATCACCCTAGATACACCTTGGTATGCAGGTAGGAACACACCAAATACCCTTAAGAATCTCTGCCAGGTATTAAAAGCTCCGTAATATATAACAATGGTGAGTGAGTAAACCCTCTGGTTTGCAATAACTCTCTCTGATGTGTATTCTCTCTAGAAATAACTCCTGAACTCTCAAAAGATCTGATCCCCTCCTTAAAGGTGGTTGGGGTCCTTAAATAGCCCCCCACACCACCCCCGAGGCAACTCAGTCATTAAAGACTATGAAAGACATCCCTCATCCTTTATGTCACAACATTAAATGCCTGGTTCACTAGTTGTCACCACATCATAAACATTAAATTCCAAGACATGCCTTTTACCTAACCACTGTGTGTCAGGGGCCTGTTATCGTAGAGGTGGCTCACCAACTACCTGACAGCGCCAAATACCACGGTGGTTAACTCAACTGCAGGTCTGATATTGTTTAGCTGGCTAGTGACATCACCTACAGTAGATGTGACATTAAGTAGAGGGTTATTTGGTTCACAACTCAATGCCTGATGGAACTCCAAGCTGCTCCGCTCGAGGTTCCACGGTCAGGGTCCTTCGGTATTTTACCAGGTGTATATAAGATGGTCAGACAAGCCCCAACGGTGGCTCACTTCTCAATCATCCAAGCCAAGTCCCTCTAAAGTTCCCACGGGGAGGTCATTCGAGCATGAAAGCTCTCCCAGGACGTGCCAAGTCTGGTCTCTCACGAATACCGTTTGACCTCACACTAAAACTCATTATTATTCTCGTTACATCATTACAACCGTTATAACTTACAGTCAATATAAAAAGAAATGTAATAAGACTAATACAACAAGATAAAGTATGAGTTGCCATGCCAAGCTGCCTTGCTGAGTTGCCATGCTTGAGCTGCCTCGGTTGCTTAATCTCAAACACTATTGCTAATTAGGGAGTTATCCCTAATCTCTGGATTACCTTCAAACCCCCTCTATAACCTTATTTGCAATTATTTTCTTTTGGTATTTGATTACCTTGATATTTTAATAAATAGGAAAATCTTCCAAACATACCCTATTTCTTCCCATACAAGATAGAATATATGTATATGAGACATGGTTTGCCTCACTATCAAGAGAGATCTAATTCGATGTATTTCTCTCATACACTTTGAACAAAAAAATTTCCAAGAGAAAAAAATGCAAGGGTAAAGAAGATTCTTAAGGGTGAAAGTTTTTGGTTTAAAACTCTAAAGAGAAAAAATATTTTTGTTTTTCTTCTTCATTTATGTGAGAAATTAATGCCATTATATACATTTGTTTGACTAAGATTGAATTGTATCAATTTGCATGTAATAAGAAGTTAATTTGGAATATAAGTAATTAACGCAACTGTTGATACCAAAAATTACCATGCTATGTGGAGCAATCAGGTATGAACACGTGTCATTCATATGGTCATTAATCCAAATCAGCAAGGGCGAGTCACCGACCAACTGAAGGAATGCCGACCAACAGGTTAAAGAAGACTGAAAAACACCAGGAAGATCGACCAATAATGACAGCAAATCAGCAATAGTTGTATACATTATTAACATTGTACAAATGTAAATGCCTACGTTATAAAGGCATTCCATCCTTTAATATTCCAACTCTTGTACACCCTCAAAGGGATATAATTATAGTGTAACCCGACACCCAAAGGATATGAACAACGAGACAAGAGGCACTCGAACAAAGCAATATACCACAGTGGACGTAGGCCATTCTTTTAGTCGAACAACTTTAAAAATCCTTTGTCTCTTTTACTCATTTTTATCTGTGATTAATTAATTAGGCCAGTCTAGTTTTTTTCATTAACAGATTGGCTTCATCTGTGGGAATGTATTTCTAATCAATCTCATTCATCCAAACACTTGAATGGATGATATTCCTGAATCAAGTCTTAGGAATGAGGGCATTCATCCTGTCCCTTCTACCCCACCAATGGCGAACGAATTAACTGGAATTCTGGCCAGTCTTGCAAGAGGCCAAGAAGTTATGCAGGACACTATTAGGCAACTCTCAAAAACTCTTCAAGCAGGAGAACCGGCTCTGTCTACCCATGGAAATATGTCACCACCACTAAGAGTTGGCTGGCGAAGTCAGTTAAGAACTACAAGGGACACATCCTATCGTTCAAGATCAAATTCACTATCCAGGGCGTCAGAATCTTTTAATACATAGTCCTACTCTCCAGAAATGATAAATGACTTAGAAAGGCTAAGCCGTGCTTCTGCCTTTTATCGTTTGGGACCCAGGGGGAACATAATTGTTCCAAGGGCAATGTCAGGAAACAATAGACGGCCATCTGATTGAAGGGAAGGCTCTGCCCAGTCTAGATCAAATGCCCGACGTACTGCTCGAGCCAAGCAATAATCCCAAGAGGAGAGTTCAGCGAAGAACAAGACATCAATGCACAAGTCTGATGCTAGTAACAACACTTGGAAAGGTTTTATTTAGAGATTGGAGGACAGGCTAGGAGAGATAGCTAAGGCTAAAAACCCACTACAAAGAAGTTTTGCAAAAGGATCTCCCTTTGTGCAAGAAATTATGGATTTCCCCACTCCAACAAAGTTCAAAGCTCTAACAGTCACACCGAAATACGATGGGAAAACTGATCCATCCCTCCATATAGAACAATATCAAGAAGCAACTGATATTTATGCAGTTCTCGATAAAATAAGGTGTAGAGTATTCTCTAGAATAATTACTGGATCTACCCAACTCTGGTACAATAGCCTTCCTCGAGGATATATTTCTTGCTTCCACCAGTTAGTCGAGCTATTTATTAGCAACTTTTTTTTGGAGCCAAGCCTGTAAAAAGGGTAGAGCCTTTTCTTAGTGTACGGCAGAAGGAGGGAGAGAGCACTAGGGACTAAATTACTCGTTTCAATAATGAGAAGCTAGAGGTCATGGATTATGAAGAAAAAACTGCTATAACAGCTCTTATGAGTGAATTGCTCCCTGAGAATCTCTATTATACACTTGATAAAGATCCCCTGAAGACCATGGAAGAATTGATGGCCAAAGCAGCCAAAATCATGAATGCCAAGGAAGCAATGGCAACCAAGAGGAGCTCGAGAGTAAAAGTTAAAGGAAAAAATGACAAAAGGGGTCACAAAGATTCCAAGGAGCACAAGGAGACAAAACAGAGAGGAATTATAGAAAAGATTAAGAAGTATCACAACTACACTCCACTCACCATGGGCATTCGTCATGTCTTAGAGGAGATCAAACATAACAAAGATGTGTGTTGGCCTGATGAGTTCCCCTACCAAGAAGGACAAAACTAAGTACTGTGAGTTCCATAGGGACCAGGTCACACGATGGATCGTTGCATTGCCCTTTAAAATGAGATTTAAACTCTCATCAAAAGAGGAAAACTGAATCAGTTTATTAATCGACAGAATAATGAAGGAGCTCAACACAGATCAAAATCTCCTTACAGACTTAGAGAGGATAAGAACAGGGCTCATGAAGATGACCAGGATGATGATCCCGACTTACCCAAAAATCCCCAAAAATCAAAATGTGAGGTATTCACACTCAGTTTTGGTTCTTTTGATTATCAAATAATTACAAGTGGAGATGCAGGAGGAGGAGATCATACAGCACAGCGAAAAGCTTACCTCAATGTGGCTCAAGCTTTCTCGTACATATAGAGGATTAATCTTGTCGAAGAAGATAGACCAAGGAAGGTTAATAAAGACAAGATGGTAATAGGCTTTTCTAAAAATGATATATCAGGAGTAATGTACCCCCATGGCCATCCTCTGGTAATTAAAATTATAGAGTAAGATATCATTGTCTCTAGAGTGTTAGTATATAATGGCAGCTCGGAAGATATCATGTTCTACCCTTATTTCAACAACTTGAACTTTAAGCTCAGCCAATTAGAGCCCTATCATCGACCACTAATAGGTTTTACAGGTGAGAAAGTCTTCCCTTTGGGAACCCTCAAGATGGAATTGATGATTGGTACATGTCCAGCCAGCCGAACGGAGAAAATCCGTTTCTTTATAATGGATAAAAACGTATATTCAGCGTACAATATAATTATGGGAAGAGTTAAACTAAAAAAGTTTGAGGCAGTGACCTCTACTATTCATCAATGCTTAAAATTCCCAAACAACTTTGGCGTAAGAGTGGTGAAGGGAGATCAGAAAGTATCTCGGGAATGCTACTACTCATCTGCCGAGCAGGAAGAGCTGGAGGAAATAAAAAGGAAAACCACCACTTACCAATTAGATACCTCTGAACTTGATGAAGAAGCTGAGGTTGAAACCTTATATCCAAGGGAGGAGACAGAGCTGGTAAAGAGTCAGATTGTAGAGGCAAGATAAAGCATTGTGTTAGATGACGACAAACCAGAGCGCACTACTCAAGTTGGAATAACACTGGATCCTATTCTTAAATAGGAATTAGTGAGCTTCCTTAGAAAGAGAAAACACGTGTTCGCTTGGAGTCATGAAGATATGCCAAGAATTAATCCTAACTTCCTTTGCCATGAGCTCAACGTTAATAAATAAATCAAGCCCATAAAATAAAGGCGAAGAGTGTTTAGCCACGAGAAAAACCAAGCCATATACGAGGAAGTTAAAAAGCTTCAGACATCAGCCTTCATTAACGAGGTAAAATATCCAGATCGGTTGGCCAATGTAGTCATGGTCAAAAAGAAAAATAACAAGTGGATGATGTTCATAGACTTCACAGATTTTAATAAAGCATGCCCAAAGGATCACTTTCCTTTGTCCCGAATAGATCATCTCGTGGATGCTACCTCAGGACATGAGTTACTTAGTTTTATGGATGCTTATTATGGTTATAATCAGATCAAAATGAAGCCTGAAGATAGGGAGAGCACTTCTTTCATTACTCCCTGAGGAACTTACTGTTATAATGTTATGCCTTTTTGTTTAAAAAATGTAAGTTCTACATATCTAAGGTTGGTGAACTATATCTTTGAGGAGAAAATAGGCAAAAACATGGAAGTATATGTGGATGATATGCTTACAAAGAGCAAAAAAGCATCTGACCATATTGTCGACCTCATCCAGACTTTTGATCAACATGAGAGGCACCAGATGAGATTAAACCCGAGCAAATGTGTCTTTGGAGTAAATGAAGGAATGTTCCTCGAGTATATAGTAAATTAGAGGGAAATTTAAACAACCCCAAAAAAGATTAAGGCATTACTTGAGATGTAGTCATCGACTTGTAAGAAGGATGTGCAAAGGCTAACTGGGAGAGTAACATCTCCGAACAGGTTTGTGTCCCTAGCTATAGATAGGTGCTTACCATCTTTTAAAGTACTTAGAAAGAGTTTTGAATGGAATGAAGAATGTGAGAAATCTTTTCTAGAGTTGAAAAAGTATTTGGGGTCACCTCCGTTGCTTTCCCGACCAATTATGGGGGAAAATTGTATCTGTATTTAGCTATTTCTGAATCAGCCACGAGATCTTCTTTGATCAAAGAGGAGAATGGAGTTCAAAAGCCTATTTACTACACCAGTAAAGCTTTTCGAGAAGCAGAAATCAAGTACCCTCGCTTAGAAAAGTTAGCACTAGCGTTGATTGAAGCATCTAGATGCATGAAGCCCTATTTTTAAGCCCATTCGATAGTATTATACACTAATATGCCACTAAGGCGGCTTTACACTAGCGAGAGAAGTCTGGCAGATTAATGTATTTGGTAGTGGAATTGGGGGAGTATGACATTATCTATGAACCAATGTCTTATCTAAAAGGCAAAGCAGTAACAGGTTTTATAGCTGAATTCACTTACCCCGAGTTGCCCGAGCAACAAAATTAGCAGGCCGAGAAAGGATGAGGAGAAAATGAAATGAAAAAAGTTATTGAGAGTCAGGATCCTGAGGTACTTTTACCAGAAGAGGCCGTTGACAATCTACCAGATTCTTTTTCTTGAACAAGGGAGATGCCCAAGAAGTGTGAGGAAGCAGGGAGACAAACATTCCACTATGGGACTTTGATAGACCAAGCGTTTGACAACGATCTCCCGATATGGAATTTATACGTTGATGGCTCATCTTGTGTAATAGGAAGTAGAGCAGGTATAATACTTAACACTGCTGATAATATTAATATTGAATATGCTCTACGATTTCAATTCCAAGCCTCAAATAACGAAGCAGAATATGAAGCTCTCATTGTGGGCTTAAGTTTAGCCCAATCACTGAATGTCGAGCAAGTTATAGCACATAGTGATTCCCGATTGGTAGTAAATCAAATCTTGAGATTGTATGAAGCTAAAGGTAAATTAATAGCCAGATAATTATTCAAAGCAATGAAGGACATAACAAAATTACCAACTGTTCGGATGAATAGAATTCCAAGAGTGGAAAATGCCCGAGCAGATGTTCTTGCTCGACTAGATTTAGAAACCAGGGTTAAACTTCGATGAACCATTCTTATTGAGATTTTGGCCAATAGGAGTATAGATAAAGATTTGATGATCAATTTTATTGCTGTAGATGTGGGTCCATCTTGGATTGATCCCATCAGAGCGTATATTGAACAAGGAGCTTTGCCAGCAGACATAGTGGAATCCAAGAAGTTAAAGTATAAATCCACTAGATATGTGCTAGATAAAGCAGTTTTGTATATGAGAGGATTGACAGTCAATTTATAACGTTGTGTTCATCCATTAGAGCTCGAAGTACATGAAGGATACTATGAAACTCACATAGTAGGAAGAACACTTTTGAAGCGAATAAGTACGCAAGGATACTACTAGCCAATGATGCGAGCGGATTGTGTAGCTTTTGCTAAAAAGTGTGACAAGTGCCAAAGGTATTCCAACATTCACAAGACTCCACAAGCTGATCTCACCCCAATAACCTAACCTTGGACATTTTCTATGTGGGTCATAGACTTGGTCAGTCCATTACCGACCACCCTAGGAAGATTCAAGTACTTGGTTGTTGCAGTGGACTACTTTATAAAGTGGGTTGAGGCAGAGCCATTGATAGACATGCCAATTCATTTGGAAGAACATCATTTGCAAATATGGGTTGCTGTATGCCTTCATCACCGACTATGGAATGCAGTTTGACAATGAGGAATTCGCAACTTTTTATGCTCACCAAATATCCAAAAATTACACTTTGCTCCAGGTCACCCTCACAGTAATGGGAAAATGGAAGTTACAAATAAAACTCTGCTAAATGGGTTGAAGAAACAGCTTGATGATGCAAAGGGAAACTGGATCAACGAGCTACACTCTATTTTATGGGCATACCGAACAACCTCGAGGACTGCAACTGGAGAATTCCCATACATGCTAGCATTTGGGACTGAGGCAGTCATACCTGCTGAGTTGGTTCTTCCATCCTTTAGATTTTTAAATTTTAAATATCCTGAGAGTGATCTAATGAGAAGGTTGGATTTGGATATGCTTGAAGAAGTGCGAAAAGATGCTGATATGAGAAATACAGCTTACAAACAACGAACAACTCAGTTTTATAATAAAATGATGAAGCCGACCAACTTAAAGGAAGGAGATTATGTGCTGAAGAAGGTGCTCCAGAAAAATAATAAACTTGAGGCAAATTAGCATGGGCCCTATCGTAGTTCTGCATTCATTCGACCTGGAACTTACAGGATTGAGACTTTGGAGGAGGAAGAATTAAAGAATCCATGGCACGCTGAGGATCTTAGAAAATATTACCAGTAATGTAATCAAGTGTACTCAGTTCAATATCAATTTCCAGTATCAATAAAATGATCTTTCCTCTAATTTCTATTTTTCCATTTTTTTGGGGGAGTACTAGTGCTATGCATTACCTACCTATATATTGAGTAAGCTTAAAAGTTGCAAGAAAAACTTCAAAATGTTGCTCGGCACTAAAAAAAAGTTGCTCGGTATAAGCAATAAGTTGCTCGGCACAAGAGAAACTTGATCGGCATCATACCAAATAGGTTATTACGACCTCAAGATGGTCAACAAGTATAAGGATAAAATAAGATCTTTATTATACTGGGCAAAGTGTAGGAAGAACATTGCGAAGATTCCTGAAGACGAATGTAGGCACATATTCCACATACGCCTGGTCACACCATTGGTAACTAGCACATAAAACCTAAGTACTTTGGTGTGTTAGTAAAACCTTTGGAGACACATAGGTAACTAGCTCCAAATTTAGATTATAATCTAAGTATGGTAGTAGAACCTATATATTCATTGGTAATTGATACTAAATTTGGATTTTGATTTAAGTGTGTCAATAGAACTAATGAGATAAAAGAAATAATTCACAAACAGTCATCAACAAGATAAGTTAATCAAATACTTTTTCATTCATTTGAATAATGATTACATAACTGTGTTTACAAAAGAAATACAGGATATTATTCGAAAGGGCATTTCCCCTCAGCTTTGGAAACTGGATCCATGCCAGCCGGAGGATCAAGTATATTGAGAATTGATAAAATTAAAGTCTTGAAGCATTCTCCTATTGCTACTGCTTAGCCGATCTAACAGATGAGGAGGTCAGATGATTTCTATCTCGTCGTGAAGCTCATAGTCTCCCAGATATTTAGACATTAGGGCCTAGGGAATTGTGTTGGAAGCATCCAGTTTAAAAGGAGGATTTTCAAGGTCTTAAGAACCCATGATAATACCATTTCCAGAAAGGACTATTTTCTTCAACTTTCAACACTGTCAGACAATTTTTCCAACCCCATTTGTAGCTTTCATTCTGGGCCTGTTTAAACCTAACCATCAAAATGCCCCAAAGCTTCATTATACCCTTCCATCCAGATCTCTCAAGGTTACTTGTGAAACTGAAAGGTCAGCCTCTTAACTTGATGATGTAATTTCTTTAACGCTCCATCCTTAGCTTACAGTTAAGAAGACTGAGTAGCGAGTTGCTCAATTGAGTTTGATGCGTCTAGGACATCTTAGCAATGGCTTGGTTTTTAACCTTCAACTAGGCAGCTTAGTTGGCAAGAGTTTTTTGAGTCCTAGCCTCATCTATGGTTCCTCTTCCAGGTCTATTTCTTTCTCGAGAAGAAGATGCAGACCTGGTCTTTTTCAATGCCTCTAATTCTTTCATTAATCTAGCATTTTCAGCTTCCAAGAAAGAATTACCTTCGTCGGTAGTAGCAATAGCAGTAGAAAAAGACTTCAAAGCATTTATCCCAGCTCTTAAATCATTATTCTCCTCCTCCAACAGCTTGGCAATGACTCTGGCTTCCTCTACTTTATGGTTGAGAAAAAATTCTTGTCTGAAAAATAAGAAGCAAATGTTTCAAACTACTGTTTAAAGCGCCAGCCTTCATACAAAGCCTTACACTTCTTCTCATAGTCATCATGAAAATGGGCCTTGAAGTCTTTATGGTCCTCCCGTATCTCTTCAATGATTTCATAGTAGGCAACATTATTGGCCACTTCCTGATCAAGAAGGCATTTTAGATGAACCTTCCTTAGCTTGCTCAGACACACCTTCCCCGATCAAATTCAGTAGATCTTCCTCAGTCAGAGATAAATGGCCAGCTTTAAAAAGTTTGTTGCATCTCTGGAGTAGCTTGGAGTCAGTAGTGGAGAAGTGTTATAGTTTATCCATGAACTATTAAAAGCAAGAAGAATATCCAATCAATAATATAGTATAAAATATGAAGAAAAGACAAGCAAAAGAGGAAGAAAATTTATTTTCTTTGAAAAAATTGTTTAGTACAAATACATCAGCAAAAAGAAAAGAAAAATTACAAGTGCAGAAGAAAAGAAAAAAAACAAAAGCTGCTCAAACAGATCTACACCTTCTTCACGTCTGGAGTAGGTTCAGTAGAAGTAAAAGTAGGAGCAGGCAACGGCAGATTGCTGTCAGTTGGAGGAGAAGAGCAGTCAATAACATGATATTGACCGATAGAATCCAACATCATCAAGGATTCACTTGAACCCCCATCATCTTCAATCTCATTATCCATGTTAGGAGGAGCCCCAAAATCATGTCTGAGGAAGAGTTCAGAATCTTGAGGGGTGCAAACCTCCACCAGGGCTGCCAACCAACCATCCTTGAAGCATTTCTTCTTCGTAAATTCAATTTGTAAAAAAGCAGCCCCAATGGATTTGTCCTAGCCCTTGTTGAAGCCAACCTCATTGTCCTTAGCTCTTTTGTCCCTCTCAACAACAAACAAAGCCTTCTTAGCATCCAATTCTTTCTACATCTTTATGATTTTAGCCTTTTCAGCATCTAAGCCTTTCTGCAGATTAGCAACCTTGCCCCGAGCAGCCACTGTATCTCCTTTTCCAACTTTTATTTTTTCCTCCTATTTCTTCTTCTCATTGGCCAGTGTCTATTGGGAGTCAAGAACTGACTTCTTAAGCTCATCAAAATCTTCTTCAATCTCTTGTGAAGAAGAACGCAAAGCATAATCTTTCTCCAATATGTTATTGAAGTCAATAAGAAACTACAAAAAGAAAACAAGGTGAGTTAGCGTCAGAAATATCAAATAAAGAGATAAAGAAGGAAAAATAAATTACCTAGGCTAGGCTTTGAGCATCCCTTTCATAACTTTTTGATCGGGGCTGTGCAGCTACAGCACCCCGATGGTCTGGAAAAGTACCAAAATTTATTAATTATCTAATTAAATTAGGTCCAAGAGCCACTAATGAGCCAAAAAGGAATAAATCAACCAACTCTTGTTGGTCTGTGTTGCTTGAAGACCCTTCTGCCAGCCTAGAAGGGAGTCCTCTTTTCAGCCTCTTGAGCTGACTTTCATCAGCTTTTTTAGTAGGAAGCTTCTTCCCAACATCCCTCTTAGTAGGTAGGGGATTTTTCCCAAGGTCCTCCTTATTAGATGGGGACTTATTCCTAGCACCCTCTTTATTTTTGGCTCCATTAGCAGCTTATTTGGAGGAGCCAGAAGTAGGTATATCACGCAAAATATTAGGAAACTTTCTCTTCCCCATAGCAACAGCAAGAGGTAGGTTTGAATCTAAAGAAAAAGAAATAGCATCAGGTTCACCACTACCTGATGCAGTGGCAGAGGATGTAGAGATAGGGTCTTGGTCAAGGTTGATTAAAAGAGAGGGTGCAACTACAATTGGGCGAGCAACAAAGGAGGTGATGGTATTTCTATATTGCAACAAGTATGAAGCTGACCTGGTATGCTCTTCACCAACTTTCCGATGAATGCCCCAAATGGACTTCAACTCTTTAAGGTTAATGTCACTCTCCTTGGGACACTATCTCTTTTGGTCAACTAAAATTAAAAGTCAACTAAGTATACATCAGTATTAGCAGTTAGAAAAAAATGCAAAGAAAAATAATTAAACAAATGCAACCTATCCCATTGCCACTTGGTGGGCACTTAGGCCTCTGGTACTCATCATTCCCAGTCAAAGGAGCATGTTGCCAATTTTTAACAACTACTCCATGTTCAAAGTAATCTCTATTAGAATCAACAAGGTTAACTACTAATGCTTTGTTCACAGCCCTAGTTTTTAAATAGAAAGTGGTATCACTAGTTACCCACTTATAACATAATATATTTTTTGGGATCCCTAGATGAGTCCCATGGAGTTGGTTTAATCTATATACTCCATTAACCACCCTCCAGGTATTGGGGGCTACTCTAGCTAGAACGATATAAAAATACTTGCAAAATTCAAGACAAAATGGGTTTGGGGGGAAGTAAACCCACATTCAGTAATAAAAATGGAGGCAAACCAGTGACCCTTAGCTAATGAAAAATGATCAGCGGGAAAACTGGGATGTTCTATTTCTACCCATGAAGGAATATTCCATTCATTTCTAAATTCATCAAGAGAAGTAACAAGATAAACCATGATTGATGAAGAAGAAAAGAGAAAGGAAAAAGATTCTTACAGAACTTAAGGATTCAGCAAGAACTGAAGAGTGGGAAAAAGTTTCCTCATACCTCTGAGGTCAATTTTGCTGACTTGGAAATCCTGTTGTCCATCTAATAAAGGATTGGCACTGAGGTCCATCCTAGGTGGACCTCTTTTTTTCTCCGATATAAGAGTATCACTACTTCTTTTATGGCTAGACCAACTGAGGAGATACCACTTACTCCTATCCCTTTAGACGACCCAGAAGCCTCTATCTCTAAATCCTCAAACTCTGATTCTGAATCCTCTCATAGAGCAGGGGATAATTTTTCTACAAAAAATACATCATCTTTCTGTGAGCCTCTCGACTTCGCGCTAGTACCATCCAGCATCCATTCGAACGTGATGGTGAAACAAAAGATTCCCAACCTCCTTGTTAGGGCTAGGTCACCTCCTACTGCGAGTAAAAAACCTGAAGTTAGAGGTTCTAGTAACTCCCTCATCTTGAATAATCCCCTTGCTAAGGATCATGAACCTCTGTCTAAGCGGTGGGAAGTGATCCACCTTCTCTAGCTAAGATTGCTGGAAGGAAAATTATTGACAAGGTCAAGGGTGGTGCCTAATCTGTTATAATGTGTCCTAAGCTTTCTTGGGATTTGATCAGTGGTGGAGTCCTTCATGACGATGAGGCAGTTGTATCTTCTCTTCCATATGTAAGATTGCTTGATCGAGAAAATTATAATTTGGCCCTCGTAAGTTGGTCATTTATTGTATAATTGTTATTCATACTTCTCAATTCTCTATTTTAACATCCTCTCCTGAACATTTATCTTGCAACTCTTGATTGACTATGACCAGCTACTGAGGAGTAATGATGAGATGAATAAGTCATCTTTTGATGTTAAAGTTGCCTTCAATAGGTTCTGCAAATCCCTAGAAGCTGCTGGTCACTTTAATGAGGCCTAGATGCAGGAGTAGAAAATATTAGAGGAGAAGGTCCAGACTTTGGAGCAAGAGTAAATAGTGGTAGTTAATGTTGTGGCTGCTGCCAAAAAGTAGGCTGAGGATGCCAAGATAGCTGTCGACCAAGCAAGAACTTAGGTGGTAAAGGTGAAGGCCAAGGCTACAAAGGATAAATAAGATGACTTCAGTAGGATTGGGATAAGTAATTCACCAATGTATCTATACATGTTGATTATTTGAAGAAGGCTGCTTATAAAAGTGGTTGGGACGATGCCCTGGGCAAAGTCAACACCACTAGAGAGTTCGACCTCTTCCAATTACACCACCCTGGCACTCCCCCTCATATTAATGAAAAGATGGATGATGAGGAAGAGGTTGGGGATCCAATTGATTATGAGCAATTGGTGGTCGTAGAGCAAGTTGAGGATCATGTTGTTATTGACAAAGAGAAGGTGGGGAAATAAATCCCTGTAGTTTTTCAGGAGTTTAATTCTACTTTATGTTGTTCTATTTTTCTTCTTTCTTCAGTGTATGGGGCTTGCCCCGGTGTAACCCCTCCTTTTATAATGAAATAAAAATTTTATTCCATGCAATGTTGTCCCGGTTAAATTCTTACAGGTTTTTTTTTCTCAACAAATCCTTACATCCGACCACCTACCTTACAGTTTAAAGTAAGACTGGTATATTTTGTCGCTCTCCAAAGTGACTTCTAAAAAAGACACAATCATCTGTTTGGCATTGGTTATGGAGAGATTGACGATGATGAGCTTAAGGAATTACTCATCCATGATGTTCCTTCCGCGGCCAAACGCTCGTACTTAAGCCTACACAGTCTTTTTCATAAAGAAGTAGCAGACAATGTTGCCTATCATGGCATGATTTTCAATCTTCAAAAGATCCATAAGGAATCAGTGGCAAATTTTCATGTTGACTATGAGAAGAAGTTGATCAGCCTACAGAAGAGTAGAGGTTTTGACCAAAAGTTATTATCTCTAGCGTCAACTTATTCCAAGAAAGAGCTCGTTCTTAATGCAAAACTAAAATGTGCCAAAGGGGTCACCATAATATGCTTGAGCAAGAATATAATGCCTTACGCGGTGAGCTTAAAGGTCTTAAGAATCCATGGCCAACCAACCAAAATGAGGTTGTTTCCTTTTTTAAAAGAAGAATTTGCTGGCCTGGGGGAGGAGTTGGAGCAAATAAAGAAATTTAAGGGCCGATCTTCTCAACAGCAGGGGAAGATTTTGCTATATATAGAGGAAGAGTGAACTAAGAAAACTATATAAGACCAAGCTGCAACTATAAAGAATCAATTATCCACCTTTAAAAGGTTGAATGAGAAGGCACGCCTCACATATAAATTTTATAAGCAACCTCTTACTGTCTGGATGGATGGATACGATGAGGCCCTTGTTCATATAGAGGAGAGTTTGATCAGACAAAGAAAGTCGACTATAAGCATGGTTAGCTCAATGGTCTGGCAATAATAAAGGATCTAAAAGAAAATGAACTATAGTACTGGCATGACCCGAGTTGTTTGGATTTGCTCGAACCTCCTTTTAAGATTGATTCCTTATGGATTCCTTAAGATGTCATTCTCGTGAGTTTAATAAGAAAATGTCTTAGGGATTACATTCTTTCTAGGGATGAAGATAAAAGCCGACCGCTTCATCTGCTAGATAAGGTAAGTTTTGGCAATCATCCTAGGACTAGAGATCTGCAAATGACCATTACCCCTTATTCTTTAGACGTCCCCCCTGCTAGTTTTGAAAGTTCATCAAGAAAGTCAACTATTTATCATGACTAAAGATTCTGTTGAAGTCTGTCTTTGCATTGTCTTGTAATAACCTTCAAAGTAGTAATAAATTGTTATATTCATGCCTTTATTATTATTATTTTTAACATGTAGATGCCATCAAATAATCGTATCTTTAAGTCACGTCATCTTGATGAGTTAAAATGGTTATAATAGTAGTTTAGTCTTATGATCACGTGTTCGACTATTATCTAACAGATCTACCTTCGTAGTTACCATGGTCGGATGAACCTGGTTTACCAAGTCTTAGGCTTTACTAACCAAATATTGGTATTAGTTGCCTAAGACGACCAAATGTATTAAGAATTATCCTCGTGTTTAGTCAGTTATGGTCAGATCTTGTCGTCCCCATGACTGCAGTGGATTTCCTAAATTTGGTGAACTTCTTGTTCTTAGTCTGCCCTAAAGGAGAGATCGTACATGAAGTAATTTTGTGAACTTCTTATTATTGGTTTTCCCTAAAGGCTACATCATACATGAAGTAATTTGGTGAACTGCTTATTCTTGGCCTGCCTTAAAGGCGAGATCATACATAAAGTAATTTATTGAACTTCATGTTCATGGTCTGCCCTAAAGGCGAGATCATACATGAAGTTTTATGGTATGTCATGTTTTTTGGTTTGAATTATAATGTGTTGTTGAGATGTATTTGACTTTGACTCTAGGCAAGGTGCACATCTCCCTATACCAATAAAAAACATAAACAAACCGACAACATTCATTAATAGAATATATTTTATTTATCATTGAAAACGAGTTACAAGAAATGAAAGAGCTTAAAATGAAAGCGCATTACATGTTATTGATAATATTTCCTTAGGTGTTTGGCATTCCAAGGGCTCTTGAACTGCTCTCCTTCTAAGGTTTCAACTCTATAAGTCCCTGGTCGGACAACAGTAGAAATTTGGTAAGGACCATGCTAGTTAGGCTCCAATTTTTTCCCTTTTTGACTGACTTTCTTCAGCACGTAGTCTCCCTCCTTTAGAGTACTCGATTTTAATCTTTTATTGTAAAATCGAGCATTACACTATTGGTATGCTGTGACCCAATGTGCTGCATGTTCTTTGACTTCCTCTACCATGTCTAGATCTATCATTCTCATTAAGTCGCTTTATGATGAGGTAAAATTAAGAACATGATGACTTAGTAGACTAATTTATGTTGGAACTATTGCCTCTATTTCGAAGGTTAACATATAAGGAGTCTTTCCCATCGATATTCTTAGCGTTGTCCGGTATGCCCAGAGGAAACTTTGGAGTTTAGTAATCCAGTTTCCTTTAGCATCATCTAGTCCCTTTTTCATTTCATCGAGCAAAGATTTATTTGTTAACTCTATTTGCCCTTTACATTATGGATGACCAGGTGTAGAATGTAGCTTTTGGATTATAGATCGTATGGAGTTGTCTTTACATTCTTGTTGTGTACCATGGTTTGTGGTAAAGGCATACTTCATTCCATAACGACATATAATGTTCTTCTAGATAAAATGGAAGACCTTCTCGTATGGAATTTCCATAATGGGTTTAGCCTCTACCCATTTGGTAAAATAATCCACTGTAACGACCATATATTTGAACAGTCCTCTTATTTTTTATAGAGGGCCGACCAAGTCCATACCCTACATGGAAATTAGCCAAGGGAATGTGATCAATGTGAGAGAAGCCCCCGGTCTCTTGTGTATTATGGCATATTTCTGGAACTTATCACATTTCCTTGCATAATCTGTGCAGTCTTCCTTCATAATAGGATAATAGTAGCCTTTTGTGGGTACTCACTTTACCAATGATTGACCAACTGAATGTGCTCCATAAGAGCCTTCATATACTTATTTAATTAAGTTATGGATTTTTGCTGAATGGAAACAACTGAGTAAAGAAATGATGAACCTTCTTTTGAATAGGATTCCCCTCTCAAGAAAATATTTTCCTTCTTTGTATCTAAGTCTCCTAGCTTTGTTGGGGTCTGCTGGTAGAATGTCGGTCTTTAGGTATGCTCGTATTGGATCCATCCATGATGTACACAAGTCTAGTTCCATTATATTGAAAATATCTTCGTCTGTACTCAGTTGCATGAGTATTTTTACTAGAACTATTCTTCTTAACTCCGTCCTTATAGCAGATGCCAATCAGGAAAGTGCATCTACTTGGGCATTTTCTGACCTTGGAATTCTGACCATCTTAACCGCTGGGAATTTTACTAACCATTACTTAACTTTTGACAAGTATTTTACCATAGACTATTCTCTCACCTCATAGAATCCTAAAATTGGTTTACTATGAGTTGATAATCAGTATGTGCCAATATCTGTTCGGTACCAAGAGAGTACGCCAATCCAAACCCCGCTATGAGCACTTTGTACTCTGCCTCATTGTTGTAAATATCAAATTGGAATCTAAGGGGATATTCCACATCAATGTCTTCTGGCATTATGATGATTAAACTTGATCCACTGCCCGAGGAACATGATGAACCATCTACGAACATTTGCCAGACACGAGGGTCTTCTTTGATATCTCATTCGATCAAGGTCCCATAATTGAATAATTTTTTCATTTTATCTAACTCAAGAGTAATTTCTTCATTCTTGGTCGATAACCCTGGGACCACAATATCCTTGTTAGCAGGGTTAATGGATGGCTTATCTACTATAGGATTATGGTAACTTGATTGTATTGGTGAGCTTTCTTTCGAAGAAATGTGCTCGGTCTGCTTTGGGATGGAACTTGCTTCCATGGAAGTCTATTTTATTACCTTTTCTACTGAGCTCTCTTTCGAAGGAGTCTTCTGAGTAAGTTTTTCATCATAAGTGAAGTCAACAGCAAATCTGCCACATCTTGGCCTTTGATAGCCATTCCGGGTTCATATTAGATGTCGTACTCTCCTAATTCTACAGCCTTAGCCAACAGTCTGCCTAATTTCTTAGTTTTATGGACAGTTTGACGCAGATACAGGTATGTGTAAACAACAATAGTATGAGCTTGAAAGTATGGCTTCATCCTTCAAGAAGCCTCAATTAGAGCCAATGCTAATTTTTCAAGTCTTGGATATTGAATTCACTCCTCGGTATGATTTTTTGGCATAGTAAACTAGATTTTATACCCCATTTTCTTGTCAGACCAACACCGAGCTAGCTGCTAATTTGGATATGACTAAGTACAAGTAAAGTTTTTCCCCCAGGACGTGTCTTGAAAGTAGAGGTGGAAATCCCAAATATTTCTTCAACTCCAATAATGTAGCCTCATATTTTTTATTCCATTCAAATGCCTTTAGCAATACTTTAAAGAAGGGTAGGAACTTGTCGATATCTCGAAAAACAAATATATTTAACGTGGCTACATGCCCTGTCAACCTTTATACTCCCTTTTTGTTCATCATAGATTGCATGTTGATCAATGGTTCAATTTTATTTGGGTTGACGTCAATGCCTCTCTGAATGATTATGAAGCCTAGGAACATCCCTTCTTGTACTCTGAAGACACACTTCATTGGGTTGAGATTCATTTTATGTTTTTTTAGCTGGTCGAATGTTTGCCCCAGATTTGTGATGTGATTGACAGTTGTTTTGCTCTAGGTGAGCATGTAATCAACGTACACTTCCATATTTATGGCGATCTGTTATTCGATTACTTTGTTTAACAGACTTTGGTGCGTCGCTCCTTTATTTTTTTAGCCCAAAGGGCATAATGTTGTAGCAGTAGGTACCTTGGCCGGCGATAAACGAAGTCTTCTCCCAATTTTTAAGCTTCATTTATATCTGTATCTATCCCGAGTACACATCTATAAACTGAGTAGTTCATGTCCTGAAGTGGCGTCAACCAACTAATCAATTCTAGGTAATGGATAATGATCCTTTGGGCATGCTTTGTTCAAATCGGTGAAGCTAACACACATACTCCACTTGTTATTTTTTTCCTGACCATCACTACATTAGAGACCTATTCTGTATACTTGACGCCTTCAATAAAATTTGCCTTTTACAACTTATCCCCCCTTATTGTACGGCTGGGTTATTCTCTTGACTAAAGACACGTCATTTTTATTTGACTGTCTTGGCATCCTTGATTATGTTTAACTTATGACAGATGAATTCAGAATCAATCCCCACCATGTCCTCATTACTCCAAGAAAATACTCTCCTCCATTGCCTAAGAAAATCAACCAATTCTTTTTTGAGAGTATGATCTAGTGATGAGATGATCTAGGCCATCCTCTTTGAGTGTTCGTCATCCAAGATAATTGATTCTATATCTTTTACGACCTTCCCTTTGACCAGCTCTTCCTCTTCCTAGGTATCCAACATTTTGATTTGGTAGGTAGTGGTCAGTTTCTTACACTCCTCCTAATCAACCGAGGTACAGTAACATTCCATGGATTCCCCTTGGCTTCCTTTCACCACACCTACTCTATAATAAGTGGGGAACTTCATACACTAGTGCACGATGGATGGGACTACTTCAAATTTATTCACCCCCACCCCACCGAAGAAAAGGTTATATGTTGAGTGGACGTTCTTGTCTAAAATGAAGAAATGAATCATCTTTATTCTGCCAGTGGGTCACGTGTTGATCACAACCTTTAACTTAATTATTCCCAAAGGATATACCTTTTCTCCTAAGATTTCGATAGGTGGTCGATGATAAGATTCAAGCTTATTGTCCCTCAATCTCAGACACTTGAAGCATTTGTAGAACAAAACATCAGTGAAACTACCATTGTTGACCAAAATCCTTGCAACCTTGCTTTCATGTACCATCATAGAGACGACTAATCGGTCATTATGTGGATATAACACACCAGACAAATCATCTTTCGAGTAACTAACCACAAAGATATGTTTATTTACCTTCCTAGGATTAGTATACATAGTCCCGGTCAGAGTGATTTGTCTTATATGAGTGCATGCATTTGCCTCATTGAGATATGATTTCCTCTCCGTGGGCTCGTCACCTCCTCCAGCATGCCCTCCTGCAATGAAGTTACATCCAAAAGAGATCATTTTTACCTTATTTACAAGCTCCTTGGTCCTTTTGGGCAGATCGGGGTCATTCCTGGAATCATCTTCTCTGCCTCTTTTCTTCTCGTCACATCTTTAACATGAAGACTCTGAGCATCTCTTGGTCTTCTTCTCGTTCCTTTGATCTGTTCGACCACCGTTGTCCACAAACTTTGACAATTTTCCCCTCCTAATTAGATTTTCTATCTCGTTCTTCGGGGCTATGCAATTATCAGTATTATGGTTATGATCCTTATGGAACTCACAATATTTGCTCATCCCCCTTCTATTTGGTGGAGTTTTCAGCTTATGGTGACACTTTACGTCTTTGTTTCCATGGACTTAATCAAGGATATAATGGACACCGATGGTCAGGAGAGTATATTTATTGTATTTCTTTGAATTGTCAACCTTATTTTATTTCTGCTCTTTCTTCTCTCTGGGATTTTACTGGTGTTGTCTTTACAGCTACTAACCTCTTTGGCAGCCATAGCTTGTTCAGAGTTCATAATCTTCCAATTTTCGCTGATAACTCACTCATCGTCTTGGGTGGCTTATTTGATAATGACTAGTACATCTTTCTTGACAGCAGACCACTCATTAGGGCTGCGATGGTTTAGCTTCTCTCTATTGAAATGGGTGATGAACTATCGAGTTATATCATCAGCCTTCTGCTAAATGTTCAATAGATGAGTTACCATCTTGCTGGGCTTGGTTCCAAGGCAGAAAGTTATTGACGAAGAGATCGGCCAACTGTTGAAAACTTAAAACTTTCCCTCGCAATAGATTATTGTACTAGATTTGTGAGGATCTCGTGATCATAGTGAAGAATTCTTGGCAACGCATCTTATCTGGTATCGAATAAATATCGGCAATGGCCTGGTGCTGTTCTATGTGCAATACTGGTTTAGTCTTGTCATCATACTTCGGGGTTACCACCGACGATTTGAACTTTGCGAGCCTGGGAACTATTGACAAGGTGAATGGATATCTTTTAACAAATCCTCTGTGAAAAGGATCCTTTGATTTAGTGATCTCCCTTACATGATCTTCCAAATTCTAGACTGGCCTTTTCCGAGGCGGATCGTCTAGTTTTGCCATAACTACGATGGATTTGCCTGGTCGTTCGTGACTTTTTTCTTTCTTTTTGAGAAGTCTGTTCGACATGCGCCTAACTACATGCCATAGTCCTAGGTCTAACCGAACACTCTATCATCTTGGGAATTGACCTTGAGTCCTCTCCGTGTTGCTTGGATCCAATGTGATCCTGATGATGTTGCCTCCTCGCTACTTGTGCTCTTAGGAAATGAGAAGAAAATCCTCTGCTCAACCTTTCTAATATGCTAGACATTTCTTTAGAGAAGGTTTATTCTTCATCAAAACTAGTTATTCTGATAGACGAGATAGCTCCTGGGTGGTACGACCTATCGCTTCGAAATCCAGAATATTTGGACATTCTTTGTTCTTCCTGTGATCCCATACTTAGCCTCCTTGGGTTCTCCAATGCCCGAGTACGATAAGTATATTGTCCTCCTCAGTATGGAGATGGAGGTGGAATTTCCACTCATCTACCTGGATATTTACCTCCTAGTGGGTTAGCAAGTTCTCCTACAGGTCTTCCCTGTCTAGACTAAAATTTCTACGTTAATTTCTTAGCAATTTCTTACATTGTATCTTGGCATCTAGCCAAGCTCATCAAAATCCTTGTATATCCCCTATTCCAACGGGGGTTATAGGTAAAATGGTTTTATTTGCACGATTTCCCTCAGGATCTTCTCCCATTTCTAAGAAATGAACACGGTATTTGAACAGTCACAGTTCAAGAGTTTATGATTAGGAGGTGGTAGGAAACAACAAATGGCTTGTTCGTCCCATAAATGACACCAATCTTTTATAGTCTAAAAATGGTATATGGATTTTAAGTGTCTTGGATGATTCATACCAATAATAAACTATAAAAATTTTAAAAAATTAACGGCTTAGATTTTAGAGAGATGGGAGATAAAGAAGAAGACATGAGATTAATATGGTTCAACCCAATGAGGTTCCTACATTCACGTGTGTAATGTCATTTGTATTAACTATGAAAGAATTAATATATTCTCTTAAAAATCTCTTTAGGGGTTTGTGTATGGCCGTTGGGTTAAATCTTTTCATATTCCTTTGTAGTGTGCCATTGAGTGCTATTTATAGGCTAATTTGTGTGTGTGTGTGAGAGAGAGAGAGAAGTGAAAAAGGTGAAATTCCTTTATAAAATTAGGCAGTTACACCTTTCTACATTCTAGGGTATAACTAATGTTGAGATAATCATAATTATCTTAAAAGACTAACCCACATGTGGGTAATGGGAGATATACATATAACCATAGGTGGCCCATATGTGTGTTTATTAAGTTGGAGTTGGGGTATATTCCGACCGATATGAGGTATTTGACATCTCATACCTCTCCCAATAATCATCCTCTTCACATGTTAAGTCCTATGGGTGTCCTGGGACCTCCTTACCGAGTAGGAGATGGTGCAAATTAGTGATTTCCCTGCACCCGAGTTTGTATTGGACTTCTTTAGAAGGAACTGGGGGTGGTCCCAGGCTATTGAATGTGTCGCCTCTCTGGCAATCTGAATGATGATATTGATGGTAGGATTATCTGGTATTCATCTTATAATGTCATGGATGAAGGCCAATAATCGATGTTGCATCTCTTGTTAGTTTCCACAAGTGACCTGATCGCCATCTCTACATCATTTAATTTAAACTTCTGGGGTGGCTAGCTAGAACTAGACCCGACATTTTCTAGTGGATCGAAAGCCATCTCTGATTAATAACAACAACAATAATAGAAGATTTGAAAAAAGGTAAAAATCCATGAACTGGGGATGAATGAATGAAATTTGATGAACCTCCAAATTTAATCTCTTTCAGTGGTGATGCAACTCTAACAGTGGCGAACCTGCTGGATCACCACCAGAGATGAGAAACAAAGAGTTAAAGCTGAGATAGGAAAGAAAACACGGTATCTTTGCACATATGGGGTCAAAATGATGATACTTATGTCATATCATGGATGCAATCCTGAATTCGGGTTTTCACGAAGGTACCGAAACATAATTAATAAACAAATTGACAGAAGAGATGAGAGGAAACAAATATGAGCACAAATATCTAAGTGGTTCAGCCTTGGCCTACGTCCACTATATAAAGTATGAGAGTGATTTCCACTATAATGAGGGGCAAATATCCACAAATCATGTATACAAACTTCTCTCTCTCTCTCTCTCTCTCTCTCTCTCTCTCTCTCTCTCCCCCCCTCTCTACAAATGTACAAAGTAATAGTAGGGTTTCTAACTATTTGATCCCTTGAGGAAGAACACAAGGGGCCTTTTATAGGACCAGGGGTGCGCAATGTCACCCCCAAGCATGCACTCCATGCGTGAATGAGAGTAGGGCCAATGAGCTTATGACACCTATAAGGGAGGGTGTAGAAGACATAATGAGGAATATTCTCCCTATATGGTTGTTGATCTCAAATAATGATTTGATTGGATAAGTTTGAAATTCCCCTTGTCATGGTTCCCATGCATGCACAAAATATCCGATGTTAAAGGTCTCGTCTAGTCGAGACTACTATAATCTAACAACAATCTGGTGAGCCAAGATGAGACTAGACTATCATTTGAAACCGGTGTCCAAATCTAGCGATATGTTAAAGAGACACTCTAATTTCGTCTTAGACTGGCTCTTATGTCGTATGGAGATGAGATCAATATTCTTCTAGTTACTGAGATAACTCTTGACTATTTGTCTAGGGTAGTCTCTGAGGTCGAGATTGCTTTGGACAATATCGATGATGAGAGACTATGATGAATGATAAACTTCTTCAAGAATATCTATGAGGAGGGACTTTCCTCAGTGATTCGTCAGGTTGAGATAAATTTAGACGAGACTGATGATTAGGCCCCTTGGAGGACAGTGATCTTATTCCAAAGGCACATCTAGAAAGGATGCTCTTTGCTAGTGGGTCATCTAGATGAGATTATACTCAGGTATATAAAAGGAATCTTCACTTTATAACAGAGAGGCAGATGCATAGGCACCCTATAGGATTTTTCCCCATAAAAAGGTCGCCTTGATCATTTGAACTCTCCCTGTCGGATTCAGGGACCTCCACAAAAAGTCCAAAAACATCCACCTCACGAAATAGCCTTGAACCTTGTCCTTTAAAGCATTAAACCTAGATGTGTAGTTCTGAAATAGATACTTATTGTATGGCTCAGACCCAAGATAGGAGTCCACATTCTTCTTGATGGTGATGTGAATGAGTAGAGTAAAGAAATGAGACCATGGCATACTCTTTTTGAAGCTCTTGCCCCTGGAGGTCAGATCCTCTTTCACACCAGTGAGCTCGCAGATTGACTGTTTCAGAAGTTTCACCTCCTTATTAGCATGACGAAGTTTGTACTATAAACCTTGGATCTCAACGTTCTGATCCCAGAGAGTCCATGCCTTATTAAAAAGTTCAATATAAATAAGGGCGTGAAGTTTCTCTACCTTCACCATAGAGTCCCTCACGACAACCATTAAGGAAGCATTGTCGCTTAGATTCTTAGTGTCCAAAATAATCTCTTGCTTTAGAGAAATGAGTTGAGACCTCAGGGAATATTTTTTCTTCCCAAGGATGCCTTCCTCCACCCTCAGATCATTGATGGATTGATCTAGTTGTATCTGGGTAAGGGTTCATCCATTAATCATTTCAATGGACTTATTCCATCCCTTACTACTATAAAGCGTCATTACACCATAATGGCTATTTTAAAACTGTAAACACCACATTATAGGACCCTCTAAGTTTCTCCTTAGACTACTAGCTCTTTCCCCTTCCACCGTAAACCTAGGTCGCACTCCGAGTACTGATCTAGAGGCCATAGGGCACTCTGGGCCCCGAATTGGCCCCAATCAGCTCCATCATCAAAGAAAAACTCTTTGAATCTTTGAAGAGCATTAAAAACCCTTTCCAATGATAAATTTTCCCTCGAAAATCGATTCGGAGGCCACCGGGCACTCTCGAACTCCGTTTGACCAAAGTTAACTCTTCATCTTGAACGATATTGAATGAATCTACGAAGGGCACTAAATACCCTTTCTAACGATCCGCCCCGTGTGCGATTCTGACCTACGGTACGAACGAACGATCCATTTTACTCCGAAAGGTCACCGGGCGCTTTCGAGCCCCGATTGACTAAGGTCAACTTTCCAAATCGAGTGAAACTCTTTGGAATGTCGAAGTACATCTCCTAACCTTTCCAACAGTCCACCCCATGCGCAATTTTGACTTACCATACAGACGAACGATCTGTTTGCATCCGATGATCTCCCGTCCAAAGGATCGACATGCGCTTCTGAGCCACATTTGACCCAAAGTCATCTCCCGAACCCAGGAGAGGTCCAAAGGACTATCAAAGGACTCTGAAATACCTTTCTAACGGTATGACCCGTGCATGATTCGGATCAACGGTTTGTGCTCTACAGTCATTTTTAAAAAAAAGTCCGCACGGGACTACTATTTGGCAAGTCCTGAACCCTCCCTATCGGCACAGTGTCAAGGGTGACTAACCGATAGGCACCCCCTAGGGTATACCGATCGGCATCCCCTAACCCTATAAATAAGGGCCATGACCTCATTGTTGAAGGAGGGCAAAAATACATCAGCAATAGTGATCTTAGCAACATTCTCTTGAAGTCAGTGAAGTTCCCTATGGGAAATCCCATTCAAGCCTAAATATCCATCCTTTTCACACCCAATTTGGCAAATATCCTTCTCTCTCATCAACATTCAAAGGAGTTCATCCAAAATCAAATCTCAAGTGCCAAGGAAGGTCCAATTATTTCTCTCTCTCTTTTAATATCTTATTTTTCTCTTAAGTTACTTTAGATTCATAATCTAGTTTCACTTTAGTTCATACACATTTACATCTACGCTTTTATTAGTATTTTTCACATACTCTATTTTTCATAAAAAAACAAAAATAAATAAAATAGGGTTACATCCCTACATTCCGAACGGAATTATTCACCACACTTTTTCTAGAACTAGAAACATATTTTCTACACACACACCTAATAAAATTCCGTTTGAATCTATGGGATAAACCTCAACCTCGTTCTTTTGAACTACATGGACTTTGATGCCTTTACAGGCTACATATGCATCTCAGATTAAAATTCGAGACTCGAGTCCAATTTTCTAAATCTTCCAACTTCTCTCATTTTCATAATTTCTCAAGTCCCTCACTTTCATAAGACATATACACATATCATATGCTTGTTCGCGTTTCATCCCACACATATTATCGTTTCCCAATAACGATCAATATCACGATGAACGTTCATATTCTATCTTCTACATTTATTACTATTTTGAGAATATTCCTACGAATGGCCTCACCCTATCTTTTCCATGATATACGTCGAAAGATTCCAATCTTCATTATGTAAACACATGCATACACTTCACGGAGATAAAAAGGAAAATAGTTACAATTGCCCATGAGAGATCGAAAGGGCGGGATGGGTGACTAACACCTTCCCATTCTGTAACTTAACCCCCGGACCTCCGATCTATTGGTTTTGCACTCATCAGTTTTGTCCTTGATGCTGCTCTCTTGAGGTGGCAACATATTCTTTTGCCTCTTTTGAGCAAAATAGGTTGGCGACTCTATCTCTTGACATTCACCCCACACCGACGAAGATCAAAGACCCCTTTTTGAAGAGAAGGGTGCGAGACCGCGATGTAGTTTCTTCCCCAGGGGATCCTCTTTCTCCTTCTTTCCCCCCGAAAATAAAGCCATGGCGATCGGGATGGCCATAGTGGCGATTCCGCTGGGGACTATTTTTCAAGAGGGTTGACTCTATTTACATGATTGTGTTTTATTTTATTGTATATTCTCCTACTTACTTATTCCCCCTTTATTATTCATGTGTACCTCATACTTATGCTATTATTCACACACTTGTAGAAGATTCTCCATGTACACTTCACACCACGTGCACCTACGATCACGTATATCCACATATTGCACACACCACTTATCCGTGTTTGGTATACTATTGGTACTTGTACTTTTCTCCCCATTTGACATGATCAAGAAAGATACTCTCACCATAAGATACTAATAAGAGAATCATGCATGATTCACACGACATCACCAAAGAGCATTGTTATTGACCAAAATTTTGTCCTGTAACTGGAGAGTCACTTTGTGATGGGAACTGGTCCGACAGGGCGCAGTTAGCCTAAGAGATATGACTCTCACCTTCCATTTTCCAAGTACCTTCGACGTATATCGAACGGTTCTCCCGTATCGTACCTCTTGACAAAAGTTATGACGGGAGGTATATCGTAGGGAACTCGTTCACGTATGTTGAGTATATTGAATTCGCTCTCACACGTACTATCCCTATGTGGAATATAGTGAACCAATTCACTTACACTCAGGTATATCAAATGGTTTGTCCACACGTACCGATTGCCCTCAAAAGCAAGACGTATATCGTGGAAGTCACGCCAAAGGGGGGAACCCTTTCCAATTCACCCAACCAACTGCATACCCGCATATAGGTGTCAAGCCTAAGACACACATGTTAGATTGCTGATTTCGACCCAAAACTCTATAAAATTCTGGGTCGTCCTGCCGCCCAAATATTCATGCATTTTTAAAATGGGACCCTGCCCGTGAGCCTGGTTACAAGTCCAATTATAGCTTTACATATGTTACAAACCCAATTTTTCCAGTCTCGAGTCCCGTTCGGCATTTCATTTTGCATTTAGGAGAATTTAATACAAGTGGGAACCTAATAAACATAATAATCATGCTGAGACCCGTCTCTAGTATTTTCCTCTCCCTTTGTCCTAAAAAGCATCCAAAAATGCTTTTCCTCTTTTATCAAAAACACCAAAAACATTTTCATTCTCATCTTTTCCAAAAAAATCAAAAAATACCTTCCTCGTTTTCCCCCCAAAATAACGAATTTCCCTTTCTCTTTTTCAAAAATAAATTCCAATTTTTTCTACTTCTCAAGTCGATCATATACCCTTGACCTGGCTCCCTATTGGCTTCGGTTTTTAGTCAAACCACCCCGAAGTTCTATCAGTCCCTTTACTTCCTCCAAGTCTGAGACTCACCCGCCTTCCATTGAGAACAGATCAAGCGCCAAATGTACAACCAGATTTACTGATGGTTCTGGCTGAGTTCACTGCTAAAATTGACAACCTTCAAACCGAAGTTCATGAGATGCAAAGAAACCGGGTCCCTATCCCCGAGGATCCTGAGGTTATTTTCCCTTGTGCCATGGGTCTACCTGCACCCGAGCTTATCTGGGTTCATGAAGAATACCATCATGATCCACGTGATCCTCCTTTGCCACCAACCCAGCTTCCTATGCTAAACCTTTCTCAGATCGGGGCTAATTTACTCATAACTATTGATCCAAAAGAGGAAGAACTGAGCAAGGTCAAGGACGACCTCAAGATGCTAACCAAGAAATTCGACCAGGTATGAATCTATGGGAACTACATGGACTACACCCACATGTCTCCCTATCCTAAAGCTAAGTTACCAAAAAAATTCAAGATGACCAATATCGAGAAGTTTGGAGGCAGTGGACCCCCAATTGTTCATCTCCGTAGCTATCACCGAGCCATAACTCTCCTAGGGGCTTCCAAAGAAATAATGGCTCAAATGTTTCAGCAAAATTTGAAGGATAGCACCCTCCATTGGTTCCTATCCCTTGAAGAATCCATAATCTGCAGTTGGGAAGACGTTGCCCGTGAGTTTATATCTCAGTACAAGTAATACAAGGAACTAGAGGTCACCCGTCGTGACTTAGAGCTACTCGAACAGAATTCTGAGGAATCAGGCAACAACTTCATAGAAAGATGGAGAGAAAAAGTAGCTACCATGACCAATCGGTCTATCAAAGAAGAACAAGTCAGCATTGTGAAGAAAAATTTCCTCCCCCATGTCCGAGAAACAATGGGAGGACAATATTATCCTCACTTTCGAGCCCTCAGGGAAGCAGTAGTAGAAATCGAAGAAGGAATTGCCAAGACAAAAGTTAAACATATGAAAATCTCTTGATAATTTTCTCCTAAAAAGTTGGAAAAGCTCGCTAGTATCGCAGTCTCTACTATCAACAACATCTCTCAGCCTACCGCTTCGTGGGCACCAGAAAGTCACCCAAACCCAATCTGAAAACAATATACCGAGATTCACGCTCCTCTCTCCAAAGTCTACCAGTCTCTCTTGAATCAAAACCTGATGAAACAATTAGACCCTCATCCATTACCAAACCCTCTTCCAAAGAACTTCAAACCTGATGCCCATTTTGACTATCACCAAACTGCTAGTTATACCACCGACTAATGTTTCCATCTCCAAAACATAATCCAAGGATTGATTGACCGGGGTATCATCACCCCACCAGCTAATCCTAAGCCGAACACTACCCATAATCCACTCCCAAGTCATACAAATGCCATATTCCTAAAAGAATACTCAGAACTCGATCCATCTACCCAAATCATGCCAAGTAAATCACCAACCATGTCCATATACTCTCCTAAACAATTCCAAACATGACCATATTTCCTCTTACACCCTACCAACCTTACCGATCAAACCTTATCACTCCTCACTAGAGCTTGAATTGCTTTTTGTACTCATTCTAGAGGTAAAAATATGGAATTATCCGAAGTACTGAACCAACTCTTAGAGTTCGGACTGAAATTGCCCTCCCAAATTACCATTGATTATGAGAGATTTAGTGGGTTATTCTTATAAGCTCAAAAATGGGCTCAAGAGTCAGACAACTAGGTAGTACCAACTGACGAAGTCAGTCTAGATGACCTGGTCCAGATCATGGCATATTTGTTTCGACAAACTGGTGATATTTGTAGCATATCCGAGTTGCTCGAGGCTTTGAAATTACAAGGGCACCTGGTTCCCTCAGACTTGCATTTCTCTACCGAATGGGAGGAATTATATGAAGAGGCCATAGAGGTTGTAGAATGTATTAACTTTGCATGGAAAGACAATATCATTGCCACCAGATAGGGGGATGATTTCAAAGACTCAGATGAAGAGCCAGATTCTAGAAAGACTAGTCTGATAGCCAACCTATGCGAAGCAATATCATTTGAGGAGATACTAGAAGAGTTCAACCAAGTAGCTGAGCAACCCAACATCGATGAAGAGACACGGTTTCTATTTTTCCCCTCTTTTGTGAACCATATGACCAGGTCGAGGAGACATTACCAGAATCTAAGCTTATAACCATCAGCAAGCGATAAAGGGAAAGGTGTTGAGAATCTCCCTATGCCAGAAATAACCCTTGAAGAAAGAAAGGTCCTTGATCAACTGAAGAAAACTCAATCTAACATCACTTTATGGGTACTTTTCATGTTTTTCCAACATCACCGAAATGACCTAATCAAGCTACTCACAGGACCCACAGTTCCTCCCTCAACCACACCAGAAGAAGCAGTGAACCTAGTTGTATCCTTAACCTACACTCGAATGATCTCCTTTTCTGAAGAGGAAATCCCTAAGAATGGTCCCAACCACAATCATGCTCTCAATATCTCTATCGAAGTCATGGGGAAAATTGTTCCCCTCTCACTCATCTATAACGAATCAACTCTGAATGTTTGCCTGTTAAGGACCCTCAACTATTTGGGACTGAAAGTGAGCGACATTTCTCCAAACTCTATTATCATCCGTGCATATGACAACACCAACCGAGAAGTAATGTGATCTATCAAACTTGTAATAGGGGTTGGCCCTATAAATCCTATTATTAAATTCTAAGTCATCGACATCCCAGCCAGTTTTAGTCTATTTGCTCTGACGACCGTGGATCCATAGCATTAAAGGGGTGTCTTCTTCCCTTCATCAGAAACTATAGTTATTTGCCAATGGACAAGTTATCACTATCTTGGGATATAGTGACAACACCGAGAATGCAAGCACCTATAATTCGGTACTCGAGATACAACCCGGGGTGAACGATATGCTACTATCAGGATTCTAAGTCGAACCACTCCAACTCCTAGTAGGGGACGACTTCAAAGATAGGGTTTGTCCAGAATATGATCCTCATAGAAATGTCAATGTAATCCAAATGTTCAAGAATATGCAGTTTATGCCCGGACTGGGGTTAGGGCAAAGACAACAAGGGATAACTGAGCCCATTGTGTTGAAGGAGGCCTTTCCTTCTTGTGGCTTAGGCTACCAACCATCAGAAGAAGAACTCAGATTCATCCATCAGCCTCGACTAAAGAGAAAGTTAGAATATGCCAGAACTATCTCGGGAGATTCCCTAAATGGAATATTCATCAAAGAGGGTGAAGATTTACCCTTCTGTGGCTTCCCTAAACCTTGGTATGGCCCTATAGACAACAGGATGAAACCAGAAATGGAGATCTTTTTTCAAGACAGATACTCGAGGGTTGAGAGTTCCCAGCACTGTGTGCAATCACTCATTGAGGAGACCATAGCTTATATTAGGGATTCAGAGGATAGTGATTCTGAGGATTCTTTAAACTTGTGGATAATGGGTCTGGCACTCTGCATGATCCACTCAGAGACTACATTATCCGATTCATCTCACCTCATCAAAGATGCTGATACACCTCTTCTCAATTGGAATACTGCACCTGTGCCACCTGCTGATATTCAACCTAACCCTGATGTTTACCCCCTTTCCCCTATAGTTGTTTCCTCTCACTCTAATGTAATCGACACCTAATTTGATGAGGTTCTCAATGCTAATCAATGAAATAAACGAAGATTTTGAGTATCTTGTTGTGACTTAAATTAATTTCTTGATTCTAATCAAACTCTTGATAATGATGACTTTATAAATGAACAATTCTTAACTGATCTAAATAAGGTTAATAACAAACAACATAATTGCTTTCAAGTTAATGAAGATGAAACTGTTGTTATTAATCTCGATTCTAGTAGCTAAATGCACGAGATTAGGATAAGGGCTACCCTTAATGAACACGAGTGCACGCAATTCAAAGAGAAACCAAAGGAGTTTATGGATATCTTCACATGGTCCTATGATGATATGCCCGACATTGACCCTGAGATAGCACAACATGAGATTCCAACGCTCCCGAAATGTAAGCCAGTCAAACAGAAGTTATGAAAGCTCCACACCAAATGGTCACTCAAAGTAAAAGAAGAAGTAGTCAAGCAACTGAACGTGGGCTTTATTCGTGTGATGAAATATCTTATATGTTTAGCCCATATCGTACATGTGCCAAAATCAAGAGGAAAGGTCCGCATGTGTGTCGACTACCGAGACTTGAACAAGGCCTCTCCGAATGATGCCCACTACCCAACATCCATATTATTGTGGAAAATACACCGTCATGCTCTCAAGTCATTTGTTGATAGATTTTTTTGGATATAACCAGATCAAGATTCACCGTGATCATCAAGAGAAAACCGCATTCATCACACCTTAGGGAACCTTTTGCTACACTGTCATGCCATTTGGTCTAAAAAATGCAGGGGATACCTACCAAAGGGTTGCCACAACCATTCTCCATAATCTTATACACAAGGAAGTCGAATTCTATGTAGATGACATGATTATCAAGTCCAAGACTATAAAAGGTCATGTTCCCGCTCTCTGAAAATTCTTTGAATGACTGTGAAAGTATTAAATATGGCTTAACCCACATAAATGTGTCTTCGGTGTTACCAAAGGGAAACTATTGGGATTTATGGCCAGTGAGAAGGGGATAGAAGCAGATATTGCCAAGAAAAAAGCCATACTTAAGATTCCACTTCCCCGAACGGAGAAAGAAGTCCGAGGATTACTTTGAAAATTACAGTACATAAGCCGATTCATTAGCCAATTGACTTTTATCTGTGAACCCATCTTCAAAATCCTCTGAAAGTATTCAACTAAGGTCTGGAATAAAGCTTGCCAATAAGCCTTCGACCGAATTAAGAAATACCTAACTCGACCTCCAGTTCTTATGCCGTCACAGCCTGGTCTTCCCTTACTCCTATACCTAACCGTGACCGATTATGCAGTCGGGGCTCTGCTATCCCATCACCTTGAAGAAACCCATAAGGAGAAAATCATCTGCTGTGCTAATCAGAAATTGGTCGATTACGAAGTTAACTGCACCGCATTAAAAAAGGCATGTGTCACTCTTGTCTGGGTTACCCAAAAGTTATGGCACTATATGCTCGCCTTCCCTATCATACTCGTATCCCAGATGGATCCCATAAATTTTCTACTCGATAAGCCCTCCCTATCCAGCCAAATGGCCAGTTGGTTGATGCTTCTAGACGAGTTTGATATCACCTATGTCACAGAGAAAGCCATGAAAGGAAGATCCATCTCTGACTACCTTGCTGACTACCCTATGAAAGAGGCCGATGTCTGTATTTCAGAATTCCAAAATGAGAATATCCTTTGAGCCTCCCATGAAGATCTTAGATGGAAAATTTTCTTTGACGGCGATGCCAACAAAAAAGGATATGGCATTGGAAACCTCCTAATTGACCCTGATGAATCCCACACTCCCACTTCCATCAAATTGGATTTCCCCTGCACTAACAACATGACTAAATACGATGCATGCATAGTAGGCCTCAAAGTTGCCCTCAAGAAAGGAATTAGATACCTCGATGTCTATGGGGAATCAGCCCATCAGGTACTCAGGAAATGGAAAGTCAAGGAGGAGAAACTCTTACCCTTCAATACCCACCTTCAAGAACTGGCTTCCCAATTATAAGAAATCACCTTCCAATACCCGCCCCAAGAAATGAATAACCTGGCAGACGCCCTTATCACCTTAGCTTCCATAATTGACATTCTAGAAGGAATAACCATGGCTCCCTTCCTTGTCCAAAAATAAGACAAACCCACCCATTGCTACCATATCGAGCTCTGCACGGAGGAAGAACTCAAAATATTCGTCTGCTGGTACTATGATATTTGGCGTCTCCTCAAACACGATAGGTATCCCTAAAGAGCTGACAAGAAAGAACGGGTAACTTTTCATATACACTCCGCCCAGTACTGAAATACTGTTACTAAAGCCGTTTAATATAAAATTAAACTATTTAAGTAACTTCGTACTGTTTTTTGAAGAAACTCTTTTCTTGAAACCAAATCAAATTAATCACAAGATGTGTTTAACAAAAATATGTATGAGATATGTTCAAGATTTGTTAACAAGTTTAGCAAATCAGTTTAAAAACTTAAACTCAGCACAACCATAAGAATTAGATGAGGAGATGCAGAAAGATTAAGAACAAGGATTTTTAATGTTGTAAAACCTCACCCAACTGAGGAAACATCCACGACTCCCTCTACGGAGTAAACCAAAAATTACACTAAAACAAATTATAACAGTTACAAACTATATAACACACATGCACACAAATCAACCCTATACAAGTTTAGTAATGTACCCACTGGAGTCCTTATAATTTCTCTGCTGTTATGTATGTTGATGTTGTTCTCCAGTTTGCTAAATTCCAATTTGTTCAAGTTCTTTACGTCGACTCTTGTTCTTGAGATCTTATTACCAACACTTTTAGTGTGGTAAGGTGATAGTGTTTGTGAAGGTCCTTTCTAACACATGCATGCAAACACACACACACACACACACACACACACTTATTTTATACAAACAGTCCTATCAAATTACTTATAAGATCTATATGTTGTGATTTTCTATTTCTCTCTTCTTATAAAACTTAAACCTTATTTGACCTTTATTATAATCCTAGAATCCACGGTTACCTTGCTTGGAAGACGTTTCAAGATCTTAATCTATCTCAGGGTTTTGAAAATATTTTTGAAATTGAAAACCACCAAGTGCAATTGTTAACTAGGTCAAAGGTCTTGTTTCAAAAGAACTAGAAACATAAAACTATTTTGTTGATTTGTTTAAAAACATTTACAGAAACAAATCAACAAATATTTTCTCAAGATGAGAAACTATATATGCAGATCTATGTGCAATATAACATGCAATGACTTAGATGTAAGATTTCTATAAAAGTAGAAACACAGATCTAAACAAATGTTTAAGTTAATAACAAGATCTGAGAATGAAGAGGTTACAGCAACAAAACTAACAAACCAATCACTCAAAATCTCTCAAACACTCAAGGTTGTGTTTGGTATAAACTGGTTTTGAAAGACATTATGGTTTGAAAATAGTTTTGGACGATTTAGGGTTAGGGTTTCCTAACTCTGGTTTTTCTCTCTCTCTCTCTCTCTCTCTCTCTCTATCTATCTTCTCTCTTCTCTCTCTTCTCTCTTCTCTCTTTATCACTCGAATACACGAAGTGGCAAAAGTCTCATATGGCTGAGGGTAGGGATGCTTTTATAGGAGGCTGAGAAGATTCGAGAAATCAGTTTAAAATCAAGGGCTACGATTTGGTTTTGGACGATTAACTTTGATCCAAGGGTTTAAACAGAAGCGGTGATTAAAACGCTTATGATTGGCTTAAGATGGTTTCACTAGGATAGACTAGGAACGCAGGCAGATCATTTATTAAAACCAATCCAAGGGTTGAAACAACGCACAACAATCGTCTCACAGAGAAAACACAAATTAGGTCGATTATAGCTTGACAGGTGTAGGCATTCGATTGGATGTTACATACGCGTCTAAAATAATTACACAGCACACCATATAATCTCTGGCGCTTTTGAATTCTACCCAAGTGAACTTTTAGTCAATAAAACCAACAATCCAGAATAGCAGATTGACCCCAATACTTTTAAAACCAAATTTTAATTCATAAAAACCTTATTTTAAAAGTTAATAAAATTCCCAAAAAATATTAAAATTCAATTTTAGGGAATTAAACACACTCAACATATACACACACAATTATATGATATACGAAATGTATGAATGCAATTCTAATGTGTGTGAGTGTTGGTAAATATACCTAGATCAATCAAGTAAGAGGAATAAAATGAAAACCAATTTATGAGGTTCTTTGGATTCTAGGAAATGACAAAATTTTGTCACTATTTCAAAACTAGATGAACACTTATACAATATAGACTCAAGTGAGTCAAGAGTATAAGGTGCTTCAATATCCCCCTTTGGAAATATGAGACAAAATCTCCTTTGAGTCATCTAGGACTCGTAGGGCAACAAAAAATAAGAAAAACGTATTCCTATAAAATTCTATCTACCCATTTCCTAGAAAAGAAAAGTACATAACTCAATTGTTTACAATTAAATACCCTATTACAATTATTGAGAATGACTGTACAGAATCCTGCAATGAATCACTAAGATCAAGCTCTTTAGAATATGTAAAAAGAATCATAAGACTCAAATTTCTCCCCCATTTTGTCACAAATAGTCAAAGGGAAAAACATATGTTGGACAAAGAGATTAATCAGCACACACCATACCTATTGATTTACGTAAAGAAATAAATCTATTGTAATCCAAAGGTTTGGTAAACATATCTGCGAGTTGCAAATCAGTAGGAAGATAATTGATTTCTAATTCCTTAGTTTGAACCAATTCATGTATAAATTGATGTCTTATTTTTATGTGTTTTGTTCGCGAGTGTTGAACATGATTTTTAGAGATATTGATTGCACTTTGATTATCACAATAGAGGTGCAATTGGTTTTCTTTAATACCATAATCACTTAGCATTTGTTTAAGCCAAAGTAATTGAACACACCAGCTTCCAGCGGCTATGTATTCAGATTCAGCTGTTGATAAAGAAGTGCAGTTTTGTTTCTTACTACTCCATCCTACCAGATTATTACCTATATAGTAACATGCTCCTGATGTGATTTTACTATCATCAGTACACCCAGCCCAATCGATATCATTGTACCCAATTATAGTGCTAGGTGTATCACTAGTGTACCAAAGTCCTAGATTCAGAGTGCCTTTTACATATTTAATAATTCTTTTAACAGAAGATAAATGGCTCTCTTTATGGTTGTTTTGATAACGAGCACATACACAAACAACATACATTATATTAGGACGCGAGGCAATAAGGTATAGCAAGGTTCCTATCATACTACGATATACAGTTAGATCTATAGATTTTCCAGTTTCATCTTTAGATAGTTTGACCGTAGTACTCATGGGAGTTTTAGCATCTTTAGCACTCTTAAGGCCAAATTTTTTGACAATCTCTAATGCGTATTTAGATTGCAAAACAAATAATCCTTCTGAATTTTTTTGGACTTGAAGACCCAAGAAAAATTTCAACTCCTCCATAAGAGACATTTGAAACTCTTTATGCATAATTTCAGAAAAGGATTTCACTTCTGAGGGAGAAGTTGATTCAAAGATGATGTCGTCAACATAAATTTGAGCTATAATGGTGTGTTTGTCAAAATGTTTGACAAATACAGTTTGATCATTTCCACCTCTCTTAAAACCTTTATCTAAGAGAATGTTATAAAGGCGCTCATACCAGGCTCTAGGCGCTTGTTTTAGGCCATACAAAGCCTTTTTAAGACAAAATACATGATTTGGATATTGAGGGTCAATAAACCCTTTTGGTTTTTCTACATAGGTTTCCTCAGTCAATATTCCATTAAGAAATGCAGATTTGACATCCATTTGGTAAAGTGTAAAATGCAAGTAGCAAGCTATGGCAAAGAGAAGACAAACAGATTCTAATCGAGTAACAGGAGCAAAAGTCTCGTTAAAATCTATTCCTTCAATTTGAGAATATCCTTGAGCAACTAATCAACTTTGTTTCTAATGATTATCCCATTTTCATCAGATTTATTTTTAAAAATCCAACGTGTGCCAATAACCTTTTTGTTATTAGGCCTAGGTACAAGATACCAAACATCATGAATGAAAAATTGAAGAAGTTCTTCCTGCATGGCAGAAATCCAGTGAGAGTCATTAAATGCCTCATTTACATTTTTTGGTTCCACAAGGGAAACAAAACATGCATAATGAGCATAATTTCTTAATTGAGATCTTGTACGCACAGGCTCACTAGGATTACCAATAACATTATCTATGGGATTGTCTTTAGAAACCCAATTAGGTACTTCAGATGTCTCAATTGGTAATGAATCATTTATTTTTGGAGAGTCATTTTCTTAAACATTTGTAGACTCTTCCAGAATAGTTGATTCACCAATCTTACTCTCTACAGTAGTGTCACTTACAATTACATTTATGGATTCCATCATGGTTTTAGTGCGAAGATTATAAACACGGTAGGCTCTACTGTTAAGCGAGTATCCTAAAAAAATAGCTTTATCTCCCCGGCTCTCAAATTTGGATAAGTGTTCTCTGTCTTTGCAGACATAACAAGTACTACCAAAGGTTCTAAGGTACTTAAGATTGGGTTTTTTCTTATACCAAAGTTCATAAGGAGTTTGTTTAGAATTCTTTCTAAAATAGACCCTATTGATAATGTGACACGCAGTATGAATAGCTTCTACCCAAAAATATTTAGGTAAATTCTTGGCATGTAACATAACACGTGCCATCTCTTGAAGTGTACAATTCTTTATTTCAGTGCTACCATTTTATTGAGGAGTCTTAGGAGCACTAAAATCATGTTTGTAACCATTATAGTCACAATACTCTATTATACCGATGTCTTTGAATTGTCCACCTCTATCACTACGAATTCTATTTACTTGAGTGTCCTTCTCATTTTCAATTCGAAGAAGTATTTTTAAAAAAGTTTGAAAAGTGTCAGGATTTTTTTTAAGAAGGCTACCCACATAAATCTAGTGAAGTCATCAACGATAACAAGAATGTAACTGTGTCCACAGAGACAAAGAGTTTGGGAGGGACCCATTAGGTCCATATGGATGAGATCCAAGGGGTTAGAGGTAAGGATATCTTTGACTTTCTTATGAGGTGCCTTAACAATTTTACGTTTCTGACAGGAACCACAGACAATATTAGAAATGGGTTTGATTTTTGGAACTCCTCTAACTATTTCTTGAGAAGACAGTCTACTAAGATTATCGTAATTTATGTGACTCATCCTGTTATGCCATATCTCATTGTCATCCATTATGGCAACATTATAGATTTTAGGACTATTCATGATAGTTTAGCAATTTTCAGGAGTCCTGAATCCTGTAATTATGCATTCACCCTTTTCATTTAAAATTTTGCAATTGTTCTTCGAAAAGGTAACAGTATGATCCGAGTCACAAAACCGCGAGATACTAAGTAGATTGACCTTAAGACCTTTGACTAGAAGAACATTTTCAAGAACATGAAGTCCTTTTTCTTGGACTGTTCCTTTACCTATGATCTGAGATGATACTCCATCACCAAAAATAACTTTTCCTCCAACAAAGCTAGTTTTGTTTAATAGTTTTGCATCATCACCAGTCATGTGTTTTGAACATCCAGAATCTAAATACCAGCTAGAAGAGGTGTGTTCAACTTTTAAAGCAATAATAATAATGTTACACTTCATCTGGGGTAATAGATCATCTTTTCTAACCCAAATTTCTCTAGTTTTCATTTTACGCTTATTTGTTCTCATTTGATAAAATTTGCGAGCATTCGATTTTTGTTGAAAAATGTTTTGCGCATAATTTTGAATTTTATGAAACATATGAGCATTTGGTTTAGGAAAGTGTTTAGGAATCCTTCTAGGAAATGTTCTTTTAGGTTTGGTCTTTCTCTTCCTATAGTTAGAGTTTTTATCTGGTTGTCTTGGCAGAACAGAATTGTTTCGACTTCTGCTAGAATAATTAAAGTTTTGATAGATATGAGGGTTACAGACAGGTTTAACTAGTCTTCTAGCATAGCAGCCATAAAAAGAATGGCCGTATATATCGCAGTAGGAATAATAAAGATTGCTCAAAGTTAGAGTCTCCTTAGAAAAGTCTCTAAACATAGGCTTTAAGGAATTTTCAGGTTGAACCCTATTCCTAGATAGAACAGTTTTGAATGTAGATTCACTCTTCCTAATATAGGTGCAGACATATTTAGCCTTAGGTGAACTTTCATGTTTAGAGTAACTTGGTTCCCCAATATCAAACTTTTGATGTTTTGAATCAAACTCAGTTTTTAGAGAATGAAAATCTGGGTAGGTTTCAATAGGTCTTTTACCTCCTGACACAAACTTGGTAGATTCAAAAGATTTTGTTTGTGTCTTTAAATTAGGGCAAAATCCTATTCCAATTCGATCATCAAAATTGGTTTTTGAATCAGCAACAAAACCATCAAAGCAGTTTGAGTTATTTTCAAATTTTGTAATTTTTTTGAAAACTATTGCTATATTTTCTTTTGTTTGTTCCAATTCTAACAATGTCCCTTTGTATTTTTTCTCCACAGATTCATTTGTTTCAGTCAAATTTTTCAGTTTTTGATCAAACATTTTGATTTCACTTTCATGGGTAAGACATTGGGTAGTATACTCTTCAGCATTATGTTTTACCATCAAACTTAGATTTTCTAGTTTCTTAGTGAGATCTTTCACAATCTTCTCTAGTCTAGTTCTTTTCTTGAGAGTTTTCGCATAAAGTGTGTGAATATCAGGGAGGTCTTCAGTGTCTGAGTCACTAAGTGTAGTGTGTGAAGTGACCCATAAGGCTTCAATTCTTGGACTCACACACCCATTGACATCGCCATTATCGCTTTCCCTTTGACTCACACACCCCGTGGTAGAAATAGCAATGTTCTCATAAATTAAATCATCTAATCCAGTAACAACATGATTCACAATAATAGAAGTAGAATTACTAAATTCATCCTCACTAACAGGCATAGGCATATCATCATTATAGATTGTCTTGGCAAAGAAAGACATGCAAGGATAAAAAATATCAGATAACTCAAGTTCCTCATTTTCAGAGTCGCTTGAATCATCCCATGTCTTGAAAATGTTGGCCCTAGTATGCTTATTGTGAGTGTTCAAGTTAACTCTACAGTCTTGTGCAATGTGTCCTAGTTTTCCACATCTAAAGCATTCAATCTTCTTAAGGTCTTTGTTAGGTCTAGTGTGAATGTCCTTGTGATGTTTGTCTTAACCTTTCTCATGAGGTTTATGATTAGAGTGAGTTGGATAATTGGACTTGCCTTGTTTGTTTGCCATGTTATTTCTAAACTTAATAATTTTCTTAAACTATATTGACATTAAGGCAATCTGATTGTCCAAACTCTCTATGTCAAATTCCTCATTAGAGTCTTAATTAGGGATGTTAAGCTCAGGCTTAATTATCTTAGAAGAAAAACTCAGATTGGAACTAGTCTGTTTCCTATGGGATTGGGTCAATTGTTTCTTAAATTTTAGTTCCATTTCCACAGTTCTTAGTTTACTACTGAGTAATTCAGGAGTGAGATTTTGGTCACACATTTCCTCAATAGCATATCTTTTGCTGTCAAATTTCCGTGGTAATGATCTCAGAATTTTAGATACAATTTCATGTCTGTCATATGTTATCCCATTAGCATGCAATTTGGCCATAATATTAGTCAAGTTCATGCAAAAGTCATCAAATGACTCAGAGTCGGTCATTATTAATGAGTTATACTGTTGAATGAGCATTTGAGTTTTAGCAGCCTCAACTCTAGTGTCACCTTCATGAGTAGTAACCAAAGTGTCCCAAGCTTCCTTAGAAGTGGTACAGGATGAGATTATTTTGAACTCATGTTCATTTATGGACATAAATATAGCATTCTTTCCTTTGTTATTGTTGCGAGAAACTTGTTTCTCTTCTTGTGTGAACTCACTTAACACTTTCTTAACCCTCTCATTACTTCCTTCAGTGGCTGGTTTAGTAGGATGAATGTATCCATTTTCAACAATGTCCCAGACATCATCTCCCAAAGTTCCTTGAATGAAAGCAATCATCCTTACTTTCCAGTAAGCAAAATTGGTTCCATCAAAGATAGGGGGTCTGCTCATGTTACCAAATCTTTCATTTTTCTCGTCCATGTTTGATTTTCAGAAACATAGGATCTTTTAAAAGAGGGTTACGAAGCTCTGATACCAATTGAAATACTGTTACTAAAGCCGTTTAATATAAAATTAAACTATTTAAGTAACTCCGAACTGTTTTTTGAAGAAACTCTTTTCTTAAAATCAAATCAAATTAATCACAAGATATGTTTAACAAACATATGTACGAGATCTGTTCAAGATTTGTTAACAAGTTTAGCAAATCAGTTTAAAAACGTAAACTCAGCTCAACCATAATAATTAGATGAGGAGATTTAGAAATATTAAGAACAAGAATTTTTAACGTGGTAAAACCTCACCCAACTGAGGAAACATCCACGACTCCCTCTACGGAGTAAACAAAAAATTCCACTAAAACAAATTATAACAGTTACAAACTATATAACACACATGCACACAAATCAGACCTGTACAAGTTTAGGAATGTACCCACTGGTGTCCTTATAACTTTTTTGTAGTTCTGTTTGTTGATGTTGTTCTTCAGTTTGCTAACTTCCAATTTATTCAAGTTCTTTACGTCGACTCTTGTTCTTGAGATCTTATTACCCACACTTTTAGTGTGGTAGGGTGATAGTGTTTGTGAAGGTGCTTTCTAACAAATGCATGCACACACACACACACACACTTATTTTATACAAACAGTCCTATCAAATTACATATAAGATCTATATGCTGTGATTTTCTATTTCTCTCTTCTTAGAAAACATAAACCTTATTTGACCTTTATTATAATCCCAGAATCCACGGTTATCTTGCTCGGAAGACATTTCAAGATCTTAATCAATCTCAGGGTTTTGAAAATATTTTTGAGATTGAAAACCACCAAGTGTGATTCTTAACTAGGTCAAAGGTCTTGTTTCAAAAGAACTAGAAACAGAAAACTATTTTGTTGATTTGTTAGTAAAAACATTTACAGAAAAAAATAACAAATATTTTCTCAAGATGAGAAACTATATATGCAGATCTATTTGTAATATAACATGCAATGACTTAGATCTAAGATTTCTATAAAAGTAGAAACACGGATCTAAACAAATGTTTAAGTTGATAACAAGATCTGAGAATGAAGAGGTTACAACAACAAAACTAACAAACCAATCACTCAAAATCTCTCAAACACTCAAGGTTGTGTTTGGTATAAACTGGTTTTGAAAGAGTTTATGGTTTGAAAATAGTTTTGGACGATTTAGGGTTAGGGTTTCCTAATTCTGGTTTCTCTCTCTCTCTTCTCTCTTCTCTCTTTATCACTCGAATACACGAAGTGACAAAAGTCTCATATGGCTGAGGGTAGGGATCCTTTTATAGGAGGCTGAGAAGATTCGAGAAATCAGTTTAAAATCAAGGGCTACGATTTGGTTTTGGAGGATTAACTTTGATCCAAGGGTTTAAACAGAGGCGGTGATTAAAACGCTTCTGATTGGCTTAAGATGGTTTCACCAGGATAGACTAGGAACGCATGCAGATCATTGATTAAAACCAATCCAAGGGTTGAAACAACGAACAACAATCGTCTCACAGTGAAAACACAAATTAGGTCGATTATAGCTTGACAGGAGTAGGCATTCGATTGGATGTTACACACATGTCTAAAATAATTACACAGCACACCTTATAATCTCTGGCACTTTCGGATTCTACTTAAGTGAACTTTCAGCCAATAAAACCAATAATCCAGAATAGCAAATTGACCCCAATACTTTTAAAACCGAATTTTAATTAATAAAAACCTTTTTTTAAAAGTTAATAAAATTCCCAAAAAATATTAAAAACCAATTTTAGGGAATTAAACACACTCAACCTATACACACACAATTATATGCAATATGAAATGTATGAATGCAATTCTAATGTGTGCGAGTGTTGGTAAATATACCTAGATCAATCAAGTAAGAGGAATAAAATGAGAACCAATTTCTGAGGTTCTTTGGATTCTAGGAAATGACACAATTTTGTCACCATTTCCAAACTAGATGAACACTTATACAATATAGACTCAAGTGAGTCAAGAGTATAAGGTGATTCAAGTACATTATATGTGATAAAGCACTGTTTAAGAGAAACTTCAATGAAACCCATTTACACTGCATCGCAGGGCTGATATTGAATAGATGATGCAGAAAATCCATAGCGGGGAATGTAGACCCCACATGAACGGCCACATGCTCACCACAAAGATCATTCGACAGGGATACTACTAGACTACCATGGTTTAGGACTACATAGCTTACATTCAAAGATGTATCAAATGCCAACAGTTCTCTAACCTACAACATCTACCTCCACGAGAATTGTATAATATGACTTCTCCCTGGCCATTTTCCACATGAGGCATCGACATCATAGGAAAAGTTACACCAAAGTCATCCAATGAGCATGAGTTCATCCTAGTCTTTATTGACTACTTCACCAAATAGGTTAAAGCTGAGTCATACGAAGTTCTGAATGCCAAGAAGGTGACCAAATTCATCAAGAAAAACATCATTTGTCGATATGGGGTCTCACACGAGCTAGTATCAGACAATGGGTTACATTTTTAGGCATAGGTTATGGAAATGGTCGAAGAGTATGGAGTTCAGAGACATAAATCCTCTTCATATCGACCTCAAACCAACAGAGTGGTTAAAAATATCAAAGCCATTATCAACAAGATGATCGAGAGTTGTCGATATTGGGTCGACAGGATTCCTTACGCCCCCTGGGGCTACCGCACTTTACTTTGAACCTCTACTGGGGCTACCCCTTACTGTCTAATCTACGACATGGAAGCAGTCCTACTCGTGGAGCTAGAAAGACCCTTGTTATACGTCATGCTTGAAAGCAAGGTTAGCGAAGAAGGCCGGTACCAAAGCCGTCTTGACGAGTTGACTCTCTTAGACGGAAAGAGATTGAAAGCTCTATATCATATAAAAGGGTACCATCGCCGTATAGTGCGATCATTCAATAAGAGAGTCAAGAACCGTGGTGTACAGGAAGGGGAATTAATCGTAAAAACAATATTAGAGTCCATTTGGGACCCCAGAGGTAAATCCAAGCCTAATTAGAGAGGCCCCTACATTGTAAAGAAAATCATGTCAGGTGGCGCCGCTGTGCTCACCGACCTCGACGGGGAAGAAATGATGCGCCCAGTCAACTTGGATCGTCTCAAGAAATTCTACCCCTAGCCCGAAATCTCCTCTTCTCATCTCCCTTATATTCTAAAAAAACTCTTTATTTCCCCTACCCAGAACTACGTGGGCCTGATCCACTAAAAACATTTTCAAAAATAAGTTTCAAATTTTTTCTAAACCCTCAGAGGTACGTAGGCAGCTCATTTGCTTTACATGAGCCCGACCCCTTCTTTTTCACAAAATGATATTATTTTCTTATCCCTGAGAATGAAAATTCATCTTTGACATAAACATAAACAAAAGGATTATGTATGCCATAGCTATTGGTATAGATAATTCAAAATGCAAAAATTCATCAAAAGACACAACTAGATGATCAAAAACTTATTTATTTCATTATCTGAAATTTCTGTATGATTACATCAGCGTAAAGAGTCAAACGACTTCCCTAGAAAAAACCCCCAGATAATAACAAGACCCACTACCCCTGAAAACCACTCCAATTATTCCCAGAAAACACAAAAATAACACCTTCTACAAAAAGCTTCACAAAACCTTACCAACAGCTGCCAGAGGAAAAAGCACCATCATTACCTGCACCCTCGACTCCCCAAGCCTCCCCTGCATGAATGGAGTATCGTAGAAGCTCTATGGAGCGATAAGCCCGAACCAGCTTAGGACAGACCACAACGCCTCCCTCCATGGTGTCAAATATGGTAAACCACATTTTACTCGTCTCCATAGACATCATCCTGACCACTACTTTCTTCCACAACCACTTCATGTAGTCCCCAGAGACATGTCAGAATTGCCGAGTAGATGGAGAAGGATGGGTTGACGGACGATGATTTTCCCACAGGGAACCAAGACGCATGCGCATACGTTCTATCAGATTCTCCACATGAAAGAAGTTTGGTGTTCGCGGTGGTAAAATTTGCTCCCAACTATATTGGCGCAGCAGCCGCCAGGGAAAGTAGAAAGAGGTCTACCTAAGGCCAACCAGTCTGACATAGTGGTACTCTCCAAGCTCCAAAATGGGCAGAAACTCCCCCCACCAAGGCACAGACTAGCGTAGGCCTCGAGCCCCATGCTCTACAAACTAATTCCCCAAACTCTCAATGTCCAAGACCACACTAATGAAATAGCATGAGAAGAAGTTTGGAATCGTCGAAAAGGGATACTCAGGTGGGACCGCCATACGAAACCTCTCTGAGAGCCACAAAAGCAACATTACAGGGCTACCCCTCAGAAAGTCAGAAAGACCCTCCCGCCAAGCATCCATGCCATTTAAGGTCTCCGCCAGTATCACCGTCGCAGGGTTGTGACGGTATGACATCCAAGAAATAATAGCATACAGTTGGGGGTCCACCAGTGTCTCTCTGTTCACCAACAGAACTCTGGAAACAATGCCTAGGATGATAACCCCGACATATTTGACATCACACACGTCCTGCGAATGCATGGACTACAACATCGCCGGGAGGGAAATCATTCCCCCCGTAACCAAGGGCCTGGCCGCCACAGGAGAAATATAAAGAAGCCCAACCAATAATTCCCTGGAAGAATGGGAAAAGTCAGGTAGAGCCACAACAACGCTAGGATTTACCCCCAGTATGGTAGAAAATTCCTCGTAGGTAGGACAAATCTCATCTAACCTGAAGTGGAAGACATGATCCTCGGGATACCAAAACTCGACAGCTTCCATCAGCATGTTCCACTTAATGGGATGGTTGCGCCACAAAGAGACTCGTCAGATGTGGAAGGCGTCATAATCCACATTGTAAGAACACATTGCTTCCAAGGCTTCAAGGTAGTTAGCGAACTCAATGCTACAAGGGAGAGCCATCTTGCAAGACTAGGAGATAGTAAAAATGTGGAAAAGAAAGAAAATGAAAGTATGAGGAGGAAAGCCCCATCCACACCCCCTTTTTATACTTGGAAACTCTCAAGCCAAGACAGAAATCGAAGTAAAACTTGCCCCACCAAGTAACAATCAATTGAAGAAAGTGCAATCAAAGCCTTTGATTTATTAGACTGGACTGACATGCCGATAGGTAGGACAGGGGTCATATCGATCGGCAACCCGCTATTTTGAGAAATTTCCACTTTTCCTCTTTTGTCAAAATAAAAAAAACCAACAAAAACAATTTTTATCTTAAGGGAATTCCGAAGTTCCTTTATACTTATGCTTTATTAATCTCATTCCAAATAAAAATACTTCTCAAAATTAATTTTCAAAATTCTTTTTACGGTCTCAGCAGCAAAGTAAAAAGAGCATGTGCATTAATCACTAAACAAAGAAAATTAACAAAAACTTCATTCTTCATTTCATATATTTTGATGTGTTACATTAATAATTTGGAGGAAAAAAAAATGTGACTCAGCCCTAACCCAATTTTAATATCTCTCTCTCTTCTCTCTCTCTCTCTCTCTCTCTCTCTCTCTCTCTCTCTAAGATCCCCTATACCTGCGGCGAGATGATGTGCCCCCACTATCAGAGCTCGATCCTTCCCCAGACGAGGCAGATGACACCAAGCAAGAAGGAATAGGAACTGCCTCACGAATATGAGCAGTCGCCAAAGATATCTAGTCCCCGATGTCCTTTAGTCAGGTGGTCAAAACACTGATATGCTACAAGGAAGAATAGAAAAGATCAAATCAGTCAAGCATGAGGAGAGAGAAAGAAATCAAGGAAATCAAAAAAAGATGTATCGCAAGCCAAAGGACCTCCTCAGTCCGACCCAACTCTTCTGGGTCCATCGCATGAGGATGATGCTGCAGACGCACGGATCCCCCATCAGATCGCATAAGTTTGTAACTAGGGGAATGCAACCACACGAAAGAAGGCCCTGAAATCGTCGTCGCTGCCGCGAACTTAGCCGCACCACCTGCGATATGAGAAGACCCCACCTGTCGACTCGATCCCACCCTAGGGAGAGGCATCACATCGTAAATTCTAGGGGGCATCAGCCAAATCGTGACGAAGTTCATATAATCATAAATCACCGCTATATCAGTGTATAGGGAGTACAGCTCTCCCATCATCGCAGCCACCCGAGCATCATCAGACATCTCCCGCACGCACCTCATAAACATCGAGGGCCTCATCGGAGGCACCGCAACCTTTCCCTACACAATATGACGAACTACTCTCTCCCCAAGATACCAGGAGTAGCCAAACTCATATGCCAGTAGGTACCGCATCTGCGCATGTCCCCTAGTCACCCAGTGTGCTGAATAGCTGCCCCCTAAGGATAAAAGGTCACCTGCAAATCTCCAGTGAAAGTAAAGGATCAGTATCAATAAAATGGTATAAAAGGAAAAGAACAGTCTCAAAGACAAAAGAATGCTTACCTGCTCACTCGTTAGGCCATTCAAGACCTGACGCACTGCCTCTAGAGAAAGGTTATTCTTCGACTGTCGGTTGGACTTCCGCCATCGGAACATTCAACAAAAGTCCCCAATGGAGTCATCCTTCAAAGAAATCAGTTGGGTGTTTAACCCAATCACCTCGGAGAACCACATCTGCAAAGGACAAGGATCAATATTTAAGAAATAAAAAAGAAATGCATGAATGGAAAATGCGAATGCAAAAAGGAAAATGCGAATGCATAAAGGAAAATGTGCAAAATAAAGAATACCTCCAGAAGATACACGACCCTAGTAAAAGTCATCTAGTAGAACCGGCTAAATGCATCCAAAGAATAGTAAAGGGTCTCCAAAGTCATGCTCCCCCAATTATAGAGGCGAATGTTCAAAAACATCCTCAGAAATGGCAGAAACCATAAATGGACGACGTCGCCACTCGTCGCCACCAGAAAACCTCCTAATACCAGTAAGATAAATAGATGGGCCATCTGACGTACCTGCTGCCAGTCATTCTTGTCAATCCTCCTCCTCAGTAAAAGCTCCCTCAAAGAAGACAGGCAGAGGGAATCTCTAGAAACCACCCTCTCCACATCACCAAGAGCCGCCGTCACCGCCTCCGACATTACCCGGAACGTCCTATCCACCTTAATCTGGGCACCCTCATAGTCCAGCTGTAGCAGCTAATGAACTTCAATGGGAGTTGCCGTCATCTCCTCGAAGCCAAAATGGAAGGTGTGGGTAGTGTCCCACCACCTCTCTCCAAAAGAACATAGAACCATAGTGGAGAGGGGCGTCTCATCCAATGCCGATGCTAGCCTCCCAAAACCCACAAAGGACACATCCAGTGCACCACGGTAGGATGGAGCTCCTAAAAATCCTTAAGCCCTATCGTACTACGGGCACGAATAGTCGACATGGAGACGTCAAACTGTCTAGAAATGAAAAAAACCCTTATCAGATTTAGGAAATAAATCAAACTCGTCAAGAAAAGAAGAAAGGAATACAAAGAGTCATGAAATACTTACATAGCCACCAGGGTTCACCACCCTTGAAGATTGATGATGTGAAGGCTCGCACAGAAGAGTCTGATCATTTTCCACAGGCTCAAACGAGTCGAAGGAATTCTCGCTACCCAATGTGAGAGGCACCCTAACCCTCCACTCCAACCCTACCCAGTCATCGGCATTAAGCCACGCCATATGGATTGCACTGCTTGAGAAGTCAGCCATTTCGGATGTTAGGACGATTTGCAGAGGTTTATAGAAGAAGGAAGAAGTCATAAAGCTGTGTAAAATGATGAAAACCCGCCCCCTTTTTATAGGAGGCTAAGGAGCCCACTGATCGGCATTGAACCTTTCACCTGCTCGAGGCACCCCAAAAGTCCATGCCAATGAAGATTCGCACACCCACACCCATGCCGGTTGGCACACCTCGTAAAATTTCATACAAAAATTTCGAAAACATATCAAAAAATTTCGAACAATGCCCGAAAAACTCCCAAAATTGCCAAATTCGTTCTAGCACCTTGCTCACCAAGGAGAACATATTTTACACCCCCAGTGAAATTCCAGAGAATCACTCTCCCCAGCAACGTCTCTAAAGGATGATCCAAAATTTCCCCAAGCTATAAAATCCTCGAATCATTTACTATTCCCCAATGGAACCTAAAATCCAATCTTTATCCCAGTGGAATCCCCAAATTTCCCAAAGGAAAAGTACTTATCTCTTAGGTCATAATTGACCTCGGTCTTGGATCATCACCTTAGTTAGGTCAGAATTGACCTCGATCCTCGGTTGTCACCTCCTTTAGGTCATAATTGACCTCAGTCTTGGATCGTCACCTTAGTTAGGTCAGAATTGACCTCGATCCTCGGTCGTCATCTCTCTTAGGTCAGAATTGACCTCGATCTTGGATCGTCAACTTAGTTAGGTTAGAATTGACCTCGATCCTCGATCATCACCTCTTTTAGTTCATAATTGACCTCGATCTTGGATCTTCACCTTAGTTAGGTCAAAATTGACCTCAGTCCTCGGTCGTCACCTCCCTTAGGTCAGAATTGACCTCGGTCTTGGATCGTCACCTTAGTTAGGTTAGAATTGACCTCGGTCCTCAATCGTCACCTCTCTTAGGTCAGAATTGACCTTGGTCCTCGGTCATCACCTCTCTTAGGTCAGAATTGACCGCGACCTTCCGAATCGGTCATCCACATCCCTTAGGTCTGCAGAACTGACCTCTTTCCATCATATGGTGTCTATTTGACGGCCATCACTTATTCCAAACTCACCCATTGAGGGGCTCTATAGACACCACGTTCTAGGACCCTCTAACTCTCTCCTTAGATTCTTATCTTTTCCCCCTTCCACCGCAAACCTAGGTCGCTCTCCGAGTATCGATCTAGAGGCCATCAGGCGCTCCTGGGCCTCGAATTAACCCCAATTAACTCCACCATCAGAGAAAAATATCTTTGAATCTTCTAAGGGAACTATAACCCCTTTCTAATGGTCTACCCCATGCGCGAATCGGCATAACAGTTTGGATGAGCAATCAGTTTTCCCTCAAAAATCGATTCAGAGGCCACTGAGCACTCCCGGACTCCGTTTGACCAAAGTCAACTCTTCAGCTTGAAAGAGATTGAATGAATCTCTTAAGGTCACTAAATACCCTTTTTAACGATCCACCCCGTGTGCGATTCTGACCTATGGTACGGACGAACGATTTGTTTTACTCCGAAAGGTAACCGGGCGCTTTCGATCCTCGATTGACCAAAGTCAACTTTCCGAACTGAGTGAAACTCTTTAGAATGTATAAGTAAATCTCCTAACCTTTCCAATGGTCTGTCCCGTGTGCGATTATGACTTACCATGTCGATTAACAATCCCTTTGCATTCGACGATCTCCCGTCCAAAGGACTGATATGCGCTTTCGAGCCACATTTGACCCAAAGTCAACTCCTGGACCCAGGAGCGGTCCAAAGGACTCTATCAGGCATCTAAAATACATTTCTAATGATATGCCTCGTGCATAATTCGGATCAACGGTCTGTACTCTATAATCATTTTTCTCGAAAAGTTTGCACGGGACTGCCAATTGGCAAGTCCTTAACCCTGCCTATCGGCAGTGTCAAGGGTGACCTGCCAATAGGCACCTCTTCGGGTACGCTGATTGGTACCCCCTGATCCGATAAATAAGGGCCATGACCTCATTACTGAAGGAGGGCAAAAACCCATCAGCATCAGTGATCTCAGCAACATTCTCTCGAAGTCAGCGAAGTTTCCTATGGGAAATCTCATTCAAGCCTAAATATCCGTCCTTTTCACACCCAATTTGGAAAATATCCTTCTCTCTCATCAACATCAATCAACATTCAAAGGAGTTCATCCAAAATCAAATCTCAAGTTCCAAGGAAGGTCCAATTCTTTCTCTCTCTCTTTTAATATCTTATTTTTCGCTTAGGTTACTTTAGATTCATACACATTAACATCTACGCTTTTATTAGTATATTTCACATACTCTATTTTTTATAAAAAATAAAATAAATAAAAGAGGGTTACATTCATAAATTTCGAACGGAATTATCCACCACACTTTTTCCAAAACTAGAATCACATTTTCTACACACACACCTAATAAAATTCTCGTTCGAATCTATGGGATAAACCCCACCCTTGTTCTATTTTTGAACTACGTGGACTTTGATGCCTTTATAGGCTACGTAGGCATTTCAGATTAAAATCCGAGACTCGAGTCCAATTTTCTAAATGTTCCAACTTCTCTCATTTTCATAATTTCTTAAGTCCCTCACTTTCATCACACATATACACATATCATATGCTTGTTCACGCTTCATCCCACACATATTATCGTTTCCCAATAACGATCAATATCACGATGAACGCTCATATTCTATCTTCTACATTTATTACTATTTTAGGAATATTCCTACGGATGGCCTCACCCTATCTTTTCCATGATATGGGCTGAACGATTCCAATCTCCATTATATAAACACATGCATACACTTCACGGGGATAAAAAGGAAAATATTTATAATTGCCCATGAGAGACCGAAAGGGCGGGATGAGTGCCTAACACTTGCCCATTCCGTAACTTAGCCCCCAGACCTCTGATCTATTGGTTTCGCACGCATCAATTTTATCCTTTATGTCGCTCTCTTGAGGTGGAAACATATTATTTTGCCTATTTTGAGAAAAATAGGCTGGCGATTCTATCTCTTTACATTCACCCCACATCGACGACGGCCAAAGTACCCTTTTCGAAGAGAAGGGTGCGAGACCACGACAGAGTTTCTTCCCCAGGGGATCCTCTTTCTCCTCCTTCCCCCCCGAAACGAACGCCGCGTCGACCGGGATGGCCATCGAAACTAATAGATTATTTTATTTGTAAGTATTTATACCACTTAAAAAATTTACAACAGTTTTGGACACTTACAAAGTTTGTAAGTCTTCAAAATCATTGTAAAATTTATGATGGTTACATAGTTTGTAAGTGAAAAAACCTAAAAGGGTCACATAGTAAAAAAAGTCGTCAAAATTTCCTATCAGACTTACAGCTACAAACATTCCCTCCAAATTTTTTTTCTCGCTCCAAACCTTCGTACTGCTTCCCTCTCTCCTTTAGTGCGAAATCATTAGTTAAAAATCACTCCTTCAGTGCGAAATCATTAGTGAAGGTAAACATACTCGGTATTATAAAATCCTTTGATTTTACAATTATATTTTTCAATCAGTGCAAAATCAACAATTTTTCAATCAATTTTACAATCTCTCCTTCAGTGCGAAGTCATTAGTTAAATCGATTTTTTCAGTGCTAAATCGTTAGTTAATTATTTGAAGAAAATAATTAAAAGTAAGTTAATTAACTATGCAATCGATTTTACAACGATTGTTCAATCCATTATTATTCGATATTGATTAATCGCACCTTCCTCTGTGTGGTTGGCGTTTAAACTTTTCGATCTTTGTTTTTATTTTCTCAAAATTTGATTCGTGATGTATATTCTAGGTGTGGATCTCAAGAACAAAATTCAAAGTTAAGGTTCAGATTCAAAAATCGAAAGTATAGGTTTTAATAATGATGTTTACTTTCAGTTTACATTATGGGTTAGGGTTTCGAGTGGATGAAAATAGATTAACAATGACACCATATTTGTGAGCGATAAACTAATTATTTTTTTTTATATTAGGATTGGGTTTATTTATATTTTGTGTTTAATTTTTTCATTACTTCATTGAATCTAAACTAAAAACTACATGTGTGGATGATATTTGGATTTATAATAGATCATTTATATGTATGTGTCGAATGCTAATGGGTTAATTACTAGGAATTGGTTAATTTGTTTGTTTATTTTTGTTTATAGATGTGGGGTGGGGTGGGCAATGGATTTGTCATTAGTTGGAATGGGTTAAGATTGATAAATATTCTTAGACCTATTTTTTGAAATCGAAATCGAAATTGCAAATCTCAAAATGCCATTACTACAGACCCATCTGAACATAAACCTCTCTTTCTCTCTCTCTCTCTCTCTCTCTCTATATATATATATATATATATATATATATATATATATATATATATATATATATATATATATATATGTGTGTGTGTGTGTGTGTTTGTGTGTGTGTGTGTGTGTGTGTGTGTGTGTGTCTGTATGCAAATGTTGGAATCAGAAATACATGGGTGTGACTGTGTTGAAGTAGAAGGTTTTAATAAAAAAGTAGTGTGTCACTATGTATTGAATTTGATATAGTTATAGATACATGTGTGCATATTTATACATGTTGAAAGTTAAAGAAACAAGAAGTAATGCTGAGTTGGGATTTGATATGTTTGGGTTTAAGGTTAGGTGCATTATATGTTATTGTTGTATTTACGTTATCTTTCGAATATAGAGAAGATTATTTTTGGTTTCAACCATAAAAATATTTAATTTATACTTCATTTGGTTATAAATTCAATTCTCTGAAATTTTAAGATTATGTTATATGTGCTGATAAAAACATTTGTACCAAAATACGGGTTGTCGGATTGAGTGACTATCAAATTGTAAACTAGTTTGTGTTTATTTGAAAAATACACTTGTAATTACCTATATACTTCATTAAACATGAATCAAAGATTGTGAACAATAGACTATTGCTTTCCTGCTATCGGATCCTTAGATATGAAATAGTATATATTATTTTTTTATTAACGTATCTCAGTATACATAATCTCATCGGAAGTTAGTAAAGAGTGGGTGGAGGAACGTGAAAGAGAAAGTGCAGAATATATTAATGGGGTTGCTACGTTCGTTGATTTTGTGGAAAAAAACGGTGGCGATGAAACCCTATTTTCATGCCCATGTATAAAATATGAAAATGAAAACTTGTTGGAGCTTGAAGACGTTCATTTTCAGTTGCTTCGTTATGGTATGTCCACGCCTTACACGTTTTGTCATTTTCATGGCGAAAAGGAAGTCGTAAAAAGAAAATAAAAAGAACCACTGAAAGTATTGAATGCAATGACCCTATCCTCAACAATCCAAGAATGGACGACGCATTCGAAATGTTTAATCGTGAAGCATATATTTTATCAAGTGAGAATGTTAGAATGGGGGGTGGGGGTGACAATCATGATGAGATTAATGAGGAGTTAAAATAAGAAAAGTTACATGGCAAGGCGAGTGAGCCGTTGTACCCTTCAAGTCCTGAGAAACATACGACATCATATTTTCTTGTCAAATTGAATAATGTAAAGATAAGATATGGTTTGTTAGATAATAGTGTTACGTAATTTTAGGGTTTTTTAAAAAGTTTTTGCTGAAAGAAAATACAGTACCATCCAAGTATCCATCCATGAAGAAGATAATCAAAGAAGTTGATATGGATTATAATATAATTAATGCTTGAAAAAAATGATTGTATTTTATATAGAAAAGAACTTGCAATGATGGAAAACAGTCCCAGTATACAAACTACCCAGTTATAGGTTGGGAATAAATGGGGAGGGTAAAGTACCTATGAAGACATCCTCCTGATTCCAAGGTTTGAGAGATTATTCACCATACCATGGATTGCAAATGAGATGACTTGGAACACTAGAGAACAGTGTAGCATAAATATCATGCGTCATCCTGTTGATTCGTCTATTTGGGAATCTGTTGATGTGATGTGGCCAGACTTTGCAACTGAAAAATATAATGTCCATCTTAGTATAGTCACTGATAGTTTTAATCCATACGAGAATCTCAGCTCCGGTTATAATTGTTAGTCTATCATTATTTCTCCTCTTAATATGGGACCGTCTTTATGCATGAAAAGGGATTTTTCAAAGATGTCAATTTTCATATCTGGGGCGAATGCTCCGAGCAAAGACATTGACATTTACCTGGACCCTTTGCTAGATGAGTTAAAGGAATTATGGTTTCAAGGTGTAATGGCATACGAATCATATTCGAAGACTAATTTTTCTTTGAGAGAGATGTTGTTGTGAGAAGTCCATGATTTTCCTACATATGGAAATTTATCGTGTTGCACCGTTCATGGTTATGAGGTGTGCCCAGTTTGTGCAAAAGAAGTAGAACCTGAATGACTTACGAGTAGTATGAAAATTTGTTATTGTGGTCATATAAGATTCCTTCCTCGTGATCACAAGTTCTGGGAGGACAAACGTAATTTTAATAATAAGGTTGAATATCGTAAAGCTACATGGAAGCTATTTGGTTCGGAGGTTAAGAACAAGGTGGAATCCATTAAGATGAGAATTGGTAAACAATTTTCCGGAATAAAAAAATGTAAAGTGGATAAGAATATGGTTAGTGACGTTACCACTCCATGGTATCGGAGGTCTATTTTATTTGATTTGACCTATTATAAAGACTATATTATTCGTCATAATCTAGTTGTTATGCACATCGAGAAGAACGACACTGATCATTTTTTGTAAACCATTCTAGACGTCAAAGACAAAACCAAAGATAACAAAAAGGCATGTAAAGATATAGAGACCATGGGGATCGAGATGAAAATATGGATGGCAACCGATGAAAGTTCAACAAAAACTGTGAAACCAAAGGATGCATTCGCTCTAAACAAAAAAGAAACAAGAATGGTTATTTTCTACTTTGAAGGAGCTAAATTTTCCAAGAGGTATTTATTCTAACTTGAGTAATTGTTTGAGTTTACAGCCACTTCGATTGAAGGGGTTCAAGTGACATATCTATCATGTAATTATGCAATTTTTGTTGCCGTTGCTGATTAAAAATGCTTATCTAAAACACAAGGACTTGCGACTAGCCTTTCTATGGTTAAGCTTATTTTTTTTTAATGTGTTATGTTCTAAAGTGATCAAAAGGGATGTTTTGGAGTCGGCAAGGAAAGCATTATTTAAGGTTATGTGTGTTTTAGAGAAATATTTTTTACCTGGATTTTTTGTTATTATGTCCACCTCATTATATACTTAGCAGATTAAGTGTTGATTTCTGGGTCAGTAAGATATAGGTGGATGTATCCTTATGAGAGGCAATTTAATAGTAAATGATTTGATTAACATTTTTATTTTGACAAACATTTTTTTTTGTAATCGATTTGTTTTTATAGGTAGGTTGATGAAAGATTACAAGAATTATACTAATAATAAGAGGTATGTTAAAGGGAGCATCGCAGAGAAATATATCGTAGAAGAATTGACTATCTATTCCATGGAGTACATGTTAAACCCTAGTGAAGGAAATAAAAAAATATACTTGTTGATGTCTAAATTTGGGTTTGATATTGGAATGATCTTAGCTCAAGTTACCCAGTATTTATAATCACAGAAAATTATGTTATTCTAAAAGAAATGAAAAAAGTATAAGGCGACACAAAAGTTTTACGTGGTTCAACCTCGAAATAGTGCCTACATCCATGGGGAAATTTCACTATCTTTTTAGGGTTTGGTACAAGTCTATTAGTGACATTATCTAGGGTTAGAACCAAGTGGTTGTGTCCCCCAGTTGATAGAGGTTGTAACGCCCGATCCCGAATTTATGGGTTACCTGTAGTCAACCCGGTCCGCCCCGAGCATTACATGTGAAGTGCAATGAAACAACCTATACAATGTTGCTAATATAGTTTTATTTTAATTAACATTTCGCTTGTTTAGCATGAGATTCTAATTTCAAGTCAAACTACCTGAGGGACCTGTGGTACTCGTCCCCATAGTCCAAGCACACAGAGTTACAAATGTAAAATAAAAGAGATAATTTACATGTGCAACTCTCTCAAAATACAAACTCACACTCAAACTATCGTAAAAAAAACGAGTGTGTGATCCGAATTCTCAGTGAGACATATATAAAATGCAGTATAAAAATGAATGGCAGAAAGAAGACTCTAACACGTTATACCTACGTGCACATGCAACTACTTTGTATATACATGCTTATATATACGCTTAATGCATGAAATTATTTTTATTTCCAAAAATGTGATTTATCCTAATTAATTCACCTTAATCTTATAAATACTTCCTCTTTCATATTTGATATTTATCCCTTTATTTAACACACATGGTTAAATACTCAAACAATTACACTTTATTTAACCAAAACCAATTTCTTTACTGAAATTACCCTTTTCTTCTATATCAATCCACATTAGTATTTTCACTGAAACCACCTATTTTAACACACGCGAACACCACGTTAAAAAATAATTATATACCTTTTGAAAACCTTCCACTATGCACCCTTGTGTTAATTATGGGTTAAACCTTCTCAGGTTGCTAAACTTTTCCATTTAATCACTACACTTAACCTTTACTTTACTTTATGGACACTAATCAATTTACACATTTCTTATCCACTTTAACCCTTACCAGAACATTTATTAACTTGTTCAAGTTAGGTTGTCTTTACACATTTTCACCACACAATTGATTTCTTGACATGTTCCATATTCCTTTATTTTTTTCTTGGAATCTTCCAAAACTTTAACAGGCTCCACACCTCCGGCGACGCCACTATATGCTTTGGCTAGTGATTTTGGGTCTTTCACCCCAGGGCTTCGAGCCCTCCTTAATTATCATGGTATCATTCGAGCTACTTTTTAATGTGCTTTAACATTTTGCAAATGTCCACATTATTCCACTTTTCTTTTTTACCCGATCGAAGTCAAAACCCGGAGTTTTATCCCAACCTGTGTTACACTTAAAAATTATTATTTCATTTTCTTTTCAGCATTGATTTTATTCCAAAATCATGTTCATTTATGAGCAATTTGTGTAACTACCTTTTAAATATTTTTATTTTATAAAAATATTCCACTTTACGTAAAATTATCATTTTACCCTTTTTGCTTCCAAACTTGTCCTTTCCTCCTTTTTTACAAGTGTTATTTCATTAATTAAGAAAAGGTACATCCTCTTTAATTAATATTAAACAATCATATGTTTAGTAAAAGAGTGTGGCTGTTTGTGAAAAGGCATGGTGCCTATTCAAATGGCCATGAACAACACTATAAAAGGAATCCTCCAGACTTAGTTTTTTCACACCAAAAAATTTCCTAACAATTCTCTCTCCTTCCTGCATTCTGTATTCGTAATTCTTCTCCTATTCGAAGTATAATTGCATGTTCGAAATACAAACATTTTTTGAGTTCTCCAGAGCCTTGATAGTTTGAAGTGATACTACCGTCAAGGACGAAAAATCCGGTCTATCATCTGAGACGATTGTTTACAACTTTGAGCACATATTGAGGGAGAAAAATCATCTTAAGGACACAACATCAATTCGATGGGTTCGGATTATCAACTTTCAAGTCAGTATCGTTAGTTTCATTTAATAGTTCCAAAAAGGTGGAAATATGGAGAAAATCACCTTCAGAAGCAACTAATTTATCAAGCTGGGATTTATAACACACTTCCAATGGGTATTTATTTGATTATGATTTCTACAAACCAGTCTTTTGTTTTGATGCACATTTTAAGAAATCGATGCCCTATATGGTTTTTATTCTTGAATATATAAGTCTGAATTTGAACATATGATTTTTAGTCTTGAATATATAAGTCTAAATTTGAACCATTCACATACCAAATAATATTTATTTTTTAAAATAATAAAGATTATATTTAATTTCGAATGGTGAAGAGGTAAATAGTGTTTTTTAAGGAAATTTGTTGCCAAAATCCTAGTGACATCTTATCATTTGCGGGGTTGACTTTGCAGTCGGTCCCACCGTGCTATAGTTGAGAGTGACTTACACGCATATGTTGAGTTGAGATTTTTCAATTGTTTGGCTGACGTTGAGAGATATTGGTCTACTTCACCAACCCCTCATTGGATTTACGACGTTTTCTTGAGTATTAGAGGCGAAGACGTTCGCAAGAACTTTCTTGACCATCTCTACTCTTCTTTGGACCAAAAAGGAGTCTTTACCTTCAAAGACGATGAGAAACTCAATAAAGGAAAATCAATTGGTCCGGAGCTCCTCAAATCCATAGAGGAATCCAAGTTTGCTATTATAGTTTTCTAAAAAAACTACACTTCTCCATCCTAGTGTTTGTATGAACTTGGCAAAATCATGGAATGGAGTAAAACTATGGGTCAAACAGTCATGGCGGTATTTTATGACCTGGACCCTTCACACGTGCACAAATAAACAGGTGATTTTGGGGAAGCATTTTCTAAACATAATGACTCCCCAAAGGTGGAAATATGGAGAAAAGAACTTTGAGAAGCAACCAGTATATCAGGCTGGGATTTATAGCACACTCCGGATGGGTATTTATTTGATTATGATTTCTACAAACTAGTATAGTACTGCTCTTGTGCGTACTGTCCCGACATGTGGCGAGTCTAGAAAAGAGAGAGAGTGACGATAATTTTTGGGCTCACCGTGAGGTGACACATGTCCAGTCCGCACTGTTAATATGCAGAACAGTCCGCACAAAAGCAGTACTATTTGTTTTGATGCACATTTCAAGAAATCTATGCCCTATATAGGCTTTACTCTTAAATCTAAGTCTAAATTTAAACCATTCAGATACCAAATAGTGTTCTTTTTTTAAATGATTATGAGGTTAACGGTTATATTTAAAATTACCTCTGAATTTTAACCCTGAATCTGAATCTGTATAAATACATCCATTAAAAGGTTTAGGTTAATTCAACATAAAAATAAACAAAACTTTCACTCAGATTCAAATGAAAAATCAAAAGCAACCTAAAATAAATTGAGTACTGAATAAATTATTGGTTATATGCATAGTATGTATATTTGTTTTAAATAAAATAAATGATTTGGGCTTTGGACCTTTGGGCTCTTTTGGGCTCCCCTGAGTTGCCTAATGTTTAACACATTTTAATTAAGTATTAAATTCATTTTTTATTTTTATTTTTATAATTGATTAATTCTTTCACCTACCGGTTAGTGGAGAGAGAGGTGGGTTAAAATCGCTTCCAACGTTTTAATTATTCCCTATAAAATTTGTATCCAATTATTGTTGAAAAACTAAGAAAAATGTCATTATCTCTAACCATTTGCTTCACAAAATATTACTACATTTTCTTTGCAATATTTTCTACTGCATATTTTTATTGATTTTGTGGGTCTGGAAGATCTTGAGAGTTCTACGATTTTTCGTTATTGCTAATGGAGTAATCGGGTTGTTGAATCCTTAGAGGTTTTGGTTCAAGAGGCTGACAACATCAATACTAGCAGACAATTTTACCTTTAGGACTTTGTGTTCAACTCAATCCTCGACCGATAAGTTATTCTAGTTTTATTTATTTATGAATTTTCATTTTTCATATATTCAGCAGTACTTATTTGGTAACAATGACTTGCCATTTTGCATACAAATGTGCCTCGAGTGGGCAACATGGCAATTAAATTGTTGCGGGAAGGATTTTTTTTTGCATTAGTGTTTACAGCTAGCGAAGTATCGCACCAAGTCTTTTTTATTTGAATGGTGCTACACTTACCAAAAAAGTGCTCACCGAATTTATTCAATATGATTTAAGGGTATTGTACCATGGTGGGGCCCACACAAAGGTACAATAGTAACCTTAGTTTTGATAAATTTGGTATACACTTTTTCGGTATGTGTATGTTTGTCCTTTTGATTGTGAAAAAAGCATAAAAGACTTGGGGATGATCTTTACTACCTAAAAATAGTACCAATTAATTTATTCCATGCCCTTTTATTTTGGCCCCATATAATATATGTTAGGGGTCGCAATTTTAGAAGCGAAATTAAACAATATGAAAATGATTTGAAATTGTCGGGGTATTTCGTATCATGGTCTAAAATTATGTGTCTTGTTATCGCGTTCATCGTGTTTTATTAGCTTTATTGTGTCTTTTTTCTGTTTAATTGAGTGTAAAATTATGAATTCATGTTGTCATAATGTGTCATGTTTTATATGGGTTATGTAGGTGTCAAATAAAAAATATGAAGCTGTGTCGTGTCGTGTTCGTGTTAAAAAAAACCTTCTCTTGTTGTGCCAAAACCCGACCTAAAAACATGAATTGCTAGCTGTAATATATGTTTATTCTTGTAAGAAATGATGAGACTAGAGCCATGGTGTTTACTTTAAATTGGTCAAACAGCAGTGATGTAAATCACCCTTAATACAAGACTACTGTTGACAACAAGGACAAGAGAAGTGAATTATGAACACAAAGGGGTTGCTAAGGTTCTCCCTTGACATTCTGTAATAATATTCCCCAAATTGATTTCTTTAAAGCAATTACAAAAATAAATACTAAAGAGTTATAGCCAAAGAAGGAAAGTAAGAAATAAATGAAACCAAATTACCTCTATAGAAACATATTTCAAGTCATTAATAAGTCAAAAAATAGAAAACTTAATGGGCATCAGATCCATAATTGCCATCACAAAGCTAGAAGTTTATTCAACTGCATTATAGTTATGTAACAACTGTGGAGTTTTGTTGGAATGTTTATGCTATGTGGGTGTTATTTATGTAATAGACCATAAGGGTAATTTGGTTCCCCAATGTATTTCCTCCTTGGTATAAATACAAGCCTCTAAACTTGTAGGGACCATAATAAAATTTACTATTTCTAGTTGGTATCAGTGCTAAAAAAAACTAAAAAAGGAACAAGCTCGTAATCGTTTCTTCCTCAACCGAACACCAAACGACCCCCACTGCCGGATAACACCACCACCAGTGAAAACCCTTAATGATCAACCCCAAGGTTGCACATCCCCCTTGTGGGCTCATTTAAAGGTGCACCCCCTCCACTTCATCCTTGGGTTTGGGTCCAAGGTTCAAGCTGTCGAGGGTTTGATCTTTTGAGCGTGTTTCTGCACATTTTGGGGCTGATTTCTGTTGACTAAAGAGACTAATATTATCTACTTATGACGTGGTAGTTTGTTGGTACTATTTTTCATCATTTGGAGCAACAACCTTTTTTGTGTATTTGGAGTTCTTTCTTCATTTATTATATGCAATTGATGGTATAGTTGATTGATTTTTCATTTTTCATCTCGTGTGATCAAGATATTTATTTGTTACTAGTCTGTTAATTTTTGGTGTCCACTTGATAATTTTTGTGGACTGTTTTGGGGGTTTCCTGTTTATTATTTCGATTTGTGGACTACTTTGAGTAATTATTATTGCTTGTGAGTTCATCATTGTTGGTGTTATTACTGATTTGGTGTATAATGTCTGATGGATGAATTGTCAAAGTAAAGAACACATCATCTGATTTGATGACCACTCACCATTCACCCTCAGAGAAAGTCACGGCTCAGTTACTTAATGACCAGAATTTTTTTATCGTGGGCTATATCGTTTCGTTTATTCTGTCGTAGAAAAAGAAAAAACTAATTGAATTCTGGGAAAGTTCCCAACGCCGAAGGAATCTATTTTTTTTAATTAAAGAGGGACGGTACCCCCCCCCCCCCCCCCCCCACATTTTTTTAATTATGAATAGAGAAAAAGCCTCTTCGTGGCATACAAACCTACAATTTAACTAATCTAGAGGATGGGCCCATTACTCTAGATTTAAAAAATATAAAATTTGGGGATTTATAATTATCCCCATTACATTTAATCAAAACTCACTAAATTTGGGGATTTATCCTATCCCAATTACACTTGAACTCAAGCTAAAGCATATAAATTTGGGGATTTATAACATCCCCATTACAATTTCTTTGATTTAATCCTGAAATTTGGAAGTTCTTGTCTATGCATGTTGAGATGTCCTTTCGCCGAAGTTGGAAGATAATTGAAGCACCAGTATGTTGTATTAACTTGAGCTATGGCAACACTCGATGCTACATAGTCTACTACTGCATTAATTTCTCTCCATGTATGACAAAATTTGAAGTTTGTGGGATAGATAAATGTATCAAATATTGGGATAGAACTCCATGGAGGTTTTTCTTTCTTTAAGATAATATACACTAATGACTTACAATAGGATTCTATTATAACCTTAGAAATTTTTAAATGATGAAATAATTTAAGGCATTCTTCAAGATCCATCACTTTTACAGTAAATGAGTTTTGATTTCCAATATACTTTGAAAAACCAGCTATAAATAATCCTTTATGGTCTCTAATCACTCCTCCTATGCCACTTGGACCAAGATTATTTTTAGAAGCTCCATCAATTTTCAATTTAAAGAAATCTATTGGAGGTTTACTCCACAAGCATTTGAATATCTGAATATTCTTTTTTGAGAACTTATGCCAAACATGGAACATACATGATAATCTTCTGCTATTATTTTGTCATAAAATTTGTAATTTTGAAGAATAGAGGAAGTAAGATTTATTATATTTTGAATAATCATATATGATTTACTCTGATAATTGTAAAAAAAAAAATTGTTTCTTGACTTCTATAATTCCCAAAATATAACTTTAGGCAAGATAATGAACATATGTTTATAGTAATCTTTAATAGGATTTTTCATCCACCATGAACATAAAAGTGATCTACAGGATGATTTACTAATATGAAGACCAAAAAGGTTTGGAAAGAAAGTCCAGACCTCTTCATCCAGCCCACATTCTATACGAACATGGAGGCTGCTATCCTCTGCTGTGAAACATTGCCTACATACATATGTCATCTTTATACCAACTTTTTGAACTTCTGTTTCAAAAGGAACTGAAGAATTAATAAGTTTCCAAATGAAATTCAAAATTTTCATTGGACACTTTATATTCCAGTTCAGTTTCCAAGTAATAGATGTTGGTCTTGAAATTTTGCATACTTCATATGCTGATTTGATTAAAAATTCACCGATATTTGATGGCTTCCAACCTGACTTTCATCATGGATAAATGTGTCAGCAAACTCTTTGATACCTGCAATCCTTTTTGCAGTATAAGAGCCTTGATTTATGGTAACCCCCCTCTTATATTTGTTTCTAATGAAAGATGCCCAAAAGCCATTGTCAAATTTAAATTGCCAGAATAGTTTCATACTAAATGCGGAAGAAATATCCCCTAATCTCCTAAAATTTTGACCTACCTCTTCCAATGGAAAGCATAACTCATTCCATTTGGACCATTGGAATCCTCCCCACTAGAATTTACTAAATAGACTATGCAGTCTTTTGATCATGATTTTAGGAGGATTTAGAACTGTTAAGTTATAAATAGGGATGGACTGAAGTACATGCCTTATTAATGTAGCTTTTCCTACGTGGGAAATAAATTTAGAGGACCAACTATTGAGTTTATCTCTTATTTTAGATAATAATTTAACGAATTGATTAACTTTAATTCTACCTTTACTAATAAAACATCCAAGATATTTTATTGGCAAGTGTTTATTGGTTAAACCGGTAGTGTTTTGAATAGTTTTTCCTCTTTGAATACTTATTTTTTTGTTAACATAAAAGGAACTTTTTGAAATATTCACTTGTTGACCAGATGTATCCTCATAAGATTTAATTAAATTGAAAAAGGCTTTAATTGTATGTTTACCTCCATTGATAAATATAATAAGGTCATACGCATATCCTAAATGAGATATAAGTATACTATTTTGAGGATGAGAGTAGGGAGATGCCTTTTTTAGTTGTAAAAGCTTATCAATGTTTCGACTAAAACTTTCAGCAGCTAGGATGAAGAGACTTGGAGATAGAGGATATCCTTGTCTAAGCCCCATATAGGATTTGAAAAATCCTAAACATTGACCATTTAAAATGAGAGAATACCAATTGTTAGATATAAGCCTCCATACCATGTCAATAAAAAACTCATTAAATCCAAACTTTCGAAGAACTTCATATAAAAAAGGACAATATTCTTTATCATATGCCTTTTCCATGTCTAATTTAATAATCACATTATTCCCATGAGATGTTTTGCCTAAATATTGAATCGTTTCGTGAGCTAGGAGAATATTTTCTTGAATACTTCTTCCTTTTACAAAACCACTTTGGTTTTGGGAAATGATAGAAGGAAGAATGTGTGATAATCTTTCATTAAGAATATTTGATATGATTTTATTTGAGAAGTTGCATAAATTTATTAGCCTAAAATGCGAACAGATATAAAGATTGGAGTTTTTGGGGATTAATGTAATAGAAGTTGAGAACCAACCTCTGCGGATTTCAGCTCCAACAAAAAAGGAACGAATAGCATTAATGAGATCATTCTTTATTATATCCAAAAATGTAATGTAAAATACTCCACCAAATCCATCTGGACCAGGGGAACTAGAAGGATCCATATCCTTAATAGCTAAAAGAATTTCACCTTCTGTAGGATAATCAGAGATATCAGAGTTCATTTCTGCAGTGATCTCTTTATTGATTACCTCTAAAAAAGAATGATCTAGAGGCTTAAAATCTAAGTTTCGAAGATTTTCATAATGAGATATAAGTATATTGCATATCCCTTCATTAGTTTCTTCCTATTGCTTTTGATTGTTTTTAATTCTACTTATAGATTATTTTCTTCTTCTTACTGTTACAGAGGAATGGATAAATTTAGTGTTTCGATCTCCAAGGTTAAGCCATTTAATATGGGTTTTTTATGCCAAAAGCTTTGTTCTCTTAGCAAGGCAACATTTAGGTTGTCTCTAGCTTGATACATTTCACTTCTAGTAGTTTGATTAGGATAATTTTCAAATTCATTTTCTTTAATTAATAGAAGATCTTCACAGTCTTTAACATTCTGAAATATATTTTTGAATGTTTCATTATTCCAAGTTTTTAATTTTGTTTTTAAATGTTTTAATTTCAGAAAAAAAATTGACCATTTGAGGAGTATTAATGTGAATATTGCAAGCTTCTTGTATTATCTTTTTTATATTAGATTTAATGCACCACATTGAGAGGTATATGAAAGGTTTAGGATGATGATCATTTGGACCTTTTGTAAATAATAAAAGAGGACTGTGATAGAATATGATATGTTTTGATGAGTTAAAGAGGAATGAGGAAAAAGACTTAGCCAATTACGATTGACTAGGGCTCTATCAAGCCTACAAAATATGGTTCCATTTACCCTATTGTTTGTCCAAGTAAATCTTGATCCAGAATATCCTAAATCAATTAATGTACAGGATGTAATCATATCTTTGAAATCTTCAGTGCCCTGAAAATATAAATCATTACCTCCTAGCTTTTCATCTGCATTTGAGACTATATTAAGTCTCCAACTACTAGCCAAGTTTGATTTGCAGAATCTACATATATGTTTTCTAAATCCTGCCATAATTCCTTCCTTTCTAATGAGGTGCATTTATCATAGACTAATGCTAAATAAATTTTTTAATTAATAGATTCTATGTTTATTTCTAAACACAACATTTAATCAGAATCATAGATAACTTTTACTTTCAGTCCATCATTCCACAAAAATCATATTTTATTTAATTGGTTATTAAGACTGTTTGAGAATTGTCATTTTATTTGAAAATGTTTAATTTTTGAAAAATCTACTTTAGGTTATAATAAAACAATTGAGGGTAAATTATAGATTCTTTTAAGTCTTTTTAATCTTCTGATTGTTGCATTATTTGACACTCCCCTAACATTCCAACATATAAAAATGATCATTAAGGAAAAAGGGGTTATTATGAGCTTTTGTTTTTCCTCATGATCTAGTAAATCTTCTGAAAAGTGGATCAAAAGGTTGTTGTTTAATTAATTTACCTGGTCTGCTTTCTTTTGAAGATTCTGCAACATTTGCTTCTTCTTTTTTTTGGCATGTGCTTGCTTTTTCACTTCTTGATAATTACTCCATCTGGCATCCATCCAAGAAGCAAAATTTTAAAGTTCTTCTAACATAAAAACATAATTGAATCCTTCATATGCATCTGATTGATAATCTTTATTAGGAATAATATTTTTATCATATTTTGGGAGATTTGATCCTTTTGGAGACAGGTTGTACTGATCCACAATAATTGTTTCTTCTGAAGAATATTCAATATGTTGAATTTTCTCCAAAGTTTTTTGATTATATGCCTTCTCTTGAGTGTGCTGATTTAGAATGTTTTCTTTTTCTTGATCAACTTCTTCTGTGTCAACTATGATCGTTTGATGAACTTGAATACCTTGTGTTGGTCTTGAGATAAATGGTTCTTGAATATACAACAATGGATTTAGAGTTTCTTGGGTATCTCTGATATCTGTGTGTAACACTACCTCTTTATGTCTTTTTTCAGCATTTGTCTTAGGAAATCTTGGAGGTTTGATGGTGTTAAGATTTTTGACCAGACATTTTGCTTCTGAATGTCCCTTTTTTTTTGCAAAATTAACAGCATGATGGGATGTTTTCATAGGATATCTGTTGCCAGAACCCTTTTGATCCACATCCTATCCAAACTCTCTACAGTCTTTCTCTGAGGATATTGATTTCAACACAAATTCTTATTATTCTTGGTCTTGTTATTGATACTGTAGATGCATCCATCTTTAGTGGTTTTCCCACTAATTGTGCTATTGAGTATAAAAAAGATTTTGCATAGAAATGTATTGGCTTGGGGAGATTGATCCATATTGGAACAATAAGACTTTCCTCTTCTGGTATGAAATCAAATGTCCACTTAAATGTTCGCATTGGGTATTTCCCAATGCACCATTGATCTCTTGCCCACAAACGAACATAATCTTCTTCAAAATTTAATCTAATTAGGATATGTTTTAAATTAATCGAACATATAGTATAGGTTGCTTTCAGCAAGAAGGTTTAAAACGTTTTCCTAATTGTATCAATGGTCAGCCTTCCTTGAGATAATTTGCCTACAATAGAATGTTTGAAGGGTTATAAAAATGCAGAGATGTTTTCTTCTGAAAATAGTATGACAGGTTCTCCTTTGAAAGTGGTTGGTGTTCTCAATTCTAGTTCTTTGGTAGTCTGATTCATTAACATACTTATAAATGATTTTGACCACATGTTTGTTATGTCAGGTGGTTTTTGTGGGATCAATGTTACCATGGGAGGATTAGCCATGTTAGCCATGGCTGTATGTGATCAAGTTCAGCAAGGGGAAAGATTTTTCACCCTTGAATCTTGGAATTTCTGCGAGGATTTCTTGGAGCGTTCTAACTTACAAGAGAGAGAGAACTAGTTTCACTAAGTGTATGACAATTTTACGACTCTAACCATACTCTGAAGGAATCTAATCCAACCTTTAGTAAGTGGTTTATTACCAAATGTACAATTCTGGAATGAATGTTCAACTAAATGGAGCCGAGTGTTTATGAGATTTTTCAGTTCTATGAGTCTTTTCTGCTCCTATGAAAGGGTATGACTACTATGTAATCTCATTCACATAATGAGGTTTGGATAATTGAACTTTGTAAGAAAATATCGCATGCCTGTCAAGGCAATGATTCAATTTTGACGTTTTATAGCTATCTAACTCAGAGATGTGAGGAGTATGCTTTGTATCGACTTTTAACTGATATAGTGGGTCTTACGGTGCAGGTTGCACAATCATTTATAGATCAAGAAGAAAAGCAAAAGTTCTATTAGTTCTTGATTGGTTTAGGGTCTGCTTTTGAGCTTCCTCGGATACAGATTTTGAACATTTCACCACTTTCATTTTTCAAGCTAGTGAGTTGCCTGCTTCAGGCAGTTATGTTTTTTATTTTTAGACATTATAGTTGTGGCATGATCATTTAGGAAATGTCAATTTTCAATATCTCTGTATGTTATTCATCGACTTAATTAAATCTTACAGTTCTTCAAAAGTCTAATGTGCTGTTTACTCTTTATCTAAATATACTAGAACTAATTATATCCCTCGCATGCATCGGACCCCTTATGTTTTTATCTAATACAATATGATATTTAGAGGCCCTCACATGTTATAAATTTTTCTAAGCATCGATATTAAGTCACTTGTATTGATGACTATTCGAGGTGTACCTGGGTTTATTTTCTCCGTAAAAAATTTGATGTGTTACCCCTTTTTATACAGTTCTTACAACTTATCAAAACTCAATTTAATGTTGTTAAAGGGATTCAGTCTGATAATGCTATATAGTACATCTCAAATGAGTTTGTCTCTCGTCTTCACTAACAGGGTATTTTTCAGCAACTCACTTGCCCATATACTCCTAAACAAAATGGGGTTGTTAAAAAAAAGTCTCACGAGAATGGTTCATTGTCTATTAAGGGGGATGGAGATTCCTCAATCTTATTGGCACTTAGCTGTCTTAACGGGCGCTTATCTTTTGAATTGTACTCCATGTAGATTCATTCAGGATAAAACTCCATTACAACTTATTTATCCTGATAAGATTCTTTTTTATGTAATTTCGCGTGTGTTTAGCTGCACTTTCTTTGTTCATAATAAATCTCCTACTTGCATTAAGCTTGATGATAAAGTTATTCATTGTATTTTTGTAGGATATTCTAATATTTCCAAAGGCTATCATATTTATGATCCTGTCACACATCGTAAGCATTATACTTTAGTTGTCACATTTCATGAAAATACGTTATTCTTTGGTGATTTCTACTTCTGTGCATTCTTCAAAACCACCTCATGAGGAATCCCATATTGTTTACCCTCTATTTGTTTTTAGTTGTACTAATCCTATCTCTTCATCTAATCAACTTTTTCAGGTGTATTCCCATATCCCGCACTCACATATCTCTCATGTCATTATCCCATCCTCTTCAGGTAACACTTCTCATTCAATAGAATATGTTATTGTGCCTGTTGTTGAGACTATTAATGAGCTTGTAGATAATGAACTTGTTGACCTATAATCTAAGCCTCGGTATCCCCCTCGGGAGCATAGAGAGCCCTTTCGATATGGTCATACTTGTTCTACAAAACATCCAATCTCAAAGTTTATTTCTTATGAGGGTTTGTTAGGTCCTTATCGCGCTTTTGTTAAGGCTACTTCCTCCACTCGGATCCCAATGACTGTATTTTAAGCTTTCCAGGTTTCACATTGGGTTAAAGATATGTAGTGTGAGATGGATGCTTTATAACGTAATCATACCTAGGATATGGTCCCTTTACCTAAATGGTCTAAGACAATTGGCTATAGATGGGTCTATACACTCAAGTTCTTAGTTGATGGGATAATGTATAGGTATAAGGCCTACCTTGTTGTGAAGGGATTTACTCAAATTTAAGAAGAAAAAAAATTTGGCGCTACCTTTACTCCATTTGCTAAATTCAATATTGTCTGGTTATTGATCTCCTTGGCTGCTTCGCCCTCATGGTCGCTTTACCAAATTGATGTCATAAATGCTTTTCTTCACGACGACTTTGATGAGGTCATTCACATGAATCCTCCACTCGAATTTCATGGTGAGGGGGAGTATGCTGGGAAAGTTTGTCTCCTTCGAAAATCTCTATATGGACTAAAACAATCACCACGACCCTGGTTCTCTAGATTCAATGAGGATATCATTGGATTCGGATTTACTAAGTGCCATTTTGACCATACTTATTTCATCAAACGAAATTCATATTGTAAGGTTGTGATCTTACTTGTATAAGTTGATGATATTATTATTACTGGATATGACTCTATCAGAATTACAGAAGGTAAGGCTGATTTGGATAAGGTGTTCAATATGAAAGACCTCGGTCAACTTGGATATATCCTGGGCATTGAAGTAGCTAGGTCTCGTCATGAGATTTTTCTGTCACAGAGAAAGTAAGCTTTGGATCTTCTTGAGGATACAGGGATGACTAGGTGCAAACTAGTTTCATATCCTATGATTCCTAATTTAAAGCTTGTGGCTGACAGTGTTGAACCATTAAAAGATCCATTTATCTATCAGCGTTTGGTAGGTCGTCTAATTTATTTTGCTAATACCAGATCGGATATATAATTTTCTATTGGAAGAGTTAGTCAATTTATGCACAAACCCAGTCAAACTTATTTAGATGTAGTATATCACCTTTTGTAGTATCTTAAGTCTTTTCCTGGACTTAGATTATTTTATATATAAGGTCCTTATTCTGGAGGACTGCAAAGCTACACTGATTCAGATTATGGAGGAACTTGCGATGTCCTTTTTACTACTGGTTTTTATAACTTTTGTGGTAGTCAAGTCATCTCCTAGAAATGTAAAAAGCAAGCTGTCATTTCACGTTCCTCTACAGAGGAAAAATATAGGTCAATGGCCTTGAGCACGTGTGAGATTATAGAGCCTCGTTCTATTCTTTGAGGGTTGGTATTTATTGAGAAGATTTCTTTTGTTCTGCATTGTGAGAACAAGTCTACTATTCAACTTGCTTCTGATTAAGTTCTTCGTGAGATGACAAGAACATTTAGATAGACGTTCATCTATTTGTCATGAGATCATCACTCCATCGTTTGTTTCTATAAGAGAACAGGTTGCAGATGTTCTTACCAAACCTATTAGTCTTTTTCTTCTTCGCAGTTCTATTGACAAGCTTGGCTTAGTCGATATATACTCGCCATCTTGAGGGGGATTGTTGGAATATTTATGTTATGTGTGTGTTTTTTATGTAATTGACCATAAGGGCAATTTGGTCCACTAATGCTATCCTCCTTTGTATAAATACAAGCCTATAAACTTGTAGGTTCCATAATAGAATTCACTAATTCCAGTAGTTTAATTTTAAATATGGAATTTATATTGACTTTCAAAACTGTCACTATATTCTTGAGCTTTTTAGATTGAACTAATAGTGGATCAGACCCATTCTTTTACTGCCTTGTAATTTGGCTAGAGTTTTATTGAAGTATCTCATGTTGTATTCTAGAGAGAGTCCAGTGCAAATACACATATTTCCGTGCAAACTTCTTGTAGCATCATATTTGATTATAAATTTTATCATTGCAATTCATCGATGGGTGTACAATTTTGATGTGGACCATGTAAATCTTATGTTTTCTTGTAAAGTTCATATTTTATAATACACGACTGTGGGGATTTGAACATTTATGCATCATGAGGAGCATCTCCTACTACTGGACTAACCCCTAGTAATTGTAAATTGTAACTTTTTTTTAATCGATCTTATTACCATTCGATTTTAATGCCGAATCATCAGCCCCGAGCTTTGTTTGATACCATGTGATCAATGTTTAAAATAGCTTTTGAGGCTATAGCTTTTGAGGGTAATGTTAGACTCTGCACCTCAAACCTTATAGGCTATAGTTTACACTTTTATGCTTACATTATATAAAATCTGAGGTTATAATATGTATATTTAAATTATATATACATGTTATATATATATATATATATATATGATGGTTGATGGTAATGTCATTTTGTTATGACTTATGATATGATGGTACTCTATTATTTTTCTTATGATGGGGCATTAGGAGATGATAACCATTCGTGTCTTATAAAAACTTAGGGGTTATATGGATTCACTTGTATCTTAGGGTAACACACATAAAGATCCAATTTTAACCAAATTTTATCTTGATAAGAATTAAGAATTAAATGTGCATGCAATATAAAGTTCAAATAAGATATAACAACTCAAGAAATGAAACCATATTAAAGAAGAATATTTGAGGAAAAATCCCTTTCGAGCAATTTTTTTTAATTCAGCACTGTTAAGACTCAACAAAACACGATGAACTTACAGACAACTTAGAGATCCACTAAGTTTAATTCTATGGCCTCTTCGAATTTTCAACAGAAAGTGATGCAGTCCAACACAGCCCACAAGAAGTAGCTCTTCCCTCCGTATCCACCGATCAACCTGAGGATATGGAATCCTTTCTTCTTCAGCAGTAGAGTCACAACTCCAAAATCAGCCGTACAGAAATATCTACAAGCGTTTGATGTTTGTGTGTGGGACGAGGGTTCGATAAACTCAACAAATAATTCTAGGGATGAAGATGATGTGGAAAATAAAAGTGTTTTTATGAAACAGAACTTGTGGGACATGTATAGAATTTTATTTTTGCCAAAAGATTTGAGAAAATGAGTCCACAAAAGTTCAGTTTATAAAAATCACGAATTTCGAGGCAGAGAGATTCGTTCAAACAAAAACCATAGTTTCGCTTTAACGAGGTCCATTCTCGTTTGAACGAGTGGCCTAGCTCGTTCGAACGAACTCCCAACGTACTTCCAACGCAGATTTTTTTGTCAAACAAAGTCCACAAGTTAGAAGCTCGTTAGAAGTTCGTTCCAACGAACTGAGAATTTCGTTCCAATGAAAATGAGACTTCATTCGAACAGACTAAAATTCTCATTCTAATGAGAACAGCGACCTCTTTCGAATGAGGTTCACTTTTCGTTCTAACGAACTCAGAAAAATAAAAATATTTTATTTTAAAATCCTTTTATAAAAATGCCTTGCTTTTAAAAGAAAACATCCCAGAATAAAGTTTTACAAGTTTAAGTAAAAAACCTAAAACCATATACCTCCATATTGTGTCGTGACGATTTCAACAGCTAGAAGTTTGGAACGTTGCTTGGTCACTAACATGTCTTCAAAGATCGTGAAGGCATATGCGGATGTAGTGTTCAGTTTGTAACGGGATATGCTAAAATATCTAAACAATGAGCAATTATAAAATCTTGCTTTTATATCATGTTGACTTCAAATATGGATCTTTTTTTAATGTGATGATTTATTAGTGTTTTTTGGGTGTATCTTTTCCCAAATTGAGGCTTATGCCTTGATCCGCCTCGAGGGCTACATGCTCTCCTCATCCATGATAATTTCCGCGAGGTTGCTTTTAGATTTTTATGTTTTTCTCCAATTGAGGTTTTACGCCTCGCTTCACTTCAAGTCTATAGCCTCTCATCTTCAAAGATAAATTCTTCAATGACGCGTTTAAATTTTTAGAACATTACACCTCTTGTATCAGCCAAAAATCCATTTCTTCGTGTTTTCACTAACTTTTTTTCTATTTATTTTTATATTTATGAGTGTTGAGTCATATATTCCCAACAAATTTTTTTCCACCTATGTGATTAAAAAATGTTTTGGACTGTCATTGCATAATGCTTTATATGATCTTCATATATCTGATGAGATACATAGATTCCAAGATCATATTTGTGTATTTTTCTTTTTATTATTTCTTTTACAGAACAAAATGTTATTTGTCCCCTCCTAGGCTGTCTTTTTGGAAAAAATATGTGGATACATACCCTGTGTAGTAGCCCAATCCTTTTGATTAGTAGCTCAAGCTACCAGAGAGGGTATTAGTAATGTTTATATGTACTTCTATGTTTGACCAAATTTCCAATCAAATTGAAGGTTTGTTGAAGCTATTTGTGGAATTCTAGAGACATTGAAATATCTTATGTACAATCTAAATAAAAGTATGTATGCTTGTTTTTAAATCCTAGTGGAAAGATGTCTTATATTACAGATCGAGGGGAGGAGTATGTACACCAAAGAGTAAGTTATGCTATTAATGAGTTATTATATTTCATAATACCTTGGGTCATGGAGACAACTGGAAATATAAGTTTTAAGGCATGAAGGGTTTGGCAGTGATGGTGGGGTAATCAAATGAAGAAGGAACAAACATATGAAGTTCAAGCCCGTCGTAACCTATTTAAAATTTATTTTTACATGTTTATGTTCCAATGAACAAAAAGATACAAACAAATTTATAACTATATTTCTCCATTTTATTTTCATTACTAACACGTCCTTTCTAATCTACAGGCATGAATCGAAATCTATCCAATAAATTGTTGAAGAGATTTTGAGTAAATTGGGTGATACATTTTCAAGTGATATCGAGAATCTAGTTTAAATATAGTTTCGGATAAGGAAAGTAAATGCATTGTTAGGCATAGGGTCTGATGATATCCGCATTGTTGGGATATGGGGATTAAGTGGAATAGGCAAGATAACTATTTCTAGGGCCATTTTTGATCGAATCTTCAATCATTTCGAAGGTGGGAGTTTCCTTCATAAAGTTAGAGAAGATTCAAAGAAACATGGTTTCTAATGTTTACAAGAGATTCTTCTTTATAAAACCTTAATGCTAAAGAATTTGAAGATAAACAATGTTTATGAAGGAATGAACATGATAAGAAGAAGGCTATGCTATAAAAGGGGTTTTGCTGTTCTTGACGATGATGATAATCTATACCAATTAGTGGCGTTAGCTAGAAATCACGACTGGTTTGGTTTAGGCAGTAGAATTATCATAACAACAAGAGACAAACACTTGCTTGTTGGGCACGGAGTGGATAGAATACACAAGGTTAGTGTGTTAAATGATGACAAGGCTATTCAACTCTTTAGTTGGAAGGCCTTTAAGAAAATTCATCCTAAAAATTATTATAAGGAGCTCTCGTATCAAATTGTACATTACACTGGGGGCCTTCCTTTAGCTCTTAGAGTTTTGGGTTCTGCTTTATATGGTAGAGACATGGCCAAATGGATAAGTGTATTGGATAGACTAATTAAAGAAGGCCCAGAAGGTGAAATTCTCAAAAAAGTTAAAATTAGTTTTGACGATTTGAATGATACAGAGTAGAAAATATTTCTAGATATCTCATGTTTCTTCAAGGGGAAAAAGAAGGATTATGTAATTAGAATACTTGATAGTTTTGGTTTCTACCATGATATCGGTATAAGTGTTCTAATGGAAATTTTTTTGATATCTTTTTCATATAATAGGCTTCAGATGCATCAATTGATACAAGAAATGGGCTAGCGTATTATTTGTCAGAGTTCTCCTGAAGAGCTTGGGAAGCGTAGTAGGTTGTGGATTACCGATGATACCGTACACGTGTTAACAGAAAACACGGTGAGATTTCATCAGAGCATGCGTTTCCACCTTTTCTAGATTTTGATATTTCTTTCTTTTACTTATATTTTATGTTATGGATTGTTAGGGGACAAAAAAATTTAAAGGCATGTTGTTGGATTTGTCAGAACCAGAAGACATGAATCTCAGAATTGAAGCCTTCAAAAAGATGAACAAACTAAGACTCCTCAAAATATATAATGTGTCTGTTCCTCAAGGTCCTGAATATCTTCCCAATGAGGTACAGTGTCTTAGTTGGCATAGATTCCCTTCAAAATCATTGCCACCAAGTTTTCAAGCAGAGAAGCTTGTTAGGCTTAAAATGTGTTACGACCGCATGCATCGTACAACTTTGGAAGGGGAAAAAGGTGTGACTAATATATATGTATGTATGTATGTATGTATGTATGTATGTATGTATATATGTATGTATGTATGTATGCATGTATATGTAATGCTTCATATGCTAAATGTATTATCATGTTGATAGAAGACAATGTAATCGATTTCATGTGTGTTTGTTCTTAACAGGTGCTTGACAAATTGAAGTAGATCAATCTTAGTTATTCCCAAAAGATAATTAGGACCCCAGACTTCACAGAGGTTCCAAATATGTAGAGGCTAGTTCTTAAGGGTTGTACAAGTTTGATAGAGGTTCACCCATCTATTGGAGTTCTCAAAAGGATCATTTTCATAAACTTCAAGGGTTGTGAGAATCTTAGGAGCCTTCCAAATTGACTGTCAATCAAGTATTAGGGATATATGGGGTCAAAGCAGAATTAATGACATGATACCTAGCCAAATTTCAAAGTAACCTTTCCAAATTCATGACAGTCAAAATAATCAGAATCCCAGGGATCAAGAATGCCGAGCAAATGCACTTTCTCAGCTAGCCTCATCGATCAAGATGGAATTAAAAGACTATTCTTGTGGAGATTCTAACAAGCATAAGCAATTATAAAGAAACTATCAGTCTGATTGAAGTAGATTTGGGACCCTTATAGATGGATCCCAGCAAGGGATATATTGAAAAAGGCATCCTACCAAAAGACCCAAAGAAATCTTGAAAGTTGAGATACAAAGTAGCTAGCTACATTTTGTAGAAAATTATTTTATACAAAAAAAGATTCATTGTCTCGTTTCTCAGATGTGTTAATCATTTGGAGGTTCAAGATATAATTAAAGAGGTACATGAAAGGTCATGTGGAGCTCATTCGATGGGACGATCATTGGTTCGATGAGTGGCTATGCAGGGGTATTACTTGCTAACCACGAAGGCATATTGTGCTTCATATGCTAGGAGATGCGATAAATGCGTGAAGTTCACTACCATCCGTAGGAGATCAGGGGTTGAACTAACACCAATCACATCTCCATGGCCTTTTTCCATATGGGGTATTGATTTGGTCGGCCCTTTGTCGAAGACAGGGGGAAGGTTTAAATATTTGGTCATTACTATAGATTACTTCACCAAGTGGGTGGAAGCTGAGACACCAGTTGAAATGCCCTATGAGAGAGTCTTCTATTTTATAGAGAAGAACATTATATGCCGCTATCGTATGCCATATTCCTTCACCACAGATCACAAGACTCAATTTGAGAATCGGTAATTTGAGGATTACTGCACACATCCCAAAATCCAAAAATTGCACATTGCACCTAGGCATCCTCAATATAATGGCCAAACAGAAATAACTAACAAAACACTACTTGGTGGCTTGAATAAGAGGCTAGATAATGCCAAAGGAAATTGGATCAATGAACTACAAAGTGTGCTTTGGGCTTATAGAACTACATCAAGGATAGCTACCGACAAAACTCCTTACATGTTGGCATTTGGAATAGAAGTTGTGGTCCTCATGGAGATTGGCTTACCTAGTCACAGAGTGCTCAATTTAAACTCTCTTAAAAGTGATATCATGAGAAGATTATATTTAGACTTGGTAAAATATGGGTGAGAAAATGCAACACTTCGCACGACCACCTACCAAAAATGCACTGCCAGGTTCTACAACAGAAGAGTGAAGTCGAGCAACTTAAAAGAGGGAGATTATGTTATGAAGAAGGTTATCCAAAAAGGTAAAAAGTTGGAAGCTAACTGGCATGTTCCCTATTGCCTTTCTGGAGTCATCCGACCGGGTACTTATCGCCTAGAAACGCTAAAAAGAGAAAAATTCAAGAATCCCTGGAACGCCGTCCACTTGAGAAAGTATTACCAGTAACTATGAGTTGAAGCTTTTGATGAATGTGTAGTAATTTTCGTCAATATTAATGAGAAATTATTGATTTATCGTCCGTTGACTTCCCTTTTATATTTTTTGGGGAATGGGAAATGTAATAAATCTCAAACAAATAATTCAAAACAAGAGCAATCTTCAAACTTAATCTTCAAATCAAACTTCATGTATAACTCTGTCTTTGACAAGACACGAACAAGAAATTTTATTTTATAATCCTAAAACTTCCTTTATGACTTTTAATGTCAAGAACAAGAAGTTTTACCAGGCCAAATCAAGGAAAAATAATGTAATATTTGGTCGCCAGTGGTAACTAGACCTGGAAAAATGAGGCGCGACACGAAATTAGAAGTTAATGGGTTTAGTCTTATCGAGTTTGGGTCATTAACGGGTCAACACGGTAGATCTGTTATCATAACGGGCCGTCTTTGGGTTTGTACTCTTACTGGATTAAACCTGTTTATACCCATTATCACCCGTTAGTGGTACCAGGTTTTATTGGGTTATGTGACCCGAACTAATACCCATGAAGACTAACGGCTATTAACGGGTATTAACGGATATTAAAGGTTATTAACGGGTAATATAGGGTCACCCAACCCGTTACCCGTTTCGACCCATTAATATTAACGGGTGTTAACGGTTCGGGTCGTGTACCTGTTAATATTAACAGGTCGTGTTTAGGTATTATCATTGGACCCGTTAGTCTTAACGGTTCATGTACGGGTTAAGGGTGTTTTCACCCGTTAACCCATTAACACGACTCGTTAACCAGTTAACACGACCCGTTGACAGTTCTAATGGTAACTAATACAAACATGTGACACCCCGACTAATTAAATACCGGGTAGCTACTCCTTTATTAAAATTAATACAAAATGCCAAGTTGGTTCAGTTAATAGCATCACTGTCGAAAACATTTTAATGATTACTAACCACCTAGTATTTAAAAAGCGAGTTGCCAATTTTAAATTAATTCTGATTAACATGAAGTAAGTGAAGAATAAAAGAATAACATAACCATACACAATAAAGTCCCAAAAGTGAAATCAACAAGTAATAATGAGTCTAGAGGATATACTCCTCACAACAATCCCAATATGGAAATAAATAAAACAAGTCTGCATCCTGAATTAATTACAAACCAAAGTCTGAATAACTGAAATAAGAAATGTCTCTAATAGAAATGGGCGACATGCCCTACAAATGATGAAACTGAATATGGAGTCAAGACTAGAAAATGAGGCGTCTAATATCAAGGCCCTATAACTTCCACAACAGCTACAGCTCGTCACCTGAATAGAATTCCTATGCATGGTGTCCTTGTGGCTGGGCACCTAAAAAGGTTTTTACAAAAAGTAGATTTGAAAGCAAACGGGTCAGAGCCCGAAAGTGGAGAGTATTTCAAAAACATCAAGTGCTTTAATAACATTAAAACAATGAATGAAAAATACATGTTAGGACGTGCTCTCACATGAAATACTCACCTCTCGACTAATTGTAAACTCCTAACGTACCGTACCCATTCAAGTGATTCTCATATCTAACTAAACCGACATAAGTTCTACATTCCTACTAAATTCACAATATGAATTCCCAATGTTATCACTTAAATAGATAGCTTTACTTGAACTCGGATTCTCAATTATCAGCATTACCATTTCACATCAGGTTATCCCTTTTTATCTTTATCAAGACGTTACTACAATCATACTAGCAATTAAACATAACAATTCCTTTTCATTTAACCGTATATTATTCTCATCATAAATATACAATATAAGCACCCCGACACTAAGCTACGGTGCACACATACTCTGCTATCCATCCTGGTACATCACGTACATAAGGATTACAAATTCCGAATCTCTCGGGAATTGTTAGAATAAGCACCACACACAAAAATGGAGGCGAACATAATTCAACATATCCATGGGTCACGTACATACCTACTCTCCATAGTCAGCTGTCTTATTAACTCACAAATAAGTCATTCTCTTGAACTATGTCCTCGAGGTACCAATCTAAATCCGGGCACACAAAGATTAGATGGCCCTAAGCGAACGTAAACCTCCCGTGATAGCAAATATGGTAGGTATGTCATACACATAAAATCATATACATATACTAAGCATGCACACATCTTAGTAATTATCATAATTTATTAGTGGTATACTTCTCATTCTCATACCAACTTATAGTTTTACACCTTTCATATGTTCGGTTCGTATGTATTTAATTCATCAATTATTCTCACAACGTGATTAGTCACCCGCGTCCTAATCCATAAATATTATTTGGTTCCACTCACACTTCTAGGTTTTACTCCTCAATATACCCCAAATATCCCAACTATCTCAATTAGTCATCAAGGGAATGTCATCTCTACAATTAAACAAGGTTACGGGACACTAGAAATCAAATCAGGCCAAAAAGGCCAAACTGTCAACTCGTTAGAAGTCTCGTTCGAACGAGGTCGTTCGAAAGAGAGTTCGTTCGAACGAAAGGGGCATATAAAGAGATCTCGTTCGAACGAAATTCATCGAACGAACATCCCACTCGTTAGAAGGCATACTATCAACTCGTTAGAAGCTCGTTCAAACGAGCTCGTTCGAACGACCTGGGAAGGTCTTCTAACGAGGTGACAGTTCGAGCCCAGAATTTTCCTACTACGTTTTTCCCAATTTTCTTCACCTCTAATCTCATCTAAAAGTCGTCCCAACAGTATTTTAAGGTTTCTAATCATCACTAAACATTCGTAGGTCATAACTCAACATTTATATAGGGCCAAATCTTCCTAAACATCATCTAATTATCATAACTCCCCCAATTTTTCCCAAACCTTATGAACATGAACCTTAGAAATTTAAAGTCTTCAATTTCCATAAATAAATCCGTTTTTGTAACATAAAAAGTAATAATTCTTATAGTCCAATCCCCCAATAACAAATCTACATGCAAACGTATATCAAATCTAAATTTATAACTCCAATTTCATGGGTTTTTATAAATCTCCCAATAAAATGCAAATATATCAATTTCTAAGCATGGAAGAAGCATTCGCTTGAAATTAACATAATTAAACCACTTGCCTCGGATTATTCTCTGAATTTTCTGTTAAATTGATGAAGGTTGGTCTCTCTCTTTCTCTCCCAAGGTTGAACGTTGAAGATGGAGGTTGCGTTTCTCTTTTGGGAACTTCTCCTAACCTCTCCTATAACTCCCGTAGCCCTTTAGTTGGTTAGGTGCTGGTAATGGCTTAGTGGGTCACTAAATATCCTAATATTTAACTCCCAAAATTCGTTGGTTAATTATCCTAATATTTCAAAATTACCAAAATACCCTTTTAAGTTGCCGGTATGGCCCAATAATGCCCCGGGACCAAACTAAACCCCCGGCTAGTGTTTTATGACTATTTCGACCCTTCCGGGCACGTTGGCGCACTCAAAATAACCATACGGTTGATAAAACTAAAATTAACTTTTTAATTCACATAATTACTTTCCCGACGCGACTGACACGTGCGTCCCAACTAAATTTCCAAATTGCCGTATTTCAGTCTCGCGACAATTTCAATATATTCAATATTCATTATAATCAAATAATACCCATTATAATCAAATACCAACTCACATCTCGTTAGTATTTTATCCGGATTAATTCTCAATTAATTCCCATTTAATTTAATTAATCCCACAAATAAATATCAATAAAAGTACGGGGTATTACAAAAAACTTAGTAAAAAATGACAGGATCCGTTTGGACGACTACAAGTGTGTTAGTAGAACCTAAGGATGGACAACTTAGGTTCATCTAAATTGTTAACCAGTCAAGCAGATTAGTCGGCCAAAGGCCAACCACATAATAATAATGTTAAGCTACTGGTAGGCCATAACCATACATGGATAACATTAACAACTCATATTTTATTCAAGCAACAGAGAAATATGACATTATTATAAGTTTGTATTCAAATTTTGAAACACAATGACCAACACAAGAGATTTTCATTCTACTAGATGCTTCCCCAAGGCTTTCTCCATCCCTTAAGGAGCAACATACAGAGTTAAAGGAAGAACAATAGACCCTAACTCTCTAAGCCTATTCTGACTACTAGAGTTGGGCCTATCCAACAAATGCAAAGGTCAGGAAAAAGTATCTTCTCCATGAAGGCCATAATCTATGAGGTATTTTCTCACCAAGCTTATGGGTATAGCATCAGCAGGAATCTCCTTAATGTCTAGCTTGAAGGGAGGAATAAGATGATCCAAATAAATCGAGCCATTCTAATGCCACAGGGGTATCTTCTTTTGGAACATTCATAACTGTCAGAGCATTGAGAGAACCCCATTTATATCCTTCCTTCCTAGTTTATTCTAGCTCCTCACCCATCTATGCCAAAGCCTCATCACTACCATTCATCCAAATGGTATGTGAGTGCTGATAAAAATGGAAAATAAGGCGATCAACCTTCTCGTTTAGTTTCTCAATATTGGCAGACTGGTTATTTATCATATCGATCTGGTCGGCCAAGTTTTTTTCGTGCTTTCCTCCTCAACTAAGGGACGAGCAACCACCACCTGCTTGGGTGATTGACTTCCTTTAGACTTCTTCAGTTTTTGAATCTCTTCCATCAACCTAACATTCTCTTGCTCTAGAAAGGACACCCCTTACTCTTATTAACACTTATTGATTTCTTTAAAAATTCTAACTCATTTCGTAACATGTTATTTTCTTGTTCCAACAAGCTGGTAACCTCCCGACCACTGTTCAAATCACATTTCATCATAAATTACTTTTTATTGTAAGACGATGAAATATCCTGGTACTTATTATCAAAATCTCTTTCACTACTCAGCCGAGCAAACTTAGCCTCATAGTTAGCATTTACACTGGAAAGCGATGCCTAATGATATTTTTGTAGTTGAAGTATAATTTCATAATATGAAGTATGGGTCACCATGGCTTGGTTGAATAGTTTGTTTAAATGAAGATATATTTCTTTGACTTGGTTAAAGGCATCTACGTCGAACATCTCTTCAGCTCTTCCTCTTCCAAGTCCTTGTCACCGGCCCCAAAATTTCAACACTCCTTTTATATAGGTCACTCTCTGCAGCTACTATAACAAAAATTTTGGATTTAAACTGAAAAGCAAAGTATGAGCTTCAAAGGCCAACAAAAAATCACAACAAACATCGACATCGTGTATAGGAAATAAAGAACATTTTTATTAAAATTTACTGAAGGAGGTATATAAAAATGGGACTAGTTCGAAGTAAAAAAAATGAGCATTAAAAGACAAATAAGAAAACAGTCCTAATATGGCTACACCTTCTCCTTATCCTGAGCGACCTCTTCCCCAGGATGAATGGCTACCACTGCCATCGCATTAGCATTAGAAGACTCCGTCGTTCTGTTTCCATCATCCATTTCCTCATTAATTATAGGAGGAGTTCTAGGGTTAGACTACTGAAATAAGTTGGAGTCCACGTATATGTTGGCCTTCTTGAGAGCAACATCCCATTCTTCTTTGAAGGACGACTTTTTCAGGAGTTTGAATTGCACAACCGCAGTAGTAAAAGGACTTATCCCAGTCTCGAGTATAAGCATCGTCCTTCTCCTTCTTAAATTTGACCTCAGGCACTAGTATTTTCCTTCCACATCAGCAGCAATCTACTCGGCCTTGTCGGCCCTCTTAGTATCATCCTTAACAGCTTTTAAGGCATCCTTCTTGCCCTGCTCAGCCGTTTCCAATATATCATTCCATTTTTCCTGATCATGTATATGTGCCTTCTTAACAGCATCGAGAGAATCCTTAAGGACTTTAAAAGTGACTTCCATATCGGTCAAAGACCCCATCAGTTGGTTGTCTTTCATTATAATCTGATTATAGTCCATTAAACATTACAAAGTCCGAAGTAACACAAAACCATTCAATCATATAATCACGAGTACCAAAAAAAGAAATAAGTTCACAGGTTGAGATATTTACCAAGGACATGTTGTGGTTAGCCCTTTCTAATAATCTTGCGCTTGAAAGAGTAGCAACAACAATAGGTTCATTAACAGGAAGCACCCCAAAGCTTATTAAACCCTTGGTAAAACCAAAGTTTTATGCTACAGAAGCAGCACCCACAGGATCTTAGTCGGTATGGGTCTTTTTAACTAACTCCTATCGGTCAAAAGACCCCTTTTTTAATCTCTTGTATTGAGGCTCTTGAGTCTTCACCTCCTCAGTCACCACGATCACGGGGAGTTTGGAACCACCTTCACTAGCATCCGTCTTCTTGGCTGGAGAAGGAAACTTGGATCCAATAAGAAAATTGGGATTCTAAACTTAACCATCTTCTCAGGGGATGAAAGAATAATCGGTAAACCGTTGATATCTAAGGGCTCAATGGAAGATGATATTCCTTTAACAATAATGTTCCTTTATTCTTGGGAGGGGGATTCTAAAGCAACAAGATACGAGGATGAAGTCAGCTCGTCTAAATAAATGGGGGCTATAGGAATATCCTCTGTAGGTCGAGCATAAAAAAATATGACTACGCTCCGATAATGCAACAACACACACACCGAACAAGGATGAGCCTAGCCTTTGTTGGATAGACTGCACGAGCTTCAGATCAACAAAATTCACCTCTGAATCACATAGACAATCTTTCTTTCTTCTTTCTACCAAACACAAGCATAAAAGTATTGTTCAGCAAACCAATGAAGAGAAATGAGAAAAAAATGCAAATATCAGGGATGCCGACCAATGCCATGCCCTCCCTAAGGGCAACGTGGCCCATTATATTCTCCACCTTCACAAAGAGGAGCATACTGCCAATTCTTAACTACTGTGCCATAATCCCAATAATCTTTATTGGAATGGGGAAAATTCACCACCAATGCTCTATTGGAATGTCTTGTCTTCAGATAGTAAATATTGTCAGCAGTGGTTCCCCAACTATAGCAATACATTAACTTTGTTATTCCTATTTGGGTTCCATACAACTCTTTAATACTGTGGAACCCATTTACAACCCTCTAATTATTTGGGGCCACTTGATTCGGAACCACATCAAAATATTGGTAATGCTCGAAAAATAAATGATTGGGCGAGAAAGTAATGCCACACTCGGATATAAATAAGGTGGGAAGCCAGTAACCCTCACTCAAAGCACATAAGTCACATGGACCGGTAACCAACTCAGTTATTTCCCAATTAGGTATTTTACGTTTTACCCTAAAATCTTCCAAGGAGCTTTCATCCACAATATAAGCCATCTTGAAAACTCAGAAAGAAAAAGATGAAAAAGAAAAGGTCCTTACAGTGACAATAAATACCGAGTCGAAGTCTTTCCTTAACAATGAGGTAAGAGCTCTACAATGGAAGAGGGGATTTTAAAATTCTAGGTGAAATGAGATTGAGGAGGAAGAGACCTTTTATAAGTAGGATGAAGTCCCTTATTCTCCAAGGCTTGAAATGATTAAACGTAGCAAACATTTCAGGTATCGACGACGTCCCATATTCCCAGGCATCCAAAAGACCAACGAACCCCTAGATGATTCGCTATTTTTCCAACTATTTACAAAATTTCCATTGCCTTAGTATGACTGTGACACCCTGCCTACTAAAACATCGGGTGGCCATCCCGTGATCTAAATAAAATATTGGTCTCAGATGGCTCATTCTCAGCATCACTGTCGAATTTGTTTTTCAAATGTTAGTAACCACCTAGTAATTTGATTAGATCGATGTCAAATTTTATCTTTCATTAATTAACAACATCCAAAAATAAATAATAAACCATCAACACAAACTGATAAATAAATCCAACACAGATGAATAATATAAATAAAGGTGACCGAATCAACTATCAATTCAACAATAGAATACAACAGTAAACTGAAACCATCACCTGGATACACAATGTCAAATAAATAACTGAATACTAGTACTAAAATACATATCCTACACTAGAAATAAATGAACTATGCGTATATAGCAAAGTCCCGCAACTCTCACACGAGCTGCAGCTGCGCATCCCTGGATAGAATCCTCAAACTGGGTGTCCCTGTGGCTGGACACCTAAAATATTTTGGAAAAAGATTTTGACACGGGTCAGAGCCCAAGTCAAACATTTTGAAAATATTTAGCAGGCAGTTAAATTGAAATAATTAAATATGCATGCACACTCTTCATACTTAAGTTTGTGTCGCACTCACTTGAGGTATAACTCACCCCTCATCTAATGTGACACCTAATTCTTGCCTCCTAACCTTCCTAGTTATACTATCCCACCTAACTAGCTGGATCACATCTCCTCCTACTGCACTAATTTATCCCGAGCACTACTGTTATCCCGAGTATTCTTACTTTGATTATTAAGTTATATTCTCCTCAATTTGTTAATCAAGTTCAACTATATTAATTCATATAACGTTCACACTAGTTATATAAGAAATTACCTTTCTAAATCATATAACTTCCTCACTAGTTATAAAAGAAATACATTAACTCTTATGTATTAATCCTGTACATAATTATCTACTCATATTATATACGTACTAGTACACTATAATATTCACACACATGTTAAGTATAATATCCATCCTTCCGAGTAAGGACTCACTGAATGCTATCCCCAGTACGGGATAATATTTTGGTCAATATTGCAATGTTCAAGTAACGTAATGTGAAAGAATGTACGAGTCTTAATTAGCATTTTATAGTGAGTTTTATGTATGATAAGCGAGGGAAATACTACCACTATGAGGGAGAACATGGAATATAAAAGTAGCATGGGATAAGGGGGATAAACATGGAGGGTAAAACTAGCAAGTACGTGCATGGAGGATGGAGACTACACAAAGCATGGTGATAGATACAAAATGTTAGACATGTGAATATACACAAATGAATAGGAAATATGTGCAAAGCGAGAGTGATATACACATATGTGTGAGTGAAGAAAGTATGTGGATATATACAATTGGGAGAAATGTGGAAGTGTGTGCTAGTGTGACTAACCATAGATATCTACAGGTGGTGTGTGAAACATATGGGCAACATGCGGCTATGCCCAAGCGAGAAGAATGTGAGAGTACGTTCTAGTGAGACTAACAGTGGATATCTACAAGTGGTGTGTGAAACCTATGCAAGTGTGAGTAAGTGGAGTGAAACATGGTGACTATATACTAGTGAGAAAATCATGAAACATATGATAGGGAGATGGTATATACGTGTAAGGATAAAAGAGCATAATAAAGAGAAGTATAAACATCATGATGTGAACAAGGCATATATGCAACATGTAAGTATGAGAGTAAGACGTATATACAGGTGGAGACATATGTACGGATGTAGAAAAATAGAGAGAAAGAAAAAAAAGGAAACAAGACCCATGTGAAATAGAGTCTAGTCCTCTAAAAAATCAATCCCCAGCGGGATCTCCATTGTGACCATCTAGGGATTCCTTCGATGAGGGCTGGCATCGAAAGGGAGATAGAATATAGGAAATATCTCGGTGTGTATGGGGATTCGAGGATATGAATCATATTTTCGCCCCTTGCGCGATTTTCACCAGTTGCCACGGATATAAACTGGCCTTCTTAAAGGAGAGGAAAATATAGAAACTGGAGTCACCAACCTATTTTGCTCAAAACAGGCAAAATGAATGTAGCTGTTCTTGAAATAACAGTATCAAAAGGCAAATCAATGCATACGAAACCAAATAAATCGAGGGTCTGAGGACTAAGTTACGGAATGGAAAGGCTTTAGGCACCTATTCTACCCTTTCGATCTCTCATGGGCTATAATGATATTCTCCTCTTTCTCCAAGATGTGACTCATGCGTGTAATGTGTGTGATATGGAAATAAGTGAGAAAGAGAAATCATCCTACTCATGTCATGGAAAGGATGGAGAAGAGTCATTCTAATAAGTACACGAAGAAAAGAGAATAATAGAAAATATGGTGTTAGTGCCCATGAGAAAGTGAATGTGCATGTCAGGTAGGAACACTAATATGTAGGCGTGTGCATATGTATAATACTACTAAATATGAGATATAAACAAGGGTAGCACAATGAGTAAAGTAGGACTCGAATCCAAATAATGACTCGGGACGCCTACATAGCCAAAATAGGCATCAAAGTCCACGTACTTTGACTTATCGAACGGGTGGGGTTTAATAAACCCAAGTTAGTACTCCTCTTTAATTATTTTGGAAAGAGGTGCTCAAGTGTAAAAGTGTGGAGAAAGTGAGGAAATCCTACTTTTGGAGTTTATAAGTGAACCCTCATCTTGTCTTTTTTGATTTTATGAAAATATATTATGTGAATACTGGTAATAAATAAAGGATATTAGTTGATGCGAGACAATGGAGTAAGACTAAAAAGATGTAAAAATGGAAAAAAAAATGAATAAACCACACTAATTGTCACGACCTCGACCCAAAATAGTATTAGGGAATGAGTGTCTTGACATGCCACCAAGGCAACAAATATTCCGATTTAATTGTTTCCTTAAATAAATGCAACGGATGTATTATCACATGGTTATGAATCGTAAAATACTAAAAGTAAAGGAATTATGTCATCAGAGCTTTCTAAAGGAAACTTCATATATATTAAAAGTAACAACGAGTTACAACTTAAGAAAAATTTTAAACCTTATTACAAGAGAGCCAGACATGCTCTAAATAAACATTTTACAAAAAGAGCTCTAAAAGCTAAATCTTCAATATAGTCCATTTTCGTTCCGTCCGTGAGCCTAAACGTTTCCTGAAAAATGGTTATTTATACAACATCAGCTAAAAGCCGAATGAGGTTCAATCTACAAACATTCCAGGGTTTTCAAAAAATAGATACCTATTCAAGTCAAAAGAGAAGGAATATACATATATGGAGAGGAACTTGCAGTAAATAGATATAATTTTGAAATGAAATTATATATATCACAATTGGATAGCTCAGAATAAGACAAATGCAATAAATCAAATGTGATATCTTTTTCTTTCAATCATATCATTTTGATGGCCAAGTACACTCTAATACCGTATTCTTCTACCGTATTATACCCCGGTAGTTAAGGGTCAATCGAACTATTTCATCACAACGCCTTATTTAGGGCACACCAGCGATAACCCAGCTGGGAAGGTCAGTCAATACGGAGGTCCCTTAGGCCGAATCTTATTTCCAATATTCAATCTCATTTTCAAAACTCTTTTTAATCAGTATGTTTATATGGACAAATATAAACATATCACAAATGAATCAATCATCGGTATCACATGATTTTTGAAAATAAAAGCAGTTCACAATATATATAATTTTCATAATATCATATATTCAAAATACACAAGGACTGTTAGAGTACTCACCCAAAATGGAGGTCAAATTACTGGTATTGAGTCTTCGATCACACGTTAATCTGATAAAGATTTAAGTACACGTTCTAAGGTCCAGTTTATACAATACTTTAATAATAACTTCCTCTTTTAAAGGATTACTGAATCCCCATTTGTCAACTTTTAAAACTCCTTGATCGTAATTGAAGAATTCAATTCATAGTCTTTCCTCATCAGTCGGTTCCCAGTAGAGATGGAGGGTCACAGGGGCACCACTTAAATACCATCTCATCTAGACAGAACATTTTTGGATTCATTCCCAATAGAGATGGAGGGTCACAAGGGCACCACTTAAATAACATCTCATCTAGACAGAACTTCACCGGGCCTGGCTTTGGAATTACTTAAATGGGATTCCATAATAACGAGCAATTTCTTTAAAAAGAATCATTTTTAAAAGCGTATAATTTCAAACAAGTTTATAAAATCAACTTCGATTTGTTCTAAATTTTAAGTTTTAATTAGTGAATTCCTTATTGTATTTTCCCAGCATAACTACTAAGTAAAGCTATAAAACAGTAAATTAAAACTATAAAGATGCATTATAACATTAAGATTACCTTAAGATGAATATTCCTAAGAACTTCTTCTTAAACTTTCTCACATTTTCTCTCACTATTTCTTTCTATAATTCTCAAGGAATTGGTGTGAGCTTCAAATGATCCCTAAAGGCCTATTTATAGTTTTTCAAAGATATTTAGGTGTTGACACGTGTCTGGGTGATAATGTTTCACTTTGGTGACTCGTTGGTCACGTGTCGTGCAACGGATCAGCCTTGCAGTCTTGGTTTACCAAACGGCGACACGTGTTTTTTTTCCTTTTTCTAGAGGATTTACATGAGTTTTATCCTTTCCTATAGAGGTAACATGTGTGCAGTGGATATGTTCAAAAAAAGGCATGAGGTGGAAAGCACGAGGTGGAAAGTTATTAAGGGTTATTTTACACCTGAAGGGTATTTTAGTAATTTTACACAATATATTTTCAATATTTCTTTTAGGTCCCTGAAAATATTTTATTTATAAAAAGGCCACTTTTTATTTTTCATTTTGGTCCCTAAAACTTTCTTTATTAAAACCAAGTCCCTAAAGTTTCATAAAATTATATTTTCTACCCCAAAACTTATCACTTAGCTTAGGATGTGCCATAAAATCTCAGTTTGAACCATTTTACCGTTGATTCTTCAAATTAAAAAATGGACTTTATCATATTAAGAACTCAGAATATCATATATGTAATAATATATCATTATTAGATAGTAAGTGTGACGAAATTGAAAGAAGGCAATTATATATTGGCATAAGAAAATGGGGTCATTACATCCTACCCTCCTTATAAAAAGTTTGGTCCCCAAACTTTACTTACATTAATTTCCAAAAAGGTATGTATATCTCTCTTTTATTTCATCTTCCCGCTCCCATGTTGCTTCTTCAACAAAATGATTCTTCCATAACACTTTGACTAGTGTAATAACCTTGGTTCATAATATTTGATCTTTATGGTCCAAGATTTCCACTGGATGCTCAACGTATGTCAAATCTTCTCTAACTTGAAGAGGCTCGTGACTTAAGATATGTGCTGAATCAAGGATGTATTTCTTCATCATTGAAACATGAAACATATTATGCACACTCGAGAGTTCAGGGGGTAAGGCTATTCTATACGCAACAACACCTACCCTTTCAAGGATTTCAAAAGGCCCTATGTATCTTGGACTTAACTTTCCTTTCTTCCCAAATCGGATTACTCCCTTTGTCGGTGATACTCGTAAGAAAACATAGTCTCCTCTTTGGAATTCTAATAGTCGGCGTCGATTGTCAACATAACTCTTTTGATGACTTTGAGCGATTTGAAGTCAGTCTTGTATCAATTTCTCTTTCTCTGTTGTGACCTGAATCAATTCTGGTCCCAACAATTTTCTTTCCCCAACTTCTTCCCAACATGCAAGAGAACGACACCTTCTACCATAGAGCACCTCATACGGAGCCATTTGAATACTTGCTTGATAGCTATTATTATATACAAATTCTACTAGCGGTAAATGATCATCCCAATTCCCCTTTAAATCAAGTACACATGCCCTAAGCATATCCTCTAAGGTTTGGATGGTTCTCTCCGATTGTCCGTCTGTTTGAGGATGAAAAGCGGTGCTGAAATTCAATTTTGTTCCCATGGATACTTGTAGGCTTTTCCAAAAGTGAGACACGAATCTAGGGTCACGATCAGAAATAATTGAAACTAGGGTTCCATGAAGCTTAATATTTTCCCGTATATACAATTTAGCTAACTTTTCTAAGGAATGTGTAATCTTAATGGCAAGAAAATGAGAAGATTTAGTTAACCTATCAATGATTACCCAAATGGAATCATTACCATTGGAACTCCTTGGTAGCCCTGTCACAAAATCCATGGTAATATGTTCCCACTTCCACTCAGGGATTGGTAAAGGTTGTAATAATCCTGATGGTTTCTGATGTTCAGCTTTTACTTTTTGACAGATCAAACACTGAGATACAAACTCTGCTATCTCCATTTTCATGTTATTCCACCAAAACACTTCTCGGAGATCTCTTTACATCTTGGTAATTCCGGGATGAACTGTGAATCTCGAGTAATGACCTTCCTCCAAAATCTGCCTCTTTAGTTGGGCATCACCAGGTATACAGACTCTATTTCCAAACCTTAATATATCATCTCGTATCGCAAATTCAATTCTCTTCCCTTCAATAACCTCTTCTTTAATCTTCCTCAGTTGTGGGTCATTTACTTGTGCAACTTTAATTTTTTCCATCAACGTGGGTTGTATTTGTAAGTTTGCGATTATTCCTCCTTCTCCATAAATACGTGCATCTATTTCCATACTTCTCAAATCTTTCAATAGAGCTTTCTAGATGGTAATAAGACATGCTAAATTTGGTGTAGACTTTCTACTCAACGCGTCGGCAACTACATTAGCTTTCCCCGGGTGATAGTGAATATTTACATCATAATCCTTTATAGATTCTAACCACCTCCTTTGTCTCATGTTCAATTCCATCTGAGTAAAGATATATTTCAAACTCTTATGATCAGTATAAATCTCACAAGTCTCACCATACAAATAATGTCTCCAAATCTTAAGAGCAAAAATTACCGCTGCTAATTCTAGGTCATGGGTTGGATAATTTTGCCCATGGTGTTTTAACTGTCTCGAGGCATAAGCTACTACTTTTCCATTTTGAATTATCACACATCCCAAACCATTTTTAGAAGCATCACTATAAATCACAAATCCTCCTGTATCGGAAGGAATAATCAAAATTGGGGCAGTTACTAATCGATTCTTAAGTTCTCGAAAACTATTCTCAACTTCCTCAGACCATTCATATTTCACCGTCTTTTATGTTAACCTAGAGAGAGGTTTGTCAATACTAGAAAATCCTTCAACAAATCATCGATAATAACCTGCTAACCCTAGGAAACTACGAATCTCCATCACATTAGTTGGTCTTGGCCAATCTAGTATAGCCTCGATCTTTTGAGGATCAACTGACACTCCCTCCTTGGATATGACATGTCCTAGAAAAGAAACACTAGGCAACCAAAATTCACACTTCTTTAATTTCTCTTTCCTAAGGATTTGTAATACTATCTCCAAATGCTTCTCGTGTTCTTCAATACCTTTGGAATAAATAAGGATGTCATCAATGAAAACAACCACACACTGATCCACATATTTACTAAACACTCTATTCATCATATCCATAAAAGCGGTTGGTGCATTAGTTAATCCAAATGGCATCACAAGAAATTCATAGTGACCATATCTAGTACGAAAAGCTGATTTCGAAATATCCTCTTCCTTAATCTTCAATTGGTGATAGCCTGACCTAAGGTCAATCTTCGAAAATACTTGCGCACCTTGCAGTTGGTCAAACAAATCATCTATACGAGGTAAGGGGTATTTATTCTTAATGGTCACCATATTTAATTCACGATAATCTATACATAACCTCATCGTCCCATCCTTCTTTTTAACAAATAATACTGGAGCACCCCAAGGGGATACACTAGGTCTAATAAAACCCTTATCTAACAGATCTTGTAATTGAAATTTTAATTCTCTTAATTCTAAAGGTGGCATGCGATAAGGTGGTTTTGAGATTGGTGTAGTTCCAGGAACAAGGTCAATGGTAAATTCTACTTCTCTACTAGGAGGTAGACTGGACAAATCATCTGGAAAAACATCAGGAAAAAGATTAGCTATAGGAATATCTTCTAAACTAGGCTCTTTTGTTTGCAAATCAATAACACTGGCAAGGAATCCTTGACATCCCTTCTTAAGAAAATTACAAGCTTGCATTGCAGAGATAATACGCATGGGAGATAAGGTGCTAGTTCCTTCAAAACTGAATTCTGGTTGGTTAGGAATTTGGAAAATAACTCTCTTCTCGAAACAATCCACCCTAGCATGATATGATGCTAACCAATCCATCCCCAAAATGAATTAAAAATCTCTTATGTCTAAAACTATCAAATCAGCGAATAATTTATGACTACTGACATTTATAGGGCAAGACTTATATACTAATGTTCCCGTCAATAACTCACCCGAAGGAGTAGAAATGTGTATGATATGATTCAAGGATTCAGGAATATTAGGAAAGCGATTAACAAAATGCACAGACACAAATGAATGGGTAGAACCAGGATCAATTAAAACTTGAAAAGGTTGTGCACATATAGAAAGTGTACCTGACACTACTGCATTAGAAGCCTTTGCATCGGAAAGATTAAAGACTCTACCTTGTCTGCCCTGATCCTTATTGTCATTAGAAGTCTTTGTGGTCGTCTTCCCTTTGTTAGGACAATCTTGCATTTTATGTCCCTTTTGGCCACACCCAAAGCAACTCCCCGTCTCCAGGTAACACGGTCGCCCTCTATGAATATTACCACAACGTTGGAATTTATCAACATTAGAGGGTTTGTTTACTAAAGGTTGTCCTATATTAGGTATAGTCCTAAAGGGTTTGTTATTGGGGCTTCCTCTTTGTTCTCCAAACTTCCTCTTCCCCTCTCTAACCTGATTATATTCTTCACTATCCTTCTCAACTATTATTTCCCTAGCCACCACGTCATTATAAGATGTCAACTTTAGGATGGAAATCCGGCTACGAATATTCAACCTTAACCCACGTTCAAACTTCTTGGCTCTTAAAACATCGGTTATCACAACATGAGGTGAAAAATGGGATAACTCAGTAAACTTCGCCTCATATTGACTAACCGTCATATTTCCTTGAACCAGACCCATGAAGTTAGCTGCTTTTTGGTCTTTCACCGTTTTGGGAAAGTATTTCTCGTAGAAGATCACTAAGAAGTCATTCCAACCTATGGGATTTTTCCTTTCCCCATGCATTCTCTTAGTCATTCTCCACCAATGTTCGGCTTCACCTTCTAACATGAATGTTCCAAATAAAACCCGTTGTTCATCTGTACACTTAAGAACATCGAACATCTTTTCCATTTGCATCACCCAATTTTCTGCTTCAGTGGGGTTAGGATTCCCTTTAAAAGATGGAGTATTCAACTTCTTGAACTGTTCAATAGTACAACTACTTACTTCAAGATTCCTTGGTGCTCCATTATTCACCTGATGCTCCACAATTCTTGCTAGACTTTCAATTGCCTTGTATGCACCTTCCAGTCGTTCCATACTCGAACTACTAGTCCCTGGAGTTGATCTTGCCTTGGTCATTTTCTACAGTCATGGCCAAACGTAAGATGTATTATACTAGCCCAAGATTGCATTTTTAGAAGAACAATGATATATAAACAATTATATGTAGACTATAAGAAATATGGAGGGTTATCACATAAGTCGGATATTTAATCCTATAACCTATGTACGGAGACTTAAAATCGATAACGTTCGAAACTTATGTTCAGTAGTCTACGGGTTCATAACCTATGCTCTGATACCACCTCTGTCACGACCTCGACCCAAAATAGTATTAGGGAATGAGTGTCTTGACATGCCACCAAGGCAACAAATATTTCGATTTCATTATTTCCTTAAATAAATGCAACGGATATATTATCACATGGTTATGAATCGTAAAATATTGAAAGTAAAGGAATTATGTCATCAGAGCTTTCTAAAGGAAACTTAATATATATTAAAAGTAACAACGAGTTACAACTTAAGAAAATTTTTAAACCTTATTACAAGAGAGCCAGACATGCTCTAAATAAACATTTTACAAAAAGAGCTCTAAAAGATAAATCTTCAATATAGTCCATTTTCGTTCCGTCCGTGAGCCTAAACGTTTCCTGAAAAATGGTTATTTATACAACATCAGCTAAAAACCGAATGAGGTTCAATCTCCAAACATTCCAGGGTTGTCAGAAAATAGATACCTATTCAAGTCAAAAGAGAAGGAATATACATATATGGAGAGGAACTTGCAGTAGATAGATATAATTTTGAAATGAAATTATGTATATCACAATTGGATAGCTCAGAATAAGACGAATGCAACAAATCAAATGTGATATCTTTTTCTTTCAATCATATCATTTTGATGGCCAAGTACACTCTAATACCGTATTCTTCTACCGTATTATACCCCGGTAGTTGAGGGTCAATCGATCTAGTTCGTCACAACGCCTTATTTAGGGCACACCAGCGATAACCCAGCTGGGAAGGTCAGTCAGTAATGAAGTCCCTTAGGACGAATCTTATTTCCAATATTCAATCTCATTTTCAAAACTCTTTTTAATCAGTATGTTTATATGGACAAATATAAACATATAACAAATGAATCAATCATCGGTATCACATGATTTTTTAGAATAAAAGCAGTTCACAATATATATAATTTGCATAATATCATATATTCAAAATACACAAGGAATGTCAGAGTACTCACCCAAAATGGAGGTCAAATTACTGGTATTGAGTCTTCGATCACACGTTAATCTGATAAAGATATAAGTACACGTTCTAAGGTCCAGTTTATACTATACTTTAATAATAACTTCCTCTTTTAAAGGATTACTGAATCCCCATTTGTCAACTATTAAAACTCCTTGATCGTAATTGAAGAATTCAATTCATAGTCTTTCCTCATCAGTCGGTTCCCAGTAGAGATGGAGGGTCACAGGGGCACCACTTAAATACCATCTCATCTAGATAGAACATTTCCGGATTCATTCCCAGGAGAGATGGGGGGTCACAGGGGCACCACTTAAATACCATCTCATCTAGACAGAACTTCACCGGGCCTGACTTTGGAATTACTTGAATGGGATTCCATAATAACGAGCAATTTCTTTAAAAAGAATCATTTTTAAAAGCGTATAATTTCAAACAAGTTTATAAAATCAACTTCGATTTGTTCTAAATTTTAAGTTTTGAGTCATGAATTATTTATTGTATTTTACCAGCATAACTACCAAGTAAAGCTATAAAACAATAAATTAAAACTATAAAGATGCATTATAACATTAAGATTACCTTAAGATGAATATCCCTAAGAACTTCTTCTTAAACTTTCTCACACTTTCTCTCACTATTTCTTTCTATAATTCTCAAGGAATTGGTGTGAGTTTCAAATGATCCCCAAAGGCCCTATTTATAGTTTTCCCAAGATATTTAGGTGTTGACACGTGTCTGGGTGACAAGGTTTCACTTTGGTGACTCGTTATTCACGTGTCGTGCAACGGATCAGCCTTGCAGTCTTGGTTTACCAAACGGCGACACGTGTTTTTTTCCTTTTTCTAGAGGATTTACATGAGTTTTATCCTTTCCTATAGAGGTGACACGTGTGCAGTGGATATGTTCAAAAGAAGGCACGAGGTGGAAAGTTATTAAGGGTATAAGGGTTATTTTACACCTGAAGGGTATTTTTGTAATTTTACACAATATATTTTCAATATTTCTTTTAGGTCCCTGAAAATATTTTATTTACAAAAAGGACCCTTTTTATTTTTCATTTTGTTCCCTAAAACTTTCTTTATTGAAACCAAGTCCCTAAAGTTTCATAAAATTATATTTTCTACCCCAAAACTTATCACTTAGCTTAGGATGTGCCATAAAATCTTAGTTTGACCCATTTTACCGTTGATTCTTCAAATTTAGAAATGGACTTTATCATATTAAGAACTCGGAATATCATATATTTAATAATATGTCATTATTAGATAGTAAGTGTGACGAAATTGAAAGAAGACAATTATATATTAGCATAAGAAAATGGGGTCATTACACTAATAAAATGAATTAGATAAGAGTGAGAGTATACCCCCTAAGAGATTTTGCTAGTGATTTTTAAAAAGGAGTAGGCTTTCTTTATGGTGGTGGGATGATGGTGAAGTAGGGGTGAGGTAAGTGGAAAAAGTTGGTGTGAAAGTGAGCTAAGAAAGGTGAAAGGAACATTGGAAATTTGGATTTTTTGAAATAACGTCCCACTGATTTCGAGGAGGGAATATTTTGATTACTGAAAAGAGGGGTCCTTAGGAATGAGGTCATGACTCTTTAAATTGTAAAAATTAGGGTTTCAGGGGGACAAACAGCATAGGCCTTGTCCTTCCTATCGGCATACCACTGGCTTTCTCGCGAGGTAAAGTACACTCCTGCCAATAGGCAAGGGATCTGAGCAAGGTGCCTATAGGCAGTCTGAAAAGGACTTTTTTCAAAAAAATGAGCATAAAATGAAAATCGTAAGTCCAAATTGCACACGGATGGGACCGTTAAAAAGGGTATTCAGAGCCCTATAAAAATATATAAGTAAAAAGTGAATATCATGATATAAACTTAATAGTATCCGAGTAGGTACATACTTGACTCCTTCGTGTCCACTGAATTGTACATGTGTTTCATATAAGAAAGTATGTATATCTCAATTTCATCATTCGAATACTTCATATGCAAGATAAGTCATTATATATGACTTTAAATTTTCAAATGTATTACATGTAACAGGGCCACTCCCGAGTTTGAGAGTTGACTAAAGTCAAATGAGGCTCGAAAGCGCTCGATGGCCTTTAGACGGGGGTTCTCGAAGTAGAAAGGTTAGTACGCGCGAGATGTAAGGCCAATTCATGCATGATATGGACCATTGGAAAGGGTACTCAGAGTCCTATGAGTTTACAATAAGACTTTCTCGAGTTTGAGAGTTCACCAAAGTCAAATAGGGCTCAGAAGTTCCTGGTGGCCCCTAGATCAGAGTTTGGAGTAAAATAGTGAGTACACACGAACTGTGAGGCCGATTTGCACACGGTATGGGCCATTAGAAAGGGTATTCAGAGCCATATTAGAGTGAAATGAGCTTACATTAGTTTGGAGGGCTCATCAAAGTCCAACGAGACTCAGGAGCACCCAGTGACCTTTGGATCAAGGTCTGGAGTAGGGTCTTATAGTGAGAGAAGTAGTGTTATGAACTTTTGTTTAGTTCCATCTGAATTGTGTTGCCTTGGATTAGCATGGAATTTGAGGCACTGTGGATTATAGCAAACTCGTGGCTAAACTCGGCTTCCAATATTTTATCTAGTTTTTGGTCAAAACTGGGGGCGACCTTGTTACCTTTCTTTTCTACGTACTTATCTAAATGTCTCGCATAGGATAACTTTTCTATATGGGATTTTAGGGTTTTAAAGTTCTTTATTTTAGGCCCATTTTCTTGGTGATACACATTTCTGAGTGCACTATTCATTTTGCTCAGATAACCACTAATCTTCTTCGCCCACTTGAGAAACTGTTGGTCCTTGATCTTTCCCAAGAACTTGTATATCAGTTCCTTGAAAATAGTTTTGATTGCTTAAAACATTTTGGATGGGTCTTCCTTATCTTCATTTATATAACCCCCATTATGCTTCTTTCTCCCTTCTTAGGGGCGATCTCTTTGTAATTCTCCTTGGTTGCCTTTGTGTGACCATTATCTCATTGGTTGATAGCAACCATATCTTCCACCCTGGCATACTTTTCTATGCCCGATATAAGATCATCAATGGTGTCTACCTCCTTTTTAGTGAGGGACTAGTGTAACATGGAGTTATGGTGCAACCCTCTCTTAAATGATGCTATGACAACTTGCTCCGAGAAAGCAACTCTATCTTGAATGATGCTACGATAATTAGCTCTGAGCAATCCTTAACTTCATTATAGGTCCCCAGTAGTGTCTGGCATAATCCCATAAATTCTCCTGAGATTTCTTCCTCATAGTGAGGAGAGAATTTATTCTCTTTAAGCAAGAGATGCTTGTGAGAAAGCGAGTTTTGAAGGCCTCCACGAGTGAATTAAAATTGTTGACCGACCTATATAGCAACCTTTCAAACCACTTTTATGAAACATCCCTTAGGATAAAGGGGAATTGCGACACATGAGGGCGTCATTGTGGTTCCAGAGGGTTATGTATTGCCTATACTAGCATACGTGCTCTATAGGATTGGTTTTCTCATCGTACATCTTGAACCTTTGGGTTGCGAACTTCTTTGGGGGCTCTTCCTGCTCAATTTACCTTAAGAAGGGGGATTGCATTTGAGTGATGGGTTCCCTCTTGGCCAACTCTTTGGTGGATTTATCTCCACAATTTGTAGGATGTTGATACATATGTTTTTATTCCAGACTTCGATTATTGTGTGTATGATGTCCTTCATCTTGTCATCGCCTTACTGGGCGACTCTCATGTTCCTGCTTGCAGTGCGAACTCATTCTTCCACTATGAGTTTTACTCACCTAAAGACTAGGCATATGACCATACCACTTGCATTTATCTCCTTGGAGATCTCTCTCCATTATTTTTAGGCGTCATTAGAGGTGCGAGTTTTCCTCAATTTGGAGGCATATTGCCTCCTCTTACTGATGGAGCCTCTTTTCATAAGCGTCGACCAGTTGCGAGATCTAAGTTAATCTAGGCTGTTCGTTGCTCTGCTCAGAGTGCTATTCATGTGGGAAGTATCATGGGTGATGGGAGATTTGACTCCTGTTTAGATGGATCATAAACCTGACTCTGTGTGGCAGTAGTTCATATTATTAATTGATCGCAACAGGTGTATCTTAAGGTTGAGGCATTGGTTAAACTTCTGGCTTTAAATTGCGTAGGGAAAATAATTACTTCCCACAAATGACGTCGATTGTGAATGCAAATAAGTACAATAAATGAGTTTAAGAAATTAAGCCAAATGAAGAATAAAATAATCTCACAGTATAAGGATTTACATGGTTTGACAACTGCCTACGTCCACAGAGTGTTTATATTTTATTATTTATCTATGATTCTTTATCAATAAGTTACATACTCTTTTTTCCTGGGGTGAGAATCACATTTATAGAGGTGGAGGAGGCAAAATCATGTTGGACTTCTCCTAGTCATCGGTTAAGCCGCTTCTTGATTTGCGCTAATCTCCTCCAAAATCTAGGTGATGATGCTGGAAACAGAACCACCCTTCAAGGTGTTTGTGAGCTCAATTCAATGTTAAGAATGGCAGTATAAGGGTATATACACATAGTAGAAGGAGGTGAGGAGAAAAGGATTCACACCGGAATATAAGTGGTTCAACCAATCTCGCCTACATCCACTGTGCAAGTGTAAGATGTGTATCAACATATGAGGGCACTAATGGCCATAGATACAATCTGTCAAGATTTCTCTCTCTACTGTGTATTTGAACAGAGTTTCAACTAGGGTTGCTAATTTCAGATCCCCCTCTAAGAAGGAGAAGACAAGTATTTATAGTGCCTGGGGGGCATAGTGTACCCCCCATGCATGTAAAGAGCATGTCTGTGCTGATCTAGCAAATATAACGAAGACATCTGTCCCTGTCACATGTAGAGAATGATGATGAAATATTCCCCCCACGTGGGGGGAATGATTTGTTATAACTGATTTGTGTCCACGTGTCCTTGTCTACAAATTTGTCAATAAGTGCTCGGCCTCCGTGCTTGGTCATAACCTCGGCCTGGAAAAGTCTGAGGTTGTTAAGGTCTAGCTGTCCATTCAATCCGAGATGAGCCATCATGGTCTTGGCTTAAGTGAAGCCGAGGTAAGGTATTGAGGTCGTCCTGGGCCGAGGTTAAGCTGGAATATGCCCGGAACATCGACTGATTCAATGCTGGGGTTGGCCTTGGTTGTATAGCTCCTTATAACTTAGGCTTACCCCCGGCCGAGGTTGTCATACATGGGTGACTTGACGAACTGCTGTTCCCCTATGTCATGCAGACTCCCCTTGACGAGGTTGGTAGTAGTGTCGGCCACGGCCGACCTTGTTATGGCCGAGGCTTGTTATCACTGATCCAAGGCCCTTCCGACGTCGGCCATGTACTCGGGTGAGGTTGATGTCTCTGAGCCGAGGTGGCACATTTGGGGCATATCAATCACCCCCAACCCTTAGTTACATGTGAGAGCAGGTGACTGTGGGATCTTTACATCTTCGAGGTATTTCTTGTGCCAATGTTCATTTGACACTTGTCCATTGCTGAAGTGTGAGGCGTGCCTGGAAAGCATGTGATGTCAGCCGTTCTTTGGGGCTTCCAAGGAAATGATGGGCCTTGGGAAGCGTGCATTCATATAAAGGGTTTAAACCCTATTTTCCCTCTTTCCTATTCACTTCTCTCTTTTTCCTGGTTCGAATTGCATCTGTAGCTTTCTCTTTCTAGAAAGGCTTTGGCTTGAAGCTTTTGGTGGTGATTCCTCGCATTTTCTTCCTTCTCCCTTACCATTTTATCTTCAGGTATCCTCTACCATTCTTTCTTCTTTCATTTTTCCTATCTTCTTCTTACTTTTGCATTTTCAGATGAGTTTTTGGAGATTTTCGACGAGGATTCCATTTTTTCTGTCGAACTGTTCTTGCTCTAGGTTTGATAGTTTGATCCTTAAATTGCATTATTCCATTAGCCAGTCCTATTTGTTATTTAGGATAGTTGTAAGTGTAGGGTCTGCCTCTTATGCTCAGACCCCTTTACCAACTCTTAGAGGAGTTCCCTTCTCTCAGAGAGAAGACTTTAGAGAAAATTAAGCAAATAGAAAGAGTGCAGGAGGAAGCTCATAGGTCAGAGGAATTCCCCCTCAGACCTATCTTTCCACCACCTCTGAAGGTTATATATCATGAACCATCTGAACCAGCTAGCTAAGCTGAAGTCCCTATTGAACCCTCACCGATGTCTGAGTCCGAGTCTTCCACCTCAGACCCCATGTTTGTGGACTCTTTCCAAGAGGCCATGGACTTCTCAAATCAACCAGATCAGGTCCCTGATCAAGTAGAGGTTTCCAGTCGGGCCTCATCTCACAAAAATTCAAGCACATCATCCTCTTCCTCAAAGGTTGAGATTGTTGGACCAAGCGTGGCTATTCCACCAATCCTTGGCGCCATTCCCCTGTCGGTTGTCACAGGGGCCGAGTTCGCTCACAGGTTTCCAAGTAATCCTCCTATGTCTGTTCAGGCCGACGTTGAGCTAGATAACGACGATGATGATGATGCTGAGAGCGATGTTGACGTCTCTGAGGCAGCAAAGATTGAGAGTACAGTTAGTGAGGTTGACCTTCTTTTCTTCAGATACCTATACTCTGTCAACCCCTCCATAAAGATCAGGAGACCTCTGAAGGAAGAGAGGACATACAACGACCGAGATGGTGAGATTTGCTTATACAAGCAGATGTTCAAGTTGGGGTTTCGTCTGCCCATCCATCCCATTATTAGGTCTATACTAGACTATATCAACTTGGCTCCTTCCTAGTTATCTCCCAATGCTTGGAGGGTAATAATTGGGGCCATTATCTTATGGAGTGTTATTCATCACTCAGACCTTCCAATCCAGGTCTTTGTAGGTTTCTATGTGTCACACCCCAAAACCCAATATCCATACTAATCATTTGTTATTGGAATTATTAGATCATAATCTTGAGCCCATTGGAAATATGATTCATTCATCAATATTTTCCTACATAATGAACATAATATTATTCTTATATCATAAAATTCAATATCAGAGTCATAATTAAGCGAACATACAATACCGTGATTAACTATGATCAACCCAATCCATACTAAATCAATATATACAATGTGTGAGTATATTAAAATCTTCAGTGTGACAAAGATAAAATCCCATTTTTAAACCCCAGCTCTATCCAAAGGTGCAACTCTCAAAGCTACCGGTCATATGGTATCCAAGCTGGCAGCATATGAACCTGAAATTGTTAAAATACAAACCGTAAGCATTAAGCTTAGTGAGGTACTCCTTCCCTGCAATAGAATAACAATTTTATATCGAATATGTGAATATAAAATCTGAACAATCCTGCCCATTGGCAATAACAAATCATGGATCATAAGATCCAAATAATTCTGCCCATTGGCAATAACAAATCCTGGATCATAAGATCCAAATAATTCTGCCCATTGGCAATAACAAATCCTGGATCATAAGATCCAAATAATTCTGCCCATATTTGAATATCCAAACAAATCCTGAATACCGAAGTATTCAAACCAATCCTGGATCATGAGACCCAAACAAATCCTGGATATTTTAATATCCAAACAAATCCTGAATACCGAAGTATTCAAACAAATCCGTTCTTAGAGCTATATTCATATTTATATATGAAACAAATCATAAGTACACTCACCTTGACAGTTTAACTGGATTTTCCCTTGCCTTTATCTGGTACTTGTTCACTCAGCTCTTCTTCCCTTCCTATCATTATTATAATATTAGTATCATCATAAGAATATTAATAGTCCAAAGAATAACTTCAATCATAACTCAATTCATAAGCATCATATTATTCAATTCAAATCATTCATTAAAATGAAGTCCCATCTAGACTCAGGTGCTATTATCTAATATATTCAAATTACAGCCCAAAACCTTTTTAATTATTCTTGGTAATCCAATCCTTATTATATCATGTTTCCAAAACAAAAGACGGCACATCATTCCGAGTTTCCTAGAGCAAAATAAGCCTATTTCTTCACTATATAGCAAATCTGCCCTATAGGCTCTTTTATCGTTCATTCAACTTCCAGGAATTTCCATAATTTTTCTACATCATAAATTTATATGATATTCAACCCAACATCAGTAAACATATTGAAAAATACAAGAATAAAATTTCATAATTTTCAGAGTTTATTTTCTATGTCAAGCAAAACATCGAACACATGGTAGGCATACTTTCACCCTTAGGCCAGATTTCATACCCGAACTTCAAACTCTCACCAAGGACTCATTTCTTGGTATTTTCCCATGATTTTAGGATATGTCATAAATATGTAAGTCCAGGTTAATATCCAATTGGAATAAATCAATTCCAGTAAGCACAAAAAAATATATGGAAGTTTGAATAAACAGAGTTTCTAAACAAAACAATTTTAGGGTTTTATACATTAAACTTAACTTAAACTTTCATCTAACCAAACATATATATCAAGGGCTGAAAGTCCAGTAAAAAAATGATGGTTTCTATCATCGAAAACATAAATATAAGAAAAACAATAAGATTTGCATTTAGAATTACCTTCGGGGCTTTTACGTAATTTTCTTTGAATTTTCTTCAATTTTCTCCTCACTTTTTCTTCCTAACTTCCTGCTTCTCTTTCCTAAAGCTTAAAATCTCTCATGGCTGCATTTTAGATGAATAAAGAGGTAATTCTAAGGGTTTAAGGTCGGCCAAAGCCACCACCCTTCCCAACCAATGAGAATAAAACATTTGTTGCCATAATAAGACAAAATACTACTTAACGGATGGACTATTTTGCCCTTGTTTCGTAATTTTGGTATAACTTCTCACTCGAACCTCCGTTTCACACACCGTTTGTTGTGTTACAACCATAACTCACTTTTCTACAACTATATAGTTTTCACCTCAAGTCAATTGTTATGTCATAAAGGTCAAAACTAGCCTTAAACATGAACATTCCTACCGAAACCCTCAAAATTTTGTATTTGTAACTAATCCGACATTTCATGATTTTTGAAGGTAGGATTAGACTAAACATAGTAAATTAACATCATATATATTAATAACACACTAATCATATCACATAATCTAAGCATGATTTAAGCATAATTAATCGTAATTATATTCGGGTTGTCACAATTCTCCCCATGTTAGGAAATTTCGTCCTCGAAATTGACATACCTTGGTTTTCCGAATCAAACAAATACGGATAACGCATTTTCATGCTATCCTCACTCTCCCATGTAGCTTCTTCCATGGAATGATTTCTCCACACAACTTTCACAAGTGGAATTACTTTTGATCTCAATAATTGTTCCTTCCTATCCACGATAGCAAATGGTTCTTCCACATAACTCAAGTCTTCCTTTAACTCAATAGGCTGTTCTACCAACACATGTGAAGGATCCGCTACATACTTTCTTAACATAGAAACATGGAAAACATCATGTAACCGAGATAACTCTGGTGGTAATGCTAACTTGTAGGCAACCATCCCGACTTTCTCAAGGATTTCATAAGGTCCAATGTAGCGTGGACTTAATTTCCCTTTCTTTCCAAACCTCATAACTCCTTTCCATGGAGATATCCGAAGAAACACATAATCCCCTTTCTGGAATTCCAAATATTTTCGTCGTTTATCCGCATAACTTTTTTGTCTGCTTTGAGCTATTCTCATTCTATCTTGAATAATCTTCACTTTTTCAGTGGTGACTTCAATTAATTCTGGACCCTCTATCTTCCTTTCACCAACTTCACCCCAACATATCGGTGTACAACATCGTCTACCATACAAGGCTTCATATGGAGCCATACCAATAGTAGACTGAAAACTATTGTTATATGCAAATTCTATCAAAGGCAAATATTCATCCCAATTACCTTTGAAATCAAGCACACAAGCTCTAAGCATATCTTCCAAAATCTGTATTGTCCTTTCAGACTGCCCATCTGTTTGGGGATGAAAAGCCGTACTAAACTTCAAGTTAGTACCCATAGCATACTGCAAGCTATCCCAAAATCTGGATGTAAAAGTAGGGTCCCTATCTGAAACAATAGATACCGGTGCTCCATGCAATCGAATAATTTCATTAACATACAATCTAGCATACCTATCAACTGTATACGTAGTCTTGACTGCTAGAAAGTGAGCGGACTTTGTCAATCTATCCACCACTACCCAAATCGAATCTGACCCCTTCTGAGATCGAGGAAGCCCAACCACAAAATCCATCGTTACATGATCCCATTTCCATTCTGGTATTGGCAATGGTTGAAGCAGACCAGTAGGCTTCTGATGCTCCACTTTCACTTGCTGATATATAAGGCACCTAACAACAAAATCAGCTATTTCCTTCTTCATATTATTCCACCAATAATGCTCCTTTAAATCCCTATACATTTTAGTCCTACCAGGATGCATAGTATAAATGGAATTATGAGCCTCATCTAAAATTTCCTCTTTCAACCCACACACATTAGGCACACACAACCGCTGCTTATACAATAAAGTGCCATCATTCAGAATACAAAAATCTTCAGACTTACCATCGAGGAGATCTAGTCGTTTCTTCTCAAGAAAAGGATCTTGACTTTGCAAATCACGAATACGGGTAGCTAACAAAGGCCTCACGCTTACATGAGCAAAGAATCTGTCCCCATCTGCTAGCTGCAATTCCACTCCCATCAATCTCAACTCCATAATATGAGCAACTCTAGCACACCAAATACAAGATAACCTGCCTGAAGCCTTTCTACTCAAAGCATCTGCAACTACATTCTCCTTCCCCGGATGGTAGTGAATTGTACAATCATAATCTTTAATTAACTCCATCCACCGCCTCTGCCTCAAATTCAACTCCTTCTGAGTAAATAAATACTTAAGGCTTTGATGGTCAGTAAAAATTTCACATACCTCACCATATAGATAATGACGCCACAATTTCAAAGCAAACACAATAGCAGCAAGTTCCCAATCGTGTGTAGGATAATTACGTTCATGTGTACGCAACTGCCTAGAGGCATAAGCAATAACTTTACCATGCTGCATACAAACACAACCCAACCCCTGGTGTGAAGCATCTGTATAAATAACAAAACCATCTCCACCATGCGGAATAGTAAGAACAGGTGCAGTTACCAACCTCTTTTTCAATTCATCAAAACTATTTTCGCAATCAGAATTCCATTCAAACTTAACATCTTTCCGGGTTAGTTTAGTCATCGGCAAGGCAATCGAAGAAAATCCATTAATAAACCTTCTATAATACCCAGCTAAACCCAGAAAACTTCTCACCTTAGTGACATTATTGGGCCTCTCCCATTTTACAATAGCTTCTACCTTCTTGGGATCAACACATATACCATCTCCAGAAATAACATGGCCTAAAAATACAACCTTTGAAAGCCAAAATTCACATTTGCTAAACTTAGCATACAATTGCTTATCTTTCAACACATTCAAAATAGTTTTGAGATGCTTTTCATGTTCAACCATATCACGTGAATAAATCAGAATATCATCAATAAAAACTATCACAAATGAATCAACAAAAGGATGCAGTACCCGGTTCATAAGATCCATAAATACCACTGGAGCATTAGTCACCCCAAAAGGCATCACCGGGAATTTAAAATGACCATACCGAGTACGAAAAGCAGTTTTAGAAATATCACTCTCCTTGACCCTCAACTGATGATAACCCGATCGCAAGTCTATTTTTGAAAACACTTTAGCACCCTGTAACTGATCAAACAAATCATCTATACGAGGTAAAGGATATTTATTCTTAATTGTAGCTTTATACAGTTGCCTATAATCAATACACAACCGCATAGTACCATCTTTCTTTTTCATAAATAAAACTGGTGCACCCCATGGAGATACACTGGGTTGTATAAAGCCCCTATCAAGTAAATCCTGTAACTGGATCTTAAGTTCTTTCAACTCAGCAGGTGCCATTCTATATGGTGCCATAGAAATAGGGGTTGTCCCTGGTGCTAATTCAATACTAAATTCAACTTCTCTTTCTAGAGGTAACCCTGGAAACTCACTAGGAAATACTTCAGGAAAATCCCTTACAATAGGAACATCAACTAATTGTAAAGCCCCCTTCCTAGTGTCAAGAACATATGCAATAAAACCCTCACAACCCTTACTCAATAATTTCCTCGTCTGAATAGCTGAAATGATGCAACTGGGAACAATTTACCTTTCCCCCACAAATTTAAATTCAGGCTCACCAGGAGTATTAAAAACAACTTCCTTACAGAAACAATCCATAGATGCATGATATTTAGATAACCAATCCATTCCCAGAATTATGTCAAAATAAAAAATATCCAATGGAAGTAGATCTATAACTGTATCTCTAGACCCCACAGTCAAAACACAATCACGAAAAACATATTCAACTACAATCATATCCCCCATAGGCATGGAAATACCCAACCCCACCTCTAAATGAGTGCATGGTCTATTCAGATATATGGAAAATGCATATGACACAAAAGAATGTGTGGAACCAGGATCAATCAGAACATAAGCACTTCTATCAGTAACAGAAAGTGTACCTGTCACCACATCTGGAGTAATCTGAGCTTCTTTCATTGTAAAAACTCGTCCACCTGGCCTGGAACTACTAACTTGTCCTCTGCCCATACTTTTCACTGCACTGCCTCGAGATAACATTCTGCTTTCTACTTCACTATGTGTTGTTGGAGTCTCTGCCAACTGCGGATAATTCTTTTTAACATGCCCCACTTGATGACAATGGTAGCATTCCACTCCTTTAAGATTAGGACACTCGGATTTATAATGCCCCTCCTCTTTACAAAAGAAACATGTAACAACTCTCACTGGTGCCTCCCCTTTTCCTGACCTCCAACCCAGACTAGAAGATTCTCCACCCCTAGTATCTTTGCCAAATCTCCCTTGGCCTCTACCACTATATCCACCACCTCTCTGAAATTTATGAGGTTCCACCTTAACACTTCCACTCTCACCTCCCCTATACTGAGATGCGTCGAATCTACTTTTCTTAAAACTCTCTCTGCTCGCAACACCTTGGTTCATTTGCCTTTCTGCTATCGTGGCTTTGTTTACCAGAGAAGCATAATCTTCTAACTCATAAGTGGCCACTCTATTTTGAATAGGCCAAATCAGTCCATCTTTAAACTTACTACATTTATCTTCTTCCTCCTGCACATACTTAGTAGCAAATCTAGACAAATCAGTAAATTTAGCATCATAATCCCTCACAGACATGTTCCCTTGGGTCAAATTTATAAACTCCCTCAGCTTCTCCCTCCTATAAACCTTAGGGAAATACTTAACATACAAAGCTTTAATAAATTCAGCCCAAGTAATGACATCAGTACCTTCCATCCTTGGCACCAAATGGTTGCTGGCTTCCCACCAATACTTCGCCTCTCCTTTGAGCTTAAACACAGCTAGATTCACTTTCTGGTCATCTGGAACCTTCATAACTGCAAAGATAGTTTCTAGATCTCTGACCCACATCTCAGCTTCTGTAGGTTCAACTGACCCTGAATATTCTGGAGGGAAAAACTTCTCATGCATGGAATCCTTCATTTCCTTCCTTGCCTCTTTCTCAATCCTGGCCACAATCTTTGATTCTAGATATCTAGCCTGCTGTTCTGCCATTTGCGCCATATTTCTTTCTTGTTGCTCTGCCATCCTCATCATTGCTTGTGCCATTATTTGCATATCTGTAGGCTGTTCTTGCTCTCTAGCCCTCCCAACAACACTTTGCTCTACTTCAGCATTATCTGTACGAGAAGATACTCCCTCTTCTCTAGGTTGTCCATTCCCAGGTTCCATCTGGAATAATCTGTAATACAACAAAGTTCTAACAACCAATATAAACAGTTTATAATACTAAACTATTGGTTAGTACATAAACAATTCATAAATATCAAATCAACTCAATACTGCCATCTAACCGTCACACACGTCCAGAATTTATAACCACGCTCTGATACCATTAATTGTCACACCCCAAAACCCAATATCCATACTAATCATTTGTTATTGGAATAATTAGATCATAATCTTGATCCCATTGGAAATATGATTCATTCATCAATATTTTCCTACATAATGAACATAATATTATTCTTATATCATAAAATTCAATATCAGAGTCATAATTAAGCGAACATACAATACCGTGATTAACTATGATCAACCCAATCCATACTAAATCAATATATACAATGTGTGAGTATATTAAAATCTTCAGTGTGACAAAGATAAAATCCCATTTTTAAACCCCAGCTCTCTCCAACGGTGCAACTCTCAAAGCTACCGGTCATATGGTATCCTAGCTGGCAGCATATGAACCTGAAATTGTTAAAATACAAACTGTAAGCATTAAGCTTAGTGAGGTACTCCTTCCCTGCAATAGAATAACAATTCTATATCGAATATGTGAATATAAAATCTAAACAATCCTACCCATTGGCAATAACAAATCATGGATCATAAGATCCAAATAATTTTGCCCATTGGCAATAACAAATCCTGGATCATAAGATCCAAATAATTCTGCCCATTGGCAATAACAAATCCTGGATATTTGAATATCCAAACAAATCCTGAATACCGAAGTATTCAAACCAATCCTGGATCATGAGACCCAAACAAATCCTGGATATTTTAATATCCAAACAAATCCTAAATACCAAAGTATTCAAACAAATCCGCTCTTAGAGCTATATTCATATTTATATATGAAACAAATCATAAGTACACTCACCTTGACAGTTTAACTGGATTTTCCCTTGCCTTTATCCGGTACTTGTTCACTCAGCTCTTCTTCCCTTCCTATCATTCTCACAATATTAGTATCATCATAAGAATATTAATAGTCCAAAGAATAACTTCAATCATAACTCAATTCATAAGCATCATATTATTCAATTCAAATCATTCATTAAAATGAAGTCCCATCTAGACTCAGGTGCTGTTATCTAATATATTCAAATTACAGCCCAAAACCTTTTTAATTATTCTTGGTAATCCAATCCTTATTATATCATGTTTCCAAAACAAAAGACGGCACATCATTCCAAGTTTCCTAGAGCAAAATAAGCCTATTTCTTCACTATATAGCAAATCTGCCCTATAGGCTCTTTTATCGTCCATTCAACTTCCAGGAATTTCCATAATTTTTCTACATCATAAATTTATATGATATTCAACCCAACATCAGTAAACATATTGAAAAATACAAGATTAAAATTTCATAATTTTCAGAGTTTATTTTCTATGTCAAGCAAAACATCGAACACATGGTAGGCATACTTTCACCCTTAGGCCAGATTTCATACCCGAACTTCAAACTCTCACTAAGGACTCATTTCTTGGTATTTTCCCATGATTTTAGGATATGTCATACATATGTAAGTCCAGGTTAATATCCAATTTGAATAAATCAATTCCAGTAAGCACACGAAAATATATGGAAGTTTGAATAAACAGAGTTTCTAAACAAAGCAATTTTAGGGTTTTATACATTAAACTTAACTTAAACTTTCATCTAACCAAACATATATATCAAGGGCTGAAAGTTCAGTAAACAAATGATGGTTTCTATCATCTAAAACATAAATATAAGAAAAACAATAAGATTTGCAGTTAGAATTACCTTCGGGGCTTTTACGTAATTTTCTTTGAATTTTCTTCAATTTTCTCCTCACTTTTTCTTCCTAACTTCCTACTTCTCTTTCCTAAAGCTTAAAATCTCTCATGGCTGCATTTTAGATGAATAAAGAGGTAATTCTAAGGGTTTAAGGTCGGCCAAAGCCACCACCCTTCCCAACCAATGAGAATAAAACATTTGTTGCCATAATAAGACAAAATACTACTTAACGAATGGACTATTTTGCCCTTGTTTCATAATTTTGGTATAACTTCTCACTCGAACCTCCGTTTCACACACCGTTTGTTGTGTTACAACCATAACTCACTTTTCTAAAACTATATAGTTTTCACCTCAAGTCAATTTTTATGTCATAAAGGTCAAAACTAGCCTTAAACATGAACATTCCTACCGAAACCCTCAAAATTTTGTATTTGTAACTAATCCGACATTTCATGATTTTTGAAGGTAGGATTAGACTAAACATAGTAAATTAACATCATATATATTAATAACACACTAATCATATCACATAATCTAAGCATGATTTAAGCATAATTAATCGTAATTATATTCGGGTTGTCACACTATGTCCCTTCGTCTGCTAGAAACCCTCGGAGCTATTATTATTTTGTAGCTCAAAAATCTGAAAAGAAGATGCTTCAGATAACTCAAATTTCTAATCATAACTAGAAGCCACGCTACTTCTTCGCTTCAGGGCCATGGGAATTTGGCCCATGTGCCCCCTCTTCCCCACTAGAGCCGTGAATGCCTATAAGATGGGGAAAGGTTATAATGTCTGCTAAGCCGACCCTGGTCTAAGTCTACAAAATCTTTAGAAGGTCAAAGACCTTCAGGATCAGGGGATGCATGGTCTGTTCATAAAATTTGAACACCTGATGACCCCCTACTACCTCTCTGAGACTGGCTTAGGGGGAAGTCCTCTTACAGAGATCGGTAAGTTTTTATTTCAACAAGGTAAACCTCTGGATATATGTATATATGATTCTCTATCTCAGACCCTCCTATTTTGTAGAGCGTCCGAAGGGAATATCTGACGAGCTTTGGGAAATGGCAGCACCAAGTTTGACAAAGCTTGATAAAAAGGCAGGTCTGAATGCCCCTCCTCCTCCTCCATCAACCTCGAAGGCTCAGGCCATAAGGAAGAGAAATGATACTGCCCCTGCCCCTGAGGATCAGAGGCAAAAGAAGAAAGGTGGGGATTCCGCCATCCCTATATCCTCTGTAAATGCGTTGGCTGCTCATATAGAGAAACTGAAAATTAATGATAGCATCATAGGCCACAGTCTGCAGGCGCTGGATGCCATCGGCTCTGCCATGACCTATGCTGACAAATGTTTTTGTCGATCCATGGACACACCTCTGCTGGTTGAGTTTGGCTTCCACAGGCCTATTCCGGTATGACTTCAGATTTTAGTGTAGCTTCAAAGTGTAACCTCTATTTTAAACTTCATCTCATATACACGACCACTTGATTTGCAGGGCCTGGCTACTATGCATCATCTCGCTAATTGGACTCTAAGGAAGTTACCCCTCATCCAGAAGGGTCAAGAGTCCGAGAAGGTGCAAAGCTCTCAGAATGCAAAGGTAGACCGTCTGAAGCCTGCCTTTGATGGGTCTGGGAAGAAGGTAAATGAGTTGGAGAAAGAGATCTCAAAGCTTAAAAAGGACCATGTTGTTGCTTTGAAGGCCAAGGACGATGTTCTCCAGCAAAAGGTCAACTCTGCAGTTGAGGCAGCCCTTGAGGATTCTTCTGAGGGGATATTAGCTGATTATAAAGTCTCCAATGAATTCATGAGCTTCGGCTTTGAGTACTCAAAAGAGGTATTAAGGCTACTGTCAAATGGGCAGATTCTAAGGAGAAGGAGGCAGGGAGTTTGAAGGCCTCTGACTTCATAGGTCTGGGTTTTTCTAACCCTCAGCTTGTCCAAGACCTTCAAGAGGTTAAAGAGGAGGTCGCTGCCCCTGCAGAGACTGCACCACTGGATGGTACGAAGATAGAGGGAGCTAACCTCAGAGAAGATGGAGACGAGGTGACCAACGTCATCCAAGAGAATCAGTCCGAGGATACCACTACTCTCCCTTCGAATCCTTAGGCTATTTTGTGAAGCTTTCTGTACTTTTTTGTAACCCTTGATTAGATATAACCTTTGAAGAACACTGTCAACTTATATTTTTGAATTTTATAATTGTATGACAACTATTTTGTTTGTTGAATGCTTATTTGCCATGCGATGCTCAGCTCTGAAGTCTTGTTGCAATGATGTCTACTTAAACTAAATCAATAGTCTTACCTCAGACCTTGTCACCAAATAATGATGTTATAAGGTCTGAGGTCATCCAAGTATGATGTCTGACCTCAGACCTTGCCACCAAACCCTGATGTTATAAGGTCTGAGGTCATCAACTAAGATGTCTTCCTCATAATTAATTTCACCAAATTAATGATGTTAGGGGTCTGAGGTCATCCATGTAAGGTGTCTGACCTCAGACCTTGTCACCAAATCATGATGTTATAAGGTCTGAGGTCAACTAAGATGTCATCCTCATAATTTATATCACCAAATTAATGATGTTAAGGGTCTGAGGTCATTCAAGAATGATGTCTGACCTCAGACCTTGTCACAGCATAAGGATGCTATAAGGTCTGAGGTCATCACTAAGATGTTGTCCCCATAATTAATATCACCAAATTAATGATGTTAAGGGTCTGAGGTCATCCAAGAATGATGCCTGACCTCATACCTTGTCACCATATAATGATGTTATAAGGTCTGAGGTCATCAACTAAGATGTTATTCCCATAATTAATATCACCAAATTAATGATGTTAAGGGTCTGAGGTCATCCAAGAATGATGTCTGACCTCAGACCTTGTCACCACATAATGATGTTATAAGGTCTGAGGTCATCAACTAAGACGTTATCCCCATAATTAATATCACCAATTTAATGATGTTAAGGGTCTGAGGTCATCCAAGAATGATGTCTGACCTCAGACCTTGTCACCACAAATGATGTTATAAGGTCTGAGGTCATCAACTAAGATGTTACCCTCATACTTTCTACCATTAGAGCGCAATGAAGCAAGAATTGACATGGAAACTGATCTCTTATTAATAACCTCTTCATAAGATGGTGCATTTACATAACTTTTTGCAACATCATATGTAATACTTCTTTAGGTGATCAGCATTCTAGGGGTTAGCAAAAGGTTCCCCTTTTAGGTTTTCTAGCCTGTAGGTCCCGGACACAACCTCTTTTGTCACTTTATAGGGACCATACCAGTTTGGGTGGAGTTTGTTTATTTTCTATAAGGTCTTCTTCAATATTAAGTCTCCCATGATAATGGGTCTTGATTTCACCCTCTGATTGTAGAATTTTGCTGCTCTCCACTGGTAAGCTGATTGTCTAACTTTTGCGTCTTCCCTTCTCTCTTCAATCAGATTTAAGTCTAGTCTCCTTTCTTCCCCATTTTTATTAGGGTCATAGGTCTGAACCCTATGAGTTGGGAGCCCCACTTCTGTTGGTATGACGGCCTCTGAGCTATGTGCTAGCATGAACGGGGTTTCTCCTATTAGTGTCCTTGCCGTGGTTTTGTAGTCCCATAACACAACAAAAACGTCTTCAGTCCATCTCCCCTTCGCTTATTCTAAACTCTTCTTGATTCCATCAAGGATTGTTCTATTTATGACTTCTGTCTGACCGTTTGCCTGAGGTCGGCCAGGAGATGAGAAGAACTTCTTTATCCCCACTCTTTCGTAATACTTTTCTAAAGAGGAGTTCTTGAACTGGGTTCCATTATCTGAGATGAGAGTGTTTGGGAGGCCATGTCTGCATATGATGTTCCTCCAAATAAATTAGAAGGTCTTCTGTTCTGTGATCGTTATCATCGGTTCTGCCTCCACCCACTTTGAGAAGTAGTCAATGGCAACTATCAAAAATTGGTAATTATTGGCAGCTCTTGGTAGGGGTCCTACTAAGTCAATTCTCCATACTGCAAATGGCCATGGGGAAGTGATTGACGTCATAGGTTGATGAGTTTGGTGAGGAATAGTGGAGAATCTCTGACATTTGTCGCACCACTTTACGTAAGCTGCTGCATCTTTGGCCAAGGTTAGCCACCAATATCCCTATGTAATAATCCTTTTGGACAAGGGTATTCCTCCTACGTGACTGGAGTAAGAACCCTCATGAACTTCCTGTAAGATGCGGGGAACTTCGGTGGGATGCACACATCTGAGGAGAGGCAACATAAATCCCTTCTTATATAGGATGTCTCCTACTATGGAGAACTTGGCAGCCCTATATCTCAATTTCCTCCTCTCTAGCTTGGATTTCGGTAGCTCTCCCTCTTTGATATATCTGATGAGGGGGTCCATCCACGAGTCTCCTAGGTTTAAATTGAGACAAAGGTTACTAACCTCTTCTTCCTCAATGGTCGCTTTTGATAAGACCTCGACCGAAACTGTCCTTCTGATGCCTATCTTCGTTGTTGAATCCAACCTTGCCAATGCATCTGCGTGGCTATTATTTTATCGAGGCACTCTCTTCAGTTTGTCTCTTCAAAATATTCTAACATCATTCTCACCCTCTTCAGATTCTTAGCCATCCTTTCATTTTTGGCCTCATAGACCCCTATTACTTGATTGACAACTAACCTTGAGTCGCTCTGAAGTAGGAGTCGTCTTACTCCTAGAGTCTTTGCCAATAAGAGACCTGCTATCATGGCCTCATATTCTGACTCATTGTTAGATGCTTTGAAGTTGAACCTCAAAGCGTATTCAATATTGGCACCAACTGGAGCTGAAAGTATTAGCCCTGCACCGCTTCCACTGTCACAGGAAGAACCATCAACGAAGAGATTCCAAATGTCTGTATCCGATGAGAAGGCCCCCTCTGACATGATTCCTTGCTTGAAGAGGTACCAATCCTCCTCGTTCTCCACTACTCCGCTCCTGATCTTCTTAGTTACGACCTCTTCCTAGTTTCGAAAGACGTTTGGTGCGACCTCTTCCTGTTCTCGGAAGTCGTTGTTGTTTGACCCTTCATCATTCACTAGGTCTTTCTTTTCCTCGGCCTCTTCTCATGTGAACTCAGCAACAAAATCTGCGATGGCCTGCCCTTTGATGTCTGCCCTAGGTTAATAAGTAAGGTCATACTCTCCCAACTCAATGGCCCAGGTCATCAATCTTCCAGACTTCTCAGGTTTATGGAGGACCTGCCTTAGTGGGGAATCGGTGAGGACGACCATGGAATGGGCTTGGAAGTAGGGCTTCATCTTCCTTGAAGCATGTATTAGGGCGTATGCTAACTTTTCCATACGATGATAATTTTGCTCAGACCCTTGAATTGCTTTACTGTTGAAATACACTGGCCTTTGGATTCCAACGTCTTCCCATACTATGGATGCACTGATAGCCGATTCAGAGACTGGTAGATAAACATACAATTTCTCTCCTACTATGGGCCGAGATAATAACAAGGGAGACCCAAGGTAAGACTTGAGTTGGTTAAAATCTTCTTCGCACTCTTCGTCCCACTGGAAGGCCTTTCTAAGCACTTTAAAGAATGGAAGACACTTGTCCTTTGCTCTGGAAACAAACCTGTTGAGCGCGAACACTCTCCGCGTGAGACTTTGGACATCCTTGATACTCCTTGTCGTCTTCATGTCAAGCAAAGCCTTAATTTTCTCAGGATTTTCTTCGATTCCTCTTTGATTGACGATAAATCCAAGAAACTTCCCAGCTCCTACGCCAAAGACACACTTCGCTGGGTTGAGTTTCATCCTGTACAGGTCCATGGTATCGAAGGTCTTTTCAAGGTCTGCCACATGAGTGAAGGCCTTTAAGCTCTTCGTTAGCATATCGTCTACATACACCTCCATAGTCTTCCCTATTTGATCTTTGAACATCTTATTCACAAGACGTTGGTATGTTGCCCCCGTATTTTTCAGACCGAAGGGCATCACTTTATAGCAGTACGTACCTTTATCGGTAATGAAGGTTGTCTTCTCTGAGTCTTCCACATCCATGAAGATCTAATTATAGCCCGAATACGCGTCCATGAAGCTCATGAGCTCATGCCCTGAAGTGGCATCTACCATCTGATCTATCCGAGGTAAGGGATAATTATCTTTTGGGCAAGACTTGTTCAGGTCAGTGAAATCAATGCACATTCTCCACTTTCCATTGGCCTTGGGCACGATGACTACATTCGATAACCACTCCGAATATATGACTTCTCTAATAAACTCGGCCCCTTCTAATTTTTTAACCTCTTCCCAGATGACGTCGTACTTCTCCCTGGAGTAAACTCTTCGTCTTTGTTTGATGGGCCTGGCATCTTTGGTCACGTTAAGCTTGTGACACATAACCTCAGGGTTGATGCCGGGCATGTCTGTGTGACTCCAAGCGAAGACACTCTGCCTCTTCCTCAAGAAGTTTATCATCTCTTCCTTGATATATATTTTTTAGGCTTTGCCGACCTGGATGGTTTTTTCCGGTTCGTCCTCATTGAGGATGATGGATTCTACCTCTTTCGCAGCCTCTCCCTTTTTCAACTTTGTTTCATCTCTTGGGTCAAGTGTATCAATGCTATAAGTGGTGGTTGCCATCTTATGGGACTCTCTCTCTCTTCGGGTGAGTTGAAGTAACATTCTTATGCTATGGTCTGGTCACCTTGAACTTCACCTACCCCATAAGGGGTCGGGAATTTTAGAATTTGGTGGATCGTCGATGGCACGGCCTCAAACTCCTTAACGACCACTCTTCTTATGATGAGGTTATAGGCCGAGAAGACGTTTTCGTCCATCACGAAAAAATTGATCTTTCGGGTTAACCTATTAGGCCACTCATCACCCATTCATACATCCATCTCATACATGCCCAATGGGTGGACCTTTTCACTGTTGAAGCCCATTAAAGGATGATGATAGGGTTCCAGCCTTGCTCTGCCAAGACCTAGGCTCTTGAAGCAAGGCCAAAACATCACGTCTGCTGAACTCCCCCGTCCACGAGGATCCTATGAACCTCACATCCATGCACCCTTGTTGTTATTACCAAAGGGTCATCATGTGGGGCTAAGATACCTTTGAAGTCGAGTCAGGAGAACCCAACTATAAGGCTCTCCATATCCACCTTCTTTCTCTTCTGCGCTGTATCAGAAGATGTTAGATTTATAACTTCAAGTTTGGCCACTGACTTGGCCTCCACCACATGAGCTTTTCTGTCAGCCACTTCAGAACCTCCTCCCGCAAGTCCTTCGCATATGGTGTCAACACCAAAGGATATCATGCCAACTCTCTTCACCGGGGTGTTGTCATCTTTTAGTGGAAGGTCAGGATCGTCTTCATCATCACCTTTTGAATCATTATCTCTTTTAGCTGGGGCATCGTCACGGCATCTGTCGTTTTTCCTCTTTTTAAGGTCAGCTCTCCCGCCTTTAGGAGCCTTGCCATCAACATACTTCCTTAACATTCCGGATTTTAACATCTTTTCGATCTCATCTTTCAAAGCGAAGCCCCTTTCTGTAACATGGCCATGGTCCTGGTGGAACTCACACCATGAGTTTTTGTTCCTCTTATGTGGAGGGGCTTTTAGTTTCTCTGGCCATCTTAGAGTCCTATCATTCTTGATCTCATTGAGGATATGCTCACAGCTCACAGTTAGAGGAGTATAGTGAGCGAACTTGTCATCGACTGACCTCTTCTTTCCATCTTTCTTTCTTTGGGACTTCCCGCTACTACCGCGGTTCTCATCCTCATACTTGGCGGCCATCGCCTCTTCTGCATTCATAACTTTTCATGTAGTTGCTAGTAGCTCTGCCATAGACCTAGGGGGTCTTTCGCGAGTTTCCACAACAACTTCCCTTTCTGAAGACCTCCTATGAGGGCGGTCATGGCTATATTCTCTTCGTAATCTTTAACCTCAAGTTTTTCTTTGTTGAACGTGGCGATGTAGTCTCTTAGACTCTCGTCCTTGCCTTGCTTGACATACAGTAGATGAGTGGTATTCTTTTGAGGTTTTACCCCAAAGAAGAAGTTGTGAATGAATCGTTCAGCCAATCCCTTGAAGTTCTCAATTGAATTCTTATGAAGAGAAGTAAACCAGCTGTGTGCTGCTCCTGTCAGAGTCCCAGAGAAGGTCCTACACTTCATCTCATCAGGTATCAAGTAGATGTCCATCGCAGACTGATACATCTCAATATGATGTACAGGGTTGGTGCTACCATCATACTTGGGAGACACCATGGGTGGTTTGAACTTAGCAGGGGTTGGGAAGCTCACTATCTTAGCCATGAACGGAGAGCCTTCTGAGTAACCCCTTTACAGTGGATCCCTACTTTTGATGAGATCTCCTATCTTGTCCTCAAGATGTTGGATGGAGTCATTCCAGGGTCTTACAATGTCGGCCTGGACGAGGTTGTCCCCAGCCACCTCTAAGGGGTGAACTAAGGGTTCCTCAGCCGCAGCACAACGTCGGCTGTTGACCTCTTCCTGGTCTCTGCCCCTTCCTACACGGGGTCAGCCTTGGTGAGGCCGACCTTGTCCTTCTCCTCTTTGCGAGCCGACTGCACTTCTCAACCTTGATAACCTCTATCTTAGGTCATTCACTAGGCCTAACCTTTCAGAGGCTGACCCTCTGCTCAATCGATCAAAGGCTGATCCTCTTTGTTGGGCCTCTTCATCTCTTCGGCCTCCACAACCTCGAATCTACTGAAGAGGACGTACAGTATTATTCGAAAACTCATAAGGCTCCCAACATTCTTCCGGTACGTATTTTGCCTCTAGATCATCATACCTGTCCTCAGGGCAAGGGTTTCCTTGCCTCCCCAAGCGCAGATGCCTAGGGTCAGCAACGCCCCTCCTCAGCTGGGGTGTGGGTTGGTCTTTTCGTGGTACGTGGGGTGGTCCCCTGGCTTCAGGATGGGGCTGAACCGCCGCTGGAGTAATCATCTCTGGTGAGATCCCAGGGGGTCTTATGATGTTTTGACCGAGTTATGCAAATTGCTCCCGCATTGCTTCTTTCATTGCAGCCAAAGACCTCAAGGCTGCGGCCACCTCCACCATTTCAGATTGGGGCGGTGCCTGGCTGGAACTAGGTCCTCCCGCTCCAGGCGGCAGAACTGGCGGTGGTAACTCTGGTGCCATATGCAAACACTAAAGATCTTCAGTAGCGGATGAGCTTAATACCTTAAAGTACCTCTTTCAATGGTGAAGCAGCTCCATGCAAGTGGTGGTGCCTGGTTCACCACCAGAGTCTCCGGTGAGGTGAAGCAGAAGAAGAGGAAGAGACAGCTTCTCGTTCCCACAGATGGCGCCAAAATGATGATGCTGGAAACAACACCACCCTTCAAGGTGTTTGTGAGCTCAATTCAATGTTAACAATGGCAGTATAAGGGTACGTACACACATAATAGAAGGAGGTTAGGATAAGAGGGTTCACAATGAAATATAAGTGGTTAAACCAATCTGGCCTACGTCCACTGTGCAAGTATAAGATGTGTCTCAACATATGAGGGCACTAATGGCCATAGATATGATCTCTCAAGCTTTCTCTATCTACTATGTATTTGAACAAAGTTTCAGCTAGGCTTGATAATTTTGGATCCCTCTCTAAGAAGGACAAGACAAGTATTTATAGTGCCTGGGGGGCGTAGTGTACCCCCCGTGCATGTAAAGAGCATGTGTGTGTTGATCTAGACAATATGATGAAGACATCTATCCCTGTCACATGTAGAGAATGATGATGAAATATTCCTCCCACGTGGGGGGAATGATTTGTTATAACTGATTTGTGTCCACGTGTCCTTGTATACACATATATCAATAAGTGCTCGGCCTTCGTGCTTGGTCATAACCTCGACCTGGAAGAGTCCGACGTTGGTAAGGTCTAGATGCCCATTCAATCCGAGATGAGCCATCCTGGTCTCGACTTAAGTGAAGCCGAGGTAAGGTATTGAGGTCGGCCGGGCCGAGGTTAAGCTGGAATATGCCCGAAACATCGGCTGATTCACTGCTGGGGTTGGCCTTGGTAGTATATCTCCTTGTAACCTCGTCTTACCCCCGGCCGAGGTTTTCATACCTAGGTGACTTGACGAACTGCTGTTCCCCTGTGTCATACAAACTCCCCTTGACGAGGTTGGTAGTAGTATCGACCACGGCCGACCTCGCTATGGCCGAGGCTTGTTGTCACTGATCCAAGGCCCTTCCAACGTCGGCCATGTACTCGGCCGAGGTTGATGTCTCTGAGCCGAGGTGGCACATTTGGGGCATATCACTAGGGTAGTTGGGTTAATCTCTTCGTAGTTATCTCCTATGAAAAACCTTGCCAATTAATAGGCTTACCTTCTTTCCAGATACATACCTATTTAGGTCGCTATGCTTGGACCGTTCAATTTACACTTCACAAACACAAAATTTATATTTTATTCAACATGAACATGATCCAAATAAAAGTGACACGACACTATGATAAAAGGGAGTTTCTAAGGGTATCTCAATAATCGCTTCAAAATACACGAGTTTGTTTTACTACAAATTACCACATATATGTAATATTTGCTTCCAAATACCACATAGAGGGCCACCCCATATTTAAAGTTTTATAAATTCATTTTTCCCAATTTCCCTCCTCTCTACACATTCAAACCTCAAAACCATTCAACTTCCAATCCATTTAATTTCAAATCCATTCAACTTCAAAATCATTCAACTCCAATTATAGATTAATCCCTTCATGTTGGTACATTGAAAAAATTAAGTATTCGAATACCAAAATACTTTGTAAACTTCATCCATTTAACACGTTTGGAATTTGTAAAGTTTGTAAACTCATATATATTATGATTATTGATTGAACCTACAACCTCCAAAGAAACCGTGGCAAGAGATTGAAAAACTATTGAAATAACCTCCAACTTGAAACTCCAAGCCAACGATTGAAAGAAATTTGGTTCGTGGAACTCCTCAGCTGTCCAACAATGTATGCTTTATTTTATTTTGTTTTGAACCAAACATAATGAAACGATCATACGAATGGATTTGTATTAAAAATGGGTCAAAATGTTGGATTTGTATTGAAGACATAAATTTAAATGAACTAGGGTTTCATTCGGGGCAAATAAGATGATATAATTGACCCAACTCATCATGGTTATGACGAATCAGTTTCTCAGTTAAACCTAGTTTCATTTGTCGAATTTACCCCGAGATACCTTCATTACCTCGTTATATATATGCTGAACCAAAACAACATTGAGCTTCGGGGTAAATCCCACGAGCTATGATAAGTTGCTCATCGTATATATGCTGAATCAAAGTAGGAATAATAAAAAAATTCATTCGAATCCAATATCCAGAGATGTAATCCCTTTCTCATTGTACACATACCAAAAAATTGTCATTATATTCTATGTATTCACATTTTACTTAGTTACTGAGTTAACATTTTATTCTATGTATTCTACGTATTCACATTTTATTCTATATATTTATATTTTATTTTGTGTATTCACATCTTATTCTATGTATTCACATTTTACCGAGTTACTATATTAACATTTTATTCACTATATTAACCGTATTTACTGAGTTAACATTTTGTACATGATATGTGATTGTACTCGTTGTCATTTTTCTGTGGTTGAACTCATTAGTTTATCTATGTCATTGTATTCATTATCATTGTTATCTCTTTGTTTTAATGCATGTCATCTATGGATAAACTTCTAAGTTACTCATGTTTTAAGAGGAAGCTGATTAGTTCCTCTGAGAGGAAGCACCGAGAAGAGATTCATGCTTTGTCTGTTACTGCTGCTGTAGAGGGAAATGTAGATGTGAATGTCATTGCTATTGTGGAGGGGGGCTTGTGGAGACTGTGGTGGAGCGACATGTGGAGACCGCTAAGGAGGGTCATTTTGAGTCTCCGAGGGAGGGCATTCGGAGGCTGTTGCTTATTACCTTTTACCGTAAAGGTAATTTGGTCTTTTAAACTAGATATCCCTAATCAAAGGTCCACTTTTCACTTTCTTATTATAACTATCAACTATTTTCTTCTTTTAGACAATTATTTTATTTGAGGTTTTGACTCCATCCTTATTAATGCTTTATAACTCTATATGCATAGATTGATCATAGCATTCTTTGGTTAGTTCATTTTAGGCTATCACTTTTAATGAATTTAGGGTGATTTCAACTGGTATGATAACATCATGCCCATAAGTTAAAGAATATGAAGTCACTCCAGTGATTGAACTTTTAAAATTTATGTAATACAATAATACTTCTCGCAATAAATTTTGTCGATATCTTGGGTCCTTTTCAATCCCTTTCCTCAGATTGTTTTTAATCACCTTGTTTCACTACACCAAAATTAGCAGTCTGGCACGGTTTAAAATTGTGTCAGATCAAATCTGGCATGGTTTTGAACTGTGCCAGAATCACGTGTTCAAAAATGGCCATTTTTTTCTGACACGGTTTAAAAGTGTGTCAGATTTGGCCAAACAAAAACACTTCTGTCACACTTTAAAACCGTGCCAGAATTTGATGTTTTTGGCACACTTTATAACTGTGCCAGATTGAGTACATTTTGGTACACTTTTGGCAAAGTTCAAAACCGTGCCAAAATTTGATACACTTTGGGCACGGTTTTGAACTGTGCAAAATTTTTATATCAAAGAAAAAAAATTAATTATTTGAAAACAAGAAAGTTCCCAAATTACGAATCTCGCACGTTGTTGATAAACTAATGTATATACAAACTTCAAAATATTACAAGTCTCAATAGTTCACATACCAAAAAAATATTGGGTAGAATTTCCTCTATTTTCTGGACATTTTAAAATCTACTAATATAAAACCTGCGTATTGTAAATCCGGCACAACCATAAAATATAACAATAAAATTACAAAAGCCTGCATGGCCATAAAAGTTAACAATAAAACTATAAAAGCCCGCACGACCATAACACAAAAAAATAGAATCCTGAATATGAACGACATTAAATAAATAATCTCCTTGTTGTAAACCATTGAATTCTTTGTGTGTTCCACGTAGATAAAAGCTAACGATAAAATGTTAACCTGTAAAAAAATAAGAGACAAAAAAGAAATGATATTAGTAAAAAAGTAATTTAAAAAAAATCTTATTGAAGTTGAAAAACTGCATATACGAGTTACAATTATTATTGCATTCTCAAATCGAAAGTCTTGTGACTACGTGGTCAGCTCCTACGAGTTACATTAGTCCCATACGAGGTGTTAGTGCCTTTTACGAGGCTGTTTGAGAATTGGTTTGAGTTTTCACCCCCAAACGACATGTTTTTAAGAATAATCTAAATATTATCATCATATTTTCAAACCAGGAGATCCATGACTACGCGACTAGTTCCTACAAGTTACATTGGTCCGGTGCGAGGCGTCCATGCCACTTATGGGGACGTTTGGCGGCTGATTTGGGTTTTCACCATTTAATGACTCATTTTTAAGCCTAATCTAGATATCTTCAAATTATCGTCATATTCTCAAATCGGGAGATCAGTGACTACACAGTCAGTTCCTAAGAGTTACATTGGTCCCGTGCGAGGTGTCTGTGCCTCTTACGGGGCCATTTGAGGGTTGGTTTAGGTTTTCACCTTATAACGACATGTTATCTAGATATTTTCAAATTATCATCATATTCTCAATTCGGGAGACCCGTGACTACACGATCAGTTCTTACGAGTTATATTGGTCCCGTGCTAGGTGTTAGTGCCTCTTATGAGGCAGTTTTAGGGCTAGTTTAGGTTGTCACCCTCTAATGGCATGTTTTTAAGCCTAATCTAGATATTTTCCATTTATCATCATATTCACAAACCGAGAGACCCGTGACTACGCAATCAGTTCCTACAAGTAACATTGGTCCCGTGTGAGGTGTTCATGCCTCTAACGAGGCCGTTCCGGACTCGTTTGGATTTTCACCCTTTTAACGGATTTTTAAGCCTAATTTAGATATTTTCAAATTATTATCATATTCTCAAACTGAGATACCCGTGATTATTTTATTTCTCCTACAAGTTACATAGGTCCCGTGGGAGGTGTCCATGCCTCTTATAGGGCCATTTGGGGGTTGGTTTGGGGTTTCACCCTTTAACAACTAGTTTTTAAACGTAATCTAAATATTTTCAAATTATCATCATATTCTCAAGCTGGGAGTCCCACGACTATGCGGTCAGTTCCTAGGAGTTACATTGGTCTCCTACGAGGTGTTACTGCCAAAAGGAGAAGGGAGACGATAGAAAAGAAGAAAAGGTAAAAGATATGTTTGGGTGACTACCTATCAAGTAGGAAAATTTCATTGCATTGCTCTTAAGCTTAATACCAAGGAAGATATTGAAGGCTAAATAATGTTATTAAAAAAAGGCATTTCAATCAACAAACTCATACTTTGCTCGGATGAAATTCTAAATCACAATAAACTTATACTTGGCACAGTGTTGGCATTATTATAAAATCGAGATGCACTAAAAGTTCGCACAATGTTGGCAGCTAGTACATAATTGAAGTTTATTCCCAAATAGATGCACAAATTGGGTAAATCAATAGAAGTTAAAATTAAAGAGGGAGAGGGATGTCATCATGTGTGTATGACCGAGTTTTGAGTGAGAGCTGAGAAAAATAGAGATGCTGCTGACCAAATTCAGTAAATTCATAATCGTTGTTGTCCAGATTCAAGAATTGCTCAATTCGGTCTTGAGATTCAAGAACAACTCTCACTCGAAACAGAGTTATGATGTTTAGAAAACTTTAAAAATTAAAGAAAAAAATACGTATTGGGGGTTGATTTATGCTTCTTGCTCATACTATTCAACAACGAAGATGAACAATACATCACGAAATAAAAAAAGACACGTATATGAAAACCCAAATTAGAAAACATATAATTTGAAACCCTTACAATTTAAGTTGGAATAGTGAGCGGGGAACATAAGGTACGAAACTCCTACCACCAAATAAAGGGCACATAAAGGCATTATAAAACTTTCTCCAATAATGGTGGATAATGTGAGACGAATTAGCTAGGAGCATCCATAAACTGGTTGGAGAGGGCACATTGTTGGTGTTCAGGTCGGCTTCTGAGTTGTGGCTCATAGAAAGAAGAGGACTGTTGAAAACACACATTTGTTCTTGTGCATATGAAAACACACATCAGTTCCTGTGTATATGAAAATGGGAAGAGAATAAGTCCAGTACATAATAGCAATTAAGGTAGCACGCATACTCAAATGAGCATTAAAACATGAATAAATGATTTAACTTGTAGGAGATTGAGGTGGATCCTTTCCAAACCTCATCATAGCATGAGTTGCCAATGTTGATTCCCTGCGAGAAATCACTATGATTCGGCCAAGTAATGACACCTTAGTTGTGTCTATGTTTTATAGAGGGTTCTTAGTTATTACTGTACATTGTATTTGAAAAAAATATGAAATTTGGGAGTGAGAGTATAGGGAGCTCAGACAGAGTAATAAAAGGGTTGAAATTCAGAACAACACCATTTTATTAGAAGAAATTTCAATAAAAATTCAATGAAACCAAAAGGCTTAAAAATGAACATATAATTGTCCATCTAGTATACTTGAAATATAAAATCTCCCACTTCTTAGCATGATCAAAATCAAAGTCTCAAATGAATCAAAGAAAACAAAAGAACAATTGACCAGTTAATGTTGTTTTACCCAATTTCACGTAAAATCAAGCAATCATTTCTTTTGATAGAACTCATAAATATATTGGTTATAACTTCAAATAGTTCGTAAGAAATAATACATGCTATATAGATGCTCAACTTACCTTATTTCCCATGTTAATTGTAGTGGAGGTGTCCTTTTCCTTCCTCACATTATTTTTCAGATTGCCTCCGTCAATGTTCACTCCAGTGTTCATGTTAGCAATGGAGGATCCACTATAGGCCCAAGTGGGGCAGCCATCCGAGTTGAGATTTGAAAAAAATATAATTTAGGGTTAGTCCAATCGATCATCTCCAAAGTTTAGGGTAGGGTTTGGAGATGGGGTCTTCATCAAGCTATTTTTGTTTTACCAGGTGTGCTTGGATCGAGCCTTAATGGTGCTAGGTGAATTAACTCATTTTTGTACTTCATATTAAGCAAAATTCAATTGTTATCACTACTAAAATTTGGGTATTGTGAATATTTATTAAGCATTGTTTATTTTTTTAAATTAATTAGGTGTTGTTAGTAATGATTGAGAGCAGTTATTTGGGCATTATAAAGTTATACTTTGTATAAAACTCTAAATAGCCCCAAAAAATTGCCTCGGGGGCTCCCGCCCCTGAACCCCCCAATACCACTCGAAATTTTCTCCCCACTTCACCTAAATTCTTGGATTCTCCACTGCATGTTAGCATATTTTATTGCATTCACAGGAGCAGTATTGAGGTCTAAGATAGAGACCCTCCTTTTACACTTCTTCTTATGAAAAAATAAAGTTTACCTACATGAATGGAAGTTGCACCATTAAAATTCGAACATAGTCTTTAATAAAGATTTTAACTCTAATATCGAAGAAATTAGAAATTGCAAAATGTAAAAGAGCTAATGTTAGCCAATGACATTATTAAACTTGGTGTTTTCCATTACCTTGGTGTTTTTTTTTCTTTCCATAAATTATAAATTAGAAATCCACAAATTTTAAACTCTTGACATAAAGTATGTGAATTCAATTAATGTCTCCAAAGCATCACTTGGTATTTCTCTATATGCTATTTCTCCTTTTACAGTTTAGACAATAAAGTATGCAAGTACATAATAACATAAAAAAAAAAAAAAATTATGCCTACAAAAACCATTGATTTTTTTATTGAAAACGAATTGAATTAGAGAAAGAGATATGAGAGATCAAAACAATAAAGCAAAACACTAAAAGTAAACCCTCACCTCAATAGGATCAAAACTTCTTAATTGGAATCAATTTTAATGTGAGCCATTCGAACTTGTATGCAGCTTGACAGGAATCAACTTGATAGGAATGCCTCAAACCTCTTGTTATAAAATAAACTGTCCGTATGAAGGACAACTGCTTCAGTTTTCAAGCTTCCTAACGCCAACAAAATGACATCTATCGTATGCATGTTCCAATGGCCCCACTAAATCGTATCCTCAGTTATACACCGACCTATGCACATAAAGTAAAACAAAGTCAGCAGCAGAATCAAATAATAGTTCCTAATATATGCTACTATACAATTGACAGGCCTATAATCATTGTGTATAATTGGTAAACTAATGATCGCATACATTTCATAGAAGACCCCAAAATTCTAAACAGTTGAAAACAAATGAATTGGAAATTTCAAACAATATAAAACAGTCCCCAGCTGAAACTAAAAGACATTAGCCTAAACATAAAGACCACAAAATAAGAAAATAAAATAAAATTTAGAGTTGCAACCCACGTTATGACTGGAAATTTGTTTGTAGTAAAGTCGTCATCATTATGATAAGGATCAAGCACAGTTTCCTCTGAATTGTTGGAGAGAGAAGAAGCTTTATTTATCTCCCCAACAGAAGCGACATTTGTCCATTTTTTCTCAAATTCATTTCTCCCGATCCCACGTTCTATCTCCTTGATAATAAGGTCCTCAAAAGATGCATTTAAGCACTGGGATTAGAATCCATAAACCAACATAAATCTTCACAGATTTCCCTTGCTAAGAAAATGAAATAAAAGTTATAGAGAAAAGTTAATTTGAGAAATAAAAAGGAAATGTGTGAGATAGAGAACAAAAGAAAAAAATAACAAGCTATGACACCCACTTACCATTTGTTCATATACCTAAATCGAACAATAGGACAAAGTAACAATAGTAAAAACCATGGTACTGATCACTTTTTAAATATGAATGAGTAATATATACATATGTAAAATCCATGTTGCATCTATTTTGCTCATATTTCTCATATTCATAGATGTAAAATCCAGTTCACAGTTCGTAAGTTCAAAACAGATGTAACAGATGTAATATGAAATATACATTTGGATTTTACAAATGTAGGTTTATTGCTTATTCAGTTTGAGAAGAATCAGGTTGGTGATGTTATTATAGAAAATGTGAAGTAAAATCAATCTAATGCACTGTTGAGCAGGCAACTTGGCTAGGGAGAAGATAACTAAAGGAAAGGAATGTATGGTATTTGTTTTACAATCACATCCCCATTGACAAAATCAATTCTTGATCCTGAGACCTCTAACAATAGTGGTTTTCGATCAAATTCTTCATAAGGTACTAATGGTTCAAAGTTATCTACCCAGGGATATAATGTGATAGGAGGTGAGGCTTTAAAGACACTTTTGGAACAAAAGCTCAGAGAATTAACTCATGGAGTGAAGTCTTCCCGCCTTAACCCAGGGACGAGTGGTACCTCTGCTTGAATTTTTTAAGGTTTAATAATCCATAATGAAAGAAGCCGAGACGAGACCTATGCAAATAACTAAGAGCTGTTGCTAATTGACTTGGCCGGATGAGTGGGACTCGTGGAATCACACGTAAGAAAAGAATTAGAAATCAGATGGCATACAGAGTTGAATATCCATAAAACATTAAATCTCTTAAAACTCTGATAAAATCAAAAACAACAATAAAGTCAAACCTAAGCAGTGAGCAGAACCGCACCGCAGCCTCCTTGATTTTCTTCTCTGTGAACCTTGGAGCAGTAAGCTTTACGCAAGGGACTTCGTGCACATGAACATCATCCATAATAGACCCAACCACCATAGTAATTTTGTCATTCTATATAGCAATCCAATTTTAATTAATAACTAACCCTCAAAATCATATATTCATATTACATTTCAATTGTACTCATTCGGTTTCTAAATTATTCATCCTAAAAAGAGAAAGATAAATTGTTACCTTTCCATTCATGAAACGAATTATACAGGAGAGAGAGATTGGAGGTGTTGATCTTGCTCATGAAAATCCTCTTCAGTATAACTGCATTGAACTTGCTCCAAGTCCTTCTCACAAGAAACTGGTACATCTGTTAACAAACCAACATTATACAACTCTCTCAACATATATAAAATGTAAATGCAACAAGGTTATAAGAATACCTTGACAAACTTGACAGAAATGGGAGGTGGGTTTTGTTAAATTATTAGGGTTTCGAAGAAAAGATACCATGGTTGATGATGATACCGTCGCGTATGCTGAACATTAAAATGTTAGTAGAAGGGGGCTAAGAGCGTCTGATCCCAGTGTGAGCAAACCCCTAGTTTCATTAAGACGATAAAGTGGAACCTAAAGAGAGAGAGAGAGAGATGGATTTAGTAGATAGGGAAATTTTAGTGGAGAAAGATCGGGGAGAAGGGTTCTACCTCCAAAATGAAAATTGAAATTAGTTTTACTATTTTTTTTGTAATAAATTTTGGCACGTTTGTAAACCATGCCAGATTCTGACACCGTTTTAAACTGTGCTAGATTGGAAATAAACCGTGGCAGAATTTGGCATGATTTTGAATCGTGCCAGATTCTCCTTGTCTAAGCATGGCATAAGAACATTGACCAAGTTATGTTGGGTAATGTTTATGGGGTGGGAAGTCCGACTAGGCATGAATATATAAGCGTCTTTGATAATCAAGACAACTCCGACTACGAAGTGGTTTGCATATTTAAATTCTGAAAGAAGGACCTTGCGGTGGATGGACCCGCCAACAATACTCATTAGATCCTTCAACTTAATGGTTATGTCACCCGACACATTTGGGCATAGTTATTTAATTATGACTACCACCTATTTCATGATATTTTTAAGTTATGATAGATGAACCCTAAACAAACGTAATAATCATAGAGTACAATACCTACGAAGGAAACCTTGCAACTCGGATTTGGGAGATTATGTATATCTATCAGGGTTATGTGGTTGAACTCCATGTTCCCATAGTCCAACGTTGTTATTCAAGTTTATTTGGATAAGTCGGTATCCACGAATTCGCGGATGAACTGTTGTTCTAGGGGAGGATTACCAATTGCTTTTTTGGCCTCCCTCTCTCTTAGAACCTTTTGGACCTCACCTGGCGAGTCGGGTATAATACCATCAAAATGATCATTTCTTTATTCAGGTAATTGTTGAGTGTACCATTAAAAAGTATCATTCGAAGGTGGTGCTTTCTCTAAATTATTTTCCTTCTTGGTTGATGATTCACCCTTATATATTTTTTATTTTTAAGATTTTGAAATTTCCCAAAATCATAGTTGTAATATGCAGAGATAACTATAAATGCTTAAATTATATGTTAATTTCAAGCGGCTAAAAAAGTTGAGATAATCCTTAAATTTTTAGGCATTCTGAATCCGCAATTGATAACTATGAGTTTAATTAAATAATAAAGATAATGAAATCGTGATTCTTAATAACGATTTTAACTAAAAATCATGATTTACAACCGTGATTTCAGTATGATTAACAATACCCAATAATTATTAATGATCATCTTAATCCAAGGTGATATCGGAGTTGCCAACAATGAATTTAATAGGAAATCACGGTTGGCAACTGCGAATTCTTGAAGTGCAATAAATCTATAGATATGTTCAGAAGTTCATTGTTTTTGTAAATATGTTTTATTAATTATTTTTTTAAATAAAAACTCCTAAAATGGCAAAAAAGTCAAAATAACCCTCAAAACTCACAAAACATGCGTTTTAGAGTGGGCTTGGACATAGAAGTCTCCAACTCGACCTTTTGTTTTTGCCGAACTACGCATTTGGTTCCAAAACTTCTTGCGGCTCAACCACTAAATTAACAAATGAGTTGGGAGTTGCCTTGCCCTCCTCCTGAAAGAACCCAGGTCAATTCAAGTTCGATCGACAAATCTAACATACACGGATGATGGTTCCTTGTATGTCTCAAATTTTCGGATACACCAACTCGTAAAACTATCAGTCTACTAAATTAAATCGGGAACATTTTTATATATAATGACTAAACTCCGTTGGATAAAACGTAAAGTTTTGAAACACTCATCCTCGAATCGACCATTACATAAATGGATTATGTTTACCTTCAGGGCATTATAACCAGTTGAATATGTATATTTTAAGGGTATTATAACCAATTAAAAAGGTTCTGAGTAATATTATGGTCTTTAGTGCCATGACAAGTAAATTGTCGCGTGTACCACTTCTACGACAATTGATTTTTCATGACAATTTACTTCTCCAAGGAGGTAAATATATTGGCTGACGATCCTGGAAATTCAAAAACACAAAATGGGTTGACATATATAAGTTTTATTATATTTGCCTAAACACTTTGGACATGGTTTAAAAATGGGGGAAAAGTCAAAATATCCCTCAAAACTATTAATTGTTATCGACCGGCCGTTTAGGGAGATCTTCTCCCATATGTAGACAAAATATCACTTGTGCGTTTATCTGCCCGTCTGGAGCCAAACCATCATATTTAGCCTCTTCTCTCGACCAACACCGTAGACAAATCTTCAAAATTTTCCAATTCTCTCAACATATATAGAAAATCCATTTCCCTCTCTCCCCTCCACCAACCCCCCTTCTCCCCCTTTACTCTCCACGGTCAGTCAATCTCCTTCTCTCACCTTCCACGTAATCCCACCCTTCACTTGAGCCACAAATACAATAATTGTTAGCTCATTTTGAGATTCTAGATTTTTTAAATAGGTTCTTAGGGTTTTTAAATAGGTTCATTATTAATTAAAATGAGATTATTTTAATCAACATTGATTTTCATTTTGACTTCTAATTCAGTTCATTTTTAGCTTCTTCTCTTTGTTTTCATTAGTGTTTTTAAACCCGTTCATTTTCAAGATGAAATAAAGTCCATTTCCAAATTTTAAGGTCTTTACATATGTTTATTGGTTATTAGGATGATATTATTTGAGGATTTAGGGGGGATTTCATCTTAAAAACCCTAGCCGTGTTGTTTTTTGGATGAAATTATGGGATCTCATTTCTTATAGTACCTCATAGTCCGGACTAATCCATGACATATTTTTTTATGTGTTGTTTAGGCCTCATTTTGACTGTTCTACCAGAATTGTAAGCTCAACTTTCAAATGCGGTTCATGTAATTATTTTATTCTTTATGATGTGTAGTTATTTCATCAAATAGTGTAATAATTTCATTTCTTATATTATTTGATACATTGTTCAATTTTTAAAATTATTTGCTTGATTTTTACACTGGTGATTCAAATTTGGTTGAGTTACATCAGTTAAGTTTGATATGTAGTGTAACAAGAATCCTATGTTATATATATATATATATATATATACACACACACACACACACACACATTATTTTGAGTCTCCTAGTGTTATTTTATTACTCGTTGTACTTGGTTGGGTAAACTCAAATGGTTGTCATCATAGTCCATGTTTGGGATAAGCAAAATAATAGTAGACATGTGAGTTATGTTTTGTTTAATTTATTTGATATTTGGTTTGAATTATCTATTTCATTAGTGTGAACATGAGGTACACCATTATCCTTTTTAACATGTCCACGGTAGGCACATATATTTTATTAATTTAAGAAACTCATTGACTATGGCTATCTATCACATGGATTTAGGCTCTAATTAGAAAATATATATGAAAAGCCTATGTTAGCTTATATTTTGTTTGCAAGAATACATCCATAAGTTTGACAATATTATAAGGAATTTGAAACTCATTCTTAAATTATGTTTTGCAGGATTTGGTTTGGTTTTAGTTTTACAGTTATTTTCAATTTCATTTTAAGTTGGTGGTCTTCAAGCTATAATATTCATATTTAATATGATTTCTCTATTTTTATGATTCACTCAAATCACTACAACATTGGGTCACTATAGTCAGTTTTACTTGAAAATGGGGGCAAACCGTTTGTTAATTTATATATGGAACTATACAGTGCACTTCTACACTCTATCCCACTATCCCATTCTCTTAGCTTCAAATCACACAAGTCATTGTGACTTAGTCACCGCATCAATCCATTCTCTCTAATCAAATCCATACTCTTCCTCTATACTTACTGCTTTTGGGTTGCCACATCTCCATGGCAACTCTTTTTCTCTCACCAAACCCATGCTATTCCTTTACATCTTATCTCATCTTTTTTAATTTGTTTACCTATTTTGTTTGGAGATCACAAAGGTTGATGTGTTTTGGCATTTGCTTCTTTTTATGGAGGGTAAAATATTTCAATTTTATTACCAATTCGTATGAGTTTGTCTTAACAAAATTTAAATATGTTATTTGAAATTTCCGCATAACTCTTCCTTTACATCTTATCTCATTTTTTAAAAAAGTTTCTTAATTGTTTCTATTTTGTGATCATAGCAGTTGATGTGTGTTAGTGTTTGTTTCTTTCTATGGAAGGCAATTTTTTTTTTTTTTTATGACCGATTCATATGTGTTTGTATTAACATAATTTAAATATGTTGTTTGAAATGTATGTATAAATCTTTAAGCCACAGTGACCAACGCTGCATTTGCGATATCATTATACAACATGTTTTTGGATGATTTTAATATACAATAGGTTTTTAAAAAAGTGATAACTAATTTGTATGATTACATATATGTTCTTTTGGATATTTTATAATATTATTTACGTATATTATGTTCGATTATAATTGTACTTTTACACTGTAATTATTTTTCTTAATTGAAGTTATGAAAGCACTCTACATATTTTTATGCTAAGCGATCTTATAAATCTTGAATGTTTATGCATTTACAATCAAAGAGAAATGAAACAAAATAAAATTAATTTTACATTAATATGAATATGAGAGTATACATATTTTGATTATTTATTTATTTTATATTTTATTTACGAATTAATTGTTCATTAATATGTACAGATAATGTTTACCATAATCTTCACTGTATTTGTACATTAATATGTACACATACTGATATTGAATGCTAATGTATAATAATGTAAATATATGCTAATATGCACATGGATATTGATACTGTTAATGTATTTTTATATACACATACTGCATATATGCTAATGTATAGAGATGTATGATAATGTACATATTAATGTATGCTAACATGTATGCTAATGTTATATGTTAATATTGACAAATACTGATACTGAATATGTAAAGGTACTGTTTATGTACAAATATATAATTATACTTTAATATGTATTCTAATGTTAATCTTCACACACACTATTATGCTATATTTATTATTCTTTTTCATTATTTTTTCCCGAAATTATAATATATATATATATATATATATATATATATATATATATATATATATATGTGTGTGTGTGTGTGTGTGTGTGTGTGTGCGCGCGCGCGTGTGTGTGTCTCTACGTGTCTCTTCATTGGTTTCTAGTAACAATTCTTACTTAATATGTAGGTTATTTATGAATAATGTTTCCCATATATGATAGGTTTTATACTCATCACAACTTACAAAAAGAAAATATCAATATTGAGAGTATTAAAATTTTAGTGCTCCCATCGAATGATGTGCTACTTATCGACAATCAGCAACAAGATGATCTTATTACCAGGGGATTGTGTTGTCCTCTCTCTTGACACACTTTATTCAACACTCTAATTGTGCAAGATATAAATCTTAATCATACCCATGTTGGTTAAATAAATGCATCAAATGTAACTACTAGAAGGCGTGCGAATCATATATGTCATAGTTCATTCTCCTCACTTGTTGTGCCAAATGGAAATCAAACTCATATGCAATTGGGTTCATCGATTATATTACGTGAAATTAAAGGACTATGATCAAGTCATTCTTGATGTAGAACTTTCTCCCCTCTCGTTGTGTTTAATAGCACTCAAAGAAAATTGCAATTTGGTTTGCTACATCCTTTACTTGGGATAATAAGTGACTTACAACTCAAGTTCTTGATACTTATCACTTTAAAAAGGCTCAAGAAATGCAAACACATGTGGAATAGGATATTAAGCGGTCAATAAATACCACATCTTGAAAAATGGCACGTTCATGGGAAATAGGTGAACAACGAGATATTAATCGCGCTTTAAATAATGCACGTCGAAAACGATAGTGTGAAGGTGAAACTAGCATCCACCATTAAGTTGATCCAGCTTTAAACCGTACTCACCGAAAAAGATCTCATAAAGGAAAGATAATTGAGTTACTAGATCTCATGAAGGAAAGACAATTGTGCAACTATCTAAGGAGAGACCATTAAATACTCTCTATATAAGTCATTTGTGTGAACACCATAAGAGCAACTAACCTCGTACCATTGTAACGGTTAACACCTCTACAACTTCGACTAGTCTTCCAATTCTCTCTCATTTTTTATGCAATCCAATGCACAACATTTCATAATGTATTGTCAAGAAAATATCTGGGTCAGTTGTCCACAATACAATACATCTTTCATTGCCATTAACCTATTTACAGTTGTATGCACACAATATTCAGTGCCAATGCGATCCAGAAAACATCCACAAAAGTTATGTGATGAAAATCTGATAGATCTTAGTGCAGTTCCTCTTTAGTTGTCCCGCCTAATGATCTTAGAGTATATTCTTATTGCTCGTGTGCACACAATGATGTTTGTTTGTCATGTTAAAGGCCAACAATACAAGTATAATGGTAACGTCATTAACTTTTCATAAGATTTGAATTCAATAGATAGTGATTTGAGTTTTAGGTCGACTAATTTATATGCAATACCAATCCTAAATAGAATAGGAGAACATAACAACAAGGAATAATTTTGGGGTTCGATGTGTATTCGTTCAACAATCTTTAGTTTGGTTAAAAGTTAATAATCTGCATTTCTAAGGACACAAATTTCCAATTGAGTCCATTGTAGTTTTACCTCAATTACGGATAAAAGCACTGGGGTTATAGGATAAAGTTCTTGAGCATCCTTCAAGCCTATGACCAGTTACAGTTGAAGACATTGCGGCCCGCATTTCAAGAAAAAATCTTTATCGCATTTCAGTGCCTCGTTTCACGTCATCAACATGAGGATTTCATAGTCTCCAAAAGGTATGAATGTATTAATATATATATAGGAGCTTGGACATTTATTTGGGGTGTTAGTATTTTTTTGTTAATTTTTTGAATTCATTGTTCTAAAGATTTTATTCTCGAACACCTTTCCGTAGAAAAATCATATCAAATCCAAAAAAAATCATAAAAATATGAAATTGGCAACCACGCGTTCGTATCGAAATTATCTAGAATCATGGCCTACAATCTCATTAGAAAAGTTGTTCGAACGACATCGTTCGAACGAACTTCTAACGAGATTCAGAAATTGTTTATGTTTTCTCGTTAGAAGTTTCGTTCGAACGAACTCAAACTCATTCGAACGAACTTCTAACAAAATTTCAGTTTCGAGTAGTTTTTTTGACAGTTTTTTTATAACTTCCCACTTTGCCCACTAACTTTTACCACCTTTACATAGTGCGGGAAATACATTTTCTAAGGTAACTTTTTCAGATTCTAAGAGTCTTTTGAGAGAAAAACTTTTAAGAAAAAGTTCCATGTTTTGTGTTTGATTTTTATGGATTAAATTCACCAAAAAACACATACACACCCATTTGTTTAGTTTATTCCAAGTACCTATTGATATATCATTGCTTGGATAGTTTTGGCACCTGGTTTTCTCTACACATACAAGAAGAGAGTTTGGGTTCTTCTCTAACCCAAAAGGAGAAAAGTTTGTTGCGGTGTTCTCATTCGAAGAAAGGTTTCGCGTGCGGGTTGACAATGACCACAGCCCCATCAGTGGAGTCCGAGACTGTGGAGGAGTCCACGGTTATTCACTAGGCGGAGGTTGAAGACCGAAGGAGCGCGTCAAGGCTTGGACAGACTCAAGTCAGTTTGTGTAAGTCCTCTTGTGTAGAGTCTTTGTAAAAACTACCATACTTAGTGAATTCGTGGCTAGGGTCGTCCGAGGTTTTTCCCATTTGGGTTTTACTCGTACATCGGCGCGTCGTGTGATATTGTTTAATTTTATCTTGCTTAAATCACGTAGATGCATGCTTAGATAATTCAAGATAAAAGTTGGTTTAATTATTACATTTATGTTTTTTGGTGTTAAAATATATTTGGGTGAAATTGAAATTAATTCAATTCAAAGATAATTTATTTTGGTAAAATTTGGTTTGACCTAATTTGCAAAATGGATTAATCTTGTTAGGCAAATTTCTAGGACTTGAATTGAAATATTTGGTTTAAGTGAAAAATCCATTTGTCTTTTAATTTTTTCACTTTGTGTTTCGTTTAATTTTAATTTGAAAGAAATTAAAATTTGTTGTAAGTTGTTAATATGTTTGAACCATCTGTATTCCGCACTTTAAGGAAATTCTTTTTGAAAATTTTAAAAATTAGGGGTCCTATTTTTTTCAGCATTATTGAGACATATTCATTGATGAAGGAATTTTGGAAGGTCTTTCAGAATATGGGATACCTGAAGGCATTCAACATGCCTATGATAATATCGTTGATCCATCTGGTGTTGCCGTTTGAGAAACTGTTGTGGAAGATGACTTGGATGGGTCTTCCAAAGCCTATTAACCAATATGTTCACATTTATGGGTTACAATATGCTGGGACTATATGTTTCTTCTCAACCTAATCAAGAGGCATATATACAAAGGGCCTTACATGTAGCAGATGCAAATCAGAATATTGCTCACATACCATTTACGAATGAAGTCATTATTGAGTTCTCTACTCTGGGGTACATTACGATGGTTTTCCAAACGTTGTTTCCTTACGAAAATGAATATTTATGACAATATCGTTTGAGAAAATTAACGGCATTCGAGTACTTTAAATATTTTATGAAATATTATGATAGTGCTTTGCTAACGGTTCTCGATTTTGATATTTTTTTGGGAATTCCATTTCTAGATGGCGCTCCCTCAGGTTGGGTGATGTCTATGTATGGAATTTTTTTTATTAATGGTGATATCTTTATACAAGATATTCAACTTATGCTTGCTTCCAATGAAAAATTCCTCACCAATCGTATATCATATTTGGTCGAATCAATTTTAGGGACTCGTGCTTACAAGTATACAAAAATAAAAGAGCTTAATGCCATGGTTAAGAAATTAGGGGCATCGCTATCTTCTTTATGTTAAGTGCAGCTAGCGTGCAATGGTTAGAACTGTAAAAGCTTTTAGATAATTTATATGATATCCAAACATTATCAGATCACGACCGTAATAGGAGACATGAAAAATTGCTAAATAAAAACCCTTATGTTGCGGCATGGTAATTTCAATCAAGAATCGATATTTTCTAAGATTTTTTTATTATAGAGTTTGAAGTTGTTGATTTTTGGTACCGATATAATTGGTAAAATTAAGGAAGTGGTCATGTCCATGGTTTTTTATGGTGTAAAGTGTGACAACCCGCTCACCAAATTATGGGGTGGCCAGCCCAATACTCCAATTTAACAGGAATCATGGATGGAATCATTCTCAGCAGCACAACAAAATAAGAAGTATACAGGATAAACACTCAATATTTTAGAAAAACGGGTTGCCAAAAATTTTGTTTTCATAATTTAAAGAAAGAAATTAAACAACCCAATACTGAAAAGAAAGTGGGAACCCTTAGATTATATAGTACAATAACGACAAGTAAACAATAAGAGGATAGAATATGATATCGGTCAACAGACCCATACAAATAATACTAAACAAGTTCAGTAATTTACATAATACATTACATTAAACAAGTACAAAGGCTTGGGCCTCACGCCCGAGTAGTAACCTGATCTTAACTAGAGTGCAAGAATGACAGAGTCTATTGCAATATGTCCCGTAATACCCGCAAAGCATCATGGCTCGCCAAAATTCCCTAGATTTAGGAAAGTCAGAACAGGCGTCCTTGCGGCGGAGCACCTGAGCGGATATAAGATGAATGCACAACAGAAATATGAACGGGTTAGGGCCCGGTTTTTATATGATCACCAGATGAATAAAGAGTACGACAATTATGAACATTAATTAAGCTAAGAAAATATTAAGTCTAACTACACAGTTTTAAAGCATTAACTAAGGGAATCAAATGATCATATAATTAACTTTAAACTATGCATAAGAATATGATTAACATTAATTAAAAACTTCCATCATTTTGTACTGTTTCATTTCATTTTTATGTCCCTTATCAGGAACTCATAATCACAAATTTTATGCTCTTACTAGCATTCCATTCCTTATTAGGAATATAATCATCATCAAATGCTCTTTGTGGCATTTTTATTGTGCTCTTTATGGCAATTCTCATACATCAAGTCCCACTTGATTAAGAATTGTTATATTCATAGACATATAACGATTCTAAGACCGCCCCTCCGAGTTTTCCCACTGGGTGTGCCCCTAAATGACCATCATCTTCCAGGGCCTATCAAACAAGACAACCTGGGCACCTATAACGCAAGACGTCGGGAAGAGGCCATATGCCTGCGGGAGATTCAAGACTACTCCCGGAATCTACTCACCAGTGCAGAAAACATAACATAATCGCTCATATAGCCTAGGACTATATCCACCCTGCATTCATTAGCCAGGGGACATCACTAAGCACGCGAACTTACCTTATGATGTCATGTAGAGAGGTGTGTTTAAGTAAATTAGCATTTACCATATTCATGATTTAGTAAATTATCATTTACCGTAATCGTTACCACTTCCTTTTCATTTTCATATGTATGTTTCATTTTATCTGAAACCATGATCATTTACCTTTTTGTAAGTACCTCAAACTATACCCGGAGCCATACTTAACACACCTTATCGTTATAACCTCGATGAATAAATAACTTTCAATTTATTCTCCAAAGATTCGTTTGTGGTATTATTGTAAACCATCAAGACTAATATAGCTCCATTGAGCTTTTAAAGTCTCCCGAACATAACACTACGACTCCTAGTTTAATAATAATAATTAACTAGAAGAAAGAATTGCCCTAACATCAATTGGCATATCCCTGGAAAAGTCCCCACATAACCTATTTCTAATGTAGGGAAATCCCTCAACTCATCTAGGACTCTAGGACCCTAAATTTACGTCATACAAGAAGGTTCTTAAGTCCTAGACTTAAAGAAAAAGAGTTGGAATTAAACTAAGAAAATTACTCAAAAGTGTAGGGTTTCCGAATCGATTCGTCCTGGCCAAATCGATTCAGTCAGAAAAGGGAATCGATTCGGACCATCCGAATCGAATCAGTCAGGAAAACCTGACTTCTGCATAATTTCCGAATCGATTCGGACCTACCGAATCGATTTGGCCCACTCAGACCTGAACACTGCCCCACTAGCGAATCGATTCGGCCAGGCCGAATCGATTCGCCCCCTACGAATTTGCCAAGTTTTGTTTTAAGGGTTATTAACCCTAATTTTCCCAAACCTCAAATCTCTTCCATTTTAAACACAACCAACAACATTTATGTACCCAAAATTTATCCTACATGATTTATAACCATTATAATCCACAATTTTATCATCATAAACCAAAATCTAGGTTTAAATACCATAATTTCCATTTCTAATCCCCAAATGCAAATACATAAATATCACACAAATTATTCATCTTAAATCACATATTAGCAAGTAAAAAACTTGCCTTGAAGTTGAAATCTCAGATTTCTTTGTGGTAGAGGCAATCCCAATCTTCAATCTCCCATTCTCTCTTCTTTCTCCACTTTTCTCTTCCTCTCTCTTTCTATCTTTTTCTCTCTAAGTTTAAGACATAAAATGAGGAAATTAGGGGATTTGGAAGACTAAAATCGGGGCTTAAGTCTAAAGTTCCCAACATAAGTGGTTAATACCACATTAAAATGACTCACAAATACGCATTTAAGTCAAAACCAGGTAAAAGTGCCTGAAATACAAAAATGCAATATGACACTTATTTTGACTGTCTCGCACATTCCGGGACTAACTACGCCCTCTAAAATGGCATTCGAAAATTTTATTAATTACTTCGAGTTCCAGTTTCATATAAACCTTAATTTCATTTAAAACATATGACACCATAAAACATACAACCGAAGAATATTTACTTTCTCATGCAGTAAATATGTAACAATCCAGTAAATATTAACTTTTGACTCATAAATTAATATTTACTCCAGTTTCAACATTTTATAAAATTTCCTCATGCGGTAAATTAATATAAAATTAGTCTCCTAAAAGCGAGGGTTGTTACATAAAGAGGATTCAAATGTAACTCGCATTGCAATAGATGCTAGTGACTGACGTAACATAACTGATTATTTTGATCGTCTTGTATGCACTCAAAATCCAGATACCAACATGTCCATCACTATGGAACAACACCCTTGTGCACATGTCTTATCAGTTAATGATAATTTGGATGTAGATGTCAATGAGTATGCCTTAATGGTTAACTCGGTCATGAGGCATTCAAAATATGGAAGTTATTGCTTGCGATTGCATAAAACAACAAAGCAAATGGTATGTTGGTTTAGCTACCCATTTGATGTTCTTGACATATCAGTGATTATAGAAGAAGCTCTTAACACTAATATCTTTCGATTCATGGGTCATCAAACTGATCCATTAGTGTGTTCTCATAATAAAAATGTTCTCCAAACTTGGCGCGCGAATACTGACTGGTTCCTTATCATTTCAGTGAAATATGTCATAAACTATATTGCAAAATATGCCGCAAAATTTGAACCTGCTTCGAACACATTCATGGATATATTACAAAGGATTGTTGATGACATCAGATGACCATGCTACTAGATCTGCAATTAGGCGTGTATTGATGATAAGTGTCTGCAAACGTGACATATCTTCTCAAGTGGTATGCCATTTTCTAATGGGATACACTCTTTCGCGTTCATATATGAAGATTGTTCTTCTAAACATGAGTGAATACAATATGTTGTCATCAATTTTTTTGTAGAAGGCATAATGAAACCGTTCAAGAGAGTGCTAGCTCAGATCCCAACCTTTTTAGTAGATATATGAATCGACCTTCAAATATTTAAGAAGTATCATTGTTTGATATGGAAAATAAGCTCTATTATAACAAAAATCATTAGCAAAAATCTAGGCCTGAATGTTGAATTGTGAATAAGAGGCTTTGATACATCGCTCAATTGGGGAGAAGCCTTATGTCGATATCCCAACATTGATATTGAAAGAAAATTCATCTATAATAATTTGTGTGTTGGAGATGATTTCGTTACTAATATTTTTAGCACTACTCTTATTGTCTCATTAATTGAGTTGTTTGTTGAATAATGATTAGCTCATGATTTGGTTGTAAGTTCAATTCAAAGTAGAATACCCTTTAAACTAATCACATGCGGTGGAGAAGGAACTGGGAAATCCACTCTTATAAATACCCAAGTACGCTTATTTTTAGCAATTTTTTTATCCTCGAAATTAGTTTACGTAATGGCACAAACAAGATTTGTTGCCTTTAACATTGACGGTTCTACCATTCTCCTTGAAATTTCAATAAGGGACGGAATACTTCCCAACATTACATTCCTATTAGTGGTGATATGTGTCGACGAATGCAAGAGTACTTCAAGGATACTCATCATCATTAATGAGTACAACATGTTAGTAAGAGTAATGCTTGCTAACGTTGACCTCTAGTGTTGAGATATTTTTGTAAATCATGAATCATTTGGGGGGTTTCAGTTATACTAGCTGGTGATATGTGTCAGTTGCCTCCAGTATTTGACAGTCCTTTATATGCCAATAAAGGAAGTTACATGCAATAATATATTAGCATTGCGTATGCTGGCTTTGATAGGTATGTTCAACTCTCATATATTTCCTTTAAGAACTAGAAGAACAAGCTTCATTTAGAGGCTCTTTTCTCTGACATAGTGATGGCACATCTACTATTGAGGATTTTCATTTGTTTCATACAAGCGATTCTTCATTTCTCACAATTGTAGAGGTTAACAACTTCAAATATTCTTTATGTTCATTCGCAAAAAATCAAGCTGCTAGTAATTACAATTATAAAAGATCGATTCAATTTGGGAGACCAGTTGCCTATATACCTTCTAAAAATAATTGTCGCGTCATGTACTACATCAGATAATTCAAAAGGCTTGGATAAGAAACTTTGCTATCTGTTACTGCCCGAATGATTCTTCACGCTAATTTGGTCACAAAAAATGGACTCGTAAAGGTGAAATGGCAACTGTTGTAGACATCGTATATGGAACGAACTATAAGTCACCGATCAATTTACCTCTTATAGTGGTTGGATTTAATTATTATAATGTTCTTAGTTTTCATCCAGGAAGCAACATAGTTCCAATCCATCCCTAAACAGCTAATTGAAAAAACTCAGTGGATACCTCTTATCAAGGAACACAAATTTCTATTATTTTGTATTGAAAATTACAATACACAAAATTCAGAGGTTAACTATTGATAGAGTGGTGGTATATATTAGTGAGAGGTAAAGCCTTAGATTGACTTTTGTCTCTTTGTCCCGCACTGGAAAATTGAAATACTTACTTTTTAGCCCCATGTTCAGTTATGAGAGACTGTAAAATATGTCAAGATACGATGGTCTTAAAGGTTAGAGGAGGAACGGTTGCGTGTTTTGTGGATTATGCCCTTAGGAATCGAACTCATATGTATTTTGGTATCTACTTCTATGAGATTTTATGCGATTAGGGGATTATACTAACTTTTTTTCCTTTTTTTTCTGATAGGATGGAAGAAGATGATGTGTATGCAATTTAGTAAACTTTAATGAATACTTTTTCTTGGAGGGTAATGGAAGATCATTATGCTTGTTTGAGTATTTTTGCATACTTTCATGGTGTTCCAAATCTTATCTTCGTATCTCTAAATTGTAATTACAGGCACTTATTTCTGGCTTTGCACATGTAGCTCATTTTTTCAAGTTCATATCATCTTGATGTGTGGATACTTTTATGAGACTAGTTAATTGTAGTTCACAACTTGTTCAATTATTTATCAGCTTGTATATACAGACACATATTTTTTACTTTGCTTTTTTAGCTCCTTTTTTGAAGTTTATATGACTTCGTCTCAGGTGATATATATATTCTATATCGTGTTCTCTTTATTATGTTTTATTGATGTGTTGTTTTTGTGTGTGTTCGATTATGATAATAATGATTTACTTATGAAATTCTCATTACGCTACTATTTTATGTTTATCTTTCTCTCATTCAAATGCTTGATCTTGTAGGTTTGGCGAGAAAACGGTCGGTCCCCACAGGGTATTCTAGTAAATATTATTTTATTTTAGAAGAACATATAGTTTAGTACCTAACAAATAATTTTTGAACTCTAAAATCATGATTTTTTTTCTAAACACTTAAGGTCCGTTTGATTCGCATAAAATTATTTTCATAGAAAATAGTATTTTTATTTCATTTTTTACCTTTGTATTGCTTTATTTCAAGTACATTTTATAAAGACAGTGATCATAAATGCGCAAAGTGTTCCATAGTTTTATTATTTTTATGATAAATATTTCTTACGTGAAGTCCAAAGAATTGATTTTAAAAAAACTTTAAATATAAGAGCATATCAGTCATATCTTTCTATCCTCATTTTCTAATTTAAATAAAAATTAACTAATTTTAAATTATTTTTTTAATTTTATTATCAACCATTTTCTTCATCTTTCTTTACGAAGTGTGTTAATTCGGGTTAGTCATGTCATTTTCAAGTCGCACTGATTTTGATTTGAGTATACGTTTTGAATACTTTTAAATCTATAAAAATTAATTGTGTCATGTGCGGATAATTTCAAATTATTACCATAAACGATTTATCATTTCCAAAATTGTCAATATTTTTTTTATTTTTAAAACCCGGACTTGGCGGTGCATACCCCTCCCCTTACGGATAAGGCCATTTATTTTAGGATAATGATACGGGAACCCAGTTCATAGACACATTTTGCAAATCCGGTGATGTGTCAGACACGGATGGGGTGTGCTTTATAATGGGTCCCGTGTGATAAAAAAATCCACCCAATCCATATCCGACACTTCACCGAATTTACGAAATGTGTCAACGAACTCGCTCCCTGTATCATCGCCCTTTTGTTTTATTGTAGTCGACAGTGACCAACCCGCATGCGTTGATGTTGACTAATATTGCTCTACTTTTACTTGAACTAAGATCGTAAACCACACATAGATACAACGTACTAACTTAAATCACCAGTTTAGGTATTCAATGGCTTCATCTTCCTCTTCTTCTTCTTTTTCTTCTTCTTCTTCTTCTTCTTCTTCTTCTTCTTCTTCTTCTTCATCATCATCATCATCAACCCCTCATTGGATTTATGACGTTTTCTTGAGTTTCAGAGGCGAAGACACTCGCACAAATTTCGTTGACCATCTCTACTTCGCTCTCGATAAAAAAGGAATCTTCACTTTCAAAGACGATGAGAGGTTCCACAAAGGCAAATCAATAGCCCTGGATCTCCTCAAATCCATAGAGGAATCTAGGTTTTCTATCATAGTTTTCTCAAAGAACTACGCTTCTTCATCTTGGTGTTTGGATGAGCTTGCCAAGATCATCGAGTGTCGTAAATCCATGGGACAAACAGTAATGCCTGTATTCTACAACGTGGATCCTTCATACGTGCATAAACAAACAGGTGATTTCGATAAAGCATTTGCCAAACATGAGGAATCTGAAAAGGTGGGAGTTTGGAAAAAAGCTGTCGAGGAAGCAGCTAATATATCTGGCTTGGATGTACTCAAAACTCACGATGGGTAATTTGTTTTCTGACTTTATACTTGACTAAATCTTTTCAATACATGATTTCATCTTTGTTATGTTTATATGTTTTTATGACATCCATTTTACTTTCTCTTATTGTTGCTTGCTACACGATACTTAATCATAGCTATTTTTTTTGTTATTACTCGAAGTTTACCATTTTATGTTGATATTTTAAATCATTACAATTATAACTTTATATGTCCTTGTTGTTATAAATTTTGGGTTCTAATAATATCATCAAGAGGTGAGTTTTGTTAGTCCTGTGTTTTTATATCTTGTCGTGCTTGGATACGAGCCAGTGTTCGTATCACTATCCTTAAACCCAAAGTTCATACTGAAGACACGAATTGATACCCTAAAATAAAGAATAATGATAGACTTTCCGAATGGGAGTTACCGATCCAATACCCAATTTAATCCACACCCTTAATATCATTAAATGCCAAACAATCCGGACCCTTAATCTAATAACTAGAGTTATGATATATTTTAAAGTTAAATAAAATTTATATTAAATTAATATTTAATGGACCAATTATCAAAAAGCCTTTAAATTTTTTTGTAATACACATTTAGTTCAATAATTTTTATTTTGTTCCAAAAAGTCCTTAAACACTAATTTGGCCAATATTATCTTATTTTTAAAGGTCCGCGCCAGCGGCACACGTTGTTTTATACATACATAATTGTATAATGTTTTTGAAAAAATCCATTTTTTATAAATATAAAAATAGAGAATTAAGGTAAAGGCCATGTTCCTTCCTAAATTTGGATTTTTAGGATAATGCTTTTCAAATTTATAAATCTAGTCCCTGTGGTACAATAGTATTTATTTGCGTGGTCCCTTCAGAGTTAGGAGTTCATTTTTTTTGTCCGCGCCAGCAGCACCATTTTTTACCATTTTTCATGGTGTTTTTAGTACAGGGACTAGATTATGTGGAGTGTTCTATTTTTATACACTTTGAGAATTATGAGGACTTTCCTCAAAACCCCCATATAAAAATTAGATCTTTTTTTTTAAATTGTACAAATATTTTAACAAAATTAGGCAATTTTTTTTAAAGAAATAGATCTAGTTTTGGCTATTTTTTCCTATTTTTCGTTCGAGATTTTTTTCCTTTTTTTGTCTTTTTTTCATATATAAAAAATTATTTTTTAGGTTATTTTTTTGTCCCAATTATTCTCTATTAATTTTTTTTTTGTTTGTAGTCCTCTTTTATTTCTTATAAAAAAAGATGAAAAAAATACAATACAATCATTTTAGGCTAACTAATTATTATTTTTTTGGACTTTAACTTTATAGTGGCTTTATCAAAAAGTCAAGGCCGACACATGAATTTCATGTGTCGTTCGCGACACAATGACCTGATATGTCGTAATTAGTTAATGTTTTATGGATGTGGGTCCGCACCAGTGGCACACTGATGTCGTAAACCGAACGACTTAAGCACCAACTCAGGTTATCAGTGGCTTCATCTTCTTCCTCTTTGCCATATTCTCGTTGGGTTTACGACGTTTTGTTGAGTTTTAGAGGCGAAGACATTCGCAAGAACTTTCTTGACCATCTCTACTTTGCTTTGGACCAAAAAGGAATCATCACTTTCAAAGACGATGAGAAACTTAACAAAGGTAAATCAATTGGCCCAGAGCTCCTCAAATCCATAGAGGGATCCAGTTTTGCTATCATAGTTTTCTAAAAAAACTTATGCATCTTCATCTTGGTGTTTGGATGAGCTTGCCAAAATCATGGAACAAAGTAAAACCATGGGTAAACGGTTATGCCTGCGTTTTAAGATGTTGATCCTTATGATGTAAGGAAACAAAAAAGGGAATTCGGTAATGCCTTTGCCAAACATGAGGACTCCGAAAAGGTGGGAGTTTGGAAAAAAGCTCTAGAGAAAGCAACTAGCTTATCTGGATGGGATTTATAGCACACCTCCGATGGGTAATATTAACTCCTCACTTTTATTAAGATTTGCGTAAGCTAACCTTTTGGTTCACATTTAACTTGTCCTTTCCTCAGCACATCCCAACCATCATGGAAGAAACACATTTAAGGTCAACAAAATATAGGAAGATTGTCTTCATCTGGGTCATTCATTATAGAACTAACCAACTATCATTGTATCACCATAAATAATTGTTATTTACTGATATTGTAAATTTGAAAATATAAATAAAAAATATAAATACAGTATTTGCAAAAATAAATAAATTCAGAATCTTACTTATAGTAGACTGAATTTGCGGAATATGAAAATAATTTTTTACAAAAATATAATCCGAGCCCTATTTGGAACAGTTTCCTTAAGAAAAATTTATTCCATCCATAGTGTGCTTCAAGGTGATGAATAATTGTCTTTTAAGATAAAATGAATTTTCAAATTAATCAAGCAACACAACAATGATTAATCCCAGCGAACACAAGTCTGTGTTTTGTACTCAACCAGAAGTAAGGAACAATATGTATGATATGTATGCAGTAGTAGTAATAGAAGAAAAGGAAATAGTCTGGAAAAGGTGTTGCATTTTCGTATTTTTCACTAGGAAAAAACTGGAGGGTAAACAGGTATATATAGTAATGACCCACATTGTTGGAAAATAACTGCCAAGTAGTTAATTTCGGTTTAACTGGCGACTGTTGACAAAAAACTATCAAAAGTTGAATTAATTAATTAATTAATTTTGTAATTAGTTAATTACATCCCATAAAGTTAATTAATTACAACCCAAAAGGTTAAGAGATAAGCCTAAGCCCGAATCGAACTGAGCCGACCGGCCGGACGTGCGCGTGTGGACCTTTGACCAAAAGTTAACCCAATCTTAACTTAGATCATCTTCCCTTCAAAGATTTAGGATACCTCCAAGGCACCAAACCTTAGTGCCAATTTCGTGTATATTAACTCTTCACATTCCAACTACTCTTCCAATGTGGGACAAGAGTTACACTCGCAATTCATTAACTTTTATTACTTTATGAGTCACTTTGGAGACATATTTATCATTCATAACTTAATGGAATTGGATATGTGAATATACTACGTTAATCTCCTTATGAAGGAGAACGCATTCGTGTGTGGTCCCACAATTATCGTGGTGTGGATTCTATCTAAATTTGAGCTCAAAGTTGCTCAAAATTTGCTGTCCAAGTACCCATTTCAAATAATCCCCCACATGAATGATATATGCAGACACATGTTGAGTAAAATTGACAATTTATTGCGTCCAGAGAAGTAGCTTAGTGGCCTTGAACTTTCCTTAGTGATATATTATCAGATTCACTTGGTTAATTGGTAGACTTCATGTCTTTGAACCGCCAACTGTTTTTGTAAACTTAGACAACAATATTCACACAATAATTCTTCAACACAGTTGGTTCTCACATTTTTGTTCGTTTTGGCCATGAACGCCACTTGGTTCCATGAGTATTTTATAGAATTTTCCTTTCATTATTCTCATAGAAGTGGCGGCCCCCTTTTTACTCACGTGGGTGATTTCCATAAAGAATATCCTGCAATACCCCACTTAAACATACTGAGATATCGATGTCATTAAAATCATAACTTATCATAATTTTGCGACAAATGCGCACTGTCTCATCTTTGGAATGGATAGGATTTAATAACCCCTAGTGCTTACTGAATACAATGTAGTTCGGTTTTCCCATTGAACTTAGATCTTAGGATCTCCAGTCAGCTAAGTTGGGTTGCCACTATATTGATTCTTATTTTATAATATGCTTTAGACCTATTCCTGTCGATGCTCTTTCAACTTGCTCTTGGTTTAATCCTTTAGTTAGTGGATCCTCTATATCATCTCTTGATGTTACATAGTCAATTGAGATAATTTCGTTTGAGAGAAGTTGTCTAACGGTATTGTGTCTACGACGAATATGTCGTGACTTTTCGCTATACATGTGATCGATTCTGTGCCCTTCTAATCGCCGATTGACTATCACAATGTATATAAATTGCGGGCACATGTTTCGACTAATTTGGAACATCCTCTAAGAAGTTTTGAAGCCATTCAGCTTTTTCTCCAGCTTTGTCGAGTGAAATGAATTCATATTCCATTGTTGGTCTAGCACTGTACGTTTATTTTGAGGATTTTGAAGCCACTCATAGACTTAGAGTCCTTTTTATCGGATATTCAATTTGCATCGCAATGTCTTTAAGTACAACTCGATATTTAGAATAGTGCAGTCCGTAATATTGAGTATATTTTAAATAACCCAAAACTCTTATTATCGCCTTTCGGCGATCTCTCCCTAGATTACTCGTATATCGACTTAGCTTGCTTATCGATTATGCTATGTCCGGTTGTGTACAGTTCACGATATACATTAAATTGTTGATAATATAAGAGTACTCTAGTTGGGATATGCTTTCACCATTATTTCTTACTAGATGTAAATTTACAGCTACAGGTGTTTTAGTGAGACTAATATCACACTTCTTGAATTTTCAACTACTTTTTCTATGTAATGAGACTGAGATAATATAAGTCCATCCGATGTTTTAGAAATTTTAATTCCTGATATAACATCGGCGATACCCAAATCTTTCATGTCAAATCGACTACTCAACATATGTTTTGTAGTTTTGACAACATCCAGGTCATTACCCATGATTAGCATATCCTCAACATAAAGGCATACAATGACATATACATTTTGAATGATTTTAAAGTAAACACATTTATCACACTCATTAATTTTGAAACCATTTGATAACATTTCATTATTAATTTTTCCATGCCATTGCTTAGGTGCTTGTTTTAATCCGTAAAGTGATTTCACAAGCTTACATACTTTTCCTTCTTGTCCAGGAGCTTTGAACCATTCAGGTTGCTCCATATAAATTTCCTTGTCTAGTTAACCATTAAAGAATGTTGTTTTTACATCCATTTGATGTATTTCAAGTCCAGTAATGGCAACCATTGCTATTAACATTCGAATGAACATAGTTCTCGTTATCGGTGAGTATGTGTTGAAATAATCCAACCATTCCTTTTTCCTATAGCCTTTAGCTACAAGTCTAGCTTTATATTTATTAATTGATCCATCGGCCTTCAACTTATTTTTGAAGTTCCGTTTGTACTGGTGGAAGATCCACTAGTTCCCATGTATGATTTTGCAAAATGGATTCAATTTCGCTATTAATTGCTTCTTTCCAATTAGAAGCATCGGGTAAGAATATTGCTTCTTTGTATGATTGAGGTTCATTTTCTAGCAAATATGTTAGAAAATCCGGACCGAATGAAGTTGAGGTTTTTGCTCTTTTATTTAAAACTTCTTTTATAAAACAGTTTTCTTATTTTAAACATTTTTATAAAATAATTTTTTATTTAAAACCATTTTTTTAGCAATTTATAAAACATTTTTAAAAATATTTTAGTATAAAAAAAAAAAAAAAAAACACTTGTAAGAATTGACAAATTTGTGTGACAAATATTTCTCATTCAAATAGCAAAACAATGTTGCCAACATTTGTGACAAATTTATGCATAGTAGGTTTTGTAAATTGACAAATAATTTTTCGACAAATTTTTGTATCAAACACACCAAATTATAGATAAATATCCCATTTATCAACTTATTGTTGTCATTTGCCATGACAAATAAGAGTAACCAAAGTAACCTAAACTTTTCAAATTCAAACGTCAAATTTCAGATTCACACTTTAAAATTCAAATTTAAATATAAAATTAAAAAAAAATTAACGCAACCATAAAAAGGCATGTCCAACCCCAAATAAGCCCATCGAATCCTCACTGAAACCACCTATTGATGAGTTATTAAATTCCTTCTGACAACGTGTGACAAAGATTCCTTACGCAGGTCGTAGCAATAGTAATGACAAAAATAGAGTGAAAAGAGTAAAACAGCATACGTACTATACTGGTGTCAATCCTCACTCTAAGTTACTTCTCAATGGGTTAGTTTTCTTCATCATCATCAACCCCTCATTGGGTTTACGATGTGTTCTAGAGTTTCATAGGCGAAGACACTCGCAGAACCTTCGTTGACCATCTTTACGTTGCTTTGGACCAAAAAGGAGTCATCACTTTCAAAGACGATGAGAGACTCAACAAAGGCAAATAAATTGCCTTGGATCTCCTCAAATCCACAGAGGAATCCAGGTTCGCTGTCACAGTTTTCTCAAAAACTTATGCTTCTTCATCTTGGTGTTTGGATGAGCTTGCCAAAATCAGGGAATGCAGTAAACGATCATGCTTGTGTCTTACGATGTGGATCCATTTGATGTGAGGAAACAGAAAGGGGATTTCGATAAAGCCTTTGCCAAACATGAGGACTTCAAAAATGTGGGAGTTTGGAAAGAATCTCTAGAGGAAGCAACTAGCTTATCTGGTTGGGATTTACATCACACCGCTGATGGGTAATATTAACTGCTCACTTTTATTAAGATTTGCATAAGCTAACCTTTTGGTGCACATTTAACATGTTCAGTCCTCAGCACATCACAACCATCGTGGAAGATACACAATCAAGGCAAACAAAATATACAAAGTTTGTCTTCATCTTGGTCATTATAGAACTAAAAAAGTATCCGTGTATCACTATAAATGATAACAAAAGATAATATTGCTGGAATTCATGGATTTTATTTAGGTTAAGAAAATCATATTTTTGTCAACTTTAAGTTCTATTTAATATGCGAACTACACATCTTTCAAAGCGGTTCCGAGTTGTAATGCGTTCTTCTCCTCGAGGAATATAACGTGGTATACTCACATGTACAAAACCATAAATTAATAAATGAGAAGTTATTGTCCCGTCCCAAGTACCTACTTGTAACATGGAATTTGGTTGAAGTGTAATGGAAAAGCTAAAGTTCCACTTACATAACATATGAGAAATGGATGTTATCTTACGATACGCGATGCGTATCGTGATACGATACACGATTTATAAGAAAAATGATACAGATAGCACCTCTGTATTGCAGATATCTTGTATCCTAAACATATTGTTCTATTTCTCGATATGATACGCGTATTGTACGATACATGATACACTTGTCGATATAGAGTTAGAAATTTTTAGACCAAATCTTCAGTAAAAAAATACTCTAATTCCTACTCTTTTGGGCTTCCAAACGCACGATTCTTCTCTCAACCTTATGAAAGGATAAAAAAATCCAAATAATGAAACACGAAAAGAAATCTAACCCTTGTCTCAATTTCTGGTCCTGTGCAATCCACCACTTTCTTTCCCTTGTGTGAATCCCCCGTTCACTTTTTCGAATCTCATTAAGCTGCTTTCGTTGAATTGTTTTGCTTCAGTGCAACCTATATATGAAGTTTTATGTGTCATTAGATTGTTTTGCTAACTTAGTTTTAATTTATTATGGAATATTGAAGCACACTAGACTAACGCGCATTAGTATACCCACTTAGACAATATTATGCATATTAAATGATGGTTTTTAATTTAGGGTTATTTGGCTTTTGACCCCTACTAGTTTACTCGTTTGGGTTTTGACCCCCAATAAAAAACTATTGTATGTTTGGTCCTCATTTTTTACTTTTAGCGGCACTTTTTGAAAAAAAAACTTATCGCTAAAAATATATAAAAAAATCAAAAAAGTGTCTGTAAAAGTGAAGAATGGGAACCAAATGTGCAATAGTTTTAATTGGGAGCCAAAATCCAAACGGGTATAACTGATGGAGGCAAAGACCCAAATAACCCTTTAATTTATTTAATGTTCACATTATTAATCTTTTAAAAAAAATCTCTATTTTTGTTTTGAAATTTATTGGATTCTTTAAATGGCATGTCTTTGCGTATCGCCCAATACCGCAATCGATTTAGAAAATTGGACGTTTGAGTCGTAGACTGCGACTGAGATTTTGAACCATGAATTGGAGACCAATTTTTTTAATTTATTCTTACATTTCTCATCTCTTCCATGTTGCGATTTTACCATGAATGGAAAAATTTTACCACCCTACAATATAATCATGTCATAAAATTGGTTTAAAACCATATTATGTTTTATAATCGATTGCAAAGTGTTTTCAATGGATTTATTTAGTGTTTACAAATTATTCTATTTTTTTATCGTATCTTACGATGAGTATCTCGATACGATTCACGATATGCGGTACATAGGATTTTCGATACGCGATACGTATTTGAATCTGACAACTATGATTATGGCCCAATTTCGCTTATGGGTTTGGTGCCCTTGGGGCATCCCACCTCTTTGAAAGAAGGAGGACCTACACGGGCTTTGATTTACTTCCAAGTCCACACAATTGCGCCATTGTCGCCCGCCTGGTCTGACAGGAGCATGGGTCGTGGGCTTTGTATTCGCCTAAGTATTAACTTTTTGGGTCAAATTCTATTGGATGTTTTAATAATTTGCTTAATTCATTTATTTTATTGATCTATTTTTTATTTTTAGTCAATTTAATTCCATTTGTCATTAGTTTATAGTTACAAACGATTCTAACGACCATTTGAGTCAGTATAAATTGGTCGTTTGCATTTGTATTTCGGTTGAAGTTTTGGGACATATTTTTCAGTCTGAGTCGATTTCATTCATAATAAAAGAGAGTTCTTCCATTATTGGTGTTGATGTAAAAAACTAGATTTCTCTAATTATTCAATCACAGATAAATAAATAAGACAAAGATTTTTAAACTGGTTCGGCTAGGAATAAAGCCTACGTCCACTGTTATGTTATTGCTGAATGTTTACAGAATTCTTGATTACAAGTTCTCTCAAGAAATTCCGGTCCCCTTGAATGGGGTTGATACAAGGTATTTATAGCCTTGAGGCTGTACATGAAAGGTTCGATACATTAAATGATATACATGTGAAAAGGTAATACATTTAATGCAGCGTGCGCGTCAAGAATATAAGCATTCAATGAATATTTGAACTGTTGATTATCTGACAATTAATGATACGACCGAGGTGCAGCTCGGACCGCCATAGTTGCTCGTTGCTCAGGAGTTCCTCGGAGTGCTAGAGTACCTCGGTGCGCTAGAGTTCCTCGGTGCGCTAGAGTTCCTCGGTGTATCCTCGTTGCTCGGAAAGAATCATGGTTGGTCGGGAAATGAACTTCCTCGCTGCTACTGTGCCACGTAGATTGACACGTGTCTTCGTATTATTCGGTCACATCAGCATATTAATTTTGGTATCAACAGGAGCCCCCAATGTTTAATATTTCGAACTTTGAGGAGTATGGAACATTCTTTCTCGGTATATGGCAATATTAAATGACTTTCCTGGATTTCAGGAACATTGTGTTCAAATTTCCTTCTCATTTCGCAGCTTCCGCCTTTTTTTTGAATTTTTTATAAGCGCTTCGATCTCCGTGCAGTTTTTGTCCTTTTAGCCGCCGAAAGTTCAGTAGTTTCTTTTTGGTAATCATTTCTTTCGCCGCTTCCCAATGCAAAGTATTTAAACTTCTTAGGTAACCATACCGTCTTCTACGTTTTCCAATTTTCTGCCTTCAAGCTTTCTATTCTCTCCTTCTCTCTTGTGCGTTCATCTTTTCCTTCGTTAGTTGTCAGCAGACCTCCTTCCTTCCTGTAAGATTTTCTTCCTTCTTCTTTTATTCATCATGGTTTACATTATTGAATCTCTTGAAAAGTTCCGCTCTGACTTTTCCATCCCATCTTGGGTAATCTTGGAGGAACTTTCTGAACCTCAAAATTATTTTCGTCTGGCTGAGGGACATTGGTTCCCCAGTCTTTTTATTGCTGAATGTGGTTTTTCCTTTCCACCAAATCCATTGTGTCTCGAGTTTTGTCAGTATTTTGATCTTGTTCTTGCAAAAATAGCCCCCAATTCATGGAGAATAATTAATGGGGTGCATAAATTAAATATAACTCATGGGACTCGTATAGGGATCGCTGAAATTATGTACTGCTATAAGTGGGCCACTCTAGATAATGTTTATTATTTAAAAACTAGGTTTCTGAATAGGGCTCTTGTAGTTAACCTCCCTGACTCAAATAGAGATTATTTTGAGCATGGGTTGGTCATAAAAAATTGGCAATATGCCCCTTTAACTGGAGATGAAGTATACAACGGTCCCAGATGCCCCCCATATGGCAATGGGATAGGTTTATTTTTCATTTTATTTTACTTATGAAATTATTCTTTTATCATGTTTGACAAAATGTATGACTGATATCTCATTATGTATTTGTTTTCAGTTGATAGCAAAAGAAAAACTCCAAAGGAATCAGAAGTTAATATCAAGCATCTGAAACTTATCTGGGGTTTGCATAGGAACGTTGCAGACGAGCACATTAGGTCTGCATCATACTTGCTACAGTATAAGAGTTATACAACCTCTTATACTGCTCGTCCTATTGAGCCCGCTTCTACTCCAGAGGACTCTTCTTCAGATTCTCATCTTCCTTTAAGTCAGAGAATGGGCAAGAAAAGAGCTCCTCCTGCTCTATTTGATGACATTTCTTCTGCTGCTGGGGCCAAGAAAAGCAAAGCTGATGTCCCAAAGGGGACTAAAAAGGTGGATGCTGGGTCTTCTAAAGCTACTGAGAAGCCCCGAGTGGTTCCGAGCAAGAAAAGTGCTCCTGTAGATGTAATTACAATCTCTCCGACCAAGACTTCTTTGGTTGAAGGTTCTGAACTCCCGTTGAGGAAATTGAGGAAATCATCCTCAGTTACTCCGGTTGAAACTGCCTCCTCTCTACCTGCTGGTGGTACTGATGTTCCAAACATCATTCTTCCAAGTTCTGCAATGAGCTCGGTCGTACCCGAGGTCCATGGTATTGATGAAAAAATTCCTAGGGATATGCTGACATCCTTAGCTGCTCGTCACCTTGCTTCAGTAAATTTCTCATACTTCTGGTTTTTCTTTCTTTCTCTGATGCTTGCATTTTGTATTGACTTTACTATTTCTCTCATCTTTCAGCTGGTGAACTGTTTCAATAATATTGTGAAGAATGATGAGGCTATTAAAGCTTCAAGCTCCTCGTCAGGTGTAGAGGATGCTCTGTTGGGTTTGACCCAATCTTTAAAGGAATCTCACCAACAGTATGTTGAGGAAAAAGCTTTTTGGGAGAAAAAATTGGCTGTGGCTGAAGCTGAGAAGGTGAAGATGGCTGAAACCTCCAAGAATTTGGAGGATAAAGTAAAAGGTTTAGAGGTTGAACATCAGGAATATGATAGCAAGCTGAAAAAGGCAGAGGAAGATTTATCTACCCTACGAGATATCAGGGTCAAAAAAGAGGAATTGGATGTGAAGCTCTCCTCGGAGAAGTTGAGAAGAAAGGTTGCAGTCAAGAAATCTTTCAGTGCTGGTTGGGAGAAAGGATGGGATAAGGGGATTGCTGCAATGACATCCCAAGTCCAATATGGGAAGTTGAAATACTTCCACGATGGCTGGGTAGCTGCTCTGCAAGAGTTGAAGGTCAAAGACGATTCTGAGCTATTCCAACGACACCTCCCTGGTCCTCCTCCAGCAATTGTGGAAGAAGAAGAAGATGAGCCTGTCTCAGATGAATCTTCTATGGCTATGGGTGACCCAGTCTCTGCTTCTCAACCCTCTGTCATCGAGGACATTTCTTCCATGCCTCCTCCCCCCGAGAAGATTCCTGTCGATCAAGCCGTTGTTACTACCGAGCAACCGAGCTCCTCGTCCCAGCCTCCCGAGAAAGTCTTGGGAGACAAGGAAAAGGTGTGAAGTTGTTCGGCATTAATTCTATCTTTCATTACATGTAATCGAACAATGTAATCCTTTTGCGATCTAATAAAATACATCTTTGCTCCTCTTCATTGTTGATCCTTTGTCTGCTTTTATTTAACTACTGCTTTCTCTTCGTTATTAGTTTTTGGCCAGAATGGAATTGATATCTGCTCCTGATACTGAGTTAATGCGACAATGCAATGGATATTATAAAGCTGGTCATACATACCTAAGTGTATCAGAGATTGTTGACATTCTTGGTCACGATGCCTCAGAACAAGCAGTTGAGGCTTACCGGTACCTGAAGGATTTACTTGATAGATCTGTGGCCAACAATGTGGCATACTACGAATTGATCGAGGAACTTCATGGTTCCATAGAGGATCTTCAAAATCAACACAACGCATCAATGGCTTCGTTGCACAAGGATTATGAAAATAGATATCAACAACTTTCTTCTGAAACAGGCCATAAAAAGATCATTGCTGGATATGATGTTAGGGAAAGGACCCTAAAAGGTGAAGTTGAAGCTTGCAGGCAGATTGCCGAGATCCTGGAACAAGAAAATAATAATTTACAGAAAAAGTTGGCTCAATATGAATCTGTAGCGTCATCTTCCACTGCTCTAGTGCCAGTTACTGATGAAGGTTTCTCGTTCTTAGAGGTCGAAAATGCCAAATTAAGGCAAGAACTAGATGACTTAAGAAGATCTGCTGCTTCTGGGACTGCTCGGGGACGAGGTAGAGGTTCTCGAGGGCGAGGAAGAGCTGTTCAAAATGTTGTCGAGGAACAAGGTTCTCCAGTCGCTTCTCGGAGCCGATCAAGAGTTCTTAGTCACAATGTTGAAGAGGCTCGTACCCAATCTACATTGGAAACTCAGGCATTCCAATTAAACGTTAAAGATCGAGCTCTATCAGAAATGTCCAAGAAAAATCTATCCTTGGAAGATCAACTTACTGCAACAAAGTCTGCTCTACATACTAAGGATCTTTTTGCCAAAAACCTTCTCGAACAATTGGATAGATTAACCTTTCAATTTCATAAGCAGCCCAGGGAATTCTGGATGGCAGGATATAATGAAGCTCTTGTTCACTTGGATGCTCGCATTGAACATGCCAACAATGAAGGTTATAAGTAGGGGTGGTTGAATGCACTGGGTGTATTGAAATTGGAGCGAGGGCATTTTTTATGGGATTATCATGCTCCAGGGTTACTAGACTTGCCTGTGCCACCTTTCAAATTGGACATGGCCTGGATCCCAGCTCGTTCCATTCCTCGTAGCCTAATTTCAAAATACCTCGGTGATTATAGCCTTCATTCCCAAATAGAAGTATCTCGTCCAGAGCATCTAATGTATACACCTTCAATAATGAATGTCAGAATGTTGAATGACTTGAACTTTATTAATTCTCCCCTTTGCCTGGAAGATCCTCCTGCTGGCGAAGAGCCTATTTCTAAAGCAAAAGGCAAGAAACCAATAGAATAGGAATCTTAATGTAATAGTTAGCACATACATGTAATATGTAACTTATTTTGAATTTTTAATGAAAGACTTCATTTTTGTTTGTAAATCTGTATTGGTATTATCTTGTGTTTATCAAACACTTTACACTTATGCATATGTATCTGTTAAAAAAAATAACAATAATACTTTTTATTGAGCAACTTAATAAAAAGTTACAAGTATCAAGGTTGTTCAATCACTTGAGTATAAAATGTTCCAACTGTTTCCAACCAACCAAGGTGGATAAATAATGTTTGTCGACCTACTACAGTTGATGGGTTTTTATCCCCGACCAGCCATACTTGGTTCAATTTCAAATATTTTCATAAAATGTGTCCGACCAACTAAGGTCAATAATTTGTCCTCGTCGACCAACTACAGTTAGTGGGTCTTTATTCCCGACCAACTATACTTGGTGTATTTTGGAATATTTTGTTCTTCAAAGAACTTTTTGTAATAGTCTTACCTCCCGACCAACATAAGTTGTAATTTGAGAGTATATTTGTATCTTACCAACACCGTAATTGATCATGCTGGTGTACACCTCCTAACTAAAGGAGTAGTTGTGGTAGTAGTAGTGGTTCTTTCGAACTTTTTGGCTCTTTTGAGCTGTCCACTAGATATCTTACCAACCGTAGTTGGTCACACTAGTGCCGCCTCCTAACCAAAGGAGTAGTTTTTTTGCTCTTTCGAGCTGTCCACTAGATAACTTACCAACCGTAGTTGGTCACACTAGTGTCGCCTCCTAACCAAAGGAGGAGTTTTTTGGCTCTTTTGAGCTGTCCACTAGATATCTTACCAACCGTAGTTGGTCACACTAGTGTCGCCTCCTAACCAAAGGAGTAGTTTTTTGGCTCTTTCGAGCTGTCCACTAGATATCTTACCAACCGTAGTTGGTCACACTAGTGTCGCCTCCTAACCAAAGGAGTATTTAAGTTGTTCTCGCCCTTTTATCAACCGGAATCGATCGTGGGTCTGAACTATAGTCTTCTTCTTGTTATCAAGCAGCGTAGTGTACAACACTAGTATTCCCCGAAAAACTTTCAATAGAAAGAAAATGGTGAAACATCCTCATTTTATTCATTATGAAGGAAATGCTTTACATTTTACATTACTGATAATATTTGCGCAGGTGTTCAGCATTCCATGCATTCTTAAATTCTTCTCCCTCTAGAGTTGCTATTCTGTAAGTTCCTGGACGAACAACCTCTGTAACTCGGTAAGGTCCATGCCAGTTTGCTTCGAGTTTATTGTTCTTCTGAATGACCCTCTTGAGCACATAATCTCCTTCCTTTAGATCGCATTTCTTCACCCTTTTGTTGTAGAACAGAGCTGTTCGTTGTTGATAAGCAGCATTTCTGATGGCTGCCTCTTCTCTAACCTCCTCGAGCATATCCAAATCCAGTCTTCTCATCAAATCACTGACTGAGGAATTGAAATTCAGTACTCTATGCGTTGGGAGACCCAACTCGGCAGGTATCACAGCCTCACTTCCAAATGCTAGCATATATGGTGATTCTCCAGTTGCTGCTCGGAGAGTTGTTCGGTAAGCCCATAGTACTGATTGGAGCTCATTAATCCAATTTGCTTTAGCTTCACTTAGCCTTTTCTTCAACCCATTTAATAATGTTATGTTCGTCACCTCAGTCTGTCCATTGCTTTGAGGATGACCTGGTGCTGAATGAAATTTCAGAATGTTCGACTGATGACAATAGGCAGCGAATTCCTCGTTATCAAATTGTGTTCCATGGTCTGTGATGAAAGCATGAGGGAGACCATATCGACAGATGATGTTCTTCCAAATGAATTGATAAACCTTCTCGTACTTCATATCAATCAGTGGTTCAGCTTCCACCCACTTAGTAAAATAATCCACTGCCACGACGAGGTACTTGAACCTTCCTCGGGTCGTCGGCAATGGTCCAACCAAATCAATCCCCCACATAGCAAATGGCCAAGGTGAAGTTATGGGTGTCAACAATGCTTGTGGAGTTCTTCGGATGGAGAAAAAACGTTGGCATTTATCACATCTCTTAGCATAGGCTATACAATCAGCCCTCATCGTCGGCCAGTAGTATCCCTGTGTCATCACCCTTTGCAAAAGTGTCCGACCTGCTACATGAGCTCCACAGGATCCTTCATGGATTTCCTCAACCAATTCCTTGACTTCTGATGGATGTACACATCTCTGCAAACCTGCCATAATTCCTCGTCTATACAAAACACCATTAGTTAACACATACCGAGCAACTTTATACTTCAATTTCTTGGCAGCTAGCTTGTCCTCTGGTAACTCCCCTTCTTCAATGTATGCCCTGATAGGATCCATCCAAGATGGTCCTAAATCAAGGGTAATAATCTTCACCATCAGATCTTCTTCTATGCTCCGACTTTCTAATACTTCAATTGGTATCGTTCTTCGCAGCTCGGTGCGCGTAGCTGACGCTAATCGGGCCAATGCGTCTGCTCTAGCATTCTCCATCCTCGGTATTCTCACCAATTGAATAGCATCAAATTCTGTCAATAACTCCATCACCTTTGCATGGTACTTCACCATTAATTATCCCTTAACCGCATATATTCCCATCATTTGATTCACAATTAATTGAGAATCACTGAAAACAATTATTTGTTGTTCTTCCATAACTTTCGCCAAATGAAAACCTGCTATCATGGCCTCATACTCAGCTTCATTATTGGAAGCCTTGAATTGGAATCGCAAGGCATAATCCATGTCAACATCATCAGGGGTGTTTAAAACAATCCCTGCTCCACAACCAGCTGTGCAAGATGATCCATCTACATATAATCTCCATGTAGGTAACTCGTCTTCAAATTTCTTATCTGTCAGAACTCCTCGGTAAAATATCTGCTGTTTTCTTTCATCATCCCCTGGTATCTTTCGTTCCTCGTTGGTCATATGTTCGTGCCCTTTTACCAACCGGAGTTGGTCTGGGTTTGAATATGATGATTTTTCTACATCCACAAGTCCTTTTACCAACCTTGGTTGGTCTGGACCTGTGTATGTTGATCCTGTATCGTCCACAGGTAGGTCAGCAAGCGCCTTTTACTCCTCGGGGGTATCAGGGTACGTGAACTCTGCTATAAAATCTGCTACAGCTTGCCCCTTTAATGATGATCTGGGTTCATACACAATATCATATTCACCGAGTTCTATTGCCCAATACATCAACCTTCCTGATTTCTATGGCTTGTGAAGAGCTTGTCTTAACGGCATGTCGGTATACATGATGATGGTATGGGACTGGAAGTATGGCCTCATTCTTCTACTTGCCTCAATTAATGCTAACGCCAATTTTTCTAGCTTTGGGAACCTGATTTCTGCACCTCGGAAAGCCTTACTTGTGTAATAAATTGGCTTCTGGACTCCATTCTCCAATCTGATCAACGCCGAGCTGACTGCATTCTCTGATACTGCCAGATACAAGTACAACTTTTCTCCTATTATTGGCCTAGACAGCAATGGTGGTGCTCCCAAATACTTCTTCAAGTCTTAAAAAGCCTTCTCACATTCATCAGTCCACTCAAAACTTTTTCGCAGTGTTTTGAAGAATGGGAGGCATTTATCAGTTGCTCGGGATACAAATCTGTTGAGCGCTGCAACTCGTCCTGTAAGACTCTGTACTTCTTTCTTCGTCGTTGGAGATCGTAGCCCTAAAAGAGCTTTGATCTTTTCTGGATTTGCTTCAATACCTCGTTGGTTGACAATGTATCCGAGGAACATTCCTTCTCGTACTCCAAAGGTACACTTCGTCGGGTTGAGCTTCATTTGGTATTTGTCCAGTTGATCAAAGGTCTGGCCTAAGTCAACTAGATGATCAGTAGCTTTCTTGCTTTTGGTGAGCATGTCGTCGACATAGACTTCCATGTTACAGCTGATTTGTTCGGCAAAAACCTTGTTCATCAGCCGCTGATATGTTGCACCTGCATTTTTTAAACCAAAAGGCATAACATTATAACAATAAGTTCTCCTTGGGGTAATAAAAGAAGTACTTTCCCTGTCTTCAGGTTTCATTTTGATCTGATTGTAACCAGAGTATGCATCCATGAAGCTGAGCAGCTCATGTCCCGAGGTAGCATCCACTAGTTGGTCAATTCTGGGCAATGGAAAATGATCTTTTGGGCATGCCTTGTTAATATCAGTGAAATCAACACACATTCTCCATTTATTATTATTCTTCTTTACCATTACCACATTTGCCAACCAATCTGGATATTTTACATCTTCAATGAATTGGGCTTTCTGGAGCTTCTCGACCTCCTCTTGTATGGCCTGATTCCTCTCGGGACTAAACACTCTTCTCCTCTGCTTCACAGGCTTGATCTCCTTATTCACATTGAGCTCATGACATAAGAAGTTTGGATCTATTCCTGGCATGTCTTCATAACTCCAAGCAAAAGTATTCTTCCTATTTCTCAAGAAAGTTATCAACTCCTGTTTTATTGAAACATCCAACGACGATCCTATCTGGGTTACTCGTTCAGGATGCTCGTCGTCTAGAATAACATTTTCTGTAGATTCCACCACCTGTCCTTTTACAAGTTGAGATTCATCCCTAGGATCAAGAGTTTCAATTTCTGTACCTTCCTCCACTTGGTAAGTAGTAGTCTTTTTCCTTGATTCTTCAAGTTCCTCTTGCTCGGCAGACGAATAATAGCATTCCCGAGCTACTTTTTGATCACCTTTCATAATTCCGACTCCAAAATTCGTTGGGAATTTCAAACACTGATGTACTGTAGATGGAACTGCTTCGAACTTCTTCAATCCAACTCTTCCCATGATGATGTTGTAGGCTGATTGCATATTTTTATCCATCACAAAGAAGCGTATTCTTTCTGTTCGACAAGCAGGCCAAGTTCCAATGAGTATATCCAACTTGATCGTCCCAAGTGGAAAAACTTTCTCTCCAGCAAAACCCAGAAGGGGTCTGTGATAAGGCTCCAATTGAGATAATTTCAAATTCAAGCTATCAAAGCATGAATAATACATGATGTCTGCCGAACTACCATTGTCTACTAACACCCTTGAAATGACCACGTCCTTCATCCTCATTTTGATCACCAAAGGATCATCATAAGGGTAAAGAACACCTGCCAGGTCATTTTTTGAAAAACCAATCACTAGCTTATCTTTGTTTAAGAAGTACGATAATTATACTCCACTTTAAGAAGTACGATAATTATACTCCATTTATCGATACCATTTGTAACACCCCACCCGCCCGGGGAGAGCGAACGGAGCGCTAATGCGATAAAATAAATTCAAATCCACAAGTGAAAGGTATAGAGCATCTAAATAAACCCACAATAATATAAATCCACTAATCTCAATCTTTTCAAATTAAATACCAAATCTCTCGAATTACATAAAACAACTAACGCGAAAATAAAATACAAATCTCCAAAGCTCTATACATCAAAATAATGCAAATCTTTCCCAAACAATCCTCGCTAAAAATCAATCTCGATAGCGCCCCAAAATCCGCGCTAACCTGCCACTAAAAGAAAATATGGGGAAGTACACAATACGACAGGAATTATGCTCAACAAATACGGATTAGCAACGAATAAAACGTAACAACACGAGTACAAATATTCAAATCAACATGCAAATCTCAATAGAATTTCGTCATTATAATTTTTCAACAACACATCAATGGGTCACCAGGCCTCACCACATCCGTACATGCTTTATCAAGCCATAGCCCGGGAAACAGGAATTTTGGCGGGTGCCCAACATCCGTGCCATATTAAAATCTCATGACAACATTCTCATCAACAATATAATGATACCACATGAATCAAAATAATTTCAACAATTATTTTCCAGATTTCAATGAATTTATCAATTCAAATATGAGTTCAATTAAACAAGAATTCAAAGAGAATGACACTCGCGAGATTTAAGGAGCATATTGTGTAAAACCCCATACCTCAAACCATGATGAAAAACCAATGATCACATCCTCAAGATCAACTCAAAAGATCTATAAAATCTCCTCCAAGAACCTCCAACAAAATAGCCCCAAGAATACCTCTAATCTAAGGCTGTAACTCACAAATCTCAAGGGCCAATATGTATATAAAAAGAAAAGGAATATAAAATATATTTGCTGCCCAAATTTATGCCAAAAGTAGGTTAAAAGTTTTGCCCACGTCTTCCTTTTATAATGCAAAGAAATGAAGAGTTGGAATCCGAAAGACTCCTTTAAATAAGGCAAAGAAATGAAAAGTTGGAAGTCAAAACAACTCCAAGAGTTAAAAACATTTAAAAATCATTTTAAAATCCGTTTTACACCTCAAAATAATACAAATCTTTCCAAAACAATCCTCGCTAAAATCAATCTCCATAGCGCCCCAAAATCTGCGCTAACCTGCCACTAAAAGAAAATATGGGGAAGTACACAATACGACAAGAAAGATGCTCAACAAATATATGTAAGCGATGAATAAAACGTAACAACACGAGTACAAATATTCAAATCAAAATGCAAATCTCAAAGCATTTATCAATATAATTTCTCAACAACACTTTAACCGGGTCACCAGGCCTCACCACATCCGTATATGCTTTATCAAGCCATAGCCCGGGAAACAGGAATATTGGGGGGTGCCCAACATCCGTGCCATATTAAAATCTCATGACAACGTGCTCAATACAATATAATGATACCACATGAATCAAAATAATTTCAACAATTATTTTCCAGATTTCAATGAATTTATCAATTCAAATATGAGTTCAATTAAACAAGAATTCAAAGAGAATGACACTCGCGAGATTTAAGGAGCATATTGTGTAAAAACCCATACCTCAAACCATGATGAGAAACCAACGATCACATCCTCAAGATCAACACAAAAGATCTACAAAAGCTCCTCCAAGAACCTCCAACAAAATAGCCCCAAGAACACCTCTAATCTAAGGTTGGAACTCATAAATCTCAAGGGCCAATGTGTATATAAAAATAAGAGGAATATAAAATATATTTGCTTCCAAAATTTGTTCCAAAAGTAGGTTAAAAGGGTTGCCCACGACTTCCTTTTATAATGCAATGAAATGAAGAGTTGGAATCCAAAAGACTCCTTTAAATAAGGCAAAGAAATGAAGAGTTGGAAGTCAAAACAACTCCAAGAGTTAAAAACATTTTAAAATCATTTTGAAATCCGTTTTAACTTCGTTTTTCGAAACCGTTTGAAATTATCGCCTTTAAAAATAATAACCAACATATTTGAGCAATAAAAATAATTTTATCAAAAACTTTATTTTTCTCCATTTTCCAGAAATTAATTAAAATAGCCCAAAATTACGCTAGTTGTTACACTTCCCCACTAACAATGGAATTTCGCCCTCGAAATTCGCCGAATGCCTAAAAATACAAATCTTTCCAAAACAATATACAATGTTTTGATGTATAGAGCATCTAAAAGTCTAAACCAAATATACAATATACAATGTACTGTAGATGGAACTGCTTCGAACTTCTTCAATCCAACTCTTCCCATGATGATGTTGTAGGCTGATTGCACATTTTTATCCATCATAAAGAAGCGTATTCTTTCTGTTCGACAAGCAGGCCAAGTTCCAATGAGTATATCCAACTTGATCGTCCCAAGTGGAAAAACTTTCTCGCCAGCAAAACCCAGAAGGGGTCTGTGATAAGGCTCCAATTGAGATAATTTCAAATTCAAGCTATCAAAGCATGAATAATACATGATGTCTGCCGAACTACCGTTGTCTACTAACACCCTTGAAATGACCACGTCCTTCATCCTCATTTTGATCACCAAAGGATCATCATGAGGGTAAAGAACACCTGCCAGGTCATTTTTTGAAAAACCAATCACTAGCTTATCTTTGTTTACTTTCCTCGGACGATCATCCTCGGCCAGATTTATTCGCTGAATATATGAACAAGCTTGAGCCTCTCCTAGGTAAGCTTTTCTTTCTGCAATAAGGTCTCCTCCTCCTGCATCTCCTCTTGTAATAACATTGCAATCAAATGACCCAAAACGTATGGAAAATACCTCTCGTTCAGGCTGCCTTGGCTTCTTGGGAAGATCGGGGTCATCATCTGGATCATCTTCGTGGTCCCTCTTCTTTTTCTCCTCTGCACGACGAGGAGATCTAGATCTTTCTCTAGTTCTATCATCATTCTTCCTCTCACCCCTGCGATCTACATATTTTGACAATTTTCCTCTTCGGATGAGTGTTTCAATCTCGTTCTGAAGGGCTATGCAATTTTTGGTCATATGGCCATGATCTTTGTGAAACTCGCAGTATTTGGCCTTATTCCTCAAATCAGGATTTGTCCTCAGTTTTTCTGGCCATTTGATTTCCTCACTATTCTTGATTTCCTCCAAAACATGATTAATACCCATTTTCAATGGAGTATAATTATCGTACTTCTTTAGGACTTCCCATGACGTCTTATTGTTCTTGGAATGCTTGTCACCACCATTACCTTTCTGCTCTTTCTTCTTAGACTTGTCGACCTCCACCTTGGTTTCTTTATCCATATTCTTCTTTGCAGCCATAGCCTCCTCGGCATTCATGATTTTGGCCGCTTTTGCCATCAACTCTGACATAGTTTTAGGTGGATCTTTGGCCAAAGTGTAGTATAACTTATTAGGCAACAAACCACTCATCAAAGCAGTGATTGCTGTCTTTTCTTCGTAATCTATCACTTCCAACTTCTCGTTATTAAAACGAGTTATGTAATCTCTAGTACTTTCACCTGATTTTTGCCTAACACTTAGCAAGTGTGCTACTCGCTTTACCGGCTTTGCTCCAAAACAAAAATTGCCAATGAACAGCTCGGATAACTGAATAAAAGTTGAAATATTACCCCGAGGAAGATTATTGTACCATATTTGTGCAGATCCGGTAAGAGTTCCCGAGAATGCTCTACACCTCATCTCTTCGGGGACAACATAGATGTCGGCAGCAACTTGGTATTGTTCTATATGAAGAACAGGATCTGTCTTTCCATCATACTTGGGGGTCACTACAGGTGCTTTGAATTTCAATGGTGTAGGAAAATCCACAATGGCTTGTACAAAAGGTGTCCCTTGAACAAAAGTTCTCTGTAGGGGGTTTCTTGCCTTAGCCATTTCTCCCAGTCGATCTTCCAACCGCTGAATGGAACCTTTCCATGCTTCATTTCCTTCCTCGGGCCGTTTAGTCTGAGCAATTGATTGCTCTGACATAGCTTCCTGAGATTTATCTCGACGAGTAGCTGGTCGTGATTGTGCTGATCCTTCTCTCAAACCTGATGGTGGCCGCAAACTTCTCGATGGAGCTCTAGGTGGACTTATATTCCTCCTTGGTCCTAATCGACTGAAAGGAGACACCCTGCTTAATCTTTCTAAAGCGCTAGTTCTCTCCGGAGAAAGAGTGATACGTTGATCTGTATCCGTAGCCTGTATTGATGAAGTTCGCCCAGGTTGATAAGAAGAATCATTAGATTCTCCATTGCGATATGACCCAGTACGTCTGGATCACGATTGCCCACGATCACTCCTTTGCCCTGAATATGTAGGTGCACCGCCTTGAAGAGTTTGAATGAGTTGCCTCATAGATTCTTGCATGGCGGTTTGTCCTTGAGCAAGATTTGTCATAATTCCGGCCAGATCTGGAGATGCAGATGGATTTGGAAGATTTCTAGTATTTCCAGCATTTCGATTACTGGATTCTGGATTATCTGCCATTGATGATAAATGATTTTTTATGAAAAACGATAATAACAGTCGTTTCCCACAGACGACACCAATCTGTTGATGTAAAAAACTAGATTGCTCTAATTATTCAATCACAGATAAATAAATAAGACAAAGATTTTTAAAGTGGTTCGGCTAGGAATAAAGCCTACGTCCACTGTTATGTTATTGCTGAATGTTTGCAGAATTCTTGATTACAAGTTCTCTCAAGAAATTCCGGTCCCCTTGAATGGGGTTGATACAAGGTATTTATAGCCTTGAGGCTGTACATGAAAGGTTCGATACATTAAATGATATACATGTGAAAAGGTAATACATTTAATGCAGCGTGCGCGTCAAGAATATAAGCATTCAATGAATATTTGAACTGTTGATTATCTGGCAATTAATGATACGACCGAGGTGCAGCTCGGACCGCCATAGTTGTTCGTTGCTCAGGAGTTCCTCGGAGCGCTAGAGTACCTCGGTGCGCTAGAGTTCCTCAGTGCGCTAGAGTTCCTCGGTGTATCCTCGTTGCTCGGAAAGAATCATGGTTGGTCGGGAAATGAACTTCCTCGCTGCTATTGTGCCACGTAGATTGACACGTGTCTTCGTATTATTCGTCCACATCAGCATATTAATTTTGGTATCAACAATTGGTTTGCTTGTTACTTGCAATTTTGAGTTCTTTTATTATAAGGTTTGATTGTTGTATCTTGGGAGACGATTGCTATTGAGTCCGTGGAGCACCGTTGTGGGGCAAATTTCATCTTAAGGATAGTATTGAACACTTGCCTCAGTCATTTCAATCTCTAAACTAGTCACTATGAACATATGTATTTTAGATTTATTATATACATATTTCTGTGTCTGTATTTAATAAAATCATTTTAGATAACAATTGTTTCATCAACCATAAATACAAACATGGGAGGATGCATAATAAGGTGAGGAGGGACCTTCATCCCTCTCAAGTTTGTTTTTTAAGGGGTACTATATTTATAGATAGAAAGTTAGAGGCATAAATAATGTGGTTTTTGCAACTGTTAGGGTCAAAAATGTAATAAGTGTAAGAGGGTAGTTTAGATAAGATGGAGGCATAACCCATTTTTGAGTACGGTAATGATAAGTTAATTAGCCAAAACCTTGGATTAATTATAGGACATGCAAACACAAACTCAATGAAGATGAACTCAGTTTAAACTCACAAATCTCTCATGTATAACTCAGAAGGTAGTAATGAACTTATAAGTAACTTAGCTACAGGGAGAGAGAAGTAAGCACCCTAAATACACCTTGGCAGGCAGCTAAACACACCAACCACCCTCAAGAATCTCTGTCAAGTATTAAAAGCTTCGTAATAAATGATAATGGCGAATGAGTAAACCCTCTGGTTTGTAATAACTCTCTCTGATGTGTATTATCTCTAGTAATAACTTCTGAACTCTCAAAAGATCATCCTTTCCTAAAAGGTGGTTGGGGTCCTTAAATAGCCCCCCACACCACCCCCGAGGTAACTCAGTCATCAATGCCTGTGAAAGACATCCCTCATACTTTATGTCACAACATTAAATACCTGATCCACTAGCTGTCTCCACGTCATAAACATTAAATGCCAAGACATTCCTTTTGCCTAACCACTGTGTGTGAGGGGGCTGTTGTCATAGAGATGGCTCACTAACTGTCTGACAACCCCAAATACCACAGTGGTTTACTCAAGTGCCATTCTGACATTATTTATCTGGCTAGTGACATCACCTATAGTAGATGTGACATTAAGTACAGAGCTGTTTGGTTCACAACTCAATGACCGATGGAACTCCAAGATGCTCCGCCCGAGGTTCCACGGTCAGGGTTCTTTGGTGTTTTACCACGTGTATCTAAGATGGTCAGGACAAGCCCCAACGGTGCCTCACTTCTTAATCCTCCAAACCAAGTCCCTCTAAAGTTCCCACAATTAGATCATTCGATAGAGCATGAATGCTCTCCCAGGCCCTGCCAATCCTGGTCTCTCACGAGTACCGTTTGACCTCACACTAAAACGCATTATTATTCTCGTTACATAATTATAACCATTATAGCTTAGTCAATATAAACAAAGATACAATATGAATAACACAACAAGCTAAAGTATGAGTTGCCACGCTAAGCTGCCTCGCTTGAGCTGCCATGTTGAGCTGCCTCGGTTTCTTAATCCCAAACACTGTTGCTAATGGGGTAATTATCCCTAATCTCGGGATAAAATTCAAGCCCCCTATACAATAAGTTTATATAAAACTCTAATGAAAGCTACAATTTGTATAAAACTCGAATTAACTCCAAAAAAAATCGCCTAAGGTGCTCCTGCCCCCAGAACCACTCGAAACTTCAACCCCCTGACTAAAAATCCTAGATCCGCCACTGAGTACAATCATATTAAACTTGTTTATTATTTTATATAAACACATTACATTTCTTGACTATATGTGTATATGAATTGAAAACGCGAGCTTTTTAGAATCAAAGCTCTGATACCACTTTGAAAACGCGAGCTTTTCTGAATCAAAGCTCTGATACCACTTGTTGAGAGTTCGATCGGATTTTTAATTTTTTCAATTAAAATTAAATTAATAATTTCCTTTTTATGGAAACTCGAGATGATGCGGAAGCGGTGTGGTGGTTCAACTTTAAAACAACAAATTTTAATTTCTTAAAACAAATTAAAATTAAACCAAGTGAAGTAAAATTAATCAATTAATATATTCACTTAAACCAATTAATTAATCCAAGTCCTAGAATTTGCCTAAGTCATATTTATCAATATTAGCAAATTAGGCGAAACCAAATTTTAGCAAATGACTTGAATTAAATAAACTTTACCCAATATATAATTTAGCACCAAATTAAATTGAGTGTGATAATTTAAACCAAATTTTATCTTGATTTATCCTAAGCATGCGTTCTAAATTGTTATGCAAGATAAAATAAATCAATCACACTACGCTGCGATGTACGAGGAAAAACCCAAGACGAGAAACAACCTCGGACGGCCCTAGCCACAAATCCACTAGATACGAAATTACAAGTACAAGACAGAAAGGCTTACAACGCACTACTCGATCCCTCTCAAGCCTCGACGCTTCTTCTTGTAGACACCTCTTCCTAGCGGATAGCCTTGGAACACCACCGCGGTCTCGGAATCCACCGATAGGACTTTATATGGTCACCGTCACCCGAGCAAGGAGCATTTCCCCAAGTGGGTAGAATCGCAATAAAACGTCTTTTTCTTTGATGGATGTAGAAGTAAACCAAAACTTCTCTTTGAAACGGAAGAGATAAACCGGTGCCAAACTCCAAGCAATTGATATGTATATATGTGAACTTGGATAAATAATATGGGTGTAAAACTAGAGTGATAAGTAAATTTCTCTTTGAAAATCTCACTCAAAACATGATCTTTTTCTCTTTTTAATTTTGCTCTCAAAACACTCTCTAAGAGTTTGTGTGATGTGAAAAAGATTGATTATCAAAAGTGATTCCCGCACATATTAAAATCTAAAAAGTTGGTTACAAACTTAGTGGGAAAGTGGGTGCAAAATTGCCAAAGAACTGCCAAAAACTGTTCCTGCCTGGCATCTCGTTCGAATGACATTTTGTTCGAACGAAATCTCGTTCGAACGAGACTTCTAACGACGTTCCAGATTGAACTCGTTAGAATCTCGTTGGATATCTCGTTCGAACAGAAGGTTCGTTCGAACGACATTTCGAACGACATTTCATAGGCCTATACTGGAACCTCGTTGGCAAACTCGTTCGAACGACATCTGGTTCGAACGAAAAAACTCGTTCGAACGACATATCGAACAAACTTCCAGAAAGTTTGGAAAATTCGATTTTTAGCCCAGAAAACTTTGTAAACTTATTTTAAAGTTCTAATTAATTCTTTCTGAAAATAAAACAAAGTTTTTATTAAACCTAACACCCAATAAAACTTGTTATAAGCTCCTATATATATAATATTGCATTCATACCTTAGGAGCATGGAACTATGGTTGATGACTTAGAAACGAGGCACGCAAACCGGCATATTTGATGAGGCTTTATACTCTTTGCCTCTACGTCTTCAACAAACACTTCATAGGCTTGAGAGTATTACAATTAAATACTATCCTATGAATAAATGTTTTTGTCCGGAATTGAGCCAAAACTATATATGGACTCAATTGGAAATTTGTGTCCTTACAAATCTCCCCCTTTGGCTATTCCGGGACAAAAACCAAACAAAAATCCTAAAGGGCCGTCAAGCTCACTAGACTCAAAACATAACCCACCCAAACTTGACTCAACCCAAGGATCAAACGCTTTTCCATTGAAAGATGCCGCTTCAGAATAATTCCTGCACACTTAAGCAAACTCATGAAATGCATAGGGAATATCAAAGTATTAAATGCAATTTTAATTAATTACTTCCCCTAAATTAATTCTCCCCTCTATCAAACACATGACCTACTTAGAAAGACGTCTCCCCCTAAGATAAATCTCCCCCAAACTAAGATACGATAATAATAGGATTAGATACCATTTCCCCCTATCATTTCTTCCCCTTTTTGTTCAGGAATAGGCAAAGGATAAAGAACTAATAAACATAAAAGCATGTTGAAGCTTAAAGTGATAAGACATGAAAGCATATGGGCAACAAAAGCAAGGCAAAGGCAAAACAAAATATCATATATATATGTACTATAAATATATCAAAAATGCACATGCACATATATATAGATATAAACACGCACATGACACAAAAATACAATAAGTTTGCACACTCGTATGGCAAATATGCGTCATATGGAAAGGGAAGTGTTGGGGTGTGAACTACTAACGATTAAATTTACACCCAATCACTTAAAATATGTTCACGGAGTTCTCAATTGATTGCAAACTTCATCACATTTAAATATAACCTCATGTGACAATATGAAGATTGAACTCAATGAATAAACATACACAATGCATACAAGCCTAGCATGATGATGATTCTACAAACCAAATAGAGTCATGACATTAAAGACAACTAGGGTAAACGGACATCGTGCAACCCTCAATATGCATTTATATTAAATTTGAATGAATATATCAATCAAACATAGGCCTTGGCAATTTATATTCTTTTTAATGCCAAATATTCTGTTTTTAGGCCTTTGGATCACGTATTTCTTTTAGATCCAATAAACGGTGGCTTACTATCGCAAAGGATTTAATTCATCCTTTCGGAGCCCTTCCCCATGCACATTTTTATTTATCATGTTTTCATTTTTTCACACAAATCTCACATGCAACGGATTTTGACATGCACTAGTCCTCCTAAGTCACAAATATGTAGATGACAAGATTGGTAGGAGAACACCTCACATAGCTCAAATATACATATGAAGTTTAAAATTTTAAAAGAGCTCGTGCATGTGTGTATAGAGGCATATAAAAATAGAATCCATTTAAACAACACAAAATCCAACTACTCCATAAAATATGGTAAAGAACATAATAAGGATTGATAATCTAAACCAAAAGTTCTAGCCACGTGGGAGCATAAAAGATGGAATTCAAACACAAGTATATGCCACTTAAAGTGTGTCAAACTAAAATACACACATAAAAAATCTTTTTGAGTTTTTAACATTTTTTTTTTACCAAAAATAAATATATATACTCAAAAAGATAAACAAAAATCATTTGAATTTTTCAATAAGCTTAAATTACCAAGAGATAAAATCCAAATGATAACAAAAATCTTTTTATATTATTCAGTTAATTCAAACAAAAATTATAATACAAAAAGATAAACAAGTCAAAATTTCTAGGATATGACATGAAATGAGGCAATGACTAGAAGATGACTAAACATGCATACATCTAGAAATGATATATAATATGAAGCACAAAAAGCTAGAGTATGCATAAAACACTAACACATTCAACCTTTAAATTTAGCAAGGGAGGTTTCATGTGGTAGTAAATGAGAATCAAAAAATCTTGTATCTAGCGCATTTAATAATGATTTCCTAACTCATATAGATTTATATTTAACATGATGGGGATTAGGAAATAATGAAATGCTAGATAAAGATTTCCTTGGACTTCTTTTAAGATCAAAACAAAATGACCTAAGGTGACCTTTCCTACCACAATGCAAGCATGTGTAAACACGAGGAATGTTACCTAAGGTGTGACCCTTTTTAAAGACCTTGGACAAAGTTAACCCTCTAAAACAAACAATGGTTTTAGCTTTAGCAATGGAAGAATTTGAGCATGATGTGCTAGAACCATTAGAACTACTACTAGAGTCTTGAGAATCATTTTTCAATTTTAAAATTTCGGACTCAAGTAATAAATTAGACTCCTCAAAATTATGGGACTCCTTCTTTAAATTTTCAATAATTACTAGAAGGATAAAACGCTCTCCCTCAATATGAGCAAACTTGTCCCTAAGAGTCTTTTCACGATTTTCACTCTCTTTCTTGGACTTTTCTAAAATATCAAAATTTGAATATGAGTCCATGAGCTTTTCACGAAAAATATCTTTTTGAGATAGAGAGATTTGCAAAGACTCAATGTGATCTTTAAAACAAGAATTTTCTTTTTCAAGAAATTTAATTCTTTTTACAAATCTCAAATCTAATTCCTTTAAATTTTCGTTACATTTATTAAGCCCATTTAATTCCTCTCGAAAATCAAAAATTTTATTTTCATTAAAATTGGACAAATTTTCATAAAGACGTCCCATTGAGAGAAAAAAAATATGAGAGTGATAAAAAATTGAACCACCTAAAAAGGTAAGGAAATACAAAAAGCCGAAAAACGGATCTTTAACGCGATAACTTAGCGCTCCGGCTCTGATACCAATTTGAAAACGCGAGCTTTTCTGAATCAAAGCTCTGATACCACTTTGAAAACGCGAGATTTTCTGAATCAAAGCTCTGATACCACTTGTTGAGAGTTCGATCGGATTTTTAATTTTTGCAATTAAAATTAAATTAATAATTTCCTTTTTATGGAAACTCGAGATGATCCGGAAGCGGGGTGATGGTTCAACTTTAAAACAACAAATTTTAATTTCTTTAAACAAATTAAAATTAAACCAAGTGAAGTAAAATTAATCAATTAATATATTCACTTAAACCAATTAATTAATCCAAGTCCTAGAATTTGCCTAAGTCATATTTATCAATATTAGCAAATTAGGCGAAACCAAATTTTAGCAAATGACTTGAATTAAATAAACTTTACCCAATATATAATTTAGCACCAAATTAAATTGAGTGTGATAATTTAAACAAAATTTTATCTTGATTTATCCTAAGTATGCGTTCTAAATTGTTGTGCAAGATAAAATAAATCAATCACACTACGCCGCGATGTACGAGGAAAAACCCAAGACGGGAAACAACCTCGGACGGCCCTAGCCACAAATCCACTAGATACGGAATTACAAGTACAAGACAAAAAGGCTTACAACGCACGACTCGATCCCTCTCAAGCCTCGACGCTTCTTCTTGTAGACACCTCTTCCTACCGGATAACCTTGGAACACCACCGCGGTCTCGAAATCCACCGATAAGACTTTATATGGTCACCGTCACCCAAGAAAGGAGCCTTTCTCCAAGTGGGTAGAATAGCAACAAAACGTCTTCTTCTTTGATGGATGTAGAAGCAAACCAAAACTTCTCTTTGAAACGGAAGAGATAAACTGGTGCCAAACTCCAAGCAATTGATATGTATATATGTGAACTTGGATAAATAATATGGGTGTAAAACTAGAGTGATAAGTAAATTTCTCTTTGAAAATCTCACTCAAAAATTGATCTTTTTCTCTTTTTAATTTTGCTCTCAAAACACTCTCTAAGAGTTTGTATGATGTGAAAAAGATTGATTATCAAAAGTGATTCCCGCACATATTAAAATCTAAAAAATTTGGTTACAAACTTAGTGGGAAAGTGGGTGCAAAACTGCCAAAAAACTGCCAAAAACTGTTCCCACTTGGCATCTCGTTCGAACGACATTTCGTTCGAACGAGACTTCTAACGACGTTTCAGATTGAACTCGTTAGAATCTTGTTGGATATCTCGTTGGAACAGAAGGTTCGTTCGAACGACATTTCGAACGACATTTCATAGGCCTATACTAGAACCTCGTTGGCAAACTCGTTCGAACGACATCTGGTTCGAACAAAAAAACTCGTTCGAACGACATATCGAACGAACTTCCAGAAAGTTTGGAAAATTCGATTTTTAGCCCAGAAAACTTTATAAACTTATTTTAAAGTTCTAATTAATTCTTTCTGAAAATAAAACAAAGTTTTTATTAAACCTAACACCCAATAAAACTTGTTCCAAGCTCCTATATATATAATATTTCATTCATACCTTGGGAGCATGGAACTATGGTTGATGATGTAGAAACGAGGCACGCAAACCGGCATATTTGATGAGGCTTTATACTCTTTGCCGCTACATCTTCAACAAACACTTCATAGGCTTGAGAGTATTACAATTAAATACTATCCTATGAATAAATGTTTTTGTCCGGAATTGAGCCAAAACTATATATGGACTCAATTGGAAATTTGTGTCCTTACATGAATTATACTCGATATATATATCACATTAAAGGTAAGTAAATAAAGGTCAATATGCATCTCAGGTTTATTGTTCATCGAATAAACTGAAGGATTTTCAGAGCGATATGAAGGAAAGAAGCTGTTTGCATGAAAGATGGAGATGCAAAGGGAGAGGGAGAGAGGAGATAGAGGGTTTTAAAAAAAGTGGTGAATTTGTTATTTTAACACTAAAAAATTAGTATATGAGGCTTACACTTCGAATCGTATCAAGGGGCTTGACATTGAGGCTATTGATACATCAATTTGAGGCTATGATTTTAAAAATACTGTTGAGTTATGAAGGAACCAGAGCCTAGATTATATTTTTGAAAAATTAAGATATAAAAGAGGAAGAAGAGAGAAGAGAGAGAGGAGAGAAATCTGATATGGAAAGATAGGAGAAAGAATGAAATGAATTAGGTCATCCATTCTCCCATCTCATTCTATTTATAACATAAGGTTTCACTAATTAAACATAGGTACCCTACAAAATCAAAGTAACCAAATAATCTTCCAAATAAGCCATTGCCAACAAATACCATCTAAGGGTATACAACAAACAAGAAAATCTCAGAGAAATTAATTGAGACACTTGAGAAGAACAAAATGTAATACCCCGTATTTTTATGCTTTCTAAATTTGGGGATTTATTAAATTTAATGAGAGTTATTAATTTAATATATATCCGAAAATAAAATATTTTTAATTACTAACGTGACGAGAGTTAGTAATCATTGAAAAATTGTTGAATATTACTAATGAGTAAAGTAATATAAAATTGGTACTATTAAATGTTACGAGTGAATAAAATGATAATTTTGGAAATTTAAGTCGGGACGCGCCCGTGTCGCGTCGGGACTAAATATTAATTAATAAAAGTGAATAAATTATAAGTCTCTCGTATGGTCGTTTTGAGTGCGCCAAAGTGTCCGAAAGGGTCGAGATCGTCAGAAAAGTGTACCCGGGGGTTTAGTTTGGGTCTCGGGGCGTTTTTAGGCCTATTTAGCACCCCGGGAGGGCATTCTGGACATTTTGCATTTTTAGGTAATTAAACCCACGAAATTTATCAGGTTATATCAGCCATTTGGAATGGTCTTTTAGGGTTAGCAGACTCATAACCTTAGAACGGCCATTAGAGAGGAAGGTAGAAAGCTTTCCAAGCAATCCAAGGCCAAAAATTCATCCGGTTGCACCGCCACCACAACCAACGCGTAGGTCGCGCGGCGGGGAACGCAACCACACCAAATTCGTCCACAAATCAGAACCCTAAAATCTATGGGCAAGTATTTATCTTGCTGAATTCTAGTTAATGTTCCTCTCATGTTAGTCTAGGAATAAAAATTTCGTATTTTGATTGAAAAATTATATGTTTTGGAAGAAGAAATCGCGTGTGTTGTAGGGAGAATCTGTGTAGCTTAAACCTTTATCATATGTATAGGTTGTATTACGAAATTTGGAATTAATATGAATGAACGAATTGATGTTGATTAGGTTCTTTAATTGAAAATTTGGGAATTAGGGTTCTTACGAATTAATTTGGGGATTTCATGTAATCTAAATGATTTTTGATGAATTAATGATTCTAGGAAGTTATTAATGTTATATAATCATGATATTATTGATTGGGATTGAAGAGGATACGTTTGAGATTAGACTATAGAGGTTTTTTAGGCTTAAAAATGGTGAAAAACGAATCTGCCAAAGGTTGAAGACGAAACAGTGCAATTCGCGCTATGTCGCGCGAAGTAGTTCAAGCGAGATGTCAATGTCGCAGGAAGTAGTTTGAGCAAGATGTCAATGTCGCGCGAAGTCGTTCGAGCGAGATGGACAAGTCGCCCGAAGTAGTTCGAGCGACACGTGGAAGTCGTTCGAGCGAGAACCATTCTGGTTCGAGCGAGATTTTTAATTTTTAGGGAAATTCCTATTTTTACCCCTATTTTAGAAATCGATTAATTTGAGTGAGGAAAACCAGTATTCGAGGAATTCAGATTAGTACAAAATTTTTGGGGTTGTGTAGGTGTGACGAATTAAGTATTTGGGACGGTGAGGTTACTTTAAAGATCACGAGAGGGAGATAACCGTAATAAACGATATGAGTCCGTTATGCGGGATAAGTGAGTAAAATGTCTTCAGAACAAGAAGTTATAATTATAGGTTGTGGGTACACCAAATTAAGAAATGTGAATAAGTGTTGTATATATATGACTATGTGATTGTGCATATATTATAAATGTGTAAAGACCATGCCCGCGCTACTTTCTATCCCTGAGGTTACCGCGTTGGGACAGTCTTATTTCGATGGGACCTTTATGGGGGATATTGACTTGTACCGTAGAAGATAGAGATCCTTTGGTACAAGCTAATCGGATCGATAGTCAGATGGCCTAAGAGACGTGGGGGCATGTGCTGACCTCTTAGAGACCGGGACTTTATGCTTCGCCTCAATGTTGTTTGTGTTTATGTTAATACAGTTCAAGAGTGGTTTCGAACTTGTATTTCCCTTAGTATGAGTGATACGGGGACTGGATAGCAGAGTATGCCCGCATCATAATTTTTATGTGGGGTGCTGTTAGAATATATATATTATATGAGTATTTAATATATATATTTAAGTTCTGAAATTTGAGAACTACCTCCTGTGTTTATAGTAAGTAAGAGATGATAAATGATTTCAATTTGGAAATACTTGTTTGAAAAATATAATGTGATTTTGAGAAAACTTTAGTAGAAAATAACGTTAAATTGAGAGATTTGTTATTAAATGAAATTTACTTCTTAAACAGTTGAATTGCCAATTTAAATCTTACGAGTAACCTAAGATAAGAAAAGTTTAACCGTTGGGAAGGTTAGTGCGATAGGTGTGCACATTAGAAGAGAGGTAAGAATTTCTCAAGGGAGTGTCGCACTAATATATTGTTGCATTGGCCAATAAACATTTTAAATACTTGCTAAACAAATTTTAAATCGTTTTTACAATCGTGCTCTGACCCATTTCCATTTTCTTTTCCCTCTTGTATATATATGTATATATTACAGGTGCCCAGTCACAGGGTCGTCTTGCATATGATCCTTTGGAAGGAACGCGCTGCAGCTTAGGTGGGAGTGGAAGGCCTCTTGCTTAGACGACCTCACTTCTTGATTCCTCTTCTAGCACTATTATTTCAGTTGGGCATGTGTCGCCCTTTCCATTATTCAGTTGTTTTATTGGATATTGTAATCCATTTATTTCCAGTATTTGCACTTTGGGATTAGTATTGTCATGATGTTTTTCATTTAAGTATTAAATGTTGGATTCAATTAATTGAATGTTTGGTTATTTGGATTTATATATTCTAGGATAGTTGTTGTGTGATTCTTTATCTATGAATGATGTCCAGTTTAAATGTTGGTTTATATAAATAAAATTTTGGAAAGTAATGTCTAAAATGGTTTTGGCACTTAGCTTAATTATTTAGGGTGTTAAATTGGTAAAGTTATTTTTATGACAGTGATGCAAAGAATGAACCAACCGTCACCTTGATTTTAATTTAATAAAGGACTGATCACCCGCTATTTAATTAGGTGGGGTGTCACACAAAACTTGAGCCAACACAAAGGGGTTGGCTAGTGTTCTCTATTGAAATTTCTGCAATAAATATTCAAGTTTCTAAAGCCATTAAGAACTATAGCCAAGGAAGGAAACTAAAAAATAGATAAAACTAAATTATCTCTTGTCAAAACTAAAATCAAGGCATTAATAACCCTAAAAAAGTAGAAAACTTAATAGTGCATCAGACTCATTATTACCATCAGAAAGCTAGAAATTTATTCAAGTGTATTATAATCATTGAACTAGTGGAGTTTAAACAATGGGGTTCATCTTCATTTCCAAATTCTCAAGGTATTCTTATCTTTTTTGACCAATTTAATAATAGATCAGACCCATTCTTTTATTGCCTTGAGATTTGGCTAGAGTTATGTGAGAGTATCTCATGTTGTATTCTTTAGAGAGTTTAATCTGAATACTGAATACTGAATACACAGATTTTTGTATCATCATGTTTGATTATTAATGAACAATAAAAATTGTGTGATTATGGATGTTCTTAGTCGACAGATGTAGGATTTTGATCTAAACCATGTAAAGGTTACGTTTCTACTTATTATTCTGCTCTATATTATTTCAAGTTGACATATCTTGTTTGCAATTATTACCTTTTTTTATTTCCGAGTCTCGAGGTTTTGTAAAGTGTAACTTTTAATTTTTAAATAATTTATTATACACGCCTACGTGGATTCCTACATCTATGCTTCACGAGGCATTATTAAGGCACGCCCTACCACTGGACTAACCCCTGGGGATTGTAAAGTGTAATTTTTCCTCAATATCTATTAAACTTCAATTCATAATGATCATCCCTAAAACTTCATTTGATTTCACGTGCTTGTGTCTGCCACAAGTCGTTCTCTTCATGTTTCATCAACTTTATATTTTTTATGAGTTTTGAAACATTTATCTCTAACACAATATTTATCCCCTCTGTCAGTGAGTCATGTCTTATAGGACTCTCGTTGTTAACGCTCTATTGGAAGTGAACCATGTGATTATAACCTACGATGGCTGGCTGATGAGGCACATGAGTAGTCATATTTCTATTTTTTTCTTCTTCTTTTAGATGATTTCCTCCACCGAACAAAATGTAATTTGTCCCAGTGCTGTCTTTTTAGAAAAATATGGTGTTACATTCCCTGTCTACTAGATCAAGCCTTTTGATTGGTAGCTTGATCTAGTAGAGAGGGTGTTAGTTAAGTTTCCATATACTACTACATTTGACCAAGTTTGTAATCAAACTGAAGGTGTGTAGCAGATATTTGTGGAATGGTGGCGAAGTTGAAATATCCTGAAGTACAATCTAAATAAGAGTATATATGTTTATATTGAAATCCTAATGGAAATATATCTTAAGCTAAAAGTCTAAGAGGAGGAATCTATACACAAAAAGTAAGTTATACTGTTAATGGTTTATTATCTTTCTTAATACCATGGGTCATGGAGATCAACTACATATACTAGTTTGAAATCATAAAGGGTTTGGTAGGAGAGTGGGTGATCATAAGAAAAAGAAATAAACATAGGAAGTTTTAGCGTGCCATGTCCTATTTACAATTTCTTTGGCCATGTTTATGTTTCAATGAACAAAGAGAAACAAAAAAATACATATCTATATTTCTCCTTTTTATTTTCATTACTAACACATTATTTCTTATGTATAGGCATGAAGCAAAATGTATCCAACAAATTGTTGAAGATATTTTGAGTAAATTGGGTGGTACATTTTCAAGTGATGTTGGGGATCCAGTTGGAATAGAGTCTTGTATAAATAATGTAAATGCATTGTTAGGTATAGGGTATGATGATATTCGCATTGTTGGGATATGGGGCCCAGGTGGAATAGGCAAGACAACTATTGCAAGAGCCATTTTTTAACAAATCTCCAATCAGTTCGACATGGGATTTTCCTTCATGAAGTTAGAGAAGTTTCAAAGAAACATGGTCTTGAACATTTATAAGAGATGCTTTTTTCCAAAATCCTAATGTTACCGAATTTGAAGATAAACGATGTTTATGAAGGAAGCAACATGATAAAAAGAATGATATGCTATAAAAGGGTTCTTGTTGTTCTCGACGATGTTGATAATCGACTTCAATTAAAATGGTTAACTGGAAAGCATGACTGGTTTGGTTCGGGCAGTAGAATTATCATAACAACAAGAGATGAACACTTGCTTGTTGGGCATGGAGTGGATAGAATACATGAGGTGAGTCGGTTAAATGACGATGAAGCTATTCAGCTCTTTTGTTTGAACTCCTTTAAAGAAATTCATCCTGAAAAATATCATGAGGAGCTCTCTATTCAGATTGTACATTACGCTAATGGCCTTCCTTTAGCTCTTAGAGTTTTTGGTAATGATCTATATGGCACAGACATGTCTAAGTGGAGAAGTGTATTAGATAGACTAATTAAAGAAGGCCGAGAAGGTGAAATTTTTAAAAAACTTAATTTTTTTTTATGGTTTGAATGATACATAGCAGAAAATATTCCTAAATATTGCATGTTTCTTCAAAGGGAAGAAGAAAGATTCGGTAACAAGAATACTTGACAGTTTTAGTTTCTACCTCGATATCAGTTTAAGTGTTCTAATTGAAAAATCTTTGATATCTCTTTCGGAAAATAGTATTTGGATGCATCGATTGATACAAGAAATGGGATGGCATATTGTTCATCAGAGTTCTCCTGAAGAGCCTGGGAAGCGTAGTAGGCTGTGGCAATGCAAAGATATTGTACCTGTATTAACAAGAAGCATAGTGAGAATTAATTAAAGCATAAGTGTGAATCTTTCATTTTTGTAGAATTTGATATTTCGTTTGTTTACTTATATTTTGTGCTTTTGGTTGGTAGGGGATAAAAAAAGTTGAAGGCATGCTGTTGTATTTGTCGAAGCCAGAAGAAATCAATGTTAGAAGTGAAGTCTTCAAAAAGATGAACAAACTAAGACTACTCAAAATATACAACTTGTGCGTTTCTTGAGGTCCTGAATATCTTCCGAATGAGTTGAGGTGGCTTAATTGGCATGGATATTCCCTTCAACATCTCTGCCACCAAGTTTTCAAGCGGAGAAGCTTGTTCGACTTAAAATGTGTTACAGCCGCATCATATAACTTTAAAAGAGAAAAAAGGCATGATTGTCCTATATATATATATATATATATATATATATATATATATGTGTGTGTGTGTGTGTGTGTGTGTGTGTGTGTGTGTGTGTTTCCTGTGTTGAAATTGATAGGAGCCTATGTAATCAATTATTTTGTGGTGTTGTTTTTAACAACTGCTTGACAAATTAAAATACGTCAACCCTAGTCATTCTCGAAAGCTAATCAGGACCCTAGACTTCACGGAGGTCCCAAATCTTGAGAGGCTGATTCTTGAAGGGTGTGCAAGTTTGGTAGAGGTGCACCCATCTATTGGATTTCTCAAAAGACTTGTTTTCAAAAATCTAAAGGATTTTGAAAATCTTACAAGTCTTCCAAGTACCATATGAATGTTGAAACGTTTGAAATCTTTTATTCTCTCCGGCTTCTCAAAACTTGATCATTTACCCAAGGATCTTGGAAACTTAGAGTGTTTAGAGGAGCTTGATGGAGGTGGAACTGCAATTACACAACCACCATCCTCCATTGTATTTTTGAAGAATCTCAAGTACTTATCCTTCCATGGCTGTAAAAAAATAAAGTCTCAATCATGGAGTTCACATTTTTTGTCTTTCTTTGTACCAAGAAAATATCAAGGTTCCATGAGTTTGGTGTTGCCTTCTGTATCAGGTTTATGTTCATTAGTGAAACTAGATCTCAATGATTGTAATCTATTAAATGGAGCAATCCCTAACAGTCTTCGTTGTTTATCCTCTTTCTATGAGTTAAATCTGGGAGGAAATAATTTTTCGAGTATACCAGCTGCTAGCATCAGTCAACTTCCTCGGCTTGAAGTCCTTGAATTGGTAGGTTGCAAGATGCTTGAAACATTACCAGAGCTTCCATTGAGTATAACTTGGTTGTTTTCAGATGATTATACGTCACTGAGAAGCGTTGCGGATGTATTAACTAAAAACAAAAACTTGTACAATATCTCATTCAGTAATTGTTCCTGATTGCTTGAGGATCAGCAGAATAAGAATACGTCTAGTATATTATGGCAGCATTGGCTTCAGGTTCCCTCTGTGTGTGTGTGTGTGTGTGTGTATATATATATATATATATATATATATATATATATATATATATATTCACACACCACACATAAATATGTGGTTATGTGCACACGCACATGTCTATAGTAGATGTGTATTTATAATATTTATTAATTATTGTTGTACAGGGATTGGCGGTTGTAAATGATGAATTCACTTTTTATCTTCCCGAAAGTGAGATTCCAGACTAGTTTAGCAATCAAAATATTGGGCCTTCAATTTCATTGAAGTTTCCTCCAATTGACATAACAATAAATTTATGGGGCTTTCCTTTTGTTTTGTTTCGAAATTAATAACCACTTCCTCATGTGATAAAGGCGGGGGATTCCTAAAAGGGCACATGCCATTAATTCCTGTGGAATTCACCATCATAAGCCATGAGAACAAGACAGCGTCGGCGGGGATGTACATTTGTAATATAGGGACAGACAAAGATGTTGAATCAGAGCATTTGTCTCTATCCTACTTACCATTCTTGCTATTTTGAGTTTTCTTTGACAAATTGGCTGACGGCCCAAATGATTGGTGTCAACTTGAGGTTTCTGCTGAAAGTTATAGCAAAAGATTTAATGTAATGAAAAAGTGGGGAATCCGTCTAGTATATGAAGATGATGTTAAATCGAAGTATGAGATGATGATGATGATGATGATGATGATGATAAACCAACATAGCTCCCCAATTTGGGCTTAAAAGGCACCAGTTCAGTGACCTAAATAAGAGTCAAGATAACATTAAAGAGAGGTAGAAGGAGCGACTATGACTTTAACTTTTCCCGGCTTCCACTAGAAACAGACCACGCTTGAGCTTTTATCTCCTGATTGCAGAAGCCTTTATTCCTCTATTTACGGCATGGCATGGTTCATGGCTCACTCAGGTCATCGGTAAAAATATATCATCTCAACCTTAACTCATTGTTAGTTACTGTCTCATTTTCTATAAAAAAAATTAATGTGATGTATACGTATGCACATTGTTTGTTTAACTTTAGTTGTAGGGAACAATAAAATAGTTGTCTAACTATCATTCTAATTGTACGGAATTGCAAATTTGGAATTGAATTGGAACCGTAAGTAGGGATTGGAAATACCACTTTCTTAGAATTCCAGATTGTCTAGTTACATAGTTTAAATCTGACTTTTAAATCCTGGAATTTGCAAACCAATGCATATGATCAGATTGCTTAGTGATAAGTACCCAAAAGTGTTTAATTTACGCCCCAAATAGATTCATTTTAGTCATTCGTTCGTAATAAAATTGGCCTTATGTTTGTATTTTATTATTTCGCAGGTCAATATGAAGTCGGTGTATCAAATTGTGCTAATCCGACGTAATTACGACAAAGTAGCGGTCAAAAGCATTGAACGAAGAAATAAAATTGTCCATGAAGAGAGAAGTCCATTTTTTAGCTTGCCCCAAAGAGTTCCGAAGCGCTAAATCCCTATCCGTACCAAACCTAGGCCTAAACCAAGCCCGAGCCAATACCCAAGTCTCGTGTGTGTTTAGTTTGTATTTTTTTTAGATTTTATTTGAGTCTTGTATATTTTTAAGATTTTTATATTTTATTTGTGTGTGTATAGTTGTAAAAATTAGGATCCGTTAGTCGGCATCGAGTGTTTTTTATATTTTTCTGAGCGTTTTTATCTATTTGGTTTTTCTTTATTTTTATTCGTTTTTTATTTTATTAGTTTAGGTTCACCATTATTATTTTATTTTATTTTAGTCTCTCTAAATTTAGATTTTAATTTTTAGTTTTTAATTTTATTAATTTTATTTTTTTCGGTCTGTTAACCCATGATCCATAACCCGACCCTTGCTGCCATCCTAAAATCCAGCTCCTTATCCTTCCAACCATAATCCCATCTCAAACCCGGTTCCCCAAATTCTACTCAAATCCATTTCAACGAACATTCCTACAAAATAGGAACTCCCAACACCTGCTAAGCCAAAAACCCACGTGCCTATCCCAATAATATCTTTGACTTGAAATTCAATCCTATAAAAATCTCTTCTCAACAAAGTATCACCGTGGTATATATTATAGAGAGAAGGGGCAGCTCGTATTTAAGAGGACTCTCACACAGGACTGAAACGAGAGAGAAACAGTGTAACTTTGTACAGTTCAGGAATTAAAAAAAATCAGAAAAACACAAAAAAAATTATTTTAGCATTAGAATAATTTTTAGGTTTGATTTTTATTTTTATTTGTGTAATCAAGTGCACATATTGTGAAGAAATTGATCGCATGTCAAGACGCAGTTCCAGACATATTTGAGAAAGGAATTGTGTATAGTATTTCTTTCTCCTCTTTTCAAATTTCTCCTTCTTGATATCTATTTGATTGTTGGGTTATGTTCTAATATGAGAATGTTAGGTTAAACACTCCATTAATTTGTTGATTTTCATACTTCTAGGAAAATTTATTCTTAATTGTCACACATTACGTATCGAGAGATAGTGAATTAATTTTGTTTTAGTTTTTGATTTTGAAATCGAACTAGATATATGTTTTTCCTAAAATTTGAATATTAACTCGGATTTGTGATTCTCGGATTCATATTTTTTTTTTAGAAATCGATCTTAGTGGGTGATTTCTTTAAAGAGAGTATAAATCCATTTTGCATAGTGACAATTTTAAATGAGTTTTCTGAAAAAGACATTATTGAATTTATGATTGTAACAAGGGTTAAATTGTAAATTTAATATTATCTCGAAATATTTCAATTCAATAAATTATAAAATTAGAAATAATTGAACACGCAGTGTAAACCCATCTCTTGAACCTTCTCACATTTGTCACAGTCGGTTATGTGTCATTTTTTTTATTTAGTCACTTCATATTTTTATCATTAATTAGTTATTTCTCCCTTGAAATTATTTTCAAAAAAATATAAAAAATCATAAAAAAAAATAATAAAAAAATTGAGATTGCAAGCATTCGCGTTATTAAATTGAGATTGCAAGCATTCACGTTATCAATCCAACTTTCTCATCACTCTCCGGGGCTTCAAAAAGCTCGTCCTTGAGCGTAGGAGATGAACGACCAAAAAGCAAGACAAGCATCAAAGAGATCTCCAAGAAGAGCCATCCTCGGACACATCCTTTATATCGACTTGCAATAAATTCAAGGAGAATATGATCACCATCCAAACATGGTCGATCAATAAAATATTGGCCCGAGACTCCCGTGATGAACCCCTTCATTGTTATGCCGCGAAAAACATTCATTAAGTGTCTATCAAATGTCACTAAAAATGGGTCCACATACCCACCATCAATCACATGACCCAATATAACCACCTCTTCCCCGGCAGAGACAACCATCGATCCATCCTCATCAAAATCATCATCCCCATGCTCAAAGATTGGGAAGAAATCTCCCAAATCAAATATTTTTGGCTCGCGAAAGTGCATGCGAGTCACCCAACCATCATCGACAAAAATGTCAAAAAAAACCAACACATAACCCAATTTCATCATTTTGATCTTTATTGCAATCAACTGGCTTGGGAGGAAAGTTTTTATCGTTGATTTGATCCGATTGGGTGAATGAGGGAGGAAGAATGATTGAGTTAAGCAACCAATCTTGAAAAACTGTCGATAATCTTGAATTGAGATTCGGGAGTTAACCGAGGGTGGAAACGTAATTATTTTGATGTTTGGGGTTTGAAAAATGGGTGGTGGGTTGGATCGGGGTGGTTGTGGAGGAATTTTGTAGGGTTGGAAACTAGAAATGGGTTGTCTTGAATCTTAAATGGAGGGTTTATGGAATGTATTTGGGTTTTGGAAAAAATTAGGGTTTAAGATTTGGGTTTTCCGGGTGGTGGGTTTTATGGTGATGAGGCAGAAGTGAGAGTCAACGTTCTTGATGAGATCTTGAATATTTTTTCTCCATTCTTGATCTCCTTTCTTCAATTTTTGAATCCCCCACTATCTTTGTTTGGATTTCTTTAGAGTCATTGAGAGAGTAGCGTACGATTTTAATAATCTACACACACCGATAAACACTAACACCAATGTTTGGAGCAACACCCGCTCTGATACCAATTTTGACGTCTGCAAGTCAATGGCTAAAAAGAAATACCAAACCCTCGTTTTAGAGAGAGAATCAAAAGTTATCTTATATTTCAATAATGAGAAAAATAAGTACAAATGAGATTACACGGGGTATTTATATGGGAAGGATTACTTGTTAATCAAGTGATTAGTTAAAATGACTAAAAGGAAAAATTAAAAACAAAAGCATGCCTAATCAGTTCCAAACATGCTTGGAGACTAATTAAGCAAAGAAAAGGGTTAAAAAGAACTTAAAATAGAAAATAGAAAATAAAAATGGAAAAAAGAAAAGAAAAATAACAACAAATTCCCATCAGCTGGATAAAAAGAACTGAAATGTAATAAAACTTGGCAACCTGTAATCACGAGTTAACAATATTTGGAATTTAGTTACAAAATAGACTTTTGGAGTCATGCCAATTCTAGTTGGTTTTTTTATATATATATATATATATATGTATGTGTGTGTGTGTGTGTGTGTGTGTGTGTTTATTTTTATTTGGAAATTGAGATTAACAAGTTCAGTTTGAATGATGTGAATGAAGAATTGAGGATATTTTTGTCATTTTAGGATTTTATTGTATTTTTGGTATTTTCTTTATTTATGTATTTTCTTTTTTTAGTCTTTCTTTTATTTTTTTAGTATTGCATTGTATTTTTCTTTTATTTAGTATTTAGAAGAAGGAAGATTATTGGCATCTAAGGACATAATTATAATTAGGTTGTTAGCTTAGAGGCCAAGCAACCTCCTTCCTATAAATACCCATATGTATCCTCATTTGAGGCATTCTTCCATTTTATGAGATATTGATTAGAGAGAGTTGAAACGAGAGTCCTATTTTCTTGTTCCCAATTGACATCATTTACGTCAATTGATAACAGAACCTAGTCGGTTATACCCGTTGTTGTTGTTATAAAAAAAGTAAAAACTCGTAAACAACATCACGATGGGTTCAAGAAACGAGCAAAACCCCATGGGAACTTCTAAAGGTCATCTTATGGAGGCTATCAAATGATTGATAGCCGAGATGGGTGAAATCGATGCTCGCCTCCCTCCACCACCATCCAAATTACAATCGCACCACGACCCTCACCTCTTCCACATTTTGACCTACCCATGCCATCCCCTAAAGGCACCTTGAACCACCCACCACCATTAACCCTAATTTAAGAATCCCTAAACCTATCCCCCAAGACTTCTCTAGCCACACTTTCGCAACCCATTCCATACCTCTTCCACACAAAAAATGCAATTCCATAAACACTAGCCCTATACACATCCAAGAAGGCACCACCACGAAGGGTGGTGCCCCACCGCCTCATGCCATTGACCGGACATCACAAAACCCAGTCAAAAATATCCGCCATTGCCCTGATCTACCCTGCCCAGTACCGAAACCCCAATCTCAGCAAAACTCGACCCAAAACCCCACTGCCCAGGCCCTAATTTTACCCCATGCCACCGAAAATCATTCCCATCCTGTCGAATAACTCCTTCAAAGTCGAACGGTCCAAAATCCATCCCTAATGAACCCGATTCATCCCCTAGTTGCGTCTGATCCACCCGTAGACTTAGGCTAAGGGTTTCGCCACTCGGACAGCCCTACTGCGGGTCATCCATCAGTTTCGGTTTATTTCGACCACTTTTTAGCTATAAAACAACTGGTACAATCTTTGTTGACTCCGATATCAATAGATGAGCAATTTTCGTCATAGATCTATATGGCTAATCAAGATTCAATGGCAAGAGGGTCCAATCCCATCGAGAAAGCCCTAGGACAACATGTTCAACCCTTATTCAATGATAACATATATCACGCTATGGCCACTGGAAAAATGTTTAGTCATGAATCATTAGGATTTTGTCTACCTCATAACCAATAATTTCTAGCAACAAACCCAAACTCCAACCTATACCCTCTCTTGTTTGGCTACACCTAAGAACATGTTTCCACCTTCGAAACCCTAAGTCAACAATCCCCCACCCTAAAAAATTACCAAGAACTAACCAAGAACCCTCTTTCCATAAATTCAATCCAATTTCAACCCATTTCGAACTCATCCCCTCCTGTGCTAACCAATCAATCTTCTGCCCTATGTAGAACCCTCCTACATGTGCAAGAACTAGGGTTTGGCACCAAGAAAATGGTTTTTGATCTGAGGGGAGATATTTTTGAATAGTCCCATGAGTGACAAGAGGAAGAAGATGAAGATTGATGCAAGAATTGAAGAATCTTCTTCAAATTTTCAAAAACTATTTTTTGGTCCCACACGTTTTGCCTCTCTTTCGCACATTTTGGGAATTTTGCATTCGACCTCAATTTTAAAGTTCGAGGATGAAATTTTTTGAAAGCGGAGAGAATGATGTGAATGAAGAATTGGGGATATTTTTTTCATTTTAGGATTTTATTGTATTTTTGTTATTTTTTGTATTTGATGTATTTTCTTCTTTTTTGTCTTTTTAGTCTTTCTTTTATTTTGAGTATTGGATTGTATTTTTATTTTGTTTAGTATTTAGGGGAAGGAAGTTTATTATCATCTAGGGAAGTAATTGTAATTAGATTGTTAGCTTAGAGGACAAGCAACCTCATTCTTATAAATACCCATATGTAGCCTCATTTGAGGCATTCTTCCATTTAATGAGATATTGATTAGAGAGAGTTGAGAAGAGAGTCCTCTTTTCTTGTTCCCATTTGTCGTCATTTATGTCACTGAATGTTGGGGGCCAAAAACTAGTCGAAACAGACAATTCACCGCAGTTTCGGCCAAAATTTGGAAATATTTTCTCTGCATCTGTCCATGAATGTGTGTGTGTTTTACAGACAGATGGGTTCAGAACTATAACGTGTTTAAAGTATGAGAACATGAACTAAATGGTCCTCCCAATATTAATTTTTGAATTATTGATATTGGGTATGCTGGATTATTAGGTATGTTTTACTTTCTGGATTACAAGTACATATTTATGCATACATAAAGTTATTGATTAATGTGTAAGATTCAAATGGGGTTTATTGAAAAGTCAACCGATAATGTTTTGACAATATAACGGGTGTAATTTAAGAGTATGATTTTAGGGTACATGTAGAATTACTCATATTATTTCATCAACTCACACAAATATTCCATTGATCATTTCTATCTTTTCTTTTCCCTATGAAAGTTCATTGAAGAGGATCCTAATAACATATTGTATTTCCTTGTAAGTTTAATGTTTCTCTTAATTTAAATTTTTATATATCTAGAACAGTTTTAATGTTTAGAACTTTTATTGATGTAAATAGTCATCGAAAACAATCGCATTCACAAATTCATAATAGGCTCAACTCTTTACTGTTGTTCACCACCTTAAACAAGGGGTCAATGTCCATTATTCGTAGGAATAACTAACCTTTAATCATTGGTAAACAAGGATTCCACGGAAGAAATATGGGCAAGCTAGGTAACAACTAAACCATATCCTACCTAAACTAGACTCCTAGATTTTAACACTAAATTAAAAAAAAAAACTCTCTAACAATTTTGGGCATCCCTAGGGTGTCTTCTCATGGGGATACCCCCCCCCCCCCTTGAGCATGGAGGCCGAGCTCAACTGTGAGTTCAAATAAATATTCCCTATATCTTCTTCGCCCCAACGCAATAACGCACGATAATCATTTCGTAGTGATCTTTTCCTCCACATAAGTAGGAGCTTCAATTTGGTTTCATTGTCTAGCAAAACAATTATTCAGTGGGCAGGGCACTCTCATTGTCAATGTCCCTATTCACCGCCACAGAAGAAATTAAAACGACCATGCTTATTGGTATGGTAGGGGTTGCTTGTGAATGTGTCAGAAGTACCGGAGGCTTTCCAATATGAGAGATTGCTTTATTTTCCCCCTACTTTGATGGCGTACTTGATGGCTTGATTGAATGCCATAATTTAACAATGTTCAAGCACGGTGTGCGCCGATTGATAGTCCTAGTACGACTCTATAAAAGTATTACGGGTAATGCTTGTGGATGCACGTTGTGTTCCGAGTTCTTAGTGAATACTAATCTATATCAAATTGATGGTCTCTATTTGAAAACAACGGTTGTTAGGGATGGCCTTCATCAATGGCCAGAATCAATAGTTGTTTGTGAGCATGGAATTTGTTCGTTGACTATGACCAAAAAACGAAATTGGACTCTTAATTTGGGACGTCCAAAAAAACATTAAAACTATTAGTTTTGGACAGATGTCTATAAAAGTTGGTTATGAGGGGGAACATAACAATTGTAAGCAAGAACGCCGAGATTTAGTTTGACTTGTCAAAAGGGATATAAAAGGTAATTCTTGAAGTAAATGAAGAAACGACACAATTTAATAGGATATGTATGAACGACATGAGATCAAAGTATATTTGGTTTACAAGTTGAATAATGATTTGAGTCCAAAAAAAGTCACCCAAATCCTCTCCAAACAGCATTAAGTGTTCCACCTTGTGGTATGGGTCTCGTCAGGGCACAACACTTTAATGTTATTTGGTGAAGGATTTGGGGGATTATTTTTGGACTCGTAGCAGTACTCTTTACAAGTTACAATAGTTCTATAATGTTGGATATGAACATTAGTAAGTTCAATCACCTGAAGTATTAACAAACTCAACACTATCGAGATCATATGTCAATGGGAAGTATTAGAAATTTCCAATAGAATCCAATTTGAATGCTAATATATATGTATACGTATATATACTAGTCCTATTGTACTGCATTACACATGATTTTTGCAACCAATATTGTTTTAATTTGAACAAGTTACATTTAATTTAAATTTAAAGGAACGTGACATTTGGAAAAAAATGAATTTATGCAAATAATGTTTTGTAAATAATAATTTAATCCATTTTTGTCAATATTTTTTTTGTGGATCTGAATTTATCTCAACAGATTTCTTTCCTGGCAGTATCCTTTTTTTTAGCTCCGGAGATCTCTTCATTTTTTAGGTCTTCTTCTACAACTTATTCAAATATTTCGAATTCTTTATCAAGGTTAAATTTCATTAGCGAACTTGATTCTCCTTTTAATGCTTGCAAGAAGTGATATCAATCTTTATTATAGAATACACTCAAGCCTACTTGTTCACTAAGGATGATAGTGAAAATCCCTTAAATTACTCTTATATTTTTTCCTAAAGTGGTGATTTGAATTCTAATTTATCCCTTATCTCTTCCTGGGAAAATAATGTCATTATCATCCTAAAAAATGAGTATTTATTCATTCTTTTAGGAGCATAGTACATAACTTAAATCATCTAACTTCTTGGTTCCTTTGTTATACATGCACTGGCACGAATAAAAAAAATACATCTCTACATGTTCAAATTCCTAATTTTCCAAAACTGCGTCACTACCATCCAGACGTTATACCTATTTGCCCATGGTTAGTGTAAATATTTCTTCAATCAGTAAAAATTCTTCAAGTTAACGATCTAGCACTTAAATTAGGACCTTATTTATTTCTTTAAAGTTTAATTATTAAACTTCCCTTTTGTGGTTTTCATAATGAGGGAAACAAAAATGGGTGTGCTGGCAAATAAAAAAAAACAAAAATGGGTGTGCTGGAAGATAAAAAAAAGTAAATTATTAACATTTGCCTTTATCAAACTTTCCTTTTGTCAATATTAATGATGTTGTAATCAACACCACCAGATCAAGATGAGACTATAAATAGCTTGAAATTAATCACAACACAACAATGGAGATGGATATATGTATATATGAGATAAGGAGATGAGGTTAAGAAGATGAACTCAATGATTTAAAGTGGTTTTTCCAATTAGGCATGATTCCATTGTGTAAGTGTGTGAGAAATTCATTAAATAAGGGCACTAATGGGCATGGATATAACACTCAAAGATCTATCTCTCTCTTCTGTATATAATTGGGCATAGTTCTGTTAGGGTTATGAATTCATGATCCCTTCTCATAGGGAAGATAAAGTGTATATATAGGACTTAGGGGTGTAGTGTACCCTCTAAGCATGTAACCAGCATGTGCTTGAGGAAACTCCCAATATGATGAAGACAGTTGTCCCTAGCACATGGATATAATAATGATGTAATATTCCCTCATGTGAGGGAATGATCTTGTTGCAATGGTTTTGCCCATGTGGGATCTGCCATGTTGGAACCTTATACTGCTCGTACAGTAAATGTCATTTGAAGGAGTCTCGGCCTGGCCGAGTATGATGTTACTGACACGGGGCATGGCCTAACGTGAAAAACTGCCAAGTGTGATCTCTGCTGAAGAATGCCAATTGAGGTTGATTAATTGACCGTGTCCTAGTATCGAATGTATGACTAGACGAGAGGCGCCCTTATTACTAAAGAGCTTCCCCTGAAGTGTTGGCCTACTAGATGGTCGACGCTACTGTGAACGAGGCCGAGCCCAATTCTTGATGATTCTTGTAAACATCCTGTGAACTCCTTCTATAAGCTCGACTGTTTGGGGTCAGGGGGTCTCATATGGAGACAAGGACATGTTTGGGTATATCAATTACTCCTAGCCCTCAACCATCTTCGTGAGGAGATGACTGGGGATATGAGTCAATTGACTTTTTTTTAAGGGACCATGAGCATGACTCATCTGAATTCTGATTGGATGGCATCTGCCCCAAGCGTAATCTGGAAGATGAAAGCTTTGGTCTTTGTTCCCTAGGTGATGATGAGAATGGGTAAGCGTTCTTAATCATTGGAATACTTTTAAACTACAAAAACCTTTTTTCCTTCTTCCTCCCCTTTCTTTGCAAAAACGTGTTCCCGCTTCTTAAACTGTCAAAACTTCAACCACCGCCATAACCATCCTTTAAGCATTACAACCCTTTTCTTTGCATTCTAAGATAGATTATCCCCCTTTTTTTCTTTTTCAGTGGATCGTCTTCTCTAGGTACCCTTCTTCCTGTAACTTTTCTACAGTTCTCAGTTCTCATTTCTTGTTTTCATATTTCTTAGAGGCTTTTAGTTTCTCCGATGAGGTTCTACGATAGAGCTAGGGTTTGGATTTCCCTTTGTGCCATGTCTACTGACTTAGTGGTAGTGGTAGAGGTGGTTTTTAGTGGGTTTGGGTGTTCCACCACCGTGATGAGAATTTTTAGGTGATCTCCGGTCACCTTCTCTGGGGGGATTTTTTGGTTTGTTCTTGGCCGTTCTTCATCAGGAACGGTTAAGATTATAGCCTTTGATATTTTGGTCAACAAAAGTCATCCCTTTAATTTATTGTCCCCCTTCACAATTTAGTTAATTGTAGCCTCGTCTTGTTCATGTTAAAACATTTGTACGAACTAGCTGAGGAATTTCCAAACCTTAGGGAGAGGTATTTTAAGTATATTAGGAAGATTGAGCTTGAAGAAGCCAAGAGAAGAAATTCTAAGTCCTTCCCCCTCCAACTTATATTTCCACCCCCATTTGTTGTCGTCCTCCCTACAACTGCCGAACCAAGTGATCCCATACCTGAGTCAGTTTCTTCTGAAAACAAAAGTATGTCCATCTTTGAACCATCTCATAGTTCTAACCCTTCTGATGAGTCTATGGCCCATTCCTCACACCATGATAATGGGTCTAAGGAAGATGAGGTCTTCTCTCGCACCTCGTCTTCTCAAAGGGTCGAGTCATCAAATCCGTTTGATGCCTTTATTGAGATTGATGAGCCTAATGTTTCCATCCCTCCCCCACTTGATGCCATTCCTTTATCAGCTGGTACGAGGGAAGAGTTTATGCAAAACTTTCCAACTGGTGATTCAAACCAACCTCAGGCTGAAGAGTCAAGCCATAATAGCGAAGAGAGCGATCTTGACCTATCCATAGTTAAGTCGTACAAGAGTTCGGTCACTAAGGTCAATTTTTTAACTTGGAGACATTTATATGGCATCGGGACCTCCATTTCTATGAGGAAACCATCTGCAGACGAGAGAGCCTTTGATGGTCGAGAGGGCGAGTTATGTGTCTATGAGAAGATGTTCAAGGGTTGCTTTCGACTACCTTTTGTAACACCCCGTATTTTTGTGCATTTTAATATTTAATTAATTCGGGAATTTAAAATTACTTTTGTGTAGTAATTTTAATTGAATTAAGTAAGGAAAAATATATTTAAATATTAATCGGGGAGTGAATGGTTAATATTTATGGAAATTTAATTACTAAGTGAATAGTAATATTTTATTTACGTCATTTTGGGTATGAATGACGGGGTATGTACTTATCTCAGTCGGGAGTGGGTATAGACTAAATTGAACGTGAGATAAGGACTTTCATAAATTAATTTGAATACCCATTTTGAGTGTACGGTTGAGTCCGGATGCCCCGAGATAGTCAAAAAAGTGTACCCGGGGGTAGTAAATGGGTCACATGACATTTTTAGGCATAGCCGGGCCCACACGGGGGCATTTGGGTTACTTGGGCTTGGCCCATTAGGCAAAAAACGGGATTTAGCCTAATTAAACAATTGTAAGGAAAAGGGGAACGACTGATATGAGTTTAGAAAATACTTAGTGGGATAGGAAACCCTAAGAAGCAGTTAAAGGCAAATTGGGGGACAAAAGATAGAGCCAAAACAAGGGGTTTCATCTTCAACCTTGGGAATTCACAAATTCAAATCACACACTACGAATCATAAGGCAAGTGGTTAACTTGATGTAGAATTTAATTTGTTTTTCGATTCATATTTATGTGATGTGAGTAATTACTATTCGTTTTGGGATTTAAAGGGCATAAACCTGGGGGTTTTGCAAACCAATATTCTGATTTCTAAATTGTGTAGAAATTCATGTGTAATCTAAGAGTAGTATATATATCTGGTAGGATGTGATCCGGATGAACTAGAAATTAATTTGAGACATAGATTTGATGTTTAAATGGGTTAAAGTTTAAATCGTATTTTCCTCCAATTTATGAAAACAATAGAGAACGTAAATTAAATGGTGTTTGTGGACTTTATGGGGGTCCCTTATGAGGTTTTTGATATAGGTTGTTGATGGGAAGGATTGGGTTTTACTGTAGAAGAAACTAGGGTTTGAAGCTTTTCGTCCATGGCTAAAACAGAAGGGGGAAGAAGACGTTGACCTATGCGATCGATCGACCGAGAGTTGGTGATCGATCGATCGATGGTTCGAAATTTCTGGCAGTACGGTCAGTTTATGTATATAAGGGGAAATTAAGTTAAATTATTTTCCCTGCCCTATTTAATGAGAAATAAATATAGGACTTTCAAGCTAATTAATTATGCGTAAAATTAATTAGGATTTGAAGGAAATTATGTGTGTCACACCATGATAAAAATTTATTGCGATTTGGAGGAAATTTATGTGTGACACACTATGGTTAAATTTTGGGAATAATATTTCAAAATAATTAAATACGGATTGAGTGGGTAAGTTAGGGGTTATTGGTTGAGCGATACCAAGACGTTAATTTTATTTAGAGTGAAGGTTAAATAATTCGGAGTCAGGAATTTAGACTCGGGTATCGTTTTATTTCAGGCCACGAGATTGAGTCCGAATATATTGGTTGGGGCGACACCGAAAGTAATTTAATTAATTAATGAGCGAATTAATTAATAATTAGAGTTGGGACATGAACTCATAATAATTTGAATAGGCTTGTGTTACGGATTTAGTACACGGTATAGCCGGGATAGTATTTTTACTTATATATATATGGTGTGCGATAGTATATATGTATGGCCTGTGCATTAATATCAGTGGTTAGATATTATTATTCTATACTCTAGTGCTATAGGGGGAGGTTGCGTGTAGTGGGTGAATCCCCAAGCTTGAGGAGTAGGGCGAGTATATTCCCAGGTCATTGCGTCCGTTATATGGATGAGGGGCATCTCACTTTCAGGGAAGGAATATGACCGCCTCCAATTTTTACGTATTATCCATGTTAGTGAGCAATTCTTACTTGGGGTAACTAGGTTATGAGAATATGCCTAGTGGGATAGCACTTTAGGAAATTTATATCTGGTGAGTTATTACTCGGGAGGATGTTATTATTAATTATTATTTCAGCATGTTTGTTAATGTTGTAATATGACTATACGTATATAATAAGGTAAATAATTATATATGGGCTAATTAATACAGGTCGTAAATTTTATTATATATATAACGGGTGTGAAAGTTATATGAATCTAAAAAGGGAAATGATTCATTAACTTAGTGTTGAAGATAACTTAGAGATCATAATTATGACATACTCGGTTAGAGCAGGGTACATGCAAAGGGGTCGTATAAATTATCTAGTCATGAGATAATTAACTAGGAAAATTAATTAAGGAGTTAGTAGTGCACATTCGAGGAGGGGTAAGGATGTCCTCAAGGGAGCGCGACACTAACTAAAATATAGAGAGAATGCATATTTATTTATTAATGCAAGTTAATCATTTGCTAAATGTTTTTCAAATGTTTTTGGGTACTAACCCTTTGTATAAAAACTTTTAAAAACCTTTTAGGTGTCTAGCCACAGGGACACCAGGCTTGACTCATTTCAGGGATTCGTTGCTACAGCATATGTGGATGTTGTAGGAGTTTGATAGGCACCTCATTCCTTTCATTTCTAGCATAATGATTTCCTATCAGTTATTCGACCATGATGCTCACCGTTTTATTCAGTACTTATGTCAAACCAGTTGAGATTTATTTCTTGTCTTTACTTTTGTTGGATTTTGAACTGATGGTTTATTCGGTCAGTTAATTGATTGTGAATGGTTAAATGCAGTTAATTGTGATTGTTTATATTAGTTTTCTTTCGTTTGAGTATTTCATTTTTGTTAAGGAAAGATAAAACTTGGCACCAGTATAATTTTCTCACTTAGGTGATTAGTAATTAAAAGGGCGACTGTGATGCTAAGAATGAACCAATTGAGAAACCTGTTCTAATTTAATTTAGGACTGATCTCCTGGGGTTAATTAGGTGGGGTGTCACAGATGGTATCAGAGCATCAGGTTCTAGTGTCCCTAGGATCTATGCGACTTACTACGTTTCAGGGTAGCGTTCGGTTGTTATAGGGCCCTATTATTAGGACTGTTGATTCATTTTTTGCTTGTGAGATATCGTATTTTTGCAGTTAGTTTTTGTATAAATAGTGTACTTATACAATTCGATCTATTTTTAGATGCCACCAAAGAGGCAGAGAGCAGAGAGGGCTGAGGCTAGAGATGAGCTCAGGGAGGCTCATCAGGAACAACAGGTACCGCCACCCCCACCCCCACCCGAGTTGATTTCCACTACTCAGGTGGCAGTGATAGTGGATCAGGAACTTGAGACAACGATGCGGGCTATGGCATCTCATTTTTCACATCCCCAGACACCACCTCTCGTGGAACCAGCAGTTCAGGCTCTAGTAAAGGCTTGTGACTGGAAGAAGAATATTCAGTGCCATCTGCGCATGCTGGAGTGTAACGATGTGCAGAAACAGATGCTTGCTACCTTTTGTCTATCGGGGGAAGCCTTACAGTAGTGGGAGTCAGTTACCACCACTGAGGAGAGGGATTTGATGTCGATATCCGAATTTTGGGTGTGGTTTGACCGCAAATACTTTCCACCAGTGGTAGAGGCTGAGATGAGGAAGAAGTTCAGTGAGTTAGTACAGGGTGACTGATCATTGGTAGATTATGAGGAAGAGTTCACCCGCTTGGCAAACTTTTTCCCAAATGAGGTGAGAGATGAGGAGCGTAAGATGTCGATATTCATAGATGGCTTAGCCTGGAAGATCAGGCAGCATTTGATTGGGAACTCGGCATTAGTGACTTATACAAATGTCATTAATGCCGCACTTGTACATTGGAAGGATCATCGCTTCCATGCGAAGGGGAGGAAAAGAGTAGGGGAGAAGAGCCAGCAGGGCAAGACAGTTACTGGTGGTGACACGAGTGGTACTCAGCAGCAGACTAATAGTCAGCAGGGGAATCAGGATAAAAAATCTAGGCCTGGTGGGTTCTGACCGGGAGGACAGGGGTTCAGGCAAAGGAAGTCGGGCCCAAATCAGCAGCAGCAGGTTCCTCAAGGCCGTCGGGGCCAAGGGAACAATAGGGGAGGCCGGCAAGGACAACCACGTCAGGTCCAATAGGGCCAACGATAGAGAGACGGTCAGAAACGTTGTTTTGTTTGTGGTCAGTCAAGACACTTCAAAAATGAGTTCCCGCAGAGAGGCAAAGGTCATCAGTAGGGTGCCCAACAGGGGCAACACGGGAAGATGCCGCCAGCAGCACCAGCTCCACCTGCCCCACCGCAGTAGGACAAATGCACTACGGGCGTGTGTATAACGTCCGGGATGTTCCCAATCCTCCAGCACAACAGGCGCCGACAGCTATTGAGGGTATGTTTCTCATTCATTATCATGAGGGCAGTATACTTTTTGACATGGGGGCATCGCATTCATTCATTAAATATAATTTTGCTAAACGGGCCGGGTTACTAGAGACCGTGGGTAGTCTTCGTATGTGTGTAGAGTCACCAGTAGGCAGCGGGGCTTTGATTCACTCGATTTGTTGGGGGGTGGATATTTTAATCGGGAGGCTTAGTTTAGCAGCGGACCTCTTAGTGTTAGATATGGAGGGGTACAATGTTATCCTGGGTATGAATTGGTTGGCAGGTTATCGGGTGACTGCGGATTGTTATGAGAGGACGATCATGTTCTCCATTCCGGGACAGGAGATGTTTCTAATAGTGATGCCGCTGCCCGAGGGAAGGTTGTGCACCCACTTGTATTACATCAAGGAGGAAACCTTACAGGAGTTGGTGGTTTCGCTAGACTTAATCCCAGTAGTGAGGAAATTTGAGGATGTGTTCCAGGAAATACCAGGGTTGCCACCCAGTAGGGAAATTGAATTTGTAATCGATTTAGCACTGGGGACGAGGCCGATTGCTCGAGCACCTAACCGTATGGCCCCTTCAGAGATACGTGAGTTGAAAGAGAAGATTCAGCAACTCCTGGTTCAGGGTTTCATTCGGCAAAGTACATCACCGTGGGGTGCACCGGTGTTGTTTGTAAAGAAGCGGGATGGTTCACTTCGGTTATGCGTGTACTATAGGGAGCTGAACAAGGTGACGATACAGAATAAGTATCCATTACATAGGATTGATGATATATTTGACCAATTGATAGGGGCGTCTTACTTCCCCAAGGTCGACTTGAGGTCAGGGTATTATCAACTGTGTATCCGAGAGGAGGATAGTCCTAAGACCGCTTTCTTGTCGCGGTATGGATCTTACGAGTTCAGGGTGATGCCATTCGGGCTCACTAATGCACCAGCCGTGTTCATAGACCTCATGAATAGAGTTTTCAGGGAGTATCTCGATCAATTTGTCATCGTGTTCATTGATGACATCCTGATCTACTCGCGCACCGAGGATGATCGTACAGAGCATCTACGTATGGTTCTATAGACACTGTGGGATCACCAGCTCTATGCTAAATTTGGGAAGTGTGGATTTTGGCTACTGGAGGTGTAGTTTCTTGGCCACGTGGTGTCAGACCGGGGTATTATGGTGGATCCGAGTAAGTTGTCGGCAGTGAGGGAGTGGGGATAGCCCACGACACCGACCGAGGTGCGCAATTTTTTGGGGGTTGTCCGATTATTATAGGTGGTTCATTAAAGGATTCTCAAAGATTGCGGGCCCTTTGATGAATCTGACTCGGAAATGGGTGCCTTTCACTTGGAGTGATCATTATCAATTAGCTTTCGATGAGATATAGGACAAGTTGACATCTTCACCCGTACTTTCTTTGCCTAAGGGAGGACTAGAGTATCAGGTTTACACTGATGCATCCTTACAGGGACTTGGGGATGTGCTTCAGCAGGAGGAAAGGGCTATAGCGTATGCATCCCGAAAGCTAAAGTCCCACGAGAGGAATTACCCCACTAATGATCTGGAGCTAGCAACGGTCATTTTTGCTTTAAGGATATGGAAACATTATCTTCTAGGAGAGCAGTTCACTTTATTCACGGATCACAAGTCACTTTAATATCTCTTCACATAGACGGATCTGAATATGAGGCAGTGGCGGTGGCTAGAATTCATGAAAGACTACCAGTTTTATATTCAGTATAATCCTGGTAAGGATAATGTGGTAGTAGACGCATTGAGCCGGAGACCGACTAGGGAGATATTAGAAGTTTGGAAAGCGAAGTGGAAAGAGCTTCGATATGAGGATGATGTATCTAGGGCCTGCATGTCATCATTATCCATCACACCTGAGATCATTATGTGGGTTGTGAGGGCTCGGGAAGAGGGTCAAATATATCGGGATAGGATGAGCCAATTGCTAGCTGAGGGAGCAGAGGGTTACCTGATCATCTCGGAAGGAGGCCTTCGCCTTAATGGGAGGTTAATTATGCGAGAGGATGAGGAGTTGAGGCACGCTGTAATGACAGAGTCCCATGGCTCGAGATTTATGGTACATCCCGGAGGGGATAAAATGTACCAGGATATGAGGAGGCAGTATTGGTGGGCAGGAATGAAACGGGACGTAGCAAAGTTTGTCTCGAAATGTACCACGTGTCAGCCCATGAAAATTGACCATCAGAGACCATCAGGGATGCTATAGCCAATATAAATTCTAGTGTGGAAGTGGTAAAGCATCTCTATGGACTTCATTAAAGGGTTACCTGCATCGCAGAGGGGTCACGATTCCATATGGGTCATTATGGATCGGTTGACCATGGTGGCCCACTTTCTGCCTGTTCGCATGGATTTTGAGACGATGCGTTATGCGCAGCTATTCATAGCAAAGATTGTTAAGCTGCACGGGGTGCCGATAAATATTGTGTCGGACAGAGAAAAATGTTTTATAGCCCATTTTTGGCAGAGCTTTCAGGAGGCCATGGGCACGGAGTTAAGTTTGAGTACAACCTATCACCCACAAACCGACGGGCAGACTGAGAGAATATATTAGATGCTGGAAGACATGCTCAGAATGTGCATTTTAGACTTTGGGGGAGGATGGGAGAGATATCTTCCTTTGGTAGAGTTCACGTATAACAACTCTTACCAATTCACGATCGGCATGGCACCGTTCGAGGCACTATATGGGAGACCTTGTCGTTCACCCTCTTATTGGTCAGAGGTGGGGGACAACAAGATATTGGGTCCAGAGATTGTTCAGGAGACGTCTGCCAAGATAGAGTTGATCCGAGGGCGGATTCAGATAGCTCAGAATAGGCAGAAGAGTTCTGTTGATACTTTATGGAGACATGTGGGGTAGAGGTTGGGGACCAGGTATTAGTACAGGTGTCCACTATGAAAGGGGTGATGAGGTTCAGTAAGAAGGGTAAGTTAGCACCTAGATACTTGGGACCTTTCCCTATTATTGAGAGGGTGGGGCAGGTAGCGTATAGACTGGGACTACCGGAGCATCTTCAACGGATACACAACGTGTTCCATATGGCATCACTGAAGAAATATCGAAGGAGTGAGAGGGCCATCTGGCACATTCCACTCGAGGAAATTGATTTACATCCAGACATCTCATATGAGGAGAGACCGGTGGCTATTCTGGACCGTAGTGAGCGGAAGTTACGAACCAAGGTTGTTCCAGTAGTTAGAGTACTGGGGGGGTCATCACAACGTTGACGAGTCTACCTGGGAGCGGGAGGAGGATATGCGGGAACAATATCCAGAGTTATTCACCTCAGGTACGAACTAATTTCGGGGACAAAATTCCTTTGTAAGGGGGGAGTATGTAACACCCCGTATTTTTGTGCATTTTAATATTTAATTAATTCGGGAATCTAAAATTACTTATGTGTCGTAATTTTAATTTAATTAATTACAGAAAAATATATTTAAATATTAATCGGGGAGTGAATGGTTAATATTTAGGGAAATTTAATTACTAAGTGAATTGTAATAATTTATTTACGTCATTTCGGGTATTTATGACGGGATATGTACTTATCTTAGCCGGGAGTCGGTATAGACTAAATTGGGTGTGAGATAAGGATTTTCATAAATTAATTTGGATGCCAATTCTGAGTGTACGGTTGAATTCGGATGGGACGAGATAGTTAGGAAAGTGTACCCGGGGGTAGTAAATGGGTCACGGGACGTTTTTAGGCATAACCGTGCCCACACGGGTACATTTGGGTCACTTGGGCTTGGCCCATCAGACAAAAAATTAGATTTAGCCTAATTAAACAATTATAAGGAAAAGGGGAACGACTGATCTGAGTTTAGAAAATACTTAGTGGGATAGGAAACCTTAAGAAGTCGTTAAAGGCAAATTGGGGGACAAAAGAAAGAGCCAAAACAAGGGATTTCATCTTCAACCTTGGGAATTCACAAATTCAAATCAGACACTACGAATCATAAGGAAAGTGGTTAAATTGCTGTAGCATTTAATTTGCTTTTCGATTCATATTTATGTGACGTGAGTAATTAAAATTCATTTTGGGAAGGGTTTTTTACAAACCAATATTTTGATTTCTAAATTGTGTAGAAATTCATGTGTAATGTGAGAGTAGTACATATATATATATCTGGTAGGATGTAATTCGGATGAACTAGAAACGAATTTGAGGCAACGATTTGATGTTTAAATGGGTTAAAGGTTAAATCAGATTCTCCCCCAATTTGAGAAAACAATAGAGAACGTAAATTAAATGGTGTTTGTGGACTTTATGGGGGTCCCTTATGAGGTTTTTGATATAGGTTGTTGATGGGAAGGCTTGGGTTTTACTGTAGAAGAAATTAGGGTTTGAATCTTTTCGTCCATGGCTGAAATAGTAGGGGGAAGAAGACGCTGACCTGTGCGATCGATCGATCGAGGGTTGGCGATCGATCGATCGATGGTTTGAAATTTCTGGCAGTTCGGCCAGTTTATGTATATAAGGGGAAATTAAGTTAAATTATTTTCCATGCCCTATTTAATGAGAAATAAATATAGGACTTTCAAGTTAATTAATTATGCGTAAAATTAATTAGGATTTGAAGGAAATTATGTGTGTCACACCATGATTAAAATTTATTGGGATTTGGAGGAAATTTATGTGTGACAAACTATGGTTAAATTTTGAGAAAAATATTTCAAAATAATTAAATACGGATTGAGTGGGCAAGTCCGGGGTTATTGGTTGAGCGATACGAAGACGTTAATTTTATTTAGAGTGAAGGTTAAATAATTTGGAGTCGGGAATTTAGACTCGGGTATCGTTTTATTCGGGCCACGAGAGTGAGTCCGAATATATTGGTTGGGGCGAAACCGAAAGTAATTTAATTAATTAATGAGCGAATTAATTAATAATTAGAGTTGGGCCATAAACTCATAATAATTTGAACTGGCTTGTGTTACAGACTTAGTACACGGTATAGCCGGGATAGTATTTTTATTTTTATATATACGGTGTGCGATAGTATATATATATATATATATATATGGTGTGTGCATTAATATCAGTGGTTAGATATTATTATGCTATACTCTAGTGCCATAGGGGGAGGTTGCGCGTAGTGGGTGAATCCCCTAGCTTGAGGAGTAGGGCGAGTATATTCCCAGGTCATAGCGTCCAGCATATGGGTGAGGGGCATCTCACTTTCAGAGAAATAATATGACCGCCTCCAACATGCATGTATTATCCAATTTAGTGAGCGATTCTGACTTGGGGTAACTAGGATATGTGAATATACCTAGTGGGATAGAACTTTAGAGAATTTACATCCGGTGAGTTATTGCTCGAGAGGATGTTATTATTAATTATTATTTTAGCATGTTTGTGAATTCTGTAATATGACTATACATATATAATAAGGTAACTAATTATATACAGGCTAATTAATAAAGATCGTAAATTTTATTATATAGATAACGGGTGTGAAAGTTATATGAATCTAAAAAGGGAATTGATTAATTAACTTAGTTTTGAAGATAACTTAGAGATCATAATTATGGCATACTTGGTTAGAGCACGGTACATGCAAAGGGGTTGTATAAATTATCTTGTCATGAAATAATTAACTAGGCAAATTAATTAAGGAGTTAGTAGTGCACATTCGAGGAGGGGTGATGATGTCCTCAAGGGAGCGTGACACTAACTAAAATATGGAAAGCTTGCATATTCATTTATTACTGCTAGTTAAGCATTTGCTAAATGTTTTTCAAATGTTTTTGGGTACTAACCCTTGCTATAAAAACTTTTAAAAACCTTTTAGGTGTCCAGCCACAGGGATGCCGGGCTTGACTCATTTCAGGGATCCGTTGCTGTAGCATATGTGAATGTTGTTGGAGTTTGATAGGTGCCTCATTCCTTTCATTTCTAGCATAGAGGTTTCCTATCAGTTATTCGAGCATGATGCTCACCGTTTTATTCAGTACTTATGTCAGACCTGTTGAGATTTATTTCTTGTCTTTACTTTTGTTGGATTTTGAACCGATGGTTTATTCGGTCAGTTAATTGATTGTGAATGGTTGAATGCAGTTAATTGTGATTGTTTATATTATTTTGCTTCCGCTTGAGTATTTTAGTTTTTTAAAGGAAAGATCAAACTTGGCACCAGTCTAATTTTCTCACTTAGGTGGTTAGTAATTAAAAGGGCGACAACGATGCTAAGAATGAACCAATTGAGAAACTTGTTCTAATTTAATTTAGGACTGATCACCCGGGGTTAATTAGGCAGGGTGTCATGCCTTTTCAACCAGTCGTACGTACAATTTTAGCCCGCTTAGGAGTTTCTCCATCCCAGCTTTCTCCCAATGCCTGAAGAGTCATTCTCGACTTTATCTCTCTGGAAGATAGTTCATTAAACCGACCTTCCAGTTAATATCTTTATGGATTATTATACCCTATCATCCCCAAAAACTCAACCTGGCTACTATCATCTCTTAGCTGGGAAGTCTTCCAAGAAGGTCTTGTTGGTCACCCAGACTTCCAACCATGACTAGAAACCCCGTTATTTTTTTGTTTCGGGAGATTGGGAATTTGGTCCAATGAAGCTTATGGTACCTCTGAGCCCAAGGTCCCTCATAGGTGGGCAAAAGTCTCTGCGTCGATCAAGCTTGATCTGGGCTTGAGACCTGATCTTGATGAAAATGATGAGAAGCTTAGGGATCAAGCTGACCAAGGTTATCTCATGAAATTGGAGCAGTTGATGTCCCCTTACTACTTATCTCAGACAGGTTTAGGTGTTAACCCATTAACCGAGCTATGTGAGTGGTTTCTCTTGTTGAACTGATGTGTCATATTTTTTTCATTTTTCAATGCTAACCTCATCTTCTTTTTGTAGATCATCCAGAAAATGTGTCAGATTACCTTTGGGAGATGGTGACCAAGAATTTAAGCAAACTTGTTAGCAAGCATGTAAAGGGAGCCAACCCCTCCGCCACTACTGTCGCTAAGACCACTACTGGCGGCCCTGGTCGAACTACTTAGGCCATGAAGAAGAGGAAAGACTAATAGGGAGAAACAATATCTTTGTGTGTCCCCAAATAGAGTCAGTCTGATCAATCCATCCCCATCTCCATGGACGAGGTTCTTGCGACTCGTCTATCGAAGTTGAAACTGGACGATGAGAGCATCATCGATAATCCCAGGAAGGCTTGTGACGGTGTCAGCTCTCTAATATTCGAGGTTGACAAGCTCTTTTCGAAAGCAATGGATATTTCCCTTCTCACTGAGTTCTCCATTCACAGGACCCTTCAGGTACCTTTACTAAAGTTCAGTTAAAAATTATTAAGTGTATTCTCGTACTTCTCTTCAAATACTGATTAACTTTACTTTGGTTGCAGGGTCTTGTTACCCTCTATCGATTGGTGGATTGGATTAATAAGAAGACACCTCTAATCCAAAAGGGGCGAGAGGCCGAGACCATTGAGCGGAATCTAAGGAAGGTGCTTGAGGATTGCCAAAAGGCTCTGAAGCAGACTCAAGATGAGGTAACCAACCTCAAGGCAGAACATGCAAAAACCTTGAAGAAGCTCTCTGATGACAAGAAAGACGATATTGATGCTGCAGTCCAGGCTGTTGTGGACGGCTATATGGAGTCAGGTGAGTACAATGACCATGCCTTTGAATACTTGGAGAGGGGCATAAGAACTGCTTGTCGATGGGTTGTTATGAGGCAGGCTAAAATAGGGAGCTTGACCTCTCAGGATTTTGTGGGTATTAACTTCAGTGACCCTCTTCTTGAGACAACTCTCACTGACATTGAAATGCCTGGTGGGGGTGCTGGGATCAACCCTGACACTTTTAGAGCTCATGAGGGTATAATCGCATTTGAGGCCAATGCTGAAAAGACCGAGGTTGTTGATGCGGCCAAGGTTTATTCTACTGATGGTTCGGCCTTTTGAGATGCCAATGCTACATTAGAGGGCCAGTGAACAAGAATTCTCTTAATGTTATTCATTTTTGTCAGGGAAGTTGTCTGTAACCTATTGCCCTTTATCTGATGTAACACTTTGAACACTTTTTCTTTTGTTTTGATCTGTCTTTGGAATATAAATATTTGCTTGCTTCCTCTCTATTTCCTCTACTATATGCTTTGTGTTGGTAGTAATTTCAATCACCAAATTTCATAATGCCTGAAATCTTGTCTTGTCTATGAGGTAAGATAAGGATAACCAGCAAGTAGTTTTGAATTTGAACTCACCAAATTATGCTGTTATGCCATACTATTTTGAGAGTGCATGGTTGAGCATCGTCTCATCCATGCACTGTCGTCTCGGTCGAGAGAGGTTTTTTTCACCAAGTATAAACCAAATTAATGGTGTTTAAGGTCCGAGATCACCAAACTAATGATCATGTTTAAGTAATGAACCACCCCCAAGTGATTTTCAATTTGGACTCACCCAATTATGGTGTTATGCCATACCCCCCTCTTATCATTTTAAGAGTGCATAGTTGAGCATCGTCTCGTCCAAGCACTATCGTCTCGACCGAGAGTGGTTTTTTCACCAAGTATTCACTAAATTAATGATGTTTTAATAATTAAGTTAACCCTTCTTTGTGTTATTGAAAGTCCATGGATGGGGTTGACCCCTTTCCAGGTTATCATTTCACCAAGGTTGGGTTGTTGTTATCTCACCACGAATGATGTTTTTATAGCTTTTAAGGGTACTTGAAACAAATAATTTAAAATAAAGTATATAAGATATGAGGGAACACTCCATTTTTATTTTTCTCATTCATAATAAGTCCTTTATACAATGATTCACAATCAAAAGCTCCCATACAATCATCTATTGTTAGTACCTCTTTAAGTGGTCGGCGTTCCATAGGTTGGAGAATGGTTCCCCCTCTAGGTTCTCCAATCGAGAGGTGTCTGGAACTACCTCATCAGTAACCTTGTAAGGACCATGCCAGTTGGCATGAAGCTTGTTTGTTTTTTTCCATGTCTTCTTCAGAACTAGGTCTCCCATCGCTATCGGCCTCGATTTTATCCTCTTATTGTAAAACTTGGCCATCCTCTGCTGATAGGCTGCCACTCTGACCTCAGCATCCTCTCTTCTTTTTTTAATAAGATTAAGGTCAAGTCTTCTCTTTGCAAATTTCCCTCAGGGTCATATGTCTGAACTTCGTGAGTGGGGAGACCAATCTTTGTAGGCACCACAGCTTCTGAACCATAGGCTAGCATGAATGGGGTCTCCCCTGTCGATGTTTTCACTATCGTACGATAAGCCCATAGTATTGCATATACCTCTTCAGGCCATCTCCCCTTAGAATCTTCCAATATTTTCTTTATTCCATCAATACTAGTTTTATTGGTGACCTCAGTCTGACCATTGGACTGGGGTCGTCGAGGGAATGATCTTTTACAATATTTCTCTAGGGAGATGTTCTTGAACTGGTTATTGTTGTCTAAAATAAATGTATTAGGCAAGATGTATCTGCAAATGATGTTCTTCCATATGAACTGAAAGGTCTTATTTTATGTGATCTTGATCATGGTCTCGGCCTCTACCTACTTTGAAAAGTAGGCTATTGACACGATCAAATATCTTTAGTTGCCCATGGCCCTTGGCAGAGGTCCAACCAAATAAATCACCCACACTGTGAATGGACATGGTGAGGTGATAGACGTCACATGTTGATGGGGTTGATGAGGGATGGTGGAAAACCAATGGCACTTGTCACACTTCTTTACGTACTCAACTGAGTCTTTGGCCAGGGTTGGCCACCAATACCTTTGAGTGATGATCCTCTTTTCCAATGATCTTCCCCCAATATGGCTTGAACAAGAACCTTTGTGAACATCCTTCAAAATATAATCTACCTCGGCTGGGTGGACACATCTAAGCAGAGGTAAAAGAAATCCCTTCTTGCATAGCACGTCCCTTAAGAGAGAGAACTTCACAGCTTTATATTTAAAATTCCTTCTTTCATCCTTAAACTTTGGCAAACTACCTCTCTGATACACTAAATAAGGGGGTCCATCCAAGATGGTCCCACGTTTAAATTGAAGAAAAAATTTAGCTTCGTGTCATCCTTCTCTATGGTTAATCAAGGAAGGATTTCTACTAGAATGTAATACCCCGTGATTTTTAATGACTTTTAAAATGGGTTATATTTTAAATTAATGGATTAATTGGATTTTATTATTAATTAATTCATTTGGGTTTTATCCGAATTGTGGATATTAAAATGGATGATTCTGAATATTACTTAAAGATATTTAGGTAATATATGAATGTGATGTCATTAATATGACGATATGATATAAATACGGTAATTTGAATTTTTAATCAGACGCGGTATGGGACGTGTCGGGACTAATTTATTAAATTAAAGAGGAAATTTATTTTCTATGGACCTTATAGTCATTTCGACTGCGCCGTTGCGTCCGAAAGGTTCGAAATAGTCAGAAAAGTCTATTTGGATGTTAATTTTGAGTCTCGGGTCATTTGGAAATGAAAAGATAACCCAAAAGGGCATTTTGGTAATTTTTACAAGGGGGATGAATAGTGATTTCGGGTTTTGTCTTATTATAAGTATTGGTAGATTAAGTGTACATGGTTTATACATCTCCTCTTCACAAATTAGATAAGTCATCTTCCTAGAGAGAGTGAAAGGTTGCTTGGAAAGAAAAAGAAGTTTGCTTGGGAAGGAGGAGAACCAAAGGTCAAAGGTCACCACCACCATCACCACCTGTGTTATTCAACTCCAAAGGATTAGATCTTCATTAGAGGCAAGTGTTTGATATTTTAAATTTAAGTTCGTATATGGTCCATGTTAGGATAGTTATAAAAAGAGATGATTTTCATGCTTGGAAGATGAAAGGATATAGTTGTTAATGGATTTTTGGAATCTAAAAATATATAGGAATTAAACTCATGTTGTAGGTAGTTAGTAATCCAATAAATATTCATCAATCTGTGGAAGAAATTCTGAAAATAATCTGTGGAAGAAATTCTTGAAGATAATATGTTGATAATTTTCTGGAAAAAGAGGCAAAAACGAGTGGAATGAGAAGAGCCAATTTGAAAGGTTTAGATCTTCTTTTTTAGTGCATTTGGATGAGATTTAAGAAAAACTCAAAACACATACCTAACTCAACTTTTCGTGTGGAATCCAAATCAGAAGTCAGATTGATGATTTGAATAATTTTTGGATCTGATTTTTCTGAGTATTTAAAATATGAGAATTCATGATGTTGTTTCTTTTTAATGTTGGTTCTTATCCCAAAACTTTTGTAGATCTTCGGTGATTATTAATTGGATATTATTGGACTTAGAGAAGATCAGTAAGCCCTAGTTAAGATTTGAATTAATTTGATTGGGATTTAATTGATTAGAATGATGATAATTAAATTGAAAGATATTTCGGTTGCTAGATTCACGTGTTGGATTCGAATTGGTATGCATGAGGATTAACGATAGGTCCAGTAGGGCAGATTTAATATAAGGTGAGGGTAGCCTTAGGGTTATAATTTGAACATCAAGGACTGAGTTTAAGCTCATTATTGATTTCGCAAAGGCTGAGTGTAGTACAAGAGCGTAGTGGTATGGCTCCTGGATAGAGATGGGAGTTTAGAACACATTTGGTTGAAAGAGGGTATGAGGTTATCCCGATCGCGTATTTGAAGTTGATGGACCTCCTCGATCGACAAAGTTAAGTAGTAGTGTATTGGAGGGGTTCCTTGTTTGGATTTCGCTTTGCGAGACGCTCCGCGCATGAACCTTAATGATGTCGGGAGTGGAGAGATGTTATAGGATGCGAGGATAATTAAATTATGAAGTAAAGATATGACATTTTAATACGTGGGATTTAAAGAGATATAATGATACGAAGGGAATAATCTAAGGTTAATGTGAGTACCTTGTTGTTAGTATACTATAGGTATGATAATACCTATTTGATTGATTGATGATTTATGTGTATGACATACCTTGCTTACTTGCTATCGGTGGGAGGTTTGCGCGTGAGGGCAGTCATATCTTGATAAATCCATGGGATCTTTAATTTGTCGCTCGAGAACATATCTCTATGAAAGACTTATCGGGGAGTTGATAAGTCCGCTGACTATGGGTACGTAGGTATGTGCGTGACCCATGGGTATGAGAACTATGTTCGCCTCCAATGATTGTGTTGTTGTTTGTGGTTAGAGGTATCCTTACCGAACCTTTTGTATCCTATTCGGCGACCAACGATATAGGAACATGATAGCAGAGTAATGCATTGCACCGCAGCTATGACTCGGGGTGTCGTATTATATATGAATATATATATAATGAATTAAATGATTGAATGGTTATATTATGGTTAAGTCATCTACTGTGTGATAATTGTAGATAAAGGGGAATTGAGAAAAGATAATTGAATTAAGTTAATGAATGTTTATTAAAAAAATTAATTCATATTAATGAGAAATGATTCATGTTAATGAGAAACGATGAGAAATGTAAATGAATAATAATGTGACGTATGGTATGGGACATACGAGGATTACGATATTGGGATGGAATTATAATTTGGAGACTAGAAAAGAGGAACCATTAACTAGGAGGTTAATAGGAAACGTTAAGTGTGAACTCTAGTTGAGAGGTGAGAATGGCAAGTGAGAGTTGGGTCTAACATGTACATAATAAAAGATTTATTGCACTTGTTAAATACTTTTTGTTTTAAAAATCATTTACACATTCGGGCTCTGACCCGTTTCCTTGCATATTTTCTTTTCTATTGTATCTTCTATATCAGGTGTCCAGCAACAGGGATCCCAACCTTAGCGAATTATGACAGGCTATGGATTTATGGAGTTTTTCTTAGACGCCTATCATCATTTGATTCACAGTATTCTCTTAGTAGGGCATGTCTCCCAAAGGATTCAGTTATCTTCTTCTATCGGGGTAAAATACTATGGTATTTGTGTCATTTTAATACATTTAACATTGTTTGGATTACTGTAATGGATTATAATTATTTGGGAATGTTTATTCCAATTATAATTAAATTCTTTTGTGCTACCTATTTGGTTATCAATGTTGTAGAATAAAATGTGTTGTGTTATTCTTAAACTGGAAATGGATTTTGTTAAGTAAAAATTTGGAAAGTTTTTAACACCAGCTTAATTGAGTATTGGGTGAGTTGTAAATGTTTTCGACAGTGATGCTAAGAATGAGCCAACTGTATATTCTGTTTTAATTTAGAATTGGACTGGACACCCGGTATTTAATTAGGCGGGGTGTTACATAGAACTGATCTCTTAGTCTATGTTTGTGTGGTCGAGGCTAGCCTTGCCAGAGCATCGGCTTAACTATTATCTAGTCGAGGCACCCTTTTGACTTTGATCTCACTAAAGTTCGTCATCATCTTCCTCACCTTTGCTAGGTACCTTTCCATTTTGTCGTCTTTGCCTTCATAAATCCCAGAACCTGATTAACTACAAGGTGAGAGTCGCTATGGACTAAACGTTGGTTGATGTTAAGAGCTCTTGCGAGGGAGATTCCGGCTATGAGGGACTCATATTATGACTCATTATTGGAAGCCTTAAAACTGAACCTGAATACGTACTCTATATATTTTTCGTTCGGGGCCGACATAATCAGGCCGTCTCCACTCCCATTTTCACAGGATGAACCATTAACAAACAAGTTCCACACTTGCCCTTTTGAAATGGACCTTCTTCAATAACTCCATTTCTGAGTAAAAAAATTATCAGTCTCAACTGTTGGAGGTCTCGCTAAGCTTGTCTCGGCCTCTGACGGGTCTCTGCTGGTTTTGGTCGACCTTTTAAAATTGTCTGCTTCTGCTCTATTGGCCTCTGCCCAGGTGAACTCTGCCACAAAGTCTTCTAAGGCCTACCCCTTGATTGCCACCCTAGGCTGATAGACTATGTTATATGCTCCCAGCTCAATGGCCCAGGATATCAACCTACCTGATTTCCATGTTTATGGATGACTTGCCTGAGGGAGAGCCCGTCAAGACAACCATTGTATGAGCTTGAAAATAAGGATTCATTTTTCTTGAAACATGGATGAGGGCATAGGCTAGTTTTTCCATATTAGGATACCTCTTTTAAGACCCCTGGAGGGCCTTTCTGTTGAAACACAATAGTCTTTGTACACCCTCATGATCTCATACTATCATCACGCTGATAGACGACTCAGATATGGCCAAGTATAGGTAAAGTTTCTCTCCTTAAACAGCACGAGATAGTAATAGTGGAGAGACGAGATAAGACTTTAGCTCCATAAAAGCTCTATCGCATTCCTCGTACCACTCAAAAGCTTTTCTAAGAATCTTAAAAAATAGAAGACATTTATCAGTGGCTCTTGAGACAAGCCTGTTTAGTGCGTCTACTCGTCCGGTCAGCCTCTGAACTTACTTGATGTTCCTCGATGTCTTCATCTCTAACAAGGCTTTTATCTTCTCTTGGTTAGATTTTATTCCCCTATGATTGATAATGAAACCCAAGAACTTGCCAGCTCCGACGTCGAAAACACACTTGGCTGGGTTGAGCTTCATCTTGTATTCGTCCATGGTGTTGAATGTTTTTTCAAGGTCGGCCACATGAGTGTAGGACTTCAGACTCTTGGTCAACATATCGTCAACATAAACTTCCATAGACTTTCCAATCTGGTCTTCAAATATCTTATTCACTAACCGCTGATATGTATCCCCGACATTCTTCAAGTCGAGGGGCATAACCTTATAATAATAGGTCCCCTTGTCAGTAATGAAGGTTATCTTCTTTGCATCAGTCGAGTCCATAGAAATTTGGTTGTAGTCGGAGTATGCATACATGAAGCTCATCAATTCATGCCCTACCTTAGCATCTACCATCTGATCAATTTGAGGGATACGAAAGTTGTCTTTAGGACAAGACTTGTTCAAATCAATAAAGTCCATGCACATTCTCCACTTGCCATTGGATTTAGGTACTATGACAGCATTTGAAATCCATTTAGGGTATATCACCTCTCTGATGAACTCGACCTTCTCAAGCTTTTTAACCTCGTCTCTAATGACCTCGTACTTCTCCCTCGAGTAGATTCTCCTTCTCTGGTTAATCGGATTGGCACCATTAATAATGTTCAACTGGTGAGAGATTACTTTTAGGTCAATACCAGGCATGTCATCGTGACTCCATGCGAAGATGCTTTGTCTCTTCCTCAAAAATTCAATCAGCCCATCCTTAATCTCCTGTTTTAGGGCTTTACCGACCTGGATGGGTTTTTTGGGCTCGTACTCATCGAGGACGATGGATTTTACCTCTTCTACGGCCTCCCCTTTCTTAAGTTTTATCTCGTCTCTAGGACCAAGGGTGTCAATATTGTATGTGGTGTTTGTTTTCTTGTGTGCTTCCCTCCGCTCTGTTGAGTTAAAATGGCATTCTTATGCTGACATTTGGTCACCTTGAACTTCCCCTACCCCATATGGAGTCGGGAATTTTATCATTTCGTGGACTGTTGAAGGCACGACCTCAAAATATTTGAGATCTACCCATCCTAATATGAGGTTGTAAGATGAGAAAATATTCTCATCCATCATAAAAAAGTTGATCTTCTTGGTCATCCTCTTCGACCACTCGTCTCCCATTCTGACATCCATTTCGTACATCCCAAGAGGGTGAACCCTTTCTCCACTGAATCCTATTAAGGGATGGTGGTATGGGACGAGCCTGGCCCGACTAAGTCCTAATCCTTTGAAGCACATCCAGAACATGACATCTATAGAGCTTCCTCCATCAACCAAGATTCTCGGTACTTCACACCCATGTACTCTGGTGGTAATAACGAGGGGGTCGTCATGGGGAGCTAGGATACCCTTGAAATTTAGCCTTAAAACCCCGACTATGAGGGTTTCTATATCCACTTTCTTCCTTTTCTCATCCTTAACATCAATAGAGGCTGAGTTTACAACCTCAGCCTTAGTTATTGCCTTCGCCTCGGTCTCGTGCACCTTGCGATCAGCTACCTCAGAGCCTCCTCATACTAGGCCTCCACAAATCATGCCCATACCAAATGAAATCATGTTGAGCCTCTTCACTAGGACGTTATCATCCTTTGGTGGGAGATTTGAATCTTCATTATCATCATCCTAAGGGTCATCCCGCTTGGTTGGAGCATCCTCTCTACATCTATCATTTCTCCTCTTCGTGGGGTCGTCTTGGCCTTGGTCATCTCGGCCTCGGTCTGAACCGCTCTTATCGATATATTTCCTCAACTTACCCGATTTCAGCATTTTTTTATCTCATCTTTAAGGGCAAAGTATTTATCGGTGATGTGCCCATAATTTTGGTGAAATTTTCACCAAATATTTCTATTTATCTTGTGAGGAGTTGTCTTCAACTTTTCCAGCCACCTAAAAGATCGGTCATTTTTTTATCTCATTCAGAATGTGCTTACAGCTAACTATTAGAGGCGTATAGTTCGCAAACTTATCGTTTATCGGCCTTTTTTTGCTATCCTTCCCCTTGGACTTCTTACCCTTTCCATCACTATGGTCTCTCTTTTCTTCATCTTATTTGGCGTCCATCACATCCTCTGCGTTCATGACTCTCTCGACCGTGGCCTGGAGTTCAATCATGGACTTTGGAGGGTCCTCGGCCAGCTTCCAGATTGGATTTCCTTTCTGAAGACCTCCCATAAGGGTTATCATTGCAATACTTTCTTCATAGTCTTAAACTTCTAGCTTCTCCTTGTTAAAATGGGCTATATATTTCCTCAGAGTCTCATCCTTCCCCTGTTTGATGTACAATAGGTGGGTCATCTGCTTCCTAGGTTTTACCCCAAAGAAGAAGTTGTGGACAAAGCTATCGGCCAACTGCTTAAAATTCCTTATAGAGTTCATAGGAACGGAGGTGAACCATACGTGGGTTGACCCTATCAACGTGCTTGAGAATGCTCGACATCTCATCTCATCTAAAATTTAATAGATGTCAGATGTCGACTGATACATCTACATGTGATACACCGAATTAGTGCTCTCATCATACTTCGGAGTAACTACCGGCGGTTTGAACTTGACCGGGGTTGGGTAGTTCAGTATTTTTGCCACAAATGGAGATCCTTCAGCATATCCCCTCTGCAAGGGGTCTTGGCTTTTTATGATATCCCCTATTTTGTTTTCCAACCTCTGTATGGACTCATTTCATGGCTTGTCTACTGCAACATCGGCTTTTGTAGCGATAGCATTTTCCCCGACCCCTTCTCTATCGTCTGTCCGAGCTGATCGTTCTCTATTAGCTAGACAGACTGAGGGTACCCTCTCTGCACACCTAGGTCGCTGATGACCTCTCTTTATTCCTCTCAATCTTGGGGAAGTGTACAGTTATCTCTCCTCTTATTTCTTCTCGAGCAGGCAACACATCTTGATCTGTATAGACGGTTACTCAGATCTCCCTGAGGGCCGAGCCTATCAAAGGTCGACCCTCTGCTTAGCATGTCTAGGGATGATTACCTTGGTCTTCCCTCTTTGCTTTGTCGGCACTCTTGTTCCCAGTTCAATTGTGGAGGACGAATAGTGCCTCTAGAGATCTAATATGGTTCCCAACATTCCCTCTCTTCGCCATCCTCATAAAGGTCATCCCCCACCCTCTCATCATGGGGTTCTTTACTCTGCCTCCCTAGGCATAGACGCCTGGGGTCATCAACGTCTCTTTGTCTCTATTGTGGAGAGAGATTCCTTTTCGATTCCAGGGGTGGTCCCCTGGCTTGTTGATAAGGGATGTTTTCTTTAACGATTGGAGGCACAAACTTTGCTCCACTACCGCCAGTCATGGCCGCTAAATTCTGGATGAACATAGAAAATTGGTTTTGCATTTACTGTTGGCTAGATGTGAGGGAGTGGAGCGCAATCACCACTTCATTCATCTCTGACTGGGGTGCTGCTTGACTGGAGCTGGCACCACCTCCATGTGGTTGTGTCAGTTGATTCTCAGGAGGAGGAGGTGGATCCATTGCCATTGGTGCAAGTTGATTGAAATATGAGCTAGATAAAGAGAGCTTTAATGCTCAACAAGAGCTCCTTCAATGGCGAAATAACTTCACAAATAGGGACAACTGATTCACCACCAAATACTTTGATGAGTATAAGCTAAAATAGGAAAAATATGGCTATCTTCATTCCCACAGACGACGCCAAATCGATGACGCTATAATCAACACCACCAGATCAAGATGAGACTATGAATATCTTGAACTCAATCACAATACAATAATAAAGATGGCTATATGTATATATAGGAGAAGGAGATGAGGTTAAGAAGATGAACTCAATGATTTAAAGTGGTTGAGCCAATTAGGCCTACATCCACTGTGTGAGTGTGTAAGAAATTCGCTAAACAAGGGCACTAATGGCCATGGATACAACACTCAAAGCTCTCTCTCCTTCTCTCTCTCTCTCTCTATCTCTCTGTTCTATATGCAATTAGGAAGAGTTATGTTAGGGTTATGAATTCAAGGTCCCTTTGTTATGGAGAAAATGAAGTGTATATAGATGACTTGGGGGTGTAGTGTACCCCCTAAGCATGTAACCAACATGTGCATGAGGAAATGATTTGTAATATTCCCTCATGTGAGGGAATGATTTTATTGCAATAGTTTTTCCTGTGTGTATCTTCCTTGCTGAAACCTTGTACTGCTCGTACAGTAAATGTCATTTGAAGGAGTCTCGGCCTGGCCGAGTATGATGTTGCCGACATGGTGCATGGCCTAACGTGGGAAACTGCCAAGTGTGATTTCTGTTGAAGAATGCTGATCGATGTTGATTAATTGATCGTGTCCTAATTTTGGCTGTATGAGTAGACGGGAGGCGCCCTTATTACTGAAGTGCTTCCCCTGAAGTGTCGGTCCAATAGATGGCGGACACTACTATAAACAAGGATGACCCTGGTTCTTGATGAGTCCTGTAAACATCCTATGAAATCCTTCTGGAAGCTCAGCTGTCTGGGGTCAGGAAATCTCATATGGAAACGAGTACATGTTTGGGTATATCAAATATTCTCATCAAAATTTATTCTAGTTCAGGACATGATGTCATTTGGTTGATACGGGGATATTAGAGTGAACAAAAAAAAATTAAATTTATGTAGCCGATATCAAATAATTGGAAAAAGATTTTGTTGAGCGTATTGAGTTGTATTTATTACAATTTTGTTGGAGGGTTACGTTAGGTAGCTGACAGCCAACGTAAAACTTTGTCAGATCCTTTTGAACATAAATCCTATGAATATATGCACTAATACAAGGGCACTCCCCTTAAGATATGCATTGCACCTGCCACTTGGGTGTCTCAAAAAATAGGCAAGGGGCGTCGCATCGACGCTTGAGTGCGATGAGAATTGGGAAAGGGAACCTACAAAAGTCTAGACGTATGCGGGTAAAGAAAGTAGTCCAGGATAGTAGACTTAGGTTAGCAACTTGAAACATAGGGACTATGACAGAGAAAATGATGGAGTTAGTAGATACAATGATAAGAATAAAAATTAACATAGCTTGTTTACAAGAAACTAAATGAGTCAGTGAGAAAGCTAGAAACATAGGAAATAAAAAGTTTAAATTATATTATACCGAAAAACGTAGAAATAGGAATGGAATCGGAATAATAGTAGACAAGAATCTTAAGGATGAAATCGTAATCGTTATTAGGAAAGGTAATAAGACTTATACTTGTAAAGCTGGTATTAGGTGAAAATATAATTACTAATATTAGTGCTTATGCACCCCAAGTAGGATTAGATGAGCAAATTAAAGTACAATTTTGGGAACAAATGGATGAATTAGTTCAAGAAATACCTATAGGTGAGAAAATCTATATAGGGGAGATTTTAATGGTCATGTAGGATATGAGATACTGCATGGAGGATATGGTTTTGGAGATAGGAACAACAGGGGAGAGACTTATAAAAGTGGAACGTATAAGAGCCATATAGACTTTTTCATTACTAGGAAATAAGGTCAATTAACATGTAAAGATTGTAAGGTTATTCTACGAGAGAACTTAACCTCACAATATTGGATAATGGTGTTTGATATAAATATTGAAAATCAACCACGAGTGTGAAAAGAGAAGATTAACCCGCGAACTAGGTGGTTGAACTTAAAAGGAGAGAAATTATAACTATCTCAAGGTAACATATTATATGAAGCGTCATGGAATACTGAAGACAAGAGTGGGATAAGATGGCCACATGCATTAGAAGAATATTGAAAGAATTTTTTTGAGAATCAAAAGACGGGGGGCCACAATCTAAAAAACCTGGTGGTGGAATGAAGGAGTACAAAATATAGTAAAATTAAAAGGGAGTGCTTTAAAACATGGCAAACAGCTACAAATGAAGAAAATTTTGAGAAATATAAATGAGCTAAAAAGGAAGTTAAGAAAATTGCAGGAGATGCTAAGTTAAGCGTATGATATCCTATATACAAAATTAAAAACACAAGAAGGCGAAAAAAGTATTTATAAGCTTGTTAAACTTAGGGACATAAAAACAAAATATTTTAATTACCTTAAGTATATAAAAAGTGATGATTCGAGAGTCCTAGTCAAGGATGGTGAGATTATGGAAAGATGAAAAAACTATTTCAAAGGGTTGTTGAATGGAGGTAATGGGAGTTGATTAGATATAGAGAAACTTAGAGAGACTCTAGAAAATATATTTTTTTATAGAATTAGGACAACAGAGGTTAGGATTGCTCTAAAAAAGATGAAAACATGGAGAGCTTTAGGATGATATGGTATCCCTATTGAGGTTTAGAAGTATTGAGGCGAGGAAGAAATGTCATGGCTTATAAAATTAGTTAATAGAATTATAATGACTAATAGGATGCCTGATGAATGGGGAAAGAGTGCTTTAGTACCTATTTATAAAAATAAAGGGGAATACAAAGTTGTTCAAATTATCGTGGTATTAAGTTAATCAGTCATACAATGAAAATGTGGGAGAATACGATTGAATATAGATTGAGAATGAAAACCATAATATCTAAGAATCAATTTTGGTTTATGCTTCAAGGTTAACAATATAAGCAATTTATTTATTAAGGAGATTATGAAAAGGTATATGGAGAAAAAGGACCTTCATATGATTTTTATAGATTTGAAAAACCGTATGTTAGGATACCAAGAGATATAATATGGTGAGATTTACATGAAAAATGAGTGACTCATAGAAATATTGATGTGATCAGGGATATGTGTGATGGGGCCATGACTATAGTAAGAACATTAGTTGGAAAAAGTAATGAATTCCCAATTATTATAGGTCTACACCAAGTTTCAACGCTAAGTCCTTATCTTTTTGCTCTTGTTATAGATGAGTTGACTGGGAAAATACAAGATGAGGTGTCGTGGTGTATTATATTTGCAGATGATATGATTATCGTGGATGATACTAATACGGTGATTAAGACTAGATTGGAATTGCGGAGAGAAACTCTAGAAACAAGAGGTTTTAAAATACGCAGGACTAAAAAAATATGTGGAATGCAATTTTAGTGTTAATAGGAGGAAAAATGGGAATGTGGTGAAACTAGAGGGTTAAGAGATACCTAAAAATTATCATTTTCATTATTTAGGCTCAATTATCTAAAAAGATGGAGATATTAGTGATAATGTTACTCATAGGATTAAAGCATGGTGGGTTAAGTGGAGAAGTGCTACCAGGGAATTGTGTGACATGCATATACCTTTGAAGTTCGAAGGAAAATTTTATTAGATGAAAATAAGACCCTCAATGTTATATGGGACAAAATGTTGGGCAACCAAAAAATAAAATGTGCAGAAAATAAGTGTGGCGAAAATGTGGATGCTAAGATGGATTTGTGGTAAAGCTCGAAAAGATAAAATTAGAAATGAACGAATTCGTAAAATGATAAAAGTAGCTCCCATAGAAGATAAATTGAGAGAAAATCGATTTAGATGGTTTGGACACGTCAACCATAGATCAATGGATACCCCCGTAATGAAGATTGATTTAGTTAGTATTAATGGTAACGCAAGGGAAAGAGGGAGGCCTAAATTAACTTGGTGGAATATCCTAAAAAAGGACATAATATCATGTGGTTTAGCTGAAGATATTGCACTAAATATAATGGAATGAAAAAATAGGATTCGTGTAGTCGGACCCAAATAATTGGGGAAAGGCTTCATTGAGTTGAGTTGTGTTGGAGTTTAGTTGTTCAAAGAAATGGAATCACATCCATACTCAAATCTTATCGTCTAAATAAAACATGGTTACCAATATCATCCTTTGACATGTATATGAATCCATCACACTACCAAGAAAAATATATTTTGTTAACCAAATCAATTGAAAACAATAACATGTCATTATTAATTATACTTATTGTGATTAATTAAATGCAAAGAAAAGGGGTATGTGAGAAAAGGCGTGTACAAAAGAAGATTAAATTTGAACATTGTGTTTCATGCAATCTACTTGAGGCATATTTACTCTTTCTAAGGTGAAAAAAGTTGATAAACAACTGTATCTTAGGATATACCGAATTTTGTTCTCAAATTAGTAGAACAAAATTCTCTAAGAACTTGTGAACACATTTTATGTTGTGCGTTTTCAAATAATATACCCAAAATAAGAAAGAAAAAAAAATGACTATCCAAAAATTCATATTTCAAAAATGGGAAGGAGTGATCTATTTATAGAATGTGATGAACCATTTCCTAATATACACACCCTTTCTTGAATAGAAATGTCTTTTTCGAACAGAGACAACCTTTCAGTAAATAACACAATTCTCCACATACCACGTGTCTATTAAAAATTATAAACAATTTAAATATAATTTTCACTCAATTAAATTACCAAATCATATTGATAATTTCTAACATTCCCTATATGAGTTAAAATTACAGACATATTGACAATAAACTGACATATTGACAACAAACTCACATACATTTGAGACAGCAATGGCGAAAAGTAATTGCATCGTGTTAAGTAGCCAAAGGCCTTGAACTTATCCTAGTTTGAATGTATTGAATTTACTTGGCTAATCAGTGGGCTTGATTCTTTGAACAGTTTAGCCATTTGTGAAACCAAGACAATAAAAACCACAATTACCTTCTTGATATAGTTCGTTCTCATGTTTGTGTTCCCTTTGTCAATGACACCCCCCGATTCAGTGAGTGCTTTAGATAATTGTAGTTTGGCCAATTCTCATAGATAATGTCCCTATCACACTCACATAGGTGATCTCCATAAAGAGTATCCTGAAAATACCTCATTTATTAGACATGTTCAATATATGAAAATCACTAGAACTATAACTTACCTTAAAACACGACAAATGATGCATTGTCTCTCCATAGGAGTGGGTTGGAGTAAATATATCCCAGTGCCTTCTAAGTCACTTACATACTTTGATTGTCCCTTTGAACCCACATTTTGATATTTCCAGCCAACTAGGTTGAATTTACACTATGTCGAATCTTGATTAAATAAATGTCTATATAACCATTTCCCTTTGATTAAATTTCCCTTACTCTATGGTCATTAGATCTAAAATTTTTTTCATTAAGACCAATTCTATCACATGACATAACAATATATTTATTTTATTATGTCGATGACTAATAATTCAGGACTTATCATATTATTCTCTTCCATTTCCAAACAATGAGTTTATACCATATAATGAGCGTTAGAAAGTTAAACTAAGAATATCCTCTTTTGAAATATCGAGGCCACTTTGCTTTTTTTTCTAGATTCATTCGAGCAACACATTCACATTCCATAATTGATTTCTACTCAATTGTTATTGGATATCCAAACACTAACATATCCAAGTGTGATAAATTATATACTAATAACTATTAGACTTTAGAGTGAGATATGCATTAAAACCATATCACATATATTTTAGATACTTTCATTTGTCACTATAAGCTTGGTATCCATAAATATGTCGAACTACTTGTTTATACTCATAACCTTTGATATATTATCTTCCTCTTGAATATCTATGTACACACTATATCATGTTTCATTTTCCCCATGTAGAATTTGATCAAAATACCTACGTATATAATCTTAAAAGATTAAATGAACTTAGAAAATTAAAGAAAGTCTACATTCAATAGTCGCGTTCCTTTTTTTGGTAGTAACCACCACTATAGCTATAGCTATTCACCCCCATATTTCAAACATTCATAAGAAGGCTCTTGATATTTTTCATATCACATAACATATATTATGAAGGGGAAATATGTTGAGGACATAAACTATGGAAGTCAATGCTCCCCTCACTCTCACACATGTGTTCAAGCATACAACTTATCACTGAGAGTGAAACACATTAACTAGTTTTATTATCAATCACATTATGCGTACGTCTTTATCTTTCTATATATTTCATGTGAATTACAGTAAATAAAATTTTGTCAAACAACAGTTCCCAATTGAATGACTCTTGTACAAAATTGATGTGTCTTTACATTAGTTTTCTTTTGTCCCTATATAAAAGGTAAATCAACCTATAGCCTTTTATGAAAAACCCAAATCAGAAACCTTATTTTAAGTTTTTATACTTCAATGAAATTAAAGACTTACCTCATTGACCAATATCTTCACACACACAACATTGCACTTGACCCTTTTAGATTTACCGTTTTGAGTACCTTTCCAAGGTACTTGGTTGGAGTTTCTATTGTTAGTTTCTTACCCTTCCACTGTTGTGTAAGTCATGGAGTGACTTCTCATTTCTCGTTTAAAATAATTATTTTATTTATCCTCATTCTTACAATCAATATATTATCACAACAAAGTCTTTGGTGAATTTATATTTAAATTTATTATCTTCAAAACAATCGTTAAACCGCTCGGTTCTGAATCATTTTATCAAAATCTAATTACAACACTCATTATTGGGTTATTACCATTAGCAGAGATGCTCATCAATATTAGAGTCATATTAAAATATTCTAACTTGATTGTAGGCTCACAGATTCCTATTATATTAATTTAATGTATGAGTTGAGTCATTATGAAACTTTCCATTACATAATTCTATACCATAACTATCACAATAACTTTGTGGTCATTTTTGGATAATGAGTTGTCCAATTCATTGAGTATGTAGGACTTGTTAAGAAAATATGTGTGTTTCCATGCATCCATGACAAACAATATTTATCAATAAAGTGCTTCATTACTAAATGTGGAGACTTTACTCTAAAGAAAGTTATAAAACTCAATATAATGAGATAGAACAATATTTATGCATTTCTTCATGTTTAGCGGTCGCAATAACATTAATACGCATTGCATTATTTTCATTTCTACTTGAAGAAGATTATACCAAACCTAAAAGGCAATCCAAACATGCAATGCTATGTCTAATAATAAAAAATAAAGTAATCGGCAATACATAAATATAACTCGTTAAATATTATTACACCGTGTCTCATTACATCATTAAATGTACTTTTAAGAAATTAGGCCACACAAGAGATAATGATGTAAATCTACAAATGAGGAAGCGTTATTATTACACTACACAACAACAATAACAACAAATAAACTAAACTAATAATGAAATGGGTTTATTTCTCTCTCTATTCTCAATTCTCAATATTCAAGGTGTGATTACAAATGAGATCCAAGGGCCTATTTATAGGAAAAGTTAGCTTGCTAACCAAGCTAAGTCCCAAAAAGGCTGAAAATGACAACTAATAACTAAAAATGACTCATTAGCCCCAAACATGCTTGGAGACTAATTAAAGACTAAAAATAAAAAAATTGACAATAAACCCTAAACTAATTATAGAAAAAATATTGTCTTCTCCTGGAGGTACAACCATGCACCACGTGTCACTATATAATGCATACACGTCATTCTACCCGTCTTCGAAAAATCTCATCATCAATGCCATATGGTAAAGACTTCGAAAAAACTTTGGACCCCAATCAAAATCAACAAAAAGTGGGTTGCCCAACTAGAATTAGTTCCAGGAAAATGAAGCTCATCTAAAATGGGTCTAATAAATCCAAATCCTGGAGATGTCCCTCTATGAAATCTGAACAACTAAAAACCGTAAACCATACACACCTTCTCAACACCACGAGCACATGGCTGCAACTTGGAGTGGTGGACCCTTGAATCTGACCGAACGAGAACTCCGGCGACCACACCTTTGCGAGTACGATGGAGAAATAAGCGAACTGAAGGTGACGACATTCCGAAAAATTGGACCCAAAAATGGCAATTAGTCAAAATGCGGATCCCAGTGGTACCCATTTTCATAGAAGTCATATGTTGTGTCACAAAGAGGTTCGGTGACCAATCTTGATCGAATTTGATGTCATATAGTGGGTGAGATGGATTTGATCATAGTAAGGAAGCAAATTTTTGTTGAACTTGAATGTGGTTGGGCATTAATGAGTGGAGAAATGCCAAATTAGGGTGAAAAGGGATGGGGAATATTGGGGATTGAGAACTAGGGTTTTTTGAGGATTGGGACAAAAGGGGTTGGGTTTAGAGTTTGGACCAATTATTTGGGTCAGAATAGGGCAGCAAGGTGGGGACGGGCTCAGGTGGAGGTTGATTGATGGTGGAAAGGGCGACCGGTAATCATTACGGTTGGCCGACCTCCTGTGGAGGAGTTACGATCAGGTCGGAGTAGGGTGTGGATCGGAGGTTGCGTAAATGGGTGGGGGGTGGGGTATGTCCGGGTGGAGGGAAAGAGGGATGGTTGGCCTCTGTTCTATTAGGCGGATGCATCGACTGGATTTTTTACCCTTTCTAGGGCATTTCAAATCAGTGGGGTTGGTCAGAATAGGGTGGGTTAGGGTTTAAGTGGGTCAGGGGTGGTTGGTAGTGGATAGGGGTTGCTGGGGTTTTGTGGAAGTAGGTAGGGGATGATTTTTGTAGGGTTTCTTGATTTAGTGTTAGGGTTTCAATTTGGTGGTTTTGGATTCATGGGTTAGGGTTTGGGTAAGATAGAATATGGAGTTTCATGTAAATACGACAGTGGTTGTGTGGCCATAGGAGGTGGATATGGAGGAGGGTGGTGGAAGAGATGGATGGTGTAGGAGGCGAAAATGGTTGGTATCCCTCTTTTAGCGGTGATGGAATTTACAGTTTCCATCCACCCTATTCCCATTTGGACATTTATCAATCTTTTTCTTGAAGGGTTGACATAATTGGAATCATAACTCGTGACCCGCTTCACGCACCACGACAAATACCAAGAATAATCGCATCTATGATACCAAATTGATGTAAATCTATAAATGCATAAGCATTATTGTTACACTACACAACTATTAACTACACAACAACAACAACAAATAAACTAAACTAATGAAATGGGTATCTTTATCTATCTATTCTTAATTCTCAATATTCAAGATGTGATTACAAATAAAGGCCAAGGGCCTATTTATGGGAGAGGTTAGCTTACTAACCGAGCTAAGACCCAAAAAGACTAAAAAGGACAACTAATAACTAAAAATGACTCCTTAGACCCAAACAAGCTTAGAGACTAATTAATGACTAAAAATGAAAGAAATTGACGATAAACCCTAAACTAAAAATAGAAAATAAAACATAGTCTTCTTTCAGGGGCACAACCATGCGCCATGTGCTGCTACATATCCCATACACATCAGATAAAATACTTCTTCATAACATGAAAATCATACCATCGCACATACATGTGACATCACATACCCACATTAGTATGCTTATAGTGTCACATCAAAGACATGTCAACAAACCATTACCAAATAAAAAAAAATCAATGTCACAAAAATTCTACATATTGCATAAATATGGGACCCCTCATCGGTACCATATCATTACACGACATCATTATTAGATACCAGCTACCTCGTCACTCACTTAATACTTTTCGATCATCAATTATATTGAGCACGACATTATCCACTCTGACACATTAATAATTTTGAGTACGTGGTTTACCCATGGGGTGGTTCACACAAAATATTTGCCAAATAAAATGTAGGAAGAAACTTCAAAAGGTAACTAGTGTTGTGACCAACCTCTCACATAAACAATAACCAATAAAATAAATAAGTAGATATAATAAAAAAGTTAATAAAATGCTTCATATATGGACATGCCCAAAAATAAAATAATTTAAACTATTGTTTTTTATAACAATCCCAAAATATTATATTAATGAAGCATGTGTCCCAGGATAACAACCAAGAATCCATTTCATGATTAAAATGGAAACTATGAACAAGTACAAATATTTGATGTTTTGGAGTTTTATAAAATCCAGTTGACCATTTTGCTCATATTTTGTTTTTGATTAGATTTTAGTCACCATTTTGGCATTTACCGATTCTTTTTTCACTTTTTACAATATTTTTCCATCACTAAATATCAAAACTGTGGGTAAAGTCTAAAGTAAAATAAAATAGTGAATAAAGTCAAATAATAATAACTACAATGTGGATTAATCAATTTATCCCAAATATTATTTACCTGCCACGATTTAACACATCATTCCAATGTCTGTATGAACATATATTTTGTTTCCAGAAATTAGAACTAACAAATAGCCATGTCTCACCCGCACAGTGCATCTCTTCCATCCCATGAGAACCACCTAAATGGACCTATGACGTTTAGGGTTAGGTCAGAGGTTTATCTCGATCTGGGGCAAGATGCCCCTAATGTACGTATCAAACTCGGTAATAACCTTCTGAGCAGAGTAACAAAGCCATCAAATCTACTCAGATCTCATGATTGGTCAACGCTTATGAGCAGCGACTTTGTTAGCAAGGGGAAGAGAATACTCATCTAAAGCATCGTGTAGAAAGGATGGAGCAAGAGATCCATGTACATAAATGAAACCATCATGATCAGGCACTTAACCCTTAGCTGAGTAGCTCATAATTGAAGAAGGATCTCAATTCATAACCAAGAACGATCTGTAGGAGAAATCCCTCCAACATGGTGAGAAAAATAAAGAGCTCACCAAAAGAACAACCTTCATGACCTCATTCAAAAAGACATATATCAACACACCGCAAATCGTGGGGCAAGGTGAACTAAGGAGCTGTCTAGGACATCCCTCATCATCCAGATGAGGTCCCTCTTTTCAAGATCAATCAAGGATCCTGATCCTCCCAAGAAGTTTATAATTCCCAGGTTTAAGATACATTATAGAAAAATCGTCCATGTTAGTTACTTTTGCTAGTACAGGCAGGACATGACTTTTTAAAATAATAATGAGGCCCTGATGTTCTTCATATTTCGTTCCATCCTAGTGGATACCGCGCATAAGTGGTTTGAGAAATTTCCACATAGATCCATCTCTAGCTTCAAGTAGCTCATAGAAGCGTTCACCGCTTGGTTCATCACCATTAGAGTCCACTCGAAGGGGATGGATTCACTCGTCAATTTGAGAAAAAAAAACCATGAGACCTTGTATGATTATTCTAAGCATTAGTGGTATATTTATAATGAAATTGAACACTACTCTGAGAAGCTCTCTATCGCCTCGTTTAAAATTGGACTGCTGAGCTATTCTATCTTTCACTAGTCCCTCACCAAGAATGAGGTGAACACCATCAATGATCTCATCTAAAAAATAGAGAAATATGAGAAGATGGAAGACATGGTCGCTGACACCCAGCGCGATAATGGTCTCTCAAAGACTACCAAAAATGGTGAAAAAGAGAATGCACACAAGAAAGAGGGTAAGAAATAAAATGGCGGGCCCAAAAATGGTGATAAGGATGATCCCACCAAGGCCTTCCAAGAAATCAAGTTTGTATTCAAGGATCCGATTTACAAGATCCTCGAAAAAATTAAAGACTAAGAGTACTTCAAGTGGTCGAGGAAGATGACAAAAGATCTTTAAAAAAAGAACACAGCCTTGAGACGAGCTTATCACAAAAAGGATGAACATAAGATGAAAAACTACAAAGATCTCAAAACTCACTTAAAAGAACTGTCCGAGGTCGGGAAATTGGACGATTATGTGGAAAAGAAAGGTGCAAAGATTTCCACTAACAATGATTAAAATATTGACAATGTTTTAGATGGAGAGGATACGAGACATGAATCCATAATCATCCAGGGTACCTCAAGTCTAAAAAATATTCAAGGCAACGATGTTCAGATGGAATTAAGAAAAGGTCACCGCTATGATGAAGGACTTTCATATTGACCCCATCAAGACACTAGCGAGAAAGCACTGTCGTCCAGAAGATATTGGCTATAATAAACACCTAGTGTTCATAGAGGGAGACTTGGTCAAAGTCGGAACTCCGCATCATGATTCACTAGTGATCTCCCTCATAATTGAAATATTGGACATGGATAAGCGAATAGTTGACCAAGGCAGCTCTCAGAAATCGTGTACATGAAGTTGTTAAACCATCTTGACCTAAAAGTAGAAGATCTTAAGGAAACCACCATCCATTTAGATGGCTTTGCAAGAAGGACGATCGTGACTTTAGGCAAAGTTATTTTTCATGTCCAGACTGGGAACATTTTAAAAATAATCGGAGTCGTATTTGTGGACATTAATTCTTATTACAACATTATCCTATGAAGAGTATGGTTGCACACTATGTCAGATGTCCCATCACTGTACCACCTGAAGCTCAAATACATTACCGATCGAGAGATACTAGATATAAGAGGAAACCAAATTATTGCTCGATAATGATTTATATCTATTGTTAGACCTAAGTAAGAAAAGAAGAAAGAAAAACAGATCACACAGGAGTCGACTAAGGATAGGGTCATCCCATTCATGTAGCAACTGAAGTATGGGTTATCGAGGGTAGAAGAAATAAGGGTGTCCTCTATGGACAAAGTCACGGAACCATTACAAGCTGTGGTGTTAAATGACCTACACCCTGAGAAGAAGTTCTTGATCGACATCTCGCTTCCCATCCAAGAAAGAGAAGAATTGTCCTCATTCCTCAACGAGAATCAAGATGTTTTCGCTTAGTAGCCTTACGATATACCCATAATTAATCCAAAAGTTAGGTGTCATCAACTTCACGAGGAACCATCATTTCCACCAATCACCTAAAAAGCACGTTGAACAGCTCTAGAGAAGGCTAAATTCATTGAAGAATAAGAAAAAAGGAAACTTATGGAGGTAAGGTCTATTAAAGAAGTTCAGTTCCCAAAGTGGTTATCCAATCGAGTGGTTGTCAAAAAGAGTAATGGGAAGTGGAGAATATTCATAAACTTCACTGACCTAAACAAATCCTATCCTAAAGATAACTTTCCTCTCCCCAAGATTGATCAGTTAGTCTAAGATACAACCAACCATGAAAGGATGAGTTTTTTGACGCGTACCGTGGATACCACCAAATTCCTTTATTGGAGCTCAACTAAGATAAGAATTCTTTTATTATAACTCTTAGTGTGTGCTGTTGTACAGTCATGCCATTTGGACTCAAGAATGCAAGGGTAACATTCCAAAGGTTGGTCATCAAGATTTCCAAACATCAATTGGGGAACACCATGGAAGTTTACATAAACGACGAGCTCATAAACACCAAGTACAAAGTTGACCACCTACAAGACTTGACGAAGATGTTCGAAGTCCTCGGATTCTATAGGATGATACTGAACACAACAAAGTTCTCATTTGGTGTTCAGTTGTAATACCCTGTATTTTTAATGACTTTTAAATTGGGATTAATTAGAATTAATTGTGATATAATTGGAAATTAATTCGGATTTAAATATTACTCAAGAATAAAGTAATATGTGATTTACGTTGAATATTACTTAGTGATCAAAGTAATATATATTATTGTGACTTTATAATTGATTATGACTTTATAAAATTATCGCAAATTATGTGTACAACAATTATGGTAATTAAGTCGGGACGCGCATTTGAGTCGTGTCGGGATTGTAATTTAATGAAATAAAAGTGATTTATTATTATGTCATCCTAATGGTCATTTTGACCATGCCAAAGTGTCCGGAAGGGTTCAAATAGTCGAAAAAATCTACTCGGACGTTTTTATAGGGTCTCAGGGCACTTTGGAGCCGAATAGTCACCCCAGAGGGGTAATATGGTCATTTGACTTGGAAGGTGAATAGTATTCACGAATTTGGTAGATTATTTATAAGTATAAAGGGTTTAGATTATTAATTCATTCTATAAACTTAGAGATAAAGAAATTGTGAGAGAGTGAGAAGTTTCTTTGGGGAAAGGGAAGAGTCATTGTGGGAGAAGCAAGAGCCAAAAGTCACCACCACCGGAAGTTGACTGGAGAAGGGAAGAACCACCAGTGGACACAAATCCCCAAAAGATCAGACCTTCATTAGAGGCAAGTGATTAATAATTGCAATCTTAGATTTTATGTTGTCCATGTTAAGATAGTTAGGAAAATTCAGAAAAGATGCATGAACAAAGATAAATTTGTGATAATTTTAAATGGATATTTGAAATGGATATTATCTAGGAGTGATCTCTTTTGATTATAGAATAAACTCCATGAATTTTATATTATCTTTCAAAGAAATCTGGGATCTACACACTTATTGATGATAAAGATAAAAATTAGAGTTCTTAAGAATAAAATGGAATTTAATTGATTCATATTAATGATGTTTAAATAATTTTGGTTACGTTAGAACTTATCCATATATAATGGTATATGATCTGGATATCATGAGATTTAAATTGGGAATCATTTGGTGAAGAAAAAATGGAGTTTATATGATGTTCATGGATAAATCTAAAAATATGTGTTTTCTGGAAAAAGTTTATTTTAAATCCAACCTTCTTGATGATTTTAGGTGGTTTAATTATTAGAAATCATTTATATATCTTGGCTTATCATATCGAATGAATATTGGGGAGTTCGGGATTATTTGATAAATGTTTTGATGATTTAAAAGTATGAAACCAGTAGGAAAAACATTGCAGAAAATTGGGAAATATCTGGTCGATCGACTCAAGACTGTCGATCGATCGATCGACCAGGAACAATACATCGATCGACACCCCTGGAAAATTTGATTTTGTTCCTTTTTAACTTTTGATTTAATCCCAACTTTGAGAAATCTTTGGTGATGATTTATTGAACAGATTGGGACTTAGATAAGGGTAGTAGGATGTACCTAAGACCCGAAAAATATTATTTTTGGGATTTTTGAATGAGGGGAAATTAACGAGTGTTAATTAAACGAGTTATTATCAAGCTTATGTTACTTGGGATTTAAATTGGATAAATGATAATTTAAGATTGGGACCAGTATTAAGCGAGTTATTAATTACCGGTATAACCTTAGGAATAGGTGGGATTAACCCTAAGAGATAGAATGAAGGTTTAAAAATGAATTAAGGGTTCTCAAGAATTAAACCTAATTAAAGATGAGTTTAATTCATAGAATTTCGAAAGTTGTGATGACATGGACAAGTAAGATGTAGACATTTACCTACTGAATTAGGTTAAGGAATACTTATTTAATCTTCGAGTAATGAGAGAGGCTCGGGTATACAAGATAAAGAAGTAAAGTCATAATCTTTAATACGTAAGATTTGATAGATAAAAATACTACGTATGGTAATTATCATATGGTTGTGTGAATGCCTTATGGATGTTATATTTATATAGGGATGATGAATACCTATAATATTATTTGTTTGTATGACATACCTACGCTGCTTGCTATCGGGGTGGACGTTTCGCGTTGTGGATGGTCTTATCCTTGTGCACCCAATTGGGAGGGATTTTAGATTTGTACCCTGAGCATAGGACCTTGGACACGTGCTATCGGTGTATATGATAATTTTGACAGTTGAATGGGAGCGTAGGTATGTGTGTGACCCATTTGGCTGGGGAGTATGCTCACCTCCAATATATTTATGTTATGATATGATTCTTGAGAGACGCCGAATCAATAGTCCTCTATATAGTGACATTATGTATCAGGACATGATAACGGAGTATGCATGCACCGTAGTTGTGACTGGGGAGGTGACGTATTAGTATATATATAATTAGTGTGATATTATATATATAAACTGTGATGTAATATACTATGTGACATTGTAGATATAGATATGTAATCTTCTATATGAAATTGTAGATTAAAAATATAAAATTTGATTTAATCTACTGTGTAATGTTGTTGATTGAAGTAAATAATGAAATCTGAATTGAATTAAGTAAGTGAACACTTAATTCCAACGTTGTAACAAGACTAGTTCATATTAAAGAGAAATGAACATAAATGATTAATATACGTAATATTTAGGAAAATACGAGAATATGATATGGGTTAGAATCATATTGATATTTAGGCTAGCCATGAGGGAACCTTAACTAGGAAGATAATAAGATGCGATAGGTATGCACTCTAGATGAGAGGTGAGAATTCTCAAGAGAGAGCCCGAGAAACTAACATGTACATAATAAATTCTTAATTGTAATTGTTAAGCACTTGCTTTTTTTTAAATCTTTTACAATTGGACTCTGACCAGTTTTCTTGCATATTCTCTTATGTACTATATTTTGTACATCAGGTATCCAGCAGCAGGGATGCCCATCGTAGATTATGGATGTTTCGATGGATTATAGCTATTATCAGAGATGCGGATTTTGTTTAGACTCTTCCTTTCTATTGATTCACTCTTATGTAGTGTCTTATTCATTTAGGGCATGTCGTCCAGGATTCTAGAGGTTGTAATTATTTATTTAGGCATTGTGGATATCGGTTTTATTTAGTGTAAATGTTATAATTTAGCTGGAGAGTTATTCCAGTCACATTTATTCTTGTTGCAGTTAATTCAGTTGTGATGTGTTGTTGCATATTATTATTCCGTGTCGTGGAATGGTTTTAATTAAATTAAATTGGAAAAAGTTTTTGGCACTTAGCTTAATTAACTATTAAGTGATTAATAAAGAAAGTGTTTTCGACAATGATGCTGAGAATGAACCAATTGGATATTCTGATTTAATTAAATAAAAGACTAATCAGCCGATATTTAATTAGGAAGGTTGTTGCAGGTGGTATCAGAGCATCAGGTTCTAGTGTCTTTAGGATTTGTGCAGCTTAGTAGGTTTCAGCATTGCATTCTTTGATGTAGAGCCCTATTATTAGGATGTTGAATTCTTCTACGTATTTTAACATACGTTCTCCCGCCATGAACTTTGTGAGATGTAATGCTTATATGAGTTTGGTCAGGCATCATGCGCCAAACACATTGGGACGACTAGCAATAGCCATTAGAAGGACAACGGGAGGAGGACTCAGCCAAAGATATAGAGTATTTTGGAAAATGGTGTTGGTGATAGAAACCATCATAATTGTTGTTTGTGATGAGAACATTAAGGAAGTCTCTTGGGAGCTGTAGTTTCCCAAGCACCATCATAGTTGATGGTTGTGCCATTATTAACTCACCCAGCACTGTATGTGAAAGGTGAGGGAGTCGAAAGGACTCTTGTGAAGGAAGAAATTCAAATACAATTGTGAAGGGTGAAGTGTAGTAACACCCAGGATTCGAAAATTTTCTAGTAAAATTTTTCTAGGAAGAACAAACTTAAATGATGAGAGTTAGACATCACATATAAAGAACATGTGTGAATCAGGAATAAGAATTTTAGGTATGGTTCAATAGTGAAATCATTTATTTGATGTTTTAATCAGGATATGGATGGAATTTTGAAAATTATCTCTTATTGGCAAGAAAGAGAGAAGTAACATGTTTAACGAACTCCTTACCCTAGGAAGAATGGGGTACATAGAAGATAAGTTGATTTCATTGTGTGAAAGGACTCATGAGTGAAATACACTAGTATGAGTGGAAATCTGACAAAGATGACTAGGATTAACATCACCAAGAAATTTGATGGTGCTTCCAAATAAAGGGGAGCTAGAAGGGTAAGGAAACCTAGACGAAGGGCAAGATTGACTTCAATTTTGTTAATGAAACATCACCGGAAGGTGTACCCAGTAGGAGACCCATTTAAAGTGACATGATTAAACCCCTACTTAGTGGGGAAGAAATCAACCAAGACTAGTGTAGTCAACAATGTATTCCATAGGACCCATAGAGCCAAAAGAATAATGGGAATAGCAATTGGGAGTTAAGATTGAGAGGTCCAAGAGAAGGACGTTTAAAATGGTCAGTAATGAGGAAATAGTAAGGGAAGTTACCCTATGTGTAAAGAGATAGACTACTAAGTGTTAAATGTGTCCACATTGAGTAGTGAGACCGATAAATTTTAGGAATAGTAAACCATACCAATTAGGCATAACAGCTGGAGGAGTGAGACTTCTAGGGGAGTAATTGGGTCAAGAGAATTAGGCCCAGGAAATTTACGACCTAAGAGTGGTAGGTTTAAATAGGACCAGTGGAGTCCTCCGTAATTGTAGCATACCGTATTTCAAGGTCGGATGGGTCCAAGAAGAAAAAGGGAGGTCGGTAAGACCATAATTGAGGCCTAGATATGCTGGGCCAATGTTTCAGTAATGGGTGTGCAAACCACAGGAGTGAATAATTTGTCCACAACGGGTGGGTACAACCATAGGACAAAATCCTAGATGTATAACGGGTGCAAGTGATCATGAGTTGTTTTGACCATGAGAAGTGCATGTAAGGACCCTACGTGATCAGGAAAGACCGCTGAAGATTTTATTTCATCCTTGTGAATAAAGGATTAATTCTAATGACATGGTGTGTCACAATAGACATATATAAATTGAAAACCCTAAATTTGTGTGCGAGTCGAGGTTAGTGGAAACGATAATTTTAACAGTCTGGTTGCAAAAGTATTTCTCGTTGATAGCGGGACTTTTTGGTGTCGCCCGTGAGTGAACCGGGTGAGTCCTAAGAGTATATTTTGTTATTATAATTTTCTATTCCCTTGAGTTAACATAATGGAACTTATTATGGTAATGTGTAGTGATAAATTACCAAATGTTTAAACGATAGTAGATTGAGTGATAAGACTACCGTGCTGGATACTCCGGGGAGAGTAAAGTTAATTTTGTCCGGCACCAAATGAAATAGGGTTGGGCCTATATATTTATATGCATAAAAAAAATTCATGATATCATAGACCTTAGTGAAAATGTTGTCTAGTTATATGTGTGAGTAGAAATTTTTTTACTGAAGTGACTCAGGATATATTATGTTTTTGGTGAACAGCGAGAAATAGCTCATTATATATAGCGTCGAGAATTTGGGATAGTGAGAGAAACATGGTTTATGTTATTTTTAGGGATATATAAGCATGACCTAGTAGACTTTTATGTCAACATACAAATATTATGGGAAGGTACAAATTATGGACTGAGGGCCATTACGGATCTCGACGACCGACTATGTTAAGTAGTATTGTATCGGGGGGGTTCCTTGTTTGGATTTAACTTTGTGAGACATCAGACACATGAAACAAGCGAACGTCGGGAGTGGGAGACAAGTTTGGTCGATAGTACATAAGTTCGTACCTTAGTCATTTTAAATATACAAATATAAATTTAGAGTTGATAATTCTATTATGACTTAAGAGTCGCCTATGTAATACCCCGTATTTCTGAATATTCCAAATAATTCTATTCAATTATATTGGAGAATTAAATGAATATTACAAATAATTCTATTTAATTAGATTGGAGAATTAAATGAGAAAATTACGGCTTAATTTAAATTACGTAAGAGTAGTAATTTAAAGAGTTTTATTTAAAAATTATAATTATGGAATATTAATCGAGAGATAGATACTGATTTATATTGCCTAATTTTATTTACTTAGTGCGAGTGGTAAATAGCTACTTAACGCATGTAGACCGTGTTGGGGTGAGAACGAGTAATATTTTTTAAGTGACCCAAATAATAATTTAGAGGTCACTGATGAGTTCGAAAGGGTCAAATTAGTCAAAATAGTATACCCGGGGGTACTAGTTGAGTCCCGGGGTAATTTTGGACTAAATCGAGACCGTTCGGGGGTGTTTTGGTCTTTTAACATAAGAGGGTATGGAGACCTACGAAATTGAGAGTTTTATATCAGACGTATGATAGAGGAATTAGGGTTAGAACACCCATGACAACACCAATACCATTAGAGAGAAGAGAGGCACAAGTTTCTAAGGCAAAGGAAGAATTGGGAAGGATTCAAAGGAATTTTTACCATCAACTTGTTGGGGAAGAAGGATTGAAGGATGAAGATCATCAATCATCAACAACAACCACGAAATCAGACCCTACTGATCATAAGGCAAGTTGTTTATTGCAAAAATTATAAAGTTATAATACCCATGTGTAGGGTTTTTGAATAGTCTTGTTTAAATCATTATTTTGATTGGAGAAAGATGATATTTATACATGTTGGGATAGGAATCGCATGTAGAATGATTTACCTTATGTAGAGGTTTACGATTCAGATTAGACTTGATGATTTTTCGGATTAAAATCTAGATTTTGAATGATAATATGGGAAGAACACCATAACTAGGGTTTAAAGAAATTCTGGATTTTAATTCATTATTTCTTTAAAGTAATTGGAGTTTTGATGTATTTGACATGTTAGAAACTGTCCTAGTATATGTGGAAATATGTTAGGATCATTGGGTCAAAGTTTGGTCGACTATAATGGAGTTTGAAGGTTTGTTAATGGAGGAAAAATCTAAACGAGGAAGAAAACTGCGTCTGTCCCTGTTCGATCGATCGATCGATCTCGAACTATCGATCGATCGACTATGTCGATCGATCGAACCCAGCCGTCGATCGATCGACGCAAGCTGTTTCCCGAAAATTTTGTGTTTAATTCTTCGTTGAGTTCGGGAATGAATGAGTATTCTAGGATTTACATTATACTTATATGGGAGTGAGAATAAGACTAGTAGGTATATTATTGAGGTCCGATAAGGCCATTGGGTGTAGGGCTTGGATTACGGACCGATGAGAATAATCCGATTTAGTAGAGTATCGGGGATTTCAAAAATTGAGTTACGGGGCGAAGTAAATTCAATTTAAGTAATAGACCAGTAGGGTAAGAAATAACTACTGAAATTATATGTAAGGGGTAACTAGGACCCTTAGAGTTGTGTGAATACTCAAATAAATACGATTAATGAGATAAATCGTAAAGAGAATATTGTACGGTAGATATATGAGATTAAAATATTACGTACGTATATGATTAATAGGTCGGGCGTGTACCTACTGAATTATATGATCTTTTAGGTAGAGAGATTATAACTAAATTAATTATGTTAGGGTCGATGAGACATTCCGAACTAACATAGAGTTATTATATGTTTGGGGTCGATGAGAAATGCCGAACCAAACTTTGAACTGGTGTCGCGATGAGAGAGTCCCGAACCAGAATATGTGTATATATATATTTTTAAAAATAGTTACGGTCGATGGATAATTCCGAACCAACTCTCAGTTGGGGTCGATGAATCATTCCGAACTAAGAGATCTTTATTTGTGTATATAAATAATTGGGGTCGATGTATCATTCCGAACCAATTCTTACTTGGGGTCGATGAATCATTCCGAACCAAGAGTCCTTTACGTGTATAAAAAGGGATAAATAGCAATGACTGATATTAGTATATATTGTGTGTGAAATATATATACTTGATGATATCCTACTTCCGTGTGTTAGTATATTGATACATATTATGTATTTAAAGATACATACTGAATTGGTAAGTTAAGTAGTGAAACTTAATTATGAAATGCACCTTTAGATAGAGAAAATCTATTTAGTAATTCAAGTAGTGAGACTTAATTACATAAGTGGGAAGTTAACAATTGTGAGAATTATAGAAATTTTAGTAGTGAAACTAAATGGGAAGTCTTGAAAAATAACATAGATGAAATGTTACTTGAGAATTAATTAACATACGCGAGATGTTAGTGAAATGGTTGTACTGTATGGGCGGTACTGGAACTTGGGTACAGATAAGTTCAGTTGACTACTTTGGTTTTAGTTAGCTTGGGAGGTATGGCTAGATAAGCTAAGTGTAGAACGTTAGGTGTGCACAAAATATGAGGGGTGAGTAACTCAAGAGAGTGTACGAGAACCTAACATGTCTAATCAATAACCGCATTTTATATTGTGATAAACGCTTGCTAAATATTTTCAAAATGTTTTGAGTACTAACTCTTGCTATAAAATATTTTCAAAACCTTTTAGGTGTCCAGCCACAGGGATGCCATGTATGATGATTCCATTCCAGAGACTCGGAGTTGTAGCACGGTGGATGCTTACAGGATTTTGACTAGACGATATCTCTCATTCAGATCTAGTACAGGATCTTACACTCTTCTATGCATGGACTTGTGGTCCGATATTAGTCTCAGATGTTAGTTTCAGACTAGTGGTTATTCTATTGTTGTTTGGGATTTTTAGCCGATGGTTTATTCGGTAATACTTTTTTTCTGTTGTACTTTTACTTTGTTGTTTGAATTATAGTACATGATTGTTTGTACTTTGTTCCACATGGTTGATTTATCTATTTTAAGAAAGATAAAATTTGGCACCGGTCTAATTTTACTTAGGGGACTAGTAATTAAAAAATTTTCTACAGTGATACTAAGAATGAACCATTTGAGAAACCTGTTTTAATTTAATAAAGGCCTGATCACCCGATGTTTAATTAGGCGAGGTGTCACAGATGGTATCAGAGCATTAGGTTCTAGTGTCCATAGGATCTGTACGGCTTACTACGTTTTCAGCATATCGTATGATTGATATAGAGCCCTATCTTAGGATTGTTGTACTCCCCTAATTACGTAGTTACGATCTCCTGCTATTTAGTAGATGTAGTGTTATATATATGAGTTCGATTGGGTACGGTACATCGAATATGGTGGTAGGACCAGCATTGGCGTTAGAAGGACTGCAGGAGGGAGGAGCTCGGCAAAAAGCATGGGGTGTTCGAAGATGGTAATCATAGGAGAGATGGTCGTTGTCGAGGTCACTCCTAGCGTGTAATGGAAGTAGATGCTGCAAGGGTTGTTGAGGCATAGCAGCTATTTTCCAAGTGTCGCGACGGTAAGGGGGAATGCTAATGTAGACCCGCCCAATGCAGTGATAGTGGGAGGGAGTCTGAAGAAATTTTTGATGAGAACGAGCAGTAAAATGTGATAAAACGGCGACTGTACATGTTAACCAATGGAAGTAGTATGTCCATTGGTTTGGGTGTTTAGGATAGAGTAGAAATACTCAGAAGTGAAAATTTGAGTAAATTTTTTTAGAGGCAACGTGGCGGAGATACCAGTCACTACATTCAAACCGAGGGTCCGTATACAAATAGAGGAGCCTTACAAATGGTTTAACCGCAAAGTTCTCCAATGATGATTCAGAAGCGAAGTGAATGGGAATATCTGGACCCCTCACGTGAAAGCCTGGTAAAGGCCAATCGTGAGAGAGAAATTTATCCTTTTTAGTGAACTTGTACCGATGAGATAGGTATAAAGGAAAAAGAGCCCATGAGAGAATGGACTCTCGAGTTATAATTCGCAATTTTGGTAAAACTCTTCTTAGACGACTTATGTTTATGAAGACAATATGGTACTTCCGACAACGTTGAAGTAAATGCTCCTAGGTGGGCGGAGCTAAGGGAGTTTAAGGATTTAGTCAAAGAGTAAGACTGAATGTAAAGGAGCTGGTGCAAGCCATGGGTGAAAACCCACTAGGGGATTTAATGATTATATTCTAAGTTGGGGATTGTTAAGTCTCATAGTGCGTTCCTCTTGGTCAGCAGAACTAAGGGAACCAGGATGATAGTGTTCAGGGTTGAGACTACCCAGTCCGAGAGGAGGGGTACCCAAACCGATCAGTATGGCCTGGAGTCAGGAATTTTTGAAAAGATGTCTAGTGTGGATTCTAGGGCCATGCGTTTTATTTTAGCTTGAAGTTATTTGAAGAAATAATAACTCCAATAAGTTTTGCATTCCGGAGAGGACAAGCGTGTTATGTCCGAAAACCATCTGAACCACCAGAGCGAGGGATAAGGAAGTATAGGAGTTTTAGCCTCGAGAGAATGGGGTATATGACGATGCCTCACCTGAAGGAGGGTCGAGCTATCTTTATCCATTAATGTGGGAGACTCCAGAGATTATGGATGTCCCATAGTGATTGATTCCGGTGTGTAGGGACCTAAATGGTGTGAGTCAATGTATGTCGTATGACTGCTGAGCGGGGAGATCGAGCTCGCTGTTGTAATTAGTGCTAAGGACTTAGTGATAGTATAAGCGCAGTGCCACTTGACTCGTTTAGAAATATTGGAGTATAATTGCACGTATTGACGAGGAATCGAATTTGGGAATCTCGACTATGTGTTTTTCCGATAATGCTCAGTAAGAATACATGGGGAGCAGTCTCTTGTTTAAGTTCGGTTGCAAAAGGGAATACGACTGAATTTTTATGCACAACAGGAGAAGAGACATTGTTAGATGCTAGGGCATCAGTGGAGCCGGTAGTGTTATGGAGAAACACTGAAAGGCTTACCTCACCACGAAGGGATAAGTGGGACTTTGTGGGCAAGGATTTGATTTTTGGTCTATAGGGTATTGAGAATACCCACAAGATTGTGGTCACGTCGTGTAGACTAGGCTAGAGTTGAAGAAAAGCATGTTACGAGTGCGACATTTGCAATGTTTTTGCAAATGTACCCGGAGAAAAGGGTATATGGGCGCCCTAATCAATTGGATTCCTTAGACATCCGAGATTGAGGGATGCGGAAATTTTTGTACGACAGTGGGGAAATTAGGAAACAAGTCGTATCGATGAAATGGGTTGAACGTCATGGGAGATAGACGATGATCCAAGATTATATGTGCTGAGAGATCCAGCGCACCCTATGGGATGAAAGTCGGTGGGAAACCGTTCAAAGGTTATCTTGATATGGGAGACCTAACTGTGGTGAAGAAGTAGCGCAAGGTGCTACTTGACTGAGTATTATGAGTTACTTAGATGTTACTAAAATGTTGATTCATATAGAGTAACCAACCCCAAAAAGTGCGCCAATTGCTAAGAGTGCACGAATTGTAAAGTATAATAAACCCGGAGAGAAAGGGGAATAGAGTACCACTTGAGGAAAGATGACGTAAGTGGGAAGCGATGTTGAGGAGAGACATACTGAGATTGTCTCCAGATACACCTCTAGTTAATAGAGCGAGATAGACTCGAAATGAGCAACCGGAATGTGGTAGTGAACCTACATTTCCAATGATGGAATGAGGAGACAGACTTATAAATTATTGATGGGTTGTGAACATCATAATTAAGCCAAAATTTCATTGGGGTAGCGAAATGGGGTGACTGGGATGGATTAGTATGTAGTTGAAAAGGGAGAGTGCACGGTGCCGCCCTACATGATTATGAATCAGGATGAAATCCTAAAATTCCACCCTGTGAGAGATGGTCAGGAAGGAATAGAGATAAAGTTTTATTTTGAGTACATTGTGTTACCTATGACTCAATGTTAGTGAGAAAGAATGATGATACGCCCTTATGATAGTGGAATTTTGGAGAAGCCCGTTGATCAATTCATAGGTTGAATGTATGCCTATAAGAGCATATTTATAGGTAGAGTGAGTGCCTATATAGACTGTACATGAGGATTAGATTCGTGGGTACTGATTACGAACAATACATGTTGGAGTGGACATTTTAGGGTATATGAACTGTGAAATATATGGCTCACAAATTGTCGACTCATGTGCAATGAGATATATATACATATATTGGTGCTCGAGATGTGATCCTGAGACAAGTAATTAATCACTATTGGTGATCGAGGTGGAATTCCGAGCCAATAACCCCAAAAGTGTTATAGAAGGGGGGTGATTATAAAATAAGTATTGATAGTATATGTTATGTGTACGATATATATATACCTATTGATTTTTCCTACTTATGTGCGATAGTAAGTGTGCTTAACCTCTGTATTGGGGTTGATGATGTTTCGGACCAATACATGAGGGATTGATTTGGGGTCGATGATTTTTCCGAACCAAATCGATGATAAATAATGGTATCGACGGAAGGTGAACCGACATGTGCATTACATTTACCTTGGGGTCGATGGATTCTCCGACCAATGTAAATGATAGGATTATTGGGGCCGATGATTTTTGCCGGACCAATTTTCCTTAAAGTATATATTGTATGTGAAATATATACCTTATAATATTTTACTTATGAGTGATAGTAGACACTTAGATGTTATATAGAGATATACATCAAATGGGTAAATTAAGTAGGGAGAAACTTAATTTCAAGAATTAACGTTGGATTGGAAAAATCAATGAGAAATTAAGTAGTGAGACTTAATTATGATATATGCGGCATGGGTAACGTGCGATAAGAATTTATAATGAAGCAAGGCAATGTACTTGGGGCGAACGTTAGGATGTTGTGATTTAGTATTGGGTATTAGAGGATGCAATTATACTTAAGGTCCTTAGCCTTAATACCAGCCTTATCCGAATTTCGAGGACGAAATTCCTTTGCAAGGGGGGAAGTATGTAATACCCCATATTTCTGAATATTCCAAATAATTCTATTCAATTATATTGGAGAATTAAATGAATATTTCAAATAATTCTATTTAATTAGATTGGAGAATTAAATGAGAAAATTACAACTTAATTTAAATTACGTAAGAGTAGTAATTTAAAGAGTTTTATTTAAAAATTGTAATTATGGAATATTAATCGAGAGATAGATACCGGTTTATATTGCCTCATTTTATTTACTTAGTGCGAGTGGTAAATAGTTAACGCGTGTAGACCGTGTTGGGGTGAGAATGAGTAATATTTTTTAAGTGACTCAAATGATAATTTAGAGGTCACCGATGAGTCCGGAAGGGTCAAATTAGTCAAAATAGTATACATGGGGGTACTAGTTGAGTCCCGGGGTAATTTTGGACTAAACCGAGACTGTTCGGGGGTGTTTTGGTCTTTTAACATAAGAGGGTATGGAGACCTACGAAATTAAGAGTTTTATATCAGCCGTATGATAGAGGAATTACGGTTAGAACACCCATGACAACACCAATACCATTAGAGAGAAGAGAGGCACAACTTTCTAAGGCAAAAGGAAGAATTGGGAAGGATTCAAAGGAATTTTTACCATCAACTTGTTGGGGAAGAAGGATTGAAGGATGAAGATCATCAATCATCAACAACAACCACGAAATCAGACCCTACTGATCATAAGGCAAGTTGTTTATTGCAAAAATTATAAAGTTATAATACCCATGTGTAGGGTTTTTGAATAGTGTTGTTTAAATCATTATTTTGATTGGAGAAAGATGATATTCATACATGTTGGGATAGGAATCGCATGTAGAATGATTTACCTTATGTAGAGGTTTAAGATTCAGATTAGACTTGATGATTTTTCGGATTAAAATCTGGATTTTGAATGATAATATGGGAAGAACACCATAACTAGGGTTTCAAGAAATTCTGGGTTTTAATTCATTATTTCTTTAAAGTAATTGGAGTTTTGATGTATTTGACACGTTAGAAACTGTCCTAGTATATGTGGAAATATGTTAGGATCATTGGGTCAAAGTTTGGTGGACTATAATGGATTTTGAAGGTTTGTTAATGGAGGAAAAATATTAACGAGGAAGACAACTGTGTCTGTCCCTGTTCGATCGATCGATCGATCTCGAACTATCGATCGATCGACTATGTCGATCGATCGAACCCAGTCTTCGATCGATCAACGCAAACTGTTTCCCAAAAATTTTGTGTTTAATTCTTCGTTGAGTTCGGGAATGAATGAGTATTCTAGGATTTACATTATACTTGTATGGGAGTGAGAATAAGACCAGTAGGTATATTGTTGAGGTCCGATAAGGCCATTGGGTGTAGGGCTTGGATTATGGACCGAGGAGAATAATCCGATTTAGTAGAGTATCGGGGATTTCGGAAATTGAGTTACGGGGCGAAGTAAATTCAATTTAAGTAATAGACCAGTAGGGTAAGAAATAACTACTGAAATTATATGTAAGGGGTAACTAGGACCCTTAGAGTTGTGTGAATACTCAAATAAATACGATTAATGAGATAAATCGTAAAGAGAATATTGTACGGTAGATATATGAGATTAAAATATTACGTACGTATATGATTAATAGGTCGGGCGTGTACCTACTGAATTATGTGATCTTTTAGGTAGAGAGATTATACCTAAATTAATTATGTTAGGGTCGATGAGACATTCCGAACTAACATAGAGTTATTATATGTTTGGGGTCGATGAGAAATGACGAACCAAACTTTGAACTGGTGTCGCGATGAGAGAGTCCCGAACCAGAATATGTGTATATATATATTTTAAAAATAGTTGGGGTCGATGGATAATTCCGAACCAACTCCCACTTGGGGTCGATGAATCATTCCGAACTAAGAGATCTTTATTTATATATATAAATAATTGGGTTCGATGTATCATTCCGAACCAATTCTTACTTGGGGTCGATGAATTATTCTGAACCAAGAGTCCTTTACGTGTATAAAAAGGGAAAAATAGCAATGACTGATATTTAGTATATATTGTGTGTGAAATATATATACTTGATGATATCATACTTCCGTGTGTTAGTATATTGATACATATTATGTATTTAAAGATACATACTGAATTGGTAAGTTGTAGTGAAACTTAATTATGAAATGCACCTTTAGATAGAGAAAATCTATTTAGTAATTCAAGTAGTGAGACTTAATTACATAAGTGGGAAGTTAATAATTGTGAGAATTGTAGAAATTTTAGTAGTGAAACTAAATGGGAAGTCTTGAAAAATAACATAGATGAAATGTTACTTGAGAATTAATTAACATACGTGAGATGTTAGTGAAACGGTTGTACTGTATGGACGGTACTGGAACTTGGGTACAGATAAGTTCAGTTGACTACTTTGGTTTTAGTTAGCTTGGGAGGTATGGCTAGATAAACTAAGTGTAGAACGTTAGGTGTGCACAAAAGATGAGGGGTGAGTAACTCAAGAGAGTGTACGAGAACCCAACATGTGTAATAAATAACCGCATTTTATATTGTGATAAACGCTTGCTAAATATTTTCAAAATTTTTTGAGTACTAACTCTTGCTATAAAATATTTTCAAAACCTTTTAGGTGTCCAGCCACAGGGTTGCCATGTATGATGATTCCATTCCAGAGACTCGATGCTGTAGCACGGTGGATGCTTACAGGATTTTGACTAGACGATATCTCTCATTCAGATCTAGTACTGGATCTCACACTCTTCTATGCATGGACTTGTGGTCCGGTATTAGTCTCAGATGTTAGTTTCAGACTAGTGGTTATTCTATTGTTGTTTGGGATTTTTAGCCGATGGTTTATTCGGTAATACTTTTTTTCTATTGTACTTTTACTTTGTTGTTTGAATTATAGTACATGATTGTTTGTACTTTGTTCCACATGGTTGATTTATCTGTTTTAAGAAAGATAAAATTTGGCACCGGTCTAATTTTACTTAGGGGACTAGTGATTAAAAAGTTTTCGACAGTGATGCTAAGAATGAACCATTTGAGAAACCTGTTTTAATTTAATAAAGGCCTGATCACCCGATGTTTAATTAGGCGGGGTGTCACAGACTAGTCCTAGTAACATTATGAATAAAACAATGATGCCACTGATATAGTGATTAAGTTATGACTAGTGGGGTGATTCAGTACACCCCTACCATATCAGTATGCCAAGTGAGCTAAAATTGATTTAAGAAGAGTATATGTTATTTGTGCAACAATGCGAGAAATATAGGGTGTATGGGCACCCTAGGTAATTGAATCTGATATTGTTCCCCATTTTGGAGATATGAGATAAGGATAATAAATATTGAGGTTTAGATATCGGGACTTGAATGTCCGGTTATTTATGACGATGAGAGATATAGTCGGTAGAATAACAAATGTATCAGGCTATAAATGACTATGGTAATCGGATTTAAATGAAGATATATTTGTCTAGATTCCTCTTGTAGCGAGCCACCTGTCTGTTGGAATTAGGGTGAACCATTCAAAACCAGCAGAGGTTTCTCCAACCGTTAGGGATTTTTAAGTAGTATTGGGAGAGTATTCGTAAGGATTTTATCGCGAAGATGGTTACGATCCTATATGGGTGATAGTGGATCAGTTGACTAAAGTAGATCATGTTATGCCAGTTAGGGTTGATCATACTACGAGACAATATGATTTGATCTTAATATAACCGAGATAGTGAGGTCATATTAGGTATCGTTTAATATTGTGTCCAAATAGGACGAGATTTTGTCTTTCGATTTTGGAAGAATTTTCACGAGGCATGGGTACCGAGTTGTGATTGGGTATGATCTATCATCCACATAATGGGCAGACTAAGCGGACTTATTTGATGTTGGAGGATAAATTATGTTTGTACCCTTGAACCTTAAGGGAGGACGAGAGACGTACATTCCACTAGTGAAGTTGGTATACTATAACTCTAATAAGTTTATTGTTGGGCATGGTGCCAGTTGAAGTATGGTATGGTAAATCTTATTATTTCTTTTACTTATGGGATAAAGGTGAGGAACCAGGAACTATTGCGAATAGTAGATATGATTTGAAACCTATAGTATATGTTGTGTGTAAAATATATACTGCACAATTAACCTACTTGTGTATGATAATCGCAAGACGAGATGGTATTTATCTAAAGAACGGTTAATCTATTTAAGTACATATAGTAGAAGGTTAGATAGTGAATATCTAGAATAAAGTATAAGTAGTGAAACTTAAACTGTAAGGCTTGGACAAGAACCTACGAGACAGGGTAACCTGGGGTTAAAATGATCATAAGTGAGGTGTTCATTATTGGGGGTATTCGATAGTGTACTGTATGGGCGGTACAGAGTAGTCTACTTGGGAGAGCAAGTATGTGATGCGCAATAACTATCCAGAATTGTTCTTGTCTGCTATACTTTTGTTTTTCGAATTTCGAGACGAAATTCCGTTGTAAGGGGGGAAGTAGCTAATACCCCGTATTTTTAAGGACTTTTAAGATAGGATTAATTAAATTAATTATGATATAATTGGAAATTAATCCGGATTTAAATATCACACAAGAATAAAGTAATATGTGATTTATGTTGAATATTACTTAGTGATTAAAGTAATATATATGATTATTAATTTACAATTGATTATGACTTTATAAAATTGTCGCGAATTATATGTACGACAATTAAAGTAATTAAGTTGGGACGCGCATTTGAGTCGTGTCGGGATTGTAATTTAATGAAATAAAATTGAATTATTATTATGTCATCCGAATGGTCCTTTTTTCAAATAGTCGAAAAAGTCTACTCGGACGTTTGTATAGGGTCTCTGGGCACTTTGGAGCCGAATAGTCACCCGGGAGGGGTAATATGGTCATTTGACTTGGAAGGTGAATAGTATGCATGAATTTGGGAGATTATTTATAAGTCTAAAGTGTTTAGATTATTGATTCATTCTACAAACTTAGAGAGAAATAAATTGTGAGAGAGTGAGGAGTTTCTCATGGGAAAGGGAAGAGTCATTGTGGGAGAACCAAGAGCCAAAATTCACCACCACGAACCACCACCAAAAGTTGACTGGAGAAGGGAAGAACCGCCAGTGGACACACATTCCCAAAGGATCAGACCTTCATCAGAGGAAAGTGATTAATTATTGCAATCTTAGCTTTTATATTGTCCATGTTAGGATCGTTAGGAAAATTCTGAAAACATGCATGAACAAAGATAATTTTTTGATAATTTGAAATGGATCTTTGACATGGATATTATCTAGGAGTGATCTCTTTTGATTATAGAATAAAATCCATGAATTTTATATTATCTTGGTAAGAAATCTGGGATTTACACTCTTATTGATGATAAAGACAAAAACTAGAGTTCTTAGAATAAAATGGAATTTAATTGATTCATGTTAATGATGTTTAAATGATTTTTGTTACGTTAGAACTTATCCATATATAATGGTATATGATTTGGATATCATGAGATTTAAATTGTGAATTATTTGGTGATTAAAAATTGGAGTTTATATGATACTAATGGATAAATATAAAAATATGAGTTTTCTGGAAATAGTATGTTTTAAATCCAACCTTCATAATGATTTTAGGTGGTTTGAATATTAGAAATCATTTATATATCTTGGTTTATCATATGGAATGAATATTGGGGAAATAGGGATTATTTGATAAAGGTTTTGATGATTTAAATGTATAAACCCCGTAGGAAAAACAATGCAAAAAACTGGGAAATATCTGGTCGATCGATCGATCGACTCAAGACTGTCGATCGATCGACCAGGAACAGTCGATCGATCGACTCCCATGGAAAATGTGATTTTGTTCCTTTTTAACTTTTAATTTAATCCCAACTTTGAGAAATCTTTGGTGATGATTTATTGAAGATATTGGGACTTAGAGAAGGGCAGTAGGATATACCTAAGACCCGAAAAATATTTTTTTTGGGATTTTTGAATGAGGGGAAATTAACGAGTGTTAATTAATCGAGTTATTATCGAGGCTTATGTTACTTGGGATTTAAATTGGATAAATGATAATTTAAGGTTGGGATAAGTAGTAAGAGAGTTATTAATTATCAGTATAACCTAGGAATAGGTGGGATTAACCGTAACAGATATAATGAAGGGTTAATAATGAATTAAGGGTTATCGAGAATTAAACCTAATTAAAGAAGAGTTTAATTCATAGAATTTAGGAAGTTGTGATGACAAGGACAAGTAGGATGTAGACATTTACCTACTGAATTAGGTTGAGGAATACTTATTTAATCTTCAAGTAATGAGTGAGGCTCGGGTATATAAAATAAAGAAGTAAAGTCATAATCTTTAATAAGTAGAATTTGATTGATAAAAATACTACGTACGGGAATTATCATATGGTTGTGTGAATGCCTTAAGGATGTTATATTTATATAGGTGTGATGAATACCTATAATATTATTTTTATGTATGACATACCTACGCTGCTTGCTATCGGGGTGGAGGTTTCGCGTTGTGGACGGTGTTATCCTTGTGCACCCAGTTGGGAGGGATTTTAGATTCGTACCCTGAGCATAGGACCTTGGATACGTGCTATTGGTGTATATGATAGTTTCGATGGTTGAATGGGAGTGTAGGTATGTGCGTGACCCATTTGGATGGGGAGTATGCTCGCCTCCAATATATTTGTGTTATGATATGATTTGTGAGAAACGCTGAATCAATAGTCCTCTATATAGCGACATTATGTAGCAGGACATGATAGCAGAGTATGCATGCACTGCAGTTGTGACTGGGGAGGTACCGTATTGGTATATATACAATTAGTGTGATATTATATATATAAACTGTGATGTAATCTACTGTGTGACATTGTAGATATAGAGATGTAATCTTCTGTGTGAAAGTGTAGATTAAAAATATAAACTGTGATTTAATATACTGTGTAATGTTGTAGATTGAAGTAAATAATGATATCTGAATTGAATTAAGTAAATGAACTCTTAATTCCAAGGTTTTAACAAGGCTAGTTCATATTAAAGAGAAATGAACAGAAATGACTAATATACGTATTATATGGGAAAATACGAGAATATGATATGGGTTAGAATTATAGTGATATTAAGGCTAGTTATGAGGGAACCTTAACTAGGAAGATGATAAGATGCGATAGGTATGCACTCCAGATGAGAGATGAGAATTCTCAAGAGAGATCCGGAGAAACTAACCTATACATAATAAATTCGTAATTATAATTGTTAAGCACTTACTATTTTTTTTAAATCTTTTACAATCGGGCTCTGACCCATTTTCTTGCATATTCTCTTCTCTACTATATCTTGTACATCAGGTATCCAACAGCAAGGATGCCCAACGTAGATTATGGATGTTTCGATGGATTCGGATTTTGTTTAGACGATTCCTTTCTATTGATTCACTCATCTGTAGCGTCTACTTCATTTAGGGCATGTCGCCCAGGATTCTAGAGGTTGTATGTAAGCATTGTGGATATCAATTTTATTTAGTGTAAATGTTATAATTTAATCGGAGAGTTATTCCAGTCACATTTATTGTTGTTGTTGTTAATTCAGTTGTGATGTGTTGTTGCATATTATTATTCTCTGTCGTGGAATGGTTTTAATTAAATTAAAAATGGAAAAATCTTTTGACACTTAGCTTAATTAATTATTAGGTGATTAATAAAGAAATTATTTTTGATAGAGATGCTGAGAATGAACCAACTGGATATTTTGATTTAATTAAATAAAGGACTGATCACCCGATATTTAATTAGGCAGGTTGTTACATCTGGAAAGTTTCTAGTTTACTTGGTCATCCATTGGGGAATTGAGTCTAACCCTAAACAAATTGAGGCGATCAATATCATTCATCCTCCCAAGACCATTTGAGATTCATAAGAGCTAACCGGAATGCTAGCGGCACTCAATTGTTACCCCTTTTTACGACTGTTAAAGAAGGAAAAAGGAGCAACCTAAAATAAGGAATGCTCAAAAGTACTCAAGGAAATCAATTCATACCTAAGCCGAACACCACTGCTTGTTGTCCTAAATTCGAGAGATCTTGTCTACCTGTATCTCGTTGTGTTTAACCATGTAGTTAGCTCATCCCTATTATGTGAAAAGGAAGGATGATAGGCCCCATTATACTATGTGAGGAAGACCCTTTTTGGTGCTAAGAAATGGTATCTTCCACTATGGAAGTTAGCTTATTCCCTCTTTACTGCTTCGATAAAGCTAAAGCATTATTTTGAGGCTCATTAGGTTATATTCATTACCTCATTCCTTCTCAAAGCAGTCATGTGGAAGGTAAACCTATTTAGATTGATGTCCAAGTGGTCGATGGAGTTAGGGAGATTTGACATACATTATCATCCAATAACTGCAATCAAAGGGCAAGTACTAGTAGACTTCATCTCCAAATTCACGAGATCTTAAGAACTAAATAACGAATAGATTTCCGACCAACCCACCAACGTAGAGGTTGACCAAATTAAAAAAAGAACCATTTACATTAATGGGGCCTTTAAATATAAAAGGGATGCAGTGGGGATTGTTCTTATAACTATAGAATAATCCACGATCAAGAAAGGGATCACTTCGGGATTTGAAGCATCCAATAATGAAGTCAAGTATGAGGACCTCATCACCGAATAAGGAAATCCCTCCCTCTAAGAGAAAGTCACCTTAGCGTCTATTATGACTTAAGGCTGGTATCCAATAAGGTATTAGGACACTATAACGCAAAGGATGAAAGGATGTCAGCGTACTTACACATCATCCAAGATCTGGTCACTCAGTTTGAGAAAGTTCACATTCAATAGTTCCCCTGAGGAAACAACAACCACACTAATGCTCTGACTACCTTGGGATCCGTAGTTGACTCCGATATCAAAATAATAATTGAGGTTGAATACCTTAATCCACCAAGTATCACAAGGCAATAGTACACTGAAAAAGTTCTTATTATCCAAAGGCAATATTTTCTAAGTGTTGTAGCGGAATATTTCGTCCAAATTTTAGAATGAGTATTTTTTCAAAGTATTGGAGCGGACATTAAAATATTAATTTTTTGATGCAACAGTCGTTCAAGTGACATTTGTACGTCGTTCGAATGACATGGCAGTGTCGCGCGATGTAGTTTAAATAACATATGTCCTTCGTTCGAACGAGCTCATATTTCGAGGCGGCATATTTTTATTATAAATACTTGTTAAATGGTTTTGTTTTCATTAAGAAGTCCCATCATTTTATAGAAGAGAAAAACTGCGAAAGCAGAATCCTTTTTGACTTCTTCTTTTAGGGTTTAATCCCTTTTTTATTTTCAATTCACAAAAATCCCAATATGCTTTAGTGAATTGTTATGGTGTTCAAGAACACACCTTGCATTTTTTTACCTTTGTGGGGAGAACTCTACAACCGGAGAGCTGCATGCTATTGTGGAAGTAGTCTTTATAAAGTTCACACTTGTGGAGAAGGCGTTTTCTTTTCCATTGCTGACCACCTAGAGTTCTTGCGGGAGATTCCAGCCGACGACATCAGAACCGACACCTGAGGGTATTTTGTATGTCACTCTTATTTAATTGTAATCCGTGTAAACCGTTCTTTACAAATTATAGTGAAATAAAAAGGTTTTGCCCCTTTGGGGGATTTTTCCTGAAATTGTTTGTTTTTTCCTGCATGATTTATTTTATTGGATAAATCATCTAGATGCATATTTTAGGGTTTAACTAAAATTTGGGAATAATTAAAATTGGATTTTATTTTAGAAGTCGCAATATTTCCGCTGTAGCGAATCTACAAATTGGTATCAGAGCGTGTTGCACTAAGTTATTGTGTTTTGATCCTGATTTTTCACAAAAATGGCTTTTGGTGGTTTTGATGATTTTCGATGTCAACTTTTTGAAAAGGTTAATTGGAAAATTCACACGAACTCTTATTTTAACTCTTCTATTGAAAACTTCTCCGAGAGGTGTCCTTGTTGTGAGGGTGTTAGTCACTTGTTAGATGAGTGTACCACAAATTTAAAGACGAAATTGAATAAGCCGGTTTCTCATCTTTCTACCGTTAGTGTAGTGATTCGAAAGAAGATGTCTTTTATGCTTCTAGGCGAGATCTTCCCATCCGTGTGATTAGTGATGATAGTGAGGGTGATGGGAGTGAGGATGAAAGTGTAGATGAGCGTGACTTGAAAATTTCTTTCAATGAACTTTATGCTGAATCTTTGAAAATAAAGAAAGAAAATTTGAAATTGAAAGCCCATTTTCAAGAGCATGCCTTAAAAAATAATGATATTTTAGTTGAAGAACTTAGGGCACGTGAGAAAATTTTGAGAGAGAAGCTTGGGTACGTCGAGGGTGAGAGAGATAGTCTTCGAGGTGTGATGGAAGTGATGAAAAAGGAACTTTTGGAGTTTGAAGACTCTAGGCGTTTTCTTGAATCTAAGATAGGTGAAATTGAAAGATTCAAGTAAAGTGAAATTTGATTTGGAGTCTGGGTCCGAAAAAGTTAATAAGATTTTAGGCACCGTCGAGATAAAAAAGGATAGGGGTGGGATTGGTCTTAAAAAATATATTGCACCCATTCCCACACGTGTGAGAGAGACTCCTAATATTGTTAAGAAAGAGGCACCTAAGTTTGTTAGAAAAGATCCCCCTAGGAACATCGTGAGAGACCCACCTAGGATCATTAGGAGAGAGCCACCTAGGCAAAATTCGGAGAAAAAACCTAGGAATTTTAGGAGAGGGCCACCTTTAGGTAACACACACCTCCCGATTTACACTTGCACACATTGAGGTAGGCAAGGTCATCTTAGGCGCTTTTGTTACAAGCTTTTAAAAGAACCTAGGAAGGTTAATAAAAGAATAAATTCGATTCCCCAAACCCCCACGTGTCATTACAAATCTATTTGGGTTAGAAAATCAGATTTAGAGGCATATGGTCTTTTTGTTCACAACTCTCGTTTACTTGCACGTAATTCACCCCATGTGAAATCTTTTGGTTGATTGTGTTGGATGTTTGCCATACACTAGTTGTGATTTCATTATATATATGTTTGCTAGTGTTATGACATGTGTACTTTTTGTAAAAAATTTTGTTGTTGAAAATTTTGAAAAATACAAAAAGATTTTATTTTGATAAAATTTTGGAAAATTGAAAAAGAGTTTTTGTTTTTGGTCTGCACCTTTTATGGATGAACACTTTGGATGACCAAGTCACAACATCATTCCATTTTTCATATGATTATTTGATAGTGTTTTGAGACAATATGTCAATTCATCCTTGTGCTTTATAATGTTTTGAGTCATTCAGATGTAATTAAGTGTTACTTCCTACATGTTTGACCCATGATTTCCTTTATTGCGCACATGCACGGATTTGTTTTATTATTATGCTTGTATTATCACATGTTGGTTGGGTGTTTTCACTTTAATCCTGTCCTTAAAACGAACCAAGCGCGATAAATCTTGATAAGAAAGTTGTGCATGTAAGAGCCGTTTGTGAGGTTTGTGTGCATTATTTGATAACGGTGAAGGGCTATGAAGGGTACTTATCTATCCCTTGCGTTTAAGCCGTCATTTAATTGGACCTGAAAAATTGAGGAATTTTATTATCCAGGGTCCAAAAAGGTTTAAAAGGGCCCGAAAAAATTGAAAGGAAATAAAACGAAATTCATGACAATTATGGTCCATTTAGGTTTGTTTACCATTTCCATGACTTGGTTGTTTTAGTTTAAATCCATGGTGTGATTTTGTTTGTATCTTATCTTGTACAAAAAATTTGAAAAATCAAAAATAGTTTGTGAATGTGTTTGAGATACTCCTTTGCAGGTGTGTAGTTTGATCCTTGTTTGCTATGCATTTTCTCGTGACACTCCATGTTTTGATTTGTTTCTTCTTATCTGTCTATTTGGGGACATAATAAAAAGGGGGAGAAATAATTATCATGTTATGGGGGATTTTTTGCATTATGGGGGAGATTTGATTATATTGATTCATTTATTCTTATATCATTTCAAACTCGATGCGTCACAAATGTTTTTTCTTTATCTCATATGTGTAGGTACAAAGATTGAAGATCATGATGTTGCACACCCTGATGAGAAAAGCTTTGAGATTTGATGAAGATTTTTGAAGAACAGTTTGAGATCTTGCAAATTTATTCATGGGAGGGTAGATTTGTATAGACATTTTGATTTTTGATAATTTGGATTTTTTATGTATGTTCCGGCATAGACATAGGGGGGGATTTGTAAGGACATATTTTATCAATGTCCGTCACAATTTATTATATCGTATACCATTACATCCGTCGAACAAGTTCAATAGCATCTACATCGTGACGGATCCGAATATATCAAGTTCTTAATCAAATAGCGTCTGCAAAGTTTACTTTGGTAAGGTTTTGTTTTAAATACCTTAACTTTGCACTTAGAGCTTTTGGGATATTTTTACAAAATATTTTCTAAGTGTTGGAGCGGACTTTTTCGTCAAAATTTTAGAATGAATATTTTTTCGAAGTATTGGAGCAGCCGTTAAAATATTAATTTTTTGACGCAACAGTCATTCAAGCGACATTTGTACGTCGTTCAAACGACATGGCAGTGTCGCGCGATGTCGTTCAAACGACATATGTCCTTCATTCGCGTGAGATCCTTATCTTGTTCGAATGAGCTCGTATTTCGAGGCAACACATTTTTATTATAAATACTAATTAAATGGTTTCATCTTCATTAAGAAGTTCCAGCGTTTTACAGAACAGAAAAACTGTGAAAGAGGAATCCTTTTTTACTTCTTCTTTGAGGGTTTAATCCCTTTTTTGTTTTCAATTCACAAAAATCCCAATATGCTTTAGTGAATTGTTTTGGTGTTCAAGAACACACCTTTCTGTTGTTTACCTTTGTGGGTAGAACTCTACAACCGTAGAGCTGCATGCTATTATGGAGGGAGTCCTTATAAAGTTCACACTTGTGGAGAAGCCATTTTCTTTTCCATTGCTGACCACCTGGAGTTCTTATGGGAGATTCCAGCCGACAACATCAGAACTGACTCCTGAGGGTATTTCGTATGTCACCCTTATTTCATTGTAATCCGTGTAAACCGTTCTTTATAAATTATAGTGAAATAAAAAGGTTTGCCCCATTGGGGGATTTTTCCTAAAATTGTTTGTTTTATCATGCATGCTTTATTTTATTGGATAAATAATCTAGATGCATGTTTTAGGGTTTATCTAAAATTTAGGAATAATTAAAATTTAATTTTATTTGAGAAGTCGCAATATTTCCTCTATAGCGATTCTACAGAAGGCCCATATACCATGCAACCTCCTGGTCCGGGTAAGCATCTCTAATGTTCTTGTACGGATCCCATGTGACCTAAGTTATAAGAATATACAAAGTTAGAGTGACAATTTGAAAACTAAATCAAACACTAGCAAGAGAAATATTATATTAAGTACTCATACAGTCATACGTAAGGCCATCCAGTTGTTCCCGTAGTTGGACTAGTTGATGATCAATATGCTTACCAGTCATCCTTAATTTCCATCTACATAACTGGGCTTCGGTATTGTTATATTCTATGTTCATATCGCCTAATCTAGTGTTGGAATGGTCTTATATCCATCCCTTAAGTAGAGATAAGTGGCATCTAACTTGCTTTACGTCCGCCCTAGACGCCAAGCCTAACTGTCGGTATACATGAGCAAGCACGCCAGAAACCTAGGAAGTCTCCCTGACCAAAGACAATTCTCCCAAACTATGAATATATTGAATTGATATCTTATGTCCTATCTTTTCGTGTAGAACTGTGCAACCCATCAAAAATAGTAGACACCCCTTGCATTTTATTCAACTTTTGCTCTCGTCGGGTGGTGCTTCAATAATTTTCCCTTCTAATTATTTTTACCCAATCCAATCCCATAGCCCAACTAGCACAAAACTCGAACCGTACCTCATTGTTACTAAACCCAAACATTCAAACACCATCTACAAAGTATCATCCTTTGTGGTCGACCGTGGCTCTTTACCTCCATATACTTTATGTCCCACTACTGGAATCCGAAGAATATGAAACACATCATCTAATGTTAATGCTATCTCTCCAAAAGGTAGATGAAATGTGTCTGTCTTTAATTTCCATATCTCTACAAAAGCACTTATGAATATGTAGTCAATGGATCGATGAGTCACGTTCGATAAATATCCCGATCAAGACTCTTTAATGAGTTTTCGTAACTTCCGCGTGTTCTTTGTTCCAGTCCCACTGCCCCAGTTTTGTGAAATGATGTTAGGTATTCAAACAAATATGATCCTTCACAATGAAATGTGATAAAATTACATTAGAAGAAAAATTATAAAAATTATCCATTCAACTACACGACAATCGAAAATATATACAACTCCACAACATATGGCATATGCTACATGGTGATTAAAATTCTTCAAAACTTTTCAATCCTTAGGCCCACCGTCATCTTCAACTTCTTTCCTTTACCTTTCTCCATGGCTTGTGATTTTGCCTTCTGACCCTACTCTATGGGTGCTTCCTCTACTTTCTCAAGTTCACTACCACCCTCACTCTCATCCTCAGTCTCCTCATATACCTGCTCAGTTCACTGTAAATGTAAGGATGTAATTTAATAAATATCTGGAATATAATTTAGGAATTTTCTATTTGTCCTAGATCACAGTATGTGTATCTGATACAGCTACATTCGGCACATCAACATGATCATACACAACGGCCTTGATCTGAATCTATGCATCCTCCATCTACACACGTGAATCATAGTTCATGCAACGTACTGCTCAACTGTTCTCACTACTCCACTTCGCGTTACTAGTAAAATGGTATATTGGAGTTTTTAATATTTGCATAAATATTTGGGAAATCTTTAGAAAATATTTTTCGAAGTCTGATTTGTTTTTAACACAAAAGCAGAATTTTTTTTAAGTGTAGAAGCGGACCTTTCTTGGTCATCTAGCTCGTTCGAACGACGTCTCTTTGTCATTCAAGTGACAAGTGGATGTTGTGCGATCACATTCGAACGACATCTCTCTGTTGTTTAAGCGATATGAGGATGTCACACAATCTTGTTTGAGCGACGGCGCCGCCTCAATTTTTGTATAAATATCTGTGCCCTTTCTGCACGTTTTTCCAAGTCTTTTTCGCACACATTTCTGCGATTTACAGCCTAAAAAATAGACTTCAAAATTTTAAGGTTTTATGCCTTTTGATTCACAAATCCAATCCTAAATATGTGTTTGAATCTTTAAACCTTCAAAGGATTGTTTTTACTCATCTGGAGTAACTTGTGGAAAAGCCGACTCTTTTACATTGCTGCCCATCTGGAGTTCTTGCGGGAGATTCCAGCCGACGACATCGAAACCGACACCTGAGGATATTTCGTATGTCACTCTTATTTTCAATACTATCTATGTAAACCGTTTGTTTACAAATTATAGTGAAAATAAAAAGGTTTTGCCCCTTTGGGGGGTTTTTCCTCATTTGTGTGTTTGTTTGTGATTGAATGTTCTTGCGTGATTATATTGTCTTCAATCACACCTAGATGCATGTTTTAGGATTTAATTGAAAAAACTGAGTTTAATTGAATAAATTCTCTATTTGAACAAAAGCGCACTCTCAAATTGGTATCAGAGCCAATTAGACAATTGTACTGTGCAATTTTCCGCAAAATTTTTCTAAATATATCAATTTTTTGAAAATTAATTTTTGAAAAAGGGCGTGTTCAAAATGGAGAAATTATATAATAAAATGCCAGTTTTTGACGAGACAAATTATGCTTACTAGAAAGATCGTATGAAATATGCTCTAAAATCCATAGATGAAAGTGTTTGGATTTTGGTTGAAAGAGGGTGGACACCTCCCTCCATCACTATTGACAACGTGACTAATTTAAAATCTGTGACTGCATGGACTGAAGATGAATTTAAATGTCCATCCTTTAACTCTAAGGGTATTAGTGCTATTTTCGGATCCATCACACCTGACGAGTTCCGACGGATAATGATGTGCACCACATCAAAAGAGGCATAGGATGTTTTATAGCTTACCCATGAAAGAACTAATGCCCTGAAAGAATCAAAATTGCAAAACTTAACAACTCAATTTGAAACTATCACCATGCTTGAGTTTGAATGTTTTGATGAATTCTATGCTAGATTATCTGATGTTGTAAACACTAGCTTTAATCTTGGTGAACACATTCCTAATGCTAGAGTTATTAAAAAGATTCTAAGATCACTGCCTAAGCGTTTTATCCCTAAAGTCACTGTGCTAAATTCTATTGGTAATTTAAACCTGCTTAAATTAGAGGAATTGGTTGGAGACTTACAAACCTTTGAAATTGACATGTTTCCTAAGTCTGTTAAACTAAAAGATAAGAGAATTGCACTTAATGCCCAGGATAGGAAGAGTGAGGGGTTGGCAAGAAAGAGAGTAGAGTCATCTATAAAAAGGGAGGAAAAAACGTTAGATTCCGAGTGTGACCTTGATTTAGATGATTTGGCCCTATTTGCAAAAAAATTCAAGAAAATTCGTAATTTCAAGAAAAATGGAAATTTCAAAGATAAAAAGAATTTTGAGAAAAATAAGTTTGAAAAGAAAAATGAAAAAGATTTTAAAGGCCCTCCTAAGAAAGACGGTGAGAGATGTTATGAGTGTGACGGTAGGGTTTATAGAGCTTTTGAGTGTGCTACTAGGCTGAACAGACTTGCCAAAGAAAAGGGCAAAGTTGTCCTTAATGCTACCCTTAGTGACGACAGTGAGGTCGAGTCGGTGGACTCTGGAGATGAGTCATCGCATGAATGTAACTTCATCGCTTTCATAGCTAGTTAAGTGAGTACCTCTAGTGCTCCTCATGGCGATGAGGATGCTACTTCATAGGGACATCTCGACAGTGAGAACGAAATGAGTGAGGGGGAGGATGCTGCAAGTGAGAGAGAGATTAATCTTCAACGTGCCTACGCTGAGTTATATACTGAGTCATTTAAAACCAAAAATCATAACAAAGCGTTAGTTCTTAAAATCACCACTTTAGAGGAAGATTTAGGAGAAGCGAAAGAGAGAGATTCCTCCACCTTCACTACCTTGAGAGAGAGAGAGTCTGCCTGTGTTGAGAGAGAAAGTTAATTTTGAGAAAGAGAGAGACTATTTAGAGAAAGAGAGAGTTATTTTGAGAAAGAGAAAGGGAACTTGAGTAAATAAGTGGCTAGTCTTACGAGTGAGCTCCATTCCTCCCTGGAGACTCGAAAGAAACTTTAAGCCCTTGTAGCCCAGCTTACTCATGATCTTGAGAGAGCACGAGAAGTTAAGGTTCAAATTGAGGATAGATCTGGAAACATTGGGAAGATGCTCCTCGGTCCCATTTTAAGTTTTGGTGATAGGCTGGGAATAGGTTTTGATGGTGCCTCCACGTCCCAAATAGCACCTGGACCAGCTCCTGAGTTTACTACAACTCCATATGGCCATCGTCAAAAACTACGAAGGAGAGTTCGACCAAGAAAAGCAAACCAAGGTTAGCCTAAGATTGTGTTCTTTTGTACGTACTGCAAAAGAAAAGGCTACCTGAGAGAGTATTGCTACCGTTTGGGTCGAACTTCACGTACATATTCTCCACCACATCATACTGATGATTTTACTAGTTTGAGAGAGCATGTTGAGTTTTTAGCCTCCACATCATAGAGTTTGATGGAGGAATTCTGACGGATATCTTTGTCGTCAGTGAATGCTTCCCGCATATCGGCTAAAACCAACAACAATAAGGGCAAACAAAAGGTTACCACTTCTTGGGTACCTAAGAAAGACGAAAAGGCCCTTGTTGTTCATGTCGCTCTCAAAGCACATAATACCTCATAGTGGTATTTCGATAGTGGGTGCTCCAGACATATGATCGGTGATGTCACATTTTTTACCTACCTAGAGGATTATAAGGAAGGTAGAGTCACCTTTGGAGATGGGAGAAAGTATAGCATCGTAGGATAAGGTACAGTAAAGTTACTAGGATTTCCTAAGCTATAGAATGTTTTGTATGTCAAAGGTTTGAAAGCAAACCTTCTCAGTATTAGCCAGCTGTGCGACACTGAGTTTGCCGTAATGTTTGACCGGGATGCATGTAATGTCTATATTCAAGCCGATAAACTTTTAGTGCAAGGGGTGAGGATAGAGGATAATTGCTATGGGACTGTGCCCAAGTCCTCCCTTGTCTGCAACAGTGCCACGATCATTCCTATGGATCTGTGGCACCAACGTCTAGGTCACGTGAAGTTTAGAGATTTGACACGATTAGATAAAAAGGACTAGTACGTGGATTACCAACACTTGGAAAGCCAACTTCCATGGTTTGAAGACCTTGTCAGTTGGGAAAGAAAAGACATAGTCCCCATAGGAAGTTGCATTCCATTACCACCTCCCGTGTCCTTAAGTTGATTCACACGGATCTTATGGGTCCTACTCGTACTGAGAGTCTGGGTGGTAAGAGGTATATCCTCATGATGGTGGATGATTTCTCCAGATATTCGATTGTAGGTTTTCTGAGAGAGAAATTCGATGCTATAGAGTTTTTAATGACCAAGTTTCGTGTCCTGCAAAACTAACACGGAGTCACTATTAACAGGATACGTAGTGACAAAGACACTGAATTTACGGAGCAAAAAGTAGATCTTTACTGTGATAGCGTAGGAATCAAACATGAATTTTCTGCTATGAAGACTCCTCAACAAAATGGGATTGTTGAGATAAATAACACGACGATTCAAGAAATGGCTAGATCTATGCTTTTAGGTCATAAAGTTGCAAGGAGATTTTGGGCAGAGGCAGTGTCTACTGCATGCCATACGGTGAATAGGGTTTACCTTCGTCCACACACACTTAAAATGCCCTACGAATTATGGACTGGAAAGAAGCCCAACCTTGCATATTTATGTGTTTTGGGGAGTAAATGCTACATCCTACGGGATAGAGAGCAATTAGGAAAGTTCAACTCCTGAAGCGATGAGGGAATATTGCTTGGATATTCATCAAATAATAGAGCGTACCGAGTTTTTAACCTGAAGAGCTCTAAGGTGATGGAGTCAATAAACGTTACTCTGCAAGATGATGAACCATCAACGTCTGTTGACTTTACCCATTTGAGTGAGGATGAGACATTCCCTTTTGATGATCCCACTGTGTCTCCCACGTCCAGAGTGGATCCTACTCCTGTTCTAGGGGACAAACCTGATTGGGTTCACAAGAGTCATGACCCTGCCACCATTATTGGCGATCCCACTTTAGGGGTCAAGACTCGTGCTCAGCCAGAGAACTTTGTTAGTCATTTTTGCTACACGTCCGCAGTGGAGCGCAAGAATCACAAAGAAGGACTGAAGGATGAACACTGGATATCTGCTATGCAGGATGAGTTTCTTCAGTTTAAAAAGAACAATGTCTGGGAACTTGTCCCCCGACCTAGTGAGACGAAAATGATAGGTACCAGGTGGATTTTTAAGAATAAAATGGATGAAAATTGTACCATAATCAGAAAAAAGGCTAGGTTGGTCGTTCAAGGCTACACACAGATAGAGGGTGTAGACTTTGGGGAGACATTTGCTCCTATTGTGAGGCTTGAGTCTGTCCGCTTACTACTCACTATCACATGTCATCTGCACTTCAAGTTATATCAGATGGATGTCAAGAGTGCCTTTCTAAATGGCATTCTATAGGACGAGATTTACATGGAATAACCAAAAGGGTTTGAAGACCCTAAGCACCCAGAGCACGTCTACTATCTGAGGAAAGCTTTATATGGTTTGAAGTAAGCACCCCGTGCTTGGTACAAGAGGCTTAATTCTTATCTCTTAGCTCGTGGCTTCAAGATAGGGGGAGTTGATATGATGTTATTCGTCAGGAGATATGACAGTGATATTTTGGTGGCCCAGGTCTATGTGGGCGACATAGTCTTCGGATCCACATGCTCCCAGCATGCTCACCACTTTAAGGAGGAGATGAAAAGTGAGTTTGAGATGAGCATGGAAGGTGAGCTTAATTTTTTCCTTGGTCTTAAGGTTCGTCAGCTAGAGGATGGGATGTTCATCTCCCAGTCCAAGTATGCTAGAGACCTAGTGAAGAAATTTGGTTTAGACTCCGCTAAACATGCACGTACACCTATGAGTACTTATACCAAGCTTAGTAAGGACACTTCAGGCAAGGACGTAGAGAAAACCTTGTATCGGAGTATGATAGGTAATCTTCTCTACTTTACTTCCAGTCGTACCAACATAGACTTTAGTGTTGGAGACTGTGCGCGATATCAGGCATCCCCTAAAGAGTCATACTTACTCGCTCTTAAACGTATTATCAAATATGTGAGTGGGACTCTCTCCCATGGCATTTGGTATTCCTTTGATACCACTGACCGTTTGTCCGGATACTTGGATGCTGACTGGGCTGGGTATGTAGATGGATGTAAGAGAACTTCCAGTGAGTGTTTCTTATTAAGTTCTTATCTTGTCTCTTGGTTGAGCAAGAAGAAAAACTCCATCTCTTTGTCCACTGTGTAGGCTGAGTACATAGCCGTCGAAAGTTGCTGCACACAACTTATGTGGATGAAGAAAATGTTGGAGGATTGTGGGATATCATAGGACACCATGACCATATCCTGTGATAACAGGAGCGCGATGCACATATCCCGTAATCCAGTCCATCATTCGCACACAAAGCACATCAGGATACGCGAGCACTTTATACATTAGTTAGTTGAGGATAAAGTCGTATCCCTGAGTTTTGTACCCACTGACCTTCAGTTTGCCGATATTTTTACGAAACCTTTAGATGCCCTTAGATTCGAGAGTCTTAGGATGTCTTTAGGGATTTTCACAGTTCATTGAGGGGATGGACCGTGTCTAGGATAGGATGCATTGTCATGTTCATATCATATGATTCTTATTGCTAGTTTGTATCATTTGTATTCTTAGTTTTGATTTTTTTTCGAAAAATCCAAAAAGATTTTCTTTTTATAAATTTTTTTAGAAAATCACAAAAAGATTTTTGTATTTTGTACACCTATTATGGATGAGCATTAAGATAGTCGAGTCACAACTTCCATTTCCATTATTCACGTGACTGTTTCATAGTGATTCGAGATGCTACATCATTGCATCCATGTGCTTTACATTGTTTGGAGTCTTTGAGATGAATTAGTGATATCTTTCTACATGTTTGGTTCCTTATCTCCTTTATTGCACTCATGCACGGCTTTATTTGATTATTGTACTTGTCTATCACATATTGGCTTGAGTGTTTCCATCTCAATTCTGTCTATACAACAGATCATATACGATAAAACTTGATAAGATTGGAATGCATGTAAAAAACCATTTTTGTGAGATTATGAGGTATTTTAAAACGGGGAAGGGCTGCGAAAGGTTCCCATTTGACCTTTGCGAATACTAAGCCATCGTTACATCGGACCGAAAAAATTGAGGACTTTTAATTATCCGGGGTCCAAAAAGATTAAAAGATCCCGAAAAAATTGAAAGGCAATAAAAATCAATACATGCCAAATATGGGCCATTAGGTTTCACCATCAATTCTCCAATGTTTGAGAATTTAGTTCACCTCTAAATAAAATATAAATCTGAGGGAGTTTGGTTGGATAATTTAAATGGGTTTGCACTGCCTTGAAAGTCCTGAAAAAGCATTAAATCATTTTGGACGTTATTGGTGTGGAAATCACTTTGAGCTTTGATTTGTCGATTTTTTTCAACTAAAAAGGGACTTTATTGATAGAAGAGAGAAAAGACCTCTCAAGTGGCAATACAATTAGAAAAAAAACATCAGATGGTCCTTATAAAAGGTAAAGGAGAGGCATCTATCATCATAGATTCTTTAATAATATTAGGAAGATTTGAACAGCTGAAAAATGACTTTGACATTTTGAAGATTCACCATGCTTTGCAAGAAGAGTAGCCACCTTGTTAGCTTCTAGAGAACAGCGAGAAATATGGCATTGAAGATTGTGAATTAACTCCTGAAAATCCTTAAAAACATTTAATTTTCCAATTAACTGAATTTGAGTTAGTCTCTAAGAAGATAAAAAGCTGATATGAGTGGAACTCTAAAATCACCTTAGAAAAACTCTTCTCCAACAAATCTTTAAACCAGCAGAAATAGCTTGAAGAAGAGCATACAGAGGAACAACATGAATAATGAAGTTTGAAGAAGCCCAAATTAGTCTACCAAGATCATCTCGAATAACTGTGCATATACCATTGATCTTCTGATTTTCTGACGTAGCAGCAACATTGATTTTGACTTGATCTACCCAAGGTTTCTTCCAATGAATAACATTCTTCCAACAAGCATAGGGAGTAGATAAAGAGAAAGCGGTACTAATTTCCTGTTAATTCCTTGAGTTAGGTCTTTAAAAGGAGTAAGCATAGTAAGCTCAGAGATTAAATCCACTACTCTGTGAATAACTAGACCTGGTCTCATAGGAATATTTTCAAACAGATCCTTATTCCTGCTAATCCATATTTCCCACATAATTATGATAGGAGTCACTTGAAAAATCCATTTGGACAATTTCGATTTACCCGCTTGTAACCACCAGTGAATAATAGTATTGTGTAATGAAGAGCAAGAATTTCGAATCCCCATAAGGTGAATAAAGAACCTCCATACCTGCTTAGCAACTGGACCATAGATGAATAGATGATTAATTCATTCATTAGCTGAATGACAGCATTGACACCTTGAAACCAACCTAATCCCCACTGATTGAACACTGGAGTCCACAGGAACTACATTGTTGAGAGCTCTCCAAACAAGCACTGACATTTTTGGAGGAATATAAGGGTGCCATACTGATTTAAATGCTAGAAAGGATAAAGCTTGAGGTCTAACTTGATCATATGCAGATTTAAAAGAAAACCTTCCATTATCTGTTAGATTCCATATCAACTCTCCGTTGGAAAAATGCGAATTCGAATCAATTAGCTCCATACCATCTTGAATCCCTTTAAAAGCAAAAGAGCCATTTTTTCAACCCGTGTTAGAGTACTTAGCAGACATAAAAGAGGCTTAAAAACTATTTCCTTTCTTAAAATTCAAGGATAAACGTAAGTTGGAAGCTTCCATGACTGAATACAAATTTCTAATGTCAAGACCTCCCTCTTGTTTAGGCATACATATGGAATCCCAATTTATCCAGTGAATTTTTTTCCTAAAAGATTGATTGACTCCCCAAAAGAAAGAGCTGAAAATCTTATGAATGGATTGAATGATAAACTTTGGAGGCTTTAAAAAAAAGAGAGTACAAAGGGATAGAGGAAAGAAACTTGGATTTCCAACTAAAAAAATTTGAAGCTATGGATTGGACAAGAGGTTCAAAATAAATTGATTTCCTTCTTCCTTTAAAAAGAGGTCAGCCAAGGTATTTCAGAGGACCACAGGTATAAGAAAATCCTGTAATTTCATAAATATTATTTTTAAGGGAAGACAATTTGGGACTCAAGTAAAAACAACTTTTCTCCTTGCTGATGAGTTGTCCAGATTCAACCTCAAAACCTTCCAAAAACTTCATAAGATTTTTGAGACTAAGGTTTGATCCTCTAGAAAAAATAATAACATCATCATCATAACTAAGGTGGCTTACAAGAGGACAACCTCTAGGGTGAGAAAAAGGTTTTATGATACCTTTAGTCATAAAGTGGTTCAGACCTCTACTAAAAACTTCAGCCATTATAATGGAAAGGCTTGGGGAGATGGGATCCCCTTGCCTAAGACCTCTAGAAGGTTGGAAAAATCCCTTAGATTGGCCATTAAAGATAATAGAGAACCATGGAGAGGAGATACATCTCCAAAGTAAATCAATAAAAGTCTCTGAAAAACCAAAGGCTCTTAAAGTTTTAATAATGAAGTGCCAAGATACTCTATCATAGGCTTTAGCCATATCTAATTTGATGATAGCATTTCCTCCAATAGATTTCTTATGAATATAATGGATCATCTCTTGAGCCAATAGGATATTTTCAAGAATATTTCTACCTTGGACAAATCCTGATTGGTTGGGGGAAATGATTAAAGGAAGGATTGGACTCAATCTGTTAGAAAGGATTTTAGATATCACCTTGTAGCTTAAATTACACAAGCTTATAGGTCTAAAGTCTTTACATTGATTAGGTCTTTGAGATTTAGGAATAAGACAGATTTGAGTAGAGCTCCATGATTTGGGGATGTCACAACCCAAAAAGAAAGATTGAATAGCTTTGGTGAGATCCTCTTTAATTATATCCCAACAATTAACATAGAAAAATCCATTAAAGCCATTTGATCCAGCAGTACTATTCTGATTCATCTTCTTAATAGCCTCAAAGATATCTAACTCTTCAGGAATAGATGATAGATTTGACTTTTGCTCTATTGTGATCAGCTTTGGAATGTGTTCCAAGTATCCTTTCTCTTCTAGAGGACCTACATTAAATAAATTTTGAAAATAAGAGATAAAATAGTTAGAAATAGAAATAGGATCTTCATTCTCTCTGCCTTCCTCATCTTTGATTTTGAGAATAGAAATCCTTCTTCTATTTTGTTGAACTTGAGCATGATATAATTTTGTATTCCTCTCACCATCTTTTAGCCACTTACTTCTAGACTTTTGATGCCAGAAAATTTCTTCTTTCACTAAAGCAGAATTAAGATCAGCTCTAACTCTTGAGCACTTTTCAAGTTGCACCCCACTCTTGTCAATTTCTAAAGCTAACCCTTCTTTCAGAAGCTGGTCTTCTAAGTGTTGGATCTCTTTGAATATATCTTTGAAAGCCTCTTTACTCCACTATTTTAAAACAGCTTTTAACCTCCTCAATTTGCTACCAAACTGAACCATATGACAACCAGATACTTCCTTTTGCCAAGAGTTCTTAACTACCTGATCAAACTCCTCATTTTCCTTCCACATATTCTAAAATTTAAAAGCTCTAATAGGGGAATCAGAATGATTTGGAATTGACACCAGAAGAGGATTATGATCTGAGCAATTTATATTTAAATGTTTTATAGAATAATGGGGGAAAGAGCTTAACCATTTATCATTCATCAAACCTCTATCCAACCACTCAAAAGTTAAAGAGCCATTAGTTTGTCTAAGCCAAGTAAATCTCGAGCCTTCAAATCCCATATCATGTAAAGAACTACTAGCAATACACTCATTGAATTCTGCAGCACCACCTATATCAATGCTCCTACCTCCAGCTTTCTCATCACTGTTAAAGACGATATTGAAATCCCCTATAATAATTAAAGGAAAATCATAACACACAGTGCAGATATTGATAATAGCATCCCATAAGCCTCTTCTATCAACCCTGGAACACTTAGCATAAATTAAATTCACTCCTATAACTTTCTTCAACTATGGGTAATCCACTTTTAGAAGCAGATTTTGATCTCCATCCTCCAAAATATCACTAGATATGCCATGACGCCAAAAGCACCAGATTCTGTTACTAACATTGAAGTAGCAGCCTTCAAAATTCAATACTCTTCTCAAGTTATCCATTTTAGAACTATCTATCAAAGGTTCCAAAATAGCCAAGAAAGACAAGTTATTAGGCTTACATAGATTTTTTAATCTTCTTTTAGTGGGCTTATTCCCTACCCCTCCGGCATTCCACACTAGAGCATTGATCATTAATGAGGTATAGAGGTAACATTTCTGGCAGCTTTAGCAACTGATCTAGTGATCCTCCTTTTTGTAAAGTATTTTGTTTTCTGGCTTATCTTTAAGTTCTTCACCACTTTAACCTTTTTAATTTTTGATAGAGGAGTAATGATAGAGATGTTATGATCCTTTTCCTCAACAGTCCTCTAGTAAGCATCTAATTTTGCAGAAAGCATGGCTGAAAATTTGATCAGGTCTTCTAACATGGAGTCTTTGTTATCTTTTGTTTGGTCATTATGTGACTTGTAACCCTTTTCTCCAATGTTATTCCCCTCTATCAAAATAACATATTTAGAATCTGAGTGATAAATTTTTCCCATATGCTCTTTATTTCCGTTCCTTAAATCCACCAATTCTTCAATATTTAGCTCTTCATCTTCTGAGTCTGCTAATAATTATCATTCTTCTTTATCAATCACTTCAGTGTTGGCTATCATATCTGTATGTAAATCAGTAATATTCACCGGTAAACTTCTTGTAGGTAACTCTTGGTTATTTTGAAGGCTTGTATCTTTACTAGTCAGCTTCTCAATATTAACCACCTCCATCATATTACTTATTGAAGCTTCTTGAATATTCAAAACCTCCTTCCTTGATTCTTGGGCAGTCTTTACAGGATTCTTGATTCAAAAAACTTAGCTAGTACCAGCAACAGTTGGATTCTTGAAACTACTAACAGGATCTTCCACTTCTTTCCCTTTTGATTTTGAAACAACATCCTTCAACAGACAGTTCATTTCTTGATGACCAACCTTATAGCAGTTTATACAGTAATGAGGAAGATTCTCCACTTCGATAGGCTGCCAAAAACCTAAATCACCTTGACCAATCCAGATTCTATTTGGTATTGACTTCATCAGATCCAATTCGACACAAACTCGGGCGACACTTGGTCTATTCACATAATTTGTAGAGTTATCTAACTTTAGTGGCGAACCAACTGCTTGTGCAATAGAAAACAAAGGTTCTTTTGCAAAAATATGTACTGGGAGATGAGGAAAATTTATCCATACAGGGAAAATAGGACTCTCTTGATCAGGTCTCAATAATGGGCTCCATTTAAAAGTCCTCATTGGACTCTTGCCAATATACCATTATTCCTTCAACCATAATCTCATAAAGTCATCTTCATAATTAACTCAAATGAGGATATGCTTCTGATCAATCAAACCTATGTTGAATGCTATTTTGAGACCAAAGGATTCAAAATTCTTCCTGATGAAATGAATAGGAGGTTTACCATGAGAAAACTTACCAACAATCGCATATTTGAAAGGAGATGCTAATTGATTCACTTCTTCATTCGAAAAAATAACTGCAGGTTCCCCTTTATATTTGGATAAAGGCTTAATTTTAATTGCATTGGAAGATGATGATCCTTTCAAAACATCTACAAATGATTTTTGCCAAGGATTAGAGGGATCAAGAGGTTTAGGATTGGGAGATATTTGAGTAGGTGATGAAGAGGTTGCCATGCAACCCTAGGTAGGGTTTAGGGCGGCTAGAGAGAGAGAGAGGATGTCAACGAGAAGAAGTCTTGATTTGTTGATTTGATTGAGTCAATTTCTTATAATTCCATCTTTTTAGACCTAAGGAAGATGTTGACTTCATTCGTTAGGAGTATCCGATATTCATCATGCACATATGTTATGTTTGTATGCATTGATTTTTCTATCGAATTTGCTCACACCGCTACATTTTCTCTATCATCGACTTGGTTGTTTTTGTGTTCTTTCATGGTGTGATTCATTGTTGTACATTTTGTGTGAAAAAAATTGAAAAAGTCAAAAATAGAAATTTTATTACCTTGTGACATTCTCCATTTGCATTTATTTATTCTTCTCATATCTATCTATTTTGGGACATCATAAAAAAGGGGGAAGAATTATTTGTTTAATTGATATTTAATATTTGTATGTCATTATATTTCAAACTGTTGCGTGTCACGGTTATCTGCTTTATCTCATGTGTGTAGGAACAAAATTGATAATTATTGGATTGCACACCCTGATGAAAAAATCTTTTAGAGTTTCTGAAAAGTTGAAGATGAAAATGTTGAAGTTTGATTGACGACGTGTCAGTTAGTATTCTCAGTTTGAGGGTTTAATGGGGATATTATCTTATATGTCATTTGTCTTATGGAGATAGCATAATTAGGATTTTTTATTTATGTACCGGCACAGACATAGGGGAAGATTTGTAAGGACATAATTTTATAAATGTCCGGGGTAGAATCTAGGAATTTTATTTGTCCTAGATCACAGTATGTATGTCTGATACCGCTACATTCGGCACGTCAACACGATCATCCACGACGGCCCTGATCCGAATTCATGCATCCTCCATCTACACACATGCACCATGCTTCATGCGACGTGCTGCTCAACTGTTCCCACTAGTCCACTTCGCGTTATTGATAAAACGATTTATTGGAGTTTTTAATATTTGCATAAATATTTCAGAAATTTTTAGAAAATATTTTTCGAAGTCTGATTTGTTTTTAACACAAAAGTAAAAAAAATTGTAAGTTTAGAAGTGGACCTTTCTTGGTCGTCGAGCTCGTTCGAATCATATCTCTCCATCATTCAAGTGACAAGAGGATGTCGTGCGATCTCGTTTGAATGACATCTCTCTGTCGTTCAAGAAAAATGAGGATGTCGCGCGATCTCGTTCGAGTGACGGCGCCACCTCGATTTTTGTATAACATTTCTACCATTTTTGCACGTTTTTCCAAGTATTTTTCGCATGCATTTATGCGATTTACATCCCGAAAAAAAGACTTCAAGTTTTTAAGATTTTATGCCCTTTGATTCATAAATGAATTCCCAAATACGTGTGTGAATCTTTAAACCTTCAAAGGATCGTTTTTACTCATCTGGAGTAAATTATGGAGAAGCCGACTCTTTTTCATTGCTGCCATCTGGAGTTCTTGGGGGAGATTCCAGCCGACGACATCGGAACCGACTCCTGAGGGTATTTCGAATTACACTCTTATTTTCAGTATAATCCGTGTAAACCGTTCTTTACAAATTAAAGTGAAAATAAAAAGGTTTTGCCCCTTTGGGGGATTTTTCCTCATTTTTTTTTTGTGATTGAATGTTCTTGCATGATTATATTGTCTTCAATCACACCTAGATGCATGTTTTAGGATTTAATTGAAAAAACTGAGTTTAATTAAATAAATTCTCTATTTGAACAAAAGCACACTCTCAGTAACCCTGACTCTTACCCTTTTTTTCAATCTCATATTCACTCTCACTTGTACTGGATTCAACTTCACTCTCACCCTCTCTTCAACAACCCTCTCTTCCACATCCTAACTTTCACCACTCCCACTTACCTTATATATTGTATAAGGTCTAGATTCATCTTAATAACCAACATTTTCCTCATTTATGTGTTTCCTAGAAACTCTAATAGGTTTATCCCGTCGCTTTCAATCTAAAGTATTTAGTGGTTTCCTACTTGTACCTTGTGACTTGGCCTTTGTAGGCACATCATTATCTGTTTTAGACACCCTATTTATGTTTTAACCTCCAATAAATATGTGATGTGTTAGTAATAATCCATATTGATTGACTCAATAGGAAGGTGCTTGATTCGTATCAAATATTGTATATTTTCGCTCGTTAACTTTATGCATTCTAGAATTTTTATGGTCCTTAATGCCTATATTTATGATCATTAACCAAATAACCTTGGATTTAGATATATACATGTTTTGCAGGGGTTAATTGTGCTTTTGTAGGTATTAGAACGCTAAAAGCAAGGATCCGTTGCATTTTGGAGAAGTTCCGTCATCGGAAGCTACTTTAAGGGAATTTTAGTCAATTCACATTTCTTATCCGGCTCATGGTAATTCCACGGATGCATAGTTCATTGAGTTATCATCGCGTGGCCACAAACGGTGCGTCGTTCGGAGTTCGAACGAAGAAGCTAGGCCCGTTTTCGTAATGGACCCTTTCCACCTCTTCATGGACCAAAGGAGGCCAAAAAATAGAGTATCGGTTGACCGCGCCCAGGGGGCCGGTTGATCGCATTTTCATATTTTACCGTGGGAAGGAGATAGTACACTTATACAAGAAGGACCGGTCGACCGCACCCCTATGACCGGTCGACCGTTGATTGCAGATATTCTGAGATCTTTTTCTTTTGTTTGCTTTTTCTTTTATTTTCTTTCCCACTTACTATATAAACCAATTTTGGTTTCTATTTCAGATATACATTCATATACTAGTTTAGGATAGAGAATAGGTTAGGGTTTGGAGGGTGAGCGTTCATCTTTCTTCCTCATTTGGTGTGACAACAATTGGGTTTGTAATTTGTACTATTCATCTTCCCTTCCATTTAATATAGTTGTTTTCCATCATTTCTTGCTTTGATAATTAGATTTACAAGCTTTCTAATTTAGGTTTACATGCTTTATTTACGTGCTCTGTAGTGTAGATTTACTGCGTTTTTAACATGCTTTCTAGGTAATTTAAATTAGGCTGTGCTTGAATTGAACTCACCCGAGTTGACGCGTTGCTTGGCTTTGGTGATGGTATTTACGGGTCTATTTCGGGTGCGTTGTCCTAGTTATTACGCCTAGGATATTTAACGGGGCATATCATGTATATCCCGTGCTTATGACCTTTCGTACTCAATTTCCGGGATAGTTGTTGACGCCAAAATCTTAGTAGGCTTTTTATGCGAATTTAGGGGTGTGATAACCCTTGGTTCAATTAACTGTCGAAACGAGACGCATTTATAATAACTCGTCGACCCTTGTATCCATTTTATACAAATTAACAAGGGTGAGGGATATTCGACGCAACCTATAGTTTTTACTCGCTCTCTTAATCTCGCTTTATTTTCCCTCGCCTAGATTAAACATTTCCCTTTTTGTATCTTTTCCCTTTTTGTTTATAATCATCTTTTACACTTTTATTTAGGAATATTAAACCTTATAAATTCTAGCAACTCGTCTCTGTGGATTTTCGATACCCGACTTACCGCTATACTCACCTGTTGAGTGTAGTCGTAATTTAGGTTTTTGTATAGTTCAGGTGAGCCGAATTCAAAACGATCGGCGCGTAGGTGACTCTCGCATCACGGCAAAACCCTTTCTATCAAATGGAGCCGTTGTTGGGGACTTGTTTGTTTTAGACTTTATTTGATTTAGTATTTCATAGTATTTTCTTTCTATTTGTATTATTTGCTAATATTTTGCAGAACTTCCACATTTGAGCACTTAGAAACGCTCCATTTTTTCCCGCGTGCACCTACTTTGTGGAATTCACCACTTCGAGCCATTTTGGGGGTAAGCATGTCCTATTCCAATTCTTTCGGTAATCCTTGTTATAATTCTCAAAATTCTCGGCCTATGACTTTCGATGAATACTTAGAATCCCAAAGTATAACAGATTAAAATATGAATTTGGGAGATTATAACGAAAGTCAAAACTTAGGTTATTGGAATTTTGATGATGATGATAATGATTTTGGGCCTCTAATTCCTTATAATAGACGAATTGCAATAATTTTCAAATTTCCTACAATAATGAGTTTAACTTTAGTGCCGATAACAATTTTCAAACTCCTCATTTTCAAGAATCTACACCTTGGCCTATGACTTTCGATGAGGGTTTGCTCATTCTTGAGAACGAGAGGTATGAAGAACGTTATCGGGAGGAAAATCTTTGTTAGGAGAAATAATTGGATTTATTATTCGAATCCGATGACGATTTCTCTTTCGAGACTTTTGAAGTTGAGGAATGTTTTCAACCAAATGAGGATTTTATGCCTAATTTGAAACAAACCATTCTTGACTTGGCCTATCTTGTAATTGAGAATGAAAGCGAGGATGAAATGGATGTAGTATCCATTTGCAATGAAATTATTTCTTCTTTGGATCCCAAAGAAGAAAGTTTCATTGAAAATGATCCTATCTCCTTTGAAATTCCAACTTTGAGCGATGATAACTCATCTCTTGAGTTTGAATTTCTTTCCTCCCCCTTTTCATTCTCCATTATCACACCGTTATAAGCACCCTATGAATCGGTACTGAACTTTAAAACGTTCAACCCTTTCACCGACGAGGAGTACTTGCTCGAGTTACTTTCCATGAAGTAATCTTTACCCTCGTGTGCGCCACCTCCCATTACACTTGCTAAATCCTTGGGAGGATATTCTTCTTTTCTCGATCCCCATATGTTTTTGTCACTCGTTCAATCCAAACCCCCCATCGTCCCTCCGAAACTTTTAATTGGCGATGGTTCATCTCTTCCACCTTACACATGCCTTCCGTTGTTCAAACATAATACATATTTTTCAGAAGGCATGCTTGTATGTGGGGTACATCGGTTATCCTCCAAAGTCAAATCATTTTCATGGTGGGCCCTCACCTATTTAGACTTCTAGTGTACAGTTAGTGTGAAGCCTAAATAGTAGGTTGTATATAGTTAGCTTTTTATCATTTCTTTCCTTTTTAATTTAGTCTAGTGTAATTAGTCAACTTTTTGTTATTTGTTTTTGCTATGCTCGGTACTAACTTGTTTTGTAGATTCTTTGGACTTGTTCTTATGGGGATCGCTCCAATTTTGGGTAATATCTCTCTTTTCCTCTCTTTGACTTGGTTCTTAATTCACATTGAGTACAATGTCAAGTTTTAAGTTAGGGGGTGTGGGATATTCTATCCATTTCTGTTTTTAGTCCATGTTTTTGCTCACATGTTAATTACTTTTTATGCTTTTCTTAGAAAAATTCAAAAAATTCAAAAATATTTTCTTTCTTTTTTCTCCTTTATTGGGCATTTTGCCTTTGTTTCCGATGGTAAATTTCAATAATTGCCCGATCCAATTGACAACCCAATGATGCATGTTCTCGATTTTAGAAGTTATTAGACTTTAGTCGTCCATTATTGATATTATGAATAACTTCATGATTTAAACTTTAATCCCATGAGCACATGCACTTTTCTTGTTATATTGATTTGGTTTAAGATTTTTATAACTCGGTAATCTTTTGTTGCATTGTATATACTTACACCGAGTAAGCTTTATACCTTTCGTCATTTGTGATTACATACACTATTCTTCGCTCATTGAAAAAGTTGAATTCGTTGGTAATTTCTCTATTCTTTCATTTGATCGTTCATTAATTGAGTTCATATTTGAAATGTGTTACTTGATCATGATTTTCATATATTGTTTTGATTCGAGAATTGTGTAAACTTTGTGAAATGATCATAGGCCCTCTTTGTTATATCACCCATATTGACCTTGACCTCACCCTTATATGTTTACCCTCGTTAACCCCTTTGAGCCTAAATATAGCCTTTCTTTTCATAAACCCATTCCCATAACCAACTCTAAATTGGAGTTTTAGTCCATACATACACTTTCCATACCTTTTTTTGGATTATTACTTGGGATTGAATGTTATTGTTATGATGTCGGTTGCAATTTAGGCATATAAGAGTTTAATAAGTAAAGAAAAGAATGTAGTGAAGAAAATTGAAGAAAAGGAGAAAGCAAAAAGCAAAAGAAAACAAAAGAGAAAAATGAGCAAAAGAAGAAAAGAAAAGAAAGAGAAAGTTGTAAATGTTTTGTATAGTTCAATAAGCTTTGATTACTCTCCCCGATGATATATCTAATGCCTTTTTGGAACTTATTTTCCAATTTTGAAATTGCCCACTTTTTCCCATTATCCCAAGTTTCATCCCCAAACACTTTGAATCCGTACATACATATCCTTTGTTTCATACCTTAGTCATACCTACATTACAACCCTCTTAAAGTCCTATGTGATCGTAAGTTGATGAAATTAAAAGGTTTAAATAGTTTTGATAATCTATGAAAATGCATTTCGCCTCCTTTAATGTGCGGTATCCTTTCATTGAGATTACAATTTTTCAGTTCATATATAGCGTTCTTCATTTGTAGCATGTGTGCGGCCTAGTTTCCATTTACATTTACTCTTTATGCTCGCATGTTCCCTGTGTTACCTCCATGTTTCGAGTGAATTCGCTTGATGAGTGTAATGCCCGTGAGGATTGAATATATGCTTGCTTTAATGTTTATCTAGTTTATATAAGTTTTTCGCCAAATCACACTTTGCATGTGCTCGTCCCCCTCCCACATTTTAAGGTTTCAATTCTATGAGGTGCATTCTATAATGTCAATGATTTGGAATTTTGTTTGAATTCATTCAGTTTGCTAATAATGCGTGTGAAATCTTTTTCGCTATTGTTGGGCTTGTCGCATGTTGGGTTGGGCATATTTTGAGGAAACCATGTGATGTTTGTGGGTACCATCCTTGAAAACCCTCACGAGACCACACTCGTCCACTAGGGTGACTTAGGGGTTTAACGGCTTATTGCATATGCTAAATGCAATCGTGCTCCCTACTAAAGTGGAATTTATATTTCGATACATATATACGTCTTGTACCGCCCTCTGTGGTCTGGTTTTGTTTATTTCATTACTAGGGACTAGCAATGTTTAAGTTAGGGGGTGTGATTCGTATCAAATATTGCATATTTCCGCCCGTTAACTTTATGCATTCTATCACTTTTACGGTCCTTAATGCCTATATTTATGCTCATTAACCAGAAAACCTTGGATTTGGATATATATAAGTTTTGCAGGGGTTAATTGTGCTTTTGTAGGTATTGGAATGCAAAAAGCGAGGATTCGTTGGATTTCGAAGAAGGTCCATCGTCAGATGCTACTTCAAGGGCATTTTAGTCAATTCACATTTCTTATATGGCTCATGGTAATTCCACGGATGCGTAGTTCATTGAGTTAGCATCGCATGGCCGCAAATGGTGCGTCGTTTGGAGTTCGGACGAAGAAGCTAGGCCCGTTTCTGTAATGGACCTTTTCCCCCTCTCATGGACCAAAGGAGGCCAAAAAATAGAGTACCGGTCAACCACGCCCAGGGGTCCGGTCGACCACATTTTCATATTTTTTCGTGGGAAGGAGACAGTTAGGGGTCTGTGTGATCCGGTCCGGTCCAGTTTTGGAGTATTTTTTGGACCGGACAGCATTAATCGGTCCTAAAAAATTACGGACCGAGACCGGACCGGAATTATTGGTCTCGGTCCTATTCGATTTTCAAATAGTCCGTGTTCGATCTCGGTCCTATTCGGTCCATACCAATAAAAAATAGCACAATTTTTATTATTAAAAACAACACTTGTTTTTTTGTAAAACTGCATTTTTTTATTAAAAACAACCCAATATTTCAGAAATATTGAACATAACAGATGCCTTTTTCAAAACAAACAAATAAATGGTTATGTTATAAACAACTCGTTATGTTGTAAACAACTAGATCCAAAACAAACAAATAAATGGTTATGTTGTAAATAACAGATGCCTTTTTCCATGTGTTGTTTTGAATCATATAACTGTTACCATGTGCAAAAGGCTACTAGATCTAGAAATCACAAATGGGATTCGTAGTAACATATGATGTAAATAATAGATTCGTGGTAACATATGTAACTTGTAGAGCAGTGTTGAAAAACGAGGGAGTGTCCGGAGATGAGGGAGCGGCCAGCCGGAGATGAGGCATTGGAGCAGACAGGTTGGAGGTTTGGCTATTTGTAGAGCGGCGATGGGATTCGTAGAGCAGAGATGGAGCAAGGTTTTGGCCGGAGATGGGGAACGGCGTGTGGTGTGGCTCTTCGTATAGAGAGAGAGAGAGAGAGAAGAAAATAAGATTAGGTTATGTGGGTGGGTGGGTGGGTGTTTTGTGGTCCAAAAGCGTGCGTGTGTTTTGTGGCTTTCAATTCAAAAGTCGTGTGCTGCTGTGTGTGTGTTAAGAAGACTGTTAGGAAATTAAATATATATATATATATAAAGAAAGCGGTCCGGTCCGGTCCAAAATCTCTTTTTATAATTTAAGACCGAGACCGACCCGAATTTTGCGGTCCTATATATTTTTAGACCGCATTAAAACCGAATTAAAAAAACCCGTAAAAGTATGTTCGATTCGGTTCGGTTTTTTCGGTCCATTCGGTCTAATCGGGTTCGTGCACACCCCTAGAGACAGTGCACTTATACAAGAAGGACCGATCGACCGCGCTATTTTGAGATCTTTTTCTTTTCTTTTCTTTTCTTTTTCCTTTATTTTCTTTCCCACTTACTATATAAACCAATTTTCGTTTCTATTTCAGATATACATTCATATACTAGTTTTGGATAGAGAATAGGTTAGGGTTTGGAGGGTGAGAGTTCATATTTCTTCCTCATTTGGTGTGACAAAACTTGGTTTTTTAATTTGTACTATTCATCTTCCCTTCCATTTAATATGGTTGTTTTCCATCATTTCTTGCTTTGATAATTAGATTTACAAGCTTTCTAATTTAGGTTTACATGCTTTATTTACCTGCTCTGTAGTGTAGATTTACCACGTTTATTTACCGCTTTATTTACCTCGTTTTTAATATGCTTTCTAGCTAATTTAAATTAGGCTGTGCTTGAATTGAAATCACCCGAGTTGACACGTTGCTTGGCTTTGGTGATGGTATTTATGGGTCTATTTCGGGTGCGTTGTCCTAGTTATTGAGCCTAGGAGATTTAACAGGGCATATCATGTATGTCCCGTGCTTACGACCCTTCGTGCGCTATTTCCGGGATATTTGTTGACGCCAAAATCTTATTAGGCTTTTTATGCGAATTTAGGGGCGTGACAACCCTTGGTTCAATTAACTGTCGAAACGAGACGCATTTGTAATAACTCGCCGACCCATGTATCCATTTTATACAAATTAACTCGGGTGAGGGATATTCGACGCAACCTATAGTTTTTACTTGCTTTCTTAATCTAGCTTTATTTCCCATCGCCTAGATTAAACATTTCCCTTTTTGTGTATAATCATGTTTTACACTTTTATTTAGGAATAGTAAACCTTATAAATTCTAGCAACTCGTCTCTGTGGATTTTCGATACCCGACTTACCGCTGTACTCACCGATTGAGTGTAATCGTAATTTAGGTTTTTGTAGAGGTCAGGTGAGCTGAATTCAAAACGACCGGCGCGTAGGTGACTCTCGCGTTGTGGCAAAATCCTATCTATCAGTGCTGAAAGAAGTAGCAACTATCGATAGTTTCCTATCCAACAAATACTGTCAAATTGTATTAGGTAAAGGGATGTCAAGTTAAAAATAAGGTGCCGAATGGTTTTTGATAATTCGGTGTTAGTCAATCGAATGTAAGTTTACATAGTAAATGTCATTCTCGGCATCATAATGCCGATAATATCAATCGACATCATAGTGCCGAAACATGTCATCATTTTTGTCACTATGGTGTCGACCTTGTTGTTTTAGTGGTGCACACCAAAAATATGCATTTGACATTCAAAACCCGTTCAAGAATACTTTACTAGTAATTATAATGGTCATTTTTTTATTCAAACATATACAAAGGCATATTTTAGGTTTTTTAGGTTCAAATGTGTTATTAACAGCCCATCCATTATATAGGTAGGATTTTTTTAGGTTCAAATGATAGCAACTAGTTGTACGTACCAACCTTTTTTTAATGTACGGAGAGTTTGGTTGATGAGAAGCTTGTTTTTGTTGTTCCTCTTACCTGTTTTATTTCTTGGCTTTGTATGTGTCTAGGTCTTGATTGAGTTTGGTCTTGAGAACAAGGTTAGAGATAGAAATAGGAGTGAGAAATGATTTTTTTGGTAAAAAATAGGTTATATACCTTTGACCATGTGGGTGCTTGATTTTGTGGTAAGAGGTATAACTTTTTGTGACTTATGTGGTGTTTTTGGTAGGTGATGCCCGGTAAAAGTTCTAGAGGTGCCTTTAGAACCACCCATATTATAATGAGAGGAACTGAATATATAACATAAGGGCTATTTTCATTTCACCCAGATCTTTATTCCAATTTTCACTTTGCCATCGAAACTTTCAATTTCTTGACTTAACCCTAGAACGTTCAAAACGTCTACATGTAACCACTTAACGCTAATACTATTAGTTTTTTAGACTAATAAGTGGTCATGTATGGCACATGATAGAAAATGAAGATATTTTTGTCCAAACATATTTTTTTATGTTCAAGAATTACACAAAAACATTTAAAAATCTAAAAACTCGTAAGATTGAAACCATCCAAAAAAATTCTAAAAAAAACTCACGAGAATATTAAAAAAATTAGAATATAGCCACTAGATCTACATTCGGAACCAAATCTACAATCCATAGCCACCAAAAATATATTGGAGGGGTGGAGTTGGGGCATCGGGGGTTGATGGGTTATTGGGGCAATGGGAGTTGGGGGGTTGTAGGGGTGGGGCTTTATGTATGCGTGTATGCGCGTGCTTGTATGTGTGAAAGAGAGAGGGGAGGGAGAGAAAAGATGAAGAAAATAGCCATGGCTACTCCATACATATATATATACATATATATATATATATATATATACATATATATATAAGCAGATTTTATCTATTGTAGTGTACTTATTTACAAAATGGCCCCTAATTACCTTCATTTTCCATCATGTGCCACGTACACAACCACTTTTCCATCCAAAAAAACTAGTTGTGTTAGCATTAGGGGATTACTTGTAGTCATTTTGAAAGTTCAGGGGGTTAAGTCCAAAAATTAAAAATTCAGTTGGGAAAGCAAAAAATGGGGGAACGTTTAGGGGGAAAGCGTAATTAATCCATAACATAATTTCAAATTCATTAATGCAACTAGCTACAAGATCATAAATTCAAAATCTTAATATTAATGTTTGTGTGATATGAGTTATTGTATAAAATCAATAATTTGAGAAAAATCATCATAGTAAGTGTAGACACCACATTCTAGGACCCCCTAAGTCTCTCCTTAGACCCCTAGCACTTCCACTTTCCACCGCAAACCTAGTTCGCACATCGAGTACCGATCTAGAGTCTATCGGGCGCCCCGGGCCTTATTTAACTCCGGTCAACTCTATAATCATAGCAAAATCTCTTTGAATCTTTAAAGGGCTCCGAATACCCTCTCCAACGGTCCACCTCGTGCGCGAATCGACATAACGGTTCGGACGAACGGACAATTTCACTGCTGAAAATTGATTCAGAGGCCATCAGGCGCCCCCAGGCCCCAAGTTGACCCCAATCAACTTCACCATCAGAGAGAAATCCCTTTGATTCTTCAAAGGGCACTGAAACCCTTTTCAAATGGTCCACCCCGTGCGAGAAACAGCATAACCGTTCGTACGAACGATCAATTTTCCCAAAAAAATTGATCTGGAGGCCACCTGGCACTCCTAAACTCTATTTGACCAAAGCCAACTCTTCAACTCTAACGAGACTGAATGAATATACTAATGGCACTAAATAACCTTTCTAATGATCCACCCCGTGCGCGATTTTGACCTACAGTATGGACAAACGATCCGTTTTACTCCTAGAGGTCAGCGGACGCTTTCGGGCCCCGATTGACTAAGGTCAACTTTTTAAACCAAGAGAAACTCCTTGTAATGTCGAAGTACATCTCCTAACCTTTCCAACGTTTTGACCCGTGCGCTATTCTGACTAACCATGCGGTCGTCCAATGATCTTTCGTCAAAAAGATCGACGTGCGCTTCCGAGCCACATTTGATGCAAAGTCAACTCCCGTACTCGGGAGCGATACCCTCAAAGTTCTCGAAATTACCTTTCAAACGGTATGGCCTATGCACGATTAGAATCAACGATTCGTGCGCTGTGATCATTTTTCTTGAAAAGTCTGCACGAGCCTACCAATTGGCAGGTCCTGAACCCTTCCTATCAGGATAGTGTCAAGAGTTACCTACCGATAGGCACACACCCTGGGGTAGGCTGATCGGCACCCCATTTTCCCCTATAAATAGGGGTCGTGACCACACTCTAAAAAGAAGAAGAAATCCATCAGCATCAATGATCTCAACAACATTCTCTCAAAATCAACGAAGTTCCATTCAAGCCTAAATACCCATCCTTTTCACACCCCATTTGGCAAATATCCTTCTCTCTCATCAATATTCATCAACATTCAAATGAGTTCATCCAAGATCCAAGCTCAAGCTCCAAGGAAGGTCCAATTCCTTCTCCCTCTCTTTTAATCTCTTGTTTTTGCATAAGTTACATTAGATTCATAATCTAGTTTCACTTTAGTTTATACATATTAACATGCATACTTTTATTAGTATATTGCACATACTTTATTTTTCATAAAAAAGCCAAAAACAAATAAAAGAGGGTTACAATTGTAAATTCTGAACGGAAGTATCCATCACACTTTTTCCAAAACCAAAAAACACATTTTCTACACGTACACACATAATAAAATTCCGTTCGAATCTATGGGATAAACTCCACCCCTATTCTACATTCGAACAACGTTGACTTTGATGCATTTATAGGCTACTGTCATCCTCATCGACCCTCCTCCTCAGCAAAATCTCCCTCAAAGAAGACAAGCGGAGGGAGTCTTCGAAAACCACTCTCTCCACGTCACCTAAAGTCATCGTCACCGCCTCCAGCGTCACCCTTAATTTCTTGTCCACCTCAATCTGGGCACCCTCACAATCCAACCCCAAAAACTGTTGTACATCAATGGGAGTCACCATCATCTCCCCGAAGACCAAATGGAAGGTGTGGGTAGTGTCCCACCACCTCTCTCCCAAAGCACCTAGAATCGCAGTGGAGCAGGGAGTCTCATCTAAAGTAGACGCTAACCTCTCAAAACCAGCAGAGGACACCATCCAGCGTACCACAGGAGGATGTTCTCCCAAATGTCCTTAAGCTATGTCGTACCGCGGGCACAAATAGTCGACATGGAGACGTCAGACTGTCAAGAAATGAAGAAAACCCTTATCAGATTTAAGGAATAAAGCAATCTCGTCAAGAAAAGGAGATAGAAATACCAAGAGTCATGAAATACTTACATAGCCACCAGGGTTCACCACCCTAGAAGAGAGATGACGTGAAGGCACATGCAGAAGAGTCTGATCATCCGCCACCGGCTTAAACGAGTCAAAAGAATTCTCGCTACCCAATGTGAGGGTCACCCTATCCCTCCACTCTAACCTTGCCCAGTCGTCGACATTAAGCCATGCCATATGCGTTGCACTGCTTGAGAAGTCAGCCATTTTGGACATTAGGATGATTTGCATAAGTTTATAATAGAAGAAAAGAAGTCAGGAAGTTGTGCAAAATGAGAAGAACCTGCCCCCTTTTTATAGGAGGCTAAGGGTCATGCCGATCGGCAGCCCCCTCTACCCACCGATCGACACTGATCCTTTTTCATGCTCCAGGTACCCTAAAAGATCGTGCCAATGCCGATTATCACACCTCTATTTATGCCGGTTGGCACACCCTTTAAAATTTCGTACAAAAAGTTTGAAAAAAATACAAGAAAATCCTGAACAATTCCCGAAAAATTCCTAAAATTGCCAAATCCATTATAGGACCTTGTTCACGAAGGAAAACATTTTCTTACATCCCCAGGAGAATTCTAGAGAATTATTCTCCTCGACAACGTCTTAAAAAGGCACTCCCAATTTTCCCCTGCTACAAATCCTTGGATCATTCACTCTTTCCTAATATCCAATGAAAACAAATTATCCCCAGTGGAGTCCCCAGATTTGTCGAAGGAAAAGTACACCTCTTTTAGGTCAAAATTGACCTCAGTCCTCAGTCGTCACCTCTTTTAGGTCACAATTGACCTCGATCTATGATCGTCACCTCAGTTAGGTCAGAATTGACCTCTTTCCTCAATCGTCACCTCTTTTAGGTTAAAATTGACCTCGGTCTTGGACTGTTACCTTAGTTAAGTTAGAATTGACCTCGGTCCTCGATCTTTACCTCTTTTAGGTCATAATTGACCTCGGCCTTGGATCATCACCTCAGTTAGATAAGAATTGACATCGATCCTCGATCGTCACCTCTTTTAGGTTAAAATTGACCTCGGTCTTGGATCGTCACCTCAATTAGGTTAGAATTGACCTCGATCGTCACCTTGGTTAGGTGAGAATTTACCTCTGTAATACCCCGTATTTTTGAATATTCCAAATATTCTATTTAATTAGATTGGAGAATTAAATGAGAAAATATCGGCTATATTCTATTTAATTAGATTGGAGAATTAAATGAGAAAATACCGGCTTAATTTAAATTACGTAAGAGTAGTAATTTAAAGAGTTTTATTTAAAATTATAATTATGGAATATTAATCGAGAGATAGTTACCGATTTATATTGCCTCATTACATTTACTTAGTGCGAGTGGTAAATAGTTACTTAACGCGTGTAGACCGTGTTGGGGTGAGAACGAGTAATATTTGTTAAGTGACTCAAATGATAATTTAGAGGTCACCGATGAGTCCGGAAGGGTCAAATTAGTCAAAATAGTATACCCGGGGGTACTAGTTGAGTCCCGGGGTAATTTTAGACTAAACCAGACCGTTCGGGGGCGTTTTGGTCTTTTAACATGAGAGGGTATGAAGACCTACGAAATTGAGAGCTTTATATCAGCCGTATGATAGAGGGATTAGGATTAGAACACCCATGACAACACCAATACCATTAGAGAGAGGAGAGGCACAACTTTCTAAGGCAAAAGAAGGAATTGGGAAAGATTCAAAGGAGATTGTCACTATTAACTTGTTAGGGAAGAAGGATTGAATGATGACGATCATCAATCATCAACAACAACCACGAATTCAGACCCTACTGATCATAAGGCAAGTTGTTTATTGCAAAATTATAAAGTTATAATACCCATGTGTAGGGTTTTTGTATAGTGTTGTTTAAATCATTATTTTGATTGGAGAAAGATGATATTTATACATGTTGGGATAGGAATCGCATGTAGAATGATTTACCTTATGTAGAGGATTAAGATTCAGATTAGACTTGATGATTTTTCGGATTAAAATCTGGATTTTGGATGAAAATATGGGAAGAACACCATAACTAGGGTTTCAAGAAATTATGGGTTTTAATTCATTAATTCTTTAAAGTAATTGGAGTTTTAATGTATTTGACACGTTAGAAACTATCCTAGTATATGTGGAAACATGTTAGGATCATTGGGTCAAAGTTTGGTGGACTATAATGGAGTTTGAAGGTTTGTTAATGGAGGAAAAATCTTAACAAAGAAGACAGCAGTGTCTGTCCCTGTTCGATCGATCGATCGATCTCGAACTATCGATCTATCGACTATGTCGATCGATCGAACCCAGCCGTCGATCGATCGACGCAAGCTGTTTCCCGAAATTTTTTTTGAGTTTAATTCTTCGTTGAGTTCGGGAATGAATGAGTATTCCAGGATTTACATTATACTTATATGGGAGTAAGAATAAGACTAGTAGGTATATTGTTGAGATCCAATAAGGCCATTGGGTCTAGGGCTTGGATTACGGACCGAGGAGAATAATTCGATTTAGTAGAGTATCGGGAACTTCAGAAATTGAGTTACGGGGCGAAGTAAATTCAATTTAAGTAATAGACCATTAGGGTAAGCAATAACTACTGAAATTATATTTAAGGGGTAACTAGGACCCTTAGAGTTGTGTGAATACTCAAATAAATACGATTAATGAGATAAATCGTAAAGCGAATATTGTACGGTAAATATATGAGATTAAAATATTACGTACATATATGATTAATAGGTTGGGCGTGTACCTACTGAATTATGTGATCTTTTAGGTAGACAGATTATACCTAAATTAACTATGTTAGGGTCGATGAGACATTCGGAACTAACATAAAGTTATTATATGTTTGGGGTCGATGAGAAATGCCGAACCAAACTTTGAACTGGTGTCGCGATGAGAGAGTCCCGAACCAGAATATGTGTATATATATATATTTAAAAATAGTTGGGGTCGATGGATAATTCCGAACCAACTCTGACTTGGGGTCGATGAATCATTCCGAACCAAGAGCTCTTTACGTGTATAAAAAGGGCAAAATAGTAATGACTGATATTTAGTATATATTGTGTGTGAAATATATACTTGATGATATTCTACTTCCGTGTAATAGTATATTGATTTATATTATGTATTTAAAGATACATACTGAATTGGTAAGTTAAGTAGTGAAACTTAATTACGAAATGCCCTTTAGATAGAGAAAATCTATTTAGTAATTCAAGTAGTGAAACTTAATTACATAAGTGGGAAAGTTAACAATTGTGAGAATTGTAGTAATTTTAGTAGTGAAACTAAATGAGAAGTATTGAAAAATAACATAGATTAAATGTTACTTGAGAATTATTTAACATACGCGAGATGTTAGTGAAACGGTTGTACTGTATGGGCGGTACTGGAACTTGGGTACAGATAAGTTCAGTTGACTACTTTGGTTTTAGTTAGCTTGAGAAGTATGGCTAGATAAACTAAGTTTAGAACATTAGGTGTGCACAAAAGATGAGGGGTGAGTTAACTCAAGAGAGTGTACGAGAACCTAACATGTGTAATCAATAACCGCATTTTATATTGTGATAAACGCTTGCTAAATATTTTCAAAATGTTTTGAGTACTAACTCTTGCTATAAAATATTTTCAAAACTTTTTAGGTGTCCAGCCACAGGGATGCCATGTATGATGATTCCATTCCAGGGACTCGGAGCTGTAGCACAGTGGATCCTTACAGGATTTTGACTAGACGATATCTCTCATTCAGATTTAGTACAAGATCTCACACTCTTCTATGTATGGACTTGTGGTCCGGTATTAGTCTCAGATGTTAGTTTCAGACTAGTGGTTATTCTATTGTTGTTTTGGGATTTTTAGCATATGGTTTATTCGGTAATACTTCTGTTCTATTGTACTTTTACTTTGTTGTTTGAATTATAGTACATGATTATTTGTACTTTGTTCCACATTGGTGATTTATCTATTTTAAGAAAGATAAAATTTGGCACCGGTCTAATTTTACTTAGGGGATTAGTAATTAAAAAGTTTTCGACAGTGATGCTAAGAAAGAACCATTTGAGAAACCTGTTTTAATTTAATGAAGGCCTGATCACCCGATGTTTAATTAGGCGGGGTGTCACAACCTCGATCTTGGATCATCACCTCAATTAAGTCAGAATTGACCTCGATCCTCAGTCTTCACCTCTTTTAGGTAAGAATTGACCTCGATCATGTATCGTCACCTTAGTTAGGTCAGAATGGACCTCGTTCCTCGGTCGTCACCTATTTTAGGTCAGAATTAACCCTGACCCTCTAAATCGGTCATCCATACCTCTTAGGTCCACAAATTAACCTCCCTTTATCATGTGGTGTCTATTTGACGATCATCACTTGTTCCAAGCTCACCCATCGAGGGATTTTTAGACACCAAATTCTAGGACCCTAAGTCTCTCCTTAGACTCCAATCACTTCCCCTTTGCACTGTAAACCTAGGTCACACCCTGAGTATCGATCTAGAGGCCATCGGGCATCCCCGGGCCCCATTTGACTCCGATTAAGTCGATAATCAGAGTAAAAGCTCTTTGAATCTTTTAATGGTTCTAAATACCCTCTCTAATTGTCTACCCCCTTGTGAATAGACATAAAGATTCAGACGAACGGACCATCTCACTCCTAAAAATTAATTCAGAGACCATCGGGCGCCCCCGGGCCCCAAGTTGACCCCAATCAACTTCACCATCAGAGAGAAATCCCTTTGAGTATTCGAAGGGAGCTGAAACCCCTTTCCAATGGTCCACTCCACGCAAGAAACAACATAACCATTCGAATGAACGATCAGTTTTCCTCTAAAAATCAATTCGAAGGCCACCAAGCACTCCCGGACTCCTTTTGACCAAATTCAACTCTTCAGCTTGAATGAGACTGAATGAATCTTCTAAGGGTACTGAATCTAACCCATGCACGATTCTGACCTACGGTACGGACGAACGAATTATTTTACTCCGAGAGGTCACCGGACGCTTACGGGCCTCAGTTGACCAAGGTTAATTTTTCGAACCAAGAAAAACTCTTTGGAATGTCGAAGTACATCTCCTAACCTTTCCGATGGTCTGCCCCTGTGTGCTATTCTGACTTACCATACGGACGAACGATCCATTTCCACCCAACGATCTCCCGTCCAAAAGACCGACGTGTGCTTCCGAGCCACATTTGACCTAAAGTCAACTCTCGAAACCAGGAGAGGTACTCTCGAAGGTATCTAAATTACCTTTCTAATGGTATGGCCCGTGCGCGATTCGAATCAATAGTTTGTGCGCTACAATCATTTTCCCCAAAAAGTCTGCACGATACTGCCAATTGGCAGGTCTTGGACCCTGCCTATCGGCACAGTGTCAAGGGTTACCTATCGATAGGCACACCCTGGGGTAGGCTGATCGGCACCCCCCTTTCCCTATAAATAGGGTCCATGACCTAACACCAAAAAGGAAAAGAAATCCATCAGCATCAGTGATCTCAGTAACATTCTCTCGAAATCAGCGAAGTTGCATATGAGAAGTTCCATTCAAGCCTAAATTCCCATCCTTTTCACACCTAATTTGGAAAATATCCTTCTCTCTCATCAATATTCATCAACATTCAAAGGAGTTCATCCAAGATCCAAGCTCAAGCTCCAAGGAAGGTCCAATTCCTTCTCCATCTCTTTTAATCTCTTGCTTTTGCATAAGTTACATTAGATTCATAATCTAGTTTCACTTTAGTTCATACATATTAACATCCACACTTTTATTAGTATATTGCACATACTTTATTTTTCATAAAAAAACCAAGAACAAATAAAAGAGGGTTACACTCATAAATTCTGAACGAAATTATCCATCACACTTTTTTCCAAAACCAAAAACATATTTTCTACACGTACACACATAATAAAATTCCATTTGAATCTATGGGATAAACCCCACCCCTATTCTACATTAGAACTAAGTCGACTTTGATGCCTTTATAGTCTAAGTAGGCATCTCTGATTAAAATTCGAGACTCCAGTCCAATTTTCCTTATTTTCTAAATTTCCTAAAATCCGTCATTTTCATAATTATCATACATATACATATAATATGCGTCTTCACGTTTCATCCCACAATTATAATCGTTTCCCAATAACGATCAATATCGCGATGAAAGCTCATATTCTATCTTCTATATTTTATTTTATTTTGGGAATATTGTTGTGGATGACCTCATCCCACCTTTTTCATGGTATGGGTCGAACGATTCCAAAATCCATTATATAAACACATGCACACACTTCATGGGGATAAAAGAAAATATTAACATTTACCCATGAGAGACCGAAAGGTTAGGATGCGTGCCTAACACTTTCCCATTCCGTAACTTGGCCCCTGGACCTCCGATCTATTGGTTTCGTATGCATCAGTTTGTCCTTGATGCCTCTCTATCGAAGTGGCAACATGTTACTTTACCTGTTTTGTGCAAAATAGGCTGGTGACTCCATCTCTTTACATTCACCCCACACCGACGAAGACCGAAGCACTTTCGGAAGAGAGGGTGTGAGACCGCAGTGCAGTTCTTCTCGAGGGATCCTCCTGCTTCCCCCCCGAACGTCGCTCCCGGGATGGCCACAGTAAGTATAAATGTATAAATTTAGAAATAAATACAAATAAGAATTTGCACCGCAAAATTTTTCTTAGCAAAATATTTACTTCACATATTTATTAATGATTGAATTAAAATTGTATGTTAGGAATAAATACATGCACACATGAGGAGATTGTGTAATATTTCACCAACTCACGCATGTTGTCAAATTATACTTTCGATTGATTTTGTGTAACGGGTGAAATTTGGTGAATGATTACTATCTTTTTTTAGGTCGTAATGAAATCCCCATCACATCGTTCGGGTCTACATTCTATTTATTAATAATTCTTATTGTGATTATTTAAATTCAATGAGATGTATATAAAAAGACACAATTAAAAAATAGGAGAGAAAATCAAAGCCTTGTATTTCACATAATCTCCTTAAGGAAAATTTTCTCCATCAAAGGTGTCCAAGGTTGATGAAAATTGTCTTTTAAGATAGAATGTATTTCACCCTCGAAGTAGTGGAACTTCAATCATCTAAGAACCGGCAAATGCAATTTTATAGCGTGCCCTCTCAAAGAAAAAACCCAAAAGATAGAATGAAGACAAACATGTGACTATCCTAAAAATAAATTTTCAAATTGAGTAAGGAGTGATCTATTTATATAATTTGATGCACCATTTAAAAATAGGCACATCCGTCGATGAATTAAAATGCCTTTTTCGAACGGTCAGGACCTTTCACCATAGGACATAATTTTTCACAAACCACGTGTCTATTGAAAATTTATAAAACAATTTTAAATAATTTTCAATCAAATAAATTATTGGCACAAGTGATCTTAGACCTTTGTTGAACCCTATTAAACTAAGTTATGATCTTTTGTTGCCTTTCCCGTAGATTGTGTTAGATCATGCGATCCTTACAGAGGTTGAAACTTTCCTTGAACATGTATATTATTACTAAAATCATTTTGTCAAATTTTCTACATCATTTCCTAGCACTGACAAAATTTAAACAAGTACTTTAGCATATTCAGTCATATCTTATATCTTGAGCCATATGATTTTGTGATTTTAGAATTAAATTAAAAAGGAGTTACTAGTACACTCATACTAACGCATGAAATTCTATTATTAGTCTCATTATGTTTTTTTTAATATCACATTTTTTCTAATTCTATACCCGAGTACTAAGTTATTCAGATAACCTATTTCTCATCCATGTTGAGTTTGATTCCTTTCTTCTAGCTAAAGTAAAACAAATTGTGAAAAGTATTCTCACCTATTAATAATTAAAATTTTGATTGCAAAAATTTGTAAATAAGTGTACATGATACTAGTATCTGATTTGGTAAATTAGGTCACATAGTTTAACTATGAGGAAGGGAAATTACTTTCTCATAAGTGAAGTAATATTCCAACCCAAACCAAAAGAGGTCTTATTTAGTATTTGTGATCTATAGTGTATTGGATGCCTTGTTAGAATTATTTTTAAATATAACATAAATCATAAGTCATTAGGTGGTCCATAATTATTTAAACTAAAAGTCAGATAGGTTAAACAAAAGGTTGCCCGTTAATGTCGAAAGTTAATTTGTTTTTAGTTAATAATATTAATCATTTTGTGATAAAAAAAATGAAATTAACATAAACTCTTTATTGTACCGTGATGGATGATCCATATCGAAAGACTGTTAGGATTAAGGTCCCCTCCATGACTATAAATAAAGGTTATTCTCCTTCCGTTATGAACCTAAAATTGCAACACTAAAATGAGATTAGGATAGGGAGATAAACTTTGATACTCCAAGGTTAATTTCAGATTCAAGAGTGAAATTTAACCTTCAAGCTCTTCTCTCAAACACTCATGGAAGATTTAGGTACGATTATAGATTCTATCTTCAAGCAATATGTGATAATTATGTAGGTCTAAAGATCCTAAATCTTTAATACATAACATAATAGTTTTAATAATTAAAAAGAAGTAAGCACATGCATAATTTAATAGATTATGTGCTGGAATAATAATTCCATGAAAACTAATCATGCTTACATCGTTTTTCGGGCATTTGGGGTCATTTAGTTCCTCATAACAAAAAATTTATCATTTTTAGTAATAATGTCGGCATTAATATATCTCTATTGAATTTTTCCAATTACATGAATTGGAGAGTGATTCTTATGCATCTCTAAATGTATCTGTAGTGTGAGCTCAATTTTTCCGTTTTTTGGATTTTTGATAGTTCTTCTATTTTTTGTGTTTAATCACCACATTAATTTCTACCCTTAAATTCATGTTATAAATATTTTGGGTCATTGCAAACAACGCAAACACATTTCTTATTTTTAATAAAAATATAACTAAAGTTTAATTCTAATTATTGATTTCATGTTATTTTGTAATTTTTTTATTTGGGCTCATTATGTGTTGGTGTAGCATTGCGAGCCCTGGGCTCCAGGGGGAGGAGGATCTTCTCATTTCAATGGCGGGCATGGGACTGCTTGTCTCCTAGTCATCCACCTTCCCTCGAGATCGGGTTATCAGTATGAGGTTAGACTCGATGACTTGCCCCTTAAATATGTTTCATGCCATGTCCAGGTTGAGTCGCACACCCCTGGTTTTTGGTACTGGGCCTAAGTGTGTTTTTTAGGATAAGGGGTTCAGTCGATTTTTTCAGAGACGCCAGTTTGTTTAATAAAAAAATAAACAAAATTTTTGAGCTAGCCCTTTTAGGCTAATCTTAAGGAAGGTTTTAAGTCAATGATTGGTCTAGAGATTCTTGTAGCGTGGGGTAAAGAATTGGGTTACGATTAGGGAAGGTATTGGGCACCCACTTGTTCTGTATGCTTCCTTAATTATATACGTATTACTTCTCTTTGCATCAGTTGATTACTTTTTAGTTATTTTTAAACCCAGTTTAGAGACCTTAGGTTGAGAATCCCTTAAACGTAGATGGGTGCATAGGTAAGAACATGGTATCAGTAAGGGGTGTAAGAACGTTACTTTAACGGGTGCAGGTACACAAGGGTACTTATATATGAATTAATTCTTGTGTGATGGGAAGAATTTGGTACATATGTAAGTGGACGAGAGAGCTTGTCTTTAAGATAGTTTTATATCTTCTTCCTGGTTGTGGAGAGATAGAAAGGAGAGAGACGGGTGGATCTCTATTATACCTAGTGTATACGTGTTTGCACTTTCTTATGAGCTTTGAGAGTTTATATGTAGGGATATATTTGGGAGGTCCCACCTTGAGATAGTTTGATATCTCATTATGGGGGACGAGTGCTTCTCTGTTGGATAATTGATAAGTATGCGTTTGAGCGATTGAGTATATTATTCCGCCTTGATATAGTTTGATATGTAATTTTTGTTATGAGGTGTAATATATTAGACTTAAAAGATGGGTGCATCTCAATGTAGATAACATATCGAGAGACATATTGTCTAGGCTCGAGCTCATGAGAATCACTTGGTATTATTCCTTCTTACTCATGTGTCCACGAGATCAAAACCTACGTAGTTTGGTTATTCACATGCTCTAATGTGATGTGTGTACAAGTATAGGACTTGGATTGGGAGGGGGGGCATTTGTATGGAATATAAAAATGGGAATGAACCCGAAGATGTCTGACATTGGCACATAACCTTATAATTTTTGGGAGATTATTAGCAGAAAGGCATTGTCATTCAGACTAGTTTGGAGGTGTATGTCTAAGGATGTATTGTTTTAGACATCCTTGGCTATAGGGGTAGAGGTAGAAGTCGGGGGAGTTCAGGACTGGGGATGGACGCATCTCTAATAGATGATACACCGAGAGATGTATTATAAGGATTAGTGTTCATGAGTTAAGCTCGGTTATGCGCCTATGTACCCAAGGGGACTTGGTATCAAAGCCAACGTAGTTCTAACAAACGGGGTGTATTTACAAGTGTAGGTGATGCGATACCAGATATATAATATACAACATTATGGTATTTATGGAGCCTAGACCTTAATATAGAATTTCCATTATTTTGGATTGATATATTCATTTGTTATAATAATGTATAATCAGAGGCCGATGTTTAACAATTATTTTGATATGAAAACACATATTCGGGGTGCCATCTCATGGACGGGATTTTTTTTAGAGAAGTGATGGGAGTAGTTGGATTTTGACTTTCACTCGATGCAATGTTTCAGACTGACTCGGCTCATGGACACTTTACTCATAATGATTTTGAAAAGTATATTTTCAAGTTTTGTAATTGTCATTGTGGCATTTGATTGGCATTGTTTTAACACGTGCATATGTCAGACAAATTAATAGAGGTTCCAGATTAGAAACAATATAAAAAAGATAAATGATGTAAATTGCATACCCATGCCCCTGAATTGAGGCCAGGCTAAATGAAATACAAATATATGTATAATTTATTGCTATATATATATATATATATATATATATATATATATATATATATATATATGTGTGTATGTATATATATGTATGTGTGTGTGTGTGTGTGTGTGCGTGCATGCGTGCGTGCGTGCATTGTGTGTGTGTGGTTTATTGCCCTAAAATTTATGCAGAGGTCATTTACCCTCACATCTAAAGATGACTTTTTTGCAGGGGCATTGTCCCCTTTTCCGAGTGTTTTTCAGTCGGGCAGAGCTTCGTCCAAAAGTCTTAACTTCTACATTTTTTTCTAGCTGGGGAGATATTCGACTAGAAATGTTTGTTTTTTGGAGTTAATGTTGGGGTTTGACTCTATTTGGGACTTAGAAGTGACTTCGGGGAAGTTCGATCTTTCCTTTTTAGTGGAAAGTGAATTTTTTGAAGTACGATGTCCCTCATATTTTCAGAAATAACTCAATTATCTCGAACTCTCAGGGGAGAAGAAATATATAAAAGAGTTTTTAGGCTCTCGGTGATTTTTTTAGGCGCCCTCGATGATTTTACAAGTTCTTGAAATGCGAGGCGGGGGCCACTATTTATAGGGAAATGGGAGGGTTCTTCTACCATTTGACAGAAGGATGACAACCGTTCTTTTTAGATAAGGCCGCCATATGAGAATCGTGATAACACGCTCTGACACGAATTCTACCTATCAGTGAAAGAGGCTCTAGGACTTTTGGCGATCCGTTAAATCCCCTAGAGATAGTTTTTAGGCATTTTTATAATTATTTTTCTTTTCAATTTAGACCCTAACAGTTTTTGAATAATCTATTTTTGGTCTTTTGGTGACTTTTTGGGATGGTTTCTCTCCGAGACTTAGGTAGGGTCGGGTTTAGGGTTCGAGACTCAGGCGAGTCTAGGCTTAGGGTGCCTAGGTATTTTTTGCCCTCGATATTTTGGGCAAGGATGATTTTAGGGCATTTTGTGAGGTGGGACAGAATGATCCACACCCCGATTGTAGATCTAGGTGTCCACTGAGACATTCGCCTAAGAGTGTGCACATGCAGACATTCTTCATTAAATTCAAAAGGTCAAAAATGGGTGCGACAATATTTGGGGGAAGTACTGGGGCCGAAGGAGTGAAAGTGGAAAACGTTAGTGCTGACAACTTATTTTTGAAAACTTGGTGGGGGTGTCAACCGTTCATACAAGGTTGCATGAGAATTACACTTTTAATCGTACGATAGTTGTGTTATGGGTGGGTTAATTGAATGATGGAAGAATTCATCGCATGAGAATTAAAAGTGTGAGTCTCTCCTATTTCTTTATCCATTTTCTTCGACTTCTCTATCTCTACTCCCAAAAGTTGGTAGTCTCCCAGAGCTCTAGGATTTCGTTTTAGAGTCATGGACTCACAATGACCTGTTGTTAAGAAGGAGGGGAATTATTTGATGTGTAACCAATCATGGTTGTCAAGGGTGTTCCCAAGGGGGTGGAGTCGGTGGTGGTAAAGATGGAGGTGGTTCAACTTGCTCTGGTTGGTCCTCACATATCTTTTCCCTCAACCAGAGAAAGGGAGACCTTAGCCCCCATTGTGAGGGTGGCGCTGCTTAGGCCCGAGGCTTCTGCTGATGGGGACATTTTTTCAGATCCTAACTACGGGAGGTACCTCCTTCAGTATTATGGCTTTGAGTTCATTGCCCATGGTGGTGGATGTTGCTGATGAGACTGAGCGGGCTTAGGAGGCTTGTCATGATCAGTTTTTTTAGATATTTATAGGCTAATTGGGGGGCCCGGCCCCAACCATTTATGCATTTTCTTTTATGTCAATACTGCTTCATTTCGATTTATTTACTGGGTGGTGCGAATTTGTCTAATTTTATGGTGTTTTGGCAAGATTTTACTCTTTTTTTAGGTTTTTATGCTTTCCTTCGGATGATATATTGACATCATATAAGCCTTCTTACTTTTATTCACATGATAATCAATACGGAATATACATACAAAACTGAGTGAGCCTAGGCTTTTTTTATAATAGTAACGACAAACTTAGTAAGTCTGTCTTTTGATGATCTTTGTCCCAGGAGATGGGTTTTTTTAGAGAGAGGGGTTTTGTATTTCTTTTTTTAGGGGAGAAATGTACAGGTATAGTTTTTTCTCCTTTTTTATTTTTTATTTTTCATAGTATTAGCCTTTGCGTATAGATAAATAATGATGACATTGCAGAGTCTTTGAAATTATTTAGAGGACTGTTTTATTACTTGACACTTAGCTCGTATTAACTACGACATTCCTTTGGGAGTAAGGTCACAATGATCATAGACAGGGTTTTCCCATAACATGGGATTTTTTTGTGTTTATTTAGACCAGACCCGAAGTGATATCTCGAGTTCCCTACATATCTCCAATAAAAAGGTAACGGTGCACCCTTAATTTTGAACCTCTGAAATGATAAATTTAGCAAAGAATCAGGTCTACGTAAAAAAATGGATAAAAAGGGGGGCTTAAAGCGTTCTAGTTGCCTTCAAGTGAAAGTTTGGTGCCTTAAGTTGTCTTTTTTATGTAGGGTTGGTGAATGTGTATGGGATTGAATAGTCTTACCTTCCCTGATGACCTATTGCTCAGTCCTTTTCCTTTTCACCCTAAGAAGGTTCAAGGAAAGAATTTCTTCAATCGATCGAGATTGAAGGGTTGGAAAAACGTGACTATGTCAAGATCAGCTAAGGTAGCACCTCCACTAGAGTTTATTTTATTGACTAGATATGATCCTCCCAAGTTGGGTGCCATACCTCTAGGAGTCCGAACAGGTTTGAGATTATCGTTCAGTACTAGGTCACTCTCTTGGATGTTTCTCTTCTTGACTCATTTATTGAATGCTCGAGCAATACACCGTTGGTATCCATGGTTATGGTAAGCATCATTTATCCTCCTCTTGTCAAGGAGGGTTATTTCACTGTAGAGGGCTTAGACCTAATTAGTTTTGGCTTCCTAGATTTTGATCATGTCCCTTAGCGAGGGCAGCTCGAGTTTGATGGGTAGGACTACCTCTATGCCATAAACTAGTGAGTAGGGGGTGTCCCCGATGGATTTTTAATCTGTAGTATGGTATCCCTAGAGGGCGTAAAGGACTTTTTCGGTGCAGTCATTGTAGGTTTAGATTATCTTGCTAATGATGTTTTTGACATTTTTGTTAGTAGTTTCTCCTTCTCCATTGGTTTGGGGTCTATATGGGGATTACTTATGCCTAGTGAAATCGTACTCATGTAATAAGTTGGAGACCTCCTTTTCTAAGTGAGATCCATTGTCTGATACCAACTCATGAGGTATGATGAAGTCGTAGATGATGTTTTGTCGTATGAATTTGGCCACTTTTTATCATTTAAAATTGCGTCTGGTTCGGCCTCGACCCGTTTGGTGAAGTATTCGATAGAGACTAAGAAGAACTCCTACCTTATTTAGGCCTTGGGAGTCACCTCCCAATGATGTCAATCCCTCATATGAATAATTACCAGGGTGAGGTCATGCAATATAACTCTCGAGGAGGTAGATGTTACTGGGGTTATATATCTGACATTTTAGGCACCTCCTGACGTACTCAGTCCAGTCCTATTGCATGGTAGTCCAGTAGTATAACTGTCGAAGTATTTTCCTGGAGAAGGTGTGCCCAGTCATGTCCGGGCCACATTCGTCGCTATGGATTTTTTTCATAATTTTAAGGATTTCATCCTATGTGACCCATTGTAAGCGTATATTTTCGAACCCTCTTTTGTAGAGTTGGTACCCATAGATGATGAATTGGGCTTCCAATTGTCGTATGTTAAGTTGATCATTAGAGGAAGCATCTGGTGGGTAGTGATTTATGTTGAGCAAATTCCATATGTCATAGTAATAGACAACAGGTCCCATGGTTGTTTCTTCAATGATACTAACCTCAAAGCAATATGAAGGGGTGTTCTATCTAGTTATGGTGAACGTAATATCCATGTTGTCCTCTGGCATATCGACCATGGAGGGAAGAGTCGCAAGTGCATCTGGGAATTTATTTTTATCTATTGGAAGGAAGTCGAATTCGATATGCTCAAATCACGAATCTACCTCTTCTAAGCAGGCATGGTCTGGTTGCAGTTTTTCATCCCTGGTCTTTCATTTGCCCAGTATTTGATTGATGACTAGGTTAGAATCCCCATAGGCCTTCTAGTCTGTGATTCACATTTCCAAGGCAATTTTGATACCCATAATATAAGCCTCGTACTCGTTCATATTTTCGATGAAGGCATATGTGATCTTGATGGCGGTGGGGAGTGGTATCAAGTACGGAGATATAAGTAGCATTCCTGTGCCAAATCCCCTTTTGTTGGACGCCCCGTCGAATTCTAGTTTCCACATTTCTCTATCATTTGGTGTGAAGATATTCTCATCGAGGAATTCTTCCTTATTTTGGTCTTCCCCATCTGATTGCGAGGAGGTTAGAGATGGATCGCCCTTTGGTGAATTTTTGTGTGAGATATGTAATTTTGAATTCCGATAGCATCAGTAGTCATTTGGACATTCTTCTAGTGAGGGCGAGTTTCTAAAATAGGTATTTCATGGGGTCCATCCTGAAGATGAGTCGCATACTGAAGGACATCATATAGTGTTGTAGTGTACGAGTGATCCATACTAGAGATGCACAAGCCTTATCCAAGGCGGTGTATTTGATTTATAGGAGACTATCTTTTTGATCACATAGTAGATTGAGCATTGCGTATGGTAACTATCTACATATTAGGACGCTTTTCTCCGATAACCGTGTCGGCTATGGTCATGTAGAATAGGTGTGGTTGTCTTGGCGAGGGAGGAACTAGCACCGATGGATGAGTGAGGTACTCTTGTATTTTATCGAATGAATCTTAGTAATGAATGTTACACTCTTTGGGTGAGTCTTTTTTTACCATTTGAAAAATGGGTTCACAAATGGTGGTAAGTAGGTTGATGAACCGACTTATGAACTGTACTTGGCTTAGGAACCCTCTGACTTCCTTTTCTGTTTTGGGTGCTGGAATTTCCTATATGGATTTAACCTTAGTGGGGTCTACCTCGATTCCATTTTTGTTGACGGTGAAGCTGAGAACCTTCCCTTTAGTGATTCCGAAGACACGCCTTTACGAATTTAGCCTCATTTTAGAAAGGAGGAACCTTTGGAAGAATTTACGGAGTGTGGGACGTGTCTTTATCGGTCTTTAGATTTGATGATAATTTACATATATTTCCAATTCCTTGTGAATAAGGTCGTGCATGATGGTTGTGGCCGCTCTTTGGCAATTTGCACTAGCATTTTTTAGATCAAAGGGAATGCCAGTATATTAGTATGTCCCCCAGGGGTAATGAAATTGGTTTTCTGTTGATGGTCAGGTTGTATTTTGATCTGGTTATAGCCTATGAATTCGTCGGTGACGTACTTAAGCGCATTATTGGCTATGTTGTCTAACAATAATTTGACGTATAGTGATTACTTGTTCTTTTATGTGTTTGTCGTTGTTGTGAGAACCACGCTAATCAAAACCTTTCAATTACCTACAAAATATAACAATCTAAAGTGTAGAGGTAAGTAAGGGCGTCAATCCAAATCTAAGGGATGAAACACATGAGAAATAATGCAATTCATTTGTTTATTATTTTCTTCTTTGATTTTTCACTTTTTTTTTAATTTTTTTTAGGATTTTTCAATATTAAAACAATTTGTGAATGAATGAAAATTAAACTAAGAACTAAGTAAGAAATGGTATTTACACTAGAATGCAAGTGTGACAAATATAAACTAATGAGTGATGAAAATGAGTGAGATGTAACCTAATGAAAGAAAAATATTCAAGGGAGGGAAATCCACCCTCAATTCACACAAATTAATTTAGCTTGCACTATTTTAATTTGATCAATTTCCAAAATATTCATTTAATTCAAAAGCTAATTCTCATTACACTAATGAATCAATTGAATATTCTTTTAGAAAAGTAAGTTTAATTGCTACACACACTACTCTAATTGAATTAAAATTAATTAAACAAATCACCCGCTAGGATCGATTTATCCAACTAATTTCAATTAGACAATAATTAAAACAAGAGTAGATGAAAATTATACTAGAGATTAAATTAAGTGATAAGCATATCTCTAGTTTGAATCAAATGAATAAATGATAATATAATTTTCAATCCTTTATAAATGATGATTTTTCATTTCTCAATGTGAAAATAAAGTAGGAATTAAATTTACTAATCAAAGGAAACGAACAAAATTAAAATTTACAAATAAAATCAAATTGGATTCATGAGGGTTTCAATTCATCCCTTGATTGGGAGATTAGCCATCCACAATCATCATCCAATAAAAATTATAAGAAATTAAAAGCGTGGAATGAAAATTATAGAGGAGTAATGAAACCAAAATTCCACTAGTTGTGCAATAATCTTCAATTCTTAAACAAATCTCTCAAAACAATTACAAACACTCGGTTATTTTTTTTCTTTCTAAACTAAAAAATAAAAAACTAAACTAAACTAAACTAAAAAAATAAAAATAAAATGTTTCTCTCTCTAATTCTCTCTTTAGCCTAACTCTAGAATTCTCTCCTCTTTAGGGTTTTATTCTTCCTTTTATAGTGGGCAAGTGGCTAGGGGTATAAATGGGATAATTGAGATGTGCATGGAGTTTATGTGATGTGAGAGGGGGGTAAGTTTGGGAAGCACATAAGTACATGTGGGTAGTGGGGGTGTAAGGGTATTTTGGGAAAATGGGTATTAAGAGATATAAGACATGTGGGTTTTATGGGTTTTGGTTTGGGACTTTGGCAACATTTGGAAATCGGGTATGGGTTAGGAAGAATGGGATGGGTCTTAAAAGTGAAATGGGTCCTAAGTTGGCCATGGTATTGAAATCGGTTACAGGTTGGATCGATTCTGCACGGTTGTGGTCAGACGGGGGGCATATTGGCTCCGATTAGGATTGGGTTTATGGTTGTTGGGTGATCATGTGTTTGATGGGTCGCGGGTTATGGATGGTTCAGTGTCTCCGCAATGGTGAAATGGGTCGGCAAGAGCTGGTGGGAAACGAATTTCGTTTGTGGTTGGGGTTGAGTTTGGGAGGTGAAACAATTGGTCATGGGGGTTGAGGGTTTATGGGGATTCGGGTCTCAGGTATGAGGCAGGTTTCGAGTAAGGTTCGAGCAGGGGTTTAGTTCACGGGTATTGGTTTGGGGTTAGGATCAGCTAGGATTCGGGCAGTTGAGCATCCGGGTTAACAAGTTTTTTATTATTTTGTTATTGGTTAATGTGGTCGATGAATTGGCGATGGTGGTTATGGGGGAAGAAAGAGAAAATGGGTGTTGGGAGGTTGAAGAAAAAGGGGTAAGTGTTATGGTGTGTGAGAGTGGAGGATGGTAGGGTGTGTGTGAGTGTTAGTTTGTATTTTAAAAAAATAAATAAAAATAAAATGTAAACTATTTACAACCTAATAAAAATAATACTACCTAGCTAAAAATAAAATTAATAAAACTAAAAATTATAAATTATAAAAATAAAAGTAAAATCCTAATCTATATAAAAAAAACTCAAATAATAAAATAAAAGCTAAAAATTTAATAAAAATAAAAACTAAAGTCCTAAAAAATGTAAAATCTAATGAAACTAAAAATAACTTCCTAAAACTTATACTAAAATAAAATAAAATAAAGACTAACAATTAAAAACTAAAAAAATTAAAAATTAAAAAAAACATTAAATTAAATTAAAAAAATAGAAAATAGAAAATAAATCCTAAAATTCTAAATAAATCTAAAATAAATCCTAAAAATTAAAACGACTCAAATAAAAATTCTAAAAAAATAATAAAAATTCACACTCAATACACACAGGGCACGGAATAGGTTTAGGCTAGGTCTGGGGTAGGTTAGGGTTACGGGGGAGTTTATTTAGCCCTTTCTTTCTACAATTTTCCTCGAAATAAGACTTTTGAAACCGCGACTGCAGTCAAGCCTGCACAATAAATAATTACGCACATAAGACCCAATTTTGTTGAGAATTAGCAATTAAAATACGTCCATTAGAGGTATAAAATATACACTTTTAGGTGTTTATCATATAGTTGGGGAAATCAACTTTGGGCAATCCCGTTTGAGATTCCTATAGTTGACATTCAAACTTTGCCATTAGTTTTGGGCACTGGTATGATGTTGGCTAGCCAACTATGATATTCAATTATTTGGATAAATTCGACATTGAATTGCTTTTTAACTTCTTCCTTTACCTTCAAGGACCATTCTGGAATTAGTTTACGGAGACTTTTCTTTATGGGTTTTTTATATGGGATAGTGGGTATCTTATGCATGATAATTGCTGGGACGATGTCAGGCATGTCGGCGCAGGACGAAGCAAAAATATCTACAAAACTGGTAAGGAGGTTCGTGAGTTCTTTTTGTTTGTTCTTATATAAGGAGGACCCTATTTATAGGTAAATGGGGTTTTAGGGAGTGCCTAAGTTTATGGTTATTATTTCACCCTCATTCGGAAACATGTGTCTATTTTGATTTTGGTCGAGTTTTTGCAAGTGTTTTAAGTATTTTCATTCCGCAGAATTAGGGGTGATTTCTAATCCATTACTAGATTCTTTATCATCACATGTAACAGACACAGGTAAATTCTAGAAAACTTCATTTATTATGCCATTAAAGGAAGGGAGGAAAACATTTATAATATAAGAAAAGTACATTTTATTGAAGGATTCTTCAGGAGAAAGAAGAAATTGAACTCTTTATCTAATATGATAGACTCAAAGGGCCTTGGTATGACAGGTGTTGAGATGTATTAAGTAGAGATCTAGTTGTTTAGTATGGTGGTTCACATATGTTTGAGATGAGGTGAGATGGGCTCTGCTGAGACATCTTTGGAGCGACCTTTGAGCGTTTGGTAACTTTGGTAGTGATTGGGAGTTGGAGCAGACGATGTGTCTTCGGCTGGGCTATTTTTCCTTTCGGGGTGGCCTTAGGGTCCTTAGTGGAGACCATAATAGGGTTAGTGGGGGGAGGTGCCTCGGAAAGGGCTTTCAACAAGCGCTGGTGATTTTCCTCAAGTCCTCTGTGAGAGTTTCTTTGGGATAGATAGTAGATTTGGTGGAGGGAGAAAATGGTGACTTAACCAACAAAGTGGCTAGTCTTACGAGAGATCTTTAAGATTCATTGGAGACTCGTGAGAAACTTGAAACCCTTGTATCCCAACTTAAAAAAGATCTCGAACGTGTCCAGGAGGTCAAGGTTAATATCGAGGATACATCGAAGAATGTAGGTAAGATGTTCCTTGGTCACGCTTTAGGTTTTAAGGAGAGACAAGGAATAGGTTATGATGATGCATACTCTTCCCATGCCACCCCATAATCGGTTCCCAAATTTTTGGTAGATACTTATGGGCCTTGATCGAAATAGTAAAAGAAAGTTCAACCTAAACGAGATAACTAAGGGAGATCAAAACATGTTTATGTTAGCACCCATTTCAAAAGGAGAGGTCACCTTAGGGAATTTTCCTACAAGTTAGGAAGAACTCCGTGTACACATACTCTCGGCACCACCATAGAAACTTTGCGAGTCTTAAAGATCAAGTTGAGTTCCTAGTTTCCACTTCTCAAAGTTTAATGGAAGAATTTCAAATGATGTCCATGTATCTTGACAATGCTTCCAATGTTATGACTAGATCCAACAATAATAAGGGAAAAAAAAAAGGTTTCCTCCTCTTGGGTACCTAAGCAAGATGACACAGTCCTTAATGTTCACGTTGCCCTCAAGGTTCAAGATACTTACCAATGGTATTTTGATGGTGAGTTCTCTAGTCATATGATCTTTGATAAGTCATTTTTTACCAACCTTGTGAATTACAAGAAAGGCAAAGTCACTTTTGGAGATGAGAGTAGATCTAGAATTTTAGGACATGGTTGTGTTGAGATACCCGGATTTCCTAACTAGATAATGTGTTGTATGTCGAAGGGTTAAAAATGAACTTGATTATTATAAGCTAACTTTACGATGCAAACTTTACGATAACTTTTGAACGGTCTGAGTGTAACGTTTATGATCAGTCATGGTAAACTATTACCATAAGGATTGAGGATCGAAGATAATTGCTATGGGATCATTGCCAATTATTTCTTTATGTACAATAATGTCATGGTCTCATCTATAGACCTTTGGCATCAATGACTATGTTTGTGAACTTTATAGAACTTGAGAGATTAGTGAAGAAAAACCTAGTTTGCGGCTTACCATCACTTGGGAAACCAACTTCCAAGGTTTGTGGTCCTTGCTAACAACGAAAACAAATCAATAGTCCCCTTCAGAAGTTGAATACCATTACCACCTCTTATGCCTTGGAGTTAATATACATGGATCTTATGGGTCCTATGCATATAAAGAACATATGTGGTAAGAGATACATTCTCGTAATGGTCAATCACTTTTCAAGATACATGGGGTTTTATAGAGAAAAGTCTGATGCGGTTGAGTTCTTAACAACCAAGTTTCATGTCCTACAAAACCAACATGGTTTCACTATTAATCATATGCATAGTGACAATGACATTGAATTTAAAAAATCCAGAGTGGATAGCTATTGTGATGAAGTGGTCATCAAACACGAGTTTTCAACCATTCGTACTCCTTAACAAAATAGAATTATTCAGAGGGAGAACAAAACGATTCAATAGATGGTTAGATCCATGATTGTTGGGAGAAAGGTGCCTAGATGATTTTTAGCAGAGGTAGTTAATACTGCATGCCATATGGTGGATAGGGTATATCTTCGTCCACACACGTTACACATGCCATTTGAGTTGTGGATATAGAAGAAACCCAACCTATCGTATTTCTGTGTTTTTAGGAATCCTTGCTATATTTTGAGAGATATAAATCAATTAGGAAAGTTCTACTCCTAAAGGGAAGAGGGGATATTTTTAGGTTATTCACCAATGAGTAGGGATTATAGGGTGTTTAACCTTGCAAGATCCATCATGATTAGAGGCGAAGAGCCGCTTGAATTATGTGTCCCTAACCTCAAGTGTGAGAACCCCGACAATGATCTCATTGTTCCTCACACTACTCTAGTGGAACCTGTACTTGATTTAGAGGATCCACCCTCTTGGGCTTGAAAGAGTCATGACGTTTCCTCTATACTTGATGATCCCACACTAGGTGTCAAGACTCATGCTTAACTTGAGAATGTGGAAGCTACTTTTGGCACACCTCCTTTGTAGATCCCAAGAATATGAAAAAAAACACTCAAGGATGAGCATTGGATATCCTCTCTGCAAGATGAGTTTCTTCAATTTTGCAAAAACGATGTCTTGGAGTTAGTCCCCCAACTAGAGAGACTAATGTTTTTAGTACTGAGTGGATTTACAATAATAAGATGGATGAGAATGGTACCATAGTTTGCAATAAGGCTAGGTTTGTTACTCGAGGATACATATAGATTGGCGGATTCGATTTGACAAGCCATTCGCTCTTTTTACTAGGCTTGAGTCCGTCCACTTACTATTCGCCATATCATGTCATATACAATTCAAGTTATACCAAATGGATGTCAAGAGTTCCGTTCTTAATGTAATTCTACAAGAGTTAATGTCCATGGAACAACCAAAGAGTTGTAAAGACCCAAAGCACCTGAGACACATTTTTACCTTAAGAAGGACTTATATGGTTTGAAGTAAAAACCATGTGCTTAGTGAGAGAAGCTCACTTCTTATCTCTTAGCTCGTGGATTCAATAGAGAGGGAGTAGATAAGGCGTTGTTTGTGAGGAGAGAGAATGGTGTTATATTGGTTGCCCAAGTCTATGTGGACGACAAAGTATTTGGATCCATGTGTTATCAATATCCTCACACATTTGAGGAAGAGATGAAGAGTGAGTTTGAGATAAGTATGGTTAGTGATCTTACGTTCTTCTTAGGTCTCTAAGTACGTCAAATTGAGGATGGGATATTTATATTTAAAACTAAATATGCTAGGGATCTAGTGAAGAAGTTTGGTTTAGACTCCTCTAAGAAATCTCTCACCCCTTGGAGTACATCAACTAAGCTTAGCAAAGGAACTTTAGGCAAGAACATAGAGAAACCACTTTATAGGAGTATGACACCCCGCCTAATTAACCCCGGGTGATCAGTCCTAAATTAAATTAGAACAGGTTTCTCAGTTGGTTCATTCTTAGCATCACTGCCGCCTTTTTAATTACTAACCACCTATGTGAGAAAATTATATTGGTGCCAATTTTTATCTTTCATTAACTTAATTGAAATAATCATGCGGAAAAAAAATAATATGACAATCACAAGTAACTGAATTCAACCATTCACAATTAATTAACTGACCAAATAAACCACCGGTTCAAAATCCAATAGAAATAAAGACAAGCAAATAAATCTCAACAAGTCTGACATAAGTACTGAATAAAACAGTGAGCAACATGATCGAATAACTGATAGGAAGTCTCTACACTAAGAATGAAAAGAATGAGGTGCCTATCAAATTCCAGCAACATCCACACATGGTGCAGTAACGGATCCCTAGAACGAGTCAAGCCTGGCGTCCCTGTGGCTGGACACATAAAAGGTTTTTAAAAGTTTTTATAGCAAGGATTAGTACCCAAAACATTTGGAAAAGATTTAGCAAATGACTAACTTGCAGTAATAAGTAAATATGCATGCTCTCCATATTTTAGTTAGTGTAGCAATCTCTTGAGAACATCCTCACCCCTTCTCTAATGTGTACTACTAACGCCTTAATTAATTTACCTAGTTATTTATCTCATGACTAGATAATTTATATAACCCCTTGCAACCACCCTACTCTAACCGAGTGTGCCAAAATTATGATTTCTAAGTTATTATTAACATTAACTTAATTAATCATTTCCCTTTCTAAAATCATATAACTTTCACACCCATTATATGTATAATACAATTCACGGCCTGTATTAATTTACCCCTGTATAATTATTTACCTCATTATATACGTATAGTTATATTACAGCATTCACAAACATGCTGGAATAATAATTAACATTGAACATCCTCCCGAGTAATAACTCACCGGATGTAAATTTTCTAAAGTGCTATCCCACTAGGCATATTCTCATAACCTAGTTACCCCAAGTCAGAATTGCTCACTAACATGGATAATACGTAAAAATTGGAGGCAGTCATATTCCTTCCCTGAAAGTGAGATGTCCCTCACCCATATAACGGACGCAATGACCTGGGAATATACTCGCCCTACTCCTCAAGCTAGGGGATTCACCCATTACGCGCAACCTCCCCCTATAGCACTAGAGTATATGTAATAATAATATCTAGCCACTGATATTAATGCACACACCATATATATATATATATATATATATATAATTAAGATAACCTATCCCGGCTATCTCGTGTACTAAGTCCGTAACACAAGCCTATTCAGATTATTAAGAGTTTATGGTCCAACTCTAATTATTAATTAATTCACACATTAATTAATTAAATTACTTTTTGGGTTGCCCCCAACAAATATATTCGGACTTACTCTCGTGGCCCGAAATAAACAATATCTGAGTCTAAATTCCCCACTCCAAATTATTTAGCCTTCATTCTAAATAAATTTAACGTCTTGTTATGGCTCAACCAATAACCCCGGACCTGCCCACTCAACCCGTATTTAATTATTTTGAAATATTATTCCCAAAATTTAACCATAGTGTCACACATAAGTTTCCTCCAAATCCCAATAAATTTTAATCATGATGTGACATACAAAATCTCCTTCTAATCCTAATTAATTTTACTCATAATTAATTAGCTTGAAATTTTCATATTTATTTCTAATTAAATAAGGCATGGAAGAATTTATTTTATTTTTCTCTTTATATACATAACTGGGCGAACTGTCAAAATTCTCGGACCATCGATCGATCGATGGTCAACCCTCGATCGATCGATGCTTAACCCTCGATCGATCGATCGTACAGGTCTGTGTCTTCTTCCCCCTTCTGTTTCAGCCATAGACGAAAAGCTCCAAACCCTAACTTCTTCTACTGTAAAAACCAAGCCTCCCCATCAACAATATATACCAAAAAACTTATAAGGGACACCCATAAAGTCCACAAACATCAATTAATTTACGTTCTCTACTGTTTTCATGAATTGGGGGAAAATCCGATTTAATCTTAAACCCATTTAAACATCAAATCCTCATCCCAATTTCATTTCTAATTCATCCGGGTTGACACATCATACCAGATATATATACAAATCTCATATTATACATGAATTTCTACACAATTTAGAAATCAATTTATTAGTGTACGAAAACCCTATGTTTGTACCCATTAAATCCCAAAAATGAATTTTGTTTTTTCCACATCACATGAATATGAATCAAAACGCAATTTAAATGCTACGGCAAGTTAACCACTTGCCTTATGATTCGTAGGGTCTGATTTTGGAGTTGTGAATTCCCAAGGTTGAAGACGAACTCCTTTGTTTTGGCTCTTTCCTTTGTCCCCCAAATTTGTCTTTAACTGCTTCGTAGGGTTTCCTAACCCACTAAGTATTTTCTAAACTCAATTCAGTCGTTCCCCTTTTCCTTATATTTGTTTAATTAGGCCAAATCCCGTTTTTTGCCTAATGGGCCAAACCCAAGTGACCCAAATGCCCCTATATGGGCTCGGCTATGCCTAAAAACGTCCCGTTTACTACCCTCGGGTGCACTTATCCGACTATCTCGGCCCATACGGACTCAATCGTACACTCAGAATTGGCATCTGAATTAATTTATAAAAATCCTTATCTCACACCCAAATTAGTCTATACCGACTTCCGGCTGAGATAAGTACATACCCCGTCATTAATACCCGAAATGATATAAATAAATCATTACTATTCACTTAGTAAATAAATTTCCCTAAATATTAACCATTCACGCCCGGATTAATATTTAAATATATTTTTCCATACTTAATTCAATTAAAATTACGACACACAAGTAATTTTAAATTCCCGAATTAATTAAATATTAAATGCACAAAAATATGGGGTGTTACATACTTCCTCCCTTACAAAGAATTTTTGTCCCTGAAATTAGTTCGTACCTGTGGTGAAAAGCTCTGGATATTGTTCCCGTATATCCTCCTCCCGTTCCCAGGTAGACTCGTCAACGTTGTGATGACCCCATTGTACTCTAACTAGTGGAACAACCTTGGATCGTAACTTCCGCTCACTACGGTCAAGAATAGCCACCGGTCTCTCCTCATATGAGATGTCTGGCTGTAAATCAATTTCTTTGAGTGGAATGTGCCAGAAGGCCCTCTCGCTCCTCCGATATTTCTTCAGCGATGCCACATGGAACACGTCGTGTATCCGCTGAAGATGCTCTGGCAATCCCAGTCTATACGCTACTGGTCCCAGCCTCTCGATAATAGGGAAAGGTCCCATATACCTCGGTGCTAACTTACCTTTCTTGTCAAGCCTCATCACCCCTTTCATAGGGGACACCCGTACCAATACTTGATCCCCAACTTCTAACTCCACATGTCTCCGTGAAGCATCCGCATAACTCTTTTGTCTATTCTGAGCTATCTGAATCCGCCCTTGGATTAAATCTATCTTGGCAGACATCTCCTGGACAATCTCCGTCCCCAATAGCTTGTTGTCCCCCACCTCTAACCAATAAGTCGGTGAACGACAAGGTCTCCCTTACAAAGCCTCGAATGGTTCCATGCCAATCATGAATTGATAAGAGTTGTTATACGCGAACTCTACCAAAGGAAGGTATTTCTCCCAACTTCCCCCAAAGTCTAAAATACACATTATGAGCATGTCTTCCAGCATCTGATTGACTCTATCGGTCTGCCCATCAATCTGTGGGTGATAGGTTTTACTCAAACGTAACTCCGTGCCCATGGCCTCCTGAAAGCTTTGCCAAAAATGGGCCACAAAAATTTTGTCTCTGTCAGACACAATATTTATCGGCACCCCGTGCAGCTTAACAATCTCCTCTATGAATATCTGTGCATAATGCATCGTCTCAAAGTCCGTGCGGACCGATACGAAGTGGTTCACCTTGGTCAATCGATCCACAATTACCCATATGGAATCGTGACCCCTCTGTGATGCAGGTAACCCTGTAATGAAGTCCATTGAGATTCTCTCCCACTTCCATACGGGAATCTCTAGCGACTGTAGCATCCCTGGTGGTCTTTGATGGTCAACTTTCACAAGCTGACACGTGGTACATTTCAAAATAAACTCTGCTATGTCACGTTTCATTCCTACCCACCAATACTGCCTCCTCATATCCTGGTACATTTTATCCCCATCGGGATGTACCGCAAACCTCGAACCATGGGACTCTTTCATAACAGCATGCCTTAACTCATCCTCTGGCACAATTAACCTTCCATTAAGGCGTAGGCCTCCTTTCGAGTTGATCGAGTAACTTTCTGCTCCCTCAGCTAATAACTAGATCACCCTATCCCGACAGATCTGATCCTCTGTCTGAGCCCTCACCACCCGCATAATGATCTCATATCAAAGTTCTCTCCACTTCGCTTTCCAAACTTCTAATATTTCCCAAGTCGATCTCCGGCTCAATGCGTCTGCTACCACATTAGCCTTACCAGGATGATACCGAATATCAAACTGGTAGTCTTTCACGAATTCTAGCCACCGCCTTTGCCTCATATTCAGATCCTTCCGTGTGAAGAGATACTGAAGTGAGTTATGATCCGTGAATAAAGTGAACTTCTCTCCTAGAAGATAATGTCTCCATATCCTCAAAGCAAAAACAATCGCTGCTAGCTCCAAGTCGTGAGTGGGGTAATTTCTCTCGTGGGGATTTAGCTTTTTGGATGCATAAGATATATCCCTTTCCTCCTGCTGAAGCACTCCCCCAAGTCCCTGTAAGGATGCGTCAGTGTAAACATGATACTTTAGTCCTCCCTCCGGCAAATCAAGTACGGGTGCAAATGTCAACTTATCCTTTATCTCATCGAAGGCTAATTGATAATGATCACTCCAAGTGAAAGGCACCCCCTTATGAGTTAGATTCGTCAAGGGGACCGAAATTTTTTAGAACCCTTTAATGAATCGCCTGTAATAACCAGCCAATCCCAGAAAACTGCACACCTCGATCGGTGTCGTGGGCTATCCCCACTCCCTCACCGCCGACACCTTACTCGGATCCACCGCAAAACCCCGATCTGACAACACGTGGCCAAGAAACTGCACCTCTCGCAATCAAAATCCACATTTCCCAAATTTGGCATAGAGTTAGTGATCCCATAGTGTCTGTATAACTATATGTAGATGCTCTGCGTGCTCCTCCTCGGTGCACGAGTAGATCAAGATGTCAGCAATGAACACGATGATAAATTGATCAAGATACTTCCTGAAAACCCTGTTCATGAGGTCCATGAAAATTGATGGTGCATTGGTGAGCCCGAATGGCATCACCCTGAACTCGTAAGATCCATACCACGATAGGAAAGCAGTCTTAGAAACATCCTCCTCTCGGATGCACAGCTGATGATACCCTGACCTCAAATCGATCTTGGAGAAGTAAGATGCCCCTCTCAATTGGTAAAAAGATCATCGATCCTAGGTAACGGATACTTATTCCGTATCATCACCTTGTTCAACTCCCTATAGTCCACGCACAACCGAAGTGAACCATCCCACTTCTTTACAAACAACACAGGTGCACCCCATAGCGATGTACTCTGTCGAATGAAACCCTGACCCAGGGGCTGCTGAATCTACTCTTTCAACTAACGCATCTCTGAAGGGGACATACGGTATGTTTCTCGAGCAATCGGCCTCTTCCCTGATGCTAAATTGATTACAAATTCGATTTCCCTGCTGGGTGGAAACCCCGGTATTTCCTGGAACACATCCTCAAAGTCCCTCACTACTGGGATTGAGTCCAACGGAACCACCACCTCCTGTGAGGTTTCCTCCTCGATGTAATACAAGTGGGTGCACAACCCTCCCTCCAGTAGCGGCATCGCTATTAGGAACATCTCCTATCCTAGAATGGAGAACACGATTGTCCTCTCATAACAATCCACAGTCGCCCGATAACCTGCCAACCAATCCATACCCAGGATGACATCGTACCCCTCCATATCTAACACTAAGAGGTCTGCTGCTAAACTAAGCCTCCCAATTAAAATGTCCACCCCCGACAAATCGAGTGAATCAAAGCCCCATGTCCACTGGTGACTCTACACAAATACGAAGACTACCCGCGATCTCTAGTAATCCGACACGTTTAGCAAAATTAAATTTAATGAATGAATGTGATGCTCCTGTGTCAAAAAGTATATTACCCTCATGACCATGAATGAGAAACATACCCTCAACTTCTGGTGGTGCCTGCTGTGTTGGAGGATTGGGAACATCCCGGATGTTATACACATGCCCATAGTGCATTTTCCCCTGTCGCGGTGGGGCAGGTGGAGCTAGTGTTGCTTGCGGCATCTGCCCCTGTTGCCCCTATTAGGAATCCTGCTGATGACCTCTTCCCCTTTGCGGGCACTCCCTCTTGAAGTGTCCTAGCTGGCCACAGACAAAACAACTCTTCTGACCGTCCCCCTGGCATTGGCCTTGTTAGCCCTGACGTGGATGGCCCTATTGGCCTCCCCCATTGTTCCCTTGGCCTTGACGGCCCTGAGGAACCTCCTGCTGCTGATTTGGGCCTGGTTACCCCTGCCTGAACCCCTGTCCGCCCGGTTAGAACCCACCAGGCCTAAATTTCTTAGCTTTATTCCCCTGCTAGTCTACTGCTGAGTACCACTTGTGTCACCACCAGTAACTGCCTTGCCCTATTGGCTCGCCTCCCCTACTCTCTTGCTCCCCTCTGGATGGAAGCGATGATCCTGGCAATGTACGAGGGCAGCATTAACGACATTTGTATAAGTCACTAATGCCGGAGTCCCAATAAAATGTTGCATGATCCTCCAGGCTAAGCCATCCATGAACCTCAACTTATTTTGCTCCTCATCGCTCACCTCATTTGCCACAAAGTTTACTAAATGGGTGAAATCTTCCTCATAGTCTGCCACTGACCTGTCACCCTGTACTAACTCACTGAACTTCTTCCTCATCTCAGCCTCTACCACTAGAGGGAAGTATTTGCGGTCGAACTGCCCCCAGAAGTCGAATATCGACATCAAATCCCTCTCATTAATGGTGGTAACTAACTCCCACCACTGTAAGACTGCCCCCGATAGACGAAAGGTAGCAAGCATCTGTTTCTGAACATCAGTACACTCCAGCATGCACAGATGTTGCTGAATATTCTTCTTCCAGTCACAAGCCTCTACTACATCGGTGCTACCTCAAAACTTGGGTGGGTGACCCTTTTGAAAGGTCTCCCTAACTCATTACCAAGATGGTGGCCCCACTGGAGCCTGATCTGCTGGTGCCACTAGAGGTGGTGCCTGGGGCTGTGAAAAATGAACTGCTATAGCTCGTATCGCTGTCTCAACTGCCTGGGCCACTATAACTGCTACCTGACTAGTGGAGATCAACTCGGGTGGTGGTGGTGGTGGTGGTGGTGGCGGTACCTGTGGCTCTTGACGAGCCTCCTTGAGCTCATCCCTAGCCTCAGTCCTCTCCGCTCTTTGCCTCTTCGGTGGTATCTGAAAATAGATCGAATCGTATAAGTACACAATTTATACAAAAAAAAATAGCAGAAATACGATATCTCACAAGCGAAAAAATTAATCAACGGTCCGAATAATAGGGCTCTATAACAACCGAAAGCTACGCTGAAACGTGGTAACCGCACAGATCCCAAGGACACTAGAACATGATGCGCTCATACCATCTGTGACACCCCGCCTAATTAACCCCGGGTGATAAGTCCTAAATTAAATTAGAACAGGTTTCTCAGTTGGTTCATTCTTAGCATCACTGTAGCTTTTTTAATTACTAACCACCTAAGTGAGAAAATTAGACTGGTGCCAATTTTTATCTTTCATTAACTTAAATGAAATACTCATGCGGAAACAAAATAATATGACAATCATAAGTAACTGAATTCAACCATTCACTATTAATTAACTGACCGAATAAACCATCGGTTCAAAATCCAACAGAAAAAAATACAAGTAAATAAATCTCAACAAGTCTGACATAAGTACTGAATAAAATAGTGAGCAACATGCTCGAATAACTGATAGGAAGTCTCTACACAAAGAATGAAAAGAACTAGGCGCCTATCAAACTCCCGCAACATTCACACATGCTGCAGCAACGAATCCTTGGAATGAGTTAAGCCTAGCGTCCCTGTGGCTGGACACCTAAAAGGTTTTTAAAAGTTTTTATAGCAAGGGTTAGTACCCAAAACATTTGGAAAAGATTTAGTAAATGATTAACTTGCAGTAACAAGTAAATATGCATGCTCACCATATTTTAGTTAGTGTCGCACTCTCTTGAGAACATCCTCACCCCTTCTCTAATGTGCACTACTAATGCCTTAATTAATTTAGCTAGTTATTTATCTCATGACTAGATAATTTATATAACCCCTTGCAACCACCCTACTCTAACCGAGTGTGCCAAAATTATGATTTCTAAGTTATTATTAACATTAACTTAATTAATCATTTCCCTTTCTAAAATCATATAACTTTCACACCCATTATATGCATAATACAATTCACGGCCTGTATTAATTTACCCCTATATAATTATTTACCTCATTATATACGTATAGTTATATTACAACATTCACAAAAATGCTGGAATAATAATTAACATTGAACATCCTTCCGAGTAATAACTCACCGGATGTAAATTTCCTAAAGTGCTATCCCACTAGGCATATTCTCATAACCTAGTTACCCCAAGTAAGAATTGCTCACTAACATGGATAATACGTAAAAATTGGAGGCGGTCATATTCCTTCCCTGAAAGTGAGATGCCCCTCATCCATATAACGGACGCAATGACCTGGGAATATACTCGCCCTACTCCTCAAGCTAGGGGATTCACCCATTACGTGCAACCTCCACCTATAGCACTAGAGTATATGTAATAATAATATCTAGCCACTGATATTAAAGAACACACCATATATATATATATACTATCGCGAATCATATATATATATATAATTAAGATAAACTATCCCGGCTATCCCGTGTACTAAGTCCGTAACACAAGCCTATTCAGATTATTAAGAGTTTATGGTCCAACTCTAATTATTAATTAATTCACACATTAATTAATTAAATTACTTTTTGTGTTGCCCCCAACCAATATATTCGGACTTACTCTCGTGGCCCGAAATAAACAATATCTGAGTCTAAATTCCCCACTCCAAATTATTTAGCCTTCATTCTAAATAAATTTAACGTCTTGGTATGGCTCAACCAATAACCCTGGACCTGCCCACTCAACCCGTATTTAATTATTTTGAAATATTATTCCCAAAATTTAACCATAGTGTCACACATAAGTTTCCCCCAAATCCCAATAAATTTTAATCGTGGTGTGACATACAAAATCTCCTTCAAATCCTAATTAATTTTACTCATAATTAATAAGCTTGAAAATTTCATATTTATTTCTAATTAAATAAGGCATGGAAGAATTTATTTTATTTTTCCCTTTATATACATAACTGGGCGAACTGTCAAAATTCTCGGACCATCGATTGATCGATGGTCAACCCTCGATCGATCGATCGTACGGGTCTGTGTCTTCTTCCCCCTTCTGTTTCAGCCATGGACGAAAAGCTCCAAACCCTAACTTCTTCTACAGTAAAAACCAAGCCTTCCCATCAACAATATATACCAAAAAACTTATAAGGGACACGCATAAAGTCCACAAACATCAATTAATTTACGCTATCTACTGTTTTCATGAATTGGGGTAAAAATCCGATTTAATCTTAAACCCATTTAAACATCAAATCCTCATCCTAGTTTTGTTTCTAATTCATCCGGGTTGACACATCATACCAGATATATATACAAATCTCAGTTTATACATGAATTTCTACACAATTTTGAAATCAATTTATTGGTTTACAAAACCTCATGTTTGTACCCATTAAATCCCAAAAATGAATTTTGATTTTTTCACATCACATGAATATGAATCAAAACGCAATTTAAATTCTACAGCAAGTTAACCACTTGCCTTACGATTCGTAGGGTCTGATTTTGGAGCTGTGAATTCCCAAGGTTGAGGACGAACTCCTTTGTTTTGGCTCTTTCCTTTGTCCCCCAAATTTGCCTTTAACTGTTGCTTAGGATTTCCTAACCCACTAAGTATTTTCTAAACTCAATTCAGTCGTTCCCCTTTTCCTTATAATTATTCAATTAGGCTAAATCCCATTTTTTGCCTAATGGATCAAACCCAAATGACCCAAATGCCCCCGTGTGGGCCCGACTATGCCTAAAAACGCCCCGTGACCCATTTACTACCTCCGGGGACACTTTTTCGACTATTTCGGCCCATCCGGACTCAACCGTACACTCAGAATTAGTATCCAAATTAATTTGTAAAAATCCTTTTCTCAGACCCAAATTAGTCTATACCAACTCCCGACTGAGATAAGTACATACCCCGTCATTAATACCCGAAGTGACGTAAATAAATTATTACTATTGACTTAGTAAATAAATTTCCCTAAATATTAACCATTCACTCCCTGATTAATATTTAAATATATTTTTCCATACTTAATTCATTTAAAATTACGACACACAAGTAATTTTAAATTTTCGAATTAATTAAATATTAAAATTCACAAAAATACGGGGTGTTACAAGGAGCATGATAGGTAGTCTTCTCTACTTGATCATTAGTCGTCGCAACACTGCCTTTAGTGTTGCAGTCTTTGCGCATTACCAAGAGTCCTCAAAAAAGTCACATTTACTTGCACTTAAACGTATCATCAAATACGTGAGTGACACTCTTTTATACGATATTTGGTATACCTATGATATCTTTGATTGTTTGTCCGCCTATTTAGATGTTTATTTGGCCGAGGATGTTGATGGTTGGAGGATCACCTCGGGTGGATGCTTTTACTTTGGGATTTCGCTTGTCTCTTGGTTGAGCAAGAAATAAAACTCCATATCTTTGTCCACGATAGAGGCCGAGTATATAGTTGTCTAAAGTTGTTTCACACAACTCTTATGGATGAAGCAAATTTTGGAAGATTATGGAATCACCCAAGGCACAATGAATATTTTATGTGATAATAAGAGTCCAATTCATATATCCCGTAATCCATTAACATTCTTGCATAAATAACATTAGGTTACATGAGAATTTCATTCGTGATCTCATTGAGTAAAAGTTCGCGTCCTTGAGTTTTGTGACCACCGAACGTCAATTAGCTGATATTTTTACGAAACCTTTAGATGCACCTAGATTCGAGAATCTTATGAAGTCTTTGGGTATTTGTTTCTTTGATTGATTTTTGGTACTTTATCTAGTGTAGGGTGATTATCATGTTCATATTATTTATCCACATTACAAGATTGTATTTTTATCTTTTATTTTGAAATTTCTTAAAAATTCTAGAAAGATTTTCATTTCTTTTTTGGAAAAACTTGGAAAAGATTTTTTAAGAAAATTCTTAAAAAAGGCAAAAATATTTTTGTATTTTTTTCACCATATATGAATATGCATTTAAGATATTCGGTCCATTTCCATCCATTCATGTGACTTTTTCGTGGTGATTTATACATGGCTTCGTTTTTGTAGTGTGCTTAATAATGCATGGCTAGCATTTCATTGTTCATTGATGATTACTTTCTTCATGCTAGACTCTCTATTGCCTTTATTGAACACATGCATAGACTTTTTGAACATTCTATTTTCTTGTCATATGTCGAATACGGTGTTCTCATCTTAATAGTGTTTAACAATGAACCAAGTGTAGTAAATATCAGTTGTGCTTGTAAGAACCATTGCCCAGATTTTATTTCCCAAAAAAATCATTTTAAGTTAAACAATGGGAAAGGGCTACGAAAGAGAAAATTCTCCTTGTGTTAAAATCCACTATTTGCAACAGGAGACTAAAATATTCATGGAACATAAAAGCATAAGTGTCAAGGTTAATTTTCTTTACATTGATTCTTCCCAACACATGAGCATTATTATATCTTCAAAAAAATTGAGATTGAATTCTTAAATAAGTGAGATTTTGTAGGTATTATAAAGAAGAAGATCAATGGGTTTGCACAACGGACTCTCTTGAGAAACATTAAATAGTCTTGCGTTATTGTTTTGAGTAGCATTCAAATTCATGGCATACTACATAAGTCGTGTCAATTTCATTATTTTCAACATTCTTACACCTAAGGTTTAAATTGAGTTCTTTCTTTAGAAGTTTCTCATTGACTTCGTGCGCCTACGTTATTAATGCCTATGTTGATTTGTCTATAGATCAGGTCCACACAAAAATAATACGCTTTCATGATTCGAATTTTTTAGTGTTATTCTGTGGTATGATGTATTAATACCCATGTACTTTTTATACTTGAAAAAATTGAAAATTTTTAAAAATAGTTGGTATGCTTCTTGGAAATCTCATCGTATGTGCTTAATTTAATATTTTTGTGATGCTATTCCATTTGGATTCTAATGATGCTTATTATTCATGCTTAGTTTCTTACCCCTTATCTATTATGGACAAAAAGGGGGAGAACAAAATGTGGGGGATTTTATTTAAACTCTCATATGCGCTATGGTATTCTTTTGTTTCATGTGTTTAGGTCTCATTCAGTTTGATGATGATCTCATGGATCGCACAATATAAAGAAGTTCAGTTAAAGACAATGTCTCGAATATTATTCAATTTTTGGGTTTGGGATGGCATTAGTAGAACATTGTCTTAGGGTTTAATTTGGTTTTGGTTTTGGTTTTTGTTTTGTACTAGAATAGCCAAAGGGGGAGATTTGTAAGAGCAAGATTTTGTAATTGCTCATAATTTAGATGTTTTGCGTATCCCGTTACAAACCGAACACTACATATCCATATGCTTCCATCATCGTTCAAGGCATATTAATGGCCGAGCAAAGTTCCAAATTTTGAGCCATTGGAACTGTCACAACATCTTATGAATGTATACAGTATTTAGGGTATTTGATTATACTCACTCAAATTTATTCTGGGATGTTTAATGTTTTTCTCGAGGCATTTTTATAAAAATATTTTCCAAAATGAAATTTTTTATTTTTGATCTCGTTAGAATTAGGGTTGTGGATCGGTTCGAAACTGACCTATTTGAGTCAAACTGTATCCAATCCAATTGAAATCAGTTTTTAAATTTTTCAATCCAATCCAAATCGACATTGAGTTAAAATCCAATCCAATCCAATCCAATTGTAATTAGATTGGATCCGGTTTTGAGTATCTGATTTGGGTCCATTTTTATCATAGTTGGATCCAATCCAATCCATTAAACTGGTATTATTGGGTTTCGAGTATCTGATTTAAGTTTCTCAAACATTTGTGCGTGTGTTTGTGTGTGTGTATATATATATATATATATATATATATATATATATATATATATATAGGGGAGAGAAGGGAGAGAAAAAAATTACCATCGGAGGAGCTGCGGAGGTGATTAACAACAGAAACAGTGCTGATCAGGCATGAAAGGGGTGGTGGAGATCAGCTCGTGAAAGGGGGAGGAGGAGATCAGCTCAGTCATAATGTGAGGATGGGAGAGTGAGATGAAATCAGGTAGGTTAGGATATGAACGAAAGTAAATCGGGTACGGTATCTTAATAATGGTATATATATTGGGGTAATGGGTGGGTATTATTGGGTATTGGGTATTTTTAACTATATTAATTATAATTGGATCGATTAGATTTTTTAATCTATTTTCTTGGGTAAGATCCGCAACCGATCCAATTAAATCGATTTTCACAAATTGAAATCCAATCCAATCCCATTGAGGTCGGTTTGTAATTGGATTGGATTGGATCGGTCGATTTAATCGATTTGGTTTTGATTTTGCACACCCCTAGTTAGAATGTTCATTCGAATGAAGGTTCAATGTCATTATAACGAAGTCCATAAGTCATTAGAATGAACTTCTAATGATCTTTGAATAAAAACTATCTATTTATCAAAACTATCTCATTGGCAGTTTGTTGGAACGCCAATCGAATGAACCAGACCTTTCGTTTGAATGAGAATGGAACTTTTTAGAATGAAACTAGTGTTTTCGTTCAAACTAAGTGCCAATTACGTTCGAACGAGTTCGTCGCCTCAAAAATCATGTTTTCAATAAAAAAGGGTTCTTTTGGACTAATTTTTTAAGACTTTTGTCGAAAATGAAATCTCTATATCTGTTCCAAAAGTGTTCATCTTTTTGTTTCATAAAAATAAGTTTTTATTTTCCAAACCACTCATCCCTAAGAAAGATTTGTTGAGTTTGTGAATCCCTCTTACCATACGCGATTATTAAACCCTTGTAGAGTGTTCCCTACGGATGAAACTTGTGGAGTTACGACTCTACTGATGAAGAGTATAGGGTTTCGTATCCTAAGGATGATCGATTGATACTGAAGGAAAAGATGCTTATTGTGGACGGTAATAGACTATGTCGTATATGTTGAAGACTTGAATAATAAAATCGCATTTTACTTAGAGGATCTTTAAGTAGTCTATAAGTCATCTTGTATATGTTAATTATGATACAGTGTTGAATGTAGGTTTTGCATGAAAGGGATTTTTCCTCATTTGTGTTTTTGGTTTGACTGCGTGGTTTGGCATAAACTTTATCTTATATTAACATCTAATCCTAATAGAGATAAAATTTGGTTAAAAATTATATATTTGTGTGTGTAACCTAAGATACAAGTGAATTCATATAGCCCCTGCATTCTCAAGGGATATGGTCGTTACTATAGAGGGGCCTCCCTCTTTATCACTAGGGTTTGGCAGAGTGGAGTGTTGGCCTGGCCTGGTGAGGAAAATGACCTCCTTATCTGTAGTAAGCACGGGTTTTTTCCGAGTTTCTTATTCAATTCTTTCTAGCAGAGCATGAGATCCGCTAAAGATACAAGTTCGGAGGCAAGCGATGTTGTCTTTAGAGTCATGACTTCGGTCCAATCCATAAAAAGCAGTTTGTTTTTGGCTTTCGGGAGTTCCATCCTGGGTTACTGAGGGAACTCGAGATATGGGGCTATCTACCCATCATACAACAATGTCCAAATTTAGCATCGGGGTAGGGATTTCTCCCATCATGGCCAAGACTTGATCGTTTGTATGGTTCGGTGCCTTTGGTGAGGGTTCTATAGACATTGAGGATCCTGATCGGATGTCGTCCTCCATCAAGTTTCTTGGAATTCATCATCATCCAAAGGCAGGCATTTGAGGCATCTTTTTAGTTCTCTTCATTGTATAAAGGGGGATCTAGTTCCCCTAGATCCATTTCCTTTATGATGGTATTGGCTTCGCAGAATATGTCTTTATAGTAGTAGCGATTCATTATGTATTTCGGCCCCCACGGAAAGATTTCATAGGAAAACCTAGTGAGGGTCAAAGCAGACACAACGTAATAAAGGCTGTCAAATTTACCCTAAGCATGATCAGGGGGAGAAGGGTGGATAAGTTCCATTTTGGCTGCATATGAATACCTCTGAGAGGGGGTACCTTCTGGAGGGGATGGCATCGGTAGGTCATCTCATCTTGTAGTTCAATAATATTAACTATATAGGTTGCGTGCAGGTAGGAATTCTCGTCACTTCATCTCGTGTCAGTGTAAATGGGGAACACGGAGATATCTCTTAGATAAATAGGTCATAAGCCAATTGTGATATGAATATATCTAGTTCACTGTTAAGATTGACGAGATCTTCCTTGAGCAGAGGAATTTCAGGAGGGTTTTCTCGACTGTTATGGAGTTGCACATAGTATCTCATATTTTTATGGGTAAGTTATCCCATCCAGTGTCTCAGGTGCCCTGATAAATATTGATACTAGGATATCGGAGCACCCCCTTAACATTGAAGAATTTGAGAGATGACCCTCCATATAAGACGCTAGGTTGTAGACTGTCTGAGGTGTGACCTTACTTTTTCATGAGACAAATCCTGTGTTCGTGTCGTTCAAGTTGATAAATTTCCTCTATAGTGGGTCTATATCCGATTACGAACCTATAATCTCGAATATTAGGGGCTTCAAAGGATGTGGTTCATTGTTCATATATCCTAAGACCTTTTCTTGGAGTGTATTCCCGTTGTATCATCATTTCCTACACTCGAGGGTTGAGAGTGAATTATTCTCTGGGACTCGAGGATGTGTTCCCTTTAGTGATGAGGAGGTGGCCAAAGTAATCAGTAATCCCCTGTTCAGACCAGTCGGTGTAGTATATATGATCGGGATTAGGTGTTGGTGCTCTAGGACTATGTTCCGACTAGACGAAGGTGATGCCCCTTACAAATGGGGGATGTATGGGTTTGGGGCCTATCAACTGTGAGGGGTCAATATCACTCCCAGTGTTTGTTCGCATAATGTGGATGGTTCCTAAAGGGTAAACTTATGACTCATGTCCTTGGGGAGGAGTTGGGGTGACATTACACCAAAACGGGAAGATGGTCACTATTTTATCTCGTGACCAAGGCCTATGGGTCACAATTTTAGACCATGATCATATTGAGGGTGACAAAATAGTGGGTCCAGTCCAAATTCGTTAGCCCAAATGGAGGTCACGGTCCAGTGGGTGACATCAATGTTACATGTATGGTCACAGTAGAAAATCGTGACCACCAGTGTGATCATTCAAAATTGTAACATTAAGGGTCACGGTCCAAAATCGTGACACCTAGTGCGACAATTTGAATCTGTAAATTATTTAGTCATGACTTTGAACCTTGACTAAATATTTTATGTTTTTAATTGTAACACTAAGGGTCATGGTTTTAGATCGTGACGAACACTAACACCAAATATATATATATATATATATTTGCTCCCGGTTTTTTGCCTTCACCAAATATTTAATTTTGTCATAGTTTTGGTCACGATCCAAAACTGTGACCAAATTAGAAAAACTAAAAAATTATTTTTATTTTTTTGCATCCATAAAAACCTCTACATTTTTCAAACCTGTTTACATTTCCAAAATAAATATTTATCCAGAACGTCATCCATAAATTAAAAAATAATAATACAACATAAATTAACTAACTAAAGCCATCAAATCATTCAACACAAAGAATAATAAAATGCATGCTTGCATGAATATGATAATATCATCGCAATATCCTAATCGAAATCCAATGCAGTGATTGTTCCTTCCACGAAACAAACCTCCAAAATGTTACTTCTCCCATTAAGCCTTCAAAGAAGACTTCAAAATATTACAAATGGTAAGTAACAAAGGACTTGAATCCCAAAATAACTTTGGGATGGCTTTATAGCCAAAAATAGCATCAAAGTCCACATGTAACATCCATAATAACCATAAACATTGCAACCGTATAAAATCCCATATGCAGGAAAGTCATGGATCGCCCACATAGCCATTGCTTTAAGTGTGAACTCTTCACCCTTGTGAGAGTTAAACGGCCTCATTCCTTCATCCCATATATCTTTAAGTTTTTCGATTAACGGGGCTTAGAAAATATCAATATCTTTTTTGGGAGCCATTGGCTCGGGTATCAACAATGACAATAATGTGAACTATTTTCTCATGCACAGTGTGGAAGGGAGACTTGAAGGTTTGAGAACTGACCAGTAACTCTAATTAGTGCTTAAATTATTGAAAGGTTAAAACATATCGGTATATAATGAAAGACGGACATTTTGTGGTTCTTTATCAAATTCAGGGTGTCGTGCGTTTGAAAATTGTCAGATGAGTGAATCAACCGGATGACGCATGAGATTTCCACCCATATCGACTCGAGCGTTCCATGTTATGGACTCTACTATCCACGGTACAGTGAAAAAAATAAACCATGGTCGAAAATACTCTAATACCTTTTGTGGAACTTGTGAACACTTGCGAAATTTTATTTTACTGTCTTTTCGACTCTCATAAACGATATATCTTGGCGCCTTACATAAAGAACATTCATTCTTCCATTCATATTCATTACTGTACAATATGCAATCATACTTGCATGCATGAACATATTTTTACTTCAAACCTAAACCCTTCAAATTCTTTTTCATGCTCTGGTAATGTGTTCTCTTTCGGGAGAAAGTCTTTAGCCCACTTAAGTATTGCAGTTACGATATTGTCTGACAACCCAAATTGACTCTTCAAATTATCCAAACCGATCAACGCGTACAATACTGAATGATCTTATTCTTAATTTTTAAACAAAGGTATACCTGCATTGACTTTCAATCGTATGTATTCCCAATCTTCAAGTAATTCAGCATCAACTTGTTAATTGACTTGGTCATGATGCATATTATCCATATACATAGGCTGGCAGTTTTGATGGTGGTGGACTCCGTAAGCATCATCAATTAGGTTGGTCAAAGGATGATGTGCTGGAGAATCGTTCACCACTTCCATCCGGTTGTAATACCCCGTTATTCTGTATAATTGAGGTTTAATAAAATGAGTAATTAAATGGTTTTATTTTAAATTTCACGAGAGAAGTAATTTATTTAAATTAAAAAATAATGTGATTATTAAATATTATCAAGAGTGAAATAATGATTAATATTATGAATTATATTTACCTAGTGAATAGTAAATGATTAAAGATTATAAATTACGACATAGTGAGTGATATGGGCGTAATTGGAATTTAGCTCAAAGGGGAGTCGTGTGTAGACTAATTTGGGGCTGAGATGAGACAATTATTTAGAGTGACTTGGATGATGATTTCGAGGTCAAGGATGAGTCCGAAAGGGTTGAATTTTCAAAATAGTATAGTCGGGGATGTCAATTGAGTCACGGGTCAATTTTGGGCTAAACTGGGACAATACGAGGGCATTTTGGTCATTTTAATTTATGGGGTTTAGAGACCCGCGAATTTACAACTCTAAATCATCTTATAAGAATTAGGGACCAGGGTTTAGAGGTTAGAAAACACAGAGAGGCCATTAGAGACCAAACTTGAAGCTTAAGGAAGGGTTCTTGGGAGATTAAAAGAATTCTTGCACCACAAACACTTGGGAATGAAGATTGGTGGAGAAAAACAATCAACCTTACTCTAATCTAAGAAATCAGTCCAAGCAAGTGTTTAGTGTAATTATTTTGAAGTTATAATACCCATAATTAAGAGGGTTTCATGAATTGATGATATTATACATATTCTTGAAAGAAAATGATAATTTTGATGCATGTTATGGTTAGGGATTTCATGTAGAGAAATCCATTTATGTAGAAGATTGATAATCCGTAGATGTGTAATGATCAATACGAATTTTGTAAGGACATTTTTGTTCATTGTCAATTTGTATGTCGTACATCGTTACACCGTTGAAGAAACTCAAGATCGCATCAACATCAACGGATCCGAATATCAAAGTGTCTTCAACATCATAGCCTCTGCGAGAATGAACTTGGTAAAATTTTGTTTTTACGCTCCTTAAAGTTCATATTTAGTATTGGGAAATTTTTATAAAATGTTTTTTTATAAAAATAAGAAGTATACCGGACCGGTCCGCCTCTATACCGGACCGGTCTGCCTCTATACCGGACCGATCCGCTTGCTGCAGATCCAGTAAACCCCAGACCGATTGCGAACCGAAGAAGCCAAATTTTAAAAGAACCAATCCGAGGTCAGACCGATCCGCCTCCAAGTCGGACCGGTCCGCCTGGGATAAGTTCGAACAGTTCTGTGAGTTTTTTAACCATCATCTTATATTTCCTATATATATAACTATTCCGATGGTGTATTTTTTAAAGTCTTTGAGAAAATGTTTTTAAGAGTTAAAACACAACAAGACTTCATTTTTTGATGTGCCAAACATCTTTTTGATTCACACACAAAAATCCCAATTACTTTTGTGAATCTTTTGGAACCCTAGAACACAAACTTTGTTGTTGTTCATCTTTGTGGAGAGATCTTTGCAACCGAGGGCTGCGTGTCATTGCTGAGGGAGTCTCTACAAAGTTTTATGGCTGCGTGTCATTAAGGAGAGCTGCGGTTCTTCCTTCGTTGTTTGGGCTGCGAGTCCTTGGAGGGTGTTGCGTGTCTTAGTGGGTTGGTTGCACGTTGATCCATTACAGATTTCTCTATGTAATTGTAAGTTACGACTTGTATATTAATAGTGAAATAAAGGTTTTACCCAAAAGGGTTTTTTTTCCAGAAATCTGTGTCTCAGCATATTTTGTGCCACATGCTTTATTTATTTATGGGTTGACACACGCACCTTAGATGCATGTTTAGGGTCTCTAATTAAATAAGGGATTCTTGGAAACTTTATGGTTTGATTCGTTCTTGATGAGTTATGGTAATGATTTGGCCTAAAAATCACATTGGAATTGATCCTAATACATGCAGTCATGGTTAGGATTGATTAGTTTAAAGTTTGTTGAAGTTTCATAAGGTTTAGAGATGTGTTAATGGTGGAAAAATGTGCCTACCAAGCGAAGAAGACGATTATGGGCAGACCGAATTGATTCGGCTCAAAACCGAATCGATTCGGCAAGGGGAATCGATTCAGCTTCTGATCAAATATGGGAAGAAGAAGACGATTATGGGCAGAAGAAGATGATTCTGGGCAGACCGAATTGATTCGTCTCAAAACCGAATCGATTCGGCAAGGGGAATCGATCCAGCTTCTGAGCAAATAAATTCGGCCCCGACAAATTTTCCTAGTTTTTCTTGTTTAATCCCGAAACTTCGTATAAATACTTAGATGACTGTTGGGACCTATTTAAATCATTATGAGGAACTTATGGGTTTACAGTAGGGCCATGATAAGGGTATATAGTAGTCTTATGGAGAGAGTTAAGGCTAGGATTATTTTGGGATTAAATTGTGACGTACTTAAATTCGAGAGAATCAAAACATAATTACGGGAAAGTGTGAGTGTGCTTAATTGAATAGGCCAGTAGGGGTAAGTTAGACTTAACTACTGAAATTAATAAAGGGGTAAATAGGACCCTTAGAGTTGGGTGAATACTCGAATTAATACAATAGTGAGATAAATCATAAAGTAAATAGTATGACTAGTATGCGAGAGAAATATACTATGTACTAACATGTATGATCGGTTTGTGTGAACACCTATCGATGGAGAGTATTACATAGGTTGTGTGAATACCTAAAGTATACTAAATAAGTATTTGTGATCGAGGTAAGATTCTGAGCCAATACAGATGACTAGTTTTGGTGATCGAGGTGTGATTCCGAGCCAATCTAGATCTGATTAATATTGGTGATCGAGGTAGGATTTCGAGCTAATATAGATGACTAGTTTTGGTGATCGAGGTATGATTCCAAGCCAATCTACATATGATTAATATTGGTGATCGAGGTGTCATTCGCAGCCAATATAATCAATAACTGTTGGTGATCGAGGTATGATTACGAACCAATATATACAAATCACTATTGGTGATCAAGATAGGATTTCGAGCCAATAATCCTTAATGCGTGATACTGGGAAGTGATAGTAAAGTATGTAGTTATATTGTGTGTAAAATGTATACCTTATGATTATTCTACTTATGGATAATAGTAGACTGGAAAATGTTATATATATATATATATATATATATATATATATATATATATATATATATAAAGTAAATTAAGTTGTAGACTTAACTATAAAGATTGAAAGATAACATATGTGAAATGTTACATGAGAAATAATTAACATATGAGAGATGTTAATAAATTAATGTACTTTATGGGCGGTACGAGAACTTTGATGTGTAGATAAGTTCAGCTGAATACTTTAGTTTAGTTAGCTTGGGTAGTATAGCTAGGTGAGCTAAGTATAGAGGCCAGGCGTAAACTATTAAACGATGGGTGAGGAAACTTAAAAGAGTGTACGCGAACCTAACGTGTGTAATTAATAACGGAATTTTATTGTAATAAATGCTTGCTAAATATTTTCAAAACTTTATGAGTAGTAATTCTTACTATCAAAATATTTTCAAAACCTTTTAGGTGTCCAGCCATAGGGACGCCGGTCTTGAATACTTCATTCCAGGGACTCGGAACTGTAGCATTGTGGATGCTGACAGGATTTGAGTAGACGATTCTCCCTTTCAGATCTAGTGTAGGATCTTAGTATATTTTCCATGTAAGGACATGTTGTCCGTTGACAATTTTTCAGTCATTTAGTTCTTTTGTTATTATGAAGTATTTGGTTTTGGATTTTAGTCGATGGTTTATTCGGTAAAACTTTATTCATTTATATATTGTGATGGTTGGACTCTAGTATATTATGAATGTTTAATTTAGTTTTCCGCATTGTTCCTTTATCTATTTTAAAGAAAGATCAAATTTGGCACCGTCTAATTTCACTTAGGTGGTTAGTAATCGACAGTGATGCTAAGAATGAACCATATGAGAAACCTATTTTAATTTAATGAAGCCTTGATCAATCGATGTTTAATTAGGTGGGGTGTCACAGATGGTATTAGAGCATCAGGTTCTTTTGTCCATAGGAACTGTACAGCTTACTATGATTTCAGCATATCATTATTTTGATATAGAGCCCTATTGATAAGACTGTTGTTTTATCTTTGCGTACTTGAGGTATCGTGCTTCTGCTATTAAACTTTTGTATAAACTGTGTACTTGTACAATTTAATTCTATTTTAGTATGTCTTCGAGGATGAGCGGGCCAAGATGGCCGCAACCAGAGACGAGGTTAGCGAAGACCCTCAGGAGCAGCATTTACCGTCACCACCACCACCAGAGATGATTTTTACTACTCAGGTGGCAGTGATAGTGGCTCAAGCAGTAGAGGCAGCTATGAGGGGCATGATAGCTCACTTCCCTCAACCTCAGGTACAACAGCCAGTGGCACTAGCGATCCAAGCCGAGACAGAGTCGTCCTCTTGGAAGTGAGTCAGGGAGACCTTCCAAAAAGGCCACCCGCCTGAGTTTCAGAGAAGTACTAATTTAGTGACAGTGTGCTAATGGAAGAAGAACATTCAGCACCATCTGCACATTCTTGAGTGTAGCGAAGTCCAAAAATAGATTTTATCTACCTTCAAACTTTCGGGAGCAGCTCTATAGTGGTGGGAGTCGGTGACCATTGCTGAGGATAGGGACTGATAAATATTTTTGAGTTCTAGGTGCGATTTGACCGCAACTACTTCCCGCCTTCAGTTGAGTCAGAAATGAGGAAGAAGTTTGGGGAAGTAGTATAGGGTGACTGTTTAGTAGCGGATTACGAGGAGGAGTTCACCCGCCTGACTAACTTTGTGCCAGATGAGGTAAAAAATGAAGAGAGGAAGAAAGCTAAATTTATGGATGGGTTACCTGGAGGATCTGAAAATATTTGATTGGTAACTCTACGTTGATGTCCACTAACGTCATCAATGCTTCACTGGTGCATTGTCAGGATCATCGCTTCCATGCCAAGGGGAGCAAGAGAGGTGATCCTAGCTAGTGGGGTAAGGCTAGGGGAGTAGTAGTGGTTTGGCACCACCCCAGCACCAGCAGATAGCGAGTCAATAGGGGCACGATTCCTGACAGGGGAACTATACTAAGAGGTTCAGATCTGGAGGTTACCGACCCGACGGGGGATTTAGGTAGGGACAGTAGGGTCCCCGACAGTAGTTGTTTCCTCAAGGCCGTCAGGGCCAAGGGGAGGCCATCAGGGCCAAGGGGAGGGCCAGTAGGGCTAGGGACAGAGACAGTTCTAGGGTTAATGTTTCGCATGTGTCCAGCAGGGTCACAAGAGTAAAACTTGTCCACAGTAAGACAGGGCACAGCGGTAGGGTGCCCAACAGGGGCAGCAGGCTCTGATAGCTCTAGAACCATCCCTGGCCCCACAGTCGCAGTAGGGTCAGATGCACTACGAGCATATATACAACGTCTGCCTATAGTAGAGGGTACATTTCCTATTCACGAGCTTGCGGGTAGGATTATATTTGGTACTGGAGCAACACATTCTTTTATTAAGACTAGATTTGCACGAGTCATTGGTTTATTAAAGACAGTCAACAATCTTCTTATGTGTGTTGAGTCACCGATGGGTAGTGGTTCGTTGATATATTCGATCTGTAGAGGAGTCGATATTTTGATTGGGAGACTTAGTCTAGTGGCAGACCTCTTAGTGTTAGACACGGAGGGGTACGACTTGATTCTAGGCATGGATTGGGTGGCGAGTTATCGAGCAATGGTAGATTTCTATGACAGGACTACAGTGTTCTCCATCCCGGGGCAGGATATGTTCCTAGTGGCAATGCCTCTACCTGAGGGAGGATCGTGCTCTCACCTATTATGTATTAAGGATGAGACCTCGTAGGATATAGTGGTACCTTTAGAATTGATTCCAGTAGTTAGGGATTTTGAGGACGTATATTAATACATACTCGAGTTGCCACCGAGCCAGGAAATAGAGTTTGTCATCGACTTAGCATCGGGACAAGACCGATTTCCAGAACACCATATTGAATGGCTTATTTAGAGATGCGGGAGCTGAGAGAGCAGATTCAGCAGCTTTTGGGTCAGGGTTTCATTCGGTGGAGTACATCGCCTTGGGGTGATATGGTGTTGTTTATGAAGAAGATGGACGATTTGCTTCGCTTATGCGTGGATTAAGGAGCTGAACAAGGTGACGATACGGAATAAGTAACCGTTGCCTAGGGTTGATGACTTATTTGATCAGTTGAGAGGGACTGCTTACTTCTCAAAGATTTATTTGAGGTTCGAATATCACCAGTTGTGCATTCAAGAGTAGAATGTACCTAAGACCACTTTCTTATCACGGTACGGGGCGTATGAGTTTAAGGTGATGTCGTTTAGGCTCACCAATGCGCCTGAAGTATTCATGAATCTCGTGAATAAGGTGTTTGGAGAGTTTTTGGACCAGTTTATGATCATGTTCATAGATGATATCCTGGTTTACTCACGGACGGGCGAGGAGCACGCTGAGCATTTACGTATGGTTCTGTAGACATAACGGTATCATCAGTTGTATGCTAAATTTAGGAAGTGTGGATTTTGTCTTCAAGATGTACATTTTCTTGGCCACATTGTGTCTAATAGGGGCATCGATGTTGATCCGAGTAAGGTATCGGTGGTGAAGGAGTGGGGACAGCCCACGATACCGACTGAAATTCACAGCTTTTTGGGACTGGTCGGTTATTATCGTTGTTTCATCAAAGGGTTCTCAAAGATTACTCATCCTTTGACAAATCAGACTCGTAAGGGGGTACCATTTATGTGGAGTGATGATTATCAGCTAGCCTTTAATGAGCTGAAGGATAATTTAACGTCGGTGCCGGTACTTGCATTGCCTAGGAGTGGGGTGGAGTATCAAGTATTCATGGATGCATCCTTGAAGGGGCATGGGGTGTATTATAGCAGGAGGAGATGGTTATATATTATGCGTCCCCAAAGATTAATCCCCATGAGAAGAACTACCCCACCCATGACCTGGAGTTGGCAGTGGTCATTTTTTCTATGAGGATATGGAGAAACTACTTGCTGGGAGATAGGTTCACATTATTCACGGACCATAGGTCACTTCAATATCTCTTCACACAGAAGGATCTGAACATGAGGAAGAGACGGTGGCTAAAGTTCAGGAAGGATTACCAGTTTGATATATAGTACCATCCTGGTAAGCCTAACATGCCAGCAGACGCGTTGAGCCGATGACCAACTAGAGGGTTGGCAGAGGTCTGGAAAATGAAGTTAAAAAAGCTTCAGTACGAGGATGAGGTGGATAGAGCGTGCATGTACGTTTTATCTATCACTCCAAAGATTATGATACAGGTAGAGAAAGCTCAGGAGGAGGACCAATTTCGCGAAGACAGGGTGCGCCAGTTGTTAGCAGAGGGTGCGAAAGCATATTCCATTAGCTCGGAGGGTGGCCTACATTTTAATGGGAGGCTTGTTATTCTAGAGGATGAGGATCTGAAATAGGAAGTTATGATAGAGTCCCATGGTTTGAGGTTTGCGATACATCCCGACGAGGGATAAGATGTACCAAGATATGAGAAGACAAAACTGGTGGTCGGGGATGAAGATAGACATAGCAGAGTTTGTCTCAAGGTGTGTTACTTGTCAGCTTATGAAAGTTCACCATCAGAGGCCTTCAGGGATGCTATAGCCATTGGAGATTCCCATGTGGAAGTGGGAGAGCATTTCGATGGACTTTATTACTGGACTGCCGACATCACATCAAGGTGACGATTCCATTTGGGTGAGTGTGGATCTCTTGAATAAGGTGGCCCACTTCTTTCAAGTCTGCAAAGATTATGAGACGAGTCAGTACGCGCAGGTGTTCATTGTTGAGATTGTTAAGCTGCATGGGGTGCCGATTAACATTGTGTCTGATAAAGATAAGATCTTCGTGTCTAACTTTTGGTAGAGCTTTCAGGAGGCCATGGGTAGAGACTTGAGGTTGAGTCGGGCCTATCACCCACAGACAGGCGGACAAACTAAGAGGGTAAATCAGATGCTTAAAGATATACTGAGGATGTGCATTTTAGATTTTGGGGGAGGATGGGAGAGATACCTCCCATTGGTAGAGTTTTCATATAATAACTCTTACCAATTTACTATCGGAATGGCACCGTTTCAGGCACTATATGGGAGACCTTGTCGTTCACCCGCCTACTGGGTAGAAATGGGGGACAACAAGTTATTGGGACCTGAGATGATATAGGAGACTTCTTCCAAGATTTAGATGATTCGGGACGTATTTGGATAGCTCAGGTTAGGCAGAAGAGGTATGCTAACGTGGACCGTAGACACATCGAGTTGTAGGTTGGCGACCATGTGTTAGTATGGGTGTCTCCCATGAAGGGGATCATGAGGTTTGGCAAGAAGGGTAAGTTAGCACCGAGGTATGTGGGACCATTTCTTGTGATTGAGAGAGTGGGATCAGTGGTTTTTGTCGAAGCATCTTCAGCGGATGCACGACATGTTCTATATATCGTCGTTGAAGAAACACAGGAGGAGTGAGAGGGATTACTGGAACATTCCACTTGAGGAGATTGATTTGTAGCCAGACATCTCGTACGAATAGAGACCCGTGACTATTTTAGATCGTAATGAGCATAAGCTACGGTCTAAGGTGATACCTTTAGCCAGAGTTCAGTGGGGGCACCACAGCGTTGATGAGTCTACTTAGGAGCGGGAGGATGACATGCGAGAGCAGTATACAAAGTTATTTACCACATGTATGACCTAATTTCAGGGACAAAATTCCTTTGTAAGAGGGGAAGTATGTAATACCACATAATTCTGCATAATTAAGATTTAATTAATTGCGTAATTAAATGGTTTTATATTAAATTACGCGAGAGAAGTAATTTATTGAAATTTAATAATAATGTGATAATTAAATATTAATCAAGAGTGAAATAATTATTAATATTATGAATTATATTTACTTAGTGAATGGTAAATGATTAATGATTAGAAATCACGTCATAGCGAGTTATATGGGCGTAATTGGAATTTAGCTCAATCAGAAGTCACGTGTAGACTAATTTGGGGTTGAGATGAAATAATTATTTAGAGCGACTCAGATGATTATTTTGAGGTCACGATTGAGTCCGCAAGGGTCGAATTAGTCAAAATAGTATACCCACGGATGTCGATTGAGTCACGGGTCAATTTTGGGCTAAATCGGGACCGTACGAGGGCATTTTGGTCATTTTAATTTATGGGGTTTAGAGACCCACGAATTTTATAACTCTAAATTAGCATATAAGAATTAGGGACTAGGGTTTAGAGGTTAGAAAACATAGAGAGGCCATTAGAGACCAAACTTGAAGCTTAAGGAAGGGTTCTTGAGAGATTAAAAGAATTCTTGCACCACAAACACTTGGGAAGGAATATTGGAGGAGAAAAACAATCAACCTTACTCTAATCCACGAAATCAGACCTATAAACCTTGAGGCAAGTGTTTATTGCAATTATTTTTAAGTTATAATACCCATGATTAAGAGGGTTTCATGATTTGATGATATTATACATATTCTTGAAAGAAAAGGATAATTTTAATGCATGTTATGGGTAGGGATTACATGTAGAGAAATCCATATATGTAGAGGATTGATAATTAGTAGATGTGTAATGATCAATATGAATTTAATCTGGGTTTGATGCCAAAACTTGAGGAAGAACATGGAAATCTAGGTTTTGATAATTTTATGGTTTGATTCATTCTTGATGAGTTATGGTAATGTTTTGGTGTAAAAATCATGTTGGAATTGATCCTAATACATGTAGTAATGGTGAAGTTTCATGAGGTTTAGAGGTGTGTTAATGGTGGAAAAAAGCGACAGCCACGCGAAGAAGACGATTTTGGGCAGACCGAATCGATTCGTCTCAAAACCGAATTGATTCGGCATGGAAAATCGATTTGACTTCTGGGCAAATCGATTTGGCCCTGGAAAATTTGCCCAGTTTTACTTGTTTAATACCATAACTTCGTATAAATACTTGGATGATCGTTGGAACCTATTTAGAACATTATGAGGGACTTATGGATTTATAGTGGGCTATGATAAGAGTATCCAGTTGTCTTATGATGAGAGTTAAGACTAGGATTATTTTGGGATTAAATTGTGACATAATTTAATTCGAGAGAATCAGATTATAGTTACGAGAAAGCGTGAGTGACCTTAATTGAATAGGCCAATAGGGGTAAGTTAGACTTAACTACTGAAATTAATAAAAAGGTAACTAGGACCCTTAGAGTTGGGTGAATACTCGAATTAATACGATAGTGAGATAAATCGTAAAGTAAATAGTACGGAAGGTATGCGAGAGAAATATACTACGTACTAACAAGTGTGATCGGGTTGTGTGAACACCTATCGATTGATAGTATTACATAGGTTGTGTGATTACCTAAAGTATACTAAATAAATAGTGGTGATTGAGGTAGGATTCTGAGCCAATATAGATGACTAGTTTTGGTGATCGAGGTATGATTCCGAGCCAATCAAGATATGATTAATATTGGTGACCAAGGTAGGATTACGAGCCAATATAGATGACTAGTTTCGATGATCGAGGTATGATTCCGAGCCAATCTTAATATGATTAATATTGGTAATCGAGGTGTCATTCCGAGCCAATATAATCAATCATTATTAGTGATCGAGGTATGATTCCGAGACAAGATATACAAATCACTATTGGTGATCGAGGTAGGATTTTGAGCTAATAATCCCTAATGTGTGATACAGGGAAGTGATAGTAAAGTATGTAGTTATATTGTGTGTTAAATATATACCTTATGATTATTCTACTTACGGATGATAGTAGACTGGAAAATGTTATATATATATATATATATATATATATATATATATATATATATATATATATATATATATATATATATATTTAAAGTAAATTAAGTTGTGAGATTTAACTATAAAGATTTAAACATAACATATGTGAAATGTTACATGAGAAATAATTAACATATGTGCATTATTAATAAATTAATGTACTATATGGAAGGTATGGGTACTTAAACATGTGTATAAGTTAAGTTGAATACTTTAGTTTATTTAGCTTGGGTAGTATAGCTAGGTGAGCTAAGTATAGAGCGTTAGGTATACACTATAGACGAGAGGTGAGGAAACTCAAGAGAATGTACGCGAACCTAACATGTGTAATTAATACTTGAATTTTATTGTATTAAAAGCTTGCTAAATATTTTCAAAACATTTTGAGTACAAACTCTTGCTATCAAAATATTTTCAAAACCTTTTAAATGCCCAACCACAGGGACTCCTGGATTGAAGACTCCATTCCAGGGACTCGAAGCTATAGCACTGTGGATGCTGACAAGATTTGAGTAGACGAATCTCCTTTTCAGATCTTGTGTAGGATCTCAGTTTATATTCCATGTATGGACATGTTGTCTATTGACAGTTTTTCAGTCATTTAGTTCTTTTGTTATTATGGAGTATTTGGTTTTGGATTTTAATCGATGGTTTATTCGTCAAAACTTTATTCATTTATATATGGTGATGGTTGGACTCTAGTATATTGTGAATGTTTAATTTAGTTTTTCGCATTGTTTCTTTATCTGATTTAAAGAAAGATAAAATTTGGCACCGGTCTAATTTCACTTAGGTGTTTAGTAATTAAAAATATTTTTGACAATGATACTAAGAATGAACCATATGAGAAACATGTTTTAATTTAATAAAGGCCTGATCAACCGATGTTTAATTAGGTAGGGTGTCACACTGGTGGGTTTGTGTCATGCAATCATGTACCAACAATTCTTTCGAAACATATGGTACATTCTTTTCCCCATGGAATGTCCATATCTTATAATCTTGCATCATACCCCACTTTATTAAATGCAATTCAAGATCTTCCAAAGACTTAAGTTTTTTGTTTATACAACAGTTGCACGAACATGGAATCTTATCAAATTTGATATTTTTATCTTCATATTTAATAAATTTTCGAATGCCCTTTACGTGATTATCATATGCTCTATGACTCTCTCTCTTCCACTCTTTATATTGTGGGAAAGCCATTAAGTAGTCTTCAAAATTCAAGTCACATATATAAGTAGGTTAAAGAGAATATCATGTTAGATATAAGAACTCTTAGTTTATAATTCAAGCAAATTCATTCAACCCAAACAAATTTTTAAAAAAATCATTCGACTCGAACATTCAGTAAATATGGATTAAACCAAACAGATGTCCTAGATAATTAAAATATTACAAGTTTGTTAAAAAAGAAAACATTGTTCAACAAATGAATTGTCTAGGTAATAATTTTATTTTGCTAGTTTCTTAAAAGAAGCCCTTCCTTGTGGTCAACGTACACAGACTCATCTCCGCAACCATTGTATATTGTATCAACAAACATATGAGCCTCACCCATCGCCAAAGGACTATTTTGTACATTTGTTCAGACAATTATGGAAATAAGAGTGAACACTCCAATAATCATGCTATTATATAGTCCTTTATATAATACGATTGACCAAAGTCACCGTGTATGGATGACGATGATCCATGGAATATTGGAGGAGGAATTTAGGAAGGGAACGTTCTAGGAGGAGACATTTACAAGGACAATGTTCCAGGAGGAGGCATTTGGGAGGGGAAATCTAAAGGCATAGGATATGGGAATGTTTGAGGAGGCATCTCAGGGGGTAATCCTTTTGTTGAGTAAAGAATTGGACTAACCCGTGGATTTTATTCGTCGGGATTTTTATGTTGTTGTAAACATTGCCAACCTCCCTTTAAAACTCTGACACCTCTCATGTAGTCCTGGCATGGTCTTTTGCCTCTCTCGACACGTGACTCCTCACCGAAGAATCTCGTACAATAGAGGTGAATTATGTTATAATTTTTTACCTGGAATATGTGAGCCCACACATCTTGTCCTCCCTTTGTTGTCCCTCCTAAGCACCTTAGTTAGGGCATATGCTTCAATGTCATAGGGATTGTGCTCAGACTGACTGCTCGACATGCCTTCTATAATTTACTATAACATAATATTATATTTAGTACTATGATATTAATAATATTTTATTATAACGTGTATATATATGATAACGAAATTCAAACTCACCAAAGTTGGAGCCAATTTATTTGGGAATTTACTGGTCCTTTTCTCCAGTCGGGCATACCAGTATAAGTTTACTTGATTCACTTTTTAACCTTCTTTCGGAGTCCCCTTGGTCCATTTATACCATTCATCCTTCAGATCATCATAAGATTTTTCCCCAAGTTTGTGGACTTTAATTTTTTTTTACCTGTTCAGTTAATTTCTCTCCCTCCTATTCAGTTTTCCCTCCATGGCCTCATTCTCCAAGAAGTCGTTCCACTGGTCAGTGGGGCTTTCAAAATTTACAGGATCTCTATCTTTCAATCCTAAAATATGAGAACATGTTCCCACCCCGAGACAAAAATCTTCAAAAGGTTCTTTCGATATGTTTTTAACTGACCAACTACTCGAGAAAAAAACTTTGTCTTTGAACCAGTTGGGATGAAAAAGTCTTATCAAGCTATAGCCACACATCATCCTTTATGGAAGGATCAACCTTCTTCCACTTGAATGTGCCCCCAAAGCCCACAATCATCTTTCAAGGAGAACCTAATGATCTTCTTAGGGTTTGCTTGGAATCCTCGCTAGCAGGAGGTGGGGGTGTTGTTTTCAATTAATATAAGGTTTTTGAGTTTGATTACTCAGAGATGGAGTGGTAGATTGAATCTCTGGCGGAGTAGAGTATTGATAACCCAGAGCAAATGAGTACTCAGGTTGGGTGTAGGAGAGCGCCCAATTGGTGGTGTTCCATTATTTGGTTGACTATTTCTATTTTTTTCGACATTTCCTACATTTAAAAAAAATTAGCAACCTATGTAAGAAAGTACGATTTATGACTATATGTATATACATTTTCAACAGATTTTAAAGCATGCTCGATTCGATGTGCCTGATTTCCAATCAATCAGTATTACTTTTTAAAACTCTATGAAATTTTTCACGAGGACAACAATTCAGAAGCATATCTATGATTGACGTATAAAGGTCCGTGACACGAACTCGGAATCCTTTCATCTTCAACTTATTTTAAATCTCATTTTTAATATGCATATATCGCGAGACATCACAACCTGGGTGAATGCTCTCTTACGGAGTTGTATCCATAATGAATGAATATTTTTTTCAGCTTTTTCTAACAGCGTCACCAACAACAGTGCCTTGTCAGGATTATGGGGGTGCAATATATTCTCTATTGCCTCTTCCTTGCATTCTGCCAAGGAAAACAAAAAACAATCGAGCAAGTACTCTTGCAATAGATCAAGTCCATGATCTTTAAGGTAAGTAAATTGTTTAATTTTCCCAATTCACATACTTGTAAATAGGAGTTCCCTATATATAGTGCACACTAATGAATGATATTTTAGTGCGGTCAAATTACCCCATCTCGAACTTTTGTTAAAAGTAATTACGATCGTGACTCATTTTTCCTGAGAAAATATATAGAAGAGTGTGAATATGAGTCGCAGAGGTAATGGCTCTAATTAATCCTAAACAAATTATGGTTTTCCATCCGATCAATCAGACACTACAAGTCAACTTTAAATTCATTTTAATTTAATTAAACCTAAAATTACTATATGTCCACCCATCGTGCAAGCCCTTCCATTAATTTATGTTGACCCAAATAGCAACCGTTTAAGGAAGGGGTGAATACGGCCACAACAAGTTAACCAACTGACTCGATTATAAATGTTTAATGTATATATGTTCACGCTTGAGTCTATGTCCATGGGAGTGCATGTGTATGTGTACATTTGTAAGTGTGTGTGTGTGTGTGTGTGTGTGTGTATTTATGTGTGTAGTCATTAGGATAGGGTAGTCGTTCAGACAAATAATTAGTTAAGGGTTTATTATGAATAATTAATAGAGTGGGCGATTTAAGTATCCATCATTCGTATACAACCATGATCATTCAACGCAAGCCACAACAACCATCAACCCAACAGTCCAACGTAAGTTTATCCCCTACTCCTTCAAAATCGCCTACTTGAATGATTCCCTTAAGGAATAAAATGCTTTAGATAATCATTCCATTTATTAATTCCATGTGCATAATTTAACAAGAACATAATTCCAAGAACATAATATCATGGGGTATTCAGACATAAAATCTTCTCATGGCAATAATTTTTAGATTTTCATACTTAAAGTTTCATCAATCAAGTATTTGGTATCAAGGGTATTACTCATGGAGATATAGAAATAACTATACATAACATGAAATTCCTCATATTTTAATTAAACTTTTAATTATATCTCAATTATTCAATAAATATTCCAATTATAATAAATTCAAGAACAAGTAAATCCTTAATATCTCATTTCTATATCAAGGGTTTCATATACAATTTCTAACAATAAATAGGGTCATATTTCAATATAAAATATGTGAGAATAATCAAACACAAACACACACAAAACACACACACACACACATAACAATATATTTTTGAAAATTTGTTATGTAAATTGATAAGGATTTCTATATTTGAAAATTTGACGTTTAACGGTGTATTTATAATACTTTTAATTAACTTGAGGATTTTTTAAAAATTATTTTTTATGCATTTGAAACTTTGACCAATTTGAGTTTATTATATTGATGAAATACGTTTAAAAATATTTTGAGCTCCAAACAATTTCGCGCATTTTTAACATTTCAAACTTCAACTCAATTTGAGTTCCAAACAATTTCGGACATTTTGTTCATTTTAATTCCGCCAATATATATATATACACACACACACACACGTGCGCGCGCATTCAAGCACACACGTATACACACACACTACAACATACACATAAAGATATTTAAACTCACACACGCGCACAATGAAACACATACACACATGCACACACTGAAATGTATGTAGAGAGAGTAAGAAATGTATCGATGGAGAGAGAGAGATGTATACCAGTGGAGAAAGATGGAAATTACAGTGGAGAGAGGGAAATTGCAGTGGAGAGAGTGTACACACATAAAGAGAGAGAAATGTAATACGTTAACATACAGTTTTTTTAATTTATAGCTTTAAAATGGTCACAGTTCAAAACCGTGACCCGTACTGTGACCAATGGAACAATGAAACTTGATCGCGGCTCTATATCGTGACCCATATGGTGACCAATTAAATTTTGAATGACTTTGGACCGTGACCAACTAAATGTGACCATTTTGAACTAGGGTTGGGGCTCACGGTTCAGAACTGTGACCATAATTCACTGATATTGGTCACGGATGGGTCACAGTCTTAGACCGTGACCATATCCTAATTGTGGTCACACATTAACCTGATCACGTAATTGGTCATAGTATTTTGGAAGGGGTAACAATTTAGACCCGTAGCCACTTAGTCATGGCTCTAGACCATGACTAATTGACTGTAATAATCGGCATGATTTGTTGTAATGTGAGTACTCTATGTTGTCAGTCGTACGGTGATTCAAACTAAACTTCGAATACTACCATCCTTTGATTTTCCCAAAGTTGGTTCTACCTTTCCTTCGGGATTTTTGAGTTAGATTCGTACTTGGTAAGTCCGGGATTGGCCTTCAACTTGGCTTCCAAAGCGATGTCTTTTTTGACGAAGTGGACTCTGAGCCTTTCTTCCTCGTCGTATAGTAATTAGTGGCAAGTTTTGAACTTCCAGGTGATGTGATCATTTTCCCTAAACTATCGGTATCTTTTATTGATCTGTACCGGGGGCTAGAATTTTATAGTAGCCAATTAATGGGTCCTGTTTTTTAGTGGTAAGCTAATGTGGGGCTTCTAACATTTCTGAAAGAATTAATCGAGAAGGTATTTGCAGTAGTGGATGGGTGGGTATCAGTGCTGTCTTTCGAATCTGAGAAGGAATCTAGGTAAGCCTTAGAGGGTGAAACCTCCCATCTGGAGGAATGAATCGTCATTGCACAAGTGATATGCTTAGTTTCCATGAGTGCTTCATCGTACGTTTTTCCACATTTGGTCGAGTGATCGATTTATACTCAGAAGGGGTGATAAGTCCCAGTTCTTTGGAGACCATAAAATCGGTGACTAAGAGGATATCTAGGTTGTAATGGTTTTTCTGTAGAAAGTGTATGGCCATGATGAATAAGGTCATATGGCCATTATTGGAACTTATCTATGTGATAATTTTTATGGCGGGCAATAGTGTGCTCAGAGGGGTAGCTGTTTAGAAGGGTGCATATGTCCTCATCATAGATTTATGATGAACGGGGACTATCGGGGTGGAGGGATCAATGTCTGGCACGGGAGTATCAGTCGAAACGTGGGTTCCGGGGTTGGGGTATATGGTAGGGGATTTTTTTGGTGATATTTATTTTAGAGGAATGAGGCTCCCGACATCAATGATGCATTAGATGGAAAACTTTAGGGCCCAACAGTTGTCGGTAATGAGGTTTGGCCCCTGGTGAAATTTCCAATGTGCATCAGCTCGCCAATTCTTATTTGGGAAATCGGGGGGTGGTCTAGGGTTAAGAGGTCATAGGCGACCATCCATTTTCAGAGAAGCGTATACCCGGCTGAGCGGACCTTGCAGGTTGGTGAACTATCTTAACAGGGTCTTGAATTCTTTGGGGGACATCTTGGTAATTTTTTGGAGAGGGTCCTTATTGTAAAATTCTAGTGGTGACTACCATTTCTTAGGAAATATTAGTAACCAAACGTGATGTCAGGTTCGAGCTAACCACGAGGGTGGTGATGTGAGGTATAGAAGTTTTGGGGGAGTTCTTACAGGAAGAGAATTGATTTGTAGCTTGACGAGGTTCTTTGGTGGATTTGGTATTCTTTACAACCAAACCTCCTTTAATCTTGCACCTGATATTGTTAATTGCTTTGAAGTTAGGGATCTAGGTGAGCCCAAGTTCATTATATACTTCTTTTCAAATATTTTGGATCACTATTTCTATCTGATCTTTTTCGAGAGGTCGGTTGACCATATGATTGAATTTATCTCTTCAGTGAGTGACGAAAGTGCCAACTGTCTCTTCTTCCTCCTGTTTCAGCATCTCTAAATCTTTATGGGCGATGCCCAACTCATCATTGTATTTTTACTATTTCAGGAAAGTACAACATAAATCTTCCCAAGTTTTAGCGGTTCTTTTTCTTTTCAATCCCATATACCAGGTGAGGGATCCTCCAGACAGAATGGATAAGAACATGTTCTCTAGAAACCCTAGGCCTATGTTTTGTACCTTGATCTAAAGGAGGTAGTTGGATAAGTGAGCGATCGAGGAACCTAATCCTATATAGGTTTTATATCCTAACATCTTGAATTTTTTAGGAGTCGGGCTTCAAGATATAGGTCCATCTTCATAATGTTTTTGGTGGTTTGCATCTTAATGATGCATTCCTGAAGGAGACACAGTTCAAATTGGCCCTATGTGATCTCTTCATTTGGAGGTGGGGGTAAAACTTCGTCATCTTCTGGAGGGGCCATAGATTTGGCTCGCGAGTTAGAAGGTGGTGTGTGGGTACTCGGGCTAATGCTGGTATAGCTCTAAATATTTGTGTGGGGCAAATGAGACTTGGAAGTGAGGAGCGCCGACATTAGCAGGAGGATTCGGTGCTAGGATAGGTGCAAGAAGGTCCTAGGGATTTACTGGCATGGTTTGACAACCATCATAGGTGGTGTTTTAGTGTTAGGGATGAGAGGAGGAAGTATGTTTTCTCCTATTCCGAGCATATCTGTGGCTTCATATAGGCGAACTTATGCTAGGATTGGTGCCTTGATCTCATACTACATAGTGTTCTGTGAGGCGGTGATGTTTTCCAGTTGAATTAAGATTTGATCCATTACAGACTGAGCCTGGTATTCCTCAGTAGACATGGAACGTACTGTGGAGAAAAATTTGCAGTCATGGGTGGGGACCTCACTGATGAAAACTAATTGATCACACGAAAATCAAACTCAGGTTTCCAGGGTAGGAACTTAGTATGATCTCTCTATTGATGTCAACAAGTGCAGAAAAAGTCAGGGCACTTTCGTTTAGGTTTTTATGATCAGAAGGAAAATACAGAAGGGAAGGGCTCATATATGCAAGACGTTTTCTGATGAAATTCTTTTATCTATTTTTCAACCGCATGTGGGTGGTATTTTGTATTTTTGGTTCGGTAGTATCTTCTACGGGGAAAACTGAATTGAGTCTCATTTGATTCTTGTGAACAGGGGTGAGCTCTCATTTAGTTAGAATAAGGAACGAGGAAATAATAGACTATGTCTTAGAATTTTCTCAAAATGAAATGTGGTTATGGTAATCCAACGTAAGGGAGTTGTATATTTTGGCGATAAGTTGTGGATTCATATTGTTTATCTTCCTTGTAAAGGTAAAGACATTCAACTTGGAATCTGACCAGGCCCCGACCGTCCGAAAAAATTTTGAAAAATTTCGTCAGAGCTATTGACCCGTAAGTATCCATTCTTTTTATGCAATATTGCATGTTCCTAAGGTTTTTCTCTATACACAAAAAATTTGATGTGACTCAATGATCGGTGAATCTCTTTTCCTTGCCATGGATCACGATATACAGGGTTACTGCATGTGAAACCACTTTACCTTAGTAATGAATAGCTGTGAAAGACTGTTCGATATACCCAAGTACTAAACAAAGTTCAAACGTTCCTTGACACCGAGACTTTAGGATTAATAGAGAAGTTGTTCGATATACCATACGGGTGGATGAAGAGAGTGAGGACACTCGTTGGTCACTAGCCTTTTGAGAAAGTTACTTTTTGAAAGTATGAGATTTATCTTGGGTAGTGACTTCTCAAAAGTATGAACCTCTCTTTTGGGGAGAAGTGACTTTTCTGAACTACAAGCGTTCCTTTGGATAAAGTGAATTTCCTAAAATATGAACTTCTGTTAATTAGCAGCTTCTAGAAGACCTTGAGGGTATATGGTTTAAACAATATGAAAATCAATATTATGTAGTGCGTGATGCAGACATGTAATCTATAATTTTTACAAACTTTTATGTTTATTTTATTGTGAGGTCCTTTCGTGTGTACATAAATGTTTGGGAAATGTACAATCCTATACAATGGGACATAAAAACATATTTATGTTGTGAGGAACCCTAAAACTATGGACGCTAAATAATTCAAAAATTTATATAAAGTAGTCATGCGAGAGAGAAATATTAAGAATAGTAGAAAGGAAGTAAATAGATATTTTGGTTCTCTTGATTTTTCCTCGGTGGAGTCTCCATGTGGAGTAACTGGAAATCAACTACGGCATGAAATATTTATTTTCAATTATAGAAAAAGTGTCCTGAGTAGAGTTTCCATTGTCGCATTATGGGCCTCGAGAAACAGGGTTAGGGAGGAGTTTCTCGTTGCAACAGCGGGTGTGGGGTGGTTATCTCTCAGTTAGTCTCCTTCCCATGAGGTTGGGTTATCATTTTGAGGTTAGATTTGGTGACTTTCCCCTAGAAGATGTTTGATGCCATTTCCACATTGAGTTGCACACCCCTAGTTCTCGGGTTTGGGCCTGAGTGTGTATCTTGTGTGATAATAGGTTCGATTGGTTTGTTCAAAGTTGCTAGTTTGTTTTATACAAAAACAAACTAAAGATTCAAGTTAGACCTTTTGGGATAATCCTAAGGTAGGTTTTAATTCTACGGTTGGTCCAGAGATTCTTGTAATATAGGTTCGGGAATCGATTTATGAGTAGGGAAAATATTAGGCACCCACTTATTCTGTATGCTTCTGTAATTCAATGCTTATTACTACTCTTTACATTAGTTGATTTCTTTTTAGTTATTTTTAGAACTTGTTTAAAGACCTTAGGTTAAGAGTCCCATAAACGTAGATGGGTGCTTAGGTAAGAACACGATATCAGTGAGGGGTGTAGGAACATCACTTTAACCAGTATAGGTACACAAAGGTGCTTGTGTATGACTCCATGCTTATATGATGGGTGGTTGTTAGTATGTACGTAAGTGTACGAGAGAGATCATCTTTGAGACGGTTTGTTGTCTCCTTCTTGGTTGAGGAGAGATAAAAAGTTGAGAGACGGTTGCATCTTTGTTATACTTAGTGTATACGTATTTGCACGTTCTTTTGCGCTTTTAGAGTTTGTATGTAGGGAGATGTTTGGGAGGTGCCACCTTGAGATAGTTTGATATCTCATTATGGGGGGGGACGAGTGCATCTCTGTTGGATGATTAATAAGTATGCGTTTGAGCGATTGAGTATATTATTCCGCCTTGATATAATTAGATGTCTCATTTTAGTTATATATGTGTAAGGAAATAGAGTTAAGGGATGGGTGAATCTAGGTGAACACAACATATCGAGAGACATATTATCGAGGCTTTATCTAATGAGAAATAGTCGGTATTGTGCGTACACATTCGTGTGGCCACAAGATCAAATCCTGTGTAGTTCAGTTCTTCACAAGCTCCAATGTGATGTGTGTGTAAGTGTAGGAGTTGGCTTGGGAGGGGTAGGGCTGGTGTATGAATATCATAACGGAAATGGACCCGAAGATGTTTGATGTTGACATGTAACCTTATAATAGTCGAGCAATTACTAGCTGGAAGGTGTTATCCTATGGACTAATTTAGAGATGTATGTCTAAGGATGTAATGTTTTAGAAATCCTTGGTGATGGGGACAAAGGTAGAAGTCAGGGGAGTTCAGGACTGGGGATGAATGCAACCTCAGTAGATAATATGCAGAGAGACGTATTATAAGGCTTAGGCTTCACGAGTTAAGCTCGGTATAGTGCCTACGTATCCAAGGGGACTTAGGATCAAAGCTAACTTAGATCCAATAAATGAGGTATATTTATAAGTTTTGGCGTAGGGATATCGGGTATAAAATGTACATCATTACAGTATTTATGGAGCCTAGGCCTAAATATATCATTTTCATTGTGTTGGATTTATATATTTATATGTTAAAATAATGCCTAATCATAGGACGGCATTTGATGAGTATTTTGGCATGAAAACATATTTGGCGTTCCCTCCACATGGATAGGCTATATTCGTTTAGATAGGTGGCAGGAGTAGTCGGATTTTAGACTTTGGCTCGATGCAAAATTTCAGACTGACTCGACTCACGAACACTTTCCACAAAATGATTTTGAAAAGTATATTTTCATGTTTTGTAATTGTCAATGTTGCATTTGATTAGCATTATTTTAACACATGAGTATGTCAAGACAATTAATTGAGGTGATGGATTAGAAATTAGGATTAAAATTATAAATGAGGTAAATTGCATACACGGACCCCTGAATGGGGGTCAAGCTAAAATAAATACAAAAATATGTACAATTTATTGCAATATATATATCGGGGGGGTATTGCCCCAAAATTTAGACAGAAGTTCTTTAGCCTCTCGGCGAAAGCCAACTTTTTGTGGGGGTATTGTCCCCCTTTGTGGGTGTTTTTCAATCGGGAAGAGCTTTGTCTAAAAGTCTTGACTTTTGCATTTTTTTGTTTCTAAGTGGGCAGAGCTTCGAATTGAAGTGTTTGATTTTTTAGAATTTTTGTAGGGTTTGACTCTATTTGGAACTCGAAAGTGAGTTCGTTGAAGTAGTAGCTCCCACGAGACTTTCATAATGAGCTCGAGTATCTCCAATTCTCGGGGGAGAAGAAAGATAGAAAACTGAGTTTTCGACTTCTCAATGATTTTTTGAAGCGCTCTCGATGATTTTTGAAGGGCTTGAAATGAGAGGTGTAGCCTCTATTTATGGATAACTGGGTGGGTCCTTCTGCCATTCGGTAGAGGGATGAAATTCCTTCTTTTTAAACGGATTCTACCGATCAGTCAAAGCCCCTATATATAGTTTTTGGGCATTTTTATTAATATTTTTCCTTTTAAATTAGACCCTAACAATGTTTGTATAAGCTATTTTTGGTTTTTTAAAGTCTTTTTAGGGTGGTTTCTCTCCGACACTTAGGTGGGGCCTAGTTTTAGGGTCTGAGACTTAGGCAAGGATGGTCTTAGGGTTCGAGACTCAGTTGAGGTCGGATTTAGGGTTCTAAGGGGTGTTTTTACCCTCTATATTTTGCGCGAGGCCATTTTTAGGTGCATTTTGTCGGGTCCCACAATTGGGCTTTTAGGTGTTTTATCCTTCTTTATTTTCGTGTCTTGCATATTTTAAAACCATAAAAATATTAGTACAAATACATTTATTTAGACTCCCAATTAGGTATTGGGGACTGAGAATCAACCTTCAGAGAATGATTTGAAGGTGCTTAACCAGTGGGAATGGTGAACCATCTTGAGTTGTATGTTCAACTCAATAGAGGAGAGAATTTACACTATGTCCATGCTCTCTTATTCAATTTAGGATCTTTGAAAGTCCCTCAATCAGATGTATGCACATGCACATAATGATGCCCGTATCTTTGAGCTTTATTAGGAGATTTCTTGAGATTCACAGGAATCCCCGAGTCTCTCAGTTTAGGACTGCTATGGGTATCTTCAGTCCCATTTGGAAGAGTTATCTCAGTATGACCCCATCAATGAGTTTTCGCCTAACACTCCATCATTATCAGTGAAATGACTGGATAATCAACATATATATCATTTTCTCGTGGGCTTAAGATTTGAGTATAATTCACTTAAGACTCAAATTACAAACAGATTTCCTATTCCTTATTTAAGAGAGGCATTTGTTGTTGTTGTTGTTGTTGATAGTGAGGAATGTCGCCTCCGCCTAACCCATCCACAAAGTATTCCTACTTCTATAGTTGATCAAATGGAATTTTCTACACGTTCATTGTCCCATCCAAAGGATGGGAAGGTTGTTTGCTACCATTGTGGTGCCACTAGACACACTCAAGATTGGTGTTTTAAGATCCATCCATAGAGGAACCATAAAATTGTTCACAACCGATTATATGTTTAATCTGGCACAAAATCTATTACCGATACTATGGGTCCTTTAGCGTCTTCCTCTCAAGCGACCCTTTATCCATCTTCTCTATAACTTCAGGCATCCCATTTTCTTTTCATTTTAACGCTTTCAACCCTACCTAGGTTCTGAAATTTGAAGCCACGGATGACACGGTCATCCTTTTTCCTTTCATCTACCCCTCCAGATTGATTGCATTTTTGTGTTGAGGATGTCTCCCTTACGCGTAATCATAGTAAGGGGGCATACGCATATCCCTTGATATTACCCTTTCATCAATTTTACATGTTCCAAACTTCTCATTTAATCTCTTGTTTGTAAGCTAATTAAGTAAGCACCTTAATTGTGTCATTATTTTCTTCATCAACTCACTTTCCCATATACCCCTGAATAAAATGGCATTGCAAAACATAAAATGTCCATATCATGGGTATTCTTTGATGTTTGTTGAGTGGTATGAAGGTGTTAGATACCTATTGGCATCTTGTTGTTCTTACTTCCATATTTATTATCAGTGGCATTCCGAGCCTTGTTTTATGAGGGAATGTACCTCTTCAATGCCTCAAACCTGATAGAACATTATTTCACATCTCTCCTCAAGTTTTTAGATGTACCAATTTTGTATATAATCAGAGTCCCTCCCATCACAGGCTTGATGATAAGGCTATTTAGTCCATATTTGTTAAATACACTATTATGTTCTGTGGATATCATTGTTATGAAACCTAATTTAATCATACGTATCATTCTCTTAATGTTTCTTTTCATGATAATGTTATATTTTATGGGTGAGATATCACTTTATAAGTTCCTCATCTCCTCTAGCTCGTCTCATTCCATTATTTGACTAGTCTCATACTTTTGATCCTCTCTAGACTACTTTACAGGTATATAACTTTCTCCCTCAACTACCGTTACTAGTTCCCTCAAGGCACACAAGTATCATAAATTCCCCTTTACCATCTTATATTTCTAATTTTTAATCTCGTTATCCTTCTTGTGTTAATTTCACCTTTGCGATATGATCATACTTGTATCACCGACCACACTATATATAAACATATTTCCTATTATAGTCTTCCAAGACCCTATAGACCTCACCTCGGCCAACTTGAGTTCATCTTCATTCCTCATTCTGTGGTTGAGGCTCTTCAAAATCTTAAGTGGGTGGATGCAATGAAATCAAAGATGGGTGGTTTGGATAGAAATGGTCATTGGATGCAAATGAGTCTTTAGTGTGATTATTTAGTCGATTGATCCACTAATCGCTATAAGGTAAGACTAGTTGCTAAAGGATTCACTCAGGTTTCGGGGAAAGATTTTGGCTCTGCTTTTGCCCCAGAAGATTATTTTTGTGCGACTTCTTATCTCTCTTGTAGCATCTGACTCTCGACCCTTACATTAGTTATATGTGAATATTGATTTTCTTCATGGAGATTTATCTGAGACCATATATATGGATCCTCCTGGTTTTCAAGATGAGTAGGAGTATGTTGGAAAGTATGTAACATTCAAAAGTCTCTTTGTGTCCTACAACAGTAACAACAGGCATGGTTCAACAGATTCAGTGAGGTGATTATCTCAATAGGTTTTACCATATGTCATTCTGATCATACATACGTTTTTCGTCGACAACCACGATGTTACATTTAAATATAACATCCAGACTAAAGCTCTAATAAAATAATCGTAGGTATAAAGACCCCCAAAGACTAAAGGAATTACGAAGGCGTTCATCCTTAATTCCTCATAAATTGACTAAGTACCAAAGACTTCATAGAGTTAGCCTAACGGAACTTTTTTGCACCTAAAAATATTTTCAAAAGAACAAAAGTAAACAAAAATGAAGAAACCTTAGCAACAATATTTTTCAAATCTCATTTTGTGGAGAAGTCCAGCAAGATCAAAAAAAGTTTAAAAGACCACGACTAAAAATGTTAAGACTCACAAAAACTTCCATTTTCAATCTTTTTTTTTAGCAGGGGGGGCTCAGTGTTCATATGAAAAAAAATTCAAAATTCCAGTTTTAAAAGAAAATGTCTAAGGTCCCAACTCTCTAAGGCTTTTATCCATAGTTAAAAATGGTTTAGAGGTCCCAGGACCCATTCCGGAACCTCATAATATATACCACATGGCTTTCATCGTAGTGGAATATGGTTGAAAGGCCTTATGACCCATTGTGGAACCTCAGTTTTTACCACAAGGCTTCATCCGAGTGGACTATGGTTCAGAGATCTTAGGAAACATTGTGAAATCTCATAATTTATACTACAAGTCTTTTATCCTAGTGGACTATAGTTTAGAGGTCTTAAGCCCAATATGAACTTCAAATTTTAAAACTTCTAAGGCTCCCATCCTTAATCAATTAATTCTAGAGGTTTTAGTAACTTTTGTGGGGCTTCAAATTTTTGTCTTAAGGATTTCATCCTTAGTGAAACATGTTGCAGATGTCTTAGGACCATTTATGGACCAAATTTTAATTCAAAAGCTCTTACCCACGGGTTAAACTTGAATCAAAGGTCTCTGGACCCTTAACGGATTTACTTTTTGACTTTCATTCCTAAAAAAAGAGGGGGCTAAGTGTTTGTGTGTAAAATATTTGAGGCATTTAGTCTCAAAAAGTACAAGTCCTAAAAATCCCAAGGATTTATTGATTATAATGTCTTATGGACCACTGAAGGACATAGGTTTTGACTTAAAAAGTTTTCGCGGTTACGCAGCAAATATCGATGTACCTTTTTATCATCCTCATAAGGGTTGTTACTCATGTTTTTCTTTACAAAGAAATATTGGGAGGCTAAGGGGATATCACCTAGTTAGAAGATCTCACACAAACATATGCAAATACAAACATTTTTTGGCAAAGAAAAATTGAACAAACAACATTAAAGAAAGACATCAAAATTACAAAACAAAATCTATTTGTATTAAAAACCTAAGAGTTAGGGGTTACATCAATTGGCCTATGACCAAGAACAACAAAAAACACATAAAAGCCTTTTAAAGGCTGGGGATTGGCATCAAGTTCTTTCTTGGGGCTACAGATTCCATCACCAAGGGGATTGGCACAACCAATGGAGCAGGGAATTCAATATTGGGCACAAAAAAAAGGCATGGACTTCATAATTGGCTTCTTCTTCCTTAGCAACAGAATGAGAGACATCGGCAGCTTCACCCCATTTCTTTTCTCACTGTTAGAGATTATTGCATCAAAATGGGGGTTCTTAGGGAAAAGATTATAGACATTGACAGAAGGAAAAACCACTTGTACTTTGTCTTTGAAAAGCCTCAAAATGTAAAGAATATTTATAAAAGAGTTAGAGCTTTTCGCATTAGAAGAGGGGTTCTTAGGGAAAAGATTATAAACGTTGACATAAGGAAAACCCACCTGTACTTTGGCTTTGAAAAGCCTCAAAACCTAAAGAATATTTAGAAAAGAGTGACTTGTGGTAGGCTTTTAAAGTAGAGGTATGTGTCCAGTTGATTCTTCACTATAGTATTACTCCTCCCCTAAAACTCAAGATACTCGACATTCGAGTGCTCCCTTTACAATTTTTGGACCTCAGACATCACCAGGTTCTATAGAGCATTAATCTCCACAATCTACCACTTCGGAAGGTCCATGTCCTTGGTAGAATGGAGAAGTTGGGCGTGGGAATGTCTAAGCCTAAGAAGTTGATCTTGGAGGACCTTAATGACCACTATATGCTTAATTATGGCTTTAACACCAGCCTCCTCAACCTTGATCAATGACTTTTGGACAACAACAAACATAGACATATCATCCCTGACGGTCTACTCACCCCTGAGGCCTCGGGAACTTATAGGTGCTAACAACAATAACCTTCCAATTCTTAGGAACCGGGGCAAAGGGATGAGGCCCCACAGAATCCCCAACCACTATCTTAGGGGCTTTAGGCATACCTCTAGGCACCGCGACCTTGGGTTTAGGATGAAGGCCATTCTTTAAGAGATGGTTGGGGGTAAAAAATGGCTTGAAAGGAATGGGGGCAGCTTCAGAGCCTACACCAACCTATTATTTTCCTATTTTCTGGGATGAGTCGGTACCATTAAAGCAAAAATGTTACCAAAATTTCAATTAAAGGTCAAAAGACAAGTTCAGAGATAAGTGATATCTTATTTATGACTGGAGGACAACACCAGAATTTTCAACAACCTATATTCTCCACTGGGTCAGGGGTGCACCAAGCTCCTCCTCCCCCCCCCCCCCCCCCCCTCCCCAATCCCCCCCACACCCCAAAGCATAATCTTTCCTTCCATTTCTAAGAGGCATTGTGTGTGTCCTTGGCAAAGACAACTGGAGCCATGGGAACAAAATACTTTAAGATTTTATCCTGGGGTTTACTTTTCCCTTAAACCCTAAAGAGTTAGAAAATATGGGCTAGAGTGACATCATATATCCCCCAACTAGACTCCGAAAAGTTTGAGATTGTGTCTATGAGAGACCTCCAAGAGTTCGCCACAAATTGAGAAAGGGCTACCCTATTACCTAAAATATCCACCACGAGTCAAGGTAGTCGAAACCTGGCTCCATATAGCAAAAAGAACTCATTGAAATAGGCGTGATTAGAAACAAAAGAGCACACCCTTTCTTCAGGCTTTGCAACCCTCAGAGTAATAGACTCAGGGATTTGATATATCTCCAAAATCTCCACCATACCTTGATCAGTAATTCGTAAAGCCATCTAGGCTCTGTCGGATAAATTGGGGTCATTTAGCCCCCACATAATTGATCCTCAGGGGTCCAAAAGGAATGATCCAGGTGGGAAGCCAGGCTCAAGATCCAACCTCTTGCTTCATGGCTAGAGATAGAGAAATGTGGGGTCCCACAATATAAATAGGTGTGGGGTTCAAGACCTTTGAGGGGGAAATGTTTTCAGAAAACATTTTCAATGAGGATAAAGATAATGAATAGTTGGTTGGGCAGAAAGCTTGAGAGAGAGAGATAATTGATGGTGATAATGGTGATGTGTTTCACCCATCCCAAAGGTGTCCTTTATATATTCCAAGGCCTATCGCATTAGTACTCTTCTCCCCATCAACACTCAATGTGAGTTCCTTCCCAATGCAATCTTATTATGATGAGAATCTCGATGGTTAGTTATGACGCTACCCCTAACTTGCTTAAATTTATAAGTGTTCCCCCTTGAAATTATTGCAAATAGAAACAAAGGGCTACTGATGATACCATATTTGAGTATTGGGACTATGAGTCTTATTAACCACTTTAACTTCACTTACGCAAAAGAAGTGGTCCTAAGGCCAACCTCTGACCTCTTCTAGACCACAACCAAGCTCTCAAGAGCATAGTTACCTTCAGAACGGACCATAATAGTGTCATAAGCCTAAGCCACCTCATTACTCCTCCAAAATACTCAGTCGTTCCAACACATCCTGGCAACCAAGCTCATAGACCTCACCATCAATGTCCCCCATCTCTAATGTGCGCAATAGACCTCAGTTTGAAGGTAAATGGCCTCCACAGTTCCTAAGGCTATTCTTCTATAAAGGTATTGTTGCAACATACCTTAGGATCACCTAATAAGGAACCTTTTAAGATTATAGACCCCTCATACATCAGACTAAGCCCTTGTAATTTGTCTATCAGGCAAGTGAAAATGACGGCATTATTCAACCTACTGTCATCGTTCAAGTTCCCTAGCATTAATGACTCCCATCTGCATTAAATCCACCCTTCAAGTACCTCACACTGCCTACAAGCCCTTCTCCCATACTCCACCTTGTTAATGTAGTTGTCAGACCACAAAAGGGGCATTACCATGTTATTGTAGGCCAGCCTTTCTCTCTCTAGGGTAATGAATATATTGGGGAGGCTTGTGAATGGTGGAAGACATGTTCAAACACATGAACTTACAGTTAAGTCATTCTAATTAAAATTGAATTCAAAGATCGATATAAAATGGAAAATTGAGTTTAATGGAAATAGAGGCACTTCTAGTTAATGAATCCTATTTAGAAGGTAAAATGACCAAAAGGCCTTTGACAACTAAACACTATAGAGCCAAATATGTGTTAGAATTAGTTCATTTCGATTTACATGATCCTGTGACTATTCGCGAAAGAGGTGGTTATGAGTACTTCATCAATTTCATTAATGATTATTCAAGGTATAGATATGTTAAGCTTATTAGACACAAGTTTAAATACTTTTATTAGTTCAAAGTGTACAAGGATAAGGTGGAGCGTAGGCATAGTAAGATAATCCAAACTTTATAATTTGGTCGTGGGAGTGAGTACCTCTTGAGAGAATTTAGGAACCATTTATTAAATATGGGGTTTATATCCTAATCATTTGCACCGGGCCGTACATGGCACAATGGTAAAGCAAAAAAATGTAATGGGACTCAAGTAGATATGGTAAGGTCCATGGTGAGCTATTTGAATTTGCCGAATTCTTTTGGGCGCTTTGTATTAAAGACAGCCAAATACTTGATAAACTTAGATCATCTAAAATCACTCTCAATCACTCCCACGGAGATGTGGACTGGGTACAAGCCTAGTCTATAATACGTTTGGATCTGGGGTTGACTAACACATGTGCTAAGGAAGGAGCAAGGGAAGTTAGAATCAAGGAAAGATGTATGTCTCTTTATATGTTACCCAAAAGGAACAAAATGTGGTCAATTTTATGATACTAAGGACCAAAGTGTATTTATTAGAAAAATGCTCAGTATTTAGAGGAAGATTATATAATAGACCATAAACCCAAGAGTAAGTTGATCTTATAAGAGATAACGTAGCAAGACATTTAATTTCTCCAGAACCACCTGTATAAGATGAAACAATATGATATACAACATGATATTAACAATACAATACCTCATGGTAGTGGTAGTATTACCAATAACCTATATACACATGTCACTTATACTGGACTAAAAGTGAAGCCACATCGTAGTGGTAGGGTCAAGCGTTAGCCTGATAGGTTAGTATATTTGGGTGAACACTTCAGTCAGATCATAGGGGAACATAAACTAGATCCAAAGAACTACAATGAATCACTTGAAGATAAGGACTCTGAGATTTGGCTTAAGGTCGTGACCACAAAGATGGATTGGATGTACTTAAATCAAATTTGGGAACTTGCAGACTTAGCAAAAGGGATAAAATCCATCGGATGCAAGTGGATCAACAAGAAGAAAATAGGGGAATATGGGAAGGTGAAACCCTTCAAGGCAAGGCTTATTGTGAAAAGGGTTTACTCAAAAAGAGGAGATTGGCTATGAGTAAAACTTATTATCGGTAGCCATATTGAAGTCTATTCGTATTATATTATCCATTGTGGTTGATCTACACGATTTGGTAAATAGACATGAAGATTGCGTTTCTGAACAGTGACCTTGACGAGTGCATCTATAGGGTGTAGCCGAAAGGATTCATAAAAAGTAGTTAAGTAAGCTATATGTGCAAGTTTAAGAGATCAGTTTGTGGACTTAAAAAAGCATCAAGGTCTTGGAATATTTAATTGGATTAGGCAATCAAATCTTTTGGTTTCAATCAATGTCGTGAGAAAATTTATGTGTATAAGAATCATGACGAAAATGTGGTGATATTTTTGGAATTTTATGTGGATTTTATTCTCCCAATACATAATGGTGTGGGTGTGTAGTCCATTATTATTTATTCAATTCCATGTGAAGGACTTAGGAGAAGTCAGTCGCATCCTAAGGCATGTAATCTCTCTATATAAGGATCAGTGTCCTTAAATGCTTGATTAGGTAGAGGGGATGAGGAAAATACTTTATGCTTCGTCGATGGGAAGCCTCATGTATGCTATGTTCTCAAACATCTGCTTTGTCGTTAACATGATCATCAACTTCCATTCTAACCTAGGTGAGGAGCACTAGACTGCAGTAAAGAACATTCTCAAGTACCTAAAAAGGATTATATATTATCTATAGGTTTACTCAGCAGACGACCTAGTACATTTAGGGTAGAAAGACTTTGATTTTGATCAAATAAGGATTCCATAAAATTAACCATAGGACGCGTGTTTACCCAAGGAGGTGGATCCATAAGTTATAGGAGTATCAAGAAATCATGTATTTTTTACTCGACCATAAAAGATGAATATGTTACTCTTCGGAGGCAGTAAAGGAGATTGTTGGGCTTTGGAACTTCATAAGTTATTTCGGTGTAGCTCCTTCAGTGCAGTTGGTTATAATACTACATTATGACAATAGTGAAGCAGTTTCTAACTCGAAATAATTAAGGACTCATAATACGGTTAAGCACATTAAGCACTAATATCATTTGATACAGGAGATCGTGCGAAGATGCAACGTCATCGTGATCGAAATTGCATCTCACGACAACTTGACAGATCGATTTACAAAGATCTTACAAGCTAAGGCTTTTGATAGTTATGTCTAGGTAATGCGTGTTAGATCCATAGGCACATCGGTTTAAGACTAAATCGGAGATTGTTGGGGGGTTTATTCTTAAGATCACGTATGATGTTTCTTTATTAATAAAGACGTGTTAAGTTCATTTTAAAATAAGAATCATGTTTGTGAGAATGACTTGTATTATTTCAATATGTTTTATTAATGTCGATCAATTAAGATTAGTAAAAGTCTTGGTGAGAAGTGTTCGTCCTGATCACGGGATATCAAAATTATGATAGTAGTTCAATTAAATAGTTCACAACCTAAATAGGGAGTTGTCATCCTATCTATAAAGCTAAGAGTACGATCTTAGTAGTTTATCTTGACTACAGGAAACTATATGATGGTTCGAGAACTTGTCTGAAAGAGGATCGTACCGGTACATCAGGATTGTATTGAATATGACCATATATGAGATTCAAGTCTAGGGATTGACTGTAATAACCCGTATTTTGGAGTATTTATTTATTATTTATTAACAGTGGAATTAAATTAATAAGTGTGATTAATTATTACTTGTGTGAAATGGTAATAAAAAAATGCATAATTTATATGATGATTAAATTTTGCATATTATGCGATTATTTTTGTCGCGTGTTATAAATAATTAATTAGTGATATTAATTATATGAGTTTTGACTATGTACATTTACTCATGATATAATTAAGTTGTTTATTTTATTTTACATTGTGAGGTAATACCGTGTGTTGTGAGGTATTACAGTTTAGACAAGACTCTAGAGTGATACGGAGGGTCGGGACGTATTTTTAATAATTTAAATTGGGCCAGGGGATAGTCATACCTTTTGGATGAGTTTTTAAATAATTTAGGTAGTGTTTTGGGCTCATATGGAGGCCCAAAATTAGTCTTTTCTTTTAAACTTGTGGGATTAAGGGTATTTAAAAGGTGTTAACCCTAATTAATTAATTACTTTACACACGAAGCATAATCCCTATCATCCAAAGTGTTTTGGGAGAGCTAAGGAAAACCTTTGGAGATGAACTTAGATATCTAAAGAGGTTGAATCAAGCTAGAAGATCCAACCACCACTAAGAGCCAAGCAATATCTTACTTTATCATGGTTTAATATGTAAATTGCCTATATTTTAATTGTTATATTGAATCTATATGGTTTTATCCACATTATAGGTTTGAATCCAACAAGTTGGGGGTTATACCTTGTTTATTATAAGGGTTTTATGTAGAAAACCAAATATAATGAATCAAAGTGTTATGCCTTGGTCAAAATCATGTTTTTATGCTTAGAATTTATTTCGATTCAAATCAAATCTGAGTAGTATTGGTGAATCATATGTCTTAAATGGAACTTAATGACTTGAGATAAATTTATTGATCAAAACCCGAAATTATTATGAATCATAACTACCTCCATGTTAAAAGTGATGATTTACACCTTATTTTTATGTTTCAACCTTAATAATGATCATATATTGTTAAAATCGTGTTTAAATTCAAATATAGATGATGTTTGATGGGTTTTAGGATCTCTTTAAGTTTAGAATAATGTGCGGGCAATCTTGGGCAAAAAAGATCGAGTTTAGTAAGTTTTGGATGATTTTTAGGTTTTCAACCCCAACATTTCCAATCTGGGCTGCGTGCGAGGTTCTATGCATGACTAAGTAATCTCCATGTGCACATGGATATGGATAAAAGTTTGGGGAGGTTTTCATTGTGCACATAACATCAAATTATCCCCATGCACACATATCTCAATAGAAAGTTAAGATGTGGTGTACTGGTTTATGGCGTGATATTTCCTTAAGGATTTCACTAAAGGCTTTGATTGGGACACTTGGGGGTAAAATCTTACTGAGTTATAATGAGAATCTAAGTCGAGGGATTGAGGACTTAATTTGGTTCACATAACTTTGTTTGATACGTTAGGGAGGTGTAACTACGAGTTTCGCACGGTTAAGAGGAAATGACTATCTTTGTAAATATATATATATATATATATATATATATATATATATATATATATATATATATATATATATATATATATGTGTGTGTGTGTGTGTGTGTGTGTGTGTGTGTGTGTGTGATTTTTGTGAATATATCGTATTTGAATCTTGGGAAATCTATTGTTCAAGGTTTGATTTTAATGAATTTGAAACCATTTACCGCACTCTTGGATGATGAGCAAGTTTCGTAGAGCTCAATATATTAGATCATGTGTGAATTTGGTCAAAACTTATGGATGACTTAATCCATCGTACGAGTTTTAGTATAGGACTAGTCGATAGTGTGGCTATGTGGTGATCCTCCATTATTTTGTGTGTGCATGTTTTAAATCCGTTAGGTGAGGGGATTCTACGGGTTTATCAATAGAGGTACAAGAAGGATCCGAAGGTTGATGCCTTCGTGTGGTTGTATAAAAGTTACAATAGTGTATGATATAGTCTATTGATGGGCACTTTAATTAAAATATATTATGTCACATTAATGTGTCATGTTACGAGATCATGAGTATCTTATTATTCATGTCACTTGAGTGGGATTTGTTCTAGGATATACTCTTTACGTGAGTAGTTAGTTACATCCCAATGTAGTGTAAGAATATATTATAGTTTACTTACTAGTCTAGCGATTGAGACTTACTGTATCGGTTATGCCTTGGGTTGGGACACTCGTTTAGTTATTTCACTTATGTAGAGGGGTGAGGTATATTTTTCATGTGAGTGTCGACGGGTTGTCATGATTATGTAAATGAGTCGCGTGATTATTAATGCATAGATATAGTAAGATTTTCTCGCAACTTTCGAGGGAGGCTCTGACCCAAAATATATAAAATATTTCCCATTCATTTAAAGACATGAGCTACATGGCTGAGCATTTCAAACTTGCCATTTCATCATCAAGTCGATCATTTCATTATCGGTCCTTTCAGTTCAGACTCACCAATTTCAGAGTTTGTATGGACCATGTTGGTCCCGGGTTATTAATTCAGTTGAATTTATTTATGGGAGTTGAGACCATACTATTTATTTATGTTGGATGATGAGACATTTAGTTATTTTAGCATTTATATGTATTTTTTCGCACGTTGTGGATGGTTAAAATTTAGTACAACAATAATAATAATAATAATTATTATTATTATTGTTGTTGCTGTTGTTGTTGTTGTTGTTGTTGTTGTTGTTGTTGTTGTTGCTGCTGTTGTTGCTTAATGTTGAAAATGATATAAATTGATTAATGCGCCCTATCTTTGGCGTATCGGAATAGCCAATCGGTATGTGAGAAAATAGGGGGTTGTTAAAATGATTATATTAGATTTGCCCAATATCACAAAGTTTGCAAAGGATGCATTAATTCTCAATCCCGAGGATTACGTGGATAGGAATATCCCCTCAGATATTGCTTTAATTATGGGTGAGATCCAATTTATTGGTTCTAAATCTTCGCAAGTTGGGAAATAGTTATGTGTACACGTATGAGATCATATTCTAGAGGAATCCACGTTTCGGAGATATCCTAGATTATGATACCACATTGATTAACTTATAAATTTTTATTCTACCAGTATACCTGATCAGGGGATTATTTTTAATTTGCTAGTGTATCAAATAATTTAAGTTGGAGACCAAAGAATAAATAAGATGTTGGTGAAAATTAATTAGCAGCAAATTTAATTTCACCAAGTGGGCATTATATGATTTACATGGTGAATCATATTAAGTATTTTCTGAGAGTGCGTATTGCATACTGAAATGAAGACCCGCCAAAATTTATTTAAGCACACCTATAAGTAAATGTTATAATATTCACTAATGTTTTTTTACCAAAAAAGTTTTAATCTTATTTAAACATGTGGGTTTTCATGCGAAAAAGGTAAATAGAAACATAGCACCAGATGTACGAGGAGAAAAGCCCAGTAATGGGAAAAGCCTCGAGTCGATGCAATAATCTCATTAAAATCTTAGTAAAGACTCACAGAGGGGGCTAACAACTAATAATCCTTCCTCCCTAACCCACACCTCACACTTTTTCCACTATTATGTAGCAAGATGGAGATCTATATACTTCGATAGAAGTTCTCAACATCTCGTATGTCTTAATACACATCAACAATGTTGCACAAGCCTTCATCTTCAAGCCTTAGAGTTCATAAGTATTTGGAATCCAAAAAGGAGACACAAAGATCACAATAATCTTATTAGGAGAAAATCCCTAAAATGTGCTCTTGGTAAAATCCTCATCTTATTTTATATTAATCATACCCAAGAAAGAGAGATGATTAAATGTAAATAAAGGAAGAACAAAAAATATGAACTAGAATTAGATATTAGGTTCCCTCTTTTTAAAGGTGTATTCTTATCTTCTTAGAAAGGAAGAATATGAAGAAGACACAGAGCTCTCTTGGAAAATTGTTCTTGAAAGCTTGATGAGAGATATTTTGAAATGAAGAACAATAATGTTTTTTATAAGAAAACCCACAAAAATGGGTTTACACATTACCAAAGTGAGCTACAAAGTCACATATCTTACACAAAGCATGTGTGAGAGAGTTAATAGAGTCTTTAGTGTCTAATCATCAATAAAAAAAACACAAGAAATTACTTTTTACACGAAGAAGATCTTCAAAGATATATAAATTTTCCCTTCGCTCGGGTCTCTCCACTGACGGGTTTGTTGCAGTGAAGAAATTATTTGCTGGAGAGATCTACTGGAGAAGCAAGATGCGAATATTCCCAGGGATTTTTAAACCATCTTCAAGTGAGACAAATCAACCAGTGAAATGATGCATCGCTGCGACGATCCACCGGTGAAAATGTTGGTGGAGTCTACTAAAGTTTTTACTGAGAGAAGTCTCAGAGTTTGCTACCAGTAAAGGAAACCTTTACTACAACGAAACTACATGGCTTACTCAAATTTTTGCCTTATATTATCAAAGTTTTTTAAATAAGGAAAAATTAAAGGGCAAAATCATAAGTTTTACGCACACAAATTTTTTTACCAACATCCGAAAGTTTTGTAAAAAACTCAACTCAATAAAGTTTTTTCCCAATTATTTGGGGTCGGCTAATATTTGTAAAAAGACAATTGGCGTAAGTGTAGGGTCATCCAAACATTTACCTTTCATATGAAATGTGATCAATGAGTCACGACGATGAGAAAGTTGACTTTAAGATGTTGATGAATCTTTTCGGATAGGTAAAGTCAAGAACCTAAAGTGCGTTTTGGAAGTCGGAATAAGACAATCACATATGAGGTAACAAATGATTATGTAAATACTCTTACAATCTCCCTCTTTGTTTATTACTTGACAAAACACAATAACCAAAAGATTATAAGCGAAAAAAATGAAAAGTCTATCAACTATGACACAAGGCCTAGCCAAAGGCATAACAAGATAGAAATTACAAATGCTCACAATCCGAAAACTACAAGATACTTATTCAAAGACTTTGTATGAAGTAATAAGATCGTGATTTCCCAAAACACACTAGCAAACTCATCAAAATACCAATATTTGAAGAAATCCACTATATTTAATAGTTAAAAATAGCAATAAGAGATATAGATTGAGAGTGCATATGCTCAAAACCAAGAAGGACGAAGAATACACAATTAAAATTCCTTGTAAAAAGATACAAGGTTTTCCTTTAATTTCTTGTTATGGGTAAAAGCAACACCTGAGGTCTATGTGAAAAATTCTTCACCAAATAGATTACACCAAATTTTATCTTCAATATTAGGTGATTTAATCTAAGTGCTAGAGGGTAAACAATATAGCACGACATTTAGGCGTACGAGGAAAAACCCACAACGAGCAAAAACCTAGGGCCGACAGAACGATAAATGTACTATGGAAGAGTATTACAACTACAAGACAAATACTTATAACCACATGATGATATGACCGACTAGAAACTCTTTCCCACCATATCCTTAAAACAGGGCACCGACAGCTGAAGAACACTACACAATTGCCACCGATTTTGATCCGCGATCAATGTCATCAAATCTCACGCTAACAAACTACTTCGTTTATAGTTTGAATAGAACTTTGTATTCCAAATCTTGGAACAAGGATAAGAATCTGCCAATGTGTATATCTACATCTTACGATGTAAGATTATTGAAGTTTGATGGAAGTGTATAAAAATGTTTGGCATCTCAAGATAAACTTACAAAATATTTTTGAGATATAAAAAATCTAAAAATTACTCAAGAACGCAGTAGAAAGAGATTTATTCAAGGTTTAATGGTGAAGTAATGAAACCTCAAAAAGATTTTTGATCAAAGTTTAAAAACTTCAATATCTCAAAAATACCAAGAAATTTTTTGCTCTCTAGAGACAATTCAGATAAAATATTGAGGCAAAAATCTTTCTAAAACCCTAACTTGTTTGTGGGAAGAAAAATAGCTAAATAGACATTTTGAACATTTGACCACAAGTCTAAGAGGCCCTAAGTTATTCTAGTCCACACAAATAATTTTCTTTCCCAAATCACCAATCAATATGGCAGTAAAATACGATCTTTACAAAACAATCTTTTAAGAAAAATCTACTTTTTGCGATAGATCTGGTACCGTCGCTGGAGCTTCGCTGCAGCAAGCAAATGTGTCACTGGAGTGAACCTGCGGCGATCGAGGTCACGGGAAGTTCCAAAGAATTTTGGAGTTTTGATAACACATGACGCTATAGCGAGGAAAATCTTTGTTGTAGCAAAAAATATTTCTTATTGCAGCAACATTGACAGCAAAGCCAATAGCAGAGAAAATTGTTGAACTAAACAATAAATTCGCTCATTTCGCACGAATGCAAAACATAAAAGAAGTTATTTATTTTAAAAAACCTTCTAAAAAAATACACAATTCCCATTTAAAATATATTGATATAAAAAGTTTATGGCATATGTATTGTTCAAATTTCCAAAATTCCCAAAAGCGCACACACACAAGTTTAACACTTTTTAACTTCAAGAAAATCCAATTTTAATTATATTAAACCATGGGTGCACTATATCATCTCAGTCCATTAATTTTCCTAAAGTGGCATTCTCGTAGATGTGGAATTGAAGAATGTCGAGATGAAGTCGATGACGTCAGGTGAATATGTCTTGACTTGAAGTTTTCCAAAATGACTTCTTAGACTAGAGACACAAAGTGGGTTTTGGTTAACGGGATAAGACAACCTAATCCTATGTGGCACTTTGAGCATTATGCATACTCTTACATAGATAATAGAAAAAATCACATTTTTATTCTAACTAGCATAACTTTCAAGTCTTGCCCTAAATATGATACTATAAAGTAAGTAACTCTCACCCTTACTACAAAAAGTTCTCCACCATAACTTCTCCCTAATTTCCCAAGGAAGTCTCGACAAAGGAAAGAAACGATAAATAAAATGTGATAGTTAAAAGTGCACTTGAAGTTAATAAAATAGAATCGAGGTAGCACACTTTATAAAAAAAATTTCTCATTCATATATAGATATGCAATATATAGTGAACAAACTCCAAAACATTGATTTGGATAAGGAAAAATAAAGATCAAGACAACATACTAACCAAATGTTATGAGATGTATAACAATTGTTCATAATCCAGAAAAACTGTCCCAATGGCTAATAAGATGATGAGATTTATTAACCAAGAACATTAGACCATATCTAATATGTGAAAAAAAAAAGAACATCGCCGAAATATTAAACCAAACACGAGTTGAGAAGAATAAAGATTCATAGAACAAACGACTAAAAACCTCAATAGAAGTAAAATTTTCAACATCATTTAAGATATTTTCAACTACCACTTTTTTCTTCATCGATGAGAGATTTGGTTAAAACCTTTGGTCTCACATCCTTGATGTTACTCAATTTTGCATGTGGCGGATTTTGCTCCCAACAAAAGGCGGGAAGCTATTTCCAATAAAGGTATCTTTCTCTTCCTAATGTCACATTCCTAACCACGTCATCTCTCATCATTTTGAATTAGCATATAGATTTTCAACTACTTCAAATCACGAAAAATCTCACACATAAATATGTTTAGAATAATGAACTCTCTGAAAAAAATACTTGAAGTTTTGAACTGTTTGTAAAAGATCGTACAACTTTACCATCACCCATAAAGTGGCATCAAAGTAACTTGGAAGATATGAGAATGTGCTCCCAATAAAAAGTTTCTCAAAGTTTATAAGACTTTAAAAGAAAATCAAAACTTATCTTATGAAGCACAAGATCACATTATCCGAACAAAAGGAAAAAAACAACTATTTGATATACAATATATGACAATGAGAATATCATCTAAAAATCATACGAATGATTGTATCTAAAAAATATTTTTATGGCATGAAATATATTATACTCTTATCAAAAGACAACATGTTATAGGATATAAATATGCAACCATATAAAGAAGAACAAATCCTAAACATGTTATAAAATCTTTCAATCAATGATTCAAATACCCAAAAATGATCTAAGAAATTCAATTCTAGTCTAATCAATAGGTTGGTTAAAATATCCGCTGATTAAAGATCAATAGAATCATAGCTTAAAGACGCAACCTTTTTTTAAACAAGATCTATAATGAAATGATGTCGTATGTCTATATGCTTAGCTCTAGAATGTTGAATGGGATTCTTGGAAATATCAACAACATTAACATTGTCACAATAAATAAAATTTGCATTCTTGATTAATACTATAATATTTCAACATTTGTTTCATCCACAATAATTTAGCACAACAACTTCCCGACGCAATATACTTTGCTTTGGTCAGGAAAGTGAGACACAATTCTGCTTCTTGGCGTGCCAAGAAATTAAATAACTTCTAAGATGGAAGCACCCACGAGAATTTCTATTTCTCCCATCAACATCACACGCCCAATCAGCATTCGAATAAACCTACAAATAAGTATTAGTATTCCTAGGAGACATTAACTTTGTCTTGGAGATTGACACTGATAAAGGCACTATTCACGTCCATTTGATGGAGCTTAAGGTCTAAGGGACATGCTATGGCCAAGAGTAAACGAATCGAATCAAGCTTGTCAATAGGGAAAAAAGACTAATCAAAGTCTTTACCTTCAACTTATGTGTATATTTGAGCCCCCATGCTTGCCTTGTCCCTCAAAACGACACCATATTCATCATACTTATTCTTTAATATCCACTTAGTACCAATAACATGAACAATTTTTAGCAACTGGACTAGATTCCAAACTTATTTTTTGGAGAATTCGTATAATTTATCTTGCCTATAATTGACCCAATATTCGTCTAACATGGCCTCTTTCACATTATTGGGTTCAAAAGTGGAAGTGTAACTAAAAAATCTAACTTATCTTTGGAGTTGAGAATGCTTCTTTACTCCAACACTAGGAATACCAGTGATTTTGAAAATATCACGATTTTCCCTAACCCAATAAGGCATGTCTCCCACATTCATAACCTCACGAGGTGGTTGGGCTACCTCGTCACACTCATTCACTTTTTCCTCCATTTTATTTCTAAAATAAGGAAACATGAAAGTTTGGTATTTCACAATCATCCTCATTAAATTCACTAGAATCACTATCATCGATGATGACGTTAATGTACTCCATAATTTTTGTGAGAAATGCAATTATAAATACAATAGACACGACTATTAGTGGAATAGCTAAGAAAAATTCTAACATCACTCCTAGAGTCAAGATTAGTCAAGTATTATCTATATCCTAGAGTCAAGCTTATTCAAGCATTATCTATCTTTGAGTATATATCATTTATTTCCAATGACTCTAAAGTGATTGAGTGTGGTTGTTTTCCTTTTCCAAATCTCATAAGGGGTTTGGTTGGTACCATACCTACAATAGAATCAATTAACAGTATGACAAGTCATGTTAAAAGCTTCTTCCCAAAACCTTTTAGGAACATTTTTGCCTATTAACATTGGTCTAGCCATCTCTTAAATGGTTCGATTCTTGTTTTAAATTATCCCATTTTATTGAGGAATTTTGGGGTCAAAAACTCATGGTAGATTCTAACTCCACTACACCGCTCCAGTGTACCTATTCCTTCAAACTCTCTCCCATGCTCACTACAGATTCGAATAATAGTGCATGATTTTTTTATTTTGAAGTTATTTTGAATTGAGAATAAAGATGGCCTTGGCTTGAGACTTCTTATGAAAAAATACTACAAAAGTGAATATAGAGAAGTCGTCTACAATCACAAGGACATGTCTTCTACCACCTATGCTTTTCGTGTGCATTGGAACCATAAGGTATATAAGTAAAAGATCTAGCACATGAGAGGTAGAAATAACATTCAATTTTTTTTATCAAAGAGGGACAGTACGCCTAAAAATTTTATTAATTTTTAAAAATAGAGAAAAAGCCTCTCCAGTAGGATACAAGAACTTACTTTCCTACATCTAGTAGTTGGTCCCAATACAACGGAATGAAAAATTAAATATGGGGATTTATATATATCCCTATTACAACTATAGAAAAAATTTCAAAAAATGAAACTTGAGGATTTATAATATATCCCTATTATAATTTTTTTACTTTTATTCTAGGTTGAGGGAGGTTCTTCCTATCCATGTTGAGGTGGCCTTTTAATAGAGTTGGAAGAGAATTGAAGGTCCAGTAGGTCAAATCTATTGGAATAATGGATGCATTTGAGGTAAAGCTATCTTCCACTGTGTTCATTTCTCTCAAAATATGTTGGATTTGGTGTTGACATGGAAAAATAAAGTTATTTATAATTCCCATGGAAGGACATGGCAGTTTTGATTTCTTTAAAACAACATCAACAACTGCTTTGCAATCTGATTCAATGATCACATTATTGATGTGAAGTTGGGATAAAAGCTTTAGACCCTCTACTATAGCTGTAGCATCTGCATTAAAAGAGTTTTGATATCTAATAGACTTTTAAAAACCAACTATGAAAAGTCCTTTAGAATCTCTAATGACTCCTCCAATGCCACTTGAACCTGGATTGCCTTTGGAAGCACCATCTATATTAAGTTTAAAGTAGACAATAAGGGGATTGCTCCATGCACATATGAAAATCTGGATTTTCTTTTGACCAATTTTGATATTGAATGTATTTATGACTTCAAGATCGTCAGGGATGCTTTTATCAAAGAACTTACAATTTTGTAGAATGCTACTTATTCTTTAAGAACTTGCCTTGTCCCTCAAAACGACACCACATTCATCATACTTATTCTTTAAGATCCACTTAGTACCGATAACATGAACAATTTGTAGCAACAGGACTAGATTCCAAACTTATTGTTTGGAGAATTGGTATAATTTATATTGCTTATAATTGACCCAATATTCGTCTAACATGACCTCTTTCACATTATTGGGTTCAAAAGTGGAAGTGTAACTAAAAAATCTACCTTATCTTTGGATTTGAGAATGTTTCTTTACTCCAACACTAGGAATACCAATGATTTTGAAAATATCACGGTTTTCCCTAATCCAATGAGGCATGTCTCCCACATTCATAACCTCACAAGGTGGTTGGGCTCCCTCATCACACTCATTCACTTCTTCCTCCATTTTATTTCTAAAATAAGGAAACATGAAAGTTTGGTATTTCACAATCATCCTCATTAAATTCAAAAGAATCACTATCATCGACGATGACGTTAATGTACTCCATAATTTTTGTGAGAAATGTAATTATAAATACGATAGACACAACTATTAGTGGAATAACTAAGAAAAATGCTAACATCACTCCTAGAGTCAAGCTTAGTCAAGTATTATCTATCTCCTAGAGTCAAGATTATTCAAGTATTATCTATCTTTGAGTATATATCATTTATTTCCAATGACTCTAAAGTGATTCAGTGTGGTTGTTTTCCTTTTCCAAATCTCATAAGGGGTTTGGTTGGTACCATACCTACTATAGAATCAATTAATAGTATGACAAGTCGTGTTAAAAGATTCTTCCCAACACCTTTTAGGAACATTTTTACCTATCAACATTGGTCTAGCCATCTCTTAAATGGTTCGATTCTTGTTTTAAATTATCCCATTTTATTGAGGAATTTTGGGGTCAAAAACTCATGGTAGATTATAACTCCACTACACCGCTCCAGTGTACCTATTCCTTCAAACTCTCTCCCATGCTCTCTACAGATTCGAATAATAGTGCATGATTTTTTTATTTTGAAGTTGTTTTGACTTGAGAATAGAGAAGTCCTTGGCTTGAGACTTCTTATGCAAAAATCCTACAAAAGTGAATATAGAGAAGTCATCTACAATCACAAAGACGTGTCTTCTACCACCTATGCTTTCCGTGTGCATTGGAACCACAAGGTATATAAGTAAAATATCTAGCACATGAGAGGTAGAAATAACATTCAATTTTTTTATCAAAGAGGGGCAGTACCCCTACAAATTTTATTAATTTTTAAAAATAGAGAAAAAGCCTATCCAGTAGGATGCAAGTCCTTACTTGCCTACATCTAGTAGTTGGACCCAATACACGGGAATGAAAAATTAAATATGGGGATTTATATATATCCCTAATACAACTATAGAAAAAATTTCAAAAAATGAAACTTGGGGATTTATAATATATCCCTATTATAATTTTTTACTTTTATTCTAGGTTGAGGGAGGTTCTTCCTATCCATGTTGAGGTGGCCTTTTACTAGAGTTGTAAGAGAATTGAAGGTCCAGTAGATCAAATCTATTGGAATAATGGATGCATTTGATGTAAAGCTATCTTCCACTGTGTTCATTTCTCTCAAAATATGTTGGATTTGGTGTTGACTTGGAAAATTAAAGTTATTAATAATTCCCATGGAAGGCCATGGTGGTTTTGATTTATTTAAAACAGCACCAACAAGTGCTTTGCAATCTGATTCAATGATCACATTGTTGATGTGAAGTTGGGATAAATCTTTAGACCCTCTGCTATAGCTGTAGCCTCTACATTAAAAGAGTTTTGATATCTAATAGACTTTTAAAAACCAACTATGAAAAGTCCTTTAGAACCTCTAATGACTCATCCAATGCCACTTGAACCTGGATTGCCTTTGCAAGCACCATCTATATTAAGTTTAAAGTAGACAAGAGGGGGATTGCTCCATGCACATATGAAAATATGGATTTTCTTTTGACCAATTTTGATATTGAATGTATTTATGACTTGAAGATCTTCAGGGCTGCTTTTATCAAAGAACTTACAATTTTGTAGAATGCTAAAAGCTAGAGAAATAACATTTTGTATGATAATGATAGAAGATGAATTACAATTCTCAGATAGCTTTTTGTTTCTGGCTTTCCAAAGTTTCGAAAAAACAATTGTAGGCAGTATGTAGAACAACATTTTATCGTAGTCTCTTTTAGGGTATGAAATCCACCAAGAAAGTTATAATGACCTATAAGAACTTAAGTTAATATTCAAACCAAATAGATTAGAGAAAATGTTCCAGACCTCTCTGGTAATGTAACATTCAATCAAAACATCTTGAGTACTATCTTCATTTGAGAAGCAGCCTCTACATATAGAAGCCCTCCTAATACATGGTCTCTTAATGTCAATTTCAAATGAAACTGAGTTATTAAGAAGTTTCTAGGTGAAATTTGATAATTTCGTTGGAGATTCTTGAATCCAATTTATTTTCCAACTTAATGATATAGGTTTAGATTGCTTACGGACATTATATACTTATTTGAATGAAAACTCCGTTGTCGTGGAAGGCTGCCAAATTTGTTTTTCTTCTATGATGAATTCTTCAGCCCATTATTTAATTCTAGCTATTATGTTCACAACTTCGAAGCCTTGATTTGTTGACAACCCTTTAAAATGTTGTTTATAATGAAAGTAGTCCATAATCCTTTGTCAAACTTGAATTTCCAGAGAATTTAATACTTGACGCTTTTACAACATCTTCTAGATTTCTAAGATTTAGACCACCTTCTTCAAATGGGAAACAAACTTCATACCATTTAGACCACTGGTAAGGGTTCTCTTTTTGGGATCCTCCCCGGTAAAATTTGCTAAATATATTATTTAATCTTTTAATGATAATATTGGGAGGATTCATTACTGATAATGTGTAAATTGGCATTAATTGAAGAACATAACTTATGAGAGTAGCTCTATCGAATTGAGATATTAATCTAGAAGACCATATGTTAAGCTTGTCTCTAATTTTAGATATTATCTAAAAAAATTGAATTAATTTATTCCTACCTTTATTGAGGTGGCAGCCTATATATTTCATAAGAAGTTGTTTGTTTGACAAGCCAATGTGTAAACCTATAACTTTTTTCTGAGAGGGACAGAAGAATTAGGCCTTAGTTAAATGACAAGCCAATCTCCTAACCGGCACCCCGGGAGGGAGATTTAGACATTTCCAAATTAGGCCTTAGTTAAATGACGAAAATTGGGAATTAATATCAAATATTAGGAGAGACTTCTAGGGTTAACATTCTCAAAAGTTTAGAATGGCAATGAGAGAAAGAAAGGAGAAAAGTCTTCAAAGAATTCAAGGCCAAGAATTAACTCCCAAAAGTATTGAATACTGAAAACAGAAATAAATACAAAATCTCTACTAAGTCTAAACTGAAATAGGAAATCGGGTGACACATGCCCTAACTATGCAGTACTAAATCAAGAGCTGAATCAAGGAAGAGGTCGTATAGAGCAAGGGCCTGCAACTCCCACCTAAGCTGCAGCACATCCAATCCGAAGAACCTACGCCTGACGCCCCTGTGGCCGGGCACCTGTAATACATACATATATATATACAAGAGAGAGAGAAAATGACAAGAAACGGGTCAGAGCCCGAGTGTAAAACAATTTTAAAAATAGTTCAGCAAGTATTTGAAATGCTTACTTGCCAATATAACAACCATGTTAGTACACGACACTCTCTATAGAATTATCACCTCTCATCTAGTGTACACGTCTGTCGTACTTCTAAAATGCCTCGTAAGTCTAACTAATTCATATCCCATAAATTCTATTTCGAGGAGCCACAAGAATACGATTTTAGTTTAGAGATTAGTCTCTTATCGATTACTTACGTCTATGTATTTCGCAATACTATTGTAACTTTCCCGAACACATACTATAATTATGGAGCATTTATACAATATTTATCTACTTATATGTACAGTAGAAGAATTCCATATATATACGTATATATATTAATCACTCATATAATATATATATACTCTCGGAACCCCACATAAAATCTATGGTGTTGGCATACTCTGCTATCAAGTCCCGATATCACTCGTACTAAGGGAAATACTAGTTCGGAATCACTCTCGAACAATATTAACACAATACACACAAAATGGAGGAGAAGCGTAGTTCCAAGTCACTAAGAGGTCAGCACATACCCCTCACGTCTCTTAGGACCGTCTGACTATCCTTCTCAGATAGCCTGTACCAAGGAATCCTATGTTCTAGGGTACAAGTCAATATCCCCCATAAAGGTCCCATCGAGATAAGACTGTCTCAGCTCGGTAACTTTCGTGATCGCAAGAAGTGCGGGTATGATCATACACAAATATAATATAGATATATGCACATGCACTCGGTCATATATATAAAAATATTCTCATTTTCCAATTAGGTTCGCCCACGACCCATAATAATATTTTAACCGTACGTAACACAATTTTATCCAATCCTTACGCATAAGTAACTCATCTCATTTTATTCTCAATTATAATTATTTCATTATTACTTCTCATCCCTCGAAGTATTATCCCTTCCTAAAGATCAATTCAGTAGGTACACCCTCTCTAACATACTGGTCTAAGTCATTCACGAATCTCTCAATTTCATAATTAACGTCACAATTTCAGATATGTGTCAAACCCCCCGTTAACCCACGGCTACTTCCCATATATAATTTCATTCAACGGAATCTACTTAGACCCTACTGGTCCTCTTCATGACCCGTTATGCTCTTTAAATCATATTCAAGGGTTCCTATGCATTTTATTCGAATTAAACAAAAAGGGAAAAACATGTAGTTTTCAGGAGGGGTCGATCGATCGATGAAAAAGGTCCATCGATCGATAGACATTCTTGAGTCGATCAATCGATCGAGAAGGTACAACCCAGATTTTTCCATTGTTAACTACGGGTTTCCTTATTAAAACTCAACCAAAACTCCATAAACGAGTCCCAAACTCACAACCAATTAAACCAGTGATTATATATACCTATCTACATGATTTTCTACGTAAAACATGTACAAATTTCATCAAAGACATCGGATTAAAGGGAAAATTCACCATATTTGCCAAGAACCCTAGTTTCATCATAATTTTAAACATTTTAATTCTTTTTCCAGATTTCTTTCTTCTAAACCATTATAATTTCGTGGGTAATACTTTACATATGACTAGGCTTGCATAATACATGTATTACTCCTAAAACATGTGATTCAAATCTCCTAATTCATGAAATTCTTCAATAAGACATATAATTAAAAATTCTACTCTAAGATGGGTGAATTATCAACTAGGAATTAGCAAGATAGATACTTTTGTTATACCCCATATTTTCGAAGACTTAAATAATTACGTGATTTATTATTATTGTGGGATTAATTAAATTAAAATGTGAGAATTAATTATTCAATCCAGATTTAAATTGAAGATTTACTAGCATGATGAGAAGTTAGTAACTATTAATATTAATGTGAGAATAGGTAATATGGAATGATGATTTTCATATAATTTGTAGTGATAGAGAAATGTGACAGTTTGGTATAGTAAGTCGGGACGCGCGTGTGAGTCGTGTCAGAACTAATGAAGTGAAGTAACAAAGTAAATTATTTTTAAGTAACTCGTATGATCATTTCGAGTGCGCCTTTGAGTCCGAAGGAGTCGAGATAGTCAGAAAACTCTACCAGGGTATTTTATTTGGACTCCGGGACATTTTTAGGCCAAGCCGGAACCCGAGAGGGGTAGTTTTATAATTTGGAATTTTGGAGAAATTAAATGGACGAAAATTAGAGATAAATTATATCAGATAATAGGGACAATTAGGGTTAGAATAAACCAAAATCAAGAGAGAGCCACAGTGGGTGAGGGAGAGCAGTTTCCAAGGGTGGAGAAGCCATGTTCACCACCTTGCACAACCACCACCACCATCGTGTAGATCGGAACGCGAGGAACGCATCCATACCAACAACATCAATGGATCAGACCGTCGAAATTGAGGAAAGTGTTTATTACTTGCTTTATTTAGCAATAATCATACTCATGTTAGTGTAGGTGGATTTAATCCTTGATTTACATGATGATTGGGTGAAAATTGGAGTTAAATGATGATTAGAGATTAGACAAACTAGTTGTTGATATTCCTTCATGTATGTAGAGGTGAAACTATGAAATTGAATCATATATGGATGAACGAATCTGGGTTGGTTGGATTCCTTAATTGAAATTATTGAAACTAGGGTTCATATAAATTAATTTGGGGGTTTTATATAATGATGATGATTAATGACGAATTAAGGATCTTAGGATGATAAGAATGACTTATAATCTGTCATGGGTTGATGGGTATTGATGATGAGGTGTTGGGTGTTGAATCTTAGAGGTTTTAGGTTCATAAATGGTAGGAAAATGCAGAATTCTGGGAAAGAAGACGAGCAGTGACATCTCGTGCGAAGTCGCGCGAAGTCGTTCACGCGAGATAGGGAAGTCGTTCGAGCGACACGTGAAAGTCGTTCGAGCGAGATCCATTCTGGTTCGAGCGAGATTTCTGATTGTTAAGAAATTACCTATTTTGCCCTAAGTTAGTAAATGATTGATTTGAGTGAGGAAAATTAGTGTTCGATGAACCCAAAATAGTGCAGAATTATTGGGAGTTGTTTAGGTATATTGATTTAGGTATCCGAGAGGGTGAGATTACCTTGGAGATTACGATATAAAGATAATCATAATTGTAAATGCGTCGAGAGTTTTAAATGATAAATACTTGCGAAATTAGTTCCTATGAAATGAAACTTATAAGAATAAAAGTTAGTAATTATGGTTGGGACTTCTTATGATTTTGTATTAAGGATTTTCGAGTGTCATATTATTCTTAGAAATATATAACGAGAGTGGGAATATCATAAATTAAAATACGTGGATAATATTTAGTGATAATAATACTATGTATGGAATATGACAATTGGTTGTGTGTATACCATTTAATTGGATGGGTTGCGTGAATACCTATTACTTGCTAGTATTATGTGTATGACATACCTAGCTACTTGCTATCATGGGAGGTGGTGTAGAGACTGTCTTATCCTGAGGGGATTTTGACTTGTATCTCAAAACATAGGACTGTGAAGGCTTACTTGTGAGTTGGTAAGTTGCTGACTATGGGCGCGTAGGTATGTGCATAACCCATAGGTATGTGAGTTATGTTCCCCTCCATTATGTGTGTTTTGTATATATGGTTCGTGGGAGACTTCTGAACCGATAGTCCTTGTTTGAGTACGAGAGGTACCGGGACATGATAGCAAAGTATGCAATGCACTACAGGTATAGCCTTAGGGTGTTGTATTAGTGTATATATAAATAGTGGTGGTTATTTATGTATACTTGTGTTATACTTACAATGTGATAATTGTAGGGTATTAAGATTGGGTTAATGCATATATATAATAGTGAAAGATATATATATATATATATATATATATGCTTTTGGTATATCTAAAATGAAAAAATATCAAATAATTAAGATAGTGAAATCTTCAGTAATGCCAATAATTGAATACTTGACCTTAGTTTGATAACACTTGTTTAAAATGATAAAGGTTGATATCTAAAATCGGAATAATACTACGAGGGGTAGTTATATGGATAAGCCTTTAACCTAGTTAGAAGTGTGTCAGATGGATAGGTTGGATTAGATGTACATTAGGCGTGCACACTAGTTGAGAGGTGAGAATATCATGTGAGAGTTCGAACTAACATGCATATAGTACTTGCTTTAATGCAGTTTTAAATAGTTGCTAAAACAAATATTTTTACAAATCGGGCTCTGGCCCGTTTCTTGCATCTCTTTTCTCTTTTTCTCTATATATATATGTATTGGTACAGGTGCCCAGCCATAAGGATACCGATTTTAGATTCTTGGCCGGTTTACCGAGCTGCAGCTGTTGTGAAAGTTGCGGGTTATTTGATATTAGACGCTTCTCTCATTTCATTTAGTTCCTAGTTCCTATATCTCAGTTAGGGTATGTGTCGTCCATCCTCATTAGCAGAGTTATGCTCAGTTTACTCTGTAGTTCTTCTCAGTTGGTTTGAGTATTTATTATGGTTTGGTTTGTAATTGTAAACTGGAAGGTTTTATCCAGTCCTATCTATTCAGTATTTGATTCAATCAGTATTTAATTCTTGTGTATGGTTTATATTTACATGTTCAGAATTTATTAAATTAATTGGTTTAAAGTTTAATTGGAAAATGTTTTGACACTAGCTTAATTAAATATTAGGTAATCAATTGGATTTATGTTTTCGACAGTGATGCTAAGAATGAACCAACCGAACATTCTGTTTTAAATTTTATAAAGGACTGATCACCCGATATTTAATTGGGTGGGGTGTCACAGGTGGTATCAGAGCATCAGGTTCTAGTGTCCTTTAGGATCTGTACAACTTGTTACGTTTCAGCTTAGTGTTCTTCGATGTAGAGCCTTATTCTAGGATTATTGTATTCCACTGTGTATGCGATTTGCGTACTCCTGCGATTTAGTTTAGTGAAGTCAATTCGTATGAGAGAGTGATTGGACTTAGTACTTTCAGCAATATGGGACGATCAGCGAAGCCCGTTAGCAGAACTGCATGAGAATGAAAAATAATTGAGAGTTGTGAAGCATTCGGGGAACGGTGATCGCGGTAGAAGTCAGCAACAGTAGTATATAAGTGTGATGGGCCAATGGAGGAAGCTAATCCAAAGGCAATAATGTAAAGTATAGTGTAGTGACACTCAGAATTTTAAATTCATAAGAAATTTTCTAGCTCAAAGAAACAACAAGGAGTAAAAATTGTTAATCGAACCGAGATATTGGGTTCGGGTTGACCATTTAAATTTTTCCATCTTCTGATCAGATAGAAATATGGAAGAGATGTTGAACTTATCACTTGTAGGTCGGGTAGAGACCGACCGTAAAGAATGAGTTAACTTGGTAAGCTAACTTTGTGACCGAAGTAGAAGTCACGGAAGATAAAAAGGGTCCGTAAGCTAAAAATGGACACGTGGGTAGAATTCCCTAGCGTGAATGGAGGTGTCAATAAGGTGACTAGTGTCAATGTCATCAAAGTATATGTTTACTAGAATACTTCAACGCTCCAAAAGAAAGGAAGCCAGTCGAGTTGTAATACCTAGCCGAAGGTCAAGGTTGAATTTAATAGTGTTAGTAGAACATCACCAGAAAGTATACCCAGTGAGGGGAAACATATTTAAATGATATGACTAAATATTAACGTAATGGTGATGGATTCAGTCAAGACCAGCGGGTCAATCATGTGTTCCATATGCCCTGTAGAGCGCAAGGAATAACGAAACTAACAACTAGGAGTTAAGACTACCAGGTCCGAGAGAAGGGCATCCCAATAAGTCCAGGAGGGTCAGTAAAAAGGGAATTACCCTGTATGTAGAGATAAGGGTTACCAGTATTGAATGTGTTCACATGAGAAGTGAAATTTATAGTATCGGGAATAATAAACCATGCCTGTAAGGCATAACAGTTGGAGAAGTGAAATATCCAGTGTAAAAATCGGGTCAGGAGAATTGGGCCCAGGAACTAATAACCTGAGAGTAATGGGTCTAGGCAGGACCAGTGTAGTCCTCAATAAATGTAGCGTACTGTATTTCGGAGTCGACGGGGCCCAGGGAAATCAAGGGAAGGCTAGTGAGGCCATATTTGAGTTCTGTAGATATGGGGCCAATGTATCAATGTGGGGCGAGTAAGCCATAAAATGGAATAAGAAGGGGAACAAAAATGAGTGGAATCCAAACGGGATAATGATTATAAATAATTATGGGTCGCAAACGTGCGTACGGGGACCCTACGATCAGGATAAACTGATGGAGTTTTGTGTCATCCTTGTGAATAAATGATGAGTTCAAATGACGTGGGTGTGTCACAACATATGTTAATAGTTAACACTAATAATTTGAGTGTGCATTCGGCTTAGTGGGTACGCTGGCGACAGCAGCCTTATTCTGTAGGTGACTACCATTTGGTAGCGAGATTTTTCGTACCACCTGCAGGGAGGAGCAGTTGTGGACGCTAAGAGAAATTTATATATGGTATTATGTAACGATTCGTGCTCCTTTGAGCGTTATGATAGTATAGCACATTATTATTATATTTTATAGTTACTGGTTACCGAGGGTTTCCACAGTAGTAAATTGTGTGATAAGACTATTGTACTAAAAATTTCAAATTTTAAACATATGGTTTTAGAGAGGCATCACCTGAAAGATGGTTGAGCATGTACATGTGTTGTATTGTATTGTAGACTTCAGTGAGTATGTTGTCTTACTAGGTTGATCCCGGTGAGCAGGGATGTTTTACTGATGCGATTCAGGGTATATTGAATTATTGTAGAGCAGAGAGATATAGCTCGTAAATTATATAACGCTAATAACTTGTGATGGTGAGAGACTTGCGTTTTATACTGTCTTTAGTAACATGAGAGTGGACGAGTAGACGTTTACGATCATAGATGGGAATTCAGGGATATATGTTATGGATTAAGGACTTAACGGATCCCGATGACCAGCAGTGTTAGGTAGTAGTGTATCGGGGGGGGGTTCCTTGTTTGGATTTGGCTTCGCGAGACATCCCATGCATGAAACTTAGCAAACGTTGGAGGATGGGAGAAATTTTCCTTTAATTCATGGATTTAGTATGGTAATGATTACCCATGTATATGGTTATAACTGTAAGATAATAGTTATATTACAAACTAAGGCCGATAGGCTCGTATAAGATTAACATGTGATAATGTTACAAAGTGTTGACACCACGAGCAGACCGGTGGGACAACCTAAGATATGATTAGGTGGAAAAGGGTAGCGTGACTGAGTAGGGCCTTACCATACAGTTATTCCAAGTATGTGGGGCATAAATTGATATTTATAACATGGCTCGTACAGTGGTGCTGCAATGCACAAAGCATAGGGTGTATGGGCACCCTAGATATTTTGGTAATAATTTTTTCTTCCTTAAGTGAAATATTGTGAGACAACACGTGTTGCGAGAGGTAACTGAATGTATAAGAGTGTGACTTCAAGATTTAGCTATTTGGTGGGTTAAGGCAGTTACAATCGTTAATTCCCCGCTTTGCCACCAGGATGGTAAGGGAAGAATCCGATAAAGTTTAACTCGAGAAAGTTGAGACTTACTTGTTAGGATAAGGGCAGAAAATGTTTCTTAAAAATCTGAAGCTTAGAGAGAAAGGGAAGGACTTGCGACATGCAGTGATGACACTGTCGCCTGAGCCATAGATTTGGATGTGGTTATGAGAAAGGTAAAATGCATAATGATATAAAGCCGTAGTAGTGATGGCTTAAGCAAAGAAAACATTTATGAGCTCCAATTGAAAGTGGACCATCAGGAAATAATAGAGTTCCTTCAGCATTAGGAATTCCTTGGTGGTAATGGGAGAGTGAATCCCTGAACAATTACAGAGTTAATTACTTCGCAATGGGATCACAACCCTATGTGGGTGAAAGTGGGTCGGGTAATTAAAGTAGCTCACGTTATGCAAAGTTAGGACAAATCATAAGGTGTAACAGTAAACCCTGACCATTATTCCTGGGATAGTAAGGTTATAGGGGGTACAAATAGAGTTTTTGTCCGAAAGAGTCAAGATAATTATGACTCGATTATTCTAAAGAGTTCCCGGGAGGCCATGAATATCAAGATGCGAACATATTCGGCCTAACAACTCATAGGCGGGCGGTAAGTCTAAGAGTTTTAGTTGCACATTGCGAAGTATGTGGTAATTCCAATTATGGGAAGGTTTAGTGCAATATCTTCCACTGGTGGAGTTAGCGTAAGACGACTCTGCTCAATTTATTATCGATAGAATCCCATTCAAAGCTTTATATATATAAATCCTTATTATCCTTGTGCTTATTGGATAGAAGGGAGGACAATAATCTACTAGGCCCAGAGAAATTTTTAGGGCCCGTTAACCAAAGTGGAAATGATTGGGAGCTGTATTATTGCATGTTGGAACGAGGAAATTGGTACCGAGTGAGGTGAGATCTTTTCCTATTATTGTTAAGTTGAGCCGGTAGCATACAGGCTTAGGTTCCATATTCCTATGCGGAGGCAGTATGGCAAAAATTTGTTAACAATTATAGTATGTATCGTGTGTAAGACAAATTTGTATATATCTAAATATCAATTAACCTACTAGTGCGAGTAGTAGGAAGCTAGATAGTGACTATATATAATTTAAGTGGTGAAACTTAAATGGTAAGGCTTGAAGATTAATTAATCAGTGAGGTGTTCATTACTAAGGGTATTCGGTAATGTACTGTATGGGCAGTGCTGCGTAAATTCATGATATGTGAGGTAAATACACGGAGTTTTCCTTACCAAAAATGCCTTATTTTTCGAATTTCAAGACGAAATTCTGTTATTAGGGGGTAAGTATGTAATACCCCGTATTTTCGAAGACTTAAATTACTACATGATTTATTATTATTGTGGGATTAATTAAATTAAAATGTGAGAATTAATTATTTAATCCGGATTTAAATTGAAAATTTACTAGCGTGACGAGAAGTTAGTAACTATTAATATTATTTTGAGAATAAGTAATATGGAATGACGATTTTCATATAATTTGTCGTGATAGAGAAATGCGACAGTTTGGTATAGTAAGTCGGGACGCGCGTGTGAGTCGTGTCAGAACTAATGAAGTGAAGTAATAAAGTAAATTATTTTTAATTAACTCGTATGAACATTTCGAGTGCGTCGTTGAGTCCAGAGGGGTCGAGATAGTCAGAAAACTCTACCCGGGTATTTTATTTGGACTCCGAGACATTTTTAGGCCAAGCCGGCACCCGAGAGGAGTAGTTTTGTAATTTGGAATTTTGGAGAAATTAAATGGACTAAAATTAGAGATAAATTATATCAGATAATTGGGAAAATTAGGGTTAGAATAAACCAAAATCAAGCTAGAGCCACAGTGGGTGAGGGAGAGCAGTTTCCAAGGGTGGAGAAGCCATGTTCACCACCTTGCACAACCACCACCACCATCGTGTAGATCGGAACGCGAGGAACGCATCCATACCAACAACATCAATGGATCAGACCATCAAAATCGAGACAAGTGTTTATTACTTTCTTTTTTTAGCAATAATCATACTCATGTTAGAGTAGGTGGATTCAATCCTTGATTTACATGATAATTGGGTCAAAATTGGAGTTAAATGATGATTAGAGACTAGACAAATTAGTTGTTGATATACCTTCATGTATGTAGAGGTCAAACTACGAAATTGAATCATATATGGATGAACGAATCTGGGTTGGTTGGATTCTTTAATTGAAATTATGGAAACTAGGGTTCATATGAATTAATTTGGGGGTTTTATGTAATGATGATGATTAATGACGAATTAAGGATCCTAGGATGCTAGGAATGACTTATAATCTGTTATGGGTTGATGGGTATTGATGATGAGGTGTTGTGTGTTGAATCTTAGAGGTTTTAGGTTCATAAATGGTGGGAAAAACGCAGAATTATGGGAAAGAAGACGAGCAGTGACATCTCGCGCGAAGTCGTTCGAGCGACACATGGAAGTCGTTCGAGCGAGATCCATTCTGGTTCGATCGAGATTTTGGATTTTTAAGAAATTATCTATTTTTCCCTAAGTTAGTAAATGGTTGATTTGAGTGAGGAAAATTAGTGTTCGATGAACCCAAAATAGTGCAGAATTATTAGGAGTTGTTTAGGTGTATTGATTTAGGTATCCGGGAGGGTGAGATTACCTTGGAGATTACAAGAGAGAGATAATTGTAATTATAAATGCGTCAAGAGTATTAGGTGATAAATGCTTACGAAATTAGTTCCAAAGAAATGGAACTTATAAGAATAAAAGTTAGTAATTATGGTTGGGACTTCTTATGATTTTGTATTAAGGATTTTCGAGTGGCATATTATCCTTAGAAATATATAACGAGAGAGGGAATATCGTAAATTAAAATACGTGGATAGTATTTAGTGATAATAATACTACGTATGGAATATGACAATTGGTTGTGTGTATACCGTTTAATTGGATGGGTTGTGTGAATACCTATTACTTGCTAGTATTATGTGTATGATATACCTAGCTACTTGCTATCACGGGAGGTGGTGTAGAGACAGTCTTATCCTGAGGGGATTTTGACTTGTATCTCAGAACATAGGACTGTGAAGGCTTACTTGTGCGTTGGTAAGTTGCTGACTATGGGAGCGTAGGTATGTGCGTGACCCATAGGTATGTGAGCTATGTTCCCCTCCATTATGTGTGTTTTGTATATATGGTTCGTGGGAGACTTCTGAACCGATAGTCCTTGTTTGAGTACGAGAGGTACCGGGACATAATAGCAGAGTATGCAATGCACTACAGGTATAGCCTTGGGGTGTTGTATTAGTATATATATAAATAGTGGTGGTTATTTATATATACTTGTGTTATACTTACAATGTGATAATTGTAGGCTATTAAGATTGGGTTAATGCATATACATAATAGTGAAAGATATATATATATATATATATATATATATATATATATAATGTTCCTGTGCGGACTAGTCCGCATTTTAAGAATGCGGACCGGACATGTGTCACCTAAAGATGCGCCTAGAAATTATTGCCTAAATTATAGGCACACTCTCTCTCTTTTTCGGGCTCACCGCCAGGTGACACATGTCCGGTCCGTATTCTTAAAATGCGGACTAGTCCGCACACGAGCAGGACTGTATATATATATATATATATATATATATATATATATATATATATATATATATATATATATATATATATATATATATATATATATATATATATATATATATATATATGCTTTTGGTATATCTAAAATGAGAAAATATCAGATATTTAAGATAGTGAAATCTTCAGTAATGCCAATAAGTGAATACTTGATTTTAGTGTGATAACACTTGTTTACAATGATAAAGGCTGAGATGTAAAATCGAAATAATACTACGAGGGGTAGTTAGATGGATAAGCCTTTCACCTAGTTAGAAGTGTGTCGGATGGCTAGGTTGGATTAGATGTACGTTAGGCGTGCACAGTAGTAGAGAGGTGAGAATCTCATGTGAGAGTTCGAACTAACATGCATATAGTACTTGCTTTAATGCAGTTTTAAATACTTGTTAAAACAAATATTTTTACAAATCGGGCTCTGAACCGTTTCTTGCATCTCTTTTCTCTTTTGATATATATATATATATATATATATATATATATATATATATATATATATATATGTATTGGTACAGATGCCCAGCCACAGGGATACCGATTTTAGATACTTGGATGGTTTGTCGAGTTGTAGCTGTTGTGGAAGTTGCGAGTTATTTGAGATTAGACGATTCTCTCATTTCATTCAGTTCCTAGTTCAGATATCTCAGGCAGGGCATGTGTTGCCTATCCTCATTAGCAAAGTTGTGCTCAGTTTACTTTGTAGTTCTTCTCAGTTAGTTTGAGTATTTATTATGGTTTGGTTTATAATTGTAAACTGGAAGGTTTTATCCAGTCTTATCTATTCAGTATTTGATTCAATCATCATTTAATACTTATGTATGGTTTATATTTACATGTTCATAATTTATTAAATTAATTGGTTTAAAGTTTAATTGGAAATTGTTTTGACACTAGCTTAATTAAATGTTAGCTAATTAATTGGATTTAAGTTTTGGACAGTGATGCTAAGAATGAACCAACCGAACATTATGTTTTAAATCTTATAAAGGACTGATCACCTGATATTTAATTGGGCAGGGTGTCACAACTTGCCTTAAGATCGTATCTGATTCCAAGAGTTGACAGGTATAGACTTGATCCCCTTGTTCCAATCTGTGTTTTGGTGGTGGTGGTTGTGCAATCCGATTAGTTCTTGGCCTTGAATTCTTGGAAGACTTTTCTTCTTTCTTCCTCTCACTGTCGTTCTAAACTTTTAAGAACGTTAACCCTAGAAGACTCTCCTAATATCTGATATTAATTCCCAATTTTTATCATTTAACTAAGGCCTAATTTGGAAATGACTAAATCGCCCTCCCAGGGTGTCGGTTAATTCGGTTGGAGCAAGAGGTTCAGCGAGAAAACTTTGTATCAAGCCGACGATTTCGATAATGTAAGAGGGCATTCAAGTCGGTAAAATTTATTTTATGGGTTACTAACCTTAAGGTAAGATCAAGGGTTCCTTCGAACATGTGGAATAATTTGCCCGAGAAGGATGTGATTCATAGTCCGTTGGGGTAATTTATAATATTAGCTAGTGTGCCCAGTCTTCCTTTGAAATGAATAATCGTGCTGGTACGTGATCCTTCTCATTAGGATGAAATTTTTGAATCCCACCTTCGGTATGGAATTTCAGGAAACAGCGGGGATAACGCTTCCTTTTGAGCAGGTTATATCACCCATATCCCGGGGAGTAGGCGAACGGTGATTAACAATTAGTGGAGTCGTGTGAAAGTAATTTTGAATTCATTTTGATCATTTTATTTCCACAACGGTTATAGATAGCAAGTGAAGTATAGTACGGTAATTGGGGGAGGATATTACCTCATGGTAGGGTTTCGCGGGAGCACTCATACCTGTTTATTGTAACCAAGGTGCTTATTGAGGTTTTGGTGTGGAAAAACCTTAACTTTTCTCACTCTGGATGTTAAGAGGTGGGCGGATAATCAAAATTTTGGATTGGTCGAGTTGGATTATAATGACTATGGTGGAATTACCATGAATTTTTTAGGCGAACAAGAGTGGTCAGATGTTCGTACGGTTTCTCGCATAATGGGAGTTTTTTGTTTAGATAAATACGAGTAGCTGACATGTAGTGAGGTGCGGCCTCCCAATGATATTAAAATAATGGGAGTCAATGATGTATAGGCTCGTCTTATGCGAATGTTATCGGATAGGAGCATAATATGAGTGTCGTTAATGAGAGTGTTAAACAAGCTTGATGTGAGGAGGGGGCTATAGTGACTGAGCGCCTTCCTATGAAGATAGTTTGCGTACTGATAAGGTATCCAAAATTGTTTTACCAGGTAGGCCTTATTTTTTTAATTTGGGGACGAAATTCGGTTATTAGGGGGGAAGTATGTAATACCTTGTATTTTTATGGCATTTAATTATGGGATTAATTAAATTAAATTGGGATAAATTAATTTAATATTAATCCGGATTATAGAATAAATATTTACTAGGGTGATGAGAGTTAGTAATTATTGGTAAGAATTATGTTGAATATTACTAGATGAGTAAAGTAATATATGAGAAATTGTCACGAGAGAATTATATGAAAATTATGGAAATTAACTCGGGACGCGCCTATGTCGTGTCGGGTCTATATTATTATTATAAAAAATGAATAAATTATAAGTTACCCGTATGGTCATTTTGAGTGCACCAACGTGTCCATAAGGGTCAAGATAGTCAAAAAAGTATACCCGGGGGTTCAGTTTTGGGTCTCGAAGCATTTTTAGGCCGAAACTGGCATCCCGGGAGGGTATTATAGTCATTCTGTATTTTTGGGTAATTAAACCCACGAATTTCCCTAAGTTATATCAGCTAGCAGAGTTATGATTTTAGGGTTATTAATCTCATAAATATATCACGGTCATTAGAGAAGAAAGGTAGAGAGCTCCTCAAGACTTGATCACAAACTGTAATACCTTTTTCAAGAATAACACTACCGGAGCATAGATCGTAAGACGAGGAACGCATCCATATATTTATCACCAACAGATCATACATTCGAATCCCAGGCAAGTATCTATCTTGCAAATTCCTAGTTAATATTTCATCCATGTTAGATTAGGATTAAGAATACATGTTTTTATGAGATAATCATATGATTTAGAAGACTTAAACTACATGTTTTGGGAGTAAATCATGAAATCTGGACACCTTGTCATATGTAGAGGATTACCCACGAATTTGTAATGGTTTAATAGGAAGAAAACTGAAAGAAGAATGAGAATCTTAGAAACTAATACAAAACTAGGGTTCTTGATAATTCTGTTGAATTGGCCCCTTAATTCGATGTCTTTGATGAATTCAAACATGCTTTATGTAGGAAATCATGTATATAGGTGTATTTAATCAGTGGTATACTTGTTTGGGAGTTTGGGAATCATTAATGGTGTTTTGGAGAAATTTCTTGGATGAAACCCGTAGGTTGGATTAACAGATTCTGAGCAAGAACTGCTCGATCAATCGATTGACTCAAGAATGTCGATCGATCGACTCATCAATCGATAGACCCCTCCTGGAAACTGCATACTTTTTCTCTTTTTGTTTAATTCGGATAAAATACGTAGGAACCCTTAAATATCATTTAAAGAGAATAATGGGCCATAAAGAGGACCAGTAGGGTCTAAGTAGATTCCGTTGAATGAAATTTTATATGGGATGTAACAGTGGGTTAACGGGGGTTTGTCACATATTGGAAATCGTGCGTGCGTTAACTACGGAATTGAGAGATTCGTGAATGACTTAGACCAGTATGTTAGAGAGGGTGTACCTACTGAATTGATCTTTAGGAAGAGAGAATATTTCGAGGGACGAGAAGTAATTACGAAATGATTATAATTGAGAATAAAATGAGATGATTTCTTTATGCGTAAAGATTGGGTAAAATTGTATTACGTATGGTTAAAATGTTATTATGGGTCGTGGGCGAACCTAATTGGAAAATGAGAATATTTATATGTATGACCGAGTGCATGTGTATATATCTATATTATAGTTGTGTATAATCATAGCTTCACTACTTGCTATCACGCAGGTTACCATGCCAGGACAGTCTTATCTCGATGGAACCTTGATGGGGGATATTGACTTGTACCCTAGAACATAGGATTTCTTGGTACAGGCTATCTGAGAATGATAGTCAGACGGTCCTAAGAGACGTGAAGGGTATTTGCTGACCTCTTAGTGACTTAGAACTATGATTCGCCTCCATTTTATGTGTATTGTGTTAATACAGTTCGAGAGTGATTCCGAACTAGTATTTCCTTTAGTACGAGAGATATAGGGACTTGATAGCAGAGTATGCCAGCACCATAGATTTTATGTGGGGTGCTGATAGTATATATATTATATGAGCGATTAGTATATATACGTATATATGGAATTCTTCTACTGTGCGTATAATTAGTTAAGTATTGAATAACCGCTCCAAGATTATAGTAAGTGTTCGAGAGATTTATAATAGTATTGAGAAATACATAACTAACGTAAGGAAACCATTAAGGGATTAATCTCTAAACAAAAATCATAGTCTTGTGACTTCTTGAAATAAAAATGTATGGGAGATGAGTTAGATAGACTTATGAGGCATTTAGTAGTACGGTAGGCGTGCACGCTAGATGAGAGGTGAGAATTCTCAAGAGAGTGTCGCGTACTAACATGGTTGTTATATTAGCCGGTAAGCATTTTAAATACTTACTAAACTATTTTTAAAACGATTTTACACTCGGGATCTGACCCGTTTCCTGTCATGTTTCTCTCTTATATATATATATATATATATATATATATTACAGGTGCCCAGCCACAGGGGCGTCATGCGTAGTTTCTTTGGATTGGACGTGCTGTAGTTTATGTGGGAGTTGCAGGCCTTTGCTCTAGATGATCTCTTCCTTGATTCAACTCTTGATTTAGTACTGCATAGCTAGGGCATGTGTCGCCCGATTTCCTATTTCAATTTAGATTTATTAGAGATTTTGTATTTATTTATGTTTTCAGTATTCAGACTCAATTAGGAGTTATTTCATGTCATGATGATTTTATTTATGCTTATTGACTTGATTTGGATATTATAGTTGGCTTGTTTCTTTTGGATGATTGTTATCCTTAGCATTTATGTTATTCTTAAACTGATTTGTACTTAAAAAGGTTTTTACGATGGGATTTAATAAATGAAATAATATTCTAAACGTTTTGACACTTAGCTTAATTAATTAGGGTGATTACAACGAAAAATTATTTTCGACAGTGATGCTAAGAATGAACCACACCGTTCACCTTGATTTTTAATTTAATAAAGGACTGATCACCCAGTATTTAATTAGGCGATAATGATGATTTTACTTATGGTTATTGACTTGGTTTGGATATTCTAGTTGGCTTGTTTCTTTTGGATGATTGTTATCCTTAACATTTATGTTATTCTTAAACTGATTTATACTTAAAAAGGTTTTTAGGATGGGATTTAATAAATAAAATAATATTCTAAATGTTTGGACACTTAGCTTAATTAATTAGGGTGATTAAAAGATGCTAAGAATGAACCACGCCGTTCACTTTGATTTTTAATTTAATAAAGGACTGATCACCCGGTATTTAGTTAGGTGATCGTGATGATTTTACTTATGGTTATTGACTTGGTTTGGATATTCTAGTTGGATTGTTTCTTTTAGATGATTGTTATCCTTAGTATTTATGTTATTCTTAAACTGATTTATAATTAAAAAGGTTTTTACGGTGGCATTTAATAAATGAAATAATATTCTAAATATTTTGACACTTAGCTTAATTAATTAGGGTGATTAAAACGGAAAATTGTTTTCGACAGTGATGCTAAGAATAAACCACACCGTTCACCTTGATTTTTAATTTAATAAAGGGATGCTCACCTGGTATTTAATTAGGCAGGGTGTTACAGGTGGTATCAGAGCGTTCATTCTTAGCATCACTCTTAAAAAACAATTTTTTTCTTTTAATCACCTAATAAATAATTAAGCTAAGTGTCAAAACATTTAATCTTATAAATTCATTCCCGATTGTTATTATTAATTACGAAATCATTTTCACGAATACAATGGACAGTATTAAATCCAAACCATCCAAATGAAAGAACATGCTAGATAAATCAAACCAAATCAAATATCCCAAATCGCAGGACAAAGTGATAATCACAAGTAATCCCAACTACAGCAGAATATCGAAATAAATCAAAAGTACAAATCTCTCTGAGCTAGATAAAACTGGAAATGGACGACACATGCCCTATCTAAGGAGAACTAAATGAAAGACTGAGAAGACAAGGATGAAGTCGTCTACTGCAAAGACCTGCAACTCCCACACTAGCGATCGCACGTCAACAGTCCAAAGATCCAAGTCTGACGCCCCTGTGGCTGGGCGCGTATAGTACATATATATATATATATATACAAGAGAGATGAAAGATGACAGGAAACGGGTCAGAGCCCGAGTGTAAAAGCTTTAAAAATAGTTTATCAAGTATTTAAAATGCTTACCGGCTAATATAACCGCCATGTTAGTACGCGACACTCTCTTAAGAATTCTCACCTTTCATCTAGTGTGCACGCCTACCGTACTACTAAACGCCTCGTGAGTCTATCTAAATTATCTCCCATAAATTTTATTTAGAGAAGTCACAAGACTATGATTTTAGTTTAGAGATTAATCTCTTAATGATTTCTTACATTACTTATGTATCTCTCAATACTGTTATAAAGTTCCCGAACACTTACAATAATTTTGGAGCATTTATTTAATATTTATATAGTTATACGCACAGTAGAATAATTCCATATATACGTATATATATTAATCACACATATAATATATATACTATTGGCACCCCACATAAAATCTATGGTGCTGGCATACTCTGATATCGAGTCCCCGTATCTCTCATAATAAGGGAAACACTAGTTCGGAATCACTCTCAAACTGTATTAACACAATACACACAAAATGGTGGCGAAACATAGTTCCAAGTCACTAAGAGGTCAGCACATACCCCTCACGTCTCTTAGGACCGTCTGACTATCATTCTCAGATAGTCTGTACCAAGGAATCCTATGTTCTAGGGTACAAGTAAATATCCCCCATAAAGGTCCCATCGAGATAAGACTGTCTCGGCGCGGTAACCTCCGTGATAGCAAGAAGTGTGGGTATGATTATACACAAATATAATATAGATATACACACATGCACTCGGTCATATATATATAAATATTCTCATTTTCCAATTAGGTTCGCCCACGAACCATAATAATATTTTAACCGAACGTAACACAATTTTACCCAATTCTTACGCATAAAGAACTCATATCTATTTGGTCTCAATTAGAATCATTTCATAATTACTTCTCGTCCCTCGAAGTATTCTCTCCTCCTAAAGATAAGTTCAGTAGGTACACCCTCTTTAACATACTGGTCTAAGTCATCACGAATCTCTCAATTACTTAGTTAACATACGCACAATTTCCAATATGTGTCAAAACCCCCCGCTAACCCACGATTACATCCCATATAAAATTTCATTCAACGGAATCTACTTAGACCCTACTGGTCCTCTTCATGACTCATTATACTCTTTAAATGATATTCAAGGGTTCCTACGCGTTTCATTCGAATTAAACAAAAAGAGGGAAAAACTTGCAGTTTTCATAAGGGGTCGATCGATCGATCGATCGAGCAGGTATAGCCCAGATTCTGCCATTGTTAACTACGGGTTTTCTTATTACAACTCAACCAAAACTTCATGGACGAGTCCCAAACTCCCAACCAATTAAACCAATGATCATATATACCTATTTACATGATTCTCTACGTAAAGCATGTAAGAATTTCATCAAGGGCATAGGATTAAAGGCCTAATTCATTATATGTATCAAGAACCCTAGTGTCATTAAAATTTCAAACCTTCTAATTATTTTTCCAGATTTCTCTCTTCTAAACCATTACAATTTCGTGGGTAATCATCTACATATGACAAGGCTTTCAGATTACATGTATTATTCCTAAAACATGTGATTCAAATCTCCTAATTCATAAAATTCTTCAATAACACGTATATTTATTAATCCTATTCTAACATGGGTGAAGTATCAACTAGAAAAATAGCAAGATAGATACTTGCCTTAGGATAGTAGGTCTGATTCCACAAGTTTGACAGGTATAGGCTTGATCCCCTTGCTCTGATTTACGTTTTGGTGGTGGTGGTGCAATTGGGTTGCTTCTGGGCCTTGGATTCTTTGAAAGCTTTTCCTTCCTTCCTCTCACTGTCGTTCTCAACTTTTGGGGAATGTTAATCCTAGAAGACTCTTTTAATAGATGATATTAATTTCTCAATTTTAATCATTTAACTAAGGCCTAATTTGGAAATGACTAAATCGCCCTCCCGAGGTGCCGGTTAGGCCTAAAAACCTCCTGAGACCCAAACTAAACCCCCGAGTACACTTTTCTGACTATCTCGACCCTTACAGACAGGTTGGCGCACTCGAAATGACCATACGAGTGACTTATAATTTATTCACTTTTTATAATAATAATAATTTAGTCCCGACACGACACAGACGCGTCCCGACTTAATTTCCATAATTGCCATATTATTCACTCGTGATAATTTTTAATAAATTTAATCTCATATATTACTTTTACTCGTCTAGTAACGTTCAACATAATTCTTGCCAATAATTACTAACTCTCGTCATGCTAGTAAATATTCAAATTAAAATTCGGATTAATATTAAATTAATTTATCCTAATTAAATTACATTAATCCCATAATTAAAGGCCATAAAAATACGGGGTATTACATACTTCCCTCCTAATAACATAATTTCATCCTGAAATTTGGAAAAGAAGGCCTACCTGGTAAAATAATTCTATATACTTTATCAGTACTCAAAACTAACTTCAGGGTAAGGCGTTCAATCACTATAGCCCCCGCCTCGCAGTAAGCTTATTTAACACTCTCAACACTATCAGTTATAGAGTCGCACCTTAATAACGACAGTTCACATTGTGCTCCAATGTGTCGCTATTCGAATAAGACGAGCCTATACATCATTGGTCCCCATTGTTTCAATATTATTGGGAGGCCGCACCTCACTACGTATCAATTACTCGTATTCATCTAAACATAAAACTCCCATCCTGAGAGAAACCGTAAGAACATCTTACCACTCTTGTCAGTTCTTTAAATCTCGATTTTTGGCTACCTAACTCTAAGCCACCTAAAACAGTCTGTGGTAATTCCACCTTAGCCATCAGATTATTCTCGATTAATCCAAAATTCTGATTATCCGCTCACCTCTAAACATCCAGAGGGAGAATAATTAAGGTTTTTCCACAGTAAAACCTCAATAATCACCTTGTTCACGATAAACAGATACGAGTGATTCCACAGAACCCTACCATTAGGTAATATTCTCTCCCAAATATCGTACTATACTTCACTTATAAGCTATATCCGTAGTAAAAATAAAATGATAACAATGAGTCCAAAATTACTTTCATATGGCTCCACTAATCGTTAATCACCGTTCGCCTACTCCCCGGGCTATGGGTGATACAACCTGGTCAAAATGAAACGTTATCCCCACTGCTTCCTGAAATCCTATATTGAATGTGGGGTTAAAGAATCTCATCCTAATTATGAACAATACCGGACAAGACAATGTACCGGCGCGATACTTCTTTTCAGAGGAAGATCGGGGCACACTATCTAATACTGTAAATCACCCCAATGGAATATCAATCACTTCCTTCCTGGTCAACTTGTTCCACCCATGCAAAGGAACTCATGACCTTACCTTGAGGTTGGCAACCCATCAAAGAAATTTTACCGACTTGATCGCCCTCTTCCACTATCGAAATCGTCGGTTTGATACAAAATTTTCTGGTTGATCATATTACTTTGACCTATTTCTTCCTATGAGTGGTGCACTTGGTCACTACACACTATGCCCCGCTCAACACCGACTTCCACTTATAATGCCTCCAATTAAGTGGTACTTAATATCTTCTTCCTCCCTCGGCTTATACCAAAAGTTTCAACCCGCCCACCTTTCGCCATTAAGTGCACTTCTGGACTTTTATACATTAGTGACATCATCTTTCTATTTTCGTGCAAGTCCCTCTCAACATCTGACTGGGTATAACGCCGCTCCAAATTTTCCATAATAGTCAGGTTTTAGTCTTCTTAAGGGGTATGTGCTGACCTCTTAGAGACTTGGAACTATGCTTCGCCTCCATTTTGTGTGTATTGTGTTAATACAGCTCGAGAGTGATTCCGAACTAGTATTTCCCTTAGTACGAGTGATACGAGGACTTGATAGCAGAGTATGCCAGCACCATAGATTTTATGTGGGGTGCCGATAATATATATATTATATAAGTGATTAATATATATATATATATATATATGTATATATATATGGAATTCTTCTACTGTGTGTATAAGTAGATAAATATTATATAAATGCTCCATAATTATAGTAAGTGTTCGGGAATGTTACAATAGTATTGAGAAGTACATAGATGTACTTAATCGATAAGAGACTAATCTCTAAACTAAAATCATATTCGTGTGGCTCCTAGAAATAGAATTTATGGGAGATGAATTACGTAGACTTATGAGGCATTTTAGTAGTACGGTAAGCGTGCGCACTATATGAGAGGTGAGAATTATCAAGAGAGTGTCGTGTACTAACATGGTTGTTATATTGGCCAGTAAGCATTTTAAATACTTGCTAAACTACTTTTAAAACTATTTTACACTCGGGCTCTGACCCATTTCCTGTTATTTTCTCTTTCTTGTATATATATATATATGTATGTATTACAGGTGTCCAGCCATAGGGGCGTCAGGCGTAGGTTCTTTGGATTGGACGTGTTGAATCTTAGTTGGGATTTGCAGGCCCTTGCTATAGACGACCTCTTCCTTGATTCAGCTCTCGATTTAGTACTTCGTAGTTAGGGCATGTGTCGCCCGATTTCCTATTTCAGTTTAGACTTGGTAGAGATTTTGTATTTATTTCTGTTTTCACTATTCAGTACTCTTTGGGAGTTAATTCTTGTCATGATGACTTCACTTATGGTATTGACTTGGTTTGGTTAATCTATTTGGTTTATTTCTTTCGGTTGATTGCTATCCTTAGCATTTATGTTATTATTAAACTGATTTGTATTTAAAAAAGGGGGGGTCACGTTGGGATTTAATAAATGGAATAAGACTTTAAATTATTTTGACACTTAGCTTAATTATTTAGGGTGTTTAAATTGGAAATATTTATTTTGTGACAGTGATGCTAAGAATGAACCAACCGTTCACCTCGGTTTTAATTTAATAAAGGACTGATCACCCAATATTTATTTATTTCGGTTGATTGATATCCTTAGCATTTATGTTATTATTAAACTGATTTGTAGTTTAAAAAAGGTTTTCACGCTGGGATTTAATAAATGGAATAAGACTTTAAATTGTTTTGACACTTAGCTTAATTATTTAGGGTGTTCAAATTGGAAATATTTATTTTGTGACAGTGATGCTAAGAATGAACCAACCGTTCACCTTGATTTTAATTTAATAAATAACTGATCACCGGTATTTAATTAGGAGGGGTGTCACAAATATCCCCCAAATCCATCAGGACCAGGAGCACTAGTTGGATTAAGGTTAATAATGGCAGAAAAGTCTTCTTCCTCTAAAGGATAGGCTGATATATTTTGATTCATATCTTCAGTGATTACTTTGTCTATTACTTCTAAACATACATTATTCAATATTTTGAAGTCTTCTTTACATAAATTTTGAAAATGATTGAGGAATATTTTGTCTATGTCTTCACTAGATTCCTCCCATTGGTCTTGATTATTGTTGATTTTAATAATCGATAGTTTTTTTTCTAGCTCTAACTGAAGCATGAAAATATTTTTTGTTGATGTCACCTAATTTGATCCATTCTAAATGGCTCTTTTTGCTGCCAGTATCTTTCCTCTCTATGTAATGCTATATTTAATTTGGCTCTAGTTTCAAATAAATATTTTTTGGTATTAGCATTGGGAGATAGTTCAAATGCATTTTCTTCAATCAAAACTAAATCCTCTAGATCCTTAACTGATTGAATTTTTTTTTTTGAAATTGTCCTTATTCAAGTTTCTCAATTTTACTTTTAAGTTTTTAAGTTTAAGAGCAAATAAGAACATTGTTGGTGCTTTAATATTAGAAGACCATGCTTCTTCTATTATCTCTTTGACATTTGAGTTAGTGCACCACACAAAGATGAACTTAAAAGGCTTAGGACAATTATCTAAATTACTTTTTATAGATAATAAGAGAAGACTACGATCCGAACATGCTCTATATAGATGAGTTATATTTGAGTTTGGGAATTATAATTGCCATTATTGATTTACTAACCCTCTATCAAGTCTATAGAAAATTATGCCATTTATTCTATTATTGGTCCAAGTAAACCTAGAGCCCGAGTAACCTAAGTTTAGCAAAGCACATGAGGTATCGTATCTTTAAAGTCTTCTATTTCATGAAATTCTATTTGATTTCCTCTTAACTTTTCTTCTTCATTAGATACCACATTGAAGTTTCCAATAACTAACCAAATATAAAAGTATAAGAAGTTTAAAAGTGAAGTGAAAAATATTATTAGAATTGCACAACAAAATGCACTAGGTAATCTTTATAATAACTTAGGTACCAAGGAAGGTGAAAAGAAAATATATGAATTGGCATATAATAGAGATAGATTGACAAGGGATATGGGTCTAGTTAAGTGTATTAAAGACATAAATAAAAATATAGTAATCAACGATACAGAAATTCTAGATAGATGAGAAGAGTATTTTTAGGGATTATTGAATGAAGAATATTCGAGAAAAAATGTCGAGAACAATGAACATAATATAGGAATGGTATGTCCGATTACTGAAAAAGAAGTGGATATGTTAATAAGAAAAATGGGTAAGAATAAAACGATTGGCCCGGATAAAATACGCATAGAGGTTTGGAGAACCCTTGGAAGTCTTGGGGTAGAATTGTTAACATGCTTATTTAATAAAAATTTAAGAGAAGGAAACATGCCAGATGAGGGGATGAAAAACACCATAATACCATCGTATAAAAATAAAGGGGATATACAAAATTACAATAATTATAGAGGAATCAAATTGATGAGTCACACTATGAAATTTTGGGAAAAGGTTATAGAACAAAGAATAAGAAATGACTCAACTATTTCGGATAATCATTCTGCATTTATGCCAGGGAGATCGACCACGAAAGTTATTTACTTATTAAGACAGTTAATGGAGAAATGTAGAAGTAAGACTAAAAATTATTTATGGTCTTTATAGATCTAGAAAAGGCATATGATAGGGTACCTAGGGATATAATTTGGTAGGCTTTAAGGAGGAAACGAATCTATATGAGTTATATTAAAGTTATTGAAGGTATGTATGATAACACAAATACTAGAGTAAGGACTATATGTGGAGAAACTAATGACTTTACGATTAAAGTGGGTTTACATCAAGGATAGGCCTTAAGTCCTTATTTGTTTGTCGTAGTCTTAGATGAGATTACTAAGGATATACAAGAAGATATCCCATGGTGTATCTTGTTTGTGTATGATATAGTTTTAGTAGACACTTCAAAGGAAAGCTTAGCGATGAGAGTAGATACTTGGAGAAAAGTCCTATAATCTAAGGGTATAATAATCAATAGAAATAAAACGAAATTTATGGAATGAAAATTTAATAATGAGGCGTCGAGTAACATAATGTTAAAGATTTAAGAAACAATGATAAACCAAACAAATAAATTTCATTATCTAGGTTCAATGTTACAAAGTAATGGGAATATTGATGAGGTTGTTACGAGTAGAATATCATTTGGTTGGATGAAATGGAGACAAGCGAGTGGGGTGTTATGCCATAAGATGATAACTAATAAATTAAAAGGAAAGTCTTATAGAACAGTTGTTAGGCCAGCGACCCTTGAAAAAGGACCTAAGGGTCACACTAGAAAGAACCGAGTGGTACTTGCTAATGCGTATTAGGTAAATTAAAAAATCTCCAACTCTTTTAAATCTTTAATACAAAATCTATTATAAATTTTAAGTGAGAAAACACTCACGCACACTATTAGTAAAGGTGATGATGCTAGAAGTAAAGAATAATTCCCTTTAAGAATGAGATGAGGAAAAGTAGAGTGTGACACAATATATGTTATCGAGGAACCCACCTTAGTGGTAAACCCCGTGTCCCTAGTCCCAGGACAGCCCGTGCACTCAAGTCCACTATTACCGATTACAACTTACAGATTACAGTCCTCCAAGTCCACAATGAATTAAACAAGGCAAATACAAACCAGTACACCCAGCCTAGTCTAAATCAACCCAACTTGACTGAAAATCAGTCAACCCAATAACACCCCGGTAATAGAGACTACCACTCACTTACTACACAAGCACAACTACACACTCAAACCCGAGACCCCGTGAAGTTGTGCAACACACAAATATAATAATAGATATTGTTTTAATCAAAACAACAAAAATAATCTTGTTTAAAAATAGACCAAACAACCAAGGTTTAAATCTATTTTAATTGACAAGACAAATTACCAATCAAGGACTAATTGAAAGGTAAGACAATATTGAATTAATCAATACTAAGAAGAATGCTTAAATATTAAGTCCCAAGACACAAGTAAGGTCTTCCTTAATATTTAATATTCAAGTAAAGATTAATTCTAAAAACAAATTAGTTGGCGCAAATGACCACAAATAAAATCCCAACAATTGTGTGGCGCAACTAAGATAAAAATTAACCTAACACCAAATATAATATGAATCAATTTAAATAGGTGTTATGTTAAAATATTAAGTCCAAGTAAAATGAGCAAAAGATAAATAAGTGTAGCACTTAGCTCGTACAAAATAGGACTTAATTAAAATAAATAAAACAAGATTACAAATATTAAATTCCAATTTTAGTATAACCAATACTATGACAAGGGTTGGATCAAATACTCATACACACATAAACACTACCTTAAGTTATAAAAGAATACAACAAAAAGTATTCAACTTAGGCAATAAAAAGTGTAGGAGTCAAATGGTCCAATCCAAGTCAAATGAGTACGAGATAAAGAGTGTAGCATTCAACTCACTAAAATAGGATAGGTTTAACTAAAATAAAATTTAAATGAATAAAGATGTGATATAAAGACTACACACTAATTAAACCCAACTAAATAAAGTGAACACACAAAAATTCAACTTAGAGGGTGTAACTAGTTTAGAGTCAAAAATCAAATATCTTTATTCCCAAATAAATTAAATCAAATTATAATAATAAATAAATAAAAATGTGTGACACACTAAAATAAGTCTTGATAACAAGGTGTACACACAAACTGAAATGGGTGTAAATAAACTCTTCAAACCAAACACCCAATAAACCTACTAAAATTCAGTCCCAATAAATTTTAGTTAAAATAAATTTATCCAAATAAAGTTGGCCAAAAATAAAGTCACAGTCCAAATAAACAAAGTGTGCACACACTAAATGGGTTGGGTATAAACTAAGCTCCAACAACAAATACCCAACAACCAAATAAATTTTAATTCAGATTAAAATATTATTTTTATAAACACTGTGTGACACAAAATAATCTAAGTCCAATAAAAGGTGTACACACACTAAATGAGTTGGGTGTAAAATAAGCTCCAACAAAAACACCCAACAAAAGGACTTAGTCCAAAACAGTTCCAAATTTCAGTTCAAAGTAAATCCAAGTTCAAATTAATTTTTGGTTCAAATTAAAGTTCAAGAACAAATTAATTTTAGTCAAAAAAAAATTTAATCCAAATAAAATATTTAGACCAAAGAAAATTATTTAGTCTAAATATTTAACTCACACACCACAAGCAGATATGTCCAAACAAAGCTTAGAAACCTTTATACAACTATATATGTATATATGTATAAAACTGTGTGTGTGTATATATATGTATAAACCGTGTGTGTGTGTATATATATATATATATAAAACTGTGTATGTATGAATATCTATATATATAAACACACACCAACACACACACGCTGCAAACACACGCACACACAGTACAAACCACACACACACACGCTGCACACCAACACACAACCACAAAACACACACACACGCAGGCAGTACACACGCACACACAGATCTGAAAAAGAAAAAAAAAATATATATATATATATATATATATATGTATATGTGTGTGTATATGTGTCTCTATATATATATATATATGTATATCAGTATATAGGTATGTATATATAGAGAGAGAGAGAGAAGACAGTTACCAAAAAACAAGGTCGCCGAAAAAATGCACCACCGGAACAACCAAGAGGAGGCTGCCGGAAAACCCGAAACCGAGGACAGCACCGGAAAAATCCGAGCCACACAAAGAAAATCCAAACCGGAGAACCGATCTCAAAAGGAAACCCCCAATGCCAGACCGAAAAAAGACCAACCGGAGCAAAATCGGAGCCACAAAAAAAACGCCGGTACAGTTAACCCGCGTCCAAACCACCACCGAAAAATTAAACTTCCAAACTCGGATCCGGAAACCACGCCGGAAATAAACCTCCACCGAAAACCCCCAAACCGAGAGAGAGAGATATCTTTGAAAACAAAAGAAATGGGAGAGAGAGCAGTTCAAAAAAAATGAGAGAGAGTGGGGTGTGACGGCTGGAAAAAAAGAGTGAGGGTTTGAGAGAGAGAGAGTGATAACTTATACCAAAAAAAATAAAACCCTAAAGGGCTTTCTCCAAAAAGCCCAAAACTTAAAAAGCCCAAAAAAAATAAAAGCACACAAAAAAGATATAAAATCCGAAAATAAGAATAAAAAATAAAATAAAAAATTGAAACACAAAAATAAATATTCTGAATAAAAAAAATATTTTATATATCAAGTCAAATAAAATAAAAGACTTGAAATATAAAATAAACTTTAAATTCAGAAAAATATCAAAACTCACACAAGAAAAAAATAAATAAATTATATGACACCCAAAATAATTTGTACATTACAAAAAAAATATTTTTCTCAAAAAAATAATTTATATAATAAATCAATATAGGAAAATATGATTTAAGATATAAAAAATAGATTTGAATAAAAATAAAAATAAATAAAATAAAAAAATGCAAGAGCATATAAAAATAAATAAAAAATTGTTTGTCTCAAGATTGAGCCAACACAAGAAGAATGAGATTTTCAATCTCCCCCTTTGGCCAATTTTGAGACAAACAAAAACCGAGACTCAAAAACAAAGAACAACAAAAATTACATAACTCGACTATACACACGAGTCCTAAACAATAGAAGAGTAGTTAACTCAACTAATAAGAAGAATTCCTAAAAGACTCAAAAAACAATACCAAAAGAGTCTCCACCAAAAGAGTCTCCAATTCTCCCCCTGTTTGTCTCAAAGGGACAAAGGGTAGGGAAGAATCCTACAAAATAAAAGTTAGTACAACATGAATATGCAATTTAAAATGTACTAACAAACAAACTAAAGCAAAATTAGTTTGAAATTTCGATACTCCTCATTTGAGTACCTAAATCATCTTTCTTAACCCATTTGGATTTAACTTTTGGAATCACAGTTTTCATATAGGGATGACTATAATAATGAGGAAGATTTGCAACAAAGTTTGATTTTAAAGGAATCCTGGGCATAAAATTTCTTCCAACTTTATGTTGTTTATTCAAACTTAAGCGCTTATGACAAAATCGTCCTACATGACCCTTTTGAAAACAAAAACTGCATTTAAACACTTATGTATCATTGGATTTAGCATTATCATGAAAGTTCACATGTTTAGCATATGCAGATTTTTTAGTTAAATTCAAACGCTCAAAGCAAAATTGTTCTAAATGACCAAATTTAGAACAAAAATTACATTTATAAACAGGTTTAACAGCATGTTTACACTTAGCATTCAAAGGCAATTTAGAATTTCTGCATATAGTGGGCAGCTTTTTAGAATCAAAATTTAATTTTTTATGACAAAACTGCTCTAAATGACCCATTTTAAAACAGAAATTACACCTAAAAACAGAATTTTCAGCATGTTTATTTCTATCAAAATGACTATTTTTGCCCAAAACAGCTTGTTTCTGCATTAATTTCTGAACACAAAATTTTTCAATATGGCCAATTTTAGAACAAAAACTGCATTTCAGCATAGGTTTGGCAGTTTTAACATTTCTCTGATTTTCAATTTTTCTAAAAATGCCTATATTAGCATTATTCTGCCCAAGTCTTTTATAGCAAAAATTTTCAGTATGTTCATTTTTAGAGCAAAAATTACATTTAAGAGAAGGCTTTGCAGTTTTGAAATTCCCAAAATTTTGAATTTGACTAAATTTGCCTAAATCAGTTTTGTTTTGTCCTAATTTCTTAAAACAAAATTTTTCTGAATGACCATTCTTATGGCAAAAACCACACTGAAAATTAGGTTTGACAAAATGATTCTTTCCAACTTTTTGATTTTGCTAAATTTGCCTAAATCAAAACTATTCTTCCCTAATTTCTTGAAGCAAAACTTTTCTAAATGCCCAATTTTATGGCAAAAATCACATTTAAGAACAGATTTACCACTTGAAGAACAACCCTCATTTTCAAAATGTTAATAAGACAACTTAATTTCGTTTGATTCGGGAAATTGTTCCTTAGAGTTTATAAAATTGGTAACATCAAATTCATTTCCTTCAAAACCAAGCCCTTTAGTAGGAACAAAATCAGAATAAGAGTTTGTTGGATCATAACATGTGTTTTCATTAATAGTTTTGACGGCATCACCGACATTCCAATAACTCTTTAACTTTTTTCAAAGTCACTTCTAGTTCCTTTTTACATTTATCAAATTTAATCAAAACGGCTTTTAGTTCAACTTGAGAATCATCAAATTTACACAAAACTTCCTTGTTTTTAGTTTCAAGAGAATGATTAAGTTCGGTTAACATGACAATCCTTTTCTCTAAAAACGAAACATCATTTTCAAGTTCATCAATACGAAAAACAGATTCTTCGGTTATTAACTTGATTTGATCGCTTAAAATGTCATTTTTAGCCATTAAACTAGAATTAATTTGACCCAAGTCATTGCAATCCTCAATCGTGTTCTCAAAAGATTTATTACTCACACAATCCTCTAAATTTGTACTCACGCACCCTTCCAAAATGACATCATTGTCTTCATTTTCAGATTCATCAACATCACCAAAAATATCATCAACATTAGATATAGAAGCTGTGAATGTAGGGTGACATGGAGTAGGTGAGGTACGAGATAAAATCACTTTGTCTAAAACAGAATTATCTACACATAAATTGGAATCATCCGAACTAGTAGATACGCAATCATTAATGTCCTCGGATATAAAGACAACACGCGAGGTAAAAACAACTAAATTACCACAACTAGTATCGCTATCACAAATAGAGATATCATCGCATAAACTAGAAAAATGGGTAGAAGATAGTGAAATGTCCCAAGCATCTAAAGATGTAGTGCAAGATGAAATATCTTGAACTTCGGTTGCACCCATCGCTTGGCAAATATCATTCTCGCTTTTAAGGTCAAATTGTGAATAAGACGTTGACTCTCTAAAACATTCATAAAGGGATTTTCTAGAAGAAAAATCAGCATCACCATATAAGTTTCCCATGTTTAAAAAAATAGATTTTAAATGATATAAAATATAGATTTTAAAAAACAGTTCAGGATCTTTGCGGAATAAAAACTTTTATAAAGTGAATCCCGAAGCTCTGATACCACTTGAAAAAGGACCTAAGGGTCACACTAGAAAGAACCGAGTGGTACTTGCTAATGCGTATTAGGTAAATTAAAAAATCTCCAACTCTTTTAAATCTTTAATACAAAATCTATTATAAATTTTAAGTGAGAAAACACTCACGCACACTATTAGTAAAGGTGATGATGCTAGAAGTAAAGAATAATTCCCTTTAAGAATGAGATGAGGAAAAGTAGAGTGTGACACAATATATGTTATCGAGGAACCCACCTTAGTGGTAAACCCCGTGTCCCTAGTCCCAGGACAGCCCGTGCACTCAAGTCCACTATTACCGATTACAACTTACAGATTACAGTCCTCCAAGTCCACAATGAATTAAACAAGGCAAATACAAACCAGTACACCCAGCCTAGTCTAAATCAACCCAACTTGACTGAAAATCAGTCAACCCAATAACACCCCGGTAATAGAGACTACCACTCACTTACTACACAAGCACAACTACACACTCAAACCCGAGACCCCGTGAAGTTGTGCAACACACAAATATAATAATAGATATTGTTTTAATCAAAACAACAAAAATAATCTTATTTAAAAATAGACCAAACAACCAAGGTTTAAATCTATTTTAATTGACAAGACAAATTACCAATCAAGGACTAATTGAAAGGTAAGACAATATTGAATTAATCAATACTAAGAAGAATGCTTAAATATTAAGTCCCAAGACACAAGTAAGGTCTTCCTTAATATTTAATATTCAAGTAAAGATTAATTCTAAAAACAAATTAGTTGGCGCAAATGACCACAAATAAAATCCCAACAATTGTGTGGCGCAACTAAGATAAAAATTAACCTAACACCAAATATAATATGAATCAATTTAAATAGGTGTTATGTTAAAATATTAAGTCCAAGTAAAATGAGCAAAAGATAAATAAGTGTAGCACTTAGCTCGTACAAAATAGGACTTAATTAAAATAAATAAAATAAGATTACAAATATTAAATTCCAATTTTAGTATAACCAATACTATGACAAGGGTTGGATCAAATACTCATACACACATAAACACTACCTTAAGTTATAAAAGAATACAACAAAAAGTATTCAACTTAGGCAATAAAAAGTGTAGGAGTCAAATGGTCCAATCCAAGTCAAATGAGTACGAGATAAAGAGTGTAGCATTCGACTCACTAAAATAGGATGGGTTTAACTAAAATAAAATTTAAATGAATAAAGATGTGATATAAAGACTACACACTAATTAAACCCAACTAAATAAAGTGAACACACAAAAATTCAACTTAGAGGGTGTAACTAGTTTAGAGTCAAAAATCAAATATCTTTATCCCCAAATAAATTAAATCAAATTATAATAATAAATAAATAAAAATGTGTGACACACTAAAATAAGTCTTGATAACAAGGTGTACACACAAACTGAAATGGGTGTAAATAAACTCTTCAAACCAAACACCCAATAAACCTACTAAAATTCAGTCCCAATAAATTTTAGTTAAAATAAATTTATCCAAATAAAGTTGGCCAAAAATAAAGTCACAATCCAAATAAACAAAGTGTGCACACACTAAATGGGTTGGGTATAAACTAAGCTCCAACAACAAATACTCAACAACCAAATAAATTTTAATTCAGATTAAAATATTATTTTTATAAACAGTGTGTGACAAAAAATAATCTAAGTCCAATAAAAGGTGTACACACACCAAATGAGTTGGGTGTAAAATAAGCTCCAACAAAAACACCCAACAAAAGGACTTAGTCCAAAACAGTTCCAAATTTCAGTTCAAAGTAAATCCAAGTTCAAATTAATTTTTGGTTCAAATTAAAGTTCAAGAACAAATTAATTTTAGTCAAAAAAAAATTTAATCCAAATAAAATATTTAGACCAAAGAAAATTATTTAGTCTAAATATTTAACTCACACACCACAAGCAGATATGTCCAAACAAAGCTTAGAAACCTTTATACAACTATATATGTATATATGTATAAAACTGTGTGTGTTTATATATATGTATAAACCGTGTGTGTGTGTATATATATATATATATATAACTGTGTATGTATGAATATCTATATATATAAACACACACCAACACACACACACTGCAAACACACGCACACACAGTACAAACCACACACACACACGCTGCACACCAACACACAACCACAAAACACACACACACGCAGGCAGTACACACGCACACACAGATCTGGAAAAAAAAATATATATATATATATATATATATATATATATATATATATATATATATATATATATATATATATATATATATATATATATATATATATATGTATATGTGTGTGTATATGTGTCTCTATATATATATATATGTATATCAGTATATAGGTATGTATATATAGAGAGAGAGAGAAGACAGTTACCAAAAAACAAGGTCGCCGGAAAAATGCACCACCGGAACAACCAAGAGGAGGCTGCCGGAAAACCCGAAACCGAGGACAGCACCGGAAAAAACAGCACCGGAAAAATCCGAGCCACACAAAGAAAATCCAAACCGGAGAACCGATCTCAAAAGGAAACCCCCAACGCCAGACCGGAAAAAGACCAACCGGAGCAAAATCGGAGCCACAAAAAAAGCACCGGTACAGCTAACCCGCGTCCAAACCACCACCGAAAAATTAAACCTCCAAACTCGGATCCGGAAACTACGCCGGAAATAAACCTCCACCGAAAACCCCCAAACCGAGAGAGAGAGATATCTTTGAAAACAAAAGAAATGGGAGAGAGAGCAGTTCAAAAAAAATGAGAGAGAGTGGGGTGTGACGGCTGGAAAAAAAGAGTGAGGGTTTGAGAGAGAGAGAGTGATAACTTATACCAAAAAAAATAAAACCCTAAAGGGCTTTCTCCAAAAAGCCCAAAACTTAAAAAGCCCAAAAAAAATAAAAGCACACAAAAAAGATATAAAATCCGAAAATAAGAATAAAAAATAAAATAAAAAATTGAAACACAAAAATAAATATTCTGAATAAAAAAAATATTTTATATATCAAGTCAAATAAAATAAAAGACTTGAAATATAAAATAAACTTTAAATTCAGAAAAATATCAAAACTCACACAAGAAAAAAATAAATAAATTATATGACACCCAAAATAATTTGTACATTACAAAAAAAATATTTTTCTCAAAAAAATAATTTATATAATAAATCAATATAGGAAAATATGATTTAAGATATAAAAAATAGATTTGAATAAAAATAAAAATAAATAAGATAAAAAAATGCAAGAGCATATAAAAATAAATAAAAAATTGTTTGTCTCAAGATTGAGCCAACACAAGAAGAATGAGATTTTCAATCTCCCCCTTTGGCCAATTTTGAGACAAACAAAAACCGAGACTCAAAAACAAAGAACAACAAAAATTACATAACTCGACTATACACACGAGTCCTAAACAATAGAAGAGTAGTTAACTCAACTAATAAGAAGAATTCCTAAAAGATTCAAAAAACAATACCAAAAGAGTCTCCACCAAAAGAGTCTCCAATTCTCCCCCTGTTTGTCTCAAAGGGACAAAGGGTAGGGAAGAATCCTACAAAATAAAAGTTAGTACAACATGAATATGCAATTTAAAATGTACTAACAAACAAACTAAAGCAAAATTAGTTTGAAATTTCGATACTCCTCATTTGAGTACCTAAATCATCTTTCTTAACCCATTTGGATTTAACTTTTGGAATCACAGTTTTCATATAGGGATGACTATAATAATGAGGAAGATTTGCAACAAAGTTTGATTTTAAAGGAATCCTGGGCATAAAATTTCTTCCAACTTTATGTTGTTTATTCAAACTTAAGCGCCTATGACAAAATCGTCCTACATGACCCTTTTGAAAACAAAAACTGCATTTAAACACTTGTGTATCATTGGATTTAGCATTATCATGAAAGTTCACATGTTTAGCATATGCAGATTTTTTAGTTAAATTCAAACGCTCAAAGCAAAATTGTTCTAAATGACCAAATTTAGAACAAAAATTACATTTATAAACAGGTTTAACAGCATGTTTACACTTAGCATTCAAAGGCAATTTAGAATTTCTGCATATAGTGGGCAGCTTTTTAGAATCAAAATTTAATTTTTTATAACAAAACTGCTCTAAATGACCCATTTTAAAACAGAAATTACACCTAAAAACAGAATTTTCAGCATGTTTATTTCTATCAAAATGACTATTTTTGCCCAAAACAGCTTGTTTCTGCATTAATTTCTGAACACAAAATTTTTCAATATGGCCAATTTTAGAACAAAAACTGCATTTCAGCATAGGTTTGGCAGTTTTAACATTTCTCTGATTTTCAATTTTTCTAAAAATGCCTATATTAGCATTATTCTGCCCAAGTCTTTTATAGCAGAATTTTTCAGTATGTCCATTTTTAGAGCAAAAATTACATTTAAGAGAAGGCTTTGCAGTTTTGAAATTCCCAAAATTTTGAATTTGCCTAAATTTGCCTAAATCAGTTTTGTTTTGTCCTAATTTCTTAAAACAAAATTTTTCTAAATGACCATTCTTATGGCAAAAACCACACTGAAAATTAGATTTGACAAAATGATTCTTTCCAACTTTTTGATTTTTCCTAACTTTGCCTAAATCAAAACTATTCTTCCCTAATTTCTTGAATCAAAACTTTTCTAAATGCCCAATTTTATGGCAAAAATCACATTTAAGAACAGATTTACCACTTGAAGAACAACCCTCATTTTCAAAATGTTTATAAGACAACTTAATTTCGTTTGAATCGGGAAATTGTTCCTTAGAGTTTATAAAATTGGTAACATCAAATTCTTTTCCTTCAAAACCAAGCCCTTTAGTAGGAACAAAATCAGAATAAGAGTTTGTTGGATCATAACATGTGTTTTCATTAATAGTTTTGACGGCATCACCGACATTCCAATAACTCTTTAACTTTTTCAAAGTCACTTCTAGTTCCTTTTTACATTTATCAAATTTAATCAAAACGGCTTTTAGTTCAACTTGAGAATCATCAAATTTACACAAAACTTCCTTGTTTTTAGTTTCAAGAGAATGATTAAGTTCGGTTAACATGACAATCCTTTTCTCTGAAAACGAAACATCATTTTCAAGTTCATCAATACGAAAAACAGATTCTTCGGTTATTAACTTGATTTGATCGCTTAAAATGTCATTTTTAGCCATTAAACTAGAATTAATTTGACCCAAGTCATTGCAATCCTCAATCGTGTTCTCAAAAGATTTATTACTCACACAATCCTCTAAATTTGTACTCACGCACCCTTCCAAAATGACATCATTGTCTTCATTTTCAGATTCATCAACATCACCAAAAATATCATCAACATTAGATATAGAAGCTGTGAATGTAGGGTGACATGGAGTAGGTGAGGTACGAGATAAAATCACTTTGTCTAAAACAGAATTATCTACACATAAATTGGAATCATCCGAACTAGTAGATACGCAATCATTAATGTCCTCGGATATAAAGACAACACGCGAGGTAAAAACAACTAAATTACCACAACTAGTATCGCTATCACAAATAGAGATATCATCGCATAAACTAGAAAAATGGGTAGAAGATAGTGAAATGTCCCAAGCATCTAAAGATGTAGTGCAAGATGAAATATCTTGAACTTCGGTTGCACCCATCGCTTGGCAAATATCATTCTCGCTTTTAAGGTCAAATTGTGAATAAGACGTTGACTCTCTAAAACATTCATAAAGGGATTTTCTAGAAGAAAAATCAGCATCACCATATAAGTTTCCCATGTTTAAAAAAATAGATTTTAAATGATATAAAATATAGATTTTAAAAAACAGTTCAGGATCTTTGCGGAATAAAAACTTTTATAAAGTGAATCCCGAAGCTCTGATACCACTTGAAAAAGGACCTAAGGGTCACACTAGAAAGAACCGAGTGGTACTTGCTAATGCGTATTAGGTAAATTAAAAAATCTCCAACTCTTTTAAATCTTTAATACAAAATCTATTATAAATTTTAAGTGAGAAAACACTCACGCACACTATTAGTAAAGGTGATGATGCTAGAAGTAAAGAATAATTCCCTTTAAGAATGAGATGAGGAAAAGTAGAGTGTGACACAATATATGTTATCGAGGAACCCACCTTAGTGGTAAACCCCGTGTCCCTAGTCCCAGGACAGCCCGTGCACTCAAGTCCACTATTACCGATTACAACTTACAGATTACAGTCCTCCAAGTCCACAATGAATTAAACAAGGCAAATACAAACCAGTACACCCAGCCTAGTCTAAATCAACCCAACTTGACTGAAAATCAGTCAACCCAATAACACCCCGGTAATAGAGACTACCACTCACTTACTACACAAGCACAACTACACACTCAAACCCGAGACCCCGTGAAGTTGTGCAACACACAAATATAATAATAGATATTGTTTTAATCAAAACAACAAAAATAATCTTATTTAAAAATAGACCAAACAACCAAGGTTTAAATCTATTTTAATTGACAAGACAAATTACCAATCAAGGACTAATTGAAAGGTAAGACAATATTGAATTAATCAATACTAAGAAGAATGCTTAAATATTAAGTCCCAAGACACAAGTAAGGTCTTCCTTAATATTTAATATTCAAGTAAAGATTAATTCTAAAAACAAATTAGTTGGCGCAAATGACCACAAATAAAATCCCAACAATTGTGTGGCGCAACTAAGATAAAAATTAACCTAACACCAAATATAATATGAATCAATTTAAATAGGTGTTATGTTAAAATATTAAGTCCAAGTAAAATGAGCAAAAGATAAATAAGTGTAGCACTTAGCTCGTACAAAATAGGACTTAATTAAAATAAATAAAATAAGATTACAAATATTAAATTCCAATTTTAGTATAACCAATACTATGACAAGGGTTGGATCAAATACTCATACACACATAAACACTACCTTAAGTTATAAAAGAATACAACAAAAAGTATTCAACTTAGGCAATAAAAAGTGTAGGAGTCAAATGGTCCAATCCAAGTCAAATGAGTACGAGATAAAGAGTGTAGCATTCGACTCACTAAAATAGGATGGGTTTAACTAAAATAAAATTTAAATGAATAAAGATGTGATATAAAGACTACACACTAATTAAACCCAACTAAATAAAGTGAACACACAAAAATTCAACTTAGAGGGTGTAACTAGTTTAGAGTCAAAAATCAAATATCTTTATCCCCAAATAAATTAAATCAAATTATAATAATAAATAAATAAAAATGTGTGACACACTAAAATAAGTCTTGATAACAAGGTGTACACACAAACTGAAATGGGTGTAAATAAACTCTTCAAACCAAACACCCAATAAACCTACTAAAATTCAGTCCCAATAAATTTTAGTTAAAATAAACTTATCCAAATAAAGTTGGCCAAAAATAAAGTCACAGTCCAAATAAACAAAGTGTGCACACACTAAATGGGTTGGGTATAAACTAAGCTCCAACAACAAATACCCAACAACCAAATAAATTTTAATTCAGATTAAAATATTATTTTTATAAACAGTGTGTGACACAAAATAATCTAAGTCCAATAAAAGGTGTACACACACTAAATGAGTTGGGTGTAAAATAAGCTCCAACAAAAACACCCAACAAAAGGACTTAGTCCAAAACAGTTCCAAATTTCAGTTCAAAGTAAATCCAAGTTCAAATTAATTTTTGGTTCAAATTAAAGTTCAAGAACAAATTAATTTTAGTCAAAAAAAAAATTTAATCCAAATAAAATATTTAGACCAAAGAAAATTATTTAGTCTAAATATTTAACTCACACACCACAAGCAGATATGTCCAAACAAAGCTTAGAAACCTTTATACAACTATATATGTATATATGTATAAAACTGTGTGTGTGTATATATATGTATAAACCGTGTGTGTGTGTATATATATATATATATAAAACTGGGTATGTATGAATATCTATATATATAAACACACACCAACACACACACACTGCAAACACACGCACACACAGTACAAACCACACACACACACGCTGCACACCAACACACAACCACAAAACACACACACACGCAGGCAGTACACACGCACACACAGATCTGGAAAAAAAAAAAATATATATATATATATATATATATATATATATATATATATATATATATATATATATATATATATATATATATATATATATATGTGTGTGTGTGTGTGTGTGTGTGTGTATATGTGTCTCTCTCTATATATATATGTATATCAGTATATAGGTATGTATATATATAGAGAGAGAGAAGACAGTTACCAAAAACCAAGGTCGCCGGAAAAATGCACCATCGGAACAACCAAGAGGAGGCTGCCGGAAAACCCGAAACCGAGGACAGCACCGGAAAAAACAGCACCAGAAAAATCCGAGCCACAGAAAGAAAATCCAAACCGGAGAACCGATCTCAAAAGGAAACCCCCAACGCCAGACCGGAAAAAGACCAACCGGAGCAAAATCGGAGCCACAAAAAAAAAACGCCGGTACAGCTAACCCGCGTCCAAACCACCACCGAAAAATTAAACCTCCAAACTCGGATCCGGAAACCACGCCGAAAATAAACCTCCACCGAAAACCCCCAAACCGAGAGAGAGAGATATCTTTGAAAACAAAAGAAATGGGAGAGAGAGCAGTTCAAAAAAAATGAGAGAGAGTGGGGTGTGACGGCTGGAAAAAAAGAGTGAGGGTTTGAGAGAGAGAGAGTGATAACTTATACCAAAAAAAATAAAACCCTAAAGGGCTTTCTCCAAAAAAGCCCAAAACTTAAAAAGCCCCAAAAAAATAAAAGCACTCAAAAAAGATATAAAATTCGAAAATAAGAATAAAAAATTGAAACACAAAAATAAATATTCTGAATAAAAAAAAATATTTCATATATCAAGTCAAATAAAATAAAAGACTTGAAATATAAAATAAACTTTAAATTCAGAAAAATATCAAAACTCACACAAGAAAAAAATAAATAAATTATATGACACCCAAAATAATTTGTACATTACAAAAAAAATATTTTTCTCAAAAAAATAATTTATATAATAAATCAATATAGGAAAATATGATTTAAGATATAAAAAATAGATTTGAATAAAAATAAAAATAAATAAAATAAAAAAATGCAAGAGCATATAAAAATAAATAAAAAATTGTTTGTCTCAAGATTGAGCCAACACAAGAAGAATGAGATTTTCAACCCTGTATGGAGCGGAGTGTTGGGCGTTAAAGAAAAAATATGAACAAAGTCTTCATGTTAGTGAGATGAGGATGCTCCGGTGGATGATATGAATTGCTAGAAAGGACAAAATTAAAAACCAATGCGTAAGAGAAAAGTTAGGAGTAGCTCCCATCAGCGATAAATTAAGAGAAAGTAGAGTTAGGTGGTACGGTAATGTGTTGTGTAGACCAATAGATGCCCTTATAACAAGAGAAATATTATTGGAAATATAGGGTAAAAGAAAAAGTGGTCACCCTAAGCTATCGTGGGAGGAAATTATTAGGAGAGGCCTTAAGGATTTAAACTTGAATGATCATAATGCATATGATAGATTAGAATGGAAAATAAGAATTCACGTGGCCGATCCCATATGATGGGATTAAGGCAAGGATGATTACAATGATGACGAGACTCGTATAATTCGGTAAAATGGTTTAGAAACATGTTCCTATACTTATATTAGGTTAAGGTATTTATTGGATACTATGTTTGGAGCTTGGTTTGGGCATTAGTGGAGGTTTTGGAGACTTCATCTTCGTCTTTATTCCGTTTTGGATTCAGACTAGAACCAAATCAATTCCGCCTAAGGGCTAATTAATTCAGAACATGAAATTGTAGATCTTTTGATTACGAACGCGTGGGTGCTAGTTTTATATTTTTCTATTTTTCTTAATTTGTTATGTATTTTCTACCAAACGGTACGCGAGATCGAAATTTTGGATTGGTGATTTTGGGTTGGACTTTCTTTTAGGAATGCCCAACCTTGTTTATTAAGAGATCAAATTTGGTAAATATTGATGATAATTATGTAGGTCAAAGGTATGCCCCTTTTACTATTGTATTCACATCCACTATTAGAATTGGGTTAAAATGGGCAAACGCAAACTTGAGCCATCTACCAGATGCGAATCGATTCGCCCTGGGGCGAATCGATTTGATCCCTGAGTTAGGATGGGTAGAGGTTGGGAAATAGATCGTGGGATTATCCCGAGTTGATTTGAGCATATTAGAGTTCATCCATGTGAGAGATAGTTGGCTAAATTTGGAAGTTGAGTTTATTAGTGTATAAACCACAAGGTAAATTGTGTAATTTTAATTAAGGTAAAAAAATGGTTAAGACTCTAATTAATTTTACCGCCCGGCATTGGGGATTAGTTTAGATTAAGTGGACGAGCGAGAGAGCGGCATCCTATGGTCGTATGTATGCATTTATCTTATAGAGTAATGAGTTAAATTGTTTGGGAGATCAATTCAGGTCTTGAGAGATTATAGTTCATGCAATTAATTTAGAAATTCAATGAGGAAACACTTATACATTACGAGATAGTGTGTATATAGAGATAGATGTTCTCATAGTTTGGAGACGAAATAAAGTAGGAGTCGAATTTAATAAGGATTAGAGTTAATAAATCTAAGAACGTAACGAATAATCTGGTGTTTAGTGACTCAGATGATTTAGGGTACGTTTGAGTGTACACGGTATCCTACTTGTTTATATATGTTTGACTTGGTTTTGAAAGTTAGTAAACCTAATTGAGATGAGGATCCAATGATATGGGAATTTAGATATTTGGGTACGCTTGAGTGTATGCATTATTCTATATTGATTTATATTATGTGTATATATATTGTATGGATTATGTAAATATACCTTTACTCGTAGTGAATCTATCGGTTGGGGATTGCGTTCGACAACGGGACTGTGTACCATGTGCTGGCTAAGATGTGCTAGGAAGTAGTGGAGGTCATTATTTTAGATCATACGGACAACGATCACCGCTTCATGATGAGAGGAGAAGGATAACCTGATCTATCTATATAGTCTGGGTATGGGGCGTAGCTGGTGTCACTGCATAGTGATCGACCCGCTTTATTTGTGTTTTGCTTATATCGGTTAGGTGATGGCTTCCTACGGACTTATCGATAGAGGCACGAGATAGACACCAAAGATAGTGGCCTTCGTGTGATTATATATATATAGGCATAGGACCAAATGAGGTCCTTATATGAGGTCCATAATAAGACAAAAGTAAGACCTTTAGTAATATTCTATTTTAGACCCCAATACATTTAGAAAACAATTTTGCATTTTAAGCTTTAAGACCTTAGAAATAAAAACCCGTCAAATTCCGACCAAGACCCTAGTTCTGGTATCAGAGCCATAAGATGCTCTTTTTAGACTTATAGTAAAAAGACTTTAATGCCCTTGGGATTTATCCCTCGCATTTACCAAGATATATTTGGAACCAACCCAGACTACCATCCCATACCTATAACTGATTTAGATCCAGTAGGTTGCTTAACCTCACATATAGACGGTTGTTCACACGTTGAACATATCCCAGCTAAACACGTAGACAGTAGACAAGTAATTGCTAGTGCTATTAATAGCATAATAAACTAAAATAAATGTATACTCCTTATATTAAGACAATTAATAAAAGACACTTAAACTCTCGAAACAGAGATAAAAAATATCACTAAAAGACTACTAGAAATAAATAACCATATCCCAATAGACCTTGTACATATTTTATAAGAAATAAATATTAAAGACTAACCATATAGAAGTCCTTAACAAAGTCATTTTAGAAATTAAAACTTTAATTAAAAATCAAGACAGTGAGTTAATTAAACTTACTAAAGAACAATCTAAGTTTATCCCTAGATTAGATAGTTATCTTCCTAATGGAGATAGTTAGATCAGACTGAAATGAGGTACCAAGAGACCTGTCCATTCAGGCCTTATCAGACTATTACCAAAGAATTCTTGAAAAGATAAATGATGATAGATTTTATTATAAGATAAATGAACATGAGATTGTCAATGCGGCTAAAGCAACTAGACTTATATTAGAAATACTAAATTCAATTTCTACATCCATAGCAGCTACCCAAGACTATAACAATAGCTTTGTTAAAGACTTGCATTTAGATTTAAAATCTAAGACAGAAGGATTAACCACCTTCTACACAGACTTTGTTAAATTCCAACAAAATTTAGCAAATTCTCTTAATAATATGGAAAGCCATAACCTATCCAAGATGGATAGTATTATTAATGAACTTAGATTAGACATGTCCCAAGTAGAAGAAAAATATGAAGAAATTATAAACAAAATTAAGGTCGTGTATAATAAGCCTTCCCAATCAGAAATAGGCTCTCCTTTTATTCTAACTCGTTTAGGTAAAATAGAGAAAACTGTAGAATCTATAGATGTTAGAACAATGCAACAATAAGAAAAAGCTAATAAAATAATAGACTATATTACAAATGTTGCAAAATCCCCAGTCAATTCTCTAGATAGACATGGTGAAGAACTTTCTGAGAGGACTAGAAAAGAGAATAAGAATTTTAAAGAAAAAATCCTTAATCAGATAAAAAGACAAAAGGATTATTCAGACTTCTTAGAAAGAATTGAAAAAAGACTTGAACAAAAACAGGTAACCACCTGTAAGTTTAGAGAACCCCTTCCTATAGAAACTAGAGAAGGAAAGACCTTAGGTAGACGAGTCATAAATGACGGATTAGATAAGACTAGTAAGATAGTTAGCTATATCCCAAATATTGGACAGAGTAATCATATGCTCCAAAGACTTAAAGACTCATCCTCCAATTTAAGGACTTGGTGGAAAGAAAGAAATTTCACCAATCCTCTCCAATAGAAGGAATGGGGTGAAGTTGACTGGAAGATTATTGAAGATTCCATCCATAATGGACAACTTTCAGCTATTAGATACATAGACTGGTTTAAAGAAGGTGCTACTCCTAAGACTCCTAATTATAACATGACTTACCATTGTAGAAATCATGTGTTAGACAAATCCTATACAGAGCTCCAAGTATTTGACTCGGAATGGCTTAGATCAAGAGGAACTGATAGGAAGTTCCAATTCCTAACCTTTGGACTCTTTCAAGCAAGAATCCAAGGATTACATAGACCTCAGAATAATATTAACATATTATGTTGTTTAGTAGATAAAAGATGGAAAGATTTTGAGAAAAGCCTTATTGGGATAGCCCAATTAAAAATGTCAGACAACATAGGATACTTCAATGTCATTCCGCCATTTACAGTAACCATAGACACAGCCAAACATTTTAAGTTAATCTTATATGCCAGTGGCTATGAAGACTATATTATCCCAGACGCTAATATAAATATAGAATTCCAAAGTTATGTGAAGTTCTCCCAATTTCCGTATGAAGGAATGCAATCGGGAATTCCTAGCGGTAGACTTAATGAATAAATCTTAGTTAGAACCAATGTTTCAGACTATAATCATACTTACAGTATTAAGAATACTGGACCTATGAAAAAAAAAAGCCAAGACCCTTTGGCAATTGCCAGAATTCTAAGAAACTAAGACTATACAGAATAAATCCTTATTTATTAATCAAGACGATGTCACTGGAAATATTACCATCCAGTTTGGCCCCTTAAGATTGTCAATAAGAATATTCAGACTGAAGAAGTTAGATTTAGGAATATGGGAGAAGCCATAATCAATGATCCTTCAGAAGGAGAATGTAGTCGTAAGACTAGTGCTAGTTTACTAAGACAAACCCCGATAATTAGACCTAGAAGATCATTTGAACAAAAAGACATAATTAAAGAAAAAGTTAGGATCCAAAACTTTGGACATGAATCCTCAGAATTGGACATGAAGACATTTAAAGATCACCTTAAGAAAAGTTATTCTGTTAGATTTCAAGAAAGAGAAAGATTTAATATGATATCCCAAGACCGCATATTAAAATTAAAAGAATCTAAGAATACAAAAGAACTTCTTAGAAAACTAAAGACTAATAGAAGAAGGAGAACAAAGATTAATGTCAGCTACACAAGTAGAGCCTAGTAAACAAGAGATAAGAAGTAGTAGTCCTAGAAATTTTAGTAAACCAATAGGAATAAATATTCCTATATACCCAAGCACCGTAGTAAAGACTAAACCTGATTATATAAAATACGTTCCAACTAGTGACAAGAGTTTCACTCCTGTTAAGACTATGGCAAGCCAAGCCATAAATCCAGTAGGTATATACCTTAACCTAAACAATGTTCAAGATATGAAGAAAGCCTTAGATGAATGGCGTAATTAGATGAACAAGTGTTTTGCATCTAATAAATAATGGGATGCAAGTTCATGTAAGCAGTACGCTGAGCAATCCATTAGAGGTATTGCAAAAGATTACTTAGATCGTTTAAGAAAGGCTACAGATGAAGACTCCTTAGCAAAGGTTGAGAAGATGAGAGAAAACTTAGAAAAAAGATCAATTGAAGAATATATTCAATTGTTCCCATGAGAATTCATTGGAGCTAGACATCTAGCTCAAATCAATGAACAAGACCTAACAAAAACTAAGTTAACCCTCCTTAGCATTTGCAAATTAGATAAGATAAATGAATATAGCACTAATTATGAGCAGTTATATTACCAAATTAAAGAATTTGGAGAGACTTTAAAAGAGAAATACTTTAGAAAGATACCTGCCATAGGAAAAATCCTAATTAACGAATATAGGAATTGGCCAAGAGTAGCTGGAGTTAAGAACAACTCCCTTAGTGAAAGAATCAATTTCGCCAAAGACTATATCATATCTAAGAGACGTGATATAACTCAAGGAAAGTTAATAGAAGAAACTTTCAAGAAGATCCCTCCAATCAAAGATGAAAGCGACATCGCTCCAATCCAATGGAGATGTGGAAGTGACTCTAAGAAATAAAAAAGGAAATTAGAATGGAAGCATAGGAAGTTTAAGACTAGACCTTTAGGATTTCCAAAAAAATATAAATTCAGACAATCTACTATCTTTAGATAAAAGAATTCTAAGACTAAGAAAAATAAATTTAACCAAATAAGATATTTTAAGAAAAATACTAGTAAATATAAGAAGGTTCCTAATTATAGGAAAGACAAAGATATAGCTCAATCTAAAACTGCCATAAAAGAATGTTGGACTTGCGACAAAGAAGGACACTTTACTAAAGACTGTCCTAATAAGAAAGATAAAGAAGGTATTAAAATAATTAATACAATATTAGACTATGCAGATCAAGAAGAGTTAGACATCCTATATGCTATAGAAATATCAAATATAAAAGACGATGACAATACTAGTATCTATAGTGCATATACAGACAGTGATTCAGAAGACTATAGTGATAGTGATGAATACTCTCAGGATACTTTAGACTTGTATATGATGCAGACAAATCAAGACGATTTAGATAATGAATATATAGACTTTGAAGAAGCTTGGTAGAAGTGTATTTTAAGCCCATTTTTAAAAGAAAAGATGGACAGTTAGTAATACTGAGTTACTAACCTATATACCTAGATGCTACTTTAATGAAAGACATTATTCCACATTTGAAATTAAATGTAGAAAGAAAGACTTTAGATGCGTAAAATGCTTTGAGAATATACAAACACAATTCTTTATGCTTTGTGTTATTTGTCAATTACACTACTATGAAGACTGTTGGAGAACTAGATTTAGAGCAATTTATACTAGCCAGTATGATGCTCAAATAGACTTAGATATTAAAACATATTGTCAAGACATTGATAGAAATATAGCCAAAAGATTGCAAGAAAATGAAGACTTCAAAGGAAAGGGAATTTCCTATGATTTAGACGAATACCATTCTAATAGTAGTTCAGAAGACCAAATACCCTTAGATTTTATAAATAAACCTCATAAAGGAATATCTATTTTAGAAAAGAATAATTTAGGAATTTCTACTAAACCATATGCTTGTTTTGTAGAATTATTTGTTCAACACAAAGACTATCCTAAAAGACTTTCAGCTTTTATAGATACATGATGTTCTCAGAGTATTTGCAAGGCTAATGCCTTCACTGAAGACTATTTTTTAGAAAGTACTCAAGAAATCTATGGTAAAGTGGCTAATGGAGATCTATTTTCCTTATATTTCCAAACTATTCCTATTTACATTAAATTAGGAAATCAGACCAATAAAACCGCTAATCATCGATTTTGGATAATGGATCCTCATCCTAGTTTCAAAGGAAACATTATTTTAGGCCAAGACTTTATTAGTAAATATCATCATTATACTCAGTATAACGATAAGATATTAATTAGTGATAAATAGGAATTTAATATTAAAGCCCCTCTAATAGATCACAACACTGCCTTTGACCTTATGCAGGTCAAACCCAATTACAGACCCATCAAACATCAGAGTTCTTCAGCTGAGCATAGTGGACCTAGACCTACAACCTAATAAGAAGCCCTAGACATTACTAAAACCTTACAAAAAGAATGTAAGTGTCCAGACCAAAAGTGTTATAAGTAAATAACGCTTATACAACAAGGCATCAAGCCCATAATACCTTATTACAGGTTCAAGCTATATCCAAACAGAAGAAAAAGGATATAGAAGTAGAAAAGGAAAAGATTAGGCAACTAGCAGAGCCTACTTTAGGAGAAAATCCCATCGCTAAGTGGGATAAAGACCAAAGCTACTGTGAAATCATCTCTATTAACCCAGACACCACTATTAATAGTGGAACCTATAAGAAAGGATATTCACAAGAAGATATGGAAGAATTCAAAAAAGACATTGATGAAATGCTTAAGTTAGGCATTATTAGAGAAAGTAAAAGTAGACAGAATAGTCTTGCCTTCTATGTTCAAAATGAATCTAAACGTAAAAGAGGAAAAATACGTATGGTTATATATTATAGACAATTAAATAAAAATTGTGAATTCGATTCTTATAAAATACCATAAAAGAATAATTTAATTAATTTAATTGAAGATAGAATTATATTTAGTAAGTTTGATTGCGAATTAGGCTTCTGAAAAATTAAGATGCATCCAGACATTATTAATTGGACAGCCTTTAGTGTGCCCCAAAGAAAATACGAACTAATAGTAATGACATTTGGATACTTGAATTCTCCTCAAGTGTTTCAAAGGAGAATGGATAACATATTTAGACCTTATTCAGAATTTTGTCTTGTTTACATAGATGACATTATTATAGCCAGTAAGACTGAGACAAAGCATGTAGACCATCTTAAAAATATTATTTTAGAATTAGACAAACATGGTATTGTTATAGGAGGCAGGTGGGCATTAGGCGTGAAGGCGTACAGGCAGGAAACGGGTTCAACACCAAAATAGTAGATTGAGGTGTGACACATAAAGAGGGAGTTATAGGAGGTCGAGATCGGAGAAAAATAGTAGCAAGGCTGAAGAGAATAAGGAAGGAAGATAAAGATATTGCAGACCAGAAGGAAGGTATAACTCGAACCAAACCCTTAACTATTTTACATATTATTATTTTAAAAAGAAATTTAAATGAGCCTACAAATTACTAAAGACTTTTTACCATTTGTTAATAAAACAAATCCATACTTAACAAGAGAAATCCAAAATTGGACTCTTACAGACATTAAAGATAAAGAAATTATAGAATCTGCTTTAATATACGCAGGTGGTACTTTTAAATATATAGACCAGATTATTGAGTGGTTAGGAAGAGAAGTACCTAGAATAGAAATAATTAGAACAGGGATCTGTGATCTCTTTAGACAAAAATTAAGAACCGAAGATTTTGCAAAAGAACTATCAAGACCTGAAAAATATCAAGAATACACTAGGATACTTGAAGACACTATAGACGTATTAAAATTTATTAGATGAAAAAGGTTAGCTGAAACAAGGTCTATTTTAATTAGAGCCGGAGGAATCCGTCCTCTCCTTAAAAATGTAGAGATAGTTACCCCTAGAACACACCGTAGATTTTTTTCATCTTATGGTGATAATAATTTAGACGAATTTATTGATAACGATATAATTGATATTATTAACCAAATATATAAATAAACTAGACTCATAAACCCACGATACCGTATAAGGTATTTAAAACTAGAATATTTTCCATCAAAACCTCTTTCAATTTCTAGACACCCTGAAGAAACTATTTATATAGATAATTCTCGCTATTCAGAAATCCAGTACGATAGTGACGGAAGAAGCCTGAGAAGTAGCAATAGCCCTGAAACTTCTACACTTAGACTTCCAGATTAATTAAGCTTTAAAATAAGCTTAAAAGACTTTAGAAATCATTGGGGTAGAAAATTATATTCCCTAAAACATAAAAATACAAAAACATATAAAAACAAAAGTGGTCCCTTGGCAAGTTTTGGACTGTAGCTAGTCTGCATACTTAGTCCGCAAACTAGGTCCGCACTAGATCCTCTCTCTCTCTCTCTCTCTCTCTCTCTCTATATATATATATATATATATATATATATATATATATATAACGATAAAAATTTGCTATAGTTTAAAGATACATAATTAAAAATTAACCCTATGTCATGTTAAATGCTTTATGTGAGTATTTTTCTTGTGAATGAAATTGTGGGGGTTGGTACTTGGCTTACATTCTTACACGTGTAGCTAGGTACATCATTTTTTTCAGGATACGTAGTTGTTGTTTATCCTTTATGTTAGTTTTGATAATAACTCGTTTAATTAAAAAGACATTAAAACAAATAGAGCATTACTTTTATGAGACTGTAAAAATGTCAATGAAAAATATACGTGTGGGCCTTAGGGTGAAATTCTATTTGAGTAATTGGTAGCGCTCCATGTTAGTTGTTCATTACGTGATAGTACTTAATTGTCTAGAGATAGAGACTTGTAATATAGTTATGCTATGGGTTGGGACATGCATGTAGTATTTGCACTAGGTGAAATGTGAGGTATTCATTGCATGTGCGTGTTGAAGGGTTAAATATTTATTGCAAATTAGTCGCATGGTTTATATGTTCTATTGGAGATATTCTTGCAACTTTAGGGCGCTGACCCAAAATTATAAAATATTTTCCCCCCACATGAGCGATTAGACTTGCAGTTGTGGCAATCCATCTTGGTATTCGTAGAGTTTGAGTCACTGGTTCATTGTAGCTTTTCATATGTATTTGGGGTTGTATTAAGAGGAGTTTTCGACTATACTCTATCTTATTCAGTTAAATAAGTTATAATAAGAAGTTTTATTCAGTGGATTCATTTATTGGAGTTCAAATTAATTCAGTTTTGTTATCCTTCTTATAATCTCTTGAAGAGTTTTATTGTGGATTTTTTTTTATTTAGTGTAGTTTTAGTTTATCGTTGATGATGAGAATGATATAAATGTGACACCCCGACTAATTAAATACTGGGTAGCTACTCCTTTATTAAATTAATGCAAAATGCCAAGTTGGTTCAGTTAATAGCATCACTGTAGAAAATATTTTAATAATTACTAACCACCTAGTATTTAAAAGTAAGTTGCCAAATTTTAAGTTACGTCTGATTAACATGCAATAAAAGAATAATGGAAGAACAACATAATCCATTCACCATAACGAAGTAATGAAATAACCAACAAATAGTAATAAGTCCGGAGGAAAACTCCTCACAACAATCCCACAACTGAAAATAAAATGACAAGTCTGAATCCTGAATTAATTACATGCCCGAAGTCTGAATAACTGAAATAAATGAAATGTCTAAAAGAAATGGGCGACATGCCCTACAACTGATAAATGCTGAATACAGAGTCAAGATAGATGAAGCGTCTACAAGCAAAGTCCTGTAACTTCCACAAACAGCAACAGCTCTTCACCTGAATGAGAATCCTAAGCATGGTGTCCTTGTGGCTGGGCACCTAAAATGGTTTTTACAAAAATAGATTTGAAAGCAAATGGGTCAGAGCCCGAAAGTGGAAATCATTTTAAAAACAGCAAGTGTTTTAATATCATTAAAACATTAAATGAAAAATACATGTTAGGACGTGCACTCACATGAAATTCTCACCTCTCGACTACACGTGCACTCCTAACGTACCGTACCCATCTAAATGTCATACACATCTAACCAAACCGTAATAAGTTCTACCCCTTACTACTCGATTCCCATATTACCTTCTAGCGTTATAAAATCAATAGAGGGTTTTACTTAAACTCAGATTCTCAATTAGTAGTACAATTCACTATTGGTTAACCCGTTATATTTCTCAAAACATTACCATAAATATATTCACAATATCAACATGAAGGTTCCCATTGATTAAGTGTATATTATTCACGTCATAAATATACAATACAAGCACCCCGAGACTAAGCTGCGGTGCACACATACTCTGCTATCCATCCCGGTACATCACGTACATAAGGAATCACGTATTCCGAATCTCTCAGGAATCGTTCTCAGATAACAACATCACAAATAATGGAGGCGAACACAGTCACATCACATGGGTCACGCACATACCTACGCTCCCACGATCAGCAGACTTATTAACATCCCAATAAGTCCTTCTCTGACCTATGTTCATTAAGGTACCAATCTAAATTCGGGCAACACAAGGATAAGAAGGCCCTAAGCGAACGTAAACCTCCCGTGATAGCAAGTATGGTAGGTATGTCATACACATAAAATCATATACACATACTAAGTATGCACACTTCTTAGTAATCACCATAATTTATTTGGTACACTTCTCATTCTCGTACCGACATATAATATTACACAATTTATATGTTCCTGGTTAATATAATTAGTTTGGTCGTCAATAGTTCTCGCATCGAAATAGGCACTCACGTCCTAATCCACAATTTGCTTTAGGTTCAAACTACACTTCTAGGTTTTACTCCTCATTATATCCCAATTATCCCAAATATATCACTTTATCATCAAGGAAGTGTTATCTCTACATATAAACAAGATTACGGGACACTCGGGATCAAAACAGGCTAAAAAGCCTAAACTGTCAACTCGTTCGAAGTCTCGTTCGAATGAGGCTGTTCGAACGAGAGTTCGTTCGAACGAAGTGGGCTTTCTAACGAGTTCTCGTTCGAACGAAGTCATCGAACGAACTTCACCCTCGTTAGAAGTCAAAGGTCAACTCGTTCGAACGAGCTCGTTCGAACAACCTAGGCAGGTCTTCTAACGAGTGGCCAGTTTCGAGCCCAGATTTCCTATTTTCGTTTTACCAACTTCTCTACACCTCAAACCTCATCCAAATATTAATCCAACGATTGTTTAAGGTTACTAATCGTCCCTAAACATCCTTAGGTCACATTTTAACATGTTTGGGGGTGTTAATTCATCCTAACATCATTCAAATATCAAATCTCTACATATTTTCCCCCAATTTTAAAAATATGAACCCTAGAATTTATAAATCATCAAAGAGCCTAATTAAATCCGCTTTGTTTCATACTAATTGTAATATCATCAGAATAATCATCAAATACAAATCTACATGCGATTTCCTCATCAAAATGTAATTTCTACTTCCAATTTAAATGGGTTTTTCATTAACTCCCAAGAACAATAAGATTTTAGCAATTCCTACACATGGAGGAAACATTCTCTGCAAATTAACGAAAATTAAACCACTTGCCTTATTTGAATCTCTGATTTTGATGATGGATCGATGGATGGTTCTCTCTCTCTGAAGAATTCTCCTCTCTTCTCTCTCAACAAGCTTTTCTTCTCCAAAGTCAATGGTGGCTAGGGTTTGTGCTTTAGGAACTCTTTGGAACAACTTTCAATAACCTCCGTAGTCTATTTGGTTATTAGTGGGCTTAGTGGGTTATTGCCCATTCAGATATTAATTCCCAATTTTCGTAGGTTTTACTTCCCCAAAATTCAAAATTACCAAACTACCCTTATACGTTGCCAGTATGGCCTAAAAATGCCCCGGGACCCAAACTAAACCACCGACTAGTGTTTTCTGACTATTTCAACCCTTACGGACGCGTTGATGCACTCAAAACGACCATACGGTTAATAGAAATAAAATTCATTTTTTTAATTAATATAATTATATTCGTGACGCGATTGTCACACGCGTCTCAATAAAATTTCCGAATTGCCGTATTTAAATCTCACGACAATTTTCATAATTCAATATCCATATATAGCCATATACACATTGTATTCAAATACCAACTCACATCTCGTTAGTATTTTATCCAGATTAATTTCCAATTAATTCACATTTAATTTAATTAATCCCAAAAATAAATATCACGAAAATACGGGGTATTACATACTTCCCCCCTAATAACTGAATTTCGTCCTGAAATTCGGAACTAGAAAGTACCTGGTAAGAATAACTCTGGATAACGTTCGCGCATCTCATCCTCGCGCTCCCAGGTGGACTCCTCGACATTATGATGTCGCCAGTGAACACGCACTAACTGAACTATCTTTGACCGCAGTCTCCGCTCACTTTCGTCCAAAATAGCAATCGGCCCCTCCTCGTAAGAGCTATCAGGCTGGAGATCGATGTCCTCCAAAGCAATGTGAGAATGAGCTAAATCGTCTCTAAGATATTTTCTTAGCGAGGAAATATGAAACACATCGTGAATCCGATGCAAATGCTCCGGTAAGCCAAGCCTATACGCAACCGGTCCAATCCGCTCAATAATAGGAAATGGCCCCACATATCTCGGTGCTAACTTCCCCTTCTTCCCGAATCGCATAATCCCCTTCATAGGAGATACTTTGAGCAAAACCTGGTCCCCCACTTCCAATTCCCTGAAGGATCTCTTTGCATCAGCATAGCTTTTCTGCCGATCCTGAGCTACCCGAATGCGACTCCGAATCAATTCTATCCTTGACGAAGTATCCTGAATCACTTCCGGCCCAAGTAGTTTGTTGTCCCCCACCTCCAACCAACATGCTGGGGAACGACAAGGTCTACCGTACAACGCCTCAAATGGAGCCATGCCAATGGTGAACTGGTAGGAGTTGTTGTAAGCAAACTCCACCAGTAGAAGATAGTGCTCCCATCCACCCCCAGAATCAATGATGCACATACGTAGCATGTCCTACAACATCTGATTGGTACGCTCGGTTTGCCCATCAGTCTGCGGATGATAAGCCATACTCAACCGCAATTCTGTGCCCATGGCCTCTTGAAAACTCTCCCAAAACCGTGAAACAAATATCTTGTCTCTGTCAGACATGATATTTAGGGGCACACCGTGAAGTCTCACTATCTCTGCGATAAAAAGATGGGCATACTGTCCCGTAGTATAGTCGGTCGTTACGAGTAGAAAATGAGCGACTTTGGACAACCTGTCCACAATTACCCAAACGGAGTCGTGACCCCTCTGTGACGAAGGCAACCCCGTGATAAAATCCATGGATATGCTCTCCCACATCCACATCGGGACCTCCAACGGCTGTAGAAGTCCTGTCGGTCTCTGATGGTCCACTTTTACCAGCTGACACGTGGCGCATCTAGAAACAAATACCGCAATATCTCTCTTCATACCGCTCCACCAATATTGTCGTCTCATATCTTGATACATTTTATCCCCTTCGGGATGTACCGCGAATCGTGAGCCGTGCGACTCTGCCATCACCTCATGCCGCAATTCCTCCCCTTCCGGAACTACCAATCTCCCATTGAAGCGTAATCCCCCGTCTGAGCTAACGGTATAGGACTCGGCTCCCTCTGCTAATAATCGAACTATCTGCTCCTGACAGAACGAGTCATTTACCTGTGCCTTTACCACCTTCGTGACAATCTGCGGTGTAACGGTCATCACAGACATGAACGATCGGGCCACTGCATCCTGGTGTCCCAACACCTTCCACTTGGCCTTCCACAACCCTGCCACCTCATCTGCTGGCCTACGGCTCAACGCGTCTGCTACCACGTTAGCCTTCCCCGGGTGATACTGGATATCAAACTGATAGTCCTTCACAAACTGAAGCCACCTTCGCTGCCGCATATTCAACTCCTTCTGCGTGAATAGGTACTGTAGGGACTTGTGGTCTGTGAACAATCGAAACTTTTCCCCCAAAAGGTAATGTCTCCAAATACGAAGGGCAAATACAACTGCCGACAACTCCAAGTCATGAGTGGGGTAATTCTTCTCGTGAGGCTTAAGCTTACGGGAAGCATAAGCTATGGCCTGACTCTCCTGCTGTAATAAACCTCCAAGTCCTTATAAGGACGTATCGGTGTAGACTAGATACTCAACTCCCGGTCTCGGCAATGCTAACACAGGTGCTGAGGTCGACTTATCCTTCAACTCGTCAAATGCCAACTGACAGGCATCACTCCAGATGAATGGCACACCCTTACGAGTCAGATGTGTCAAAGGACCCGCTATCTTCGAAAATCCCCGAATGAACCTCCTGTAGTATCCTGCTAGACCCAAGAAACTACGGATCTCTGTCGGTGTCGTGGGCTGTCCCCACTCCCTCACCACGGATACCTTCCCCGGATCAACAGATATCCCCTGGTCGGAAATAACGTGTCCCAAAAATTGGACCTCCTTCAACCAAAATCCACACTTCTCATATTTTGCATACAGCTCGTTCTGACGTAGCGTCTGCAAAACTTGCCTCAAATGCTCGGCATGCTCCTCCTCTGTCTGGAAGTAAACCAAAATATCATCAATGAAGACAATGACGAACTAATCAAGGAACTCTCTGAACACCCTATTCATCAAGTCCATAAACACGGCTGAAGCATTGGTCAAACCAAAAGGCATAACCCGAAACTCGTAAGAACCATATCTCGTTAAGAACGCAATCTTCGAGATATCCTCTTCCTTGATACGCATCTGATGGTATCCCGACCGCAAATCAATCTTCGAGAAGAAAGAAGCTCCTCTCAACTGGTCGAATAGGTCATCGATTCGAGGCAACGAATACTTATTCCATATCGTGACCTTGTTCAACTCTCGGTAGTCCACACACAATCTCAGTGAACCATCTCTCTTCTTTACGAACAACACTGGGGCACCCCACGGCGAAGTACTCCTCCGTATGAACCCCTGACCCAACAACTTCTCAATCTGATCTCGTAGCTCTCGCATCTCTGCCGGAGCCATACGGTACGATGCGCGTGCTATAGGTCTCGTATCTGGCAACAAGTCTATGACAAAGTCTATCTCTCGACTGGGGGTAGGCCTGGTATCTCCTGAAACACATCAGAATACTCCCTGACAACTGGGATCGAATCTAAAGGAATCACAACCTCCTTAGAGGTATCCTCCTCTATGTAATATAAATGAGCGGTCGATCCTCCCTCTGGGCGAGGCATCGCCACTACAAACATCTCTTGCCCCGGAATGGCAAAAACAATGCTCCCACCGAAGAAATCAATCATGGCTCTATAGTCTGTGAGCCAATCCATACCGATAATCACATCGTGCACATGCATATCTAATACCAACATGTCGGCAGGTAATACCAAACCACCAATCTCTACCCCCACTCCCCGGCATATAAAGAAAATAAGTGACCCACTCCCCAATGGTGAGTCTACACACGTCACTGTGCTCTCAGCTATGGCTAACAACCCTAAGGCTTTCGCAAAATGTGTAGCTATAAAATAATGCGTTGCCCCCGTATCAAACAAAACCCGACCCATAGTACCATGGATAGGAAACATACCCTCAATCGCGGGTGGTGCCTGTGGAGCTGATGCCTGGTGGACGTTATAGACATGTCCATACTGTAATTGCCCCTGCCGTACAGGAACTGCTGGGATGGCTGGTAGTGCTGGTACCTGGGCTGGAGCTGGGAGAGCAGGTGGAAAAAGTGGCCTCTGTGGCTCATGTCTAGCACCCTGGTGCTGTTGCGGGGCCCTGCCCCTATCAGAACAGTCCTGGCATTTATGGCCAGTCTTGCCACAAACGAAACACTTCCTCGGGAAGTTCCCCCTCTCTGTCCCTGATGCCCCCGGCCCTGGTGGCCGTTACCGTTCCTCCACTGGCCCTGCTGGCCCTACTGAAACTGCTGTTGTTGGCCATTCTGACCCTGCTGGCCCTGATGGTCGTTCGGACCCTGATGGCCCTGCCGAAAACCTCCCTGTTCGTGCCTGAAATTTCCCGACCTGAATCTCTTGTGATCCCCCTGCTGGGTACCCTGATCACCCTGTCTCTGCCCCTGAACAGATTGTTCCCCACTGGCACCATTTCCCCCAGTCCTGCCCTGATGGATGGACTCTCCCGATCGCTTGACCTCAGCCATGTGAAAGCGATGATCCTGGCAATGGAGCAATGCAGCGTTAACCACATCAGAATAAGTGGCTAACGAGAGGTTCCCTAACAAGTGCTGACGAATCCTCCATGTCAACCCGTCCGTAAATTTTTGTATCTTCTTCGCCTATGTCGGTATCTCATCCGGAATAATGTTCAGAAGATCAGTGAATTCGGCCTCATACTCGGCCACAGTCTTACCCTCCTGCTTAAGGCTCGTCAACTTCCTCATCATCTCCGTGTGAACAGCTGACGGAAAGTATTTGCGGTCAAACCGCACCGAAAACTCCTGGATAGTGAGAGTATCTCTCTCCTCAACGGTGGTAATAGACTCCCACCACTGCAGTGCAGACCCCACTAGCTTAAAGGTAGCTAGTATCTTCTTCTGTACATCGGTGCACTCATACATCCTCAGGTGCCGCTGAATGTCCTTCCTCCACTGACTCGAGACCACCACATCGGAGCTACCTGCGAACTCTGGAGGGTGTGCTTTCTGGAAAGCATAACGTACACGTTCCCAAGCAGATGGGAATGCATTTGCCTGAACTGGCGCGGCTACTGGCGCCTGAGGTGGTGCCTGCTGAACTACGACAAGTGCGGCATTTACCGCCTGGGCCATAATGGCTGCAACCTCGGCGGCATTCATCGTGCCCTGAACTGGTGCGGGCTGTGGTTCTGGCGTTGCATCCCTAGGAACCCGTTGTGCACGTCGTGGAGGCATTCTGAAACAAAAAATAAAGTTTATAAGTTCGCAGTTATAAACTCAAAATAGCTGAAGAACGTAGCATATACAAAAGAATACAACAGTCCTAAAATATAGGGCTCTACATCAAAGAAAGCTCAGCGGAAAATATAATAAGCCGTACAGATCCTAAAGGACACTAGAACCTGATGCTCTGATACCACCTGTGACACCCCGACTAATTAAATACCGGGTAGCTACTCCTTTATTAAATTAATGCAAAATGCCAAATTGGTTCAGTTAATAGCATCACTGTCAAAAACATTTTAATAATTACCAACCACCTAGTATTTAAAAGTAAGTTGCCAAATTTTAAGTTACGTCTGATTAACATGCAATAAAAGAATAATGGAAGAACAACATAATCCATTCACCATAACGAAGTAATGAAATAACCAACAAATAGTAATAAGTCCGGAGGAAAACTCCTCACAACAATCCCACAACTGAAAATAAAATGACAAGTCTGAATCCTGAATTAATTACATGCCTGAAGTCTGAATAACTGAAATAAATGAAATGTCTAAAAGAAATGGGCGACATGCCCTACAACTGATAAATGCTGAATACAGAGTCAAGATAGATGAATCTTCTACAAGCAAAGTCATGTAACTTCCACAAACAGCTACAGCTCGTCACCTGAATGAGAATCCTAAGCATGGTGTCCTTGTGGCTGGGCACCTAAAATGGTTTTTACAAAAATAGATTTGAAAGCAAATGGGTCAGAGCCCGAAAGTGGAAATCATTTTAAAAACAGCAAGTGTTTTAATATCATTAAAACATTAAAGGCAAAATACATGTTAGGACGTGCACTCACATGAAATTCTCACCTCTCGACTACACGTGCACTCCTAACGTACCGTACCCATCTAAATGTCATACACATCTAACCAAACCGTAATAAGTTCTACCCCTTACTACTCGATTCCCATATTACCTTCTAGCGTTATAAAATCAATAGAGGGTTTTACTTAAACTCAGATTCTCAATTAGTAGTACAATTCACTATTGGTTAACCCGTTATATTTCTCAAAACATTACCATAAATATATTCACAATATCAACATGAAGGTTCCCATTGATTAAGTGTATATTATTCACGTCATAAATATACAATACAAGCACCCCGAGACTAAGCTGCGGTGCACACATACTCTGCTATCCATCCCGGTACATCACGTACATAAGGAATCACGTATTCCGAATCTTTCAGGAATCGTTCTCAGATAACAACATCACAAATAATGGAGGCGAACACAGTCACATCACATGGGTCACGCACATACCTACGCTCCCACGATCAGCAGACTTATTAACATCCCAATAAGTCCTTCTCTGACCTATGTTCATCAAGGTACCAATCTAAATCCGGGCAACACAAGGATAAGAAGGCCCTAAGCGAACGTAATCCTCCCGTGATAGCAAGTATGGTAGGTATGCCATACACATAAAATCATATACATATACTAAGTATGCACACTTCTTAGTAATCACCATAATTTATTTGTTACACTTCTCATTCTCGTACCGACATATAATATTACACAATTTATATGTTCCCGGTTAATATAATTATTTTGGTCGTCAATAGTTCTCGCATCGAAATAGGCACTCACGTCCGAATCCACAATTTCCTTTATGTTCAAACTACACTTCTAGGTTTTACTCCTCATTGTATCCCAATTATCCAAAATATATCACTTTATGATCAAGGAAGTGTTATCTCTACATATAAACAAGGTTATGGGACACTCGGGATCAAAATAGGCTAAAAAGCCTAAACTGTCAACTCGTTCGAAGTCTCGTTCGAACGAGGTTGTTCGAACGAGAGTTCGTTCGAACGAAGTGGGCTTTCTAACGAGTTCTCGTTCGAACGAACTTCACCCTCGTTAGAAGTCAAAGGTCAACTCGTTAGAAGCTCATTCGAAAGAGCTCGTTCGAACGACCTGGGCAGGTCTTCTAACGAGTGGCCAATTTCGAGCCCAGATTTCCTATTTTCGTTTTACCAACTTCTCTACACCTCAAATCTCATCCAAACATTAATCCAACGATTGTTTAAGGTTACTAATCGTCCCTAAACATCCTTAGGTCACATTTTAACATGTTTGGGGGTGTTAATTCATCCTAACATCATTCAAATATCAAATCTCTACATATTTTCCCCCAATTTTAAAAATATGAACCCTAGAATTTATAAATCATCAAAGAGCCTAATTAAATCCGTTTTTGTTTCATACTAATTGTAATATCATCAGAATATTCATCAAATACAAATCTACATGCGATTTCCTCATCAAAATGTAATTTCTACTTCCAATTTAAATGGGTTTTTCATTAACTCCCAAGAACAATAAGATTTTAGCAATTCCTACACATGGAGGAAACATTCTCTGCAAATTAACGAAAATTAAACCACTTGCCTTATTTGAATCTCTAATTTTGATGATGGATCGATGGATGGTTCTCTCTCTCTGCAGAATTCTCCTCTCTTCTCTCTCAACAAGCTTTTCTTCTCCAAAGTCAATGGTGGCTAGGGTTTGTGCTTTAGGAACTCTTTGGAACAACTTTCAATAACCTCCGTAGTCTATTTGGTTATTAGTGGGCTTAGTGGGTTATTGCCCATTCAGATATTAATTCCCAATTTTCGTAGGTTTTAATTCCCCAAAATTCAAAATTACCAAACTACCCTTATACGTTGCCGGTATGGCCTAAAAATACCCCGGGACCCAAACTAAACCCCCGGCTAGTGTTTTCTGACTATTTCGACCCTTCCGGACGCGTTGACGCACTCAAAATGACCATAAGGTTAATAGAAATAAAATTCATTTTTTTAATTAATATAATTATATTCCTGACGCGATTGTCACACGCGTCTCAACAAAATTTCCGAATTGCCGTATTTAAATCTCACGACCATTTTCATAATTCAATATCCATATATAGCCATATACACATTATATTCAAATACCAACTCACATCTCGTTAGTATTTTATCCGGATTAATTTCCAATTAATTTACATTTAATTTAATTAATCCCAAAAATAAATATCACAAAAATACGGGGTATTACAATAAATTGTTTAGCATCCCCGATATTTCATGTGCAACCTAATCAACCGAGCATGGAAAATCGGGATTGCCACAATTGGGCTTCTTACCGATCCACAACTCATAAGGAGTTTGAAGTGTGTGTGGATAGAGATAAACCCTATTCACCGTGGGCATGCGGTATTAACCACTTCTGCCCTAAATAGTCTAGGCATGTTCCTACCAAGGAGCATGGATCGCACCACCTCCTGGATAGTTCTATTTTTCTTCTCAACAACACTATTCTGTGAAGGCGTGCCTACCGCCAAAAACTCGAGTTTGATGCCTATACCATCATAATACGCACCACACCGGAGTCGATAAAATCCGTGCCCTTGACACTTCTCATTCTATCGGTGAAAACATTTTATTGATTTTGAAATAAACGACACTTGGTTGTAAGGAACTCACAACCATCAGACTTTTTCCTAAGAAATCGTAAAGTTATCAACCATCACCAAAATATACTTCTTACCACCCAGACTCTCGGTGCACATTGAACCCATAAGATCTATGCGTAACAACTCTAACACACGCGAGGTAGGAATATTACTCAATTTAGGAATATAGAGAGACTCCTAATTTATTTACGACAAAATAATTATTTCTTAACTAATCTCGCAAGCTGTCGAAAGTCAGCGTCACCTTAGTAATATCTAAACTTGGAGTTTGAAATTTAGTATCTTTTTCCTTGTCACCCACATTTTATACGCAAAAAATGTTGTAAACTTCTAAGACCAAAGAACAAAACCAATTTAGGTCTTTACACTTCCCGGCGACAACATATATGATAAGTAAGCAAGCTCATATACCGCCTTTACATGTTTTTGTACATTTGATTAGCTTTGCATGTGTTACTTTTTTGAAAGTTACGTGTATATTGGGCCTTTTCATATATACATATATAATTATTTATATACACGTTTTCATCAATGTTTAAAAGTATTTTTTTTGGTATACCATTGGCATAGATGATGGTAGGGTTTTGGGTATGATAAGCTGTTTTGGACTAAATAGATGCAATGTATAACATATCAATGAAAGGGGACAATTAAAATTCAGTAGCTAGGCGTGAAATAAAGTGTGAAATTTGATGGATAAAAGATAAAAAAGGGTTTTGATCAATGTTTGAGATAGTTAAAAGTGTTATTTTGACTTTAACCCCTATATTAATAAAATGTTGGGTCATTTTGACTTAACCCCTTATTTGTAATGCATAATTTGACTTGAGCCCTTATTCTCATAATCGTTTGACTTTGTCCCAAACATAGGGGGTTAAGTCTAATTTGATATTATAAATAGAAGTCAAAGTCAAATAAATCTTTTGACTTAACCCCCTATTTTTATTCAATATTTTGAGATAACACCTCGTGCTGAGGGTTATATCAAAGAGATTTGTAAAGTGGGGGTTAAGACAAATATCGCATTAAAAAGTAGGGGTTAAGTAAAAAAAAAACCTAAAATGTTCTGCGACACCTTTTTCCACTTTTTTCGGCCCTAAAAGTGAAATGGTGGGTAAAGTGTAGAGAAAAACAAAATAGTGGCGAAAGTCAAATATAGATAACTACATGGTGGGTGAAGTCAAAATCCCCATCCCCCCCAAAGACACCCTAGTATATGTTTCTGAGCTCTCTTCGTATTTCGTATAAGAAGGAACCCGAATGTCTCTTCCTCTTTTTGTTGAGTTTTTGGACGAATTAACGATAGGGAGGTTTTGATATTCTTTGTTCGGGGCATTTTCGTAAGCCTCTCCGCATATAATTGTGATAATATAATGTCAAATACAAACGCTTTTTGGACAACACTTTTTGGATACATCTATAAACCAAATTTTCAATAGGAATTTCACAGTTTATATGTATGGCCGACGTCGCAAGTTTGGAACACAATATTGTACATACAACTTGATGCGTTTTAAAATTTGAATCATTATTATCTGTAATATGTATTTCATCTTAACTATATATGCAAATGATACACACGATAAATTGACGATATGTTAACACTTAAATTGCTTTTGGCATTTCTGAAAAATTCAATTTTAGAAATATTAAACATATGTTTCGATAAAATAATGTCTATTGTTTAAAAGGATGCTTTATGATTAAAGAGAGCATTTACTTGTTTATTAAGAACTTAAAGTTGTAAGTTATAAGCTTAAATGTAAATGATACGGTACCTCGTTACATATAATACATTGTGCATGTTGCGGTGATCTATAAATTAGAAAATTATTTTATTTAATTTCAATCAATTAGCACACTGGAATGAAATGTCTTTAAAAAAAATATATTATACCATACCTTTATCAAAGTTAGGTGAATACTGTAGGCCTAAATATATTTGGATTATGGTAATATAGAAATATACTACCATAATCCAATTTGGAGATCTATCCCATTGTCTTTACTCTTTATATTTAATCTTATGGACTAAATCTATTTGTTTGTTTTTAGATGCATGCGGTGATTTAGGATATCAAATTGAAGTTATTTCTCTTCATCCGCATTTTGGAATTGCAAATAACAATGTTTTTTTTCTGTTGTAGCCAAGAAGTTGGTGGAATGTTTGTCCAAAACCCTAGAATTTCTTCCACACATTAAATTTCAAAAACCTTTTTTGTTGTTGGTTTATATCATAGGTGCTGGGTATTCCTTGGAATGTTGATTCTGAAGAATTAAGACGGTACATGAGCCAGTTTGGCAATTTGGACGATGTCCTATTAATGAAGGTATATATTCTTGAGGTTTTCAAAAAGTCCCCCCCACCCCCCCTAAAAAAACTTTTAATTTGATTGTTTCGTTACACTAAGGGTGTGTTTGATAACACTTATTTTCCATGGAAAATACAATATATGGAGTCATTTTCCATCTTTTGAATGTTTGGTAAACAAAATTTTCCATGGAATTGATTTCCTTAAAACAACTCACATAACCACTTTTTCCACAAAAAGATGAAATTAAAAAACCTCCTCCCACCTTGTTATTCATTTTCCAGGGAAAAGAATTGTCACACCCAAAAAATTGATAAAAAATTCAGAAAACGAGTAAAAGCCCAAAAATAATGAAAAAAATTCAGAATGTGAATAAAAACCCAAAAATAATGAAATTTTTTCCAAAAAGTGAATAAAAATCCAAAAATAATGAAAAAATACAGAAAATGAATAAAATTCCAAAAATAATGAAAAAAAATCAAAAAGTGAATAACCTCCCCAAAAAATGAAAAAAAATCAGAAAGTGAATAAAAACCTAAAAAAATTGAAATAAATCCAGAAAATGAATAAAATTCCAAAAATAATAAAATAAATCCAGAAAGTGAATAAAATCACCAAAAGCAATGAAAAAAAATACAGAAAGTGAATAAAATCCCAAGAAATGAAAAAAAATCCATAAAATGAATAAAATCCAAAAATAATAATAATAAATCCAGAAAGTGAATAAAACCCCTAAAATAATGAAAAAAAAATCCAGAAACTGAATAAAAACCCAAAAATAATGAAAAAAATACAGAAAGTGAATAAACCCCCCCAAAAATGAAAATTTTCAGAAAGTGAATAAAAACCCAAAAATAATGAAAATTTTCGAGAAAGCGAATAAAAACCCAAAAATAATGAAAAAAATTCAGAAAGTGAATAAACCCCTCAACATTCAAAAACGTGCCAAAAAATGAAAAAAATTCTAGAAAGTGAATAAAAACCCAAAATATTGAAAAATATTCTAAAAAGTGAATAAATCACTAAAAATAATTAAAAAAATCCAGAATGTGAAATAAAACCCAAAAAATAAGGAAAAAAAGTCCAGAAAAGTGAATAAGATAATGAAAAAAATACAGAAAGTGAATAAACCCCAAAAAATAATGAAAAAAAAATCCAGAAAGTGAATAAAACCTCAAAAAATAATGAAAAAAATACAGAAAGTGAATAAAAATTTAAATATCATGAAAAAAGTCTAGAAAGTGAATAAAAACTCAAAATAATGAAAAAAATACAGAAAGTGAATAAAAAACGCCCAAAAATTTATTAAAAAGTCCGAAACTTATTAATTAAGAAAAAAAAATAACATAAAATGAAAAAAATACATAAAAAAAATATTAGTCCCAGAATTAATTTTAAAAAACATTAGAAAATAAAAAAAACAAGAAAAAAGAGAGAAATCAATAAAAACACAAAATAATGAAAAAATATAGAAAATGAATAAAAAATAGAAAATAAATATTAACCCCTGAATTTATTTTAAGAACGCTCAGAATTTTATTAAAAAGTCAGAAATTTATTAATTCAACAAAAATAAAAAAGCGCTCAAAATTTTTTTATTATTTTTTTGGGATTTTTATTAATTTTCTGTTTTTTATATATATTTTCTACTTTTTTTTCATGAAAAATATTAGAAATCAAACGCACAAAAGATGTAAAATAGAACATTTTCCACCTGGAAAATAATTGCAATCAAACAACACCAACAAAATTTTTCCATGGAAAATATTTCCAAGTTTTCAATTCCATGGAAATTGACTCTTAGGAGTTATTTTCCATCTTATTTATCAAACACACCCTAAGTTTTCTTTATTATTTTTTAAAGAAAAAATTGGTTTCTCAGCAACTCCTTATTGTCATTATTTTGCACTACCCTTGAGTATGGACAGCTAAGTAGATTGATGAAATAGAGAAATTCAAGAGTAAAATTAACAGAAATAGAAGAGGAGAGAATTTAGAGATAAATGAGGGAATGAAGAGTAACAGAGGATTGAAAAGAGAGAAGGAAATTTCATTCATCCAAAAATTTCCCTGTACAGATCAACTAAATGAGTATTTAACAATGGGAATCATCTTCTCTCTCTCTCTAACTAACAACACACACTCCTTTGGCCAACACACAGTCCTAACGGTTTCCCCAGTTAATATCAACAACACCGTGTAAGTGGTGTGACTTATTTAACTATTAACAACACATGTCCAGAATGACACTGTGCTATTTAATAACAATTGCAAGGTCATACCCCCCAATTTCCATGAAACGACGCCGTTCCCTCCCCATCTTCTACCGTGGGACATAACATTGCCCTCCTGTGAAATCATTCTTGTCCTCAAGGATGAACCTTTCAATGAGGGAGCCATAGTCTTCCTAGGTGGATTCTTCCGGGTTGGAGTGAGTCGCAGGAGCTGTACAACCGGACGATTACCCCTTTTTAACCAGCTTGCGATTCAAGACTTCCAGCGATTTCACAAGTACTTGTCCTTCTGAGCCAGTAGCTGGAAGCTCCGTGGTGGTTGTCACCTGATTGCCCAGCTTCTTTTTGAGTAGGGAAACATGGAACACGGGATGGAATGAGGATGCCGGGAAGGCCAACTTGTAAGCAACGGAGCCCATCTTTTGAATTAATTGGAAGGGACCATAATATTTAGCTGCTAGTTTCATGTTTGATCTTTGTGCAACCGAGGTTGGGCGATAGGGTTGTAGTTTAAGATATACCCAATCTCCCACCACGAATTCCCTCTCGGTCTTCTTTTTGTCGGCCTGCTGCTTCATCATGTGTTGTGCCATGCGAAGGTTTTCCTTGATGACTGTGAGCATGACCTGTCTATCCTTTAGGAGCTCCTCCACAATAGCTACAGTAATGGGGTCATCATTATGTACAGGGAGCTGCGGTGGGGGCAAGCCATAGAGGACTTGATAAGGGGTCATATTCAAGCTAGTGTGGTGATTGGTGTTATACCACCTTTCCGCGAGAGGTAACCAATTAGACCACTGCTTGGGTCGTTGCCCAGCCATACAACAGGGGTAAGTCTCTAGACAAGAGTAAACTTTCTCTGATTGCCCATCGGATTGGGGGTGATATGTAGTGCTGTAGCTGAGTTGGGTGCCCACTTTGGCAAACAATTCTTGCCAAAAGTTGCTCAGAAAGATTTTATCCCTATCCGAAACAATGCCCAGTGGAATGCCATGTAATATATGAATGTTGTTCAAGTACAAGGTGGCTACCTCCTTGGGTAGTGAATGGATGAGCTAGGGCCAAGAAGTGAGCATATTTAGAAAATTTGTCCACCACTACCAAGATCACATCAAATCCCTTAGATTTAGGAAGGCCTTCGATAAAATCCATTGTTACATATTGCCATGGTTTTGTGGGTATATCTAATGGTTGCAAGAGACCCCGGGGTAGGTATGCTCAACTTTATTCCGTCTGCAAGTGTCACAAGTGTTGACAAAGTCTTGTACCTCTTGTTTCATCTTGGGCCAATAGAAATAGGATTTGAGTCTCTTGTAGGTGGCCTGAACCAGAGTGGACACAAATTGAGGATGAGTGCAGGCTAGTGATGACTAGGGTTCTGAGGCCAGTGGACTCCCCAATGTAAATTCTCCCCTTAAACCTAAGCACACCCCTGTATAATTGGTAATTAGGTTCTCCAGTACGGTCAATGCTTAATTTGGGAATCACTTGTTGTGTAATTGCATCTTCCTAGTACCTTGGCTCTACCTCCAACAGCCATGTGGGGCTGTCCTGAGAGCTTGAGGCCATACTAGCATCCTCATGAGCCCTAGAGAGGGCATCTACTACCCTGATCTCTAGCCCTTTTGTACTGGATGTCATAATTGAAGCCCAAGAGTTTGGTGAGCCACCTTTGTCGGAGTAGGGTTGTTACCCTTTGTTCCAATAAGTACTTGAGACTGTGATGATCAACCCTAATGGTGAAGTGGTGTCCCATTAGATAGGGACTCCATTTGGTGATTGCAGTGACGATAGCATAGAACTCTTTTTCATACACACTCCACCCCAATGCCTTCCAAGAGCCTTGCTAAGATAAGCCACTGGTCTTTTATTTTATAATAGGACTGCTCCAATTCCTCTACTACAAGCATCTGTTTCTACTATAAAACATTTGGTAAAATCAGGCATGGATAGTATGGGAGCGCTCACCATAGCTTGTTTGAGGTTGTTGAAGGCTAAATCTGTTGCTGGGCCCCAATGAAAGTTGTTATTCTTCAACAACTTAGTGAGGGGTTTGCTAATTACTCCATACCCCTTTATGAACTTCATGTAGTATCCGATCAAGCCTAAGAATCCTATCAACTGCTTGAGATTGGATGGAGTAGGCCAATTGAGCATGCCCTCAATCTTGGATGGGTCTGTTGCTACCCCTTGTGCCGAGATGATGTGACCCAGGTATTCTATGTGAGACTGAGCAAATGCACATTTGAACATCTTAGCAAGTAGGCTGTTCTTCTTCAGAGTATCCAACACCATTTTCAGGTGTGCCAAATTAGTATCCAAGTCTGGGCTGTGGATGAGGATGTCATCAAAAAAGACCAATACAAATTTTCTCAAGCAATCTTGGAATATATCATTCATGAGCGACTGAAAGGTGGAGGGAGAATTGGTCAAGCCAAATGGCATGACCCTGAACTCATAATGGCCTCAATGAGTTCTAAAGGTAGTTTTGGGCACATCCTCCGGTTTGACCAAAATTTGATGATAGCCAAACTGGGGATCTAACTTAGAATAAATTACAGATCCATCGAGTTCATCTAGAAGCTCATTTATAACTGGGATGGGATACTTGTACTTCACAGTATCCTCATTGAGCTTTCGATAATCAACACAAAACCGCTAAGTTCCATCTCTCTTCTTTACTAGCAACACAGGGCAGCAAAAGGACCGTGTGATGGTTGTATAAGTCCCTCATTAAGCATTTGTTTGACCAATCTCTCCGGTTCATTCTTTTGGTAGTCTAGGTATTTGTAGGGTCTTTGGTTGCTAGGAATTGAGCCTTGTTTAAGGATGATTTGATGGTCATGGGATCTCTGTGGTGGCAAGGTTTTGGGTTCTACAAACACCTCTTTGAAATCATCAAGTGTTGCTTGGATTGATGGGGGTGTGGGGTTTGGTTGGGTGAGGTGGGGGCTACTGCAGTCAGGGTATACAACTGTCCCATCCACTATTGGTGTGGCCTCTTGAGTAGGTTAAAAATGCCTTTGGCCTTCATCATGGAGAGTGAACTTGTCTCTGATGTTGTACCTCCCAAAGTCACCTTCTTGCTCATTTGCTTGATTGTCAAGGAGATCTTTTCAAAATCAAACAAGACAGGGTTATGCTGCTGCCTCATCCAGTCTGCTCCCAAAACCATATCACAACCCCTGAGTGGAAGGATCCATATATCAGTAGTGAATGCAATATCATTCATTGTCCAGCTAAAGTGGGGGTACTTGGAGTGACATGCTAACTTTTCACCATTTGCCACTGAGACCAATAGAGGGTAAGTGGGCTTAAGTATGAGCCCACATTGTTGAGCTGTTTTCTTATCAAGAAAACTGTGAGTGCTGCCACTGTCTGCCAAAATGAAGAGCTTTTGTTTCCTCACCTTCCCCAAGATCCTAATGGTGTTCGAGGCCACAAATCAGAGGGCATGTAGTGAGATTTCAATATTTGTATCTAAAATATCCTCCTCCCCAACTTCTTCTGGTTCAGAGTTGTCGTCAAGTCTCTCTTCCCCTTCTAAATATATCATATAGAGTTTTTTGTCTTGTCATTTGTGACCTGGTTTGTATATATCGTCACAATAATAGCATAGGCCCTTACTCCTTTTTTTGCATTTCTTTTTCAGTTATCTGCTTCACAGGTAGGGCTTGGGTGTTAGGTAGTTTGGTAGGTTCAGTCTTGTGTGAGGTGGGAAAGGACTTGTTATTAGGAGTGGAAGGCCAGGATGGTTTGTTATGGTACTGGTGCGTGGTTAGCGTAGTATATGGCTTGGGTTTCTTGGGCTCAAGGTTATATTCATGCCTCTTGGCCATGGTATAGGCTTGGTAGAGACTGGTACGTTTCACTAATTTAAGCATATGTTGCAGCTCCTCCTTCAAACCACTGACGAAGCTAGATATGAAATAGCTCTCCCCTAGCCCACTGTTTTGAGTGTGCATATATGACTTGAGTTCTTCAAATTTGAGTTGATATTATTCTACTGTGCCCCATTGTTGTAATTTTTTAAATTCTGCCACTAAATAAAGGGAAGCTTACCATACCTTATGATCGTTGTCCATGGGATTCACTTGAAAGAATTTCTTGGTTTTGAGAATCCATCCCCTTGGGTTCTGGACATCAAAATGAGGGAAATCGATCTTGGGTAATTTGTATTGTGGTTGGTGATGGGGGGATGTTTGACCCATGGGTCTCATGACCACGGGGGTTCCTAGAATGCCCCTAGCTGTGTTCTCCCTTCGATAGGGCCCCGCAGAGTTCTCAGTGGCCTGGGAGTGAACTACTTCCTGTTACAGCTGCCCTTTTTCCGCGATTGAACTTTGCCAGATCCTTAACTTGATTTTGTAGCCCCTTGAGGTTCAAATCCATGTGCTCTAACAAATTGGAGCCCTGCCAGATTGTTCTCAACCCCTCCAAGCCTTTCTAGGGTGGAGGCTTATTGAGACTCCATGGTGACTAATTTTCCTTTGTGTTCCTTGAAATTCTTTTCCAGGACTGTCCAACAACTACCTTCAGCCATGGCTTATCCCATAACTGTCCGCTCTGATACCAGATGCACTGTCCTTGAGTACGAACAGCTAAGTAGATTTATGAAATAGAGAAATTCTAGAGTAAAATTAACAGAAATAGAAGAAGAGAGAATTTAGAGATAAATGAGGGAATGAAGAATAACAGAGGATTGAAAAGAGAGAAGGAAATTTCATTCATCCAAAACTTTCCCTGTACAGATCAGCTACATGAGTATTTAACAATGGGAATCATCTTTTCCCTCTTCTAACAAACTCTCTCTCTCTCTAACTAACAACACACACTTCTTTGGCCAACACACAACCCTAACAGTTTCCCCAATTAATACCAACAACGCATTGTAAGTGGTGTGACTTATTTAACAATTAACAACATGTGTCCAGAACGACACCGTGCTATTTAATAACAATTGCAAGGTCATACTCCCAACTTCCATGAAACGACCCCGTCCCCCCCCCCCCCCCCCCCCCCCCCCCCCCCCATCTTGTACCTTGGGACATAACATATTTTGAATGAGCTTAGATTTCCTCATTTGTGTGGGCTTACTAATGATTGTCTTGTTCCTATTGATTCTATGAGTTATTGGGATTCATTCTTTTTCGTACTCATGGAAAATACCCTTAAGATGTTTTTTGTTTCCTCTGGGCAAAAAAAAAGAAATAAATAATTATGCCGGTTCTGATTTTTTCGGAAATCGTTTTTTTTTGCTTCCTGAAATTGGGAAATTTGGAAAGATTGGAAATATTTCTGCAAAATAAAAAATGGGAAAAAAATCGAAAAGTATCGAAATTTTTCGGAAAAATCGGTAAATTCTAACTCGAAAAATTTCGGAATAATAAAATCCGTATTCGCCGTATGTTACAAAAAATTGGAATAGTATAATTTCTGAAAGAATTGGATTGGAAAAATTATGAACTCGAAAGTAATTCCAATCCGATTTTATTTTTCTGGAAAAATCAAAAAATACAAAATTGAAACCATTATTCCAAAATTGGAAAAAGTCAGTTCAGATTTTCGTAAATTCAAAGTTCGGAATAAAGCACACCATTTGTTTTTGTGCTTATCTGTTCAAATGTTGGTTGTATGCGGTCCTGGAATTGTTATATTGTAGCATCACTTTTGTTCTCTTTTTCTTCATTTTGTACTTTGGCAGGACTTCTCGTCCCCAGTTCTGTAATTTGCTTATTATTTTAATAATAAGTTTGTATCATATTAGAAAGATTAGTTCCACATCAACGAAGAATGTCTAGTTATAAGAATGTCTAGTCTACTATAGCTGAAGCTTCTAGAGCTCAAACAAAGATTTGCTTGATTAGAAGCGTGTTGATTGTTTTTGAAGTTAACTCCTTTTTTTCCCTCTCATATTTGAGATGTTTGGTGGAACAGGAGAGTGTAAGTAGGTAAGAGTCTCAGTTTCCTGTTGAATCATTTTATCATTTTCTTTTCAATAAATGTTGTCCTTTTATCAGTTTCACGGAATTTTTTTTCGGGGTTATTGTCTATTATTTCTATTAGCGAGTTTTTTGGTAAGCTGATTTCCATTTTGGATTTTGAGAGTTGATCATCTTTTGGGAGGGTTTGGGGAGGTGATCTCTCTCTCTCTCGCGCGCGCGCGCCCGCCCGGGTGGGTTGGAGAGCTGATGATCTCTGTTTTGTCAGTTTTTGACCGAAGATCTGAGCCCCATCTTTTTAGTTTTTCTTTTCCTTTCCTTGCATCTTTTTTGTAGAGCACTCATTTCATTTATTCTAAGCTTATTAGAGTGGTTTGAACAGCCTTCTGCAGACTGTTTCTTGTTTATTGTCCTAATTAAAGAATTCAAAACTTTGCTAATTGGGAGGCTGATAAGCTGTAGGAGTCGTACTGTCCTTTTCTCTCTTAGCTTTTTTCCAAGGGGACTTTGTGTTCATATCCTAACTATTGTTCTTTTCCTGTAAAGAAATGTTCATTTCTAACTCATCATTTGCTGTTTTGATTTTGAATCAAAAAATAAGAAATTACAACATTAGAGCACAACTTTGTTTTGTGGAATCAAAATGGGTTAATGATGGCAAAAAGGTTCTCTATAAGAAATTAACTGTTGCATTTTATTATTTGATAACTGTACTTTAAATGGTAAAGATGATATGATAGAATGAAGGTTCTCTTTTGGTAGGAGCTGGGCCTATTTTGACGGTTGAAATGCTTTTATCATCACCATGTTACTATATTTCTTAAACAAATTGTTTCTTTCAAAATTGTATAACTAAGCTTTGCTTAGATATTCTTCTACTTCAACTCTTCAGTGTTTAAAGGTAGAACTTAATGGTGGTTTTCTAATTGCTTTAATATGCATCCATTTATCTGTAATAAATTAACAATGAACCATTTTACATTACTTGTTGATGTTTGGTTAAATTGTTTGCAGGATCGTGCTTCAGAACGTTCTCGTGGTTTTGGCTATGTCGCATTTGCCTCTTCGGAATATGCTAATGTAAGGACATTTTTATCATGTCCTAAATGTTATCATATTTATATGTCGTACGCCGGTTCAATGGCACGTCTCTACACGATCTCTCACGACGACGTCAATTCGAATTCTGAGAATCAAGCATTTATTATCTCCATCATGTGTCCCTCATCTGCCACAACGACTTCACGTTCCATGATTTTAGGCACGTAATACAAGTGGTACGCAAGAGAAGTAAAAAACAGTGAAACAAGGCTAGATAAGGAAGTTCAAGGGCAATTTGCTCATTTTACAGCCACCGTTTGGAGTATCGGTCAACTAAAAAGTTGAAGAGCTTGTCGCAACAAAGATACTGGAAGAAACGTCACCTCAATCCGAGCTACGGTGAACAAGTTATGGCCTTCTGAAAATAGAGAGATTTCTAAGAAAAAGACTTGGAAAAAAATGCTAAGTGTTTTATGCCCCTTGACCAGCGATTTTCTTTTAACCGAGGGCCGAACCGATTCGGGGGATGAACCAGTTCGCAGGGTACCCGAACCGATTCGGGGTACCTGTACGCTGGATAGAATCTTAGAGTTTTAAAAACGGGGAACTCTTCATCTGTTTCCCTATAAAAGCCAACTTCGAGGGAGTTATTTTTCAAGACTTGCATAGACGAATTTGAGAGTCCAAATACCTCAAGTCTTCACCTTTTTGAGTCCCAAGACTTATGTTTTGATTCACACAACTCTGCCAAACCTTTGTGAATCCGTTTTCAACCCAAGTACACCTCCGTGTGTCTGTTCATACTCTTGTGGAGAAGACCGTTCTTCATTGCTGCTCTCCTGGAAAGGGAAACTTCCAGCCGCCGACTACAGATCCGACACCTGCGGGTAACTCTGTGTCACTATATTTTCATTGTAATCCGAGAAATTGTATGTTACAATATTATAATGAAAATAAATGGTTTTGCCCCCTTGGGGGATTTTTCCTCACATATGTGTGTCTGAATGTTCTTGCATAAGTTATCATCTTATTCACTCACAAATAGATGCATGTTTAGGACTTAATTGATAAAAACTGAGTTTAATTAAATAATATCTTTATTTGAACGCATGCGCACTCTTTCAAATTGGTATCAGAGCCAATTACACAACTTTACCGTGTAATTTTTTGCAAAATTTTTTTAAGATATCAATTTTCAGGAAAATTGATTTTTGAAAACGAGTGTGTTCATAATGGAGAAATTATATAATAAAATGCCATTTTTTTACGAAACAAACTATGCATATTGGAAAGCCCGCATGAGATCTGCATTAAAAACCATTGATGAACGTGTCTGGATTTTGGTTGAAAAAGGGTGGACTCCTCCCTCCGTCACTGTTAATAACGTGATTAGTTTAAAACCTGACACTACATGGACTGAAGAAAAGTTTAAATGGTCTTCTTTTAATTCTAAGGGTTTAAGTGCTAATTCTGGATCTGTCACACCTGATGAGTTCAAACGCATAATGACGTGCACCACGTCAAAAGAGGAATGGGATGTTTTACAACTCACCCATGAAGGTACTAATGCTGTGAAAGAGTCTAAATTGCAAAATCTAACAACTCAATTTGAAACCATCACCATACATGAAACTGAATGTTTTGATGATTTTTATGCTAGGCTATCTGACATTGTTAATACTAGCTTTAATCTTGGTGAACATATTCATAATGCTAGAGTTGTTAAAAAGATTCTTCGTTCCCTTCCTAAGCGTTTTATCCCAAAGTCGATGTGCTAAATTCTATGGGTAATTTAAATACGCTAAAATTAGAGGAACTTGTAGGAGACATGCGAACATATGAAATTGATATGTTTCCTAAAACTGTTAAGACTAAAGATAAGGGAATTGCACTTAATGCCCAAGAAAGAAAGAGTGAGGGGTCGGCAAGAAAGAAGGGAGAGTCATATAGAAAAAGAGAGACAGATACGTCAGATTCTGAGTGCGATTTTGACTTAGATGATTTGGCCCTTTTAGCAAAAAATTTCAAAAGAATTCTCAAATTCAAGAAAAATGGTAATTTTAAAGATAAAAAGAAGTTTGAGAAAAATAAGTTTGAAAAGAAAAATGAAAAAGCTTTTAAAAATCCTCCTAATAAAGATAGTGAGAGGTTCTTTGAGTGCGATGGTAGGGGTCATAGAACCTTTAAGTGTGCCACACGTCTGAACAGAGAGAAAGGGAAAGCTGTCCTTAATGCTACTCTTAGCGACAACAGTGAGGTCGAGTCAGTGGATTCGGGAGATGAGTCACCGCATTCATGGCTAGTCATGTGAGCACTACTAGTTCTCCTCATGACGATGAGGATGATGCATCACAGGGACACCTCGACAGTGAGATCTATGTGAGTGAGGGGGAGGATGACACAAGTGAGAGCGAGAGTGATATTCAACGCGCCTACGCTGAGTTATATTCTGAGTCATTTAAAACTAAAAAGCGTAACAAAGCGTTAGTTCTTAAGATCACCGGTTTAGAGGAAGATTTAAGAAAAGCGAGAGAGAGAGAGAGAGAGAGAGAGAGTCCTCCACCTACACCACCCTGAGAGAGAGAGAGTCTTCCTGTGTTGAGAAAGAGAGAGAGAGAGAGTTGTTTTGAGAAAGAGAGAGCGGACTTGACTAAACAAGTGGCTAGTCTTACGAGTGAACTTCAATCCTACATGGAGACTCTAAAGAAACTTGAAGCCCTTGTAGCCCAGCTTACTCATGATATTGAGAGAGTCCGAGAAGTCAAGGTATAAATCGAGGACAGATCTGGGAAGATGGGAAAGATGCTCCTCGGTCCCACTTTAGGTTTTGGTGATCGATAGGGAATTGGTTATAATGATGCCTCCACATCCCAAATTGCACCTGGACCAGTCCCTAAGTTTACTACTACTCCTTATGGTCATTTCCAAAATCCACGAAGGAGAGTTCGACCAAGAAAGCAAACCAAAGTCTGCCCAAGACTGTGTTCTTTTGTACATATTGCAAAATAAAAGGACACCTAAGGGAGTTTTGCTATATTTTGGGTCGGACACGACGTACTTCTACTCCATCACGTCATACTGATGAGTTGTCCAGTCCGAGAGAGCGTGTTGAGTTTTTAGTTGCCACATCACAGAGTTTGATGGAGGAATTCCGACAGATGTCCTTGCCGTCAGTGAATACTTCTCACATTCTGGCTAAAACCAGCAACAACAAGGGCAAACAAAAGGTTACCTCTTCTTGGGTGCCTAAGAAAGATAAGAAAACCCTTGTTGTTCATGTTGCACTCAAAGAACATAATACCTCACGGTGGTATTTTGATAGTGGATGCTCCAGACACATGACAAGTGATGTCTCATTTTTTACCCACCTTGAGGATTATAAGGATGGTAGAGTCACCTTTGGAGATGGGAGCAGGTCTAGCATTGTAGGACGAGGTACTGTAGAGTTACCAGGATTTCCTAAGCTAGAGAATGTTTTGTACGTCAAAGGTTTAAAAGTAAACCTTCTCAGCATTAGCCAGCTGTGCGACACTGACTTTGCAGTAAAGTTAGACCAGGACGCGTGTAATGTCTACAATCAAGCCGATAAACTTTTAATGCAAGGGGTGAGGACCGAGGATAATTGCTATGGGACTATGCCTACTTCCTCACTTGTCTGCAATAGCGCCATGATCACTCATATGGATTTATGGCACCAACGTCTAGGTCACGTGAACGTTAAAGATTTGACTCCTCTAGCTAAAAAGGACCTAGTACGTGGCTTACCATCTCTTGGAAAGTCAACTTCCACGGTTTGTGGACCCTGTCAGTTGGGAAAGCAAATCCGGAGCCCTCATAGGAAGTTGCATTCCATTACCACTTCCCAAGTTCTTGAGTTGATTCACATGGATCTTATGGGTCCTACTCGTATTGAGAGTTTGGGTGGTAAGAGGTATATCCTCATGATGGTAGACGATTTCTCCAGATATTCTATTGTAGGTTTTCTGAGGGAGAAATCCGATGTTGTAGAGTTTTTAACGACCAAGTACCGTGTCCTACAAAACCAACACAGAGTCATTATTAATAGGATCCGTAGTGACAACGGTACAGAATTTAAGGAAGCAAAGGTAGATCTTTATTGTGATAGCCTTGGGATCAAACATGAGTTTTCTGCTGTGAAGACTCCTCAGCAAAATGGGATTGTTGAGAGAAAGAATAGAAAGATCTAGGAAATGGCTAGATCTATGCTTCTAGGTCGTAAGGTTTCTAGGAGATTTTGGGCAGAGGAAGTGTCTACCGCATGCCACACGGTGAATAGGGTTTACTTGCGTTCACACACACTTAAGACGCCTTATGAATTGTGGACTGGCAAGAAACCCAACCTGGCATATTTTCGTGTTTTGGGGAGTAAATGCTACATCCTACGGGATAGAGAGCAATTAGGAAAGTTTGGCTCCCGAAGCGACGATGGAATATTGCTAGGATATTCATCGAATAGTAGAGCGTACCGGGTTTTTAACCTGAAGAGCTCTAAGGTTATGGAATCAATAAAAGTCACCGTGCAAGATGACGAACCTCCAACGGATATTGATCCTAACCTTCAGTATGAGGATGAGGACTTTTCTGGGAGTGACTTACTAGTTCCTCACCCACACTCTGTGGACCCCACTCCTGTGTTAGGGGACACACCTGCTTGGGTTCGCAAGAGTCATGACCCTTCTGCCATTGTTGGCGATCCCACTCTAGGGGTCAAGACTCGTGCTCAGCTAGATAACGTTGTTAGTCATCTTTGCTACACGTCCAAAGTCGAGCCCAAGAATCACAAAGAAGCACTCAAGGATGAACACTGGATATATGCCATGCAGAATGAGTTGCTCCAATTTAAAAAGAACAATGTTTGGGAACTTGTACCCCGACTTAGTGATACTAATGTGATAGGTACCCGGTGGATTTTTAAGAATAAAATGGATGAAAATGGTACCATAATCAGAAATAAGGCTAGGTTGGTCGCTCAAGGCTACACAAAAATAGAGGGTGTAGACTTTGGGGAGACATTTGCTCATGTTGCGAGGCTTGAGTCTGTCCTCTTACTACTCGCCATCGCATGTCATCTGCGCTTTAAGTTATATCAGATGGATGTCAAGAGTGCCTTTCTGAATGGCATTCTATAAGATGAGGTATATGTGGAACAACCAAAAGGGTTTGAAGACCCTAAGCACCCTGAGCACGTTTATTATATGAGGAAAGCCTTGTATGGTTTGAAGCAAGCACCTTGTGCTTGGTACGAAAGGCTTACTTCCTATCTCTTAGCCCGTGGCTTCAAGCGAGGGGGAGTTGATATGACGTTGTTCGTCAGGAGAGATAACGGTGTTGTTTTGGTTGCCCAGGTCTACGTGGACGACATAGTCTTTGGATCCACGTGCTCCCATCATGCTCATCACTTTGAGGAGGAGATGAAAAGTGAGTTTGAGATGAGCATGGTAGGTGAGCTTACTTTCTTCCTTGGTCTCCAGGTTCGTCAGCTAGAGGATGGGATGTTCATCTCCCAATCCAAGTATGCTAGAGACCTAGTGAAGAAATTTGGTTTAGACTCCGCTAAGCATGCTCGTACACCTATGAGTACTTCTATCAGGCTTAGTAAGGACACTTCAGGCAAGGACGTAAAGCAAACCTTGTATCGGAGCATGATCGGTAGTCTTCTCTACCTGACTGCCAGTCGTCCCGACATAGCCTTTAGTGTTGGATTCTGTGCGCGATATCAGGCATCCCTGAAAGAGTCACACTTACTCTCTCTAAAACGTATTATCGAATACGTGAGTGGGACTCTCTCATATGGTATTTGGTATTCCTTTGATACCAATGATCGTTTGTCTGCCTATTCAGATGCTGATTGGGTCGGGGATGTAGATGGTTATAGGAGCACTTCTGGTGGGTGTTTCTATTTTGGTTTTGCTCTTGTCTCCTGGTTGATCAAGAAGAAAAACTCCATCTCTTTGTCCATTGCGGAATCTAAGTACATCACCGCCGGGAGTTGTTGCACGCAACTCTTGTGGATGAAGCAGATGTTGGAGGATTATGGGATTTCACAGGACACCATGACCATTTCCTGTGATAACACGAGCGCGATACACATATCCCGTAATCTAGTCCAGCATTCATGAACAAAGCACATCAGGATACGCGAACACTCTATACGTCAGTTAGTTGAGAAGAAAGTCATATCCTTCAGTTTTGTTCCCACCGACCATCAGTTAGCCGATATTTTCACGAAACCTCTAGATGCCCTTAGATTCGAGAGTCTTAGGAAGTCTTTGGGGATTTGCACAGTTGACTGAGGGGTTGGTCCTTGTCTAGCATAGGATGCATTTATTTCATATCATCTGATGCCTATTGCTATATTGTATCATATGTTTTGTTTTTCTTTATTTAAAAAAAATAAAAAAAAAACAAAAAGATTTTCTTTTTATAAAAATTTTAGAAAAGCTCAAAAAGATTTTATTTTGATAAATTTTTTGAAAAATCCAAAAAGATTTTTGTATTTTTTTTGTGAATGAGCATTTAAGAGCTAGCCGAGTCACAATTTCATTCCATTTATCCATGTGACTGTTTGATAGTGATTTGAGATGCTACATCATTTCATTCATATGCTTTACATTGTTTTAGAGTCTTTGAGATGTGATTAGTGATATCTTTCTACATGTTTAACTCCCATCTCCTTTATTGCACACATGCACGGCTATATTTGATTATTGCACTTGTCTATCACATATTGGCTTGAGTGTTTTCATCTCAATTATGTCTATACAACGTACAATATGCGATAAAACTTGACAAGATTAGAATGCATGTAAAAACTGTTTTGGTGAGACAGTGTGTTTATTTGAAAATGGGGAGGGGCTGCGAAAGGTAGTTATCTATCCTTTGCACAAAAGCCACCGTTAAAAAGGACCTAAAAATTGTGGAATTTTATTATCCGAGGTCCAAAGAGGTTAAAAGAGCCCGAAAAATTTAAAGGCAATAAAAAGCATTTCATGCCAAATATGGGCCATTAGGTTTTACCATCAATTCTCCAAAGTTTGAGAATTTAGATCGCCTCTATTCAAAATATAAATCTGAGGGAGTTTGGTTGGAGAATTCAAACGGGTTTGCACTTCCTTGAAAGTCCTGAAAAAGCATTAAATCGTTTTGGACGTTATTGGTGTGGAAATCATTTTTAGCTTTGATTTGTTGATTTGATTGAGTTAATGTCTCATATTTCCATCTTTCTACACCAAAGGAAGATTTTGAGTTCATTCGTAAGGAGTATCCGATATTCATCGTGCACATATGTCATGTTTGTATGCATTGATTTTCCTATCCGATTTGTGCACTCCACTTCATTTACGCTGTCATCGACTTGGTTGTCTTTGTGTTCATTCATGGTGTGTTTCTTTATATATATTTCATGTGAAAAATTTTGAAAAATTCAAAAATAGAAAGTTTATTTCCTTGTGACATTCTCCATGTGCATCTATTTCTGCTTTTCATATCTGTCTATTTGGGGACATCATAAAAAGGGGGAGAAAGAATTATCATATTATGGGGGTGTTTTTGAGATTTGAGATCTGTCGTATGCTTTCATTGATTGGTATCCATGTTTATCGCATTTCAAACTCGATATGTCACTTGGTATTTGTTTTTTCTCATGTGTGTAGGTACTACATTACGATCTCTGAATTGCACACCCCGATGAGAAAAAGATATGAAGAACAAACGATGAAGACTTATTATCTTCTATCTTTCCAGTTTTGGGTTCATGGAAGGATAGATTTGTATAGGCAAATTTGTTATTCGATAATTCGTATTTTTTTTTATGTATATACCGGCATAGACATAGGTGGAGATTTGTAAGGACATTTTTATCATGTCCGAAATGTTATCATATTTATATGTTGTACGCCGGTTCAATGGCACGTCTCTACACGATCTCTCACGACGGCCTCAATCCGAATTTTGAGAATCAAGCATTTATTATCTCCATCATGTGTCCCTCATCTGCCATAATGACTCCACATTCCATGATTTTAGGCACGTAATGCAAGTGGTACGCAAGAGAAGTCAAAAACAGTGAAACAAGGCTAGATAAGGAAGTTCAAGGGAAATTTGCTAATTTTACAGCCACCGTTCGGAGTACCGGTCAATTGAAAAGTTGAATAGGTTGTTGCAACAAAGATACTGGAAGAAACAGAACCTCAATCCGAGCTACGGTGAACAAGTTATGGCCTTTTGAAAATAGAGATATTTCCAAGAAAAAGACTTGAAAAAAAAATGCTAAGTGTTTTATGCCCCTTGACCAGCGATTTTTTTCGAACCGAGGGCCCAACCGATTCGGGGGCCGAACCGGTTCGCAGGGTAACCGAACCGATTCGGGGTACCTGTACGCTGGATAGAATTTTAGAGTTTTAAAAACGTGGAACTCTTCATCTGTTTCCCTATAAAAGCCAACTTCGGGGGAGTTATTTTTCAAGACTTGCATAGACGAATTTGAGAGTCCAAATACCTTAAGTCTTCACCTTTTTAAGTCCCAAGACTTATGTTTTGATTCACACAACTCTGCCAAACCTTTGTGAATCCGTTTGCAACCCAAGTACACCTCCGTGTGTCTGTTCATACTCTTGTGGAAAATATCGTTTTTCTTCTTCATTGTTGCCCTCCTGGAAAGGGAAACTTCCTGCCGTCGACTACAGATCCGACACCTGCGGGTAACTCTGTGTCACTATATTTTCATTGTATTTCGAGAAATTGTATGTTACAATATTATAATGAAAATAAATGGTTTTGCCCCCTTGGGGGATTTTTCCTCACATATGTGTGTCTGAATGTTCTTGCATAAGTTATCATCTTATTCAATCACAAATAGATGCATGTTTAGGACTTAATTGATAAAAACTGAGTTTAATTAAATAATATCTTTATTTGAACGCATGCGCACTCTTTCAGCTAAGGTACTGAGCTTTTGGGTTTTTGTTATTAATTGATGTATTCTTCAAACGATTCCAAGATTCTTATATCATGTTTTAAACTTTGCATGCTCTCAAAAAGTGCTTGGTGCTCCACATGCCATCAATAGAAGGACACTCGAGGTTAAAGTTGCGACCCCAAAGGCATGTTTGGTCCTCTGTGTAACTTTTATCTACTTATATTCTGTTATTATTTTTTACAAGAAGAATGATGGACTCAGTATGGAATGGATTTAATGTTTTGGATTGAGTCAGCTGCTCTCATTATTTTTTTTTTCAAATTTTTTTATTTTATATAAATTTTTCATTCTAAGTAAGGGATACTCATACAACTCCTCATCTTGGTTGAGGGTGGTGTTGTTTCGTTGGCTTTATTTCTAAATAAAATTTATGCACCTAAAATCAAAATAAGATTTACACATAAGATATCTAATCCATATATGCAACCCATAAGATATCTTAATAGTAAAGGTTTAACTAGATTTATATGTTATATATAAAATGTAAAATGAGAATACTTTGAGTTTCAAACATGGAAATATTTGGTAAAAACTGTAATTAGGATGTTGTGGAGTTTGATACTTTAATGGTGATATCGATTTCTTTATCAATGGATGCCTTTTAGAAAAACAAGGAAGTTGTACCCCAAAACTCATTAGGGTATGGATCTTGTTGGTTGCTGGGAAGAGGGGAAATTACATCATACTTGTTTCTCACCTCATCCTCTATCATTTTGATTTTTTGTAGAATATTGACTATGTGAAAATAAATGGAAGAATTGAAAAGAAAAAAAGAAATAAAATATATAAGCATTGTAATGTTTGTCATCATAAAGTTTAGAATTCTTTTTAGATGATACTTATACCTTTGCTTGTCTCTCAATGTGAGTTACCATGTTTCCATTTTTTTCTGTCCTTGACAGGAAGAAATGGTGTCAACATCCAAGACTAGTACTAGAGTATTTGTTGCCAGGATACCCCCAAATGTGACAGATGAAGATTTTCACATATAGAAATATAAGTCTCCATGTTTTGCATAATAACGTGTGGTTTATACTTGTAATTTGAAGGTTTTTATTGACTGTATCCCCTGATATAATTGAGTCAATAGACTCACCCCCATAGAAGTTCAAAAACTAGACTTACTGGGCAATGGATAACGCATAAGGTACAAGTTCCCCATGAGATAAATGCATATATAGACTTACCTCGCCCCCATGCAACAAATAATGCAAAAGGAACAAGTGGGTTGGTGAAAATGGTTGTGTGTGGGGGATAAGTCTAATTATGCAATCACCTTGGGTGTAAAGTCAAGGAAACTCTAATTTGTATGAAGTGGAAGTTTGTCATCAACCTACTTGTAGATTTAACCCTGTTGCGTATGTAACTGCTCATATGGTTAATATTGGCATTTGTGATTATTACAGCTATTTTTTGAAGTATGTTCCAATTATAGATGCCTATATGCCAAAGGTATGCAGTTATTCACCGTCTACTATCAAATTCATTGCTATATGTAATTTTGTTATATGTAAGGAAAATTTATTTTGAAGGCAAGTTTCTTCAATCTTGATGTCTCAGTTGTACATTCTGCATCCACAATTGCACATTGCTTTGGCAGAAGTCACCATTACTTTGGAAATAGAGTTGTCCTTATCTATTTCAAAGGCAAGTTTCTTCAAAGATCGAAGACTTTCATATTTTTTTTGGCTATATTATAAATGGATCGATTTTCCCCTTGATTTTTGTATCTCTTGTGATGTAAAGGGTCGCCACCTTGTTTTTGGGATTTTATTAATAATATTTTCCTTTAAAAAAATCAGAGGGGAATTCATCCTCATTGCCCACATCTTTATAGACTTTTCCAAAATAAAATCATTTAATATCATCAACAGCATCTCCAAATCACAACCCAATTGTTTGGAACTTTCAATCGAAGAGAAACCTAAAAGATACCGAAATCGAGTCATTTGTTTCCTTGCTCAACTTATTAGGAGTTAGGCATTTGGATAGGTTCATGGATGATAGGAGATGGATCTTGATGGGCGAGGGATCTTCATATAAATCATATTTCAGCTACCTTTTTCCATTATCTCCAACTTCTCCATTTGCATCACTTAGGTTTATATAAGACTACCGGCATCCCTTTTTAGTACATGCTTTCTCTTGGCTAGTGGCTTATGGGAAGGTAAATACCAATGCTTTGGTCCAAAAGAGAAGACCAAAGTGCGATATCTCTATCAATTGTGTCCGATATGTTTCAGTTTAAGCTAAGACCTGGATCACATGTTGCTTCATTGTGGATGATCTCCTTTATTGAAGGAAGTAATGGAGGAATTTGGGGTGGCTAGAATCTCCCAAGACAAGCTAAGGTATTGTTTAACATGGAGTTTGTGAGCCATGGGAAGAGGAAGAAGCGATGACACATGTGGCAATGCATGGTTTGGCGACATGTTTGTCTTATTTGGAATGAAAGGAATGCGATAATTTTGAAGAATAATGACGTAAAAGACCTGTCAAAAGTCTCCTAAATAATATCTAACACACAATTCTAGAGAGAGAAAAACTCTTTTCTATATTTAAAGTCAAGGTCTGATTTAAATGAGGCTACAATGGGTCTATTTATAAGTGGGGAAGGGGAGCACTAATTGATTCTCTAAACAATGTGGGACTCCCACTTTACAAATAATCCTAATACCCATTTGTGCTCACCTATGTCCAAACTTACAAATAAACAACAAAACAAAATTAATAAAAATAAAGAAAAATAACAAAAAGAAAATAAAACTACTAATATTCCCATAAAGACAATGATGCCCTCGATTCACATCAAAATCCCCCTCTTAAAACCAAGCTTGTCCTCGAGCGTTAAAAATTGGGGATCCGTGAGGGAATTCCAAAAAAAAGTTGCTAAAAACTTGTGGGGGACCAAAAATTAATTTCTGAAATTTGAGGAGTGCACATCCCACAAATTTTGGTCTTCATTTCATCTTCTTCTCTCTTCTTTCTTCCAAAAAAAACCTAGATTCCGTTCGGGTAAAAAACCATGCGTGTGGAGGAGGAAAAGCGGGCAGCAGGTGGGTCGAAAGGGTTAAGGGGCTGAAATGGCATCGGATTGTTTTTTTTTGGTTCGAGTCTTGGTCGGAGGGTGGGCTTTTAGGGTCGGAGTGATGCGAGTGAGGTTTAAAAGTAGTTCAACCATGGTTTGGGACGAGGCCAAGTGGGTTTGGAGGTTTTCCGGTGGTCGTGGGGCAGGGGATGGTGTCGGAAGCAGGGCGGAGTGGTTGGAGTTGAGCGGCGAGTAGGTCGGCCAGCCCTAGGGGTGGTTTTGGCTGCCTTAGGGGCTGTTTGGGGTGGTCGACGGCTGCTGGAGGGAGTTCCGAGGGTGTTGGGGTGGTTTTTTTCAGGTCGGAAGGGTAGGAGGGAAGATCGAAGGGAGGTGGGGTGTAGGCAGGGCAGCAGGGTTGAGGGAAAGGGGATGGAGTAGGGGCGGGGCGGGGCTTCTTAGCGGCTAGGGTTTTGAATGTCTAAGCTAGGGTTTTGGAAGTTGGTGGGGGTTTGGAGTTTGGAATGGATGAGTTGGAAGCGTAGATCAAATTTCTTGTTGGATTCTAGGGTTTGTTGATCAATTTTGTGCCCTAGCTCTTGCCTCAACTCTTGAATTTATTCATGTGGATGTTTGGATTTTTGGGGAGCCATTGAGAGTAGTGAACGATTTTGATAATAAAAAAAATCACCAATACACTAGCACCAATGTAGATCTTCACCCGCTCTAATATCAAATTTTCAGCTACAAGTTATTTTTTTGATCTCCAATTGCACTGGAATGATTGTCTTAGGTTAGCGTGTATGTATTCTTCTATTTATCCCCTGGGAGGGACAAAGGGTTCTTCTTGTGTATTGGTGGACATTTTGTCCCATTCTTATTGTAACTCTTTTTTTTAAATAATGAAATATTTTTCTGCATGATAGAAAAAAAGTCAAGTCACTTACAAATTGGGTTTTCACAATATCTTCACTGATTTTTTAATATCAATTCTCCAATTAGATTCTGTTTGATTATATATATATATATATATATATATATAAAATAATGCTCTTGTTCGGATCAGTCCGCATTTTAAGAATGCGGACCAGAGATGTGTCAGCTGACGGTACGCCTAGAAATTGTCGCCTAAATTATAGGCACACTCTCTCTCTCTTCTGGGCTCATCGCCAGGTGACACATGTCCGGTCTGCACTCTTAAAATGCGGACTGGTCCTCACAAAAGCAGGACTATATATATATATATATATATATATATTGATATATGCAGATGACATTGACTTATCTGTATATAAATGATTATGTAAGTACCATATACATAAATAGATTCACCTTATAAACGAGGAAAGAGGTTGGTGTAATACTGTAATGTATATACTCAATGTTCTACTGCACAATAAGCCCACCAACTATGTAAATTAACTCGCACCCATATTTGATTTGAGTGTCTACATTTTTGTTCCAAATTTTTTCATATCTGTTCCAACGAGGTGCTGGCGACCCGATTTCTTTTCTGATGAACACGCATATATAAAGATATATCTATAAATCCATATTTATAAATCTTCTGGGACATAGAAACTGTGGAGGTGTCAGAGCAGGGGATGGTTTTCCGTTGAGATGCAACGTTTTGTGGTCTCGAGCTAAGGGTGGGTGGGTTGATGATTTTGACTGAGGGTAAGATATATCAATACACCAACATCTTAAAGCACCGACAATTGAAGCATAATATTATGAACTAAAAGTCATTAACTGGTGAATTAATGATTTCATATTGTAAATGAATCTCTCTTTTTTTTTGTGCTACCAGATTTGTGTTGGTTCGATTTATAAACGGCGTATTGCTTAAATTTATGAAGAGGGAGGACTAGTTTAGTTTTGGTCAAAATTTTGATTATTTTTCTTTTGGTAAATAAGGTGAAATGATGGAGGGAGGGGCATTTTACTACGTAAATTAAAAAGGGAAGTCTAATTATCATTTATAGGTCCTCTTTTAATGGTTTTAGAAATTTGTTAGCTCGTTGAAATTAAGTCGAATATATTATTTTATGAAGGCATCTCAGATATTGCTATTATTACAGGGGAGTTAGAAAAATCTTAAAATTTTTTACTTACAGTACTAGCATACACAATCAGCTAAAAGAGAGAAGATCTTTTTTTCTTTTCTTTTCGTATATGCAGTTCAACAACTCTTTTATGTATATGTTCCTATTTTAAAGCTTATCTTTCTAACATTTTAAAAATACCCTCAAACCCATGGTCTTAAGAATCGACCGAGTCAACTCACATCCGTATGATCAATATCGCAACTAGATAGGTATATGAAAATGACGAAACATTGTAATCATTTCTACTTATCTTCAATGTAACTTTTTAATCAAGTTATATGTGTCATTATATTGTTTTTATATATTAATATTGGTTTATTATGTAATATTAAATCTTACAAGTCCGCCAAGCTTCAATATAACCAATTGTACAATGCAATGCATATTAAAGGATTGTTTTGAACGTGTGTGATTGGTCCACGTTGTTAATATTTTTTTTTTAATTTTCTATATTTTTTTGGATTTTTTTGCGGTCTCTAAGTAGCTTATCTTTGCACATCGCCCGATACCAAGACCAATATCGCGACGAAGTTGAAAATCGAGTGTCTATCCATACCTAATTCAAGACATATACATGCCGCATTTGTATGTCAAAGTTGATTGATATTTTTTTAAAGTATCATATACGTATTGGAACCGTATCCGATACTCCATTCATGTAACTTTTGAAGTGCCTGGGCTTCTAAGGTCACAATTTGAATGCATGTACGACTCCCACTAAATTTGTAAGTTGTTCCCTCTCTCTTTATAAAATTGTAAATTTGTGTGCAATATAGATTGTAGAGGGCGCTTGAAGGTAATCCTGAGATTAGGGATAATTCCCCTATTTACAACAGTATATGGGGTTAAGGCAACTCAGCGTGGCAACTCAGTGAGGCAGCTCAGCGCGATAACTTGTATTTTAGCTTGTTTTATCAGTCATACTATATTTTTGTTTATATCGACTATGAGTTATAACGGTTGTAATGATGTAACGAGAATAATAATGAATTTTTGTGTGAGGTCAAATGGTGTTTGCGAGAGACCAGGCTTGGTAGGGACTGAGAGAGCTTTCATCCTCTATCGAATGACCTCGCCGTGGGAACTTTAGAGGGACTTGGTTTGGAGGATTGAGAAGTGAGGCACCGTTGGGGCTTGTCCGACCATCTTAGATACACATGGTAAAACACCGAAGGTCCCTGGTCATGGAACCTCGGGCGAAGCAACTTGGAGTTCCATCGGGCGTTGAGTTGTGAACCAAACATCCCTCTATGTAATGTCACAACTACTGTAGGTGATGTCACTAGCCAGCTAAATAATGTCAGACCTGCACTTGAGTAAACCACCATGGTATTTGGGGTTGTCAGGCAGTTGGTGAACCACCTCTGCGACAACAGCCCTCTGACACACAATGGTTAGTCAAAAGGCATGTCTTGGCATTTAATGTTTATGACATGGAGACAACTAGTGCATCAGGCATTTAATGTTGTGACATAAAGTATGAGGGATGTCTTTCATAGTCTTTAATGACTGAGTTGCCTCGGGGTGGTGTGGGGGGCTATTTAATTACCCCAACCACCTTTGAGGAGGGGATGATCTATTTGAGAGTTTAAGAAGTTATTACTAGAGAGAATACACATCAGAGAGAGTTATTACAAACCATAACAGAGGTCTTGTTCACTCACCATTGTCATTTATTACAAATCTTTTAATACGTGAAAGAGATTCTTGAAGGTGTTTGGTGTGTTTGCCTGCCTACCAAGGTGTATCTAGGGTGATTAGTTCTCTTTCCCTCTATCTAAGTTACTTCTAAGTTCATTACTATCTTCTGAGTTATACATGAGAGATTTGTGAGTTTAAACTGAGTCTATCTTCATTAAGTTTGTGTTTGCATGTCCTATCATTAATCCAAGGTTTTGGCTAATCAACTTATCATTACCATACTCAAAAGGGGTTACGCCTCCATCTTATCTAAACTAGGCTCTTACATTGATATCTGAGATTTTTTGTTATTTGTTATTTATAGTATTTTTCCGTCAAGTGTATAGATATGTATTTGTGCTTATTTCGTGTAGACTAAAATTTTACGTATGACCGTGTAAGTGATTTCTCCTCTCCATATCTTTACAAAACCGTCTCCATTGATCAATTGATCTACATCATAATTCGGTCTTGGTCTTAAAATCTACAAATCCTACATAGTCGTTTTGATTTACATGAATGGATTGTGGGTGGTGGTAAACCGGAATTGTCTATATGACACAGGTCGATTCAACAAATTCTAAAAATATAAGACACTCTAATAAATAAGTACTCTCTGTGTGTGTGGTATTGACGTGAACGGTGTCACTGTCAATGGAACACAGAGAAATGCACTCAACAAGAGGGACACTCAAATATTTTACTAATTGATTGCCGTTACCTTAGGAGGGAGGGAAAAGGAATATTCGTAAGATATTTTATTCCTTATTAACTAGGGAATATTCCAGCTTCCTAGTAATGTCATGGATATCATCACTTAAATAGGAACATATGCCATGACCTCACTTGAAGGTCATAAATTCTCTTATTTATAAGTAGGCAATCATGCTCTCTCCTATATTAATAACTACTTAAAATTAAGGAATAAAAATTATGAGAGATTTAACTAAAGCAATACTAATGAACCCTAAAACTCTCTCAGTTCACATTAGTTAAATTCGGAGCCAATGGGTGGAGAGGCCCAAGGATCTTATATATTGTGATGCAATGATTTATTTTCCCCATGTGGGATTTTGTAACCTTTTTACGTGTTGCATGACTTGAGCCTAATACGTGGGTGGATTATATTGTGTGATGCTTAGTGTTTGGGGAACCCTTAAAAATGAAATTTTTGATGCAAAACTTTAGTTTCCTAATTTGTGGCTTTGTATACTCAATATATATATATATAAGGTGAAGTATAAGCAACAATTAGTTTTTAGGACAACTAAACCTAGTATGTTGTATATTGCGGAACATATAAATTATGAATCATGATATATATATATATATATATATATATATATATATATATATATATATATATATATATATATATATATATATATATATATATATATATATATATAAGGTGAAGTATAAGCAACAATTAGTTTTTAGGACAACTAAACCTAGTATGTTGTATATTGCGGAACATATAAATTATGAATCATGATTATCAATAATCACTTATTTTATGTAAAAATAATTAGTACAAAAGATATACATCAAGTGTGCGTAAGTATATAATTATGTAATTAATGTGATTACTCTTATATCTCCCATCTCTTTATTGTTAATACATAAAACTGTCAATTGATCTACTTTTAGTATGATAATTGTTTCTTTTTTTAATTCTCTTCTTACATCTGAAAGAGTCATATATCAACATCAATGTTTCTTGGTCAGTTTGGCATTTAAGAAGTGTCTAATGTGTGCGAACTGTGCAAGTGTCATTAAGTTTGTAAACATAATTATGTAATAGACCCAAGTATTTGGCATAAGGCCTTGTTTTTTCATTTTTATTTTTATTTACGATATTATAATTGCTTGAATCTTACTCTGTTTTGATCATGGAACTTGTTATTCTTTGTGGCTGAACATTGTGATTAATAAGTATGTTTGAACTCGTGCTTCAGGATCCGGTAACAAAGAAACATAGTGGAATTTTATTTGTAACATATGAAACACCAGGTAATGACTTTTCGTTGTTTCAGAGAACTCCATCTTTAAATTCACCAAATGGAGCTAGAATGTTTCACAAAGTAGAAATACTGCTTGAATTATAGTACAAGTGCTTTGGCTTGATTAAGCACCTTTGGTTGCAAGGCTTAAGCGAAAATGGTTCGAGATCTTTATATTTATCTTACATAAGAATGAAAAATGTGTAGTATCTTAATGGGAACATTTGATGTGCAAGTGGAAGCGCAAATACAACAATGACCAATAAATACAAGTTTAACTAAAACACTCGATTCATTCTCTAAAACATGTGGTAGTTGATTGATTTTTCCAATAAAGGAGGTATAATATTTATAGGGGAGATGATATAGAATATTCTAAGATATCCTAGCTAATTTTGGAATGTTCTAGACCTTGTTGATGTCATGGCATAATCCATGACTGTTATACCCTTATAGTCCTAACCCATATAGGGTCCAAAATAATACCAAAAGAGGACTTCCAATGTGCTTGGCCTCACTTCGAATAGGAGGTCGGCTCAGGTATTAATTTTCTCAGCTCATTACATTGACAGTTGTCCAACTCAACATGGATATTAGCTCATACCATACGCGTGTATTCTCTTATACACAAAGAGACTTCTCTCTAGTCACGTGGGAATAAGGGAACGTGGTTGTTAAGAGTTTGTTATCTACACACATTTCAGGGACGTCAGGACGCAATCAGGGATATCATTTGTTATCTATTTAATAGCACGCGTATATGGGTGTAATTGCCGACCTATAAAGGCAATCCACCTATCCTCTAAATATTCTCTATCAACTACCTATAAATAGGGAACGAATCCACCGCAAAAGGGGATTATCTCACTTTCAATCATTGAGCTACAAAAGCAACCCTAATTGTAAACTAGATAACAGTGCAAGTAGAGCTAGTAACCCCGTGGATGTAGGTTTCCATCTTCGGCCGAATCACGTAAAATCTATCTTAATCTCATTGTACATCATCCCCATTCATTTGAACTTTCAACATTCCATTTATTACATAAGGGACAACTAAATTGGGAAAGTTGTAGGGGATTCAACTACATGGACCCAATCTCTAATGAACTTCTGGTACACATCGTCGTCCATAATCTCTCTCCTTGCATGAGATTCCATGTTCCTGGCAACGTGAAATGTGCACAACATGTAATTTTCATGTGGGAATACATTCCTTAACAAATTCATGCATGTGAATTCTCGACCGATAACAAACACATAGGAGATGGCAGTTGAATCAAACAACGTCTTTAGCCATTCCAGAGCCAATCGATAATAATATACCTTTTTTAAAACTAAGAAGGCACATGTAATGGCGAAAGTTCGACCACAAGGTGTCATCCCAACCATCTCAATAAGTGGTATCTCGTAACGATAAGTCTTGTACGTATGGTACAATCCACATTCACGGCTGGCGAAAAACACTTCGCTAATTGAACGGACTTGGGATGTGACAAAAATATATCTTCCACTTCTCCGGTATTCTCATTATGCTTATACCAGTACACATAATGTTTGTCACTCACCAACTTTATCAAATGTTGCATTGCATTTTGACCCTATCTTTCACATTATAAATTTTCTTCATGATTAACTCGTTAGATTCATGCCGATGTTTTAGAGTGGTTAAAATTACGGTGGTATTCACACCGCTTAGACATCTCTTATACAATTTTCCTCTCTTCCGCGGTTAGACGACCTGCATATGGATTGCCAACAAGTGTCTGGGGGAGAGAGTGGTTGTGGACACCATTACAAACTTGAAGCATCCACCGACCATCTTCCAATGGAATACCCTTCAAAAAAAATGAACAATTTCACTTCTTAGTGGAAGAATTTAGTGTCTTCCCATCATCATTTGCCTTTTTGTGATCCCTATAAAACTCCTCCTTTCTCATACCCCGTACACCAAGTGAAGATGTCCCTTTTGTGAAATCGATGAAGCCTCTGACTTAGTTGTGACAATAACGGCTCGTGCCAATTTGCTATGATTTTGAGCCCAATCAACCAACTCTTGTCGGGTAGCAAATACTTGAAATAACATACAACTTTTATTAAATGTATAATAAAACAATTAAGTGTATAACAAAAAAACATATAACTTTTAAACAAACCTGATCAGTAGCAAAGTGTATGCTACATCAATACTTAGAGCAACCTCATCCTTTTTGTCTTTATCTCCTTCAACAATTGCCTCATAACAAAGAACTTAATTGAACTCCATCCATGGATCCTAGGAAATATTAACACGTGATTAAATTATAATCGAGATATAGGTAAAGATATATAAAGAATATAATAAATAGGAAGCTGGTCCAAAAAAATATAACAAATAAATATTAACATGTGTTACACATGTCAATTTGGGATTCATATGACGAATAATGGATAAATGCTCGACACCTGGTCCCCCCCGATTGTTTCATAATACCACTCCAAATATATTTTCTTTATAATACCACAAGCTTAATTTCACTCGAGGTCTAAACAACAAATGTCCCTTGCCTGTGTCAGGGATGAGATGGCGAATGGAAGTTGGCCTAAAAAAATATAATAAAATAGGTTTAGGAATTTTGTGACGAATGAAGGTGACCATTTTCGGGGGAGTAGATGACAAACGAACACTTGCATAAAAAATAAAAATAAATCCGAGTCGGTATTGAGATGACAAAATTTAAGGACCAATTTCGAGGAACGTGCGACGAATGAAGGTGACCATTTTTGGGGAGGAGGTGACGAATGAACACTTATATAAAAAAGTAATATAGCCGAGTCGGTATCGAGATACCGAAAAAACTCTTTGTTTCGGTATCCTGATACTGAATGGTCCTGTACTTATTTTACCGCCATTTGTTTTTTTGGATCTACTTGTACATCAACAAAACAACATAATGAGTATAAAAGAATAATTGTATACCTCTTGTTGACCTTTGGGACTGTTTTGATGAGATGTTAAAGCCCCCAAACCAACACCATTTTGTTGATCACTTTCCATGATTTGTATGGGTTGATATGTTAAAAAAATCTATCAAAATGGTCAAAAAATTATCTACAATCAATGTAATAACAAATATGAGTGAAAATTTTATGTTTTTTTAGAGGTTTGATTGTGTTTGTGTGGCGAGAGGTTTCACACGAGAAAGAACGTGAGTAGTCGGGAGCTGGGAGAGTTTTGAAACATGAATGTGGGGCCCTTTGTTTGTTTGAAAAAACATTATATATGATGTGGTGGTAAATAGCAATTGTCAAGTTAATTTTTACTGTGGTGTTATGGAATAATTTTTCGAGCGTCAATAGCAACACCCGTCATTTTTTGGGTGTTCATAGCAGCACCCTTGAGAAATTTGTCTCCCAAGATACTCCAATATCTTATTAAATTAAATTTTAATCATATACATACATACACAATACAAAATTATATACACATGCATGTGCGCGCGCACACAAACACACAGACACACATATATACACACGCGCGTACACAAATCAACCACTTCTTCGCACCTCTCGTCTACATACACATACGTGAACATACCCATTCTACTTACGCACCCATCTTCACCTTATTTCATATTAGATTGTAGCTTCATTTTTTTTTAATAATTATCATAAAGCACCAAAATTTTTTTTACTTATTACACTTTCAGATTTTTGTACTTCACTTATTTTAATTATATTTAAGTTGGTATTGAAGGAACACTGTTTAAGAGTTTTTAACAAGTGTTTCACGATGCAATGCTTCTACATAGATTATTTAATGACTGAACAATTTATTTACTTATTTTATGTGAGAAACATTAATATGCACGTATGAGGTGGTTGTGCTAAGGATGATATGTGAAGAATTAATTGATTTATATATATATATATGTAATACTAACATTGGTGGTGAGTTGGCCGGGTTGAGTCATCCTATAGTTCATATATTAATATAGTCATATCCGCCAAAGGTATTGATGGTTATGGTTATACGCATTTATTGGGTGGGTACGTTCTTATAGCCGAGGAACATGGTAACTAACAGGTGGTTAGTGTACCTGTCTCATTGTCGAGGTGCCGTTATTTTATCGTTTTTCTTGTTGGTGGCAAGTGGAGGCATAAATATGCAAAAAGGGAGAGTATTGCATAATAAATTGATATTTTAAATATGTGATAAATTGTTGTTGTAAATAATTGTTACGGTTATGTTTAGATACTAGACTTGAGTAAAAGGTTTTCTCACCGGGTCGTGTTATTTATATGATGTTATACACATTTTTTTTCAGGATCGGGAAAGTAAGAACTTGAAGGTTGGTTAGGCGTCTAGTTGGGAAGTTGGATATAAAAAAGCACCACACCCTTAGGTTTTATTTTCTTAAATAATGTTGAACTCATATAATATTATACCTGAGGTAAAGTTCAAAAATGAGAATGTGAAATATATATATATATATATATATATATATATATATATATATATATATATATATATATATATATATATATATATATATATATATATATATTTAACTCATGTAGTATTGTATTCACGGGGAAGTTAAGAGACGAGAATGTGAACTATATACATTTGTGTTGCGAAATGATGGGTTGATGTTCATTTGACAACTAGTAGTTTATCGGGTTACACCTCGATTTATGACAAAACTACCAACAATGGAAAAAGAAAATTTATATATATTTTTTACTAATTACACTTCCATAACTTATACTTCACTTATTCTAATTATATTTGAGTTCCCAAATGAAAAATAAAAAAGAATATACATTTATTCCCATAAGGTACAACTTATTAAATGCAAAACATTACTCACCTATATCTATTTATGTGATTACTAGAATAATTATCTTAGTCATAGCGCAAATGTGTTTAACATGTTATTTCCAAGATAGAATTAGCATAACTTATTTATCTTGAGTCAGGTTCGTTACATTTGTAGATTATTCCCTAATTCCATTTCTTTTGTCAAATTACTTATTTTTATCTTTCCCAACTGAAACAAAACTCTTTCATAATTAGAACCAAGGATGAGAGCCTTAGAATTCTTAAAAAATGCCTAACTTCAAGTCATTAGAACTCATAACATTTTGTCCCAAGGATGAAATCCTTAAAACTCCAATTTTTTTTAAGTTCTGGATCACTCCAAATTTTTTCAAGTTCTGGATCATTGGACCTCATAATCTTTTGAATTAAGTATAAAAAGGGCAAACCCAATGCACGAGGATCCTGCCACTACGGGGTACTGGGAGGGTTAGATGTACGCAGCCTTACCCCTGCATATGTAGAGAGGTTATTTTCGCGACTCGAACTTATGACCTCTAGGTCACAATGGGGCAACCTTTTGAACTAAGTATGAAGACTTAAAGCTAAAAAAAAAACTTAAGTTCAGGGTCATTGGACCTCATAACCTTTTGAGCTAAGGTGAAAGTCTTAAAACTATAAATTTTTTAAAGTTCAGTGCCATTGGACCTTACCACCATTTCAGCTAAGGATAAAAGTCTTAAAAATCTGACAAAATGTTGTGGTTTAGGATGAGCTCAGTGTCGTTGAACCTCAGAGCCTTTAGTTTGGTTCATTGAACCTCACGACTGGGCAAGTTAGAAATTTTTAGGGGTTTTAAGTTCAGGATCATCGGACCTCAGAACATGTAAAGCTAAGGATTGAAGCCTTACAACTCTTCAAAAAATTTAACGCCAAGGGTTCTTGGACCTTAGGACTGTTAGAACCGAGGATTAAAGTCTTGCAATTCCATGGAGACGAAGAACTTCAAACTCAGTAATCTAGACAAAAACACATTCTTTTCATTTGATTACATTGAGAGTTTACACAAAATTCTATCAAAATAACGGGTTTTCAAACCTTTCTCTATCCTACCTCTGCTAAGGATTTTAGGCTATGGGTGAGGACTTCGGTTGCATATGTCGCTTAGTTTGATGCTTTGGTTAATCTTTTTAGATCAATGGTAAGTGATTGTGGAGCCTCTAAGGACCTCTTCCTATCATACATGGTTCATTATTCTAGAGATATTTTTCGGTCTTATGGACTTCTCCTACGCCAAAGGGGGTAGGGAAGCGCATTAACATTCTTCGTGTAGAGATTACTGCATCCATCTCATTGAGGAAAGGCCTGCCCATGATGACGTTGTATGCTGAGGTACCCAAGAACTTGTTCTTGACAGTGATGCAACAATTTTCGGCCTTATCCGATCAAATGGCGAGAGAACCTTTTTGATCGGATAGGGCCAAAAATTGTTGCATCACCATCTAGAGTAAGTTCCTGTATGGTAGATCTACCCTCAGCATATGACATCATCATGGGCAGGCCTTTCCTCAATGAGATGCAATAATCTCTACCCGAAGAATGTTGATGCGTGTCTTAAGACCAAAGTTCAATTTTCCTCTGTTGATTCTTTCAATTTCTCATTTTATCAACATGTAAATTATTTGTGGCGTTGGTCTGTTACCTGGAAAAAATCCTCTTGTTGTAAAATCAATGTGGATGGATGTAGCAAAGGGAACCCTTGTCCGACGGGGGTGGTGGTGGCATTTGTAGAGCCCAAAATGGTTAGTTCTTGTTTGGTCCCTGTCACATTTTTGGAGAAGGCAATAATGTTCAAGCTGAGGCTAAGGCTATTCAAGTGGGTATTAAGTTAGCAACAATTGTAGCAAAGGGAACCCTGGTCCGATGGGGGTGCATGGGTGGGTATTTGTAGAGCCCAAAATGGTTAATTCTTGTTTGGTCTCAATCACATTTTTGGAGCAGACAATAATTTTCAAGCTAAGGCTAAGGCTAGTCAAATGGGTTTTAAGTTGGCAAAAACCACCTGTTGTAAAATCAATGTGGACGGTTGTAGCAAAGGGAACTTTGTTCCAATGGGGGTGGTGGTAGTATTTGTTAAGACCAAAATGGTAAATTCTTCCTTGGTTTCCGATGCATTCGGATATTTATTGAAAAATAAATATTATTATTATTTTAGTTATTTAGATATTAGATTGTTTATTTAGATATTGTTTAAATATTTATTAGGATTTATCTTTTTTTTAGTTACCTATTTTAAATAAGGGCTTTGGCCTTCCCATCATAATCAGAATTATCATGGATAATTTATTTATTAATGAGATTTTAGAGAGGTCATCTGAGAGAAAATATGGTTTGATTATTATTTTTGTTTGTGTGTTCACGTGTGTGTTAATTCCGCTGTGTTTCATATCAAATTGGTATCAAAGCTGCGTTTGCTCCTGATTTTCCATACAATTATGTGTGTGTAAGGTTTTGAAGCCGTGGCGAGAGCTTGGAGCAACCAATCACGCGTCGTGTACTCGCCGATGATAAATGTTCCGAATCTAGCCAACACAAGAGATGGGGATCGATACTTAGACGATTAGGATGCAGATGGGAATCGACCCCTTGCCCCATTCCTCACCCATCGCCACCAGTACACCTTTTTCCTCCAGCCACAACTACCATAACCCACTGCCCCATTCATTGTCAATTTGGTCTTACCCATAGATATAACCCAACCCTTTCCCAACTTCGTCCGACCCAAGGGCGAAACCACCCCAAACCCTAGACCCGACCTTATCCCACCCACCATACCCCCTTCGACAAGATTTGAATCGAAAACCATCTATCAAAACTGAGACCAACCTTCGACGTTTGATTCCTTTCATCTGGAGACCAATGAAGAGAACTACTTCCAAATCGCCCGCACCTCGGTCCATTCGGAGTAGATCCGGCTTAAATAAGACCATCTCCCGACCTGGAGTGCCACACAACCAGATCTGAGAGCCTCCAGCCTAGTTCCGCAGATCCGAATAATTTCTTTCAGTTGTTCATCATTGCTGATTTTCGACAATGAGAGGTGGTCGGTCAACCTCCGACAACTCTTAAGATGGATGGGTTAGGTGAAGAGAGTGTTGAATTTGGTAATGCAGATGTTGTGGTTTGTGGAGAGACAGAGACCACTAGGGTTTCATTTCTCGAGTCGAGGCTTTTAAATGAAAAGTTGTGCTTGATGCTTTCGAGGAGTTTAGGTTGTCCAAATGGTCTTTCTTTGACTTTGGACCAATTTTAAATGATAAAACACTTGGGTTGAAGTTAAATGGCCCCAAAATTGATTTTCTTTAAGCGGTCCCCAATTTTTAAAATGTTGATAAAATATTAAATGGGCATCGAAATTTTGAAGAACAATATTTTGGTTGCCAAATTAAAAGCCCAATTTATTCCAAATATTTATTTACTTGGCACGGGCAGCACAAAGATTCAAAATATCATAATGATGGCTTGGACGTGTTCCATTAAACCATTCAGCGCTCGGGTCAAGCTTTTCAAACAAGGGGGGAGTGATGCATCCGAATATTTATTGAAAAATAAATATTATTATTATTTTAGTTATTTAGATATTTATTTGGATTTATCTTTTATTTAGCTACATATTTTAATTAGGTTATTTAGTTCCCTTTTTACTTGGGGGACTTGTTCCTCAAGTTTATGATTATCTATAAATTAGGCCCTCAGCCCTCCCATTGTAATCATAATTATTATGGAGAATTTATTTATTAATGAGGTTTGAGAGAAAATACGGTTTGAATATAATTTTTGTTCTTGTGTATTCATGTGTGTGTCAATTCCGCTGCGTTTCACATTAGTTTTAGTCATTTTTTTGGAGAAGGCAGTAATGTTCAAGTTGATGCTAAGGCTATTCAAGTGGATATCAAGTTAGCCACGGAGAGGGGGTTGCATAACTTTGTTGTTGAATCTGATTCCCTAACCATCATCAATCTCATTAATAATCGGGGCAAGCCACTTGTATTATTAAAGCTGACTTGATGATATTAAACACTGGGCTGTTTTGTTCAGCATAAAATTTTGCACTGCTTTAGATAAGTAAATTTTGTTGCCGACTTGTTGGCAAATGAGAGCACCTTTACTTTGACAAATAGGACTTATGACAATAACATGGAACTTCTTAATATGGCCAGAGGATATGCCAAATTGTAATTGCTCACTACAAGAATATTGAGTTTTCTCGGCATAAATTAAATGCCGAGAAAGGCACTAAAAATTCCGGTAACACATTTTGCGGCACTTTTGGCAGTATTTCCACAAATGCGGTAATAGACAATGTGGTAAAAGAACAACGGCATTTTAAAAAATGCCACGAAAAGTTAGCAGCACTTTTGACTGCATTTTCACAATTGATGTAGCCAATGTGGTAAAAGAACAATGGCATTTTTAAAAAATGCCGCAAAAAGTTAGCAGTATTTTTAAAATTTTATATTAATGCTGGTAATAACCTTTTAGCGTCATTAAAAAAAATATTGATAATAACCTTTTGCAACACCTATTAAATGTTCAACACACTTTTGGTGGCACTAAAAAAATGCCGAGAATGATAATAGCGGCATTAAACAAAATTTTGATATTATTTTGCAATATAGATTGGGAACTAGTGTTAAAAAATCATTTATAAGAAGTATTGTATTTATGCGCAAATACATTATCATAACATTAAATTAAGAAGACAGTAATCAAAACTAAACGTCATTAAATTAAAACCAATAGCATTCATCGTCAATAAATATAAGTGTGCTTGGAACAATTATCCATCCACGAAATAAAATGTATAACATATCCAATAAGGAAAAGCGGGAAAACATGAAGCGAAATTTTATATAGTGTACAACCCCTTCTTCATCAAAGTCAAAAATCCTCTTCTACCTACAAATAAAAAAATTCAATCGTTATTCATTGATACTTATTCTTTAGTATTTTAATTAAAAAAAATTAAAATTAAAAATTAGTACATTAGCAATATGCCACACTACAGTTGAATGATATGGATCTTCAATTGTGGAAATGTTTCCATAAGGTCTAGGCAATGTTTCATTTGTTACAAATGTTTTATCAATATATACTTCCCAAAAGTCTTCACCCAGTGGCGTACACCCTACTTTTGGTGAAGGGTCCTTGCTCATAATGAATTCACGTGCCATAACTGCTTTTGGAAGTCCGAAAGTAATAAGGTCTACAATTTTAGGAAGTGCATTATTGGATACCTTTGTCATGGTTAATGGTGATTCTTCTTATTCTTTGATGGTTCTTATGAATATGTCATTAGCCATATATTCTGGAAAAAAATCGGCAGAGTTTTATTTATTTTTAAGACATCCCAAAAATTTTAAGACTACACACAACCAAATAAACCAACAACCCAATGTCAAGTATAGATAAAATCCCCAAGAAAGCGCAAATATATTGTGCCCTTTAAAATCCTGTGAATTAGTAACATACCTGAATTGAAGTAGCATTCGTTTGTTCACTAACACGAGCAGTAGTCTCGGGGGCAGCCAAGTGTTGAGAATTTGCAATCTACAAAAAATGAATTATTTCAATCATGAAAACGTAAAGTCTTAAATTATGATTTTAAAAAGTAGTTATCTACTTACATGTTGATCTGGAGCTAAATGGTGATTTGATTGTGGTACCACTACAGGTTGAAATTGTTTGGTTTCTTCTAATTGTTGCTCGAGTTGCAAAATAGACCTATAAACAGAATAAGAATTTTGATTAATAGGTAAAATGACGTCGTTGAGATTTTCTAAGAACGAAGGGAAGGAACATGGATGATATTTTTGTACCATTGCTTCAGCAGAATCTCGTGTGTTTTGATGAAAAAAAAAATAACAAAACCTTTTTTCCTTGATGAGCCTCCATCTGCATAAACCCAATGACTCGTAAGTCGTTACATATATAAGTTTGATAACATAAAATAATATTCACAAACAAAATATTTTATAAAACACCTTATGAGAAACATTTGCATGACTCTTTCTTCTGGAAGTATGTGGTGTTCTTTGCTTCTTAAGAGTTCGACGATTTCTTCGACTCGTTTTTTGTTACAAAAATATATTTAAAATATATGTTTAACTTGAATTTATAAAACTTTACTGCTAGTAATACATTCATAGCCTTGCCTCACGAGTTCCCCAATACTTAACAAGTTGTGAATGTATAGTTGAATTTTTTATGGGCATCTATTTAGTGTTTAGGCTTGTATTCTACTTGGTTGACAAAATGCCTAAGAAGTATTTTCATTATCTTAATGACTTTTTGTTTGGGTTTGTTGTAAAAGTCCTTTTTTTAGCATATAGACACACAAGTACCTACTATTTTGAAGTATCTTGTGCATATGGCTTTTATTACACCATTCATTATTTTTATTTGTGAAGTAATAATAAAATGGAGACCATCGTTGAAAGCATTTAGAACATGACTGTTTTATTCATTAATTTTTTCTTTATGACGACATTTCGTTGCCCAACTATAATATGATGGAAATAATCAAGATAAAGAATGACATATTTGTTTTATTTGATTTACATATTTGTGAAGCTAGCAGGTTTCACATTCAAATATGTCCCAAGTTGTTGCTTCTAGTTTTTTATTTGGTCTATTGAAGATGTAATGAATGATAATATCTTGGAATGCCTTTTCTTTTTGTTTTTTCCCTATATATAATGACTGATAATATCTTGGAATGTCGTTATTCTTTTATATTGAGTGTGGGAGAAATGTTTGTAAGTGAATGAAAAATTGGATTAGAGCTTTGTCGGCAAGTATGCATTACGAAATCACTTTTATTGATATCTTATTTTACTTATTGTTTAATATCATGATGATGATGATTGATTGATTGATCAAATATGTATTTATTTAATAAGTTTCATGTTGTGCAACATAAGTTTTGTAGTCATAAGTTTTATTTTCTAACTTTTAGGAAATAGTTAAGGAATTATCTTTTTTGTTTCTTAGCTTATCATTGTGTCTTTTATTAGAATTATCTTTGGCAAAGTACTCAACAACTGAATAATTAAGGTACTGCCCTTGTATGACTCCTCACTCAATGTGTCCAATTATACAATTGCCTCAGATCTTTCTTGTTGTTTTCATTTTTTTTCCTTGGTTCGATGCATCACACTTAATATTGTAAGCGTTGACGTTTTTATGTAGAATCATGGTTCATTCAGATTCTCATGAATCATTCAAATGTAATATACTTTGAAAATCAATATACCAAATTCAATAATTGTTGAATATGCTTTGATATTGAGCATTAATTACATCAGTATTAGTAGTTATTATCTTTGTCATTACGCCAACATTAGTATATTATTAGAAAATGACTTTCAAATACTGACTCTGAATTTGTGACAGTTCAAAACATTGTTATGCTTGATTCCAGGAGATAAGTGATGACCAAAGTACATGAAAATTTAAGGAGACAAACATTTTCAACTCAACTGAATATGCATTGATTCTGAACAGCTCCCCACTAACGTTTCTCTCTCCCAATCCCAATCCCAACCCCAACAATTGATTCTGAAAAACATTTTCAATATTCAAGAAGGGTCATGTTAAGGTTTTTAGCTATCTAATTATTGTGCTACTTATCTCTTATCTCGGAGATGGAGGTAACTATAATCGAATGGAAGTCATTAGACTCCAAGCTTGTAAGTGATGATCTTTATGAACACATTAATGCTCACAAATGGATTAATTTTTCTGCACCCGACCATTTAATTGATGATGAAGCTTGGTTTTGCCAACCCGAGTGTAATCATCCCAAAACTGTTGAAGATTTCCTAAAAAAAATTCTACTTCCAAGCATCAGAGATCAGCTAGTGTTTCTGATATCCCTCCACTTGGTGGTGGGAACAGAAGGGATTCAACATCAAAGAAAAGAGGACTTGCTCAACCTTCATTCTCAAAATGTGATAAATATGTGGGAGCCAATGAGAATCAGAATCCTAATTTGTCAACACCTCCCAATTTGAAATCTAAGTTTATGAAAGAAACCATAAAATCAAGCACAGAGAAGAAACAGGTCAACAATTCGCCGCCCAAGCCAAAAAGTATATTATCTGCGAGGAATCTGTTCGTGGGAAAGGATATATCGAATCAAATAACTGAGTTTTGCAATGAATTGAAGAGATTGGCGATGAGGGTAAAAGAGAAAGAGATTGTGGAGAAGAGTCCAGTGGGTGTAAAGAAACAGGAGGTGGTGAAATAAGAGAGGAAATCGTTGCTTGAGGTGAGTAAAGAGAAGTGTGAATTAATGGAGAAGAGAAGCAATGCTAAGGAGAAGCAGAGAAGGAAAAAAAGAATTGATGATGCTGAGAACAACAGGCCAATCCCTTTAGACTTAAAGAACATGAAGCACAAAGGAGGGGAAAGCTTGTTGCAAATCCGTACTTATCCTCCCTCTCCTCAATGTTTTTCGGCGATTCGCGGTCCCACCAAAGCCACGCCACCACCTAAGGCTTTTAGGTCCCGACCTCCATCAAGAACCCATTATATTTTTCAAATCTTTGTTCAGTCTTTATATATTTGGTGTTGAGGAAAATAAAATGTAACTAGGCATTAAATTACAGTACTCAACCATTTTTGGTGGAAAAAAAATATGCATTGAGCATGTATTTTCTCTATCCATAGAGTTGAATCACCAAATACATAAGTTATATGGAGAGAGAGTAAAAACCAAATGCTATTGATAATACTTTGCGATCCACGAGCTCTACTTCTCGCAATCATGATGTCACGTGGGCCACGTGAGCAGAAAAAGGCATTTGTTTGCTAACCTAAGCCCTCAAATCTTTACTGTGGCTCGTATTAAACTTCAACCAATTTTTAACACAATTATTTGCTAATGAATAACATAACAGAGATCAACTTCCTAACATCAAATTTTAATTAAAGTTGGCTCCAAGCAAAGATTTGGATATTTAGCTGAGCATTAAAGTATATTGTCCAAGCATTATGGTTGACAATAGTTATTTTTCTTTTCAATATAGATAGTAGGTGACAGTTCTTTGAGAAAAGCTTTCCCGCAAAAAGAATCATAGAAACACATTAAAACTTAACTTACAAATGCAAGTTCTTCAATGATGATACCCCGAAATGAAAATTGAACAAAGCTTTCCCGCAGATTTCTTCAAAATCCATCCTTTTGTACTGTAGTGAATTCAGCTGTCATAGAAATGAAAATTGAAAAGTAGCAATTTATAAGTTGTAACCTTATTAATATAGAACCAGGGAAAAGTGACGCAATCCGTGGTTGGGTTACTACCGACGTAAGAAAATCAGGGATATGAAACTCCTTCATCGCATCTGTTGCATGTTTCATTAGAACCAGCTCAGAACCAAGTGAAGGCAAAACAAACTTTTTACTATGCAGTCAAATAATTCATGCAAAAGAAAAGAAGGAAAAAGGCAGATGACTCCACAATAAGAAGATTGAAATGAATGAAAGAAACCCACTATTCTAATGCCCTCCAAGGTTATGCTTCCGTTTTCGTTTGGCTCCAATAGAGAAAATTGCTCCTTCAGATAGGCGAGATCATCTGCAGCCAATGTCTTAGACAATGCCTGTCAAGAGTTGCAGTACAATGGAAAGGCAAAAATTAAGCACGTTAAATCAACACATTGTCAAACCTTCAAAGAGGAATATATTCCAATTCAAAGAATAGGAACATCATGTGAGAATTGACATTTAACAGAACAATCAAATAAAATTTTAAAACTTGGCAAAAGGTAGAATTTCATATTTAAACTTTAATTATTAATAATAAAATAAGGGTTTCCTTCAAGAGTGGGTAACTGAGTAAAAGTAATAAAAAAAGTAAATAAAGTATTAGTTTTTTTGTATTCTATAGTGGCATAAAAAATTGTGTACAATGGTGACAGGAAGAGAGTGCGAGTTTATTTATGTGGAGAAGATTATAAATCCTAATACAGATGTGCTGATATATAAATCAATAGTGGAAGGTTTCTAGTATGTAAAAATTCAAGGCAAAACATGATCTGAAACGTCATTAAACATTTTGGATTTTTTAATCATTTTGTCTTACCCTTTGTGGCATGTACATTATATATAGTACTACCATACTTCAAACAACTTACAATAATGAAATCTCAGCTACTATTAACTCATGAAAGAAAGAAAAGTTACAGTAAGCCATCATGAGGACAGAACATGGGCCCGTTCAGGCTCAACTTATTATTAAGAGAGCTTCTTATAAAGTTTGAGCTCGTTTCATTGAATAAATCCAAAATCCTGACAAGCCTTGCAAAGTAGGAAGTAAAACATAACCGGGATCATGTACATACTGAATATTTTAGAGCCAACCCAACCAGGAACTTACTGATAGGTACATCTCTACGATATAATACACACCTCGAGAAACTATTAACTAGACTTCCTAAATTATGATCCCCAAAACAGAGTTTAATGAAAATGTCCTACTATTATAGTTAATACATAGTATATATAAAAGAATAACTCATAGGTCAATATAATACATATATGCTATTCAACATTATCTAGCAAACTCGCGCTATAAAAAGATAAGAAACCACTTATGTCCTAAAACATAATGATGTAAATAAGAGGAAGTGATTAACAATCAACTCAAGAGATGCACACAACAAAAGAATTATACTAACCAATTGAATATCAATTCCAAGGAAAGGTTCTTATTTATAGACTCTTAAGGTGTCCAAACTAACCTAGACTAAATTAATAAGAAATAATTAAAATAAAGAAGATAATTACTAACTAGATAAATAGTAAACTAAATAGGCTATAAATAAACTAATTAATTAAGAAATAAATTACCCCCCTCTCTTATCATCCTAATGCCCAACCGACTCCTCTCTCTCTCTCTCTCTCTCTCTCTCTTGTGCACATTATTTTTACACTTCTTCAGAAAAGTTCGTCCTTGAGTATTAAAAGGCCATCCCATCTGTTTGCGCGATGTGGGTGATTAAGACTTACTCCTCAGCAACTTCAATTTTTTCTCATTCCTGAGCTATCTATCACGAGCACAGAATGGGACCTCCGAGACCTTATGAACAAATACCCCTTATTAAAAAATACTTGAAGTTTGTATCAGGTAGCGTAGTTGTTGGGGTTCCTGTAGTGGTTGTGCTCGCACTTTGAGTGCTGAATACCAAAAGAAAATACTCTTCAACCTTGAATGAATACTCAACAGCATTCCCTTCTGCCTACTATAGAGTTGTAAATTGATGTGTAGCTGAAGCCCATTACTATAGAGACTAATCTTCTTCCCTTCATACTCATTTGATTAGGTATGGGTGTACAAAAGTTGTGACTAATCAGTGTAGTCTGTGACCATTATCAAATTATTTTGTAAACTCTGAACCCGGGTGAACAAATCCCTCTCGTGCATTGCTGGTGATGGGCCTCTTTTCGATTTCCCGACGTCGCTGGCACATTTCGTTCCACCAAAGCTTATCATTCCCTGATAGTTTGCGATAACGAGCCGAATACATATAATTTCCTTTGTACCCTTTGCACTCAAATATCTTTTTAGTGAGTCAAGTCAATCCACATAGACAACAGAACACATATGGCCTTCAAAAGTTGGCACATCAACACGCAGATCACTATGCATGCTTTTCTCAAGGATTTGAAAGAGGTGAGATATGTTTCTTTAGCCATGTTCCCCGTTGGCAAAGGGGTCTTCTTCTCTTCATCTGATGAGTTATTAGGCCATGTCCTTCATACTTGGGCAACCGTGGCAGAGGAGGCAGGGCAGCCGTGCAGGGTTAACATGAGGCATGGGATGAGGATACCATTCTTGGTGTCTCACCTATCATCGCCAGTAACATCACATGGAAAGTTATGGATTCAAAAGACCTTCAATCTCGATTTGATCAAACTACCCAAAAGCAAGTGCGGGTCAGGACGAAATTGCTAGCTCCATGAACTTAGTTGCATCCCTTGTATATCCACTCACTGGAGGTGGAGTGGACAGATAGCTGGTCGAAGGGTGAGTGGACGATGGGCTGTAGCGGTAGTCCCTTGAGGGTGTTAGGAGTGATGGTTGAATTGGCAATAAAAATTTCAATAGGATCGGTGGAGAGAGAGTCTGGACCTCAGTGCTTAATTCGCCAAACTCGGGTTAACGTACGTGCATTGAAAGCGCGAAAATTCTGTGCATATCAGGGATTGATTCACGATCTTAAAATGTGAATTCGTGAAATAATGGATTGTAGGACATTTGGGCAAGATTAAACTTAATCGGCCGTTCAAGTCCAACAATTGAGACCTACTATACTAATAGTACTGTGATGGCATTTGGCTCTTATTGTAGAGCTTTAGTGCTCTACCTTCTGTTTCCTTTACTGATGTGCGAAGTTATCTTCTTTGCTTTTGGACACAAAAAATTAAAGACCAACTTTGAGATAAATTAAATAAAATTGTCTAACAGAACCAATATGAACATCAGTAAAAGGAAGACGGACACTCTTCCTAATGTGATAAGCATGACAATGAAAATAGATGAAGGAGAGAAAGCCACTGAGTTGATTACTAAATCGAAGAGAGCATAAGGCATGGTATTTTCAATCGTTTTCGTGGAATTCTTCACAAAGGAGAGATAGACAAAAGGGTTAAATTATTAATTGAAGGCATCTTTGCATTAAGAAAAAGCCAAGTTCCAAGGGAACCCCGCTATTTGTCCATAACTAGACCTGGTTGAGAAGGAAGATCAGTTAAATCATTAAATATCTCGTCTATATCAGATAGATCCAGAGATTACTTTAGATATTTTGAAACCAGATCCTCAATTTATTGAGAATGAAGAGAAGTATGAAGATTTGAAGAAAATCATACGTGGTGTCGAGGAGTCAGGAAGAAACAGATTCTAATGCAGAGTTGAATGTTGATGAGGATGAAGAATCCTATGAAGAGGATGAGGAGCAGATGAAAATAAAGGATGAGACAACAACAAATCTTGTGAATCTTCAAAGGACAATTTATTTAACAATCATATCCAGTATTGATTTTGTGGAAGCTGGCCACAAGCTCTTAAAAATTAAATTTAGGATTGGAAAAGAGATGGAGTTATGTGATATGTTATTAGCATGTTGTATTCAAGAGAGAACTTACCTCCGGTATTATGTTCTTTTATCACAGCATTTTTGTATGATCAATAAGTTCCACTAAGAAAATTTTGAGAAATGTTTTGTCCAACAATATTATATGATTCATCGTCTTGAGACAAATCAACTGCATAACGTGGCCAAATTTTTTGCCCATTTACTTAGCACTGTTGGTCTACCTTGGCATGTTCTATCCTATATATGGCTGATTGAGGACACTACTTCACCTTCTCGTATTTTTAACAAGATTCTCTTCCAGAAACTGTCAGAGCACCTTGGCATTCGCCTACTGAATGATCGTCTGAGCGCCCCCATAATGCAGGAGTCTTTTGAATCTATCTTCCCAAGGGATAATCCAAAGAACACACGATTTTCCATCAACTTCTTCACATCTATTGTGCTGGCATCACTGAAAACTTGAGGGAGTAATTGAAGAATATGCCTTGTATCATCACGCAACAACGAAAGTCGATTTCTGAATCAGGTTCAAGCTTATCAAGCTCTAAAAAAAGTGAAAATGATGACAGACGAGTGAAAGGGAGGAGACGACGTTAAGGGATTTCTGTGATGATGTAGTTAGATAACCTTTCATTCCATATCGTTGCAAGTATGATTCAGATATCTCAGTTACATTTGTTTCACGTGTTTCACAGTACGTAGAAAATTGAACCAATTTGAATGGAAGAAACTTTAGAACAGGTGGGTGCACTCTGGAAGGTGTCCTCTTTATGTTGTTAAAAAAAATGAGACAACTAGGCAAGTTTGTTTTCCATCGATTGTTAATCTTTAATCGTGATTTTAAATATGGTGCATCAAAGATATTATGAATCAAAATTAAGAAGCCCGGAGACAGAGATTTAATACCTTATTCATAACTTCAGGGCGATGTCAAGTAAGAGTTTTTCAGCGAATCCCTTGGGTGATTCCAAGTAAGAGTCCATTCCAAGGCAGAGTCCATTTCCTTAGGCGATGTTAATATATGCTCACTGAATCATATCTTCAATAGCACTCTCTTTTTTAATCCAGATAGTGAATGCAGTTTGGCTCCAAATTGTTTGGCAAGTAATCCAGCCTAATGCTGCCGTCATAAACGCCAGGTGGTCGCCACTCAGCCATATCTTTGAACGAGATAAAAGTAATGATTAATTAGATGTAAGAAAAATTATAAAGTACTCCAAAACACTCCAGTTTTTATCTAGGATACCGCATTTTTTTAAAGATACATTACCAGTAGTAAGCAACTTAAAAGTTGCTAAAAACCTATTTTATATACACGTAAGGGAGAAAGCACAAATTAAATAGATAGTTCATGGATTCTTTTTTAAAATGACATAGATTGGACTTCCTTATGAAGCGCTAGATATACACCCCCCAAAATGAAGATTTGAGATAAAGTTGCCGTAATTATAAATTTGGTGGACTTTGGCCAGATGAGACCAACTTGAACAAATTCTTTTGATAAGGACGATAGGACCTCCACCACAAAGTCATCTGATAGAAAATCATCAATATAAAAGCATTATAGATTGGGGCAGTTGACCACAAGCTTTCACTCTGTTCATCATTGTTATATGGATCATTAACTTCATCTATTCTTACTAAATTTCAACTGCTAAAGCATTACTATGAAACTCTTAAATAAAGGTATAGAAACATTCATAACTAGATGATCATCAAGTGTCGTATATCTATAAAAAAACGTTTAAATAATCGAGCAGCCAGTAATATGATCTAGTAATATGATCAACTCAATTAGATCACAGTAATATAATATGTGCAATTTTCAATGCTCAATATTTACCAACTAATTTATAGGTTATGTCTAACAAATGAAGTTGTTTCCCTAATTTTAGAATTTTCTATTGAAAATAAGAATTAAAAACAGAAATGTAAACTAGGAAAAATGTTAAATTTCCTCAAAGTTTAGAAAATCTAAGATAACATTAAAGCTTTTTGTATTATAGGGTCTTCCATCTATTAGTGTGTATCTAATAGATTTATTCAACATTGATGTGAATCAGTTGATAAGAATATGAATAGATTAAGTGATGCATTTTCTCAAATACCTCTATGAATTAGTCACTACGAGTAGACAATCCAACACATAATGCTCTTCAAGCCAAGAGAACATCAAATAGTCAATGAAAGGTTTATACTCTAACTCTACACATAAATCAGATTTGCAGCGAGATACAAAGTATTAATCAAACCATCTGAACACTTTTCAAAATAAGCACACAAAGATTTCTTCCTATTTAGTTGGGATTAATTTTGTTTACACAAAGTAATAATGTAATAAACATTCAAATCCAGATAAATAAACTTTTCAGTACAATGAAAAACACAAAGAAAATAAATCAAACATCAACTTTCTACTTAGTAATGTGGAGTGAACAATACTAAACGCTGAAAAAATGATAATTAAAAAAACTTACCAAACCAAAATAGACACAAAAATGCAAACCTTGAAGATATTTATTTAGGTGTTAAAGAATCCCAAACAGAAACCTTTAATAAAATTAATACAAAGTAAAATAATTTTCCATTAGGTTCAGCAAACAGGTCACTAACTTTAATACAATTAATCAAATTAAAAAATATAATCCTTTTTGAATTTGAATTGAGAATAGAGTCAAAATTAAATATTTTATCCCCAGTTGATATTGAATCATCATAAACCTTTCTAACGAGTTGATCTCCTCCTCTCTCATGGCCATTAGTCATTTTAATTATTACCACAACCTAACTAATCAAACAAACCACAGTTATTAATAGAAGTGTTGACAATAATAACTATAAAATTGAATAAATCGAGTTGATTAGTGGTCAGTGCCTTGATGGATGGATCAGGAGGTGCTAGTAAGTCTAATTGATCTTCCAATCTAGTTATTTGTTTCAGGAAAATTTGTGATTTTGGAGGGTAATTGTTAGGGGATTGTTGCCATTAGAATCTATCTATCTCTCTCCTTCCTGAATATACTATTCTAAAACTCAACCAACTTCATCCTTTATGAAATTTATTTAAGTTTTAATTTTTTTGTCCTTCAATATTACCCGGCGTAAATGCAGGCTCTGTCGACCAGCTTATGTCAGAAACACATGAGCTCAAAGGTTCCGTTGTTGCTGTGGACTGCGCAACTGCAAAGGGGTGCCATGTGATCGTCTATATTGGATCCTTTATGCATTTTTATTTGAGGGATATTTGCATTTTTGATAATTTTTGGGACACTTTCTCTCAGAAGTCTCTCAAAAAGTGAAAATGGACAAAAAAGTGCAAATATGCAAAGCTTCAAACCCTAACTTAAAATTTAGGGGCATATACCAAATAGTCCCTTGAATATTTTTTAATACACGTTTATTCCAAGCCTTTTTATTTCTTCCAAAAAATTCCTCAACATGTCGCTAGCGCGGACTTTAAAAATAAGAGAATATTGCTTAAATGGGTGTTTGAGGGACTTTTTTGAACAAAATAAAAAGGCTTGGACTAAATGTGTATTAAACAATGTTTGAGGCTCTTTTTGGTATTTGATCCTAAAATTACTCATAAATGTTGGTCCCAAAGTGAAAATAACCATTTATTTACACGTTTGTTTCAACAATGATAGAATTATGATTAATGTATATCACAATGTCTTGTATTTGTGATTTTCCAAATTCTTCACAGTTTTATATTTTAGCTTTTGGGATATCTTGTTGGGGAGCTCTAGGGGATCCAGGGTTTCCAGCGACTATGTTAAGAGGCCACCAGCTTCCCGAATGGCTGACGCAGTTAGTTTTAATAGTGTGGATTGCAATTCGAGACTTGGCAGGAGTGAATTTCAAGCTAACAACAGTTTGGAGGTGCTTCCTCATGGACACCCTAAGACTACTGATGCAGCATCAACAAGGCATGAAAAAAGGTTGTTTATTGGACGTGTTCCAGTAGAATCTACCCCTGATGATCTGCATTCGTATTTTAGTCCGTTTGGATGGGTTATGGATGTGTATCTGCCAAAGGTAGTTGAGATTACAGATTGTCAGACTCTCAAGTTCTGTAATTTATTTATTGATTGTTAAATTACCTCTCTAATTCAATGTTCCTGTATATTTCTTTTATTTTAGGTTTGGGAAAATTCCATGGATCTCCCATCTTGTTTGTCATAGTCACAGATTCCTCTCCTCTTTTTATTTTTCCCAATATTACAATCATCTTCCATCTTATTTTAAATATTACACTCACCGCCCCTATATTTTCCCAGTAACTCTCGCCATCCTTCTTTCAAGGTTAGTGAGTGCAAATTTTGAAATAAGAGGTGAAGTGTAATATTTGAAACAAGAGGGGAGACGAGTGTGAAATTTGAAACAGAGGGGGACATGCATGCTTATGACAAACAAGAGGGGAGACGAGTGCAAATTTTGAAACAAGAGGAGAGGTCCATGCAATTTATCCTTTAGTTACTATATGGTATTATTCATTGCTTTTGTGTTACGATAGGGTGGGTGTTTTTGTTGAGGGGGTTGTAATATTCCACAAGGAATTCCGTGTTTTCTTTTCTCAAATAAGATATGTCAGAAATTATTCTCATGCAATTTCTTCTCTCTATGCAGGATATGAGAAAAACTTCTCATAGGGGCTTTGGGTTTGTGACATTTTCAGATGAAGCAGCAGCTGTAAGTGTTGCCCGACGTAGGCATTTTCTTCATGGTCGAGTGGTATAATCATTGATTTTTTGTGTGTGTGAGTGAACAATCCTTTAACAAAACATAACAGTACTTTAGTTACACAATCAAATCACAAGGGAGAAAATACAAAAAACAACAAGTACAGGGGCGTAAAACGGACGGATCCGAAATGGATACCATACTATCCATTATCTGTAACTATCTGTATCCGTATCTGCCTAGAAATTATGCACAACTGTCCTTTCAAATTTTCCGGATACGGATAATATCCGTATCCGGTTACATTATTTAATAGACAAACATTGTGCTTATCTAGCATTGATTTGACAATTTGTAAAATCTTAACAAAAATGTTTTCTACACAAAAATTCTAAATAATATAATACTTTATTATGGTAAGAGATGTTAAATTTAAGGAGTATGATGATCCTTATATAAAAATAGGAACGTAAGAAAGGAAAAAATATTTATAAGCTTGCTAAACTTGGAGATAGAAAAAAAAAAGATTTTAATAACGTTCAATGTATTAAAAGTGATGATTCGAGAGTCTTAGTCAAAGATGAAGAGATTAAGGAAAGGTGAAAATATTATTTTGAGAGATTATTGAATTAAGATTCGAGATAATATATTTTTTTCTTAGAATGAGGACAACAAATGTTAGGATTGCTCTAGAAAAGATGAAAATAGGGAGGGCTTGAGGACCATATGTTATTTCTATTAAATCTGATAGTGTTTGGGGGGATTAATGAGTATCTTGGCGAACAAAATTGTTCAATTAAATTATAATGACTAACATGATGCCTGATGAATGGAGAAAGAGTGTTTTAGTACTTATTTATAAAAATAAAGGAGATATACAATGTTGTTCAAATTACGGAGACATTAAATTAATGAGTCATACTATGAAACTTTGGGAGAGAGTGATGGAACATTGATTGATATTGAAACAACTAAGAATAATTTTGGGTTTATGTCTGAGAGGTCACCAATGGAAGTTATTTATTTATTGAGGAGATTAATAGAAAGGTGTAGAAAGAAAAATAATGATCTTCATGTGTTTTTTTATAGAGTTGGAGAAGTTGTATGGTAGAATACCTAGAGATATAATGTAGTGAGTTTTACATTAAAAAGTAGTGACTCATAGATATATTGATATAATCAAGGATATGTGTGATTGGGCCATGACTATAGTAAGAACAACAATGGGAGAAAGTAGCGAATTTTCAATTACTATAGGTTTGCACCATGATCAGCATTAAGTCCTTATCTTTTTTGCTCTTGTTATGAATGAATTGACTGGAAATACAAGATGAGATGTTGCAGTGTATATTATCTGCAAATGATATTATTTTAGTAGATGAAACTAAGGTGGGGATTAATTATAAATTGGAAGTGTAGATAGAAGCCCTAGAAATAAGAGGGTTTAAAATAAGTAGGACTAAAACAGAGTATATGGAGTGTAATTTTAGTAATAGTTAGAGGACAAATGTGGATGTGGTGAAGCTTGAAGGTCAAGAGATTCCTAAAAGTAATCATTTCCGTTATCTAGGATTGATTATCGATAGAGATTTTTTTTGGTGAAATGTCATTTAATTAAATGGTAAAAGCCTAACAAAATACAAGAGAGACGCACTACTAAATCTTGGCAACAGGCTGCGAAGAGAACAAACTAAGGCTAAACAGGCCCAAAACACTAATGGACTCAAACTTAAACAAACCTCAAAACAACACTTAACAAACACCAACAAACAACATATTTGGAGTAGGCATTGGGTTCGGCAATAATGATATCCCCCAACATACCAAAACTAGCAGTAGTAGGAGATGTAAGGATTGATACATAGAATACCGTTTTATTTGATTGATAATCATATAAAGCAGAAGATATTTTATCCATTTGCATCAAGCTCAAACTTCCTTCTTGCATGCGTACCCCACCGGAAGCACAAATTATAATAAGAGGTAGAAATTGATTGGACACTGATTGTTAGAGAGAGAAAGCAAGAGATTCATTCTAATGAAGGTGTGAAAAAATGAGGAGGGCCGCCCCCTTTTTATAAGGGACTAAGGTGTGTGCCGATCGGCAATCCCGTGGACCTGCCTATCAAAAGTAACCTTTCACCTTCCCCAAGAAGCCCAGGAGTCCGTGCTATATATATATACTAGTGTATGCCCGTGCCTGAAGGCACGACGGAAATTTACAAATTACGAAACCGTAAAACGATGAAAACTTTAGAAGTACGTAATTGTTAAACGAAAAAAAATTTGTTCCCCAACAAAATAAAGTGTAATTTTAAAATAATTGGTCATAATTTCCGAAGTCGTGCACGTGCCTGAAGACATGACGACAATTTTCTCGGGTATAAATCGTGTGGTCAAGTCTTAAAAGTTTTGTATTATAATATAATTTTTCAAAATATCAATCGTAGTCAATTTTTTTGTGAAGGACATATATTTTTTTCAAAATTATTTAATCAATGCTAAAAAAGATGAACTCTGGTTCAATGACTGAAATCAGCCGCTTCAACCCATACTAATACACACATTAGTTATGCCACATGCACTCTGCAACGACAAAACTTACATTGAAAAAGATCTTACCTGTCCATATGTGATGATTGTCCCATTTATTGCATTGACCACACATGTTTCATTTTAAGTAACAATATTCAAGATGCAAAGCATCCGACACCATGACAGACGCCCGTAAATGGAATGGAATGTCTCTTGAATGTCCCTAGATCGAAGCCCCGAGCTTTGCAAGACTTCTTAGAGTCCAAATAAGCTACCCTAGATCCATCTTCTCTTGACATAAAGCAAGTTGATTAAAGAAGATTGTTAAAATAGATTGAGAATTCATACAATATATAATGAAAAGAGGAATGAAGACCAATTCTCACAATTATATATTGTCAAAATTAGGGAAAATTGGAACATCTGCTCATAATTACGTCATATGTAAGCCAAAGTTTCCATTTGAAACATCCTACATATTGCATTACTATTTTAAAGAATTTAAATTGAAAGCCTACAAATTAATAAAGAAAACATATTGTAGACCATAATTATTAAACAAATGAACTCGAATGAAATAATAAGAATTTTATTATTTTTAACACAAAGTATATATATTTGTATCTAAACATGAAATTCACAACTCTCTCCTCCAATAATCCATTTGAAATCTCATCAACATAAGTCACTCCCTCAAGCACATGAACAAAAGCAAAACCAAATATTACCTATAAAAAAGAAAACACAAATAACAGCTGCAATAAATGTAACAGTTACCCCAGGCTTCCCAAGAAGCCTACTCAAAGAATACAATGGAGATGCTTCACTCGGAGAAGGAGCAGGAACCCTAGTCACGGGAGCTTGAGGAGATGGTAAAGCAGATGGGGATGAAGATGGAGTAGCTGAAGAAACATGTAGCACATTGATGTCCACCTTCTGTCCTGATTGGCAGTGATCAAGGACCCCACAAAGGAAGCAATGGTGGTCGCGAATGGTGATGGTGATAGAGTCATTTTCGATTGTGTGAGTGGTGATAGGTCCCATCGCATTGCATGACCTAAACTCATCGTGTTTAACTTGCATTACATTGTGGAACTGTTACTCGAAATGAATGACATTACCAAGTTCAAAGGTCTTAGAAGCAGCCCACTGGTTGTAATCAACATTACCAATAGTTGTTCAACCGACGGAGTCTCCAACCTTGTAAATAGTTGCAATTGAAATTTGCACTGAAGAAAAATGATCAACATCACTGCTTGGCAGATGACATATCATACATTATCTTAGCATATGGCATTTGCTGTTTTAAAAGAAAGCATACTTAGAAGAAATAACATACATTATCTACCTATTGGCAGATGACATATCATACATTATCTACCTTTTCAACGATGCCAACACACATAATTTAGAAGAAATAGGAGTTTTTAGGTCAATTTAATGTTTAAACTTTTTTGGTTTGTCTTTGAGATTAATCGTATGTCCCTCATCTTTAAAATTAAGGCAGCGCTAATCAGTATGAGCTAATCAGGCCTCGGTGAAACAAAACAGATTCCTTGATGTTCCAGCATAATTTTATGCAATTAAACTACAGAGAAAGTATTTGTGACAAATGATTTATGGCCTTTATGTTTTATGTACTTGGTGTCTAGTTTTCTACTGAAACTGTTACAACTCCTATTCAAAGTAGACTATTTTATTGAAAAACTCTACTGTCCTCCGAATGAGTGCTCTGGTAGAGGAATATGGAAAAGGAAAATGTCAATTTACAAATTACACAATTACTGGCATCTGAGAGGTAGTCTTGGTGTTGCTTACCTTTCAGACTTTAAATTGGCAGTCTTGTCCATTAGGATGTCTTTAGAATTGAAAAATTGAGAGATACTGAAGGAATTGTTCAACCACTAACCCACACGCAAGCAGCCCTAGGCCAAGAAGGGCAGGTTTTGCTCCTGATATTGCCTTCAGATCACTACGATCATCACTTTCTTCATTGTGCATAGCCCATGCCATTGCCAGTGGAAGAACCTCGTACAACACGATCATGTAGTAGCCTCACTATCCCGTCATCAAAGTCATTATTTTTGTCAGAGACTCTTCCATCCGATTCATTTTGAACTGTATTGCAGATAACTAAAAATATGTTACGACTGTAACAGTAGTTTTCTTTCTTTCAGAGACAACTTACAGCAAAGTCTGTGGCAGTAGAGAATGCATCTGGTACTGTTGTTAGACATGAAAAGAGATGGAGCAATGGTATATTGATGTCGTTGTAACAGTAATATACCTGATTTTGACTTGGTGTTGTGATTCTTATCAAATTTTGAGCATTCTTATGTAGATAGAGACACCAACTTTGGAAGTTGGTGATTTCCATGGAGAGTAGAGCACAATCTTGAGGTCTTTCGTGATTGGTTGCACAATTTATAGAGTTTTTCCCCAAGTGGTGACGGATCAACAAAATTTATTCTTTATCGAGGCTAAATTGAAGACGATGAGCAAGATATGAGTAATCAATCACACCACTCGATCAATACAAGGCACTAACCTAAATATAATTTTATTTATCAATTGTGACTTCTTATAAGGTATAATTTTTCTTCTTACAATTACTCTCTTTAATATGGATATATTATTATATTCTATTATGTTGTTGAATTTATACTTAATGTGCATTTTGGAGTTTCTCTTGTATACATTCTATCATGAATTTGTATTTATTAGTGCAAAAAATCTAATCAGTTCTGACCTATACTTTCAACCCTTGTGCTCCTACAATATACTTTTGAAGATTTAATTTCCTTCAGTGTATAAGACTTCTCGCGTTAGTTGAATTTATTGAATACTTAAATGCTATATATAATAGCCAAGCTTTCTAGCTACTTACTTGGGTTGTTATTGGACTTTAAACTCTTGCCAAAATATCTACTTTGTGTATATCATACAATTCATCCTAATCTTAAATTATTCATTGTTCTAATAAATTATATTCTTTTAATATTTTTAATCTAGAGTAAGAAAATAAACAGTCTATCCTAAGAGGATGAGATTTTCCTTTTATCAATCATAAAGACAACAAAAGCAATGATTGGTAGAAATAAAAATAGTCAATGAAGAACATCCCTCTGAATATTGAGTAATTAAACCTCTCAGAATGAACATGTAGTACTTGTTTTACAAGTAATAAAAAGTTTTATCGTCATTATACGATTTACTGAGAAAAATAGGGGAATTAGAAATTAACAGGGTGCATAGTCTAATTTGGGTCGATGTGGTAGAATATAACTATGAGGAGATCCCCTATACTTCGCAGAATTTATTTATGAGAAATGGTGATTGAGCTTGTTGGGATTTGCTTCTTGCAAACTTTACCTAACCCTTTGCAAGCATGAAGCCTTCTTCTGTTGGATGCGCAATCCTTTGGCTTTGCTTTGATCGCCTGGTAATAGAATTTAGGGTATTTTTAATTTTACTCCTAGGATGTTCATTGATTAGAGTTACTCCCCCCCGACAGTGGGCATGCAACAAATAATGCACAAGGTAGATGTACATGCAGGGGATAACTCTAGTTAAATAACATGTAGGCATGTGTCTCTAAATACCGAATTATCTCAGGGTAAAGTAAAGAAAAACCTAAAATTTATTATATGTTTCCATTTATTTACTTATTAATCTATCTTTTTCGCATTGTATTTCTGAAATGTTTTTACAAATGTTTTCTAGCTGGCCAAACCAGCATTCCCCCCACCCGCGGGTTATCTACCTCTATAATTATATTTATAGTTAAATATCTCTATTTTCGATGAATACAGATTGCGATCGACTCGGCATCTCCGGAAGACAGTGCTCATGTGGATGGTCAGATTCTTGTAAACAGACTAATATGTAATGCACGCACAGAGGATGATAGATTGACGGTTGGTGCTGCTGGAGAAAATGACTCCTCTGTTATGCCTTCCACGGCTTCGACTGCTACATGGGGAAATAGGCTTTTTATAGGACGGATTCCAGTCGAGGCTACAGTTGATGTGCGGTTACATTTCAGTCAATTTGGCCATGTTTTAGATGTTTATCTTCCTAAGGTAACTAGATAATTTCTTGAATCGTATAGTAATTTTGTATGTCTGCAGCAGAATATGCTATTTTCTCTGCCTTTCTTGGTCGTGCTACCGCATGTAATAAATAATGCATAAGGTACAAGCGGGTTGATGCACAAGCCGGGGTGGGGGTGTTTTTAAAAATTGCATTATCTAAGGGATAAAGTCAGAAACCCCCTTTCTATAAATTTAAAAAAATAAAGGGTCAAAATTTGTAATTTTCAAAATATTTGGGAGAGTGGGGCAAGGTCATATCCCCCACCCCACCCATAGATCCGCTTTATTTTTTATACAACGATTTGACTACTTAGATATTATGTCAAGTTGTTAAGCTCATGCTAATAGTTGATTTTATATAATAATATATTTAAAAATAAAAAAATAACCATCTAAGCTCCCGTTAGCCGCCTAGCATCTTTTACAATATTTCTGTGTGGGGAGAGAGGAATATAAGAAGTTATGAGGGCGTGGAGTTATTAACACCTAATAATTTGAGCTCTATATCAAGTATGATGTACAAATGTTTTAAGTGTATCCTTTTCACTTTCTTTTGTGGATTTTTTGCGGACTTGGGTTGAGAGATCCGTTCATTTATCTTTCTCCCTTAGCAAGGTGTTTGTGATTAGACCTTCCAAAATGAGACACAACAAGATAGCACGAAACAAATCGATCGGAAATTCTCAGTTAATGGATTCATTCTTATTGGATTTTGGGTCATAACGGTTGAGCAGATTGACACACTTGCACAAATAAGTAGGTCACATGAGCCTGGTCATACACGACATGAAAATGACAGAAAGCAAACCTGATATGAAACGACATGAACTATTTAAGACTGTTAACGAATTGGGTATATGGGTGAAGCAACTTTCACATGAACTCAATATGACACGACACCAACATGATACGACATGACATGTTGCCATTTCTAGTTGTGAGGTGTTTTGTGTCATTACGCTGCTATACCTTTTCCCCTATTGCTGTAGCAGGTGGGGCTGCTTTATAAAATCTCGCACTTCATATTGTTTTAATCATTTCTTTAGCAAATAGAGGTAGCAAGCGTCAACAGATGACAAGAGGAGAGTTTTTCTGAAATAATCTTCCTATACGGCAATAAAACTTTTAAACTAGTAAAGCACAAACACCATTAAGAAGGCAACATGTGTCTGACACAGACACTGTCCCGACACTTATTTGCATGTGTCTATACTTAATGTATAAATATATAACAATATAAGATAAATTGGTGGCATCATTTTTGGGCCTCGTCCTTAAGAAATATTCCCAAATGGCATTCGAGCGGTTGGCCTCCGCTATAGTGGCACTACAACGGTTCTACAAAAGTTCTCATCTTAAAAAAACCTTCATTTCCATGTTCTTCTTTAAGATATTAATTCTTTTTAATTGGCATTAAACATGTATTTTTTTCATGTTCTTATAAATTTCTATATATAGATTTATAAAAATATAACCGTGTCCCTGCCATGTTGTGTACAGACATGACAACCGTGCCCGTGGTTCTTAGCTTACGAGTGTTGTGGTGAAACTTGAAAGGGGCGTAAAGACGTATGGAGGCCAAATATTATGGATCCGAGACTCTGAAAATTGGCATTCACCTTTATTTTAGAACAGTACATACCGAATATAGTCAGATTAAGATCATGTTGTTTGTTTCTAAGTTCTTCCTTTTGAACTTTGTGGAATATTTTCATGCTATGTTGCATAATGGTTTTCTAATTTGGATACTGGTTGCTTGTTCGTTCCTTTTCTCTTCATGTGACGTTGGTTTATTTATATTTATAATGACTATTATTTATTATTTTGCTTCAGGGTGACAGGAAAATATCTCATCGAGGATTTGGTTTCGTGACATTTGTGGAGGAAATCTCAACAGAGTATGCTTCGCAGAAGGAGCATAGAATACTTGGGAAAAAGGTGTGACTAAAGGCCTTTGTAACACCCTTGTGTACCCTGCTTTAAAAAATTGGGTATAAACAAGAGCTCGCGATTTTTTCTAAAAAAATTAATGTTAATCTAACATATTTTCATAAATAATTATTAGTTCCTTTCGTGACTTTAGCCCATAAATAGTGACATTAGCATTGAACACTTGAACAGGATCGACATCAGTGATGACAAAGGTAGTGCCACGTCAGTTATTTTTTGGTAACCGCATTGGTAAGTGACTGAAAAATGCTATATGCCACTGCCAAGTCATCACCAGGGCTGACGTGACTCGGCCATGTCAGTTGTTCAAGTATCCACAGCTAATTTCACTATTATGTTTATTACTATTGGGCTTTTTTTTAGTTTTGAAAATAAGATGGAACTAAAATTAAATGGAATAACTTTGATAGGCTAACTTCAATTATCCCTTGAAATTTGATGTACAAAATTTAACGGCATTCAAGGAAATTCTAAATAAGGTTGTTGATTATGTCAAATCCTAGGTTTACTTGAAAAGTTTGACTTTTGATTGATCATAGTTTGGGACAGGGGGAGATAGGGTATATAATCTGTCTTATTAATGTGGTAGTATTGTAATGACTTTCACCAATATTAGTTGATCATTTTCACCTGCTATAATCATTATTAATATTTATTTAAGAAAAGTTGGTGTTGCACCACGTTTTAATCTTAAGGTGAAAAATATGAATCATGACTTGTAGTATTGCTTTAGTAGGCTTACTTTTAAGAAGATTTTAGGCATGAACAAAAAATAAAAATTAATAAACAACAATGAAAATTAAAATTAAATTAAATTAAACAAAATGGATTGATGAAAATGGGCCCTATTTTAGGGTTTTAGTAGTCATTTTATTTTCTTTCGTATTTTCTTTTAATTTTTTATTGTATTTTCTTTCATTTTTGTTATTGTATTTAGAGGTAAGGAGAAGTAATGTCATTTTTGTAATTAGGGCCTTAGCTTGGAGCCTAAGCTACTCCTCCCCTTTAAATACCCACTTGTAAGTCTCATTTGAGGTAGACTTGAATTTTAGAAATAGAATAGAGTATTTCTCTCTCTAAAAGTGTGTTTAGATATTTTTAGGAGCCTTTTTTGACATGTAGTTTACGTCAAATTGGTATCAGAGCGAGTGTCGCTCCACGTTGGTGTTGGTGTATCGGTGTATTTTTGTTATCAAAATCGTATGGTACAATTAAAGGCTCCAAGAAGATCCAAACAACTATACGAGGAGAATAAAAAACGAACGGGGGAGTGGGTACAATTATAACAACAAATTTATACCCATTTTTAAAACCCTAACCCTAACCCTAACCCTAGAAATCCCTACCCACAACCCCTGCCTTACTCCACCCTTTACACCAAACCCACCACCAAAAAACCCATCACCCCGAAAACCCAAATCTTAAACCCGAATTTCCCCCAAAATCCAAATCCATTCCATAAACCTTTCATTCAAGATCCCAGACAACTCACTTCTAGCGTTTCACCTACCATTTTACAATCCAATCCACAATTTAAAAGCCCTACTCTCCAACCCTACAAAATTCCTACACTACCAACCTGAATCCCCCAACCCACCGCCCATTTTTCAAACCCCAAACATCAAAAAAATTATGTTTCCACCCCGATTACTCCCTAGACTCAATTCAAGATTATTGGCGGCTAGTCCAAGATTGGTTGCTCCCCCCAATCATTCTCCCTCACTCATACACCCAATTGGGTCAAATCAACGATAAAAAGTCCCCTCCCAAGCCGGTTGATTGCAAGAAAAAAAGAAACGGCGAAATTGAATTGTGTATTGGGGATTTTTTTGACATTTTTGTCGAGGATGTTTGGGTGACTCTCACGCACTTTCGCGAGTCGGAAACATTTCATTTGAGCGACTTCTTCCCAATCTTTGGGCATGAGGATGACGATTTGAAGAGGTTGGATCGGTGTTTATCTCTCACGAGGATGAGGTGGTGATCTTGGGTGATGTGATAGGTTGTGGGTATGTGGACCGATTTATGATAGCTTTTGATATGCGCTCGGTGGAAATTTTTCGCACCATAGCATTAAGGAGGTTCATCACGCAATTTTGGTGGTCGGCCATGTTTGGATTGTGTTCCTATTCTCCCCGAATTTATTGCGAGTCGATACAAGGGGCATTTTTTAGGACGGCTCTTCTTCCTAGTGAGGAGATCTTTGATGGTTGCGTTGCTTTTTACCATTCATCTCCTATGCTCGTGGACAAGCTTTTCGAAGCCGGAAGTGTGATGGAAATGGACCCTATTTTATGGTTTTATTAGTCATTTTATTTTCTTTCGTATTTTATTTTATTTTGTTATATTTTTATTTATTTCTGTTATTGTATTTAGAGGTAAGGAGAAGTAATGATATTTTTTGTAATTAGGGCTTTAGCTTGGAGCCTAAGTTGTTCATCCTCTTTAAATACCCACTTGTAAGCCTCATTTGAGGTAGACTTGAATTTTGAAAATAAAATAAAGTATTTCTCTCTCTAAAAGTGTGTTTAGATATTTTTAGGAACCTTTTTGACGTGTAGTTTACGTCATGGACTTTGAGTTATTTTTGTTTAGCATGGTTGTTTTGGTTATCACAAGAGAGTGCCTAACCTCCCAATATACACAAGTATGAAAAGAATACCCAGACTAGATATTGAACGTAAAAGTACAGAAGTCAAAACTATTTAAAGATAAGATATTAAAGGCAGCGACATATAATGCTAAAGATGAGAATACCATAAGTTGGAATAAGATGGCTTAATGCCTATGTAATACCCCGTAATTTAATTTGATTTTTATTTAAGGGATTAATTGAATTAAATGAGAATTAATTGGAAATTAATCCGGATATAAATACTAGCGAGATGTGAGTTGGCATTTTAGTATGATGTTAAAATTGAATATTTCTGAGTATATATGGTAATATATGAGTATTGAAAATATTAAAGTTGTCACGAGGCTAAAATATGACAATTTGGAAAATTTAGTTTGGACGAGCGTGTCTGTCGCGTCAGGAACGAAATTATTTAAATTAAAAAGTGAATTATATTTTTATCAACCGAATGATCATTTTGAGTGCGCCAATGTGTCCGGAAGGGTCGAAATAGTCAGAAAACACTAGTCGGGGGTTTACTTTGGGTCCCGGGGCATTTTTAGGCCAAACCGGCAACCTAGAAGGGTATTTTGATAATTTTAAAAATAAGGAGATTAAAACCCTCGAATTTTTGAAGTAAATCAAAGATTATTAAAGATCCACTAAGGCCATTATCAGCCAAAAGTGAGAGAGTGGGCTACGGAGGTTTTGAGAGAAGTTAGAAGAGAGGCTAGAGGGTCTATACTAAACCATCTCCCCATCACCAAATTGGAAAGGATTTGTGACCAGAAAGAGGAGAGAATCAACCTTGAATCATCGACAACAATCTGAAGAGCGAATTTAAGGCAAGTGATTTGATATTTTTATGTGCATTGAATATTTCTTCCATGTTTAGTGTAGGAACTGTTTTGTCTTGAAAGTTTTGAGGAAAACCTAATGAAATTGTTATAGAAACTCTAAAGTTGGGTTATGGATTGCATGTAGAACGAATATGGACGAATTTAGTATCCAAAAAAATAACTATGATGATTTAAAAACGGATTTATGATGACTAATTAGACACCATAAAATTATGGGTTCATTTTCATAGGGTTTGGGGTAAAATTTGGGGATTTATGATAATTGCATGATGATTAGGAGGATTTGACCCCAAAAATATGTTAAGAAGCAATCTATGAGGACTTAGAGTAGTTTAAGAACATTAAAATGCTATTGGTGTTGATGTAAAAAACTAGATCGCTCTAATTATTCAATCACAGATAAATATATAAGACAAAGATTTTTAAAGTGGTTCGGCTAGGAATAAAGCCTACGTCCACTGTTATGTTATTACTGATTGTTTGCAGAATTCTTGATTACAAGTTGTCTCAAGAAATTCTGGTCCCCTTGAATGAGGATGATACAAGGTATTTATAGCCCTTAGGCTGTATACGAAAGGGTCGATACATTAAATGATATACATATGAAAGGGTAATACATTTAATGCAGGGTGTGCGTCAAGATCCTAAACATTCAATGAATCATCGAACCATTTGAATATCTGGCAATTAATGCTGGGGTCGAGGTGCAGCTCGGACCGCCTTAGTTGCTCGTTGATCAATAGTTCCTCGGAGCGCTAGAGTACCTCGGAGTACTGGAGTTCCTCGGGGTGTCCTCGTTGCTATTGTGCCACGTAGACTGACACGTGTGTTTGTACTATTCGTCCATGTCAGCATATTAATTTTGGTATCAACAGAAGCCCCCAATGTTTCATATTTCGAACTTTGAGGAGTATGGAACATTCTTTCTCGGTATGTAGCAGTATTGAAGATCTTCCTGGGTTTTAGGAGCATCATATTTGAATTTATTTCCAAATTCATAAAATCTGCCTTTTTTCGAATTTTTAAGGGCGCTTCGATCTTTGTGCCCTTTTTGTCCTTTTAGCCGCCGGAAGTTCAATAGTTTCTTTCGTGTAATCATTTCCTTCGCCACTTCCCAAGGCAAAGTATTTAAACTTCTTAGGTAACCATACCGTCTTCTTCTTTTTCCAATTTCTTGCATTCAAGCTTTCTATTCTCTCCTTCTCTCTTGTGCGTTCATCCTTGTTTTCGTTCGTTGTCAACATACCTCCTTTCTTCCTGTAAGACCTTCTTTCTTTCTTCTCTTTTATTCAGTATGGTTTATATTATAGAGTCTGTTGAGAAATTTCGTTCTGACTTTTCTATTCCTTCGTGGGTAACTCTAGAGGTTCTTTTTGAGCCTTTAGATTACTTTCGATTGGCTGAGGGACATTGGTTCCCCAGTCTATTTGTTGCTGAATGTGGATTTTCTTTTCCACCAAACCCATTGTGTCTTGAGTTTTGTCAGTATTTTGATCTTGTCCCTGCAAAAATAGCCCCAAATTCATGGAGAATAATTAATGGGGTGCATAAATTAAATATAACTCATGGGACTCGTATAGGGATCCCTGAAATTATGTACTGCTATAGATGGGCCGTTTTAGATAATATTTATTATTTAAAAACTAGGTTTTTGAATAGGGCTCTTGTAGTTAACCTCCCCGATGTAAATAGAGATTATTTTGAACATGGGGTGGTTATTAAAAATTGGAAATATGCCCCTCTGGTTGGAGATGGAGTATACAATGGTCCCAGATGCCCCTTATATGGCAATGGGATAGGTTTATTTTTCATTTTATCACTTTTCTAAATTTATGAATTCATTATGTTTGATAAAATGTATGACTGATATTTTGTTATGTATTTGTTTGCAGTTGATAGTAAAAGAAAAACTCCAAAAGAGTCAGAGGTGAATATTAAACATCTGAAACTTATCTGGGGTTTGCATAAGACGATTGCAGACGAGCACATCAGGTCTGCATCATATTTGCTGCAGTATAGGAGTTATACCACCTCTTATACTGCTCGCCCTGTTGAACCTGCTTCAACTCCAGAGGACTCTTCTTCAGATTCTCATATCCCTTTAAGTCAGAGAATGGGCAAGAAAAGAGCTCCTCCTGCTCTGTTTGATGATACGGCCTCTGCTGTTGAGGCTAAGAAAAGCAAAATGGATGTCCCAGAGGGGAGTAAGAAGGTGGATGTTGCGCCTTCAAAAACTACCGAGAAGCCCCCAGTGGCTCCGAGAAAGAAAGTTGCTCCTATGGAAGTGATTACCATCTCTCCGACCAAGAGTTCTTCTTTGGTTGAAGCTGCTGAGGTCCCTTTGAGAAGATTGAGGAAATCATCCTCAGTCAATTTGGCTGAAACTGCCTCTTCCCCACCATCTGGTGTTGTTGGTGTTCCAACCATCATTCCTCCGAGCTCTGCAATGAGCTCGGTGAAAACTTGGATCATACCCGAGGTCCAAGGAATTGATGAAAATATTTCCAGGGATATGCTGACATCCCTAGCTACTCGTCACCTTGCTTCGGTAAATTTCTCATACTCTGGGTTTTCTTTCTCTGAGTATTTGTATTTTTGCACTGACTTACTGTTTTTCTCCTCTTTCAGCTGGTGAACTGTTTTAATAACATTGTGAAGAAGGACGAGGTAATTAAAGCCTCTAGTTCCTCGTCTGGTGTAGAGGATGCTCTGTTGGATTTGACCCAATCCTTGAAAGAATCTCACCAATTGTATAAGGAGGACAAGGCTGCTTGGGAGAAAAAACTGTCAATAGTCGAAGCCGAGAAAGTGAAGTTGGCTGAAATCTCCAAGGGTTTGGAGAAAAAGGTGAAAAGTTTGGAGGTTGAGCATCAGAAATACGATGACAAGCTCAAGAATTTTGGAGATCTTGAGGATAAACTGAGGAAGGCAGAAGAAGAGTTGCTCGCCCTGCGAGATATCAAAAGCCAAAAAGAAGAATTGGATGCGAAGCTTTCCTCGGAGAAGTTGAGAAGAAAGCTCGCAGTTAAAAAATCCTTCAGCGCTGGCTGGGATAAAGGATGGGACAAGGGGATTGCTGCAATGACATCCCAAGTCCAGTATGGGAAGTTGAAATACTTCCGAGATGGTTGGGTAGCTGCCCTTCAAGAATTGAAGATCAAAGAAGATTCTGGGCTATTCCAACTACACCTCCCTGGCCCCCCTCCACCCATTGTGGAAGAAGAAGAAGATGAACCTCTCTCAGATGAATCTTCTATGGTTATGGGTGATCCAGTCTCTGCTTCTCAACCCTCTGTCACCGAGGATATTTCTTCCATGCCTCCTCCTCCCGAAAAGATTCCTGCCGATCAAGCAGTTGTTACCACCAAGCAACCGAGCTCCTCGTCCCAGCCTCCCAAGAAAGTCTTGGGAGACAAGGAAAAGGTGTGAAGTTGTTCGGTATCATTTCTATCTTTCATTACTTGTAATCGAACAATGTAATCCTTTTATGATCTAATAAAATACATCTTTGTTCATCTCTTCATTGTTGATCCTCCGTCTGCTTTTATTTATTAACTCCTGCTTTCTCTTCGTTATTAGTTTTTGGCCAGAATGGAATTGATATCTGCTCCTGATACTGAGTTGATGCGACAATGCAATGGATATTATAAAGCTGGTTATACAGACCTAAGTGTATCAAAGATTGTCGACATCCTTGGTCATGACGGCTCAGAACAAGCAGTTGAGGCTTACCGGTACCTGAAGGATTTACTTGATAGATCTGTAGACAATAATGTGGCATACTACGAATTGATCGAGGAACTTCATTGCAGCTTAGAAGATCTTCAGAATCAACATAATGAATCAACTGCTTTGCTGCACAAGGAATATGAAAATAGATATTAGCAACTTTCTTCTGAAACATGCCATAAAAAGATCCTCGCTGGATATGATATTAGGGAAAGAACTCTAAAAGGTGAGGTTGAGGCCTGCAGGCAGATTGCTGAGTTGTTGGAACAGGAGAACAATAATTTGCAGAAAAAGTTGGCTCAGTATGAATCTGCAGCATCATCTTCCACTGCTTTAATTCCAGTTACTGATGAAGGTTTCTCGTTCTTAGAGGTCGAAAATGCCAAATTAAGGCAAGAACTGGATGACTTAAGAAGATCTGCTATTTCTGGGAATGCTCTGGGACGAGGAAGAGGTTCTCGGGGGCGAGGAAGAGCTGTTCAAAATGTTGCCGAGGAGCAAAGTTCTCCAATCGCTACTCGGAGTCGATCAAGAGTTCTTAGTCGTAATGTCGAAGAGGCTCGTACCCAATATACTTTGGAAACTCAAGCATTTCAATTAAACGTCAAAGATCGGGCTTTATCAGAAATGTCCAAGAAAAATCTATCCTTGGAAGATCAACTTACTGCAACGAAGTCTGCTCTACATACTAAGGATCTTTTTGCCAAAAACCTTCTCGAACAATTGGATAGATCAACCTTTCAATTTCATAAGCAACCCAGGGAATTCTGGATGGCAGGATATAATGAAGCTCTTGTTCATTTGGATGCTCGTATTGAATATGCCAACAATGAAGGTTATAAGCAGGGGTGGTTGAACGCACTGGGTGTGTTAAAATTGGAGCAAGGGCATTATTTATGGGATTATCATGCTCCAGGGTTATTAGACTTGCCTGTGCCACCTTTCAAATTGGACATGGCCTGGATCCCAGCTCGTTCCATTCCTCGTAGCTTAATTTCAAAATACCTTGGTGATTATAGCCTTCATTCCCAAATCGAAGTATCTCGTCCCGAGCATCTAATGGAGACACCTTCAATAATGAATGTCAGAATGTTGAAGGACTTGAACTTTATTAATTCTCCCCTTTGCCTGGAAGATCCTCCTGCTGGCGAAGAGCCTATTTCTAAAGCAAAGGGCAAGAAACCAATAGAATAGGAATATCAATGTAATAGTTAGTACATTCATGTAACCTGTAATTTATTTTGAATTTTAATGAAAAGACTTTCATTTTCTGTTTGCAAATTTTGCTATTGTCTTGTGTTTATCAAATACCTTTACATTTATGCATATGTATCTGTTAAAAAGATAACAATAATATTGTTCATCGAGCACCTTAATAAAAAGTTACAAGTATCAAGGTTGTTCAATCACTTGAGTATAAAATGTTCAAAATGTTTTCAACCAACCAAAGTGGTTAAATAATGTTTGTCGACCAACTACAGTTGATGGGATTTTATCCCCGACCAGCCATACTTGGTTCAATTTCAAATATTTTCATAAAATGTGTCCGACCAACCAAGGTTAATAATTTCTCCTCGTCGACCAACTACAGTTAGTGGGTTTTTATCCCCGACCAACTATACTTGGTTCAGTTTGGAATATTTTGTTCTTTGAGGAACTTTTTGTATTAATCTTACCTCCCAACCAACATAAGTTGTAATGTGAGAGTATATTTTTATCTTACCAACCGTAATTGATCATGCTGGTGTACACCCCTTAACCAAAGGAGTTGTAATGGTTCTTTCGAACTGTCCACTAGATATCTTACCAACCGTAGTTGGTCACACTAGTGTACGTCTCCTAACCAAAGGAGTATATTTTGGTTCTTTCGAACTGTCCACTAGATATCTTACCAACCGTAGTTGGTCACATTAGTGTCACCTCCTAACCAAAGGAGTATATTTTTTGGTTCTTTCGAACTGTCCACTAGATATCTTACCAACCGTAGTTGGTCACACTAGTGTCAGCTCCTAACCAAAGGAGTATATTTTTTGGTTCTTTCAAACTGTCCACTAGATATCTTACCAACCGTAGTTGGTCACACTAGTGTCATCTCCTAACCAAAGGAGTATATTTTTTGGTTCTTTCGAACTGTCCACTAGATATCTTACCAACCATAGTTGGTCACACTAGTGTCATCTCCTAACCAAAGGAGTATATTTTTTGGTTCTTTCGAACTGTCCACTAGATATCTTACCAACCGTAGTTGGTCACACTAGTGTCATCTCCTAACCAAAGGAGTATATTTTGGTTCTTTCGAACTATAAGCGTAGTGTATTACACTAGTATTCCCCGAAAAACTTTCAACAGAAAGAAAATGGTGAAACATCCTCGTTTTATTCATACCGAAGGAAATGCTTTACATTTTACATTACTGATAATACTTGCGCAGGTGTTCAGCATTCCATGCATTCTTAAATTCCTCTCCCTCTAGAGTTGCTATTCTGTAAGTTCCTGGTCGAACAACTTCCACAACTCGATAAGGTCCATGCCAGTTTGCTTCCAGTTTATTATGCTTCTGAATGACCTTCTTTAGCACATAATCCCCCTCTTTTAAATCGCATTTCTTCACCCTTTTGTTGTAGAATAGAGTTGTTCGTTGTTGATAAGCAGCATTTCTGATGGATGCCTGTTCTCCAACCTCCTCGAGCATATCCAAATCCAGTCTTCTCATTAAATCGCTGATTGGGGAATTAAAATTCAGCACTCTATGTGTTGGGAGACCCAACTCGGCAGGTATTACAGCCTCACTTCCAAATGCTAACATGTATGGTGACTCTCCAGTTGCTGCTCGGGGAGTTGTTCGGTAAGCCCATAGTACTGATTGAAGCTTATTAATCCAATTTTCTTTAGCTTCACTTAATCTCTTTTTCAAACCATTTAGTAATGTTCTATTCGTCACCTCAGTTTGTCCATTGCTTTGGGGATGGCCTGATGCTGAATGAAACTTCAAAATGTTCGACTGATGACAATAGGCAGCAAATTCTTCGTTATCGAATTGTGTTCCATGGTCTGTGATGAAAGCATGGGGGATACCATATCGACAAATGATGTTCTTCCAAATGAACTGATATACCTTCTCGTACGTCATATCAATTAGTGGCTCAGCTTCCACCCACTTTGTAAAATAATCCACTGCCACGACGAGGTACTTGAACCTTCCTCGGGTCGTCGGCAATGGTCCAACTAAATCAATCCCCCACATGGCAAATGGCCAAGGTGAAGTTATGGGTGTCAACAATGCTTGTGGAGTTCTTTGGATGGAGGAAAAGCGTTGGCACTTGTCACACTTCTTGGCATAGGCTATACAATCAGCCCTCATCGTCGGCCAGTAGTATCCCTGTGTTATCACCCTTTGCAAAAGTGTCCGACCTGCTACATGAGCTCCACAGGATCCTTCATGGATTTCCTCAACCAATTCCTTGACTTCTGATGGATGTACACATCTCTGCAAACCTTCCATAATTCCTCGTCTATACAAAACACCATTAATTAACACATACCGAGCAACTTTATACTTCAATTTCTTAGCGGCTAGCTTATCCTCCGGTAATTCTCCTTCTTCAATGTATGCCTTGATAGGATCCATCCAAGATGGTCCTAAATCAAGGGTTATTATATTCACCATCAAGTCTTCTTTTATGCTCCGACTTTCTAATACTTCAATTGGTATTGTTCTTCGTAACTCGGTGCGCGTAGCTGACGCTAATCGGGCCAATGCGTCTGCTCTAGCATTCTCCATTCTCGGTATTCTCACCAATTGAATGGCATCAAATTCTACCAACAATTCCATCACCTTTGCATGATACTTCGCCATTAATTCTCCCTTGACTGCATATACTCCCATCATCTGATTCACAATTAATTGAGAATCACTGAACACCATTATTTGCCGTGCTTCCATAAATTTCGCTAAATTTAAGCCTGCTATCAGGGCCTCATACTCAGCCTCATTATTGGAGGCTTTAAATTGGAATCGCAAGGCATACTCCATATCAATATCATCTGGGGTATTTAAAACAATCCCTGCTCCACAACCACTGTGCAAGATGATCCATCTACATATAATCTCCATGTAGGTAACTCGTCTTCAAATTTCTTATCTGTCAGAGCTCCTCGGTAAAATATCTGATGTTTTCTTTCATCATCCCCTGGTGTTTTTCGCTCCTCGCCGACTATCTGTTCACACCCTTTTATCAACCGGAGTTGGTCTAGTTTTGAGTATGATGATTTTTCTACATCCACAAGCCCTTTTACCAACCTTAGTTGGTTTGGACCTGTGTCTGTTGATCCTGTATCGTCCACAGGTTGGTCAGCAAGCACCTTTTGTTCCTCGGGGGTATCAGGGTACGTGAACTCTGCTATAAAATCTGCTACAGCTTGTCCCTTTAATGATGATCTGGGTTCATATACAATATCATATTCACCAAGTTCTATCGCCCAGTACATCAGTCTCCCTGATTTTTCTGGCTTATGGAGTGCTTGTCTCAGCGGCATGTTGGTGTACACAATGATGGTATGGGACTGGAAATATGGCCTCATTCTTCTACTTGCTTCGATTAGTGCCAGTGCCAATTTTTCTAACTTTGGGTACCTGATTTCTGCACCTCGAAAAGCTTTACTTGTGTAATAGATAGGTTTCTGGACTCCATTCTCCAATATGATCAATGCAGAGCTGACTGCATTCTCTGATACGGCCAGATACAAGTACAATCTCTCTCCGATTATTGGCCTGGACAACAATGGTGGTGCTCCCAAATACTTCTTCAAGTCTTGAAAAGCCTTCTCACATTCATCAATCCACTCAAAACTTTTTCGCAGTGTTTTGAAGAATGGGAGACATTTATCAGTTGCTCGGGATACAAATCTGTTGAGCGCTGCAACTCATCCTGTAAGACTCTGTACTTCTTTCCTCGTCGTTGGGGATCGCAGCCCTAAAAGATCTTTGATCTTTTCTGGATTTGCCTCAATACCTCGTTGGTTGACGATGTATCCGGGGAACATTCCTTCTCGTACTCCAAAGGTACACTTCGTCGGGTTGAGCTTCATTTGGTATTTGTCCAGTTGATCAAAGGTTTGGCCTAAGTCAACTAGATGATCAAGAGCTCTCTTGCTTTTGGTGAGCATGTCGTCAACATAGACTTCTATGTTGCAACTGATTTGTTCGGCAAAAACCTTGTTCATCAGCCGCTGATATGTTGCACCAGCATTTTTTAAACCAAAAGGCATAACATTATAACAATAAGTTCCCCTTAGGGTAATAAAAAAAGTACTTTCCCTGTCTTCAAGTTTCATTTTGATCTGATTGTAGCCAGAGTACGCATCCATGAAGCTGAGCAGCTCATGTCCCGAGGTAGCATCTACTAGTTGGTCGATTCTGGGCAATGGAAAATGATCTTTTGGGCATGACTTGTTAAGATCAGTGAAATCAACACACATTCTCCATTTATTGTTCTTCTTCTTTACCATTACCACATTTGCCAACCAATCTGGATATTTTACATCTTCAATGAATTGGGCTTTCTGGAGCTTTTCGACCTCCTCTTGTATGGCCTGGTTCTTCTCGGGACTAAACACTCTTCTCCTCTGCTTCACAGGCTTGATCTCCTTATTCACATTGAGCTCATGACATAAGAAATTTGGATCTATTCTTGGCATGTCTTCATGACTCCAAGCAAAAGTATTCTTCCTATTTCTCAAAAAAGTTATCAACTCCTGTTTTATTGAAACATCCAACGACGATCCTATCTGGGTTACTCGTTCTGGATGCTCGTCGTCCAGAATAATATTTTCTGTAGATTCCACCACCTGTCCTTTTACAAGTTGAGATTCATCTCTAGGGTCAAGAGTTTCAATTTCTGTACTTTCATCCACTTGGTAAGTAGTAGTCTTTTTCCTTGATTCTTCAAGTTCCTCTTGCTCGGCAGACGAGTAATAGCATTCTCGAGCTACTTTTTGATCACCTTTCACAACTCCGACTCCAAAATTTGTTGGGAATTTCAAACACTGATGTACTGTAGAAGGAACTGCTTCGAACTTCTTCAATCCAACTCTTCCCATGATGATGTTGTAGGCTGACTGCACATTCTTATCCATCACAAAAAAGCGTATTCTTTCCGTTCGATAAGCAGGCCAAGTTCCGATGAATATATCCAACTTGATCGTCCCAAGTGGAAAAACTTTCTCGCCAGTAAAACCCTGAAGGGGTCTATGATAAGGCTCCAATTGAGATAATTTCAAATTCAGGCTATCAAAGCATGAATAGTACATGATGTCTGCTGAACTACCATTGTCTACTAACACCCTTGAAATCACCACCTCTTTCATCCTCATTTTGATCACCAAAGGATCGTCATGAGGGTAAAGAACACCTGCCAGGTCATTTTTTGAAAAACCAATAACTAGCTTCTCTTTGTTTACTTTCCTCGGACGATCATCCTCGGCCAGATTTATTCGCTGAATATATGAACAAGCTTTAGCCTCTCCAAGGTAAGATTTTCTTTCTGCAGTAAGGTCTCCTCCTCCTGCATCTCCTCCTGTAATAACATTACAATCAAAAGGCCCAAAACGTATGGAAAATACCTCTCGTTCAGGCTGCCTTGGCTTCTTGGGAAGATCAGGGTCATCATCTGGATCCTCTTCGTGATCTCTCTTCTTTTTCTCTTCTGTACGACGAGGAGATCTAGATCTCTCTCTAATTCTATCATCATTCTTCCTCTCGCCCCTGCAATCTACATACTTTAACAACTTTCCTCTTCGGATGAGCGTTTCAATCTCGTTCTGGAGGGTTATACAATTTCTGGTCATATGGCCATGATCTTTGTGAAACTCGCAATATTTGGCCTTATTCCTCAGATCAGGATTTGTCCTTAGTTTATCTGGCCACTTGATGTCCTCACTATTCTTGATTTCTTCTAAAACATAATTAATACCCATTTTCAATGGAGTATAATTATCGTACTTCTTTAGGACTTCCCATGATGTCCTATTATTCTTGGAGTGCTTGTCACCACCATTACCTTTCTGATCTTTCTTCTTAGATTTGTCGACCTCCACCTTAGTTTCTTTATCCATATTCTTCTTCGCAGATATAGCCTCCTCGGCATTCATGATTTTGGCTTCTTTTGCCATCAACTCGGACATAGTTTTAGGTGGATCTTTGGCCAAGGTGTAGTACAGCTTGTTAGGCAGCAAACGACTCATCAAAGCAGTGATCGCTGTCTTTTCTTCGTAATCTATGACCTCCAACTTCTCGTTATTGAAACGAGTTATGTAATCTCTAGTACTTTCACCTAATTTTTGTCTAACACTTAGCAAGTGCGCTACTCGCTTTACCGGCTTTGCTCCAAAACAAAAATTGCCGATGAACAACTCAGCTAACTGAATAAAAGTTGAAATCTTACCCCGAGGAAGATTATTGTACCATATCTGTGCAGATCCGGTAAGAGTTCCCGAGAATGCTCTACACCTCATCTCGTCGGGGACGGCATAGATGTCGGCAGCAGCTTGGTATTGTTATATATGAAGTACAGGATCTGTCTTTCCATCGTACTTGGGGGTCACCACAGGTGCTTTGAATTTTGATGGTGTAGGAAAATCCACAATGGCTTGCACAAAAGGTGTCCCTTGAACAAAAGTTCTCTGTAAGGGGTTTCTTTCCTTAGCCATTTCTCCCAGTCTATCCTCCAACCGCTGAATGAAACCTTTCCATGCTTCATTTCCTTCCTCAGGTCGCTTAGTCCGAGCAATTGATTGCTCTGACGTAGCTTCCTAAGATTTATCTCGACGAGTAGCCGGTCGTGATTGTGCTGATCCTTCTCTCAAACCTGATGGTGGCTGCAAACTTCTCGATGGAGCTCTAGGTGGACTCATATTACTCCTTGGTCCTAACCGACTGAAAGGAGACACCCTGCTTAATCTTTCTAAAGCACTAGTTCTCTCCGGAGAGAGAGTGATACGTTGATCTGTATCCGTAGCCCGTATTGATGAAGTTCGCCCAGGTTGATAAGAAGAATCATTAGATTCTCCATTGCGATATGACCCAGTACGTTTGGATTGTGATTGCCCACGATCACTCCTTTGCCCTGAATAGGTAGGTGCACCGCCTTGAAGAGTTTGAATGAGTTGCCTCATAGATTCTTGCATGGCGGTTTGTCCTTGAGCCAGATTCGTCATAATTTCGGCCAGATCTGGAGGTGCAGATGGATTTGGAAGATTTCCAGTATTTTCAGTATTTCGATTACTGGATTCTGGATTATCTGCCATTGATGATAAATGATTTTTTATGAAAAACGATAGTAATAGTCGCTTCCCACAGACGGCGCCAATCTGTTGATGTAAAAAACTAGATCGCTCTAATTATTCAATCACAGATAAATAAATAAGACAAAGATTTTTAAAGTGGTTCGGCTAGGAATAAAGCCTACGTCCCTTGTTATGTTATTACTGATTGTTTGCAGAATTCTTGATTACAAGTTCTCTCAAGAAATTCTGGTCCCCTTGAATGAGGATGATACAAGGTATTTATAGCCCTTAGGCTGTATACGAAAGGGTCGATACATTAAATGATATACATATGAAAGGGTAATACATTTAATGCAGCGTGTGCATCAAGATCCTAAACATTCAATGAATCATCGAACTGTTTGAATATCTGGCAATTAATGCTGGGGTCGAGGTGCAGCTCGGACCGCCTTAGTTGCTCGTTGATCAATAGTTCCTCGGAGCGCTAGAGTACCTCAGAGTATTGGAGTTCCTCGGGGTGTCCTCGTTGTTATTGTGCCACGTAGACTGACACGTGTGTTTGTACTATTCGTCCATGTCAGCATATTAATTTTGGTATCAACAATTGGTATGATCTTAGGATGAATTTAGAGAAGAGAAAAAGGAAGAAAAACGAGTTGGGAATTTTCTGGGCGTATTCTTCCATCTCGTTAGAAGACCTGCCCAGGTCGTTCGAACGAGTTTCTAACGAGATGACAGTACCCCTTATAACGAGTTGGTAGTTGGTTCGAAGCCATTCATTGGAACGACACTCGTTCGAACGAGATTTCTAACGAGTTGACAGAATGGCTTTTAGGCCTGATTTTTATTTCGAACCTCCAGTAGACTTGTTTAATTCAGTGTTAACCTTCCCTTATTGACCAGTGGATATAGTTTTGAAGATTTGAGTACGTTGAGGAGTAAAACCTAGAATTTTGTAGTAAACCGGATGACATTTACGGATTTGGAAATAAGTACCTAATATTTACGACGTGAGAAGGGTTGATAACTTTACTGTATTATGTTCGAGAACTTGTGAACGTGTAACGTTTAATGACGATATAGAATTGAGAAATATACCTCTATTACTATTATAAGATATCTAAGATGTGTGAATTCTTAGCATATGTATATATCGGTGTATAACATACCTACCATACTTGCTATCACGGGAGGTCGGCGTTCGATCAGAGCCATCTAATCTTTATGTGCCTACGGGGGGATTTAGATTGGTACCTCAAGGACATAGGTCAGAGAAGGACTTATTGAGAAGTTAATAAGTCTGTTGATCATGTGAGCGTAGGTATGTGCGTGACCCATGTGATGTGAACTATGTTCGCCTCCATTATGTGTGATTGCTATTTATTGAAAACGATTCCTGAGAGATTCGAAATACGTGGTCCTTATGTACGTGATGTACAGGGATTGGATAGCAGAGTATGTGTGCACCGCAGCTTAGTCTCGGGGTGCCAGTATTGTATATTTATAACGAGAATAATATACTATTAATTGAAATGAACTATCATGTATAAACGTAAGTGTGAATAATAGCAACATTTTAGTGGAGTTAAAAATGGAAAAATCTCTCGTGATTAGCATTACTAATATAGGGAACTAAGAAGTAAAGTAAAACTCTCTATTTAAATTAAGATGTCGGATATTAAATCGTGAATCGTATAGAAATGTTAGATTGTGTATTGGACTAGTTAGATATGGGAATATCTAGAACGGGTACGGGTATGATAGGAGTGAACAATTAGTTGAGAGGTGAGAAACTCATGTGAGTGCACGCATTATCATGTACTTTATATTCACTGTTTAATTATATTAAACACTTGTTGTATTTTAAACTGTTTTCACAATCGGGATCTGACCCGTTTGCTTTTAAATCTATTTTTGTAAAATCCTTTTTAGGTGCCCAGCCACAAGGACACTAAGCATATGAGTTCCATTTCAGTGACGTGCTGTAGCTGCTATGGAAGTTACAGGACCTCGATAGTAGACGCCTCCACTTTCTATCTTGACTCTACTTCAAACTTACTCATCTGTAGGGCATGTCGCCCCTTTCCTTTCAGAGACATCTTACTTACTCAGTTTTTATTTCACATTTTGGGTTATAATTAAATTAATGATTCAGGCATTATATTGGTTTATTTCAGTATTCGAATTGTTGTGAGGTGTATTCCTCCAGATTCAGTTTATTACATCGTTATTTTATTGCGACTGTGATGTGGTTGTGGTATCAGTATTTCATTATTTATTTTGGTTGTATGTAAATCGAATTCAATTAAAATTGACAACTCACTTTTTAAATATTAGGTGGCTAGTAATTGTTAAAACGTTTTTCGACAGTGATGCTACGAAATGAACCAACTTGACATTTTGAATTAATTTGAATGAAGGAGTAGCTACCCGGTATTTAATTAGTCGGGGTGTGACAGGTGGTATCAGAGCATCAGGTTCTAGTGTCTTTAGGATCTGTACGGCTTGTTATGTTTCCGCGTAGCTTCTTTGATATAGAGCCCTATATTTTAGGATTGTTGTACTCTTATGTGTATGTTTCGCTCTTCAGCTATTTTGAGATAATAAATGCAAACTTATAAGATTTTATTCTCATTTCAGATGCCTCCACGACGTGCACAGCAAGTTCCCAGGGATGCTCAGCCCGAGCCCCAGCCCACACCAGTTCAGGGCACCATGAATGCCGCAGAGGTTGCCGCCATTGTAGCTCAAGCGGTAAATGACGCCCTAGCAGTTGTGCAGCAGACACCACCTCAGGCGCCGGTAGTAGCGCCAATTCAGGCTCATGCATTCCCGTCTGCTTGGGAACGTGTTCGTGATACTTTTCATAAAGCACACCCTCCGGAGTTTGCAGGTAGATTCGATGTCGTTGTGTCCAGTTAGTGAAAGAAGGACATTCAAAGGAACTTGAGGATGTACGAGTGCACGGATGTACAGAAACAGATACTGGCTACTTTTAAGCTAGTAGGATCAGCGTTACAGTGCTGGGAGTCCATTACCACCATGAAGGAGAGAGACATCCTTTCTATTTAAGAGTTTTGGGTGCGGTTCGACCGCAAATATTTTCCATCAGCTGTTCACACCGAAATGAGGAGGAAGTTAATGAACCTCAAGCAGGAGGGAAAGATCGTGGCCGAGTATGAGGCCGAATTCACTAATCTCTTGAACATCGTTCCTGGTGAGATTCCAACAGAGGAGAAAAAGATTCAAAAGTTCATTGATGGATTGACTTGGAGGATCCGTCAGCACTTGTTGGGTAATCTCTCATTGGCCACCTATTCTGATGTGGTTAACGCAGCACTGCTTCACTGCCAGGACCACCATTTTCACATGTCGGAGAGTAAGCGATCAGGAGAGTCCAGCCATCAGGGCAGGACAGTGGGAAATGGTTCCAGCGGGGCACAATCTGCTCAGGGTCAGCATAGGCAGGGATATCAGGGTTCCCAGCAGGGGGATTTTAAGAGGTTTAGATCTGGGGGTTTCAAAAATGGTCAGGGAATTTTTCGTCAGGGCCAGTAGGGTCAGCACAACCATCAGGGTCAGCAGGGCCAGCATGGCCAATAGTAGCAGTTTCAGCAGGGCCATCACGGCCAGGGGAAGAATGGCAACGGCCACCAGGGCCGTGGGCAGCAGGGTCAGAGAGGGGGGAACTTTTCGAGGAAATGTTTCATTTGTGGCAAGATTAGCCACAAGCGCCAGGAGTGTCCTGATAGGGGCAGGGCCCCACAGCAGCAGCAGCAGGGTGCTCGACATGAGCCCCAGAGACCTATATTTCCCGCCGCCCTCCCAGCACCACCACAGATGCCAGCTTTGCCATCCATTCCAGCAGTCCCAATCCAGTAGGGACAGCTTCAGTACGGGCGAGTTTACCAACTCCAGCATGTCGCAGTCCCATAGGATCCACCTGTTGTTGAGGGTATGTTCTCTATTCAGGGGATTATGGGGCGTATTTTATTTTATATGGGGAACACACACTGTTTCATTGCCACGAGATTTGCACGCACTTTGGGGTTGTTAGACACCGCAGAGAGCATGATTACTTGCGTAGATTCACCGTTGAGTAGGGGTTCCATGATTTCCCTTATTTGTAGAGGTGTGGGTATAGAGATCGGGAGATTTACTTTACCTGCTGATATGTTAGTATTAGAGATGACTGAGTATGATGCGATTGTTGGTATGAATTGGCTAGTTGCGTACCGAGCCATGATTGATTGTTTCAGTAGGAGTATTATTTTTGCCATTCCCGAGTAGGAGATGTTTTTAGTAGTGATGTCTCGCCCTGAGGGAGGATTATCCACTCACTTGTATTATATAGAGGAGGAGACCTCTAAGGAAGTGGTGATACCACTCGATTCAATTCCAGTTGTTAGGGAGTTTGCTAATGTATTTCTGGATATACCTGGACTACCTACGAGTAGAGAGATAGATTTTATGTTCGATTTGACGCCGGGCACTCGGCCAGCTGCCCGCGCACCTTACCGTATGGCTCCAGCAGAGATGAGAGAGCTAAGGGATCAGATAGAGCAGTTGTTGAGTCAGGGGTTTATCCGAAGGAGTACTTCGCCGTGGGGTGCCCCTGTGTTATTCGTAAAGAAGAGGGATGGATCGTTGAGGTTGTGTGTATATTATCGGAAGTTGAATAAAGTCACGATACGGAATAAGTATCCGTTGCCCCGAATCGATGACTTATTCGACCAGCTGAGAGGAGCTTCCATCTTCGCAAAGATTAATTTGCGATCGGGATACCATCAGTTGCGTATCAGGGAATAGGACGTCTCGAAGACTACTTTTTTGACCAGATATGGTTCCTACGAATTTCGAGTTATGACTTTTGGCTTGACCAACGCTCCAGCCGTGTTTATGGACTTGATGAATAGGGTGTTCAGAGAGTTCCTAGACCAGTTCATCATCGTCTTTATTGATGACATCCTGGTTTACTCCCAGACAGAAGAGGAGCACGCCGAGCATTTGAGGCAGGTTTTGCAGATGCTGCGTCATGCGAGCTTTATGCAAAGTACGAAAAATCTAGATTTTGGCTGAAGGAGGTTCAGTTTTTAGGGCATATCATTTCAGACCGGGGGATATCTGTTGATCCGGGGAAAGTATCCGCGGTGAGGGAGTGGGGACAGCCCATGACACCGACTGAGATCCGTATATTCTTAGTTCTAGCAGGATACTACAGGAGATTTATTCGGGGTTTCTCAAAGATAGCGGGTCCTTTGACACATCTGACTCGCAAAAGTGTGCCATTCATCTGGAGCGATGCCTGTCAGTTGGCATTCGATGAGTTGAAGGACAAGTTGACCTCAATGCCTGTGTTAGCATTGCCCAGGCTGAGAGTTGAGTATCTAGTCTACACCGATGCGTCCTTACAAGGACTTGGAGGTGTGATGCAACAGGAGAGTCAGTCCATAGCTTATGCTTCCTGTAAGCTTAAGCCTCACGAGAAGAATTACCCCACCCACGACTTGGAGTTAGCGGCAATCGTATTCGCTCTTCGAATTTGGAGACACTATCTCCTGGGGGAGAAATTTTGGTTGTTCACAAACCACAAGTCTCTACAATACCTCTTCACGCAGAAGGAACAGAATATGTGTCAATGTCGGTGGCTTGAGTTTGTGAAGGATTATCAATTTGATATCCAATATCACCCAGGGAAGGCTAACGTGGTAGCAGACGCGTTGAGCCGTAGACCAGTAGATGAGGTGGCCGAGGTGTGGAAAACTAAGTGGAAGGAGTTGGGACACCATGATGCAGTGGCCCAATCATTCATGTATGTGATGACTGTTACACCTCAGATTGTTACAAGAGTGATAAAGGCCCAGGCAAATGACTCGTTCTGTCAGGAGCAGATAGTTCGATTACTAGCTGAGGGAGCCGAGTCATATACCGTTAGTTCAGACGGGGGATTACGCTTCAATGGAAGACTGGTCATTCCAGAAGGGGAAGACTTATGACATGAGATAATGGCAGAGTCGCACGGTTCACGACTCGCGGTACACCCTGGTGGGGATAAGATGTACCAAGACATGAGACGCCAGTATTGGTGGAGCGATATGAAGAGAGATATCGACGTGTTCATTTCTAAATGCGCCACTTGTCAGCTAGTAAAGGTGGATCATCAAAAATCGACGGGACGTTTACAGCCGTTAGAGGTTCCGATGTGGATATGGGAGAGCATATCCATGGACTTTATCATGGGGTTACCTATGTCACAGAGGGGTCACGACTCCATATGGGTAATTGTGGATAGGTTGACCAAAGTTTCTCATTTTCTACCCGTGAGGACAGACTACACCACGAGACAGTACGCCCAGATTTTCATTACGAAAATACCGAGACTTCATAGTGTGCCTCTAAATATCGTGTCTGACCGGGACAAGATATTTGTTTCACGATTTTGGGAGAGTTTTCAGGAGGCCATGGGTATGGAGTTGCGGCTGAGTACGAGTTATCACACGCAGACTGATGGGCAAACATAGCGGACAAATCAGATGTTGGAGGACATGTTGCGTATGTGCATCCTAGATTTTGGAGGTGGTTGGGAGCAGTATCTTCCACTAGTGGAGTTTGCTTATAATAACTCCTACCAGTTCAACATTGGCATGGATTCATTTGAGGCGTTGTATGGTGGACCTTGTCGTTCCCCAGCATGTTGGTTAGAGGTGGGGGATAACAAACTCCTTGGGCCGGAAGTGATTCAGGACACTTCAGCAAGGATACAGATGATACGGAGCCGTATTCGGGTAGCTCAGGATCGACAGAAGAGCTATGCTGATGCCAAGAGGTTCTTTAGGGAATTTAAGGTGGGGGACCAGGTGTTACTCAGAGTATCTCCTATAAAGGGGATTATGCGTTTTGGGAAGAAGGGGAAACTGGCACCAAGATACGTGGGACCATTTCCTATCATCTAGATGATTGGGCCAGTTGCGTATAGACTTGGGTTACCGGAGCACTTGCATAGGATTCATGTTCTGTTCCATATTTCCTTGCTAAGGAAATATCTTAGGGACGATTTGGCTCATACTCACATTGCTTTAGAGGACATCGATCTTCAGCCCAATGATTCCTATGAGGAAGGGTCGATTTCTATTCTAGACCACAACAAGAGGAAACCGAGGTCGAAGATAGTACCGTTAGTATGCGTGCAGTGGCGGCATCATAATGCCGAGGAGTCCACATTGGAGCAGGAGGATGAGATGCTCGAGCGTTATCCAGAGTTATTTTTACCAGGTACTCTTTAGTTCCGAATTTCGGGATGAAATTCTGTTATTAGGGGGGAAGTATGTAATACCCCGTAATTTTATTGATTTTTATTTAAGGGATTAATTGAATTAAATGAGAATTAATTGGAAATTAATTTGAATATAAATACTAACGAGATGTGAGTTGGTATTTGATTATGATGTTAAAATTGAATATTTCTGAGTATATATAGTAATATATGAGTATTGAAAATATTAAAGTTGTCGCGAGGCTAAAATACGACAATTTGGAAAATTTAGTTTGGACGCGCGTGTTAGTCGCGTCAGGAACGAAATTATTTAAATTAAAAAGTGAATTATATTTTTATCAACCAAATGATCATTTTGGGTGCGCCAACGTGTCCGGAAGGGTCGAAATAGTTAGAAAACACTAGCGGGGGGTTTACTTTGGGTTCCGGGGCATTTTTAGGCCAAAACGGCAACCTAGAAGGGTATTTTGGTAATTTTAAATATAAGGAGATTAAAACCCACGAATTTTTGAAGTAAATTAAATATTATTAAAAGATCCACTAAGGCCATTATCAGCCAAAAGTGAGAGAGTGGGCTACGGAGGTTTTGAGAGAAGTTAGAAGAGAGGCTGGAGGGTCTATACCAAACCATCTCCCCATCACCAAATTGGAAAGGATTTCTGACCGGAAAGAGGAGAGAATCAACCTTAAATCATCGACAACAATCTGAGGAACAAATCTAAGGCAAGTGATTTGACATCTTTAAATGCATTGAATATTTCTTCCATGTTTAGTGTATGAACTGTTTTGTCTTGAAAGTTTTGAGGAAAACCTAATGAAATTGTTATAGAAACTCTAAAGTTGGGTTAGGGATTGCATGTAGAATGACTATGGACAAATTTAGTATCCAAAAACTTAACTATGATGATTTAAAAACGAATTTATGATGAGTAATTAAACACCATAAAATTCTGGGTTCATGTTCATAGGGTTTGGGGTAAAATTTGGGGATTTATGATAATTGCATGATGATTAGGAGGATTTGAACCCAAAAATATGTTAAGAAGCGGTCTATGAGGACTTAGAGTAGTTTAAGAACATTAAAATGCTATTGGGATGATCTTAGGATGAATTTAGAGAAGAGAAAAAGGAAGAAAAATGAGTTGGGAATTTTCTGGGGGTATTATGCCATCTCGTTAGAAGACCTGCCCAGGTTGTTCGAACGACCTCGTTCGAATGAGATTCTAAAGACATGAAAGTACCCCTTCTAACGAGTTGGTAGTTCGTTCGAAGCTATTTATTCGAACGACCTCGTTCGAACGAGATTTCTAACGAGTTGACAGAATGGCTTTTAGGCCTGATTTTTATTTCGAACCTTCAGTAGACTTATTTAATTCAGTGTTAACCTTCCCTTGTTAACCAGTGGGTATAGTTGTGAAGATTTGAGTACGTTGAGGAGTAAAACCTAGAATTTTTTAGTAAATCGGATGACATTTACGGATTTGGAAATAAGTACCTAATATTTACGACGTGAGAAGGGTTGATAACTTTACTGTATTATGCTCGAGAACTTGTGAACGTGTAACATTTAATGACGGTATAGAATTGAGAAATATACCTCTATTACTATTATAAGATATCTAAGATGTGTGAATCCTTAGCATATGTATATATCGGTGCATAACATACCTACCATACTTGTTATCACGGAAGGTCGACGTTCGATCAGGGCCATCTAATCTTTGTGTGCCTGCGGGGGGATTTAGATTGGTACCTCGAGGACATAGGTCAGAGAAGGACTTATTGAGAGGTTAATAAGTCTGCTGATCATGGGAGCGTAGGTATGTGCGTGACCCATGAGATGTGAACTATGTTCGCCTCCATTATGTGTGATTCTTATTTATTGAAAACGATTCCTGAGATATTCGAAATACGTGGTCCTTATGTACGTGATGTACAGGGATTGGATAGCAGAGTATGTGTGCACCGCATCTTAGTCTCGGGGTGCCAGTATTGTATATTTGTGACGAGAATAATATACTGTTAATTGAAATGAACTGTCATGTATAAATGTAAGTGTGAATAATAGCAACATTTTAGTGGAGTTAAAAATGGAAAAATCTCTCGTGATTAGCATTACTAATACAGGGAACTAAGAAGTAAAGTAAAACTCTCTATTTAAATTAAGATGTCGGATATTAAATCGTGAATCATATAGAAATGTTAGATTGTGTATTGGACTAGTTAGATATGGGAATATTTAAAACGGGTATGGGTACGATAGGAGTGCACAATTAGTTGAGAGGTGAGGAACTCATGTGAGTGCACGCACTATCATGTACTTTATATTCACTGTTTAATTATATTAAACACTTGCTGTATTTTAAACTATTTTCACAATCGGGCTCTGACCCGTTTGCTTTCAAATCTATTTTTATAAATACCTTTTTAGGTGCCCAGCCACAAGGACACCAAGTATAGGAGTTATATTTCAGTGACGTGCTGTAGCTGCTGTGGAAGTTACAGGACCTCGATAGTAGACGCCTCCACTTTCTATCTTGACTCTACTTCAGACTTACTCATCTGTAGGGCATGTCGCCTCTTTCCTTTCAGAGACATCTTTCTTACTCATTTTTTATTTCACATTTTGGGTTGTAATTAAATTAATAATTCAGGCATTATATTGGTTTATTTCAGTATTCGGATTGTTATGAGGTGTATTCCTCCAGATTCAGTTTATTACATCGTTATTTTATTGCGACTGTGATGTGGTTGTGGTATCAGTATTTTATTATTTATTTTGGTTGTATGTAAATCGAATTCAATTAAAATTGACAACTCACTTTTTAAATATTAGGTGGCTAGTAATTGTTAAAACGTTTTTCGACAGTGATGCTACGAACTGAACCAACTTGACATTTTGAATTAATTTGAATAAAGGAGTAGATACCCAGTATTTAATTAGTCGGGGTGTCACAGCCTATCAAAAAGATTTTTGGAGAATCGAATGGTAGGGGATCACATTCTAAAGAAACTTGGGTAAAGATTGAAGAAGTACAATTATAGTAAAAACCAAAAGCAAGTGCCTTAAAATATGAAACAATTAGAAACGAAGAAATTTAAGAGAACTACAAAAATATTTTAAGAAAGAAGTTAAAAATTGGTAAGAGATGGTAAGTTTAAAGCATATGACGATCTTTTACAAAACTAGGAATTCAAGAAGGGGAAAATAATATTTATATACTTGCTAAACTTCGAGATAGAAAAACCAAAGATATTAATAATGTTAAGTGTATGAAGAGTGATGATTCGAGAGTTTTATTCAAGGTTGAAGAGATTTAGAAAGGATGAACAAATTATTTTGAGAGGTTATTAAATAAACATAATGACAGTAGATTGGATATGAAATAACTCATGGAGATTCGAGAAAGTACATTTTTTTATAGAATTAGGACATCAGAGGTTAAGATTGCTCTTAAAAAGATGAAAAACATTGAGGGTTTTAGAACCATATGGTATTCTTATCGAGTTTCGGAAGTGTTTAGGGGGAGGAACGACTATCTTGGTTAACAAATTTTTTTAATAAATCCAATGTTCTAAAAAGCGTTAGGCGGGCAGCTGATAGCATATTTTTTTTACACACCACACCAAGTATGCATTGAAATTTATTTTATAACGAATCTAATATTGATGGAAGCACTACACTTTTAACATTACTAACATTTATTTGAAGTCTCATACATAAATAAAATATTACTGACACTAAGACAAAGAATATAAATATTACACACAAAAGTGTTTTGTACAATTGATATTTGATATTACACAAAAAATAATGCTTTTGTAAATATAAAACCAGTAACATTTAAACCTATTACGCAAAAAATGTTGCTATTATCATTGTATATAGAGAGCTACATTCATACGTATGATATATATATATATATATATATATATATATATATATATATATATATAGACAGAGAGAGAGAGAGAGAGAGAGAGAGAGAGAGAGAGGATCAAGTGAGGTCCCTGAGTTTGAGGTCCCTAAATGAGGTCCATTTTTTTAAAATAGTAAAACAAATATTTTGGAGCTGATTTTTTTTGTATGGTTCTTAAACATTTCAGTAGGACCATAAAAAAATAATCAGCTCAAAATGAATTTTTTTACTATTTAAAAAAAATCGGTCAAACTTTGTCAGTTTTTAACACCTTAAAAATAACTTAAAAATTGACACAGTTTGACCAATTTTTTTAAAATAGCAAAAAAATTAATTTTGAGCTGATTATTTTTTTATGGTCCTACTGAAATGTTTAAGAACCATACAAAAAAAATCAGCCCCAAAATATTTGTTTTACTATTTTAAAAAAATGGACCTCATTCAGGGACCTCAAATTGGGACCTCACTTGATCCGCTCTCTCTCTCTCTCTCTCTCTCTCTCTCTCTCTCTCTCTCTATATATATATATATATATATATATATATATATATATATATATATATATATATATATATATATATATATATATATATATATATATATATATATATATTTGAATTTAATATATATTTCCATGCTACTGTTGTATTATGTACGTTATATGTAGAATTGGGTAATGTTTCTAAAAACGACAATTTTTTCGCTTGGTACGCTTTCTTGTCACATAGCCCTAGGCTAGGCGCCAACTACAATGATTAAATGTTATCAATGGAGAATGAGTGTTTTAGTATCTATTTATTAAAATAATTGGGTTATACAATGTTGTTCAAATTATTGTGGTATTAAGTTAATGACTCGTACAATGAAACTTTTGGGGAGAGTGATGGAACACAGAATGAGATTGGAAATAACACTTACTGAAAATCAATATGGGCATGGGACATCAGCAATGGTACTATCTATTTATTGAGGTGATGAATGGAAAGGTATAGAGAGAAGAAGAAAGATCATATATTTTTTTAATAGATTTGGAGAATGTGTATAATAGAGTGCTTAAATATATGGTATGGTGAGTTTTAATTAAAAAATGAGTGATTAGTAGATATCTTGATGTGTGATGGGGCCACGACTCTAGTAAGAACAACAACATGAGAACCTAATATATTTTCGGTTATTATAGGTTTATAGATAGGTTCATCCGTAAGTCCTTCTGTTTTTGCTCTTTTTATCAATGAATTGACTGGAGAAATATAAGATAAGTTTATGCGGTGTATGTTAGTTGCAGATGATATTGTTTTATTTCATGAAACTAAGGTATGGATGAATGCCAGATTGGAGGTGTGTTTTAAAATTAAGTAGGGATAAAACTGAATATATGGAGTGCCTTTTTAACAATAGTAGGTCACAAATGGGAATTTGGTGAACATTGAGAGTTCATTTTCATTTTTTAGGCTCGATTATCCTAAGTTATAGAGATATTAGTGAATTATCACTCATAGGATTAAAGCGGGTCGAGTCAAGTGGAAAAGTGCTATCACCACCTTATATAATCAACATAAACATGTGAAGCTAAAGGAAAAGTTCTATATGATGACCATTAGACCTGTCATGTTATATGTGAAGTAGAATTGGGAAACGAAGAGACATAATGTGCACAAAAATGAGTGTGGTGAAGATTTTGATATTAAGATGGATGTGTGGTAAAACTCATAAAATAAAATTGAAAATGAATTTATTTGGGAAACAGTTAAGTAGCTCCTATAGTAGATTAATTGAGAGAATCGATTAGACAGTTTGGAGACGTCAAATGTGGACCAGTAAATGCCCTCATGAGGAAGAGTGATTAGTTTATTTATTGTAACGCTAGGGGTTAAGGTAGACCTTATTGTGAAAAATGACATGCTATCATGGGGTTTAACTGAGGACATTGCTCTGGACATAACGAAAGGATTCTTGTAACCAAACCTAAATAATTATTAGGAAAAAACTTTATTGAGTTGAGTTGAGTAGTTGAAGTATGTTTGTTTAGAAATATGGAATCAATCCCTTCCTCTAGCTGAAATACGATTTTCGATATTTCATTTAGAAATTGTGGCAAAACAATTTCAAAATTAATGAATTATGTGCATTATCATCCTTTGATTCGTGTTTATATTAACCTTACAAATGTAATCACGCACTATAGAAAATACCAAAAAAAAACTCACACAACCAACAAGAAAAACTCTCATTTCTATATCACATTAAAAACCCTAGATGACTTGGGGCTAAGTAACCCTAGTAAAGTAACACTTTAATAAAAGTATATGCTATTCTAATTACATTGTAATATTGCTGGCTCCGTCCCAAATTAATAGTAATCCTTTTTGGGACGTCTAAAATTAGGAGTCCACTTTGCCTTTTTGATAGTCAGTGAACCAAATGCCACGTTAGTGATGAACTATTAATCTTGTGAGTGCATCCTCTAAAAAGGTCCTTTTTAAATAGGGACTATATTATCCATATTCCCATAATTTGCATCACACGCTATCAAGAAAATTAATTCCTTCTATTGTTGGCTTCAATGAGCTTGGGTTTTAGTTGAACCCCGTTGTTTAATCAGTACTGATCTTGTGTTGCATTTTTTGTAGATTGTATTAGATCGTGCAGCTCCTACAGGAAATGAAATGGCAACTATTCAGTCACCACATTTCCCTCGAGCTTTACAAGGTGCAATTCATGTACAACCAAATCTATCAGCTGAACAAATGTATGATGCCAAGGTCTGTAACTTGCACCTCAAACCTTTTTGTTTAATTTTTTATAATGTTAGCAGCCGCACTAATATTCATTTCTTGAGCCCTAAAATCTTGCGGATTGAATGCAACTAAAAAGAAACTAGAGCTAAGCACATACTCGCACATTAAGTGCCTATTAATTGGTTTCATTCTTATTGTTGTTAAAACGTGCCGTTGGGATATATTGGATGGTTATATTTGTTTAAAATGGAATAGTTTATAAGCTGTAGATTGCAGATTGTTCTTTCACTATATGTTGTAATTGGTATATAATAAGGTGAGAGACCAAACCAGAATTTGACATACACTGCAGTTTATTTATGGTTTTCTTTTTTAACTTTACTCTCAGATAATTCGACATTTAGACATATTCCCTGCATGTGCATCAATCCACTTGTACCTGTTGCATTACCCGCCGGGTGGGTGGGTGGTGGGGAGGGGTAATTGTAACTAATGATAGTATAGGGGTAGGTCTATATACATACTGAATTGACTCAGGGAGTAAATGAAAAAACACTATTATTTCTTATATATCTTTGGGTGGGTTTGGATAATACACTATTTATTGGTTAAGCTGAGACAATGATCTAGCAATTAATTGTAGAATGCTTAGCTAGTTACAGTGGTAAAAGATAGTAGCTGATCCATATGACCAGCTACAATTAATTGGGTGATAATCATCTATTCTTCCTACTACTCAGTACCCACAGAACGCTATGTCATTTTCTGTACTTTTTGACAAATTGACACACTGACTTGTGAATTGGCATAAGATAGTTGTTTTTCAATGTTCTAATCAGGATTTGTGTTGTCTATTGTGTTACTTATTGTTTATGGCATAGAATCATTGTCAGAAACAACCCTATTGTTTATAGAGAATTATAGAGACCCATTATAAACAATTTCTTAGTGAAGCCCACTTAGTCTTGTGCTTCACAAAAGATCCCCTTGGTGAAAAGCAGCAGTTGAATGCAGTCTTAGATAGATATGAGAACTTCAAAGATTAACAGACCAAGACTATCAGATACTTAATGAAATTCACAAATTGATTTGACAGATACTTGATGAAATTCATCTAAGATGACTTGCGAAATTCACAGATGCTTTAGGCAATTCTTAGGTACTTTGTCAAATTTCATATCATGAAAGTTTCTTAGGGGGGTAATTAAAAACTGTAGACATTTTTTTATATTGGAATGGTCCGCGTGGGGGATAGTTATTACTCTATTTTAATATCAAATAACAAATGCTTGTAGAAGAATTAATGACTCCATTTAGATTCCCTGGGATACGAAATTCCGTGTGGTCTAATTGTTGCTCTTTCGGGAGAGAGATAGAGAGAGAAAGAGAGGTTGATGTGAACCGTGTCATTTTCTGTTTCTGATAAAATAGTGAATGCTTATGAACCCTTTACTTATATTTTATAATCATTTGAATATTTTCAGTAAACTTGGTGTGCACATTGCCTTGCAGTTGACGCAGTTTCACGGCACCTCTGTAAGTCGGCCAATCACACCTACATTGAGATACAAGCCGTATTAGAACCCGTCACGCGCAATTTCTTGCCAAGGGAGTACCAATAGTTCTCAAAACGAAACTATCATAGTATGGAGTTACTATGATAGGCAAAGGAAGTGCAGATGGATGGATGGATGAATGGATCAGCTAAGCTTTATGGTTGGGTTTTAAAGGTTTGAAGGGATATAATTTATTCCTGATGATGTATGTAATCATCTTCTAGGTTGTTTAGTGTTGGTGGATAAGTGGGTGACAGCTTATAAATACTACTCAATATTGTGATATAGTGGCTTATTACCTTAAACTTTTCTCTGTGATTCCACTTGTTATTTATTCTCAAAATTTTAGTGCACTCATATTAACTAGCAAATGATGTAAAATTTGAAGCAGGCTTTTTATTCTTTGGCAATATATGAAATACAAATAGTTGTGCTCCCTCTTTGCTCTTTTTACGGACCTCTTCATTTAAGGTGCTAAATGGTTATATTTGTTGATGAAATTATGTGAAGGCAATCTCTTTGGTGGGGAAAGCATGTACATAAGAAATTATCAAACAATTCAACGATTTAGCGAGTTAAATGCCTAGGACAAAACATGTATATTAACTTTGCATTCCATCATTAATTCAAATGTTTATTCCTTCCAAAGGGGAGTATTGTAAATAGCATATGTTAGAAATGTTACCATTATCTTAGTAGCTGACTATGTTCTTTGGATATGGCGTGCCTTTGTTTTGCTATGATCATAATGATCGGGTCTCATAATGATTTGAACGTCTCAAAAGTATAAACCATGAGTCCTACGCCCGCATGATTTTCGTGTGTTGGCCACGACACATTGACGTGGCGTGGCGCGATTCGTTACTGCCGCTATCGCGGATTCACGTTCATAAGGCAATAACCAATCGTGACACGACACGTTAGTGTGTCGCGGCCGACACATGAAAATCATGAGTCGGCCGACTTATTGTTAAACCATTCAAACATGTTCAAGGAGCACGACAGAGTTCCACAATATTGTTACATTGTCAAAGTGGACAACTTGCGAACGCAAAACAAATGAAGTCATCTTAATGTCAAGAGTTGATTTGTAAAAATCTCAAGTTGGTGTTTGATGCTTCATGTTCATTTTGCATTTGCGAAGTACCTGACTGACTATTACCACAACGATTTGGTACGCATTATGGTCACGTGTATCATTTTGCACAACATGATCGCTGAAAATGAACGGGACAAGGATGTTGACTTGTAAAAACTTGATAATGGTGAGCGAGTACCTAAGGAACCCGTTGAATTACTGAGCAACAATTACATTGATGTTGCAAATAACATATACAAAAAGGATTGCAATTGCAACTATTTCACTCCAAGATGAGTTGGTCAAGCATTTGGGGAATTCATGTGACATCATTTAGTATTTTTATTAGGATGTGTTTGATTACAAAGTTGAAAAATGATTAAAAAATAACTCATTTTATGAGAAGTTGAAAATTGAGTGGAAAAAGATGGGAGTAGTTGGTTTTACTTTTGTTAGAGTTTTTCATGGAAACAAATTCTTAGGAGTTGAAAAAGAAAAAATTTCAACCGAAAATAACAAATTATATTGCACTTTTCATATTTATAACTATTGTTTTAATATAATGTAATTGAAATTAAGAACTACAAAAGCAAAAAAATGAACTAGAACAAACATTTTTCGTAGAAAACAAATCAATACCAATCAAATTGACCCTTTGCAATATTTATCACGATTAAGTAATAAATAAATAATTTATTTCACTAATAACCTTCTATCCCAAGAATTACATTTTCAGTGGTTCGCAAGTACTTTCAATAACACAACAACATACTATACAAATACAAATTAACACATATAAGTATCTTACTTTTTGAGGTGGTCTTTGGCAGTGTTGGTATGTGTTATTACCGTTTTCCAAACAAACGTGTTGATGGACGTTTCCTATTTCCTTCAGATTGTAACAAGGGATAGGGTCCGACTCAACCCCATGATATCTATGTCAATTAACGGACATCACATATGTTGATGTTGTCAGCTTTTTGGATAATTTTTCTAGGAAATCCTTCAATCTGTTGGATCGCTCAAGTGATGTTGTTTTTTGGGATTGATTTCCCTTAAACCCCACATAAAATTCAGAATTTTTTGTTGTGTAGTGCAAAATTTGTTAGTGGTAACACTAGCGGAGCCAGAAAATTTTGTTGAGTGGGACACTCCTAAATACAATAGACACAAGGGAGAATCCACATGCATATAATAGATACAAAGGAGAATCCACATGCATATAATCTCCATCCAAATTAAGGGGCTAAGTTTGGAAAAGAGATATCATGAAATTGACTTTTAACATAATTAATGGCTAAATTTAAAAGTTAATTGAATTTAGTGGAGTTTAGTTCAAAGATTTAAAGTACAATCTTAATGTGAGATTTAAAAAGGAAAATATAACTCACCTACTAATTGAAAAAAAGTATGTAGTTATTTCTTGAATGTTGAAATAATTAATTTTTATTATATAGATGTACCATGTAATGTATCACCCACAGAAAAATTGTTACATGTATGTTGAGCGTGGCTACTAAATTATGAACAATATTGAAATTATAGGTGGGTACTATCCTTAATTTACAAAAAAAAAAAAAAAAATAGGAGTAAAAGTTTAATTTTAGAATTTTTGGGTGGGGCACTTGCCCACCCCAGCCTCCACATAGCTCCGCCAGTGCTTGGAGTGATGTTAAACTATTTTGGGATTTTCCAATTTGCAACAACAAATCAAACAAATTGGTTGGCAAAATGGCAACCTATTTGCATTTTTTCACCACAAATCGCCTGGGTGCGTTTTTGGCAAAAAAAAATTTAAGTATTTTTCATAATCATCTCGACATGGTCTTACGTGATAATGCATGCTCTTTTCCACTCCCACGCGAAAAATGCCTTGACAAAGTCTAATTCAGATTAACTAATTTTTGGCATCAACTATAGAATACAACAATTAAAATCTCCACGTTTAACCTTGTGATCTCTCTTTATATTATCATCATCATCATCATCCATGCCTTAATCACATCATATGGGGTTGGCCACATGGATTCTCCTTTTTCATTCCATTCAAATCTATTATATGCATCAGTATCATTCAAGTTTAATTCCTTAAGGTCTCTCCTAATAATTTAGGACGACCTATATATATATATATATATATATATATATATATATATAGAGAGAGAGAGAGAGAGAGATACCAAGTATACATACTTGCTGACGTTAACCTATTTTTCTAAAATATTTATGAGTTGAATTTTTTTCCATGGTATTTAAACATTTCAAGGGACTCATATAAAACATTTCAAGGTATAAATTTTCTTCTTACAATTACTCTTTTTAATATGGATATATTTTTAGATTCTATTATGTTGTTGAATTTATACTCAATGTGTATTTTGGAGTTTCTCTTGTATACATTCTATCACGAATTTGTAGTTATTAGTGCAAAAATTCTAATCAGTTCTGACCTATACTTTCAACCGTTGTGCTCCTACAATATACTTTTGAAGATTTACTTTTCTTCAGTGTATAAGACTTCTTGCGTTAGTTGAATTTAATGAATACTTAAATGCTATATATAATAGCCAAGCTTTCTAGCTACTTACTTGGGTTGTTATTGGACTTTAAACTCTTGCCAAAATATCTACTTTGTGTATATCATACAATTCATCCTAATCTTAAATTATTCATTGTTCTAATAAATTATATTCTTTTAATATTTTTTATTAATCTAGAGCAAGAAAATAAACAGTCTATCCTAAGAGGATGAGATTTTCCTTTTATCAATCATGAAGACAACAAAAGCAATGATTGGTAGAAATAGAAATAGTCAATGAAGAACATCCCTCTGAATATTGAGTAAGTAGACCTCTCAGAATGAACATGTAGAGTATTCTGTACTTGTTTTACAAGTAATAAAAAGTTTTGCCGTCATTATACGATTTACTGAGAAAAATAGGGGAATTAGAAATTAACAGGGTGCGTAGTCTAATTTGGGTCGATGTCGTAGAATATAACTATGAGGAGATCCCCTAGATTTTGTAGAATTTATTTATGAGAAATGGTGATTGAGCTTGTTGGGATTTGCTTCTTGCAAACTTTACCTAACCCTTTGCAAGCATGAAGCCTTCTTCTCTTGGATGCGCAATCCTTTGGCTTTTCTTTGATCGCCTGGTAATAGAATTTAGGGTATTTTTGACTTTACTCCTGGGATGTTCATTGATTAGAGTTACTCCCCCCCCCCCCCCCCCCCCCGGCAGTGGGCATGCAACAGATAATGCACAAGGTAGATGCACATGCATGGGATAACTCTAGTTAAATAACATGTAGGCAGGTATCTCAAAATACCGAATTATCTCGGGGTAAAGTAAAGAAAAACCTAAAATTTATTTTATGTTTCCATTTATTTACTTATTAATCTATCTTTTTCGCATTGTATTTCTGAAATGTTTCTACAAATGTTTTCTAGCTGTCCAAACCAGCATTCCCCCCACCCGCAGGTTATCTACCTCTATAATTATATTTATAGTTAAATATCTCTATTTTGGATGAATGCAGATTGCGATCGACTCGGCATCTCCGGAAGACAGTGCTCGTGTGGATGGTCAGATTCCTGTAAACAGACTAATATGTAATGGACGTACAGAGGATGATAGATTGACGGTTGGTGCTGCTGGAGAAAACGACTGCTCTGTTATGCCTTCCACGGCTTCGACTGCTACATGGGGAAATAGGCTTTTTATAGGACGGATTCCAGTCGAGGCTACAGTTGTTGATGTGCGGTTACATTTCAGTCAATTTGGCCATGTTTCAGATGTTTATCTTCCCAAGGTAACTAGATAATTTCTTGAATCGTATAGTAATTTTGTATGTCTGCAGCAGAATATGCTCTTTTCTCTGCCTTTCTTGGTCGTGCTACCGCATGCAATAAATAATGCATAAGGTACAAGCGGGTTGATGCACAAGCCGGGGTGGGGGTGTTTTTAAAAATTGCATTATCTAAGGGATAAAGTCAGAAACCCCCTTTCTATAAATTTTAAAAAATAAAGGGTCAAAATTTGCAATTTTCAAAATATTTGGGGGAGTGGGGCAAGGTCATATCCCCCACCCCACCCATAGATCTGCTTTATTTTTGATACAACGATTTGACTAAGATATTATGTCAAGTTGTTAAGCTCATGCTAGTAGTTGATTTTATATAATAATATATTTAAAAATAAAAAAATAACCATCTAGGCTCCCGTTAGCCGCCTAGCATCTTTTACAATATTTCTGTGTGGGGAGAGAGGAATATAAGATGTTATGAGGGCGTGGAGTTATTAACACCTAATAATTTGAGCTCTATATCAAGTATGATGCACCGACGTTTTAAGTGTATCCTTTTCACTTTCTTTTGTGGATTTTTTGTGGACTTGGGTTGAGAGATCCGTTCATTTATCTTTCTCTCTTTGCATGGTGTTTGTGATTAGACCTTCCAAAATGAGACACGACAAGATAGCACGAAACAAATCGATCGGAAATTCTCAGTTAATGGATTGATTCTTATTGGGTTTTGGGTCATAACGGTTGAGCAGATTGACACACTTGCACAAATAAGTAGGTCACATGAGCCTGGTCATACACGACACGAAAATGACAGAAAACAAACTTGATATGAAACGACACGAACTATTTAAGACTGTTAACGAATTGGGTATATGGGTGAAGCAACTTTCACATGAACTCAATATGACACGATACGGCATGACCCGTTGCCATTTCTAGTTGTGAGGTGTTTTGTGTCATTACGCTGCTGTACCTTTTCCCCTATTGCTGTAGCAGGTGGGGCTGATTTATAAAATCTTGCAATTCATATTGTTTTAATCATTTCTTTAGTAAATAGAGGTAGCAAGCGTCAACAGATGACAAGAGGAGAGTTTTTCTGAAATAACTTTCCCATACGGCAATAAAACTTTTGAACTAGTAAAGCACAAACACCATTAAGAAGGCAACATGTGTCTGACACAGACACTGTCCCGACACTTATTGGCATGTGTCTATACTTAATGTATAAATATATAACAATATAAGATAAATTGGTGGCATCGTTTTTGGGCCTCATCCTTAAGAAATATGCCCAAATGGCATTCGAGCGGCTCGCCCCCGCTATAGTGGCACTACAACGGTTCTACAAAAGTTCTCATCTTAAAAAAACCTTCATTTCCATGTTTTTCTTTAAGATATTAATTCTTTTTAATCGGCATTAAACATGTATTTTTTTCATGTTCTTATAAATTTCTATATATAGATTTATAAAAATATAACCGTGTCCCCGCCATGTTGTGTACAGACACGACAACCGTGTCCGTGGTTCTTAGCTTATGAGTGTTGTGGTGAAACTTGAAGGGGGCGTAAAGACGGATGGAGGCCAAATATTATGGAGCCGGGGCTCTGAAAATTGTCATTCACCTTTATTTTAGCGCAGTACATGCCGAATATAGTCAGATTAAGATCATGTTGTTTGTTTCTAAGCTCTTCCTTTTGAACTTTGTGGAATATTTTCATGCTATGTTGCATAATGGCTTTCTAATTTGGATACTGGTTGCTTGTTAGTGCCTTTTCTCTTCATGTGACGTTGGTTTATTTAGATTTATAATGACTATTATTTATTATTTTGCTTTAGGATGACAGGAAAATATCTCATCGAGGATTTGGTTTCGTGACATTTGTGGAGGAAATCTCAGCAGAGTATGCTTCGCAGAAGGAGCATAGAATACTTGGGCAAAAGGTGAGACTAAAGGCCTTTGTAACACCCCTGTGTACCCTGCTTTAAAAAATTGGGTATAAACAAGAGCTCCTGATTTTTTCTAAAAGAATTAATGTTAATCTAACATATTTTCATAAATAATTATTAGTTCCTTTCGTGACTTTAGCCCATAAATAGTGACATTAGCATTGAACACTTGAACAGGATCGACATCAGTGATGACAAGGTAGTGCCACGTCAGTTATTTTTTGGTAACCTCATCGGTAAGTGACTGAAAAATGCTATATGCCACTGCCAAGTCATCACCAGGGCTGACGTGACTCGGCCATGTCAGTTGTTCAAGTATCCACAACTAATTTCACTATTATGTTTATTACTATTGGGCTTTTTTTTTTTAATTTTTGAAAATAAGATGGGACTAAAATTAAATGGAATAACTTTGATAGGCTAAACTTCAATTATCCCTTGAAATTTGATGTACAAAATTTAATGGCATTCAAGGAAATTCTAATAAAGGTTGTTGATTACGTCAAATCCTAGGTTTACTTGAAAAGTTTGACTTTTGATTAATCATAGTTTGGGACAGAGGGAGATAGTGTATATAATCCGTCTCATTAATGTGGTAATATTGTAATGACTTTCACCAATGTTAGTTGATCATTTTCACCTGCTAGTCATTATTAATATTTATTCAAGAAAAGTTGGTGTTGCACCACATTTTAATCTTAAGGTGAAAAATATAAATCATGACTTGTAGTATTGCTTTAGTAGGCTTACTTTTAAGAAGATTTTAGGCATGAACAAAAAATATAAATTAATAAACAACAATTAAAATTAAAATTAAATTAAATTAAACAAAATGGACTGATGAAAATGGGCCCTATTTTAGGGGTTTAGTAGTCATTTTATTTTCTTTCGTGTTTTCTTTTATTTTTTTATTGTATTTTCTTTTATTTTTGTTATTGTATTTAGAGGTAAGGAGAAGTAATGTCAATTTTGTAATTAGGGCCTTAGCTTGGAGCCTAAGCTACTCCTCCCCTTTAAATATCCACTTGTAAGTCTCATTTGAGATAGACTTGAATTTTAGAAATAGAATAGAGTATTTCTCTCTCTAAAAGTGTGTTTAGATATTTTTAGGAGCCTTTTTTGACGTGTAGTTTACGTCAAATTGGTATCAGAGCGGGTATCGCTCCACATTAGTGTTGGTGTATTGGTGTATTTTTGTTATCAAAATCGTACGCTACAATCAATGGCTCCAAGAAGATCCGAACAACTATACGAGGAGAATAAAAAACGAACGGGAGAGTGGGTACAATAATAACAACAAATTTATACCCATTTTCAAAACCCTAACCCTAACCCTAGAAATCCCTACCCACAACCCCTGCCTTACCCCACCCTTTACACCAAACCCACCACCATAAAACCCATCACCCAGAAAACCCAAATCTTGAACCCTAATTTCCCCCAAAACTCAAATCCATTCCATAAACCCTCCATTCAAGATCCAAGACAACTCACTTCTAGGGTTTCACCTACCATTTTACAATCCAATCCACAATTTAAAAACCCTACTCTCCAACCCTACAAAATTCCTCCACTACCAACTGGAATCCCCCAACCCACCACCCATTTTTCAAACCCCAAACATAAAAAAAATTACGTTTCCGCCCCGATTACTCCCGAGACTCAATTCAAGATTATCGGCGGCTAGTCCAAGATTGGTTGCTCCACCCAATCATTCTCCCTCACTCATACACCCAATTGGGTCAAATCAACGATAAAAAGTCCCCTCCCAAGCCGTTTGATTGCAAGAAAAAAAGAAACGACGAAATTGAATTGTGTATTGGGGATTTTTTTGACATTTTTGTCGAGGATGTTTGGGTGACTCGCACGCACTTTCGCGAGTCGTAAACATTTGATTTGAGCGACTTCTTCCCAATCTTTGGGCATGGGGATGACGATTTTGATGAGGTTGGATCGGTGTTTATCTCTCACGGGGATGAGGTGGTGGTCTTAGGTGATGTGATAGGTGGTGGGTATGTGGACCCATTTATGATAGCTTTTGATATGCGCTCGGAACCGTAGCATTAAGGAGGTTCATCACGCGATTTTGGTGGTCGGCCATGTTTGGATTGTGTTCCTATTCTCCCCGGATTTATTGCAAGCCGGTACAAGGGGCGTTTCTGAGGATGACTCTTCTTCCTAGTGAGGTGCTCTTTGATGGTTGCGTTGCTTTTTACCATTCATCTCCTACGCTCGAGGACAAGCTTTTCGAAGCCGGAAGTGTGATGGAAATGGACCCTATTTTATGGTTTTATTAGTCATTTTATTTTCTTTCGTATTTTATTTTATTTTGTTGTATTTTCCTTTATTTTTGTTATTGTATTTAGAGGTAAGGAGAAGTAATGATATTTTTTGTAATTAGGGCCTTAGCTTGGAGCCTAAGCTATTCCTCCTCTTTAAATATCCACTTGTAAGCCTCATTTGAGGTAGACTTGAATTTTGAAAATAAAATAAAGTATTTCTCTCTAAAAGTGTGTTTAGATATTTTTAGGAACCTTTTTGACGTGTACTTTACGTCACGGACTTTGAGTTATTTTTGTTTAGCATGGTTGTTTTGGTTATCACAAGAGACTGCCTAACCTCCCAATATACACAAGTGTGAAAAGAATGCCCGGACTAGATGTTGAACTTAAAAGTATAGAAGTCAAAACTATTTAAAGATAAGATATTACAGGCAGCGACATAGAATGCTAAAGATGAGATTAACATAAGTTGGAATAAGATGGCTTAATGCCTATCAAAAAGATTTTTGGAGAATCGAATGGTAGGGGATCACATTCTAAAGAAACTTGGGTAAAGATTGAAGAAGTACAATTATAGTAAAAACCAAAAGCAAGTGCCTTAAAATATGACACAATTAGAAACGAAGAAATTTAAGAGAACTACAAAAATATTTTAAGAAAGAAATTAAAAATTGGTAAGAGATGGCAAGTTTAAAGCATATGACGATCTTTTACAAAACTAGGAATTCAAGAAGGGGAAAATAATATTTATATACTTGCTAAACTTCGGGATAGAAAAACCAAAGATATTAATAATGTTAAGTGTATGAAGAGTGATGATTCGAGAGTTTTATTCAAGGTTGAAGAGATTTAAAAAGGATGGAAAAGTTGTTTTGAGAGGTTATTAAATAAACATAATGACAGTATATTGGATATGAAATAACTTATGGAGATTCGAGAAAGTACATTTTTTTTATAGAATTAGGACATCAGAGGTTAAGATTGCTCGTAAAAAGATGAAAAACATTGAGGGTTTTAGAACCAAATGGTATTCTTATCGAGTTTCAGAAGTGTTTAGGGGGAGGAACTACTATCTTGGTTAACAAAATTGTTTAATAAAACCAATGTTCTAAAAAGCGTTAGGGGGGCAGCTGATGGTTGCCTAGCGCCTAGGCATATTTTTTTTACACACCACACCAAGTATGCATTGAAGTTTATTTTATAAAGAATCTAATATTGATTTACACATGAACATTGGTAATAATACTTTGAAGCACTACACTTTTAACATTACTAACATTTCTTTGAACTCTCATACATAAATAAAAGATTGCTGACACTAAGACAAAGAATATAAATATTACACACAAAAGTGATTTGTACAATTGATATTTGATATTACACAAAAAATAATGCTTTTGTAAATATAAAACCAATAACATTTAAACCTATTACGCAAAAAATGATTCTATTATCATTGTATATAGAGAGCAACATTCATATGTATGATATATATATTTGAATTTAATATATATTTTTATGTTACTGTTGTATTATGTACGTTATATGTAGAATTGGGTAATGTTTCTAAAAACGACAATTTTTTCGCTTGGTGCGCTTTCTTGCCACCTAACCCTAGGCTAGGCGCCAACTACAATGATTAAATGTTATGAATGGAGAATGAGTGTTTTAGTACCTATTTATTAAAATAATTGGGTTATACAATGTTGTTCAAATTATTGTGGTATTAAGTTAATGACTCGTACAATGAAACTTTTGGGGAGAGTGATGGAACACAGAATGAGATTGGAAATAACACTTACTGAAAATCAATATGGGCATGGGACATCAACAATGGTACTATCTATTTATTGAGGTGATGACTGGAAAGGTATAGAGAGAAGAAGAAAGATCATATATTTTTTTAATAGATTTGGAGAATGGGTATAATAGAGTGCTTAAATATATGGTATGGTGAGTTTTAATTAAAAAATGAGTGATTAGTAGATATCTTGATGTGTGATGGGGCCACGACTATAGTAAGAACAACAACATGAGAACCTAATGTATTTTCGGTTATTATAGGTTTATACATAGGTTCATCCGTAAGTCCTTCTGTTTTTGCTCTTTTTATCGATGAATTGACGGGAGAAATATAAGATAAGTTTATGCGGTGTATGTTAGTTGCATATGATATTGTTTTATTTCATTGTAACGCTAGGGGTTTATTCATTGTAACGCTAAGGGTTGAGGTAGAATTATTGTGAAAAATGACATGCTATCATGGGATTTAACTGAGGACATTGCTCTGGACATAACGAAAGGATTCTTGTAACCAAACCTAAATAATTATTAGGAAAAAGTTTTGTTAAGTTGAGTTGAGTAGTTGAAGTATGTTTAGAAATATGGAATCAATCCCTTCCTCTAGCTGAAATACGGTTTTCGATATTTCATCTAGAAATTGCGGCAAAACAATTTCAAAATTAACGAATTATGTGCAATATCATCCTTTGATTCGTGTTTATATTAACCTTACAAATGTAATCACGCACTATAGAAAATACCAAAAAAAAGCTCACACAACCAACAAGAAAAACTCTCATTTATGTATCACATTAAAAACCCTAGATGACTTGGGGCTAAGTAACCCTAGTAAAGTAACACTTTAATAAAAGTATCCGCTATTCTAATTACATTGTAATATTACTGGCTCCGTCCCAAATTAATAGTAATCCTTTTTGTGACGTCTAAAATTAGGAGTCCACTTTACCTTTTTGATAGTAAGTGAACCAAGTGAACCAAATGCCACGTTAGTGATGAAGTATTAATCTTATGAGTGCATCCTCTAAAAAGGTCCTTTTTAAATAGGGACTATCTATATTATCCATATTCCCATAATTTGCATCACACGCTATCAAGAAAATTAATTCCTTCTATTGTTGGCTTCAATGAGCTTGGGTTTTAGTTGAACCCCGTTGTTTAATCAGTACTGATCTTGTGTTGCATTTTTTGTAGATTGTATTAGATCGTGCAGCCCCTACAAGAAATGAAATGGCAACTATTCAGTCGCCACATTTCCCTCGAGCTTTACAAGGTGCAATTCATGTACAACCAAATCTATCAGCTGAACAAATGTATGATGCCAAGGTCTGTAACTTGCACCTCAAACCTTTTTGTTTAATTTTTTATAATGTTAGCAGCCGCACTCATATTCATTTCTTGAGCCCTAAAATCTTGCGGATTGAATGCAACTAAAAAGAAACTAGAGCTAAGCACATACTCGCACATTAAGTGCCTATTAATTGGTTTCATTCTTATTGTTGTTAAAACGTGCCGTTGGGATATATTGGATGGTTATATTTGTTTAAAATGGAATAGTTTATAAGCTGTAGATTGCAGATTGTTCTTTCACTATATGTTGTAATTGGTATATAATAAGGTGAGAGACCAAACCAGAATTTGACATACACTGCAGTTTATTTATGGTTTTCTTTTTTAACTTTACTCTCAGATAATTCGACATTTAGACATATTCCCTGCATGTGCATCAATCCACTTGTACCTGTTGCATTACCTGTTGGAGATTTTTAAAATAAGAGAGTAAGAGTTTTTTGGGTGTAAAAGCCTTAAGAGCTTGTCCCACATTGGAAGTGTGAGGAAGAGGTGGGAAGCTAACCCAAATATAAAAGGGTATAGTGTCCCACATTGGAAAATGTACAAAGCTAAGTGTCACCACTAAGCTATAAAAGGGGTGGGCAACCTTTGAGTCCCACATTGGAAAAATGTTAAGAATTTGTACACTTAATAAGTACAAATGGAAGATGAAGAGTTAATTCATCTAGCATTTAAGAGGCTATTCAAGAGACCTCAATACGGTGCGAAGCACCGTACGCACACGCGCACGCGCGCGCGCGCGCGCGCGTGCGGGGCAGTGGGCTGTAGAGGCGCACTTTGCACTTTGCGTGTCCGCAGTGGTAGCGGGTTGCCGGGATTCGTCCGGGTCGGATCTCGGGCGCGGTCACTTTTTGGTTGACCCGTGCAAAACCGATTCGGTATTATTATACCTGTTCGGAAAGGACTTAAGACTGTTGGTAATTAACAGTCATACCTGTTCGGAAATGACTTAATTCAACAGTCATGACTCTTGAAGACAAAGCCTTTCATTTTCTATAAATAAAGGCTTCCTAAAAACGGAATTACATTGATAACAAAAACCAGTTTCAGATTTCCATACCCTGCTATTACTCTCTTACAGTTTTCAGGAGATATAAATTCTCTTATTCTGTTTTGTGCACATAAACAGAATAAGAACTTGATTGACTGTTCTTCGCTGCTACATCCAAGGGCTGTCTTCAAATATACAAGTTGCAGACAGTGCTATTGCTTCATTGTATCTTGAGTACGGATTTGCTGATTCCCGTTTGTATACCGAAATTCTTCGTGTGGGGCAAATACTGTATTTAGGAAAGTGACATCACGCCTTGAAGTTTTATAGTGACTGTTCAGAAATTACATTGTTGTATTGAAGTTGACATTTTTGAAGATATATAAAGAGTTCCATTTCTGTATTTGCATTCATAATTTCCAACAATCTAAATACAGTAATTTTTGGAAATGGCCGACTCTTCCAAATCACTTCGACAAATAACAGAAAGCTTTGTCAAGTTGGACCGTTCTGATGGTGGTAATTTTCTGCGTTGGCAGAAAAAGGTTCACTTTCTTCTAACAACATTGAAGATTGTATATGTCTTGTCACAACCGAAACCAAATGAAGATGAAGATGAAACCGTGGAACAGACTAGGCAACGCACAAAATGGGAGACCGATGATTACTTGTGTCGTGGTCACATTCTCAATGCACTTGCTGATAATTTGTTCGACTTGTACCAAAATGTTGGGACTGCAAAAACTTTATGGGAAACATTGGAGACCAAATATCAACGGAGGACGCTACAAGCAAGAAGTTCCTTATCGGTCAGTTTCTAAGCTTTAAAATGCATGATAATAGGCATGTGCTAGAACAATTTCATGACATCCAACGCATCATAAATCATTGCAAACTGAAAAAATTAAATATGGATGATAATGTAATTGTTGCTGCCATAATTGAAAAACTTCCTCCTTCTTGGAAAGACTATAAGAAAGAACTCAAACACAAAAAGGAGGATCTTTCACTTGAAGAATTAGAGACTCATTTAATAATTGAACAAGAGTCTCGAATTCTAGATGGTAAAGAGGAACAAGAAAATTCTGTTTCTAAAGACCATGTGGTGGAGGAAGGAAAGGAGCAAAAATATGGCAATCATGGAAAAAATAACAAGCGGAAGAATTTTTCAAATAATTCTAAAGTAAACAAAAAGAAGAAAGGGAATTGTTTTCATTGCAACAAACCAGGTCACTTCAAGAAGGATTGTCGTGAGTTCAAGAAACTAAAGGAAAAAGGAGGGACATCAGACACAAAGCAAAAAATTTGCTGCTATGATATCCGAGGCTAATATGCTTGGAGAAGACAACTCTTGGTGGGTTGATTCTGGTGCCATAAGGCATGTTTGTAAGGACAAGAATTTGTTCTCTGCCTATGAAACAGTGGAAGGAGATGTTCTCTATATGGGAAATTCATCTACAGCTGCGGTTAAAGGCAAAGGGACAGTGGATCTCGAATTCACTTCCGGGAAAATCCTTAGCCTCACCAATGTTTTTCATGTTCCTGATGTTAGGAAAAATTTAGTTTCTGGAAGTCTTCTTAACAAATTTGGCTTTAAGCTTGTATTTGAGTCAGACAAATTTATTCTGACTAAGAATGGTACCTTTGTAGGTAAAGGATATTTGTATGAGGGCATGTTTAAGCTCAATATCAATGAAAAGGATTCTTCTGCTTATATCGTTGATTGTCTTTCATTATGGCATAGTCGTTTAGGACATGTTAATACAAAGAAAATGCATTTCATGGTTAATTTAAATTTAATTCCTAAATATGAGAATGATATGAATGAAAAGTGTAAAATATGCATGCAAACTAAAATTACAAGATTGCCTTTTCCTAAAATAGAAAAAACTACATCTTTGTTGCAATTAGTACATAGTGATGTTTGTGATTTGCATGGAACACCTACTAGAGGTGGTAGTAAATATTTTGCTACATTTATTGATGACTTTTCAAAATATTGTTACGTATATCTTTTAAACTCTAAGGATGATGTGCTTAATAGATTTAAGACATATAAAAATGAAGTTGAAAATCAATGTGATTCTAAAATAAAATGTCTTAGATCTGATAGAGGTGGTGAATATCACTTTCCTCAATTTTGTGAAGATATGGGAATTATACATGAAGTTACTGCACCTTATACACCACAACAAAATGGAGTAGCAGAAAGAAAAAATAGGACACTAACTGAAATGGTTAATGCTATGCTTTCTTATTCTGGTTTAAGTAAAGGGTTTTGGGGAGAAGCACTTTTAACTGCATGTCATATTCTGAATAGAATACCTGTTAAAGATAATAAGAAAACTCCTTACGAATTATGGAAGAATAGAAAACCTAATTTAGGTTATCTTAAAGTTTGGGGTTGTAGAGCTATTGTAAGACTACCTGAAACTAAGAGAAATAAATTAGGAAGCAAAGGTGTTGAGTGTATTTTTATAGGTTATGCACAACATAGTAAAGCCTATAGATTTTTGGTTAGTGAACCTAATGATTCTGTTGAGGTAAATACAATAATTGAATCGAGAGATGCAATTTTTTATGAACAAAGGTTTTCTTCTATTCCTAGAATTAATAATGAAAAAGAAGTAAGCACTCCTTCACAGTTACCTGAAACTCCACTAGTAGAACAAGAAGAGATTAGAAAAAGTAAAAGACCTAGGAAAGAAAAAAGCTTTGGTCCCGACTTTGTAGTCTATCTTGTTGAAGGAACTAGAAACACATCTTGTAATCAATATGCTTTGACTCTTAGCGTTGAAACAAACCCACAAACTTATAGTGAGGCAATTAAGTCTGTAGATTCAGCATTTTGGAAAGAAGCTATAAATGATGAAATGGATTCAATTTTGGGAAATAAAACTTGGAAATTAGTGGACTTACCTCCAGGATCTAAACCCATTAAGTGTAGATGGATTTTTAAAAAGAAAATGAAAATAGATGGAACAATTGATAAATTCAAGGCTAGATTGGTTGCTAAAGGTTTTACACAAAAAGAAGGAATTGATTATTTTGATACCTATGCACCTGTTGCTAGAACCGCCACTATTAGAATTTTAATTGCATTAGCATCTATATATAATTTTGAGATTCATCAAATGGATGTGAAAACTGCCTTTTTAAATGGTGACTTAGAAGAAGAAATTTACATGGAACAACCTGAAGGGTTTGTTATGCCTGGACAAGAAAACAAAGTATGTAAACTTATTAAGTCCTTATATGGCCTAAAACAAGCACCTACACAATGGCATGAAAAATTTGATAAAGTCATTATTTCTTATGGTTTTAAAATTCATGAATCTGATAAGTGTGTTTATAGTAAATTTGCTAATGGTAAAGGTGTGATCATTTGTTTATATGTAGATGACATGTTAATTCTTGGTACTGATTTAGAAAGCATTAATAATACTAAGAGTTTTTTGTCTTCTAAATTTGATATGAAAGATATGGGTGTAGCTGATGTCATATTAGGAATGAAAATAATAAGGAAAGATAAAAATATAATTCTCACTCAATCTCATTATGTTGAGAAAATTTTAAAGAAATTTAATCAGTTTGATTGCACACCTGTTAGTACACCTTTTGAACCACAGCTAAAGATGATCCCTAATAATGGTAGAGCTATTTCACAATTGGAATATGCACGAGTAATTGGTAGTTTAATGTATGTCATGACATGTACTCGACCTGATATTGCTTATGTTGTTGGTAAATTAAGTAGATATACTAGTAATCCAAGTTTATTGCATTGGCATGCTGTCAATAGAATATTAAAATATTTGAAAGGAACTATGGACAATGGTATATACTATAGTGGATATCCTTCAGTATTAGAAGGGTTTTCTGATGCCAGTTGGATAACTGAGCGGGAGGATCATTCCTCAACAAGTGGATGGATTTTCACTCTTGGTGGAGGAGCTGTTTCTTGGGGATCAAAGAAACAAACTTGTATAGCTGACTCTACTATGGCAGCTGAGTTTGTAGCATTAGCTGCAACTAGTAAAGAGGCAGAATGGATAAGGAATTCATTAATTGAAATTCCAGTTTGGCCAAAACCAATGCCTCCAATATCTATACATTGTGATAGTGAGTCTACACTTTCCAGAGCTTATAGTAAAGTGTATAATGGAAAGTTTAGACATATTGGCCTGAGACATAGTTATGTCAGACAAATGATTACAGATAGTGTAATCACAGTGGATTATGTAAAATCAAGTCAAAATTTAGCTGATCCTTTTACAAAAGGTCTTGCAAGAGGACTGGTGTCTAAGACATCAATAGGGATGGGACTAAAGCCCATTAATAATAATCACTCTTGATGGAAACTCAACTTGAAACTTGATATATTCAAGTCTCAAGTTCAATGATTAAAGTACATCATACGACGTGATTGTAAGCACTATGAAATTTAACATCCCAAGGATAAGTGCTTAGAACATGTAATGAATAATGAAAGAGGAAGGGTTTAACCTTAATAGATTTATGGTGTTTTAAGTTACATGGACACCTATGATAATCTACCTATATGAGTGTGGAAGTGGTGCCGCTTCCTATGAGTATTGGGCTTGACTCTAAAGCACTCACGAAATCAAGGTACAGACACAAGGACTAATTCATGTGTCGGCTTATATGGATAATCAGTGACTAAAAGATTTGTGTGTGAAGACAAATCCAGATAATCAATATAGATTGATAGTTCAAAGACAAGTCTACTATACTTTCATGGTTAACCTTGATGAACCTTCACAGGGTATTGGTTCAAGTCGTGAGACACCAATGCTTATACACAGTCTTACAGACAATCAAAGATTTACAAAACTTATTTTGAAAATGGTGGAGGAATGTTGGAGATTTTTAAAATAAGAGAGTAAGAGTTTTTTGGGTGTAAAAGCCTTAAGAGCTTGTCCCACATTGGAAGTGTGAGGAAGAGGTGGGAAGCTAACCCAAATATAAAAGGGTATAGTGTCCCACATTGGAAAATGTACAAAGCTAAGTGTCACCACTAAGCTATAAAAGGGGTGGGCAACCTTTGAGTCCCACATTGGAAAAATGTTAAGAATTTGTACACTTAATAAGTACAAATGGAAGATGAAGAGTTAATTCATCTAGCATTTAAGAGGCTATTCAAGAGACCTCAATACGGTGCGAAGCACCGTACGCACACGCGCACGCGCGCGCGCGCGCGCGCGCGTGCGGGGCAGTGGGCTGTAGAGGCGCACTTTGCACTTTGCGTGTCCGCAGTGGTAGCGGGTTGTCGGGATTCGTCCGGGTCGGATCTCGGGCGCGGTCACTTTTTAGTTGACCCGTGCAAAACCGATTCGGTATTATTATACCTGTTCGGAAAGGACTTAAGACTGTTGGTAATTAACAGTCATACCTGTTCGGAAATGACTTAATTCAACAGTCATGACTCTTGAAGACAAAGCCTTTCATTTTCTATAAATAAAGGCTTCCTAAAAACGGAATTACATTGATAACAAAAACCAGTTTCAGATTTCCATACCCTGCTATTACTCTCTTACAGTTTTCAGGAGATATAAATTCTCTTATTCTGTTTTGTGCACATAAACAGAATAAGAACTTGATTGACTGTTCTTCGCTGCTACATCCAAGGGCTGTCTTCAAATATACAAGTTGCAGACAGTGCTATTGCTTCATTGTATCTTGAGTACGGATTTGCTGATTCCCGTTTGTATACCGAAATTCTTCGTGTGGGGCAAATACTGTATTTAGGAAAGTGACATCACGCCTTGAAGTTTTATAGTGACTGTTCAGAAATTACATTGTTGTATTGAAGTTGACATTTTTGAAGATATATAAAGAGTTCCATTTCTGTATTTGCATTCATAATTTCCAACAATCTAAATACAGTAATTTTTGGAAATGGCCGACTCTTCCAAATCACTTCGACAAATAACAGAAAGCTTTGTCAAGTTGGACCGTTCTGATGGTGGTAATTTTCTGCGTTGGCAGAAAAAGGTTCACTTTCTTCTAACAACATTGAAGATTGTATATGTCTTGTCACAACCGAAACCAAATGAAGATGAAGATGAAACCGTGGAACAGACTAGGCAACGCACAAAATGGGAGACCGATGATTACTTGTGTCGTGGTCACATTCTCAATGCACTTGCTGATAATTTGTTCGACTTGTACCAAAATGTTGGGACTGCAAAAACTTTATGGGAAACATTGGAGACCAAATATCAACGGAGGACGCTACAAGCAAGAAGTTCCTTATCGGTCAGTTTCTAAGCTTTAAAATGCATGATAATAGGCATGTGCTAGAACAATTTCATGACATCCAACGCATCATAAATCATTGCAAACTGAAAAAATTAAATATGGATGATAATGTAATTGTTGCTGCCATAATTGAAAAACTTCCTCCTTCTTGGAAAGACTATAAGAAAGAACTCAAACACAAAAAGGAGGATCTTTCACTTGAAGAATTAGAGACTCATTTAATAATTGAACAAGAGTCTCGAATTCTAGATGGTAAAGAGGAACAAGAAAATTCTGTTTCTAAAGTCCATGTGGTGGAGGAAGGAAAGGAGCAAAAATATGGCAATCATGGAAAAAATAACAAGCAGAAGAATTTTTCAAATAATTCTAAAGTAAACAAAAAGAAGAAAGGGAATTGTTTTCATTGCAACAAACCAGGTCACTTCAAGAAGGATTGTCGTGAGTTCAAGAAACTAAAGGAAAAAGGAGGGACATCAGACACAAAGCAAAAAATTTGCTGCTATGATATCCGAGGCTAATATGCTTGGAGAAGACAACTCTTGGTGGGTTGATTCTGGTGCCATAAGGCATGTTTGTAAGGACAAGAATTTGTTCTCTGCCTATGAAACAGTGGAAGGAGATGTTCTCTATATGGGAAATTCATCTACAGCTGCGGTTAAAGGCAAAGGGACAGTGGATCTTGAATTCACTTCCGGGAAAATCCTTAGCCTCACCAATGTTTTTCATGTTCCTGATTTTTAGGAAAAATTTAGTTTCTGGAAGTCTTCTTAACAAATTTGGCTTTAAGCTTGTATTTGAGTCAGACAAATTTATTCTGACTAAGAATGGTACCTTTGTAGGTAAAGGATATTTGTATGAGGGCATGTTTAAGCTCAATATCAATGAAAAGGATTCTTCTGCTTATATCGTTGATTGTCTTTCATTATGGCATAGTCGTTTAGGACATGTTAATACAAAGAAAATGCATTTCATGGTTAATTTAAATTTAATTCCTAAATATGAGAATGATATGAATGAAAAGTGTAAAATATGCATGCAAACTAAAATTACAAGATTGCCTTTTCCTAAAATAGAAAAAACTACATCTTTGTTGCAATTAGTACATAGTGATGTTTGTGATTTGCATGGAACACCTACTAGAGGTGGTAGTAAATATTTTGCTACATTTATTGATGACTTTTCAAAATATTGTTACGTATATCTTTTAAACTCTAAGGATGATGTGCTTAATAGATTTAAGACATATAAAAATGAAGTTGAAAATCAATGTGATTCTAAAATAAAATGTCTTAGATCTGATAGAGGTGGTGAATATCACTTTCCTCAATTTTGTGAAGATATGGGAATTATACATGAAGTTACTGCACCTTATACACCACAACAAAATGGAGTAGCAGAAAGAAAAAATAGGACACTAACTGAAATGGTTAATGCTATGCTTTCTTATTCTGGTTTAAGTAAAGGGTTTTGGGGAGAAGCACTAACTGCATGTCATATTCTGAATAGAATACCTGTTAAAGATAATAAGAAAACTCCTTACGAATTATGGAAGAATAGAAAACCTAATTTAGGTTATCTTAAAGTTTGGGGTTGTAGAGCTATTGTAAGACTACCTGAAACTAAGAGAAATAAATTAGGAAGCAAAGGTGTTGAGTGTATTTTTATAGGTTATGCACAACATAGTAAAGCCTATAGATTTTTGGTTAGTGAACCTAATGATTCTGTTGAGGTAAATACAATAATTGAATCGAGAGATGCAATTTTTTATGAACAAAGGTTTTCTTCTATTCCTAGAATTAATAATGAAAAAGAAGTAAGCACTCCTTCACAGTTACCTGAAACTCCACTAGTAGAACAAGAAGAGATTAGAAAAAGTAAAAGACCTAGGAAAGAAAAAAGCTTTGGTCCCGACTTTGTAGTCTATCTTGTTGAAGGAACTAGAAACACATCTTGTAATCAATATGCTTTGACTCTTAGCGTTGAAACAAACCCACAAACTTATAGTGAGGCAATTAAGTCTGTAGATTCAGCATTTTGGAAAGAAGCTATAAATGATGAAATGGATTCAATTTTGGGAAATAAAACTTGGAAATTAGTGGACTTACCTCCAGGATCTAAACCCATTAAGTGTAGATGGATTTTTAAAAAGAAAATGAAAATAGATGGAACAATTGATAAATTCAAGGCTAGATTGGTTGCTAAAGGTTTTACACAAAAAGAAGGAATTGATTATTTTGATACCTATGCACCTGTTGCTAGAACCGCCACTATTAGAATTTTAATTGCATTAGCATCTATATATAATTTTGAGATTCATCAAATGGATGTGAAAACTGCCTTTTTAAATGGTGACTTAGAAGAAGAAATTTACATGGAACAACCTGAAGGGTTTGTTATGCCTGGACAAGAAAACAAAGTATGTAAACTTATTAAGTCCTTATATGGCCTAAAACAAGCACCTACACAATGGCATGAAAAATTTGATAAAGTCATTATTTCTTATGGTTTTAAAATTCATGAATCTGATAAGTGTGTTTATAGTAAATTTGCTAATGGTAAAGGTGTGATCATTTGTTTATATGTAGATGACATGTTAATTCTTGGTACTGATTTAGAAAGCATTAATAATACTAAGAGTTTTTTGTCTTCTAAATTTGATATGAAAGATATGGGTGTAGCTGATGTCATATTAGGAATGAAAATAATAAGGAAAGATAAAAATATAATTCTCACTCAATCTCATTATGTTGAGAAAATTTTAAAGAAATTTAATCAGTTTGATTGCACACCTGTTAGTACACCTTTTGAACCACAGCTAAAGATGATCCCTAATAATGGTAGAGCTATTTCACAATTGGAATATGCACGAGTAATTGGTAGTTTAATGTATGTCATGACATGTACTCGACCTGATATTGCTTATGCTGTTGGTAAATTAAGTAGATATACTAGTAATCCAAGTTTATTGCATTGGCATGCTGTCAATAGAATATTAAAATATTTGAAAGGAACTATGGACAATGGTATATACTATAGTGGATATCCTTCAGTATTAGAAGGGTTTTCTGATGCCAGTTGGATAACTGAGCGGGAGGATCATTCCTCAACAAGTGGATGGATTTTCACTCTTGGTGGAGGAGCTGTTTCTTGGGGATCAAAGAAACAAACTTGTATAGTTGACTCTACTATGGCAGCTGAGTTTGTAGCATTAGCTGCAACTAGTAAAGAGGCAGAATGGATAAGGAATTCATTAATTGAAATTCCAGTTTGGCCAAAACCAATGCCTCCAATATCTATACATTGTGATAGTGAGTCTACACTTTCCAGAGCTTATAGTAAAGTGTATAATGGAAAGTTTAGACATATTGGCCTGAGACATAGTTATGTCAGACAAATGATTACAGATAGTGTAATCACAGTGGATTATGTAAAATCAAGTCAAAATTTAGCTGATCCTTTTACAAAAGGTCTTGCAAGAGGACTGGTGTCTAAGACATCAATAGGGATGGGACTAAAGCCCATTAATAATAATCACTCTTGATGGAAACTCAACTTGAAACTTGATATATTCAAGTCTCAAGTTCAATGATTAAAGTACATCATACGACGTGATTGTAAGCACTATGAAATTTAACATCCCAAGGATAAGTGCTTAGAACATGTAATGAATAATGAAAGAGGAAGGGTTTAACCTTAATAGATTTATGGTGTTTTAAGTTACATGGACACCTATGATAATCTACCTATATGAGTGTGGAAGTGGTGCCGCTTCCTATGAGTATTGGGCTTGACTCTAAAGCACTCACGAAATCAAGGTACAGACACAAGGACTAATTCATGTGTCGGCTTATATGGATAATCAGTGACTAAAAGATTTGTGTGTGAAGACAAATCCAGATAATCAATATAGATTGATAGTTCAAAGACAAGTCTACTATACTTTCATGGTTAACCTTGATGAAACTTCACAGGGTATTGGTTCAAGTCGTGAGACACCAATGCTTATACACAGTCTTACAGACAATCAAAGATTTACAAAACTTATTTTGAAAATGGTGGAGGAATGTTGGAGATTTTTAAAATAAGAGAGTAAGAGTTTTTTGGGTGTAAAAGCCTTAAGAGCTTGTCCCACATTGGAAGTGTGAGGAAGAGGTGGGAAGCTAACCCAAATATAAAAGGGTATAGTGTCCCACATTGGAAAATGTACAAAGCTAAGTGTCACCACTAAGCTATAAAAGGGGTGGGCAACCTTTGAGTCCCACATTGGAAAAATGTTAAGAATTTGTACACTTAATAAGTACAAATGGAAGATGAAGAGTTAATTCATCTAGCATTTAAGAGGCTATTCAAGAGACCTCAATACGGTGCGAAGCACCGTACGCACACGCACACGCACACGCGCGCGCGTGCGCGCGTGCGCGTGCGGGTGCGGGGCAGTGGGCTGTAGAGGCGCTAGTGGCGCACTTTGCACTTTGCACTTTTCACTTTGCACTTCGCACGCCGCGTGTCCGCAGTAGTAGCGGGTTGCAGGGATTCGTCCGGGTCGGATCGCGGTAGCTCGGGCGCGGTCACTTTTTGGTTGACCCGTGCAAAACCGATTCGGTATTATTATACCTGTTCGGAAAGGACTTAAGACTGTTGGTAATTAACAGTCATACCTGTTCGGAAATGACTTAATTCAACAGTCATGACTCTTGAAGACAAAGCCTTTCATTTTCTATAAATAAAGGCTGCCTAAAAACGGAATTACATTGATAACAAAAACCAGTTTCAGATTTCCATACCCTGCTATTACTCTCTTACAGTTTTTAGGAGATATAAATTCTCTTATTCTGTTTTGTGCACATAAACAGAATAAGAACTTGATTGACTGTTCTTCACTGCTACATCCAAGGGCTGTCTTCAAATATACAAGTTGCAGACAGTGCTATTGCTTCATTGTATCTTGAGTACGGATTTGCTGATTCCCGTTTGTATACCAAAATTCTTCGTGTGGGGCAAATACTGTGTTTAGGAAAGTGACATCACGCCTTGAAGTTTTATAGTGACTGTTCAGAAATTACATTGTTGTATTGAAGTTGACATTTTTGAATATATATAAAGAGTTCCATTTCTGTATTTGCATTCATAATTTCCAACATTACCCGCCGGGTGGGTGGGTGGTGGGGAGGGGTAATTGTAACTAATGATAGTATAGGGGTAGGTCTATATACATACTGAATTGACTCAGGGAGTAAATGAAAAAACACTATTATTTCTTATATATCTTTGGGTGGGTTTGGATAATACACTATTTATTGGTTAAGCTGAGACAATGATCTAGCAATTAATTGTAGAATGCTTAGCTAGTTACAGTGGTAAAAGATAGTAGCTGATCCATATGACCAGCTACAATTAATTGGGTGATAATCATCTATTCTTCCTACTACTCAGTACCCACAGAACGCTATGTCATTTTCTGTACTTTTTGACAAATTGACACACTGACTTGTGAATTGGCATAAGATAGTTGTTTTTCAATGTTCTAATCAGAATTTGTGTTGTCTATTGTGTTACTTATTGTTTATGGCATAGAATCATTGTCAGAAACAACCCTATTGTTTATAGAGAATTATAGAGACCCATTATAAACAATTTCTTAGTGAAGCCCACTTAGTCTTGTGCTTCACAAAAGATCCCCTTGGTGAAAAGCAGCAGTTGAATGCAGTCTTAGATAGATATGAGAACTTCAAAGATTAACTGACCAAGACTATCAGATACTTAATGAAATTCACAAATTGATTTGACAGATACTTGATGAAATTCATCTAAGATGACTTGCGAAATTCACAGATGCTTTAGGCAATTCTTAGGTACTTTGTCAAATTTCATACAATGAAAGTTTCTTAGGGGGGTAATTAAAAACTGTAGACATTTTTTTATATTGGAATGGTCCGCGTGGGGGATAGTTATTACTCTATTTTAATATCAAATAACAAATTCTTGTAGAAGAATTAATGACTCCATTTAGATTCCCTGGGATACGAAATTTCGTGTGGTCTAATTGTTGCTCTTTCGGGAGAGAGAGAGAGAGAGAAAGAGAGGTTTATGTGAACCGTGTCATTTTCTGTTTCTGATAAAATAGTGAATGCTTATGAACCCTTTACTTATATTTTATAATCATTTGAATATTTTCAGTAAACTTGGTGTGCACATTGCCTTGCAGTTGACGCAGTTTCACGGCGCCTCTGTAAGTCGGCCAATCAGACCTACATTGAGATACAAGCCGTATTAGAACCCGTCACGCGCAATTTCTTGCCAAGGGAGTACCAATAGTTCTCAAAACGAAACTATCACAGTATGGAGTTACTATGATAGGCAAAGGAAGTGCAGGTGGATGGATGGATGAATGGATCAGGTAAGCTTTGTGGTTGGGTTTTAAAGGTTTGAAGGGATATAATTTGTTCCTGATGATGTATGTAATCATCTTCTAGGTTGTTTGGTGTTGGTGGATAAGTGGGTGACAGCTTATAAATACTACTCAATATTGTGATATAGTGGCTTATTACCTTAAACTTTTCTCTGTGATTTCACTTGTTATTTATTCTCAAAATTTTAGTGCACTCACATTAACTAGCAAATGATGTAAAATTTGAAGCAGGCTTTTTATTCTTTGGCAATATATGAAATACAAATAGTTGTGCTCCCTCTTTGCTCTTTTTACGGACCTCTTCATTTAAGGTGCTAAATGGTTATATTTGTTGATGAAATTATGTGAAGGCAATCTCTTTGGTGGGGAAAGCATGTACATAAAAAATTATCAAACAATTCAACGATTTAGCGAGTTAAATGCCTAGGACAAAACATTTATATTAACTTTGCATTCCATCATTAATTCAAATGTTTATTCCTTCCAAAGGGGAGTATTGTAAATAGCATATGTTAGAAATGTTACCATTATCTTAGTAGCTGACTATGTTCTTTGGATATGGCGTGCCTTTGTTTTGCTATGATCATAATGATCGGGTCTCATAATGATTTGAACGTCTCAAAAGTATAAACCATGAGTCCTACGCCCGCATGATTTTCGTGTGTTGGCCACGACACATTGACGTGGCGTGGCGCGATTAGTTACTGCCGCTGGCGCGGATTCACGTTCATAAGGCAATAACCAATCGTGACACGACACGTTAGTGTGTCGCGGCCGACACATGAAAATCATGAGTCGGTCGACTTATTGTTAAACCATTCAAACATGTTCAAGGAGCACGACAGAGTTCCACAATATTGTTACATTGTCAAAGTGGACAACTTGCGAACGCAAAACAAATGAAGTCATCTTAATGTCAAGAGTTGATTTGTAAAAATCTCAAGTGGGTGTTTGATGCTTCATGTTCATTTTGCATTTGTGAAGTACCTGACTGACTATTACCACAACGATTTGGTACGCATTATGGTCACGTGTATCATTTTGCACAACATGATCGCTGAAAATGAACGGGACAAGGATGTTGACTTGTAAAAACTTGATAATGGTGAGCGAGTACCTAAGGAACCCGTTGAATTACTGAGCAACAATTACATTGATGTTGCAAATAACATATACAAAAAGGATTGCAATTGCAACTATTTCACTCCAAGATGAGTTGGTCAAGCATTTGGGGAATTCATGTGACATCATTTAGTATTTTTATTAGGATGTGTTTGATTACAAAGTTGAAAAATGATTAAAAAATAACTCATTTTATGAGAAGTTGAAAATTGAGTGGAAAAAGATGGGAGTAGTTGGTTTTACTTTTGTTAGAGTTTTTCATGGAAACAAATTCTTAGGAGTTGAATAAGAAAAAAATTCAACGGAAAATAACAAATTATATTGCACTTTTCATATTTATAACTATTGTTTTAATATAATGTAATTGAAATTAAGCACCACAAAAGCAAAAAAATGAACTAGAACAAACATTTTTCGTAGAAAACAAATCAATACCAATCAAATTGACCCTTTGTAATTTTTATCACGATTAAGTAATAAATAAATAATTTATCTCACTAATAACCTTCTATCCCAAGAATTACGTTTTCAGTGGTTTGCAAGTACTTTCAATAACACAACAACATACTATACTAATACAAATTAACACATATATGTATCTTACTTTTTGAGGTGGTCTTTGGCAGTGTTGGTATGTGTTATTACCGTTTTCCAAACAAACGTGTTGATGGACGTTTCCTATTTCCTTCAGATTGTAACAAGGGATAGGGTCGGACTCAACCCCATGATATCTATGTCAATTAACGGACATCACATATGTTGATGTTGTCAGCTTTTTGGATAATTTTTCTAGGAAATCCTTCAATCTGTTGGATCGCTCAAGTGATGTTGTTTTTTGGGATTGATTTCCCTTAAACCCCACATAAAATTCAGAATTTTTTGTTGTGTAGTGCCAAATTTGTTAATGGTAACACTAGCGGAGCCAGAAAATTTTGTTGAGTGGGACACTCCTAAATACAATAGACACAAGGGAGAATCCACATGCATATAATAGACACAAAGGATAATCCACATGCATATAATCTCCATCCAAATTAAGGGGCTAAGTTTGGAAAAGAGATATCATGAAATTGACTTTTAACATAATTAATGGCTAAATTTAAAAGTTAATTGAATTTAGTGGAGTTTAGTTCAAAGATTTAAAGTACAATCTTAATGTGAGATTTAAAAAGGAAAATATAACTCACCTACTAATTGAAAAAAAGTATGTAGTTATTTCTTGAATGTTGAAATAATTAATTTTTATTATATAGATGTACCATGTAATGTATCACCCACAGAAAAATTGTTACATGTATGTTGAGCGTGGCTACTAAATTATGAACAATATTGAAATTATAGGTGGGTACTATCCTTAATTTACAAAAAAAAAAAAAAAATAGGAGTAAAAGTTTAATTTTAGAATTTTTGGGTGGGGCACTTGCCCACCCCAGCCTCCACATAGCTCCGCCAGTGCTTGGAGTGATGTTAAACTATTTTGGGATTTTCCAATTTGCAACAACAAATCAAACAAATTGGTTGGCAAAATGGCAACCTATTTGCATTTTTTCACCACAAATCGCCTGGGTGCGTTTTTGGCAAAAAAAAATTTAAGTATTTTTCATAATCATCTCGACATGGTCTTACGTGATAATGCATGATCTTTTCCACTCCCACGCGAAAAATGCCTTGACAAAGTCTAATTCAGATTAACTAATTTTTGGCATCAACTATAGAATACAACAATTAAAATCTCCACGTTTAACCTTGTGATCTCTCTTTATATTATCATCATCATCATCATCCATGCCTTAATCACATCATATGGGGTTGGCCACATGGATTCTCCTTTTTCATTCCATTCAAATCTATTATATGCATCAGTATCATTCAAGTTTAATTCCTTAAGGTCTCTCCTAATAATTTAGGACGACATATATATATATATATATATATATATATATATATAGAGAGAGAGAGAGAGAGAGTATACATACTTGCTGACGTTAACCTATTTTTCTAAAATATTTATGAGTTGAATTTTTTTCCATGGTATTTAAACATTTCAAGGGACTCATATAAAAAAATCAGCTACTTTCACAGTTAAAATATGGGTCCCTTGAATTGTTTAAATACTACACAAAAAAACTCAACTAAAAAATATTTTTTTTGCTATTTAAAAAAAATTGGTATGTATACTTGGTATGTACTCGAGCCTGTCTGTCGCATGTGTGTGTGTGTGTATATATTGACGCTCTCCCACATCCTAAAAACATAGGTATGAACATATCTATTTTTAAAAATAGTAAAAAAAATATATTTTTCAACAAAAATTGGTATACACAATCTTCATTATGAGGAAATCATCTAACGGTGAGATGATGATCACAAGTTTCGACGGTTAAAAATGCATGTATTCATCTAATTTTTAAACCACCCATTTCCAAGTTATATTTTTCTAAATGATCTCCTCATTAAGGAGATCAGGAGATCATGTATACCAAATTTGGTTAAAAAATATATTTTTTACTATTTTTACAATGGGTATGTTGTTACGAGAGAAAGAGAGAGAGGTTCTTAGGTGAACCAAAATGTTGAACTTTTTAATGAACCTAATAAGACATTAAAAAATAACTCAATCAATCTTAATTCCTTTTTGTAATTGGTCCGCGCCAGCGACAATAGACACACGTGTGGCACCCGTTTTTTTAATATACAAACACCTGACAAACCTTACATCCCCCCACCCATTTTCTACGCATTTTGACCATACCCACTATCTCGGATGCAACCCCGAGAACTCGTGACCCATACCTCCGAACCTACCGTCGTCTATGTTCGAAAGCTCTTCCACATCGACTTCACTATCCTCCTCATCTCCCCATCTATTCCTACTTTAAACTCGACCTCACCCACTTATACGACGACAACCACTTCTTTAACTATGAGAATCCATCAGAGTAATACAAGGAAGACCTAACCAAGTTACGGTAAGAGTACCATTGAAGTTAGGCATGTCGTGTGGAAGCGTGTCAACAAATGATATAGAGTGTAACTGTGATCCCAAAAAATAAAGTGTCACACACGCAGTAAATATGGGGTAAAAAATACACATGGCAAGAGATAATATTTACGTTGTTCACCAATTTGGCTACGTCCACGAGCGATAATAGAAGAAGATTACAGATGAAAGGATAATGTGTTCCTTCCTCACACACTAATAATCCCCCTTCTCACAAATAAAATAACACTCTCACAAATATTGGAAGACACACAAATATTAATCTCCTCACAAAAGACTCCTAAATTCTATCCAAAATCTTCAATAGGGAATATCCAAAATTAATCCCCCCAAAAATGACTAATTTTATACAAAATGAGTGAAGCCCTAAAATTTCACTCAATACAATTAGGGTCCATTGGGTTCAAAAGTGGGGATGGCAAAATTTGCAAATTTTACCTAATTTTTTCACACGAGGCTATCACACAACCATTAGGCGAAATTAAAGTCAATTAAATTAGTTTATTTAAATATTTTAAAAACATTTTTTAAAAATAATTTTAAACAATTTTTAAAACATTTTTATAAAACAGTTTTTTTAAAACATTTCTAAAACAGTTTTTATAATATATTCAAAACAGTTTTTCAAAATATTAAAAACAATTTTTACAATATTTTCAACCAAACGGTTTTTAAAAAAATTGTAAAATATTTTCTTAACTATTTTTTTATAATATTAAAAGCAGTTTTTAAAACATTAAAAAACAGTTTTTAAATATTCATAACAGTTTTTTTAACTATTTAAAACAGTTTTTAAAATTGTTTTTTAAAAATTTAAAACAGTTTTTATAGTATATTCAAAACAGTTTTTAAAAATGTTAAACACAGCTTTTTAAAAATGTTAAAAATAGTTTTTACAATATTTTATAAGACGGTTTTTAAAAATATTTGTAAAACATTATCTTAACAATTTTTTATAATATTAGAAAACAGTTTTTTAACTATTTAAAACAGTTTTTAAAATTGTTTTTTAAAACTGTTTTTATAATATATTCAAAACAGTTATTAAAAAATGTTAAAAACAGTTTTTAAAACATTAAAAACAATTTTCAATACATTAAAAAACATTAAAAACAGTTTTTAAATATTCATAGCATTTTTTTTAATTACTTAAAACAATTTTTAATTTGTTCTTTAATACATTAAAACCGTTTAAGAAATTAACAAATTTGTTGGCAAATATTTCTCACTCAAATTGGTAAGCAAAGTTAGCGAACACCTTATACATAAAGAGTATTGTACACTAACAAATAATGTCATGACAAAATATGCAACCAAACAGTCAAAAAATGAACAAATTTTTATATTTACCTACTTTTTGACTAAAGTCTCATCACGTAGATCAGTTGGTAAGAGGATGTTCTAACTTAATCAAGGTCTCGGATTCGAGCCTCGGGAATGCAGCTATGTTAAAATTTGGGAGGAAGAGCTTTGTCACCCTTGTGATCCTACCCGATTCGAACATGATTAATCACACGCCAAAAAAAGCGTGGGGAACCTAGGTCTGGACAAAAAAAAAAAAAAAAAACTACGTTTTGACATTGTCAGGACAAATATTTCCAACGAAACGACCCTTACTGTTTATTTTGAAATACAAGACACTACCCTCTCAATTTTGGTGTGCGTTTTCTTCTGAATTTCTTCGCTTGTAGGGCCAAAGGTGGAGACAAACTCCACCAATTTAGGGAGAAAATTGGGGAGGAGATGGGCCATTTTGACTAAGCCACCTAAAGTAACATGGCATGGCACTAGCAACTTCGGCTTTTGTTAAAACAATTTCTTTTGTTAAACAAATAATTTCTTTTGTTAAACCAACTTTTGCTTTTGTTTTTCATTGGCTTTTTCAACAAGGCCCACTACTAACTTCACAGGGGCATGAAAATGCCCACTTTATACACCTCAACAACATCACGCTAATGACAAAAGACCCATGTCTCATTCATCTGGTTACCATTGAGAAGTTTACAACTTATAAATACAAGACTATACATTCTAATGAGCATCACAAAATTTCATATATAACATCACGTCATTAAATTTACTTCAACCCCTCTTCATGTGGATGCATACTAAAATAGTTAATCGAACTACCTATATACGCGATACGACCCGTGAATATATGACACGTTTTAATTAACGAGTTGTATTATGTATATACTAACCAGACACATTTTATTCATTCTAATTTTATTTGGGATGTGTTCGTGTTAGATAAAAAAATAGATTAAAAGTTGTGTAGCGTTTTATTTTGATTGTGCTCGTGTTAGGTAAGAAAAATAAAATTACATGGCATTAATTATTTATCCCAAAAATAATATTCCTTATTTATTTACAAGAAAATGCGGGGTATTACATTTGTGATTATGTAAACATTTTTTTAGTATATATAATTTTGAAAAATACTCTTCAAATAATTATTTGTTCTAATAGATATATAGAGTCAGGATCATGTGCACACTAAGTTTGCACATCATTTTTTTAAAATAGTAAAAAAAATATTTTTGAGTTGATTTTTTTGTGTGATATTTAAACATTTCGACGGATCCAGGTAAAAAAAATCAACTCAAAAAAACTGTTTTTGCTATTTTTAAAAATCGGTCAAACTTTCACTGAGCTGATTTTTTTTACATGGGTCCGTTGAAATGTTTAAATGTCACATAAAAAAAATAAACTCAAAAATATTTTTTTATTACTTTAAAAAAATTGGTGTGCGTCAGCACTGTGCAAACTTATTGTGCACAGGAGTCTGCCTCTCTCTCTCTCTCTCTCTCTCTTTCTCTCTCTCGATATATATATATATATATATATATATATATATATATATATATATGTTCTGATTTAAAACCTTAAAAACACATTTATTTTAAATTAGTTACACCTATAAATCTCCTATTCGATTGTTATATAGATTAAGGTGGAGCTATTGGCACTTCAACCAAGTCTTCTAACACTCCAAAAATTCTCCCAATAACTTTATTACCCTTAAAACCCACAAACTCAAATGTGAAAAAAAAATATTTCATCTCTTTTTGTTAAAAAAACAATTCAACTGTTTTTTTAAAATCAACTGCTATCTTTAAAACTGTTTATAAAAACAAAAACAATGTTATATATAATATAAAAAATGGTTTTTACAAAATCAAATTGTTTTAAAACGAGAAATATTATTTTATAAAAACTATTCTTAATAAGAATCTGTTTTAATTTTTTTTTAACTTTTCATAACTGTTTAAAAAAAAATTCAATTGTTTAAAAAAATTTGTTATCCGTTTTTTTTTTCATTAAAAAGTGTTTATAAAACATAAAAAAAATGTTTTACATAAAAAAAACTATTTTTTTAAAAAATAAACTGTTTTTTTACTATCAAAAAAACGTTTTAAAAAATTATCGGCAGTTTAAAAAATTACACAATGCAATTATGATTTTTTTTCTTATTTAAGTAGCACGATCACGACCCAAATAAAACGCGATGTGGCATGGAGTCGTATTTTTTATTCATACCCCTGGCGCGAACGAGTTTTAAAAATATTGTTTTTACATATCATTACTGTTTTAAATAAAACATTTCAATTGTTTAAAAAAATTTGTTATCCATTTTTTTTATTAAAAACTGTTTATAAAAACATAAAAAAATTGTTGTGTATAAAATAAAAACTGTTTTACAAAATAAACCATTTTAACTATCAAAATACGTTTTAAAAAATTACCGGCAGTTTAAAAAATTACACAATACGATTATTAATCTTTTATTTTTTAAGTAACACGATCACGACCCAAATAAAACGCGACGTGGCATAAAGTCGTATTTTTTATTCATACCGCTGGCGAGAACCATTTTTTACTATTATAAAAATAATCTTTTTACTATTTAGAAAATATGGTCCGCGCCATCAGTATGTATAGGTGGTCCAACCACCTATACATACTGCTTGCGCGAATCATTTTTTCTAATATGTCGGTTCGCGTCAGCGGTATGTATATGCGGTATTATAAAATAATTTTATATAAAATACAGACTTTTAACAGTTAAAACAATTTAATTTTGTAAAAATAGTTTTTTATATTATATATAACACTGTTTTAGTTTTTATGAACAGTTTTAAAAATTAGGACAATTTTTAGTTTTTATGAACTGTTTTAGTTTTTATGAACAGTTAAAATGTTTTTTTAATAAAAAGAGATTGAAATGTATTTTTTTTTTACATTTGCAAAAAAGGAGATTGTGGGTATTAACGGTAATAGAGTTATTGGGAAAATTTTTGAAGGGATAGAAAATTTGATTGAACTGCCAATAACTACACCAATAAATTATAGTAGATAACAGTGAACGTCTTGAAAGATATATATTGGTGTTATGTTGTAAACATACTAAAGTGAGTAGAACCACATATATATTATTTCTCTCCAATATCTTACGAAAGAAATTCCAAAACAAAGATGAAATCCATTTGTAATGCTTCTTTATCATCACCATACCTAGTGGGGACCACATAGTTTTTTATGGAGATTTCCTTATTTTTTTTTTTTTTGGTAAATTAGGGTATCCACTAGCGACTTAATGACTAATCCCTTCGCTGATTGTAGGCACCTCGATGGGTGGGACAACCGGCTCAGCGATTTAAGACTGCTTCATACTTAAGACGAGAATCAAATCTTCGACACTTAATTAAGAAAGAAAGACCCCCTACCGTTCTACCACACCCCTACCGCTCTACCACACCCTGAGATTTCCTTATTTATAAACTTCCTACATACCTTTTATGTATAATAATATATAGCTTTTGACCCTTTGGTCCCATCTTGATGTCAGTTGGTATTTACCTAGGGCAACACGTCTGGAAATTATCTTTATCACTCCCATGCGTACAATTTTGTTTTTAAAAGGGTTTGAAACGGTTGGAATATTTTATTAGACCATTGCCTCAAATCTTTTGATTATATAATTTATTTATATTTTCTAAGTCACTAGCTCAGGAATCTTACAGTGCTAGTGCCACACGCTAATTTTTTTTTATAAAGCATACGTTGATGTTTTGTAAAATTATTTTTAAGAATACCATAACATTTAATTAAGAATACATTATTGATTAAATTTTCACATATAATTGTTCTTAATAAAATAATTTGGGATCTTCATGATAATCACATATATATTTATTATGCAGAACATAAAATGGTATTAAAATAATATCCTTTTATCATGTCACAACTAGAAAGATTGATGGAGTAGTCAATTTTAACGATGTCTGATCGACTGAATTTTGAAACATAGCTTCATCTTTGATATGGCAAGCACACATTTCAATTTCAACGCATTCCAATGGTTAGATATCCCTGTATAACCAAAACACTATTTCCAAATTTACTCTCCTTGAGAATCTAGATTTTCCTCCCTTTCCTATAATTTCATTATGTTGTCTTTGAGTATCTCAATGATGAAAATCAGTCACTTATTTAGAGGCAGGGACAAGACCTAAATCTCCAGCAATCACTTAATGTCAACCGCCCATCAAGATAGATGCCCAAGAGTCATTTTGAATACCTTTTCAATAACCAAATTGACTCTTAATATTGATATTATGAAGCAAATAATTTAGAATTATATAAAATAATTCTAACAGGTTTTACAGTCCAGTTGTCTAGCTTTTATAGTGATGGTAAGTGGTAAAGATTTTTATATTTTACTTTTTCATTTATGAATGATATTTTTTTAACGTTATTATTGTTATTTTTTTAAACTAAATATATATTTCAAATGCATAATTTTGGTTGGACTTGACTAGACATCTTACCCAATATACTTGCCTCGAGTCGTGTGTCAACTGCCTTGCCAATTTTTTGCTCCCTATGTTTTGTCCTCGGACGACCTTTATATACACTTAACACGTTTTTTATTTATTTATTATTTAGTTATAAATTTTATTAGATTTCTTTGTACATGACATTATATTAAAATCTGCTCCATGCTCTTGTCTTATCCTATCATACCATAGCTAAGCTATCGTATTTACGTCCGGACCTGTTTTTGATTTGGACCCCCACGTTACTCTAAAAATATGAACAACTCCTTGACAGTTTGTTTGATATATGTACGTCCTATCATTTCTTCCTCGGACACACGTCTTCTTTTGTAAAGACCAAATCTTTGAGATTTTTTAATATCTCATTTGATCTTTATGACCGTCATTATTATTGTAGACTTCGTTCTTAATTTTATTTTCTCCGAAATATATTGAGCCTAAATTCATGCCACCTTGTTTTATTTGTAATCTACTGTCAGTTGTATAATTTTTTTTTTATATAAGCTATCACTTCATAATATTTATTATGTTCTAGTTGCATACTATTATTATTTTATACATTTCTTTTGTCCGGTCAAATTTTAATTCACATCGTTTGAAATATATCTGTAAGTAATATATTATATTGGCCCCATGCCTTTTTATAAAGGCTATTTTTTTCAACAGCCATGCGCATATGTTTTTACATATTTTGTCAGAGCACTTGATCTGTGTATACATCAAAATGACTTAACATCTCTTATATCAGATTATTGTTTCTCTCTCCATTATTTGGACGATATATTTTGCAGAACGATTTTAAGGTTCCTACAAGAGCCTCTTTTTGTCATAATCTGAGAATGCTATTATCATGTCTCAAACAACCATTTTTATTGAGAAGCAAAATGAAAATTTAAAAATCATTTTTCAAGCTACATCATCTCAGAAAATCAGGCGCATTTAATGATCACAAGGCTTGTGTCTAATAGCTATTTTTTTAAGACATATTTAAGTGTTGAAGAGCTGAATTGATGACACACCACAATGAGACTGAGCTAGAGAATTTATTGAGCGCATTTAAATTTATTACTCAGCTACACATTCAAGAGAGCAATTAATTTTACATTCTGCTCAATAATTGAAGAAGATCTGTGACACCCTGCCTAATAAAATACCGGGTGGTCAGTCCTATATCAAATTAAACAGGAATCTCATCCGGATCATTCTTAGCATCACTGTCGAAAACTTTTTAAAACTTACTAACCACTTAGTATTCAAAAGACATGGTGCCAAATTCTATTTTTTATATAACATCACTAACAACATGCAAAAGAATATATAATTAACCATTCACATAATCACTGAATCAAACAATACTAAAATGGAATAAATATAATCCTTGTCGAGACAACCACCGGCTACAAATCAAATTCCAAAATAAATCACAAGAGGAATAACTGAATACATCAACTAACTGAAATAAAATGAAATAACTAGGGCGACATGCCCAAATGGAATACTAACTACATCCTACTCTAGGAATGAAATGACTGAAGCGGCTAAATCAAAGTCCTACAACATCTGCATGTGTCGCAGCTGCGTAACCCTGGAATAGAACAATTTTGGCATCCCTGTGGCTAGACACCTAAAAGGTTTTGAAAATATTTTTATAGCAAGGGTTAGAACCCAAAATATTTTGAAAATATTTATCAAGTGAATTTAAATGCAGTAAATTAAAATGCATGAATGCTCTTCATATTTAAGTTAGTGTCGCGCACTCCCTTGAGGACACCTCACCCCTTGACTAATGTGCACGCCTAACGTACTTATATATGACCCATCTAACTATCTACCCCGTAACTAGCCTCTCATATATATATATATATATATATATATATATATACCGAGTGAGTTTAGTATACGAGTTATAAGTTATTTTTCACACTAACTTATTTAAGTCATTTCTCATTTGATACCATATAACATTCTCACAAGTTATATCATTATACATTTCACATCATGTATTCATCCATATATAAATATGCACCATATATACGTATCATTATATTACAACATTCACACACATGTCATAGATATATAATTATCCACCCGAGTAGGCACTCATCGAGTATTCTCTAAATGCTGTTACAATCGAACAGGAGGCGACCATAGTTCCTCCCGAAAGTGACCGTCCCATACCAAAGACGACTCACCCCTATAAACATGCGCTATGACCTGGGGATTATACTCTCCCTGCATTCTCTAGCTAGGGGACTCACCCACATCGCGCAACCTCCTAAATAGCATTAGAGCGGGTATGCTTTCTTATAAATATTATTCACACAAATAGTTATAAATCATATATATATTAAATTCAGGCTACCGGTGTAAAAAATCTGTAACACCAGCCTAACCTTTCCAAGTCTACCTACTGACTTGACATTTAAATAATTTCGCGCAATTATTTATTTATTACTTAAGTTGTGTCACCCAACTAAATTATCCGGACTTATACCGTCAGCCCGAATTCTCATCATGTAGAACTTATTCCTCAATTCCACATTTTTACGGTTAACACCCTTTTTATATTCGAACATTCCTTAATTTATTATATATTCCTATAATAAATTAACTCGACTAAATCCGTTCCTAACCGCTCTTAGCACTAGTGAAAAATTTTCCTGAGTCCATATCCTGACTCAATTGAAATAATTCACATATTAATTAATTATCTTGGTGTCACTCAACAAAATACACCCGGAATATCTCACTTGGCTCGAAATTCAAAACTCCCAAATCATTATTCAATTTCTTTCAATTAAGATTACCCACTTAATTTACCAGGTTTCAAATTACTCAATCATAAACCTCAATTCTCTAATTGGATTTATCCTCCATTAATCTAAGGGTAAATTCTACAAATTCAAACCCTAATTTATAAATCCCAAAATTCAGATTCATCTAAAACAGGAGCATTCATCACAAATTAACAATCAGACCTGAATCAGGGGAGGGAATAAATCTGTTAGAATCAATTAGGTCGTTCAAGCGACCTGCCATGTCGTTCGAACGACATTGGTTGTCGTTTGAACGAGACACCAGGTCGTTCGAACGACCCTGGTGTTCTCTCTCCTCTTTTATTGCCCAAAAAAACCAGTCCTCCATTAAAGCTTTAAAACCTTTGATTCTGTACAATTTTTATTCCCAAAATATTCCAAGATTCATCCTAAATCCACCCATTTGATTTAGCAATCTAACTATATCATATACTCAAATTAGGGATTCAAAATCCACATATTCTTATCATCTCTACAGATTTTTAACTCACAACATGAAATTCCCAAATTAAATGTAGAACTAATTCTAACATATTAATCAATTCACACCTTCTTTAATATGAATTGGAAAAATGAAATTAATCAAGTGCAAGTTAAACCACTCGCCTTAAGTTTTGTAGAATCAGATCCTTTGATGAAGATGTTGGGTTGATTCAAGGGTCTCCTCTCTTGTTCTTGGATTAATCTCCCAAAATCTCCTCTAGTTTCTCTCTTCTTTGGCTCTCCTCAATTTAGTCTTCTAAAAATGAATTAAAGGTCCCTCACCCTTTCACAATTCCCGTTTTTGGGCTTATGGGCCTTCCCAAAAGGGCCCAAACACTTATTTGGGAGCTCAAATGTGTCTAGAAAGGTCCCGAAATCCATATTATACATATGGACACTCATTTTTAACTATTTCAACCCATCTGGACTCAACCATGCCATCCGAATTAATCTATAACATTCTCTAAATTTGACCTCAAAATGCGTCACAAAAAGTCCAATTGATTAAACCTCAATTCGCCAAATTAATAAATTCCTCAAATTTTAAAAAAATTCCCAAATTACGAATTTAATTCCTCAGAATAAAATTAAATTCTTTTTCTCCCAAAATTTTATTTAATCAAAGGTCCTTGAATTTACGGGGTGTTACATACTTCCCCCCTTACAATGGAATTTCATCCTCGAAATTCGGATAAGTCTAGTACTCCAGTTTCAACTAACTGCCTAAACACTTACCCTTAGCATTGCTACACATAGTTCTTAAGTGAATGTAACTAACCAGAGCACCCATACACCCTGTACACGTGCTTCATCGTATGAAATAAAATTCGTCTTTTACCAACCCTTAAACCATAATATAACTTCAATCCCATAGTTATAACATTCCAAATACCCTTCTCTCGGCATAAAAGTATACGTATCCACTCTTATGCTAAAAAAAATAACATACACTGTCGCGCCCTTACTATCACTAGTTTCCTTGTGCGAAAATAAGTCCTGAGCTATATCTACCCGCTTTACAATAAGTCCAACTACCCTGGATCACATCAGAAATGTCCCTACTCACCGGGATTTTAATTAACGATATTAATACATTAATATGCAACACATTTAACATATATAATCGTATATACACGTTAAACCCCATCTCAGGTAAAACCAAGCAACGATAATTCATACCCTGGTACCGCGAACACCCAGTCTTACTATAGCTATCCACCATAGCCCCAAACTATAGCTACACAGTTGAAACTTGGAAAAACATCCACGCTACTCCCATAATTCTCGAAAGTAAAAATCTCTCGTATAATTCAACCTTCCTCTTAGTGTACCTTCCACTCTCTTGTGGTTAACACCAAATAACCCCGCTATCCCACGGTACTTACATATATACATTATGGCTATTTCAGCCAACACATCCACTAATATCCGTGTTTCTCCCGCATCCTAGTGGTAATAATTCATAAGTTGTGACACACTCAATGTCACTTCCAAACACACCCCTACACTTTAACGTTTCATAATCTGTGGAAAATATTATTCCCATTCCACCGGGATATACCCAAAATCATCGCCTTTGCGTCTCCTCCCTGAATTTGCTAAGTATTTACACATTGGAGACTCTGACTCTTCCCAGGGTGCCCAGACACCTTATATCTTGTGCATATTTGCACAACCCTGCGATCATCACATACGTAACCATATTTATCACAAGCTCCGCTCCCACATATTCGACGTGGCTATAATCTCAAAATATTTTCGATGAACTTACAAATTACTATTCAATTTTTCTCGATACCCCACCTATCAACTTGTGGTGCAAAACTTCACAGTGTTTCTTTCGTAACACTTCTCGTCTATACTGTCCCTATCTCTTAGTGTCTTTCTGCTTAACGTATTTTCTCCACGCGTTCACTGATTATCATTCAATCCGATGACCTAGTATCCGATGTCGTCTTCCCACTTTCGACGTTTTTTATTAAGGCTTATGCATATAACCCATCCCAGCAAAGCCCAAAAGAACTTTTCCTAATGCACTATTCCTTGGCAATATCGACCCTCAACTTTTGCAGAACCCAAAGCATAACCTGGGACTCTCAAAACCTATCCCTATACTCACAAGTCTAATCATGGACTTCCGCATCTCTAAGGTAGTCACCTACTGCTGCGCTAGAACTATCACTAAGTCCTCAGTTTTAAATATTAACAATGAGCTAAATCTCTCCGCTCCATGGCAACCCGACGTACCCTGAATCACATCAGTAAAAGTTCCAATGCACCGGGATCCAATATAACTAGAAAACTGTACTCTCTGAAGTCTACTTCATAAAATATTACCGCGAGCTCAACCTTGTTTTAGGCGACGCATCACAAGTAGAATATACATCGTGCCCTAGAACAATGAACACGATAGCCTTGCCATAACCGCCCACCATTGCGAACCCGTCCATACCCAGGATAAAACCCCACCTCGAATATCACCTCTCAAATGAGCTAATCCTAAGAAAAATATATATATCATCTGAGTGTACCCACCCATTCCCTTATAAGTGGAACTAAAGAGCGCCTCGCGACTCCACGATAAATATACACATACTAGTGATATTAACGATACCTCCACTAAATTCTTTTCTCACGCGAATCTAGTACTAATACATTACTGTGACCCGCTCCCATTAGATAAAACAAAACCTAATCATCTCGGAATAAAGCTCGTAGTTTCGATTACGCATAACGCTGGCAGCTCAAATTGTTACCGGAGATAATACCTTTGTCCTAACCAAACCAAAAACTTTTCTCATGGATGCCATTGCTAGACATCCAAATCCTGTCCCCTAACTCGACGCGAACAAAATCCACCCATGCGTTTCCAATCTTTTACACATAAGACACCTCTCTGTGTCATCCCCCTTTCTCTGGCCCCACCGGCCCTGTCGGGGTTGTTTTTCTCATGGACCTAGTAGCTTTGACCTTGATTACTACCCCAATTGTCCCTTTGGATCTGCTGGTCCCATGGGACTTGTTGCTGGACATGACGGCCTTAACTAAACACCTCATCACTTGGTAGAACTTCTATTGATCTCGATCATAAATCTGGGTCCTCTATTGGGTATCCCTTCTCTTGGTGCGTCACTAGCACTAAAATCCAGTCTCACTCTTCTGATAGATTCTCCTACTCCCTTAGCTCCCCTCTCTCTAGAGCATTGACACGAGTGTAAATGTACAACCATAATGATAATGACACCTGCCATCCTAGCCAGATCTACTATTTGTGCTTGTATTTTCTACCCGCGGGTCTATTATTAATTTATAATCCTACTTAATTCTTCGTATCCCTCTCACCGGTTATGAAGTTTGTGATTTTTTCAACATTCCTTCCTCCGAACACTGTCTGATCCTTTTGGAAAATTACTGAAATCTCCCTTACCTCTCAATTTAACTCTGGTGAGAGATTCGTAATAATTCGCACCCTAAATTCCTCATTATGCATAATATCTCCCCATGAATGTGGTGACTGACTCCCATCATCCCATACTGCTTCTAAGAGAAAACTTATTTGCCCAAAATTTTGACTTGAGTGTTATTACACTCCCCCCACGTGTGATCCTAATTGGAGGTTCTCTATCCATTGGTGACTCACCCTTTCGCACCTTGTAACAAGCCGTGTAATTTTGGGGCATTTTAAATTTATTTAAAAAATATACAGGAAAATAAAGTTTTTGATTTAATTATTTTTCTTACTAAAAAATGTTGGGTTTTATTTTTTAAGACGAAATTTTCAATCGGTTTCACAATCGAAGTTAAAACGAATTTTTAAATAATTATCCCTTGGTTTTATTTTAAATCGACAGATTCAAAATCCCTGAGTGATCGATTGATCGACTCCAGGGAATCGATCAATCGACCCCAACAGATTTCATGCGCAACAAGTATTTTGAAGAGTTTTGTTTTGGTTTAAATTCCTACTCTTTTGCCTTATGAAAAGAGGTCGTGTGAGACCCTTTCTAAACCATCTTTTACCACAAAAATATGTAGAAACCTTTTCATATTTTTCTCTCCTTTTTATATACACATAACGCCTTTATATTTATCATATTCAACATTAGTTTTGGAGGTGTTCTTGAGGCTGTTTTAGTGTTCGAGCTTCGAGATGATTTGTGGATCCTTGTGAGATGATTTTGATGGTTTAATCTGAATTTCTGGGCAGATTCATGTTGGTTTCTTACATTGGTTTAAAGTATGGGGTTTTACACAATATGCTCTTTAAATCTCTTTAGAGTTATTCCCTTTGATTTCATGTGATTATTGAACTCATATTTGAATTACTAGATTCATTTGGAATATGAAAATTATTATTGGAATCTGATTTTGATTCATGTGGTATTATATTTGTGTTGAGCATGTTGTCATGAGATTTTAATATGGCACTGAGGTTGGGCACCCGCCAACATTCCAATTTTCGACTACTTGTTAAAGTATGGCACGGTATGGTGAGGCCTGGTGACCCGGATAAGGTGTTCTTGAGAAATTATATTGATAAAAATGCTTGTGAGATTTGCATTTGATTTGAATATTCGTAGTCGTATTGTTATGCTTTATTCACTACTAATATTTGTTGAGCATCTTTCCTGTCGCATTGTGTACTTCCCCATATTTTTTGTTAGTGGCAAGTTAGCGCGGATTTGTGGCGCTATGGGATAATTGGAGATTGATTTTTAGCTTAGATATTTTAGGAAGAATCTTCGAATGTACAAATGAGAATATTTATATTTATTTTGTTGTATAAAGCATTTACGAATTTATTTTATTTCGAGAGACATTTGTTGTATTCAATTTGAAGAATTGAGATTAGTGAATTCTTTTGTTTTGTATTGTGGGATTTATTTGGATGTTCTATACCTTTTTGATTATTGATTTGGTTAGTTTTATCGAGTATCGCTCCGCTCTCCCCGGGCAGGGTGTTACAGGTGGTATCAAAGCATCAGGTTTTATTGTCCTTTAGGGTCTGTACAGCTTACTATTATTTTTTCTTAGAGTTCTTTGATGTAGATCCCTAATATTAGGAATGTTGTATTCATCCTTACGCGATGAAAATTTGTACTTTCGCGATTATCTATATGAATGTTGAACTTATTCGATCTATTTCGACTTTAAGATGTCACGTCGTGAAGAACAGACTAACACTGATGGGAAAGTCAATGCAGAACAAGGTCAACTAATACCTCAGGTACACTCGGAGAGAGTATCAATCGCCAAAATTGCAGGTACTGTGGAAAAGGCAGTTACTACAGCAGATTTACAATACCAAGATCATCGTATGCCACTTATAGGGGGCAAAAGAACAAGAACAAGATCATCGCATGTTAATTTGTCATGGAAGGAGTAAATAATTATGAAAAAAATACTTTTACGACAGCAACAAGTTCCTCAGGATTTTTAGGACCATGAAGGCAATGGAATTAGCAGGAAGAACACAAACAATGTTAGAACCCATAAAGCCAGGGAAAGAATGAAGTCATGAAAAGGTGTTTCATATGTGGAAGAGATGACCATAAACGTCGAACTTGTTGGGATCAGACTGGAGGGGAAATTCGACCCGAACAACAAGAATAGCAAGGACGTGGAAAACAAAGACTTTCAGGACTCTGCTATAAGTGTGAACAACATGGTCACAAGTCGAGGAACTATCCTCAACCTGATATTGTCTTTCACCAAGATACTCAGCTGGGTCAACTGAGCCGATGAGGAGGTGGAACTGAGTAACAGAACCTTAATCAACAAAATTTTAATAGGGGAGAGTTCAATCATAGATGTTTTGTGTGTGGTAAGACTGGTCACAAGAGACAGAATTATCCAGGAAAGGGCAAAATTCGAGCCACCACCCGCGAATGAGGGTATGTTTTTCTAACTATGGGGCTATGGGACACGATCTGTTTTACATGGGGTGACTCACTTTAATTTAGCCATTAGATTTGCGTGGGCCATAGGGTTACTAGACTTAGCCAATAGTACTGCTATTTATGTAGACTCACCGATGGGTAGTGGGACGCCTATTTTCTTTATATGTTGTAACGTGAGTCTGATTTTACTGGTGACTTTCTTGTTTTAGACATGTTCGAGTTTAATTTGATTATCGGCATGGATTGGATTGTTGTACACAAGGCAAAGATTGATGGTATAGTCAACGTATTATCTTTAACAAGAGAGTGAATAAGTAGACTTATATATAAATAGATCAAACCTATTGGGAAGTTATGTACTATAGACTAAAGACCTGAGGAGTTTCGATGACCGACTAGGTTAGATAGTAGTGTATCGGGGGGGTTCCTTGTTTGGATTTCGCTCTGCGAGACACCCCACGCATGAAACTAACGAACGTTGGGAGTCGAAGTAAATTGGGTCTTTAGGATGTGAGTTTATAACCTTTGCTATTATATGTATATATATTAAACAGAGAGTTATGAGTTATAGCATGATTTGAGGCTAATGGAGTCGCCAAATGTGAATGTGGAAATCATTGAAATACGAATTATATTATAAGTAGTCAGTTAATTAAGGGTAACCTTACGGAGGAATCACATTTATTTAGATCTTATGATGGAATGCACACACATAGGGTGTATGGGAGCCCTGGATAGTTGGATTGTAGTATTTTTCATAATTATGACACAGTAAGTATTTTTGAGGTTAATGAAAGTAGAAGTTGTGACTTTAGGATTTAGTTGTTTGATGATTTAGGATCGCTACTCCCCAAATTTTCCACGAGGATGGTATAGGAAGGATTGGGTAAAGTCTAACTCGAGACAGTTGAAACTAAATGGTAAGCCTTGGTGTATAACATCAGTGGTGCTATATCAATAGAGATTAATCATGAGAAGTTTTGGATTGATTTGTGTTGGTTTTGATTAGAAAGAAAATGGATAAAACGCACAAAACAAATTATTGAAAAGGACGAACGTTGTATGATAATTTTAGGATTGTTTTAAGAGGAAATTGGTAGTGTGTTTGAGAGTTTTTGTATAAAATCATGTTCTGCACAGCTTTACAGTTTTAAGTTTTTTCAAAATCGGAGCAGAAAAGCCTCAAAATTGTAATTTTATATTTCTGGTAGAATGTACAAAAAAAAAAGAAAAAAAAGTTTGGAAAATGGTAATTTGTCCCTTGGTGAGATTTTATTAATTTTAGTACATTAACAAGGAGCGAGGGACTTGGGTTAATGTTGGAAATTTATTTGGATTTGAGGATTAATTTTGTGAGAGATATCTACATAATTATTATACAATTTAGAGGAGTATAATCGTTATAGCAAGTATGGGTATATATACGAGTACTTGGGTTGGATAAAAGATCATGTGAGTAATAACTACATAATAAATGTATGATGATAATCGTGATTGCAAGTACAAGTAATTACAAGTACGGGTAGTATTCGAGAAATACGACGGGTACTTAGGGATAGGATAAATTCCTAGTATTATATAGGTAGATGTTAATGCCTATTTGAATGATTGATAATTTATGTGTATGACATACCTAGCTTACTGGCTATCGACGGGAGGTTTGCGCGTGAGGGCAGTCATATCCTGATGAATCCACGGGATGCTTGACTTGTCGCCCGAGAACATAGAACCTAGGTGATAGTACAAGTATGGCACCCTGCCGTGGCAGTACTTCTACAATCGCATTCAGGCCATACAGGCCGCGGCCGGTACCTCACTCAAGGGGCGGCCAGAACACCTATAGGGTGCGGTCAGAACTCCTACAGGGGGCGGCCCTCTCCATCAGAGGCCGCGGTACCCCATCTTAGGGTCCGCGGTACCCCTCCAACAGCTCAGCGCTACTACTCTGTGGGTCGCGCGCCCTCATCCACATCTACTGCAGACTTGGTATACGCCATGTGCTCAGGGTACGTGACTCAACTCACTTCCTCATAAATAGAGGACCACAGCTGGAAGTGGGGGATCGGTTCCGGACACACCCGAGGCACTACAACACAGATTCTCTCTACACCACCCCAACATAAGCTTTGGATGCCTAGGATCTGCATCACAGCCACCTCATGGGCTCATCGGAATCTCTAATACTATCATGTACTCTCCTTTATTCTCGTACTTGTATGCCTCTATAAGCATGATTATATTGTACAATGCAACACACATAATGAGAACGGGGTAACACAGTGGACGTAGGCCTATTTTAGAGGCTGAACCACTCTATACCTTGTCTTCTCTCTGTTTGCTTGTTTTACTTGTTTAACACACACATATAGCTTTTGGTCTGCTGATACGAGAACCGCCGTATGGTCGATTTCCCGTATCATCAGTTTGGCGCCGTCTGTGGGAACGAGATATTTCAACCTTGTTTCTCTGCATATATGAGTTCTTCAAACACCTTATTCGATCCCTGGGGGTCCTTTGGATCATCTCCTCACGGGTTGATTACTGGTTATTGGACTCCGCATCATATTCACACCCTTAAGTGGGTACTTCTTATATCCAGATATACTCCATCTTATGGCTTTAGATCTATTTTACATTCCCCTGTGATATCATTCTATCTAGCTAGTATTGAAAAGCATGATGGGCTTTTGCCTAAAAAAGATGAATGATTAGGGAGGGATTGTATATACTCCTTTTTTGCTGTTCTTGGTCTATGATCTAGGGTTTATCATTGAAACTGTGCCGTGTTGTGCACCGAGAGGTTATTTACTCATGGACAAACCCTAGTAGGTGTGCTCTCCATAAGTTTCGGGAGAGAAACTCAGTACCCGAGCTTCAGGTTTGGGATTGCTCTTTGCTGCCTAGGAGGGGATGCGGCCAGACAGTAAATTTGTCTTATGGCCGTGGCCTCCACTAGGGTAGCTGTTACAAAAGCTTCAAACGTTGAGGAGCGTAATCAGTTGGGCTCTAGCTTTGCCATGGTGTATCATATGAGGCCGCGGCAGTGCATTTTACTACGTGCCTTATGGCCGCGGCCGCGGTGCCCCGTAGCAGTGAATGTTGCATCCCCATTTCCTACATGATTACTTCAGTATCTCTAAGATTGCTCACTTCTGTTAGTTTGTTCTCAGATTATATATATACTTTGTAAAGACTAACAAAAGCAGAGATGGAAGGAGAATCCAGCCGGAGTGCAGAAGTCAAGGATGAGATTGTGCAACTATACAATCACCTTAATCACCTCTATGACAGCCACGCCTCACTTCAGACCCAGGTCAATTTTCTCACTCAGAGGGTGCTAATGCTGGAGGCCGCGGCCTCTAAAAACATAGGCGCGGAAGTGGAGGAAATAGCGAAGTCAGTCATGCCTGCCGCGGCAGTAAATGAAACCATGGAATCAACCGTCAGAGGTCATAAAAGGCAGAAGAAGTCGGGTGTCTATACTCAGTTGAGCCTCCCGATTGAAGAGATCTTTGAATTCATCAAAGGGGACAAGATTTTGAGGTGGCCAGAAAAATTGAGAGCTCCACCCCACAAGAGGAACAAAGCTACCTGGTGCAAATTCCATCAGGACCATGGACATGACACAGAGCAATGCTATGCTCTGAAGGATGAAGTTGAAAGGCTAATTGGGCAAGGGATGCTGCAGCGATTCCTGAAGAATGCATAAGAGATTCATCCAGACCTGGAAGAGGCTGCATGCCGCATCTCATCTTTAGTCTTTCTAATTTTAACTATTTTTGTTTATGTTTTATGAAGCTCACTGTAGCCTTAATACTCAAGACTTTATGTTTTGTTAACAAAGTCATTAGCTGCAGCATACATATATAAATATACGAACTAGCAAGTTTAGCTATATCTGATATTTCTCTTGGTTTCATGACCTGCTATCTCACAAAAAGACTTTTTGTCTCAAACAGATTTCAGAGGAAATATAACAAAATTATCTCGAAGGATTATTCTACTTCGGGAAGCACTTATGGATGGGTTACGACCTTCATTAGCTCAGAAGTTCCCCTTGCAATGTGAAACTACATCCTATCATATGATGACCATATTTGCAAAAGCATCTGAGGATTCAAGGAGATTTTATTAGCCACTAGGTCCTACAACGCCAATTCTCTTCTCTCGGAGTGCGACATTAGCCACGGGGGCTTATAATGCCCGTTCTTAGCTTTTGGGACGCGTCATCGAGCCGGGAGGTTTACAATATCTAGCCAGGGATGGATTTATATATATCATTAGCTGTGGATGGCTTAATAACATAACCCAGCCTGGAGAGGCTTGATAGTGTCTCCCGTATTAGCTGTGGGTGGCTTGATAACATAACCCAGCCTGGAGAGGCTTGATAGTGTCTTGCATATTAGCTGTGGGTGGCTTGATAACATAACCCAGCCTGGAGAGGCTTGATAGTGTCTTGCATATTAGCTGTGGGTGGCTTGATAACATAACCCAGCCTGGAGAGGCTTGATAGTATCTCGCATATTAGCTGTGGGTGGCTTAATAACATAACCCAGCCTGGAGAGGCTTGATAGTGTCTCACATATTAGCTGTGGGTGGCTTGATAACATAACCCAGCCTGGAGAGGCTTGATAGTGTCTTGCATATTAGCTGTGGGTGGCTTAATAACATAACCCAGGCTGGAGAGGCTTGATAGTGTCTCGCATATTAGCTGTGGGTGGCTTAATAACATAACCCATCCTGGAGAGGCTTGATAGCTTCTCGCATATTAGGGCTTGGTGACACGACCCAGCTCGAGAAGACTTGGAAACACCAACATATGTCTACGGAGGTACCTTGTTCAGATGAACCTGAAGTGCGCCGCAGACCACCGATACGGTTGCAGAGCTCCAGGAGCCATTCATTCATGAAAATGCTAAGGCGCTAATATCTTGAAGCTCGCTACATGTTCTATGCGGGTTTCGGGATGACAAAAGATAAACGGTTCAGACAATCGGGTGCGATGAAGGAAACCTAACCCCATGCAATCAGGAAGTCCCAGCCTTGAAATCAAGGCTGCGGTAATCAAGTGAAGATATTTGCATGATGCGGCATGATGTAGGGCCGCGGCTTGTACGCAGCTACCTTTGATAATTCAACACAATTTGTTTGGGCGCAGACATTGACAGAAAATCAGACGAAAGTGATCCCTTTCCGCGGACTTGAAATGAGATGTCATCGAGACGCGAACGCATTTTTAATAATGTGGCAGTAACGTGCAACCATTCATTACAGCAGGCAATGTAAAACATGCAATATAGAAAAGCAAGGAATATTAAGCAGTCAATCAGTGATAAAAATATGGCCGCAGCCTTTGTATTAATAGCCATAGATTACAGAATGGAGGCTGCAGCCACAACAGAAGTTTAAGATTACAAAAAGGAGGGACGCAACCCTATATTAAGAATTTAAGAATTTAAGATTACAAAAAGTTGATGATGCAACAGAAATCAAGAATTTAAGAGGCTGCGTCATCATCATCATCAGCCTCTTCTCCGCCCGCGGCAGTCTCTGTCTCACAGTCCTCAGCCGCTGCCTCTGCCTCTGCTTGGGCTATCAGCCTTGCTCTTTCTTCAGCCGCGGCCTTCAGCTCAGTAATGCATTCTTGATGTTCTGCATCACTTAATTTCCAAGCGAGGACCGTCTCCTTGGCATCAGGGAAGTTCTTAATAATTCTCTGCCTCAACTTCTGGTAGCCGCGGAGGTATGCCCTGTTATTAGTGAGGAAGAAATCCTTGGAGCCTTTGAATGACTCCACGGCATGATCTATGGCTAGCTGGAGGGCATCTCCATGATCAATTTCCAACTTTTATATTGCCTCGGCGTGAGCTTTATCCTTCTGAGCAGACTTGGCTTCTAACTCTTGATATTTCTGCTGAAGGAGGGCGAGCTTGGTATTTGCAATCTCTGCAACACGGGCGGCTTCGGTTGTCTGGGCCTGTGAGGATTTCAAAGATTCCGCGGCTTGATTAAAATTCTCCTCCCCTTCCTTTCTGGCCTTGTTGGCCTTCTCCAAGTCCATATGGGCTGCCTGAAGAGCTGCGGCAGCAAACTTTTTCCCTGCCTCAAAAGAGGAGGTCCGTGCAGACTGCAAGTCCGCGGCATGAACACTCTTCTCGGCCTCTTTCAGTCCGTGCAAAGCCTCATACTTCCTCTTCTGGACCACAATCACATCAGCGGCCTGTATGAAATAAAATACGTTAGCAAAAGTACAGAAAAATATGAGATGCGAAGTTAAATGACTAGTACGTACCCTCAGAAGGCTGTGGAGGCCAAAGTCCTCCAGATCTTAGTGATATTCTCCAACCAGCCTGTCGAGGTCCGCGGCATCCAAGGCTCGCTTCATTCTCCGTGCAGCCTTTGCGGTAGTGTCCCAGGAAGAATTTGGGTTAGGCTGCCTTAATTGAGGCCTTGGTCTACCGTCTGGCCCGGACTCTCCACAGAATTGGGGAGGTGGAAAATTTTCATTAACCGCCACTACAGTTGGCGGTGAAGGAGAGGACGATTGAGGGGGGACTTTAGCTGACATCAGGCCAGCCGCGGCCAAATTTTCCCCTATGTCGTCATCAAAGTGTTCATGCTGCGCAGAGTTTTCATCATTAACCACCTGATCCACGGCAGGATCAGTGGCCTTGTCTCCAGAGGGGGCCGCAGCAGATCCCTTGACCTTGGACCTCTTCCTCTTCCTGCTTCGCGCGGTATTATTGAGAACCATCGCGTCCTCGTCCATTTCCGCCAGTTGGGAAGCCAGTAGCTCCCTATCAACTTCCTCACCTAAAAAAAGAGAAGCAACTGTAAAAACAAGTATTTGAACAAAAATTGTAGAAATATTTTACACTCCGCGGACTATTAGTGTTACCTTCCGCGACCATTTGCTGGGGAATTGACTTATTAGGGAAGAAACCTGCTTCGAATATGCTCGCTGATGTAACTAGTGTGTTGAACTTCTTGTGTTCAGCAGGTACCGCCGATGCCTCAGCAACCCTCTTTTCTTGCCTTTTGTTTAAAGTCAAGTTATCAAGGACTAAAGAAAAATAAATCCAAAAGTTAGCAGATATTTAACAAAATATGCGGAAGGGACGCGGATATTTAAAAATTACCTAGTTTGGAGGGAGTTCCCCATTACCGCGGCATTTTAAACGACTTTTCCCTCTCATTCTCTTCAGGGTGGAACTCCCACCCTTCTCCAGAAATGTAGAAGTACTTTCCTTTCCAATTTTTTACGCTAATCGGCCTCCCAGTGTAAAGGGTTTCATTCCTGTCGCGGAGTGAAAAGTAGTAGTATCCTGCGAACTCTATGGAGTTCTCTTTTGGGCGGTAAAAATGAAAGAACTCTGCGGGAGTAATGTTCTTTTTGAACAAGTTCTCCCAAAGCACGACCGCGGCAAGAACAACTCTCCAACCGTTGGGATATAACTGGGCTGGGGCCAGTTTCATTGTCTGGAAAAGACGAGGGATAGGAACTGGGACAGGTAGCCGCAGCCCGTAAATGAACGCATGCAGGGGGAAGCAAATTCCGTCATCAGATAGAACCGTGCACGGTCTTTGGTTCGCGGCAGGGGCGGAACACGTCAAATTTTTTGGAAATTCGAAGGCCTCAGCCACCTGCTCAACCCAATTTTGGGTCATTAAGCTGCGGATACCAAGCGCGGCCAAGGGTCTCTCAGCCCTCCCTGATGTACCTCCAGGCTTATTTCTAGAAGCCGCGACAATATCTCCTTCATCCATGGGATGGGTACTTGAGTTGGCTTCCTCTTCCATCAGCGGAGATTGGAAGGCCTTCCCAGATGCGGAGTCCGCGGAGTCTGAGTCGAGTCTGATGCAGTTCGGGCAATCTTTTAATTTGCAAGGGCCTATTGACCTTAGAGGATGCACGGAAGAAATTTCAGGAGGAGAGGCCCCAAAATGCTTCACCCAAAAGCCTTTCAAAAACTCATCTGGGTCAAAGTTCATATGGCTGCAGCGGTACCTGAAAAGCAGAGTCCGCAGTTAGGCGCCGCAGCCATGATGGTTTTGAAAAGACCAAGAAGCCGCAGAAAGATTATTTACATGAATTGCCTACTATTGATTGAACCTAAAAGGGTGACCATCTAACCCTCCATATCAAAGGGCACGGCTCTCATCTAACCAAGGAGGATAAATCAGCCTAAAGGTCCTAAGACAACCTACTAAATGCCGCGATTTGGTTCCAGAACGGGGTTCAACATTAATGGATTTTTTTATAAATCTGAGGCCTCTCCCTCCAACATAAATGTCCACTGTCGTTTTTAAGATGTCTGCAGTTATCTACTCTTATTTTGAAAAGGGAAATATCAGATTTTAAGAGACCGCGGCCGACGACCACGGTATGCCACAAGGACCAAAATGGGAATAGATTAAAGTTGGGGCATCATGCCGCGGCTTTACTCTTAAAACAATTGATGTATATAACGTTTAATCGTTTTAAAGATCAAAATTCGCAAAATATGAAGAACTTGGTGAAAAGAAGCAAGAACAGCAAACCCTAGATTCCTATCAAATAACTAGAGTTTGTTCATAAAGATTAGAAAATAGGTTCTGGTGTACGATTCAGATGTTCGATTATTAAAAAACTGGAAAGAAATGCAAACTACGAAGTCTATTGATCGAAAGATTACCTGGAAATGAAGAAATCTGCGATGCTCAGCCTCACACCACCTTGGAAACACCACACGCAGCTTCAAACCACCTTGGAAGGCTGCCGAAAAATGCTTGAGAAAGGAAGAACAAGATTTTCTCTCGATTGGCTTTCAAAAGTTTTAGAAACCTAATGAAGTCCACGGCCAGAAATAATTTATATAAGGGAGCGCGGAAATCGAATCGTCGCTTTGGAAGCACCGCGGCACCTAGGCTACTTAGCCGCAGTCCCAATATATCTCCCTTGGCACTACGGCTTGGGGGCTTATTGATAGTACAAGTATGGCACTCTGCCGTGGCAGTACTTCTACAATCGCATTCAGGCCATACAGGCCGCGTTCGGTACCTCACTCAAGGCGCGGCCAGAACACCTATAGGGCGCGGTCAGAACTCCTCTAGGGGGCGTCCCTCTCCATCAGAGGCCGCGGCACCCCAGCTTAGGGTCCGCGGTCCCCCTCCAACAGCTCAGCGCTGCTACTCTGTGGGCCGCGCGCCCTCATCCACATCTACTGTAGACTTGGTATACGCCATGTGCTCAGGGCACGTGACTCAACTCACTTCCTCATAAATAGAGGACCACGGCTGGAAGTGGGGGATCGGTTCCGAACACACCCGAGGCACTACAACACAGATTCTCTCTACACCACCCCAACATAAGCTTTGGAGGCCTAGGATCTGCATCACAACCACCTCACGGGCTCATCGGAATCTCTAATATTATCATGTACTCTCCTTTATTCTCGTACTTGTACGCCTCTATAGGCACGATTATATTGTACAATACAACACACATAATGAGAACGGGGCAACACAGTGGACATAGGCCTATTTTAGAGGCTGAACCACTCTATACCTTGTCTTCTCTCTGTTTGCTTGTTTTACTTGTTTAACACACACATATAGCTTTTGATATGCTGATACGAGAACCGCCCTATGGTCGATTTCCCGTATCATCACTAGGTACGAGCTATAACTGAGAATGATATTGATGACGATCATATGGGTATGTATGTATGTGCGTAGCCCATAGGCTTGGAACTATGTTCGCCTCCAATATTTGTGGTTCAAGGAATTTTTACCGAACCTATAGTCCCCTATACGGCGACAAGCTATACTGGGACATGAGAGCAGAGTAATGCATGCACCGCAACTGTGTCTCGGGGTGCCGTATTGTATTAATAATATGTATGTTTATAATGAATTGAATGAATATGGATATACTGGTTAGATCTATTATTTGTGTAAATTAAGTAGAATTGAAAGATAATAGTATGTAATTAATTAAGTATGATAATGCTTAATTATGTTGAATAAATAAAAAGGCTTATCCACGTTGAATCTTATTGGATATATGTAAATTATGCGGGATAGATATGGGTTATGATTAGTTGATACAGTTATGAACTAGTTATCATGGAGAATAGTAACTAGTATGATTTGGAGGTACGTTAGGTGTGCACTCTAGATGAGAAGTGAGAATCTCAAGAGAGAGTCCGAAAATCTAACATGTATATTATAAGTGATAAATATTGCAATTATTCACTTTCTGTTTTCAAAACTATTTTTACCATCGGGCTCTGACCCGTTTCCTAGCATATTCTCTTTTCTCTCTTGTATTTTCTATATCAGGTGTCTAGTCGCAGGGACACCAGCCATAGAGGATTATGATGGTTGATGAGCTATGGAGCTATGGAGTATTTTTTAAACGCCTTCATTTATTTGATTCATACTTTGTAGTGATCTTTCATTTAGGGCATGTCGCCCTAGAGGATTTTAGCTGTTTCTTTTCTATTTGAGTCAGGATTTTATACTCGTGTCATTGTGTTACATTTACTATTGTTGGGATTTATGTATTAGGATATATTTACTGGAAAAGTTTTATTCCAGTTGCATTTAATTTCTATTGTGATATCTATTCAGTTTATTGTTGTTGTGGAATGGAATTTGTGGAATTGTTCGAAATGGTAAAATGAAATTTTATTAAATTAAAATGGGAAAGTTTTTAACACTAGCTTAATTGTTTATTAGGTGATAAGAAAATGTTTTTCGATAGTGATGCTAAGAATAAACCAATTGTATATTCTGATTAATTGGGTATAGGATTGATCACCCGGTATTTAATTAGGCGGGGTGTTACACACCTCCCTCGAATCCTAGCGGATTGTCCTTATGAAACAAAATGTTCTTTGGCCCTTACCTCTTGTCGTCTACACTTGGGGTTTTAAATTTGCACCACTGTCCTTCCCGATGGCTCTTGGGGCAACTACTATGCCACAACGGTTACTACAACTTTAATTGTTCGAACAATATAGTGACTCCTACCGCGTCACTGTTTCCAGAATACTCTATGATTTCTGTTGAGTCCTTCCTTTTGCAATCCTTCTAATGTCCCACATTTTTCATTCTATAATGTTCGATCTTCCACTCAAGACCGAAGTCGCATATGAATCACATGAACTATACCCTATAGTAGTAGAACGCAAGTTGCATACGTGAAGGAAGACAACAATCCTATAATAAGGCTCTACATCAAAGAATGCTACATTGAAACGTGAAAATCCGCACAGATCCTAAAGACACTCCTCTCACACCATCTGTGACACCCCTCCTAATAAAATACTAGGTAATCAGTCCTATATCAAATTAAACAAGAATCTCATCTGGATCATTCTAAGCATCACTATCGAAAAGTATTTAAAACTTACTAAGCACCTAGTATTCAAAAGACATGGTGCCAAATTTTATTTTTTTATTTTACATCACTAACAACATGAGAAAGAATATATAATTAACCATTCACACAATCACTGAATCAAACAATATTAAAATGGAATAAATATAATCCTTGCCGAGACAACCACCGGCTACAAATCAAATTCCAAAATAAATCATAAGAGGAATAACTGAATACATCAACTAACTGAAATAAAATGGAACAACTAGGGCGACATGCTCAAATGGAATATTGACTATATCCTACTCTTGGAATGAAATGACTGAAGCGGCTAAATCAAAGTCCAGCAACATCCGCATGTGCCGCAGCTGCGTAACCCTAGAATAGAACAATTCTAGCGTCCCTGTGCTTGGACGCCTAAAAGGTTTTGAAAATACTTTATAGCAAGGGTTAGAATCCAAAACATTTTGAAAATATTTAGCAAGTGAATTTAAATGAAGTAAATTAAAATGCATGAATGCTCTTCATATTTAAGTTAGTGTCGCGCACTCTCTTGATGACACCCTACCCCTCGACTAATGTGCACGCCTAATGTACCTATACATGACCCATCTAGATATCTACCCCGTAACTATATACATATATATATATCCATATCTTACTTTTCCCACTACTCTATCCCGAGTGAGTTTAGTATACGAGTTATAAGTTATGAATCACACTAACTTATTTATGTCATTTCTCATTTGATACCATATAGCATTCTCACAAGTTATATCATTATACATTTCACATAATGTATTCACCCGTATATAAATCTGCACCATATATACGTAACATTATATTACAACATTCACACACATGTCGTAGATATATAATTATCAACCCGAGTAGGGACTCGTCGAGTTTTCTCTAAATGCTGTTACAACCGAATAGGAGGCGACCATAGCTCCCCCCGAAAGTGACTGTCCCATACCAAAGACGACTCACGCCGATAAACAGACTGTAGCTAGGCAATTCGCCCACTTCGCGCAACCTCCTAAATAGTATTAGAGCGGGTATGCTTTCTTATAAATATTATTCACACAAATATTTATAAATCATATATATATATATATATATATATATATATATATATATATATATATATATATATATATGTGTGTGTGTGTGTGTGTGTGTGTGTGTGTGTGTGTGTGTGTGTGTGTGTGTGTGTGTGTGTGTATTAAATGCTATCGGTGTACAAAATTCGTAACATTAGCCTGACCTTTCCAAGTCTACCTACCGACTTGACATTTAAATAATTTCGCACAATTATTTATTTATTACTTAAGTTGTGTCACCCAACTAAATTACCAGGTCTTATATCGTCAGCCCGAATTCTCATCATGTAGAACTTATTCCTCAATTCCACATTTTTACGGTTAACACCCTTTTTATATTCGAATATTGCTTAATTTATTATATACTCCTATAATAAATTAACTCGACTAAATCCGTTCCTAACCGCTCGTAGCACTAGTACAAAATTTTGCCTGAGTCCATATCCCTACTCAATTGAATTAATTCACATATTAATTAATTATCTTGGTGTCACTCAACAAAATACACCCAAAATATCTCACTTGATCCGAAATTCAAAACTCCCAAATCATTATCCAATTTCTTTCAATTAAGATTACCCACTTAATTTATAAGGTTTCAAATTACTCAATCATAAACCTCAATTCTCTAATTGGATTTATCCTCTATAAATTTAAGGGTAAATTCTATGAATTCAATCCCTAATTTATAAATCCCAAAATACATATTCATCTAAAACAAGAGCATTCATCACAAATTTACAATCAGGCCTAAATTAGGGGAGGGAAAAAATTTGTCAGAATCAATCAGTTCGTTCAAGCGACCGACCATGTCATTCGAACGACACTAGCTGTTGTTTGAACGACACACCAGGTCGTTCGAACGACCTTGGTGTTCTCTCTCCTCTTTTGTTGCCCAGAAAAACCAGTCCAACATTAAAGCTTTAAAACCTTCGATACTGTACAAATTTTATTCCCAAAACCTTCCATTATTCATCCTAAATCCACCCATTTAATTTACTCAATCTAATTACATCATATACACTAATTGGGGAATCGAAATCCACATTTTCTTATCATCTCTACAGATTTCTAAATCACAACATGAAATTCCCAAATTAAATGTAGAACTAATCCTACCATATTAATAAATTCACACCTTCTTTAATATGAATAGGAAAAATGAAATTAATCAAATCCAAGTTTAATCACTTGCCTTAAGTTTTGTAGAATCAGATCCTTTGATGAAGATGTTGGGTTGATTCAAGGGTCTCCTCTCTTGTTCTTGGAATAATCTCCCAAAATCTCCTCTAAATTCGGAATTTCTCCCCTTAAAATGGAATTTCGTCCTTGAAATTTGGATAAGTCTACTACTCCAATCTGAACTAACTCCCTAATCACTTACTCTTAGCATTGCTACGCATAGTTCTTAAGCGAATGTAACTAACCGGAGCGCCCATACACCCTGTACCCGTGACCGTAATATAACTTCAATCCCACACTTAAGACATTCCAAATACCCTTCTCTCGGCATAAAAGTATACGTATCCCCTCTTATGCTAAAAAAATCATACACTACCGCGCCCTTACTATCACTAGTTTCCTTGCATGAAAATAAGTCCCTAGCTATATCTTCCCGCTCAACAATAAGTCCAACTACCATGGATCGCATCAGAAATGTCCCTACTAACTGGGATTTCAATTAATGATATTAATACATTAATATGCAACACATTTAACATACATAATCGTATATACACGCTAGACCCTATCTCAGGTAAAACCGAGCAACGATAATTCATACCCTCGTACCGCGTACACCCAATCTTCCTATAGCTATCTACTATAGCCCCAAACTATAGTTACACAGTTAAAACTTGGAAAAACATCCACGCTACTCCTATAATTCTCGAAAGTAGAAATCTATCGTATAATGCAACCTTCCACTTAGTGTACCTTCCATTCTCTTGTGGTTAACACCAAATAACCCCGCTATCCCACGGTACTTACATATATACACTATGGCTATTTCATCCAACACATCCACTAAATATTTGTCTCACTCGTGCATCCTAGTGGTAACAATTCATAAGTTGTGATGCACTCAATGTCACTTCCAAACACCCCCCCACACTTCGACGTTTCATAACCCGTGGAACATCTTATTCCCATTCCTCCGGGATATACCCTAAATCATCGCCTTTGCATCTCCTCCTCGAATCTGCTAAGTATCTCCACAGTGGAGACTCTGGCTCCTCCTAGGGTGCCCATACACCCTATATCTTGTGCATATTGTAATACCCCGAATTTCTGAGTATTTTTATTTAATTAAATTGGAGAATTAAATGAGAAAATATGATTTGATTTAAATTATGCAAGAAAAGTAATATAGTGAGATTTATTAATAATTGTGATTATAGAGTATTAATCGAGAGATAGATACTGATTAATATTGCCTCTTTCTATTTACTTAGCACGTGTAGACCATTTTTGGGGGGAGAACGAGAAATATATTTTTAAGTGACTCAAATGATAATTTAGAGGTCACAGATGAGTCCGGAAGGATCGAATTAGTTAAAATAGTATACCCGAGGGTACTAGTTGAGTCCCGGGATAATTTTGGACTAAACCGAGACCGTTTGGGGGCGTTTTGGTCTTTTAACATGTGAGGGTATTGAGATCTACTAATTTGAGAGTCTTTTATCAGCCGTATGAAAGAGGGGTTAGGGTTAGAAAACCCATGAAAACATCAAGACCATTGGAGAGAAGGATAAAACCATTCTTAAGGATTATAAGATGCTTTTAAGGAGGTTGCATTTGGATCTTACATCCTAGGAGACAAAGGAGGAAGAATTGAAGAAGAGAAGCATCAGTCCATCATCAACTCCAAAAAATCAGAACCTCTCTGTCAAGGTAAGTTGTTTATTACAAAAAATTATAAAGTTATAATACCCATGTGTCGGGTTTTTGAATAGTTCTGCTAAATCAAGATCTTGGAAAGAAAAGAATGATATTTATGCATGTTGGGATAGGAATCGCATGTAAATTGATTTAACATATGTAGAGGAATAATATTCAGAGCTGATTTGATAATTATTTCGAAATAAAATCTGGGTTTCCAATGAATATATGGGAAGAACACCATAACTAGGGTTTTATGAAATTTTGGGTTTAATCCATTATTTCTTTAAATGAATTGAGGTTTTAATGTATTTGTAACGTTAGAAATTGTCCTAGTATATGTGGGAACACGTTAGGATAATTGGGTCGAAGTTTGGTGTACTATAATGAAGTTTGGAGGTTTGTTAATGGAGGAGGAAATTAACGAAGAAGACGAAATGTTGTTGTCCCAGATCTATCAATCGATTGAGTCCAGGAGTCGATCGATCGACTTAAGCTGTTTTTCTCAAATTTTTCCTTGGTTAAGGTTTCTTTGATTTTTGGGAGTGAATGGGAATCCTAGGATTTATATTATACTTACACGAGAGTGAGAATAAGACCAGTAGGTATATTATTGAGCTCCGGTAAGGCAATTGGGTGTAGGACTTGGATTATGGACAGACGAGAATAAACTGATTGAGTAGCTCATCGGGGAATTTGGAATTGAGTTACTAGGCGAGGTAAAGTCAATTCAAGTAATAGACCTGTAGGGTAAGTAATAACTACTGAAATTATATGTGAGGGGTAACTAGGGCGCTTAGAGTTGAGTGAATACTCAAATAAATGAGATAGAGAGAAATCGAAAATTGACGAATACGATTAATATAAGAGAATACTATATTACGTACCAGTATGAGTGATAGGTCGGGTGTGTACCTACTGAATTGTATAAACTATTAGGTTGAGAGATGTATACCTAAATTATACGTTAGGGTCGATGAAGCGTTCCGGACTAACGTAGGGTTATTATATGTTAGGGTCGATGGAGTATTCCCAACTAACATTGAGTTATCATGTGCTTGGGGTCGATGTAAAATGTCGAGCCAAACCTTCAAACCGGTGGCGTGATGAAAGAGTCCGAGCCAGAATATGTGTATATAAGTAATTGGGGTCGATGTATCATTCCGAACCAATTCTATACTTGGGCTCGATGAATCATTCCGAACCAAGAGTCCTTTACGTGTGTCAAAAGGACATAGTAGTAATGACTAATATTTAGTATATATTGAGTGTGAAATATATACTTAATGATATTATACTTCTGTGTGTTAGTAGATTAATATATGATGTGTTTAACGACACATATCAAACTGGTAAGTTAAGTAGTGAAACTTAATTACGAAACTTAACGTTAGATAGAGAATATCTAATTAGTAATTTAAGTAGTGAAACTTAAATATAAAAGTGGGAAGATATAAATTGTGAGAATTGTAGAAATTTAGTAGTGAAACTAAATGTGAAGTTTTGACTCATAACATAGGTGAAATGTTACTTGAGAATTAATTAACCTTCGTGAGGTGTTAATGAAATGGATGTACTGTATGGGCGGTACTAGAACTTATGTATAGATAAGTTCAGATGATTACTATAGTCCTAGTTAGCTTGGGAGATATGGGTAGGTAGGCTAAGAGTAGAATTTTAGGTGTGCACAATAGATTAGGAGTGTGTAAACTCAAGAGAGTGTACGAGAACCTAACATGTGTAATTAATAACCACATTTATATTGTGATAAATACTTGCTAAATATTTTCAAAATGTTTTGAGTACAAACACTTGCTGTAAAATATTTTCAAAACTTTTTAGGTGTCCAGCCATAGGGACCCCATGCATGATGATTTCATTACAGGGACTTGAAGCTGTAACACAGTGGATGCTTACAGGATTTTGATTAGACGATATCTCTCATTCAGATGTAGTGCAGGATATCACACTATTCTATGTATAGACTTGTGGTCCAGTATCAGTCTCAGATGTTTAGTTTCAGACTAGTGGTTGCTCTATTATTATTTTGGGATTTTAGCCGATGGTCGGTAATACTCTTGTGCTTTTGTACTTACTTTGTTGATTGGTTTATAGTACAAGGTGATTGTTATACTTTGTTCCGCATGGTTGATTTATCTGTTTTAAGAAAGATAAAATTTGGCACCGGTCCAATTTTCACTTTGGGGATTAGTAATTAAAAAGTTATTGATAGTGATGTTAAGAATGAAATATTTTGGAAACCTGTTTTAATTTAATAAAGGTCTAATCACCCGATTTTTAAATTAGGCGGGGTGTCACAGATGGTATCAGAGCGTCAGGTTCTAGTGTCCATAAGATTTGTACGGCTTACTACGTTTTCAGCGTATCATTTGATTGATATAGAGTCATATCTTAGGATTGTTTTAATCCTCTACGTACGTGGTTTACGTTCTCCTGCTATTTAGTAGATGAAGTGATATATATACGAGTTCGATTGGGTATGGTAGATCGAACATGGCGGTAGGTCTAGCGTAGACGTTGGAAGAACTGTAGGAGGAAGGGGCTTGACATGAAGCATGGAGTGTTCGAGGATGGTAATCATGGAAGAGATTATCGTTGTTGAGGTCACTCCTAGTGTGTAATGGAAGTAGATGCTGCAAGGACTGTTGGGGCATAGCAAGCATTTTCCAAGTACCGCGACGGCAAATGGTGATGCTAATCTAGACCCGCCCAATGCAGTGATAATGAGAGGAGGTATGAAGGACTGGAAAACGTCGACGGTGCATGTTAACCAATGGAGGTAGAATATCCATAGGTATTGACATTTGGGATAGAGTAGAAGTACTCATAAGTGAAAATTAGGGTAGATTTGTATAGAGGCAACGTGGTGGGGATACCAGTCACCACATCCGAACCGAGGGTTAGTATATAAATAGAGGGATATTAAGTTTAGTTGAACTGCGAATTCCTCCAATGATGATTCAGAAGGAATGTAAATGGAAATTTCTGAACCCATCACGTGAAAGCCTGGTAGAGGCAAATGGTAGGAAAGAAATTTATATGTTGAAGTGAACTTGTACCCGATGAGACAGGTACAAGGGAAAAAGAGCCCTTGAAATAATGGACTCACGAGTTATTATCGCTCATAATTTTGGGATAGCTCTGCTTGGACGACTTATGTGTATGATGTTAGTATGGTACTGTAATACCCCATACTTTTATTGATATTTATTTATGGGATTAATTAAATTAAATGTGAATTAATTGGGAATTAATCCGAATAAAATACTAACGAGATGTGAGTTGGTATTCGATTATAATGCGTATATATGACAATAGATGAATATTGAGAATATTAAAATTGTCGTGAGACTGAAAAATGGCAATATGGGAAATTTTGTTGGGACGCGCGTGACAGTCGCGTCAGGAAAATATTTAATTTAATTAAAAAGTGAATTTTATTTTTATTAACCGTATGGTCATTTTGAGTGCGCCAACGTGTCCGGAAGGGTCGAAATAGTCAGAAAACACTAGTCGGGGGCTTAGTTTGGGTCCCGGGGCATTTTTAGGCCACACCGGCAACTTAAAAGGGTAGTTTGGTAATTTTGGAATTTTGGGATTTATGACTAACGAATTTTAGGAGTTTAAAATAGAAAATTTAATGACCCACTAACCCATTACCAGTAATTAACTGATTAGAGGGCTACTGGGGTTTCATGAGAAGTTCCCAAAGAGAGAACCCTAACCCCATCTTCAACCTTCAACCTTGGGAGAAAAGGAGAGAGCAACCTACATCCAGGATTCAACACCAAATTTAGAGAAAGATCAGAGGCAAGTGGTTTAATTACGTTATTTGCAACGAATGTTTATTCCATGCTTAGAAATTTATGAAAATTGCCTTGTTTTGGGAGATTGATAAAAACCCATTGAATTGGAATTAGAAATTTACATTTTGATAAGGGGATTGCATGTAGAATTGTGTTTGGGTGATTATTCTGATAGAAATACATCTTTTATATCACAAAAAAGGATTGAATTATGAATATTGATGACTTTAATTTTCTAGGGTTCATGTTCATGAGATTTGGGGAAAATTGAGGAAATTTGATGATTAGATGTGGTTTAGGATGAGTTGACCCCATATATATGTTGAAATACGATTTAAGTATGTTTAGGAATGTTTAGAAACCTTGAAATATTGTTGGAATGATGTTTAGATGAGATTAGAGGTGAAGAAAATTGGGAAAAACGTATTAGGAGAATTCTGGGCTCGAACTGTCACCTCGTTAGAAGGCCTGCCCAGGTCATTTGAACGAACTCATTCGAACGAGCTTCTAACGAGCTGATAGTTTGACTTCTAACAAGTGGGATGTTCATTTGATGCCTTTCGTTAGAACGAGATCTCGTTATATGCCCACTTCGTTCGAACGAACTCTCGTTCGAACGAGACTTCTAACGAGTTGACAGATTGGCCTTTTTGGCCTGATTTGATTTCTAGTGTCCCGTAACCATATTTAATTGTAGAGATAACCTTCCCTTGTTAACTATTTGGTATAATTGGGAGATTTTGGATATATTGAGGAGTGAACCAAATGATATTTGTGGATTAGAACGCTAGAGACTATATACGATGTGAGGATTATTGATGACTTAAATATTTGTAATAACCAGGGATATGTGAATTGTGTAACATTATAAGTTGGTATAAGAATGAGATGTATACCACTAATAAATTATGGTAATTATTAAGATGTGTGTATGCTTATTATATGTATATGATTTGATTTGTATGACATACCTACCATACTTGCTATCACGGGAGGTTTGCGTTCGCTTAGGGCCATCTATTCTTTGTGTGCCTACGGGGGGAATATAGATTGGTACCTCGAGGACATAGGTCAAAGAAGGACTTATTGGGAAGTTAATAAGTCTGCTGATCATGGGTGCGTAGGTATGTGCGTGACCCATGTGATGTGACTGTGTTCGCCTCCATTGTTTGTGATTGTTGTTATCTGAGAACGATTCCTGAGAGATTCGAAATGCGTGATCCTTATGTACGTGATGTACCGGGATGGATAGCAGAGTATGTGTGCACCGCAGCATAGTCTCGGGTGCTTGTATTGTATATTCATGACGTGAATAATATACGCTTAAATAATGAGAACTTTCATGTTGGTATTGTGAGTATAATTATGGTAACGCTTTGAGAAAATAAAAAGGGATAACCTGTAGTGAATTGTATTGCTAATAATTGAGAATCCGAGTTTAAGTAAAGCCTCTATTTAATTGATAACGTTAGAATGTACAATGGGAATCGAGTAGAAAGGGGTAGAACTTATGATGATTTAGTTAGATATGAATGTCACTTAGATGGGTACGGTACGTTAGGAGTGCACAATTAGTCGAGAGGTGAGTATTTCATGTGAGTGCACGTCCTAACATGTATTTTGCATTCATTGTTTTAATGTTATTAAAGCACTTGCTATTTTTAAAATACTCTCCACTTTCGGGCTCTGACCCGTGTGCTTTCAAATCTATTTTTGTAAAACCCTTTTAGGTGCCCAACCACAAGGACACCATGCATAGTATTTCCATTCAGGTGACGAGCTGTAGCTGCTGTGGAAGTTACAGGGCCTTGCTAGTAGACGCTTCCTTTGGTTTTGACTCCATATTCAGTTCCATCACTTGTAGGGCATGTCGCCCATTTCTTTTAGAGACATTTCATTTGTCAGTTATTCAGACTTTTGGCATGTACTTAATTCAGGATACACTGTTTTATTATTTCAGTCGTGGGATTGTTGTGAAGAGTTTTTCCTCCGGACTTATTATTAATTGTTGGTTACTTTATTGAGACTTTATGGTGTATGGTTATGATATTCTTTCATAATTCTTTTATTGTATGTTAATCAGACTTAATTTAAAATTTGACATCTTACTTTTTAAATACTAGGTGGTTAGTAATGATTAAAATGTTTTCGACAGTGATGTTGTTAACTGGACCAACTTGACATTTTGTATTAATTTAATAACGGAGTAGCTACCCGGTATTTAATTAGTCGGGGTGTCACAAGTGGTATCAGAGCATCAGGTTCTAGTGCCCTTAGGATCTGTACGGCTTATTATGTTTCCGCTGAGCTTTCTTTGATGTAGAGCCCTATATTTTAGGACTATTGTATTCTTTTATGTATGCTTCGCTCTTCAGTTATTTTGGGTTTATAACTGCGAACTTATAGACCTTACTCTAATTTTAGATGCCTCCACGACGTGCACCACGGGTTCCTAGGAATGCACAGCTAGAGCCCCAGCCAGCACCAGTACAGGGCACCATGAATGCTGCTGAGGTTGCAGCCATTGTAGCCCAAGCGGTAAATGTCGTTCTAGCAGTTGTACAGCAGGCACCACCACAGGCGCTAGTAGCCGCGCCAGTTCAGGCACATGCATTCCCGTATGCTTGGGAACGTGTACGTGATGCTTTTCAGAAAACGCACCCGTCGGAGTTCGCAAGTAGCTCCGATGTTGTGGTTACAAGTCAGTGGAGGAAAGACATTCAGAGGCACTTGAGGGTGTATGAGTGCACTGATGTTCAGAAGAAGGTACTAGCTACTTTCAAGCTAGTGGGATCTGCACTGCAGTGGTGGGAGTCTATTACCACCGGGGAGGAGAGAGATACTCTCACGATACAGGAGTTTTGGGTGCGGTTTGACCGTAAGTATTTTCCGTCAGCCGTTCACACGGAAATGAGGAGGAAGTTAATGAATCTTAGACAGGAGGGAAGGACTGTGGCTGAGTATGAGGCCTAATTCACTAATCTACTGAATATTGTTCCGGATGAAATACCGACAGAGGAGAAGAAGATCCAGAAGTTTACAAATGGATTGACATGGAGGATCCGTCAGCATTTATTGGGGAACCTCTCGTTGGCCACTTATTCTGACGTGGTTAACGCTGCACTGTTACACTGCCAGGATCACAACTTTCACATGGCTGAGAGCAAGAGATCAGGAGAGTCCAGCTATCAGGGCAGGACTGGAGGAAATGGTGCCAGTGGGGCACAATCTACTCAAGGGAAGAGGCAGGGTGACCAGGGTTCCCAGCAGGGGGATCATAAGAGGTTCAGATCGGGGAATTTCAGGCACGGACATGGAGGTTTTAGGCAGGGCCATCAGGGTCCGAACGGCCATCAGGGCCAGCAGGGGAAGAATGGTCAACAGCAGTTTCAGCAGGGCCAACATGGCTAGGGGAAGAATGGAAACGACCACCAGGGCCAAGGGCAGAAGGGACAGAGAGGGGGGAACTTCCCGGGGAAGTGTTACGTTTATGGCAAGACTGGCCATAAACGCCAGGATTGTCCGGATAGGGGTAGGGCCCCGCAGCAGTAGCAACAGGGTGCTCGACAGGAGCCGCAAACGCCTATGTTTCCCGCCGCCCTCCCGGCACCACCACAGATGGAAGCATTACCACCCATTCCAGCAGTCCCAGTTCAGCAGGGACAGCTTCAGTATGGGAGAGTTTATCAGCTCCAGCAGGTCGCAGCCCCACAGGATCCACCAGCCATTGAGGGTATGTTCTCTATTCAGGGGACTCTGGGGAGTATTTTATTTGACACGGGGGCTACACATTATTTCATTGCTATGAGATTTGCACGCACCATTGGTTTGTTAGACACCGCCGAGAGTACGGTTACTTGTGTAGATTCACCGTTGAGTAGAGGTTCCGTGATTTCACTTGTATGTAGAGGCGTGGGAATAGAGATTGGGAGGTTTACTTTACCCGTGGATATGTTAGTGTTAGAGATGATCGAGTATGATGCCATTATTGGTATGGATTGGCTAGTTGCGTACCAAGCCATGATTGACTGTTTTAGTAGCAGTATTATCTTTGCTATTCCCGGGCAGGAGATGTTTTTAGTGGCGATGCCTCGTCCTGAGGGAGGATCATCCACTCATTTGTACTATATAGAGGAGGAGACCTCTAAGGAAGTGGTGATACCGCTTGATTCGATTCCGGTTGTTCGAGAGTTTGCCGATGTATTTCAGGATATACCTGGATTACCTCCGAGTAGGGAGATAGAGTTAGTGATCGATTTGACGTCGCGCACTCGGCCTATTGCCCGCGCACCTTACCGTATGGCTCTAGCTGAAATGAGAGAGTTACGAGATCAAATTGAGCAATTATTGGGTCAGGGGTTTATTCGGAGGAGTACTTCGCCGTGGGGTGCCCCTGTGTTGTTCGTAAAGAATAGGGATGGATCATTGAGGTTCTGTGTAGATTACCGGGAGTTGAATAAGGTCACGATACGGAATAAGTATCCGTTGCCCCGAATCGATGACTTATTCGACCAGCTGAGAGGAGCTACTTTCTTCTCAAAGATTGATTTGCGATCGGGATACCATCAGTTGCGTATCAGGGAGGAGGACGTCTCGAAGACTGCTTTCTTAACGAGATATGGTTCCTACGAGTTTCGGGTTATGCCTTTTGGTTTGACCAATGCTCCAGCCGTGTTTATGGACTTGATGAATAGGGTGTTCAGAGAGTTCCTAGATCAGTTCATCATTGTCTTCATTGATGATATTCTGGTTTACTCCCAGACAGAGGAGGAGCACGCCGAGCATTTGAGGCAGGTTTTGCAGACGCTACGTCAGAACGATCTGTACGCAAAATATGAGAAGTGCGGATTTTGGCTGAAGGAGGTTCAGTTTTTGGGGCATATTATTTCCGATCGGGGGATATCTGTTGATTCGGGGAAGGTATCCGCGGTAAGGGAGTGGGGACAGCCCACGACACCAACTGAGATCCGTAGTTTCTTGGGCCTAACAGGATACTATAGGAGGTTCATTCGGGGTTTCTCAAAGATAGCGGGTCCTTTGACACATCTGACTCGTAAGGGTGTGCCGTTCATTTGGAGTGATGCCTGTCAGTTAGCATTCGATGAGTTGAAGGACAAGTTGACCTCAGCACCTGTGTTAGCATTGCCGAGACCGGGAGTTGAATATCTAGTTTACACCGATGCGTCCTTACAAGGACTTGGAGGTGTACTACGGCAGGAGAGTCAGGCCATAACTTATGCTTCCCGTAAGCTTAAGCCTCACGAGAAGAATTACCCCACTCATGACTTGGAGTTAGCGGCAGTTGTATTTGCCCTATGGATTTGGAGACATTATCTTTTGGGGGAGAAGTTTCGATTGTTCACGGACCACAAGTCCTTGCAGTACCTATTCACGCAGAAGGAGTCGAATATGCGGCAGCGAAGGTGGCTTGAATTTGTTAAGGATTATCAGTTTGATATCCAATATCACCCGGGAAAGGCTAACGTGGTAGCAGACGCGTTGAGCCGTAGGCCAGTAGATGAGGTGGCAGGGGTGTGGAAGGCAAAGTGGAAGGAATTGGGACACCAGGATGCAGTGGCCCGATCATTCATGTCTGTGATGACTGTTACACCGCAGATTGTCACGAGAGTGGTGAAGGCACAGGCAAACGACTCGTTCTGTCAGGAGCAGATAGTTCGGTTACTAGCAGAGGGAGCCGAGTCCTATACCGTTAGTTCAGACGGGGGATTACGCTTCAATGGGAGACTGATAGTTCCGAAAGGGGAGGAATTGCGACACGAGGTGATGGCAGAGTCGCACGGCTCACGATTCGCGGTACATCCCGGTGGGGACAAAATGTATCAAGACATGAGACGTCAGTATTGGTGGAGTGGGATGAAGAGAGATATTGCCGTGTTTGTTTCTAAATGCGCCACTTGTCAGCTGGTAAAAGTGGATCATCAGAGACCGACAGGACTTCTACAGCCATTAGAGGTCCCGATGTGGATGTGGGAGAGCATATCCATGGATTTTATTACGGGGTTACCCACGTCACAAAGGGGTCACGACTCCATTTGGGTAATTGTGGACAGGTTGACAAAAGTCGCTCATTTTCTACCCGTAAGGACAGACTACACTACGGGACAGTATGCCCAGCTTTTTATTGCATAAATAGTGAGACTTCACGGTGTGCCCCTAAATATCGTGTCTGACAGAGACAAGATATTTGTTTCACGGTTTTGGGAGAGTTTTCAGGAGACCATGGGCACGGAATTGCGATTGAGTACGGCATATCACCCACAGACCGATGGACAAACCGAGCATACAAACCAGATGTTGGAGGACATGTTGCGTATGTGCATCATTGATTTTGGGGGTGGATGGGAGCAGTACCTTCCACTGGTGGAGTTTGCTTACAACAACTCCTACTAGTTCACCATTGGCATGGCTCCATTTGAGGCGTTGTACGGTAGACCTTGTCGTTCCCCAACATGTTGGTTAGAGGTGGGGGATAACAAACTACTTGGGCCGGAAGTGATTCAGGATACTTCGGCGAGGATAGAATTGATACGGAGTCGCATTCGGGTAGCTCAAGATCGACAGAAGAGCTATGTTGATGCGAAGAGGTTCTTCAGGGAGTTCCAAGTGAGGGACCAAGTTTTACTCAGAGTATCTCCTATGAAGGGGATTATGCGATTTGGGAAGAAGGGGAAGTTGGCACCGAGATATGTGGGGCCATTTCCTATCATCGAGCGGATTGGGTCTGTTGCATATAGACTTGGGTTACCGGAGCATTTGCACAAGATTCATGATGTATTTCATATTTCCTCGCTAAGGAAATATCTTAGGGACGATTTGGCTCATTCTCACATTGCTTTGGAGGACATCGATCTCCAGCCTGATAGCTCCTACGAGGAGGGGCCGATTGCTATTTTGGACCGAAGTGAGCGGAAACTGCGGTCAAAGATAGTCCCGTTAGTACGTGTTTAGTGGCGGCATCATAATGCCGAGGAGTCCACATGGGAGCGCGAGGATGAGATGCACGAATCTTATCCAGAGTTATTCTTACCAGGTACCTTCTAATTCCGAATTTCGGGACGAAATTCTGTTATTAGGGGGGAAGTATGTAATACCCCGTACTTTTATTGATATTTATTTATGGGATTAATTAAATTAAATGTGAATTAATTGGGAATTAATCCGAATAAAATACTAACGAGATGTGAGTTGGTATTCGATTATAATGCGTATATATGACAATATATGAATATTGAGAATATTAAAATTGTCGTGAGACTGAAAAATGGCAATATGGGAAATTTTGTTGGGACGCGCGTGACAGTCTCGTCAGGAAAATATTTAATTTAATTAAAAAGTGAATTTTATTTTTATTAACCGTATGGTCATTTTGAGTGCGCCAACGTGTCCGGAAGGGTCAAAATAGTCAGAAAACACTAGCCGGGGGTTTAGTTTGGGTCCCGGGGCATTTTTAGGCCATACCGGCAACTTAAAAGGGTAGTTTGGTAATTTTGGGATTTATGACTAACGAATTTTAGGAGTTTAAAATAGAAAATTTAACGACCAGTAACCCATTACCAGCAATTAACTGATTAGAGGGCTACGGGGGTTTCATGAGAAGTTAGGAGAAGTTCCCAAAGAGAGAACCCTAACCCCACCTTCAACCTTCAACCTTGGGAGAAAAGGAGAGAGCAACCTACATCCAGGATTCAACACCAAATTCAGAGAAAGATCAGAGGCAAGTGGTTTAATTACGTTATTTGCAACGAATGTTTATTCCATGCTTAGAAATTTATGAAAATTGCCTTGTTTTGGGAGATTGATAAAAACCCATTGAATTGGAATTAGAAATTTACATTTTGATAAGGGGATTGCATGTAGAATTGTGTTTGGGTGATTATTTTGATAGAAATACATCTTTTATATCACAAAAACGGATTTAATTATGAATATTGATGATTTTAATTTTCTAGGGTTCATGTTCATGAGATTTGGGAAAAATTTGGGAAATTTGATGATTAGATGTGGTTTAGGATGAGTTGACCCCATATATATGTTGAAATACAATTTAAGTATGTTTAGGAATGATTAGAAACCTTGAAATATTGTTGGAATGATGTTTAGATGAGATTAGAGGTGAAGAAAATTGGGAAAAACCTATTAGGAGAATTCTGGGCTCGAACTGTCACCTCGTTAGAAGGTCTGCCCAGGTCGTTCGAACGAACTCGTTCGAACGAGATTCTAGCGAGCTGACAGTTTGACTTCTAACGAGTGGGATGTTCGTTCGATGCCTTTCGTTCGAACGAGATCTCGTTAGATGCCCACTTCGTTCGAACGAACTCTCGTTCGAATGACCTCGTTCGAACGAGACTTCTAACGAGTTGACAGATTGGCCTTTTTGGCCTGATTTGATTTCTAGTGTCCCGTAACCATATTTAATTGTAGAGATAACCTTCCCTTGTTAACTATTTGGTATAATTGGGAGATTTGGGATATATTGAGGAGTGAACCAAATGATATTTATGGATTAGAACGCTAGAGACTATATACGATGTGAGGATTATTGATGACTTAAATATTTGTAATAACCAGGGATATGTGAATTGTGTAACATTATAAGTTGGTATAAGAATGAGATGTATACCACTAATAAATTATGGTAATTATTAAGATGTGTGTATGCTTAGTATATGTATATGATTTGATGTGTATGACATACCTACCATACTTGCTATCACGGGAGGTTTGCGTTCGCTTAGGGCCATCTATTCTTTGTGTGCCTACGGGGGGAATATAGATTGGTACCTCGAGGACATAGGTCAAAGAAGGACTTATTGGGAAGTTAATAAGTCTGCTGATCATTGGTGCGTAGGTATGTGCGTGACCCATGTGATGTGACTGTGTTCGCCTCCATTGTTTGTGATTGTTGTTATCTGAGAACGATTCCTGAGAGATTCGAAATGCGTGATCCTTATGTACGTGATGTATCGGGATGGATAGCAGAGTATGTGTGCACCGCAGCATAGTCTCGGGTGCTTGTATTGTATATTAATGACGTGAATAATATACGCTTAAATAATGAGAACTTTCATGTTGGTATTGTGAGTATAATTATGGCAACGCTTTGAGAAAATAAAAAGGGATAACCTGTAGTGAATTGTATTGCTAATAATTGAGAATCCGAGTTTAAGTAAAGCCTCTATTTAATTGATAACGTTAGAATGTATAATGGGAATCGAGTAGAAAGGGGTAGAACTTATGACGGTTTAGTTAGATATGAATGTCACTTAGATGGGTACGGTACGTTAGGAGTGCATAATTAGTCGAGAGGTGAGTATTTCATGTGAGTGCACGTCCTAACATGTATTTTGTATTCATTGTTTTAATGTTATTAAAGCACTTGCTATTTTTAAAATACTCTCCGCTTTCGGGCTCTGACCCGTGTGCTTTCAAATCTATTTTTGTAAAAACCTTTTAGGTGCCCAGCCACAAGGACACCATGCATAGTATTTCCATTCAGGTGACGAGCTGTAGCTGTTGTGGAAGTTACAGGGCCTTGCTAGTAGACGCTTCCTTTGGTTTTGACTCCATATTCAGTTCCATCACTTGTAGGGCATGTCGCCCATTTCTTTTAGAGACATTTCATTTTTCAGTTATTCAAACTTTTTGCATGTATTTAATTCAGGATACACTGTTTTGTTATTTCAGTCGTGGGATTGTTGTGAGGAGTTTTTCCTCCGGACTTATTATTAATTGTTGGTTACTTTATTGAGACTTTATGGTGTATGGTTATGATATTCTTTCATAATTCTTTTATTGTATGTTAATCAAACTTAATTTAAAATTTGACATCTTACTTTTTAAATACTAGGTGGTTAATAATGATTAAAATGTTTTCGACAGTGATGCTGTTAACTGGACCAACTTGACATTTTGTATTAATTTAATAAAGGAGTAGCTACCCGGTATTTAATTAGTCGGGGTGTCACAGGTACTTCTTACACGACTGATTTAAATGCTCCTAAGTATGCGGAGCTAAAAGAGTTAAAGTATTTAGTTAAGGAGTAAGATTGGAAGTAATGGGGCTAGTGTAAGCCATAAGTGGGAACCCACTAGGGGATTCATTGATTTGATTCTAAGTCGAGACTGTTAAGTCCAATAGTGCGTTCCTCTTGGTCAGTGGAACTAAGGGAACCATGATGATAGTGTTCAAGAAATCGAGTCTGCCAAGTCCGAGAGAAGGAATATCCTAAATTGGTCGGTGTGGCCTAAAATAAGGGGATTTATGAAAAGATGTATGATGTGGAACGTAAGACCACGCATTTTGATATTTCTTGAAGTTAATTAAGGTAATAATAACTCTGATAAACTTTGCGTTCCGAGAAGGACAAGCGTATTATGTTCGGGAACCGTTTGAACCACGAGTGCGATGGGCAAGAAAGTATATGAGTTTTAGTCTCAAGTGAATGACGTATATGACAAGGCCTCACCTGAAAAAGGGCCAAGCTCGCGTTATTCATCAGTATGTTGGAGACTTCAGAGATTATAGATGTCTCATAGTGATTGATCCCGGTGTGTATGGACCTTAATGATGTGATTCAAGGTATGTCGTGTGACCTCTAAGTGGAGAGATCGAGCTCGTGGTTGTGATTAGTGCTAAGGATTTAGTGATAGTATAAACGCAGTGCCACTTGACTCCTTAAGAGATGTCGGAGTATAGTTGTACCTATTGTCGAGGGATGGAAGTTGAGTATCTCGACTATATGATGTTCCGACAATGCTCAATGAGAATTCATTAGGAGAACTCCCTTGTTTAAGTTCGGTTTCGAAAGGGGATACGACTAATTTTTTATGCACATCAGGAGAAGAGACGTTGTTAGATGCTAGGGCATCAGTGGAGCCGGTAGTGTTGTGGGAAAACACTGAAAAGGCTTATTTTGTCACGAAGGGAGAAGTGGGACTTTGTGAGCAAGAATTTGATTTTTGGTCTATAGGGGATTGAGAATACCCGCAAGATTGTAGTCACGCCGTGAAGACAAGGCGAGAGTTGAGGAAAAACATGTTACGAGTGCGACGATCGCAATGTTCTTTTTTGCAAATGTGCACGGAGAAAAGGGTGTATGGGCGCCCTAGTCAATTGGCGTTCTTAGACATCCGAGATAGAGGGATGCGGAAAATTATTTTGATAAGTACGCCAGTGGGGAAGTTATGAGGCAGGTCGTATTGATGAAATGGATTGAACGTCATGGGAGATAGAAGATAATCCAAGCTTACATGTGCTGAGAGAGCCAGCACACCCTATGGGATAAGAATTAGTGAGAAGCCGTTCAAAGGTTATTTCTTGATATGGGAGACCTAACTGTTGTGAAGAAGTAACGCAAGGTGCTACTTGACTGAGTGTTGAGAGTGACTTACGCGTTACTAAAATGTTGATTCTTATAAGGTAACCAACCCTAAAAGTGCGCCAATTACGAAGAGCACACAGATTGTAAAGTATAAAATACCCGAAGAGAAAGGGGAATAGAGTACGACTTTAGGAAAGATGACGCAAGTCGAAAGCGGTGTTACGGAAGAGACATAGTGAGATTTTCTCCAAACGCACCACTAGTTGATAGAGAAAGATGGGCTAGAAATGAGCAACCAGAATTTGGTGGTGAACCTACGTTTTCAGTGATGGAATGCGTAGGCGGGCTTGTAATTTATGGATGGGCTATGGACATCATAACTACGTCAACATTCCATTGAGGTAACGGAATGGGTCGGCCGGAATGGACTAGTATGTCGTTGAAAAGGAAGAGTGCACAAGTGTAAGGTGCCGCTATACATTGTTGTGAATTAGAATGGAATCCTAAAATCCCACCTTGTGAGAGATGGTCAGGGAGGAGTGGAGATGAAGTTTTATTTTGGGTATGTTGTGTCACCAATGACTCCATGGTTGTGAGAAAGGAAGATACTACGCTCTAACGATAGTGGGATTTTGGTAGAACCCACTGATCAATTCATAGGTTAAGTGTATACCTATATGAGCATATTTATATGTAGTGTGAGTGTGCCTATATGGACTGTAAATAAGGATTAGGTTCGTGGGTACCTATTATGAACTTATATGTACTTTGAGGTGTGGTTCGAGGAGACATTCCGAACTCTTAGTCCTTAATGCGTGAGATGAGGACGTTCAATTGGAGTATGACATTTTAGAATATATGAAGTGTGAAATATATAGCTCCTAAATTGTCTACTCGTGTGCTATGAGATATATATACATACATTGGTGCTTGAGGTGTGATTCCGAGACAATATAACAAATCACTATTGGTGATCGAGGTGGGATTCTGAGCCAATAACCCTAAAAGTGTTATTGAAGGGGGGTGATTATAATAAGTGTTGATAGTATATGTATTGTGTAGGAAATATATATCTTATGATTTTCCTACTTATGTGCGATAATAAGTATTCTTAATTCTGTATTGGGGTCGATGATGTTCCGGACCAATACATGAAGGAGCGATTTGGGATCGATGATTTTCGAACCAAATTGATGATGAATAATAAACATTGGCATCGACGGAAGTTCTGAACCAACATATGCATTACATTTAACTTGGGGTCGAGGGATTTTTGGGCCAACGTAAAGGATAGGACGATTGGGGTCGATGATTTTGTCGGACCAATTTTCCTTATAGTATATATTGTGTGTGAAATATATACCTTCAAATATTCTACTTATGAGTGATAGTAGACACATAGATGCTATATATAGAGATATACATCAAAAGGGTAAATTAAGTAGGGAGAAACTTAATTTCAAAAGTTAACTTTAGATTGGGAAAAATCTATGGAGATATTAAGTAGTGAGACTAAATTATAATATATGAGGCATGGATAACATGCGATAAGGGTTTATAATGAAGAAATGCATGGACTTGGGGCGACCCTTAGGATGATATGATTTGATTCTTGGGTATTAGGGGATGAAGTGATGTTTAAGGCCCTTAGTCTTAATACCAGTCTTATCCTAATTTTGAGGACGAAATTCCTTTGTAAGGGGGGAAGTATGTAATATCCCGTATTTCTGAGTATTTCTATTTAATTAAATTGGAGAATTAAATGAGAAAATTTGATTTGACTTAAATTATGCAAGAAAAGTAATTTAGTGAGATTCATTAATAATTGTGATTATGGAGTATTAATCGAGAGATAAATACTGATTAATATTGCCTCTTTCTATTTACTTAGCACGTGTAGACCATTTTGGGGGGGGGGGGAACGAGAAATATATTTTTAAGTGACTCAAATGATAATTTAGAGATCACAGATGAGTCCGGAAGGTTCGAATTAGTCAAAATAGTATACCCGAGGGTACTAGTTGAGTCCCGGGATAATTTTGGACAAAACCGAGACCGTTCGGGGGTGTTTTGGTCTTTTAACATGTGAGGGTATTGAGACCTACGAATTTGAGAGTCTTTTATCAGCCGTATAAAAGGGGGTTATGGTTAGAAAACCCATGAAAATACCAAGACCATTAGAGAGAAGGAGAAAATCATTCTCAAGGCTTAGAAGATGCTTTTGAGGAGGTTGGGTTTGGATCTTGCATCCTAGGAGCCGAAGGAGGAAGGATTGGAGAAGAGAAGCATCAATCCATAATCAACTCCACCAAATCAGAATCCCCATGTCAAGGTAAGTTGTTTATTACAAAAAATTATAAAGTTATAATACCCATGTGTAGGGTTTTTGAATAGTTTTGTTAAATCAATATCTTGGAAAGAAAATAATGATATTTACGCATGTTGGGATAGGAATCGCACGTAGATTGATTTAACATGTGTAGAGGAATAATATTCAGAGCTGATTTGATAATTATTTTGGAATAAAATTTGGGTTTCCAATGAATATATGTGAAGAACACCATAACTAGGGTTTTATGAAATTTTGAGTTTAATCCATTATTTCTTTAAATGAATTGAGGTTTTAATGTATTTGTAACGTTAGAAATTGTCCTAGTATATGTGAGAACACGTTAGGATAATTAGGTTGAAGTTTGGTGTACTATAATGAAGTTTGGAGGTTTGTTAATGGAGGAGGAAATTAACGAAGAAGACGAACTGTTGTTGTCCCAGATCAATCGATCGATCTTGAATGTCGATCGATCGATCGAGCCCAGGAGTCGATCGATCGACTTAAGCTGTTTTTCTCGGATTTTTCCTTGGTTAAGGTTTCTTTGATTTTTGGGAATGAATGGGAATCCTAGGATTTGTATTATTATATATGAGAGTGAGAATAAGACTAGTAGGTATATTATTGAGGTCCGGTAAGGCCATTGGGTGTAGGACTTGGATTATGGACATACAAGAATAAACCGATTGAGTAGCGCATCGGGGAATTTGGAATTGAGTTACGAGGAGAGGTAAAGTCAATTCAAATAATAGACCAGTAGGGTATGTAACAACTACTGGAATTATATGTGAGGGGTAACTAGGGCCCTTAGAGTTGAGTGAATACTCAAATAAATGCGATAGAGAGATATCGTAAATTGACGAATACGGTTAATATAAGAGAATACTATATTACGTACCAGCATGATTGATAGGTCGGGTGTGTACCTACTTAATTGTATGAACTATTAGGTTGAGAGATGTATACCTAAATTATACGTTGGGGTCGATGAGGCATTCCGAACTAACGTAGGGTTATTATATGTTAGGGTCGATGGAGTATTCCGAACTAACATTGAGTTATCATATGCTTGGGGTCGATGTAAAATGCCGAACCAAACCTTCGAACTGGTGGCGTGATGAAAGAGTCCGAACCTGAATATGTGTATATAAGTAATTGGGGTCGATGTATCACTCCGAACCCATTCTGTACTTGGGCTCGATGAATCATTCCGAACCGAGAATCCTTTACGTGTATCAAGAGGACATAGTAGTAATGACTAATATTTAGTATATATTGTGTGTGAAATATATACTTAATGATATTCTATTTATGTGTGTTAGTAGATTGATATATGATGTGTTTAACGACACATATCAAACTAGTAAGTTAAGTAGTGAAACTTAATTTCGAAACGTAACGTTAGATAGAGAATATCTAATTAGTAATTTAAGTAGTGAAACTTAAATACAAAAGTGGGAAGATATAAATATTGAGAATTGTAGAAATTTAGTAATGAAACTAAATGTGAAGTTTTGAATCATAACATAGGTGAAATGTTACTTTAGAATTAATTAACCTTCGTGAGGTGTTAATGAAATGGATGTACTGTATGGGCGGTACGAGAACTTTGGTATAGATAAGTTCAGATGATTACTGTAGTCCTAGTTAGCTTGGGAGATATGGCTAGGTATGATAAGAGTAGAACTTTAGGTGTGCACAATAGATGAGGAGTGAGTAAACTCAAGAGAGTGTACGAGAACCTAACATGTGTAATTAATAACCACATTTATATTGTGATAAACGCTTTCTAAATATTTTCAAAATTTTTTGAGAACTAACTCTTGCTATAAAATATTTTCAAAACCTTTTAGGTGTCCAGCCACTGGGACGCTCTGCATGATGATTTCATTCCAGGGACTCGAAGCTGTAGCACAGTGGATGCTTATAGGATTTTGATTAGACGATACCTCTCATTCAGATGTAGTGCGGGATCTCACACTATTCTATGTATGGACTTGTGGTCGGGTATCAGTCTCAGATGTTTAGTTTCAGACTAGTGGTTGTTCTATTATTGTTTTGGGATTTTAGCCGATGGTTTATTCGGTAATACTCTTGTGCTTTTGTACTTACTTTGTTGATTGGTTAATAGTACATGGTGATTGTTATAGTTTGTTCCGCATGGTTGATTTATCTGTTTTAAGAAAGATAAAATTTGGCACCGGTCTAGTTTTTACTTAGGGGATTAGTAATTAAAAAGTTTTCGACAGTGATGCTAGGAATGAACCATTTAGGAAACCTGTTTTAATTTAATAAAGGCCTTATCACCCGATGTTTAAATTAGGCGGGGTGTCACAAATATTTGCACAACCCTCTGATCATCACATACGTAACCATATTTATCTCAAGATCCACTCCCGCATATTTGACGTGGCTATAACCTCAAAATGTTTTCGATGACCTTACAAATTACTATTCAATTTTTCCCGATATTACCCCACCAATTAACTCATGTTGCAAAACTTCGCATTGTTTCTTTCGCAACACTTCCTGGCTCTACTGTCCCTATCTCTAAGCGGTTTTCTGCTTAACGTATTTTCTCCACACGTTCACTATTTATCATTTAATTTCATGACCTAGCATCCGGTGTCGTCTTCCCACTTTCGACATTTTTTTATTAACGATTATGCTTATAACGCTTCCCAGTAAAGCCCAAAAGAACTTTTCCTAATGCACTATTTCTTAGCATTATCGGCCCTCAATTTTCGTATAACCCAAAGCATATACCTGGGACACTCAAAGCCTATCCCTATACTCACAAGCTAATTATGGACTCCCTCATCTCTATAGGATTCATCTGCAACTGCGCTCGCACTATCACTAAGTCCTCAGTGCTAAATATTAATAATGAGATAAATCTCTCCGCTCCACGACAACCCGACATAACCTAAATCTCATCAGTAAAAGTCCCAACGCACCGGGATCCAATTTAACTAGACAACTGTACTCTCTAAAGTCTACTTCACAAAATATTGTCGCGAGCTCAACCTTCTTTCACGTGATACATCACAAGAAGAATATACATCTTACCCTGGAATAATGAACACGATAGCCTTGCTATAACCACCCACCATTGTGAACATGTTCGTACCCCGGATAAAACATCACCTCAAATATCACCTCTCAAACGAGCTAATCCTAAGAAAAATAAATATATCATCTTAGTGTACCCACCCATTCCCTTATAGGTGGAACTGAAGAGAACCCCGCCACTCCATGGTAAATATACACATACTAGTTATATTAATGATACCTCCGTTTCTCATGCGAATGTAGTAGTAATACATTATTATGACCCGTTCGCATCACACAAAACAAACCCCAATCATCTCGGAATAAAACTCGTAGTTTCGGTTACCCATAACACTGGCGGCTCAAACCGTTACTGAACATAACACCTTTGCCCTAACTGGACCAAAAACTTTTCTAACAGATGCCTTTGCTGAACATCCAACTCCTGTCCCCTGACTCGCTGCGAACAAAATCCACCAATGTGTTTCCACTCTTTTACTCATAAGAAACCTCTCCGTGTCATCCCCCTTTCTTTGGCCCCACCGGACCTGTCGGGGTTTTCCTTCTCATGGACCTAGTAGCCTTGACCTTGATTGCTACCACAATTGTCCCTTTGGATCCTCTTGTCTCGTGGGACATATTGGTGACCTTGACGGTCTTAACTGAACCCCTCATCACTTGGTAGAAATTCTAATGATCTCGATCATAAATATGGGTCCTCTACTGGGTTTCCCTTCCCTTGGTGCCTCACTAGCACTAAAATCCAGTCTCACTCTTCTTATAGATTCTCCAACTCCCTTAGATCCCCTCTCGAAAGAGCATTGATGCGAGTGTAAATGCACAACCTTGATGACAACGACACCAGTCATCCTAGCTAGATCTACTATCCGCGATTGTATTTTCTGCGCACAGGTTTATTATTAACTTATAATCCTACTTGATTCTTCGTATCCCTCTCATCGATTACGAAGTTTGCGAATTCAAAATGCAAAAAATAAATGTTGCATGTAGGAAAGTGCGAAAAATAAACTTGGTTGAAGAGAAATCCAATATTAGTATTTGCATGCAACATTTGTTCAATTTCCCGACTATCATTTGATAGCCCAAAAGGGCTCCATACACTTCATGGAATATCTCCCTAATACAAATAAGGGAAATAATAAGGATGTCCATGTCTTTTTAGAGGCCTTATTGATAGTGCGCAAGAAGCATGCGCGTGTAAGTGCACAGTCGTTGTTTTCTGTCTCGCCGCGACTATAAAAAAATCTTAATTACTACTACACTTGCGGGGCAAGTCTAGCGGTAAGTCGGGTATCGAGAATCCACTGGGACGAGTTGCTAGAATTTATATGATTTAATACTCCGAAATAAAAGTGCAAAAGATGATTACAAACTAAAAAGGAAAAGATGCATAAAGGGAAATTATTAATCAAGGCAAGGTATTGAAACTAGATTATGAAAGCGAGTAAAACTATAGGTTGCGTTGAATATCCCTCACCCGGGTTAATTTGTATAAAATGGTTACATGGGTCGACGAGTTATTAAGAATGAGTCTCGTTTCGACAGTTAATTGAACCAAGGGTTGTCACGGCCCTAAATCCTCATAAAAGCCTAAATATGATTTTGGTGTCAACAAATATCCCGAAAATTGCACACGAAAGGTCGTAAGCATGGAACATACATGATATGCCCCGTCAAATCTCCTATACGCAATAACTAGGACAACGCACCCAAAATAAACCCGTAAACACTATCACCAAAGCAAAGAAACTCGTTAATTCGAGTGAGTTCCATTCAAACACAACCTAATTTAAATTACCTAGAAAGCATCATAAAAACGCAGTAAATAACGCAATAAATAAATGCAGTAAAACTACACTAGAATGCAATAAATCAAAGCATGCAAACTAATTAACAAAGCATGTAAACCTAATTAACAAAGCAAGAAATAATGAAATATAACTATATTAATGGAGAGGATGAATGAATAGTCAACTTACAAACCAAAAAGGGTGTCAATCCTAAGAGAAATGAAGAAGAACTAACCAACAACACCCAAAACCTAAGCTATTCTCTCTAAAATCTATTCTAAACTAGTTATATCTGATATTACAACAAAAAAGGGTATAAATAGTAAATGGGAAAAAGTAAAGGAAAAAGGAAAGAAAGAGGAAAGAGCCCAAAATATCTAGCACTACCGGTCGACCGGTCGCAGGGGCGCGGTCGATCGGTCCCTTAGGAAAAAGCCCATTATCTCCTTCCCAAGGAAAAAAGCCAAAATGCGATCGACCGGTACTCTGTTTCCTGCAATTCTTTGGTCCATGATGAGGGGAAAAAAGTCCATTACGAAAATGGGCCTAGCTTCTTCGTCCGAACTCCAAATGACGCATCGTTTGTTGCCACACGATGCTAACTCAACGAACTACACATTCGTGGAATTTTCATGAGTCGGATAAGAAATATGAATTGACTAAAATGTCCTTGAAGTAGCGTCCAGCGACGTAGCTTCTCCGAAATTCATCGGATCCTCGCTTTTAGCGTTCTAATACCTACAAAAGCACAATTAACCCCGGCAAAACATGTATCTATCCAAATCCAAGGTTGTCTAGTTAATGAGCATAAAAATAGGCATTAAGGACCGTAAAAGTGCTAGAATGTGTAAAGATAACGGGCGAAAATATGCAATATTTTATACGAAAACATTGCTAGTCCCTAGTAATGAAACAAAGAAAACCTGACCACAGAGGGCGGTACAATACGTATATATGCATCGAAATATAGATGCCACTTTCGTAGGGAGCACGATTGCATTTAGCATATGCAATAAGCCGTTAAACCCCTAGGTTACCCTAGTGTACGAGTGTCGTCTCGTGAGGGTTTTCAGGGATGGTACCCACAAACATCACATGGTTTCCTCAAAATATGCCCAAACCAACATGCGACAAGCCCAACAATGGCGAAAAAGATTTCTTACACATTATTAGCAAATTGAATGAATTCAAACAGAAGTCAGAAATCATTAACATTATAGAATGCACCTCATATAATTGAAACCTTAAAAAGTGGGTGGGGAGCGAGCACATGCAAAGTATGATTTGGCAAAAACTTATATAAACCGGATAAACATTAAAACAAGCATACATTTAATCCTCACGGGCATTACATTCATCAAGTGAATTCACTCAAAACAGGGAGGTAACACACGGAACATGCGGGCTAAAGAGTAAATGGAAATGGAAACTAGGCCGCACACATGTCACAAAAGAAGAAGGCTATATATAAACTGAAAAACTGTAATCTCAATGAAAGATACCGCACATTAAAAGAGGCAAAATGTATTTTCACAGATTATCAAAACTATTTAAACTTTTAAATTACACCAACCTAAGATCACATAGGACTTTATTAGGGTTGTAATGTAGGTTAGGCTAGGGTATGAAATGAAGGAATGTATGTACAGATTCAAAGTGTTCGGAATGAAAACTCGGGATAATGGGATAATGCGGGCAATATCAAAATTATAAAACAAGTTCCAAAACGACATTAAATATATCACTGGGGAGAGTAAAAAAAGCTTATTCGAACTATATACAACATTTATAACTTTCTTTTTCTTTTTCTTTTCTTATTTTTCTCATTTTTCTCATTTATTTTCTTTTGCTTTTTGCTTTCATTTTCTCACACTTTTTTCACATCTCTTTTCTTTACTTTTCAAACTCTCATATGCCTAAATTGCAACCGACATCATAACATCATCATTCAATCCCAAGTAACATTCCAAACAAAGGTATGGAAAGTGTATGTATGGGATAAAACTCCAATTTAGAGTTGGTTATGCAATTTGGATAATGAAACGAAAGGCTATATTTAGGCTCAAAGGGGTTAACGAGGGTAAACATATAAGGGTGAGGTCAAGGCTAATATGGGTGATATAACAAAGAATGCCTATGATCATTTCCAAAAGTTTACGTAATTCTCGAATAAAAATAATATATGAAAATTAGGATCAAGTAACACATTTCATATATGAACTCAATTAATGAACGGTCAATGAAAGAATAGTGAGATTACCAACGAATTCAACGTTTTCAATGAGAAAAGAATAGTGTATACACTCACAAACGACGAAAGGTACAAAGCTTACTCGGTGTAAGTATATACAATGCAACAAAAGATTACCAAGTCATAAAAATCTTAAACCAAATCAATATAGCAAGAAAAGTGCATGTGCTCATGGGATTAAAGTTTAATTCATGAAGTTATTCATAATATCAATGATTGAGGACTAAAGTCTAATAACTTCAAAAATCGAGAGCATGCATCATTGGGTTGTCTATTGGATCGGGCATATATTGAAATTTATCGTCGGAAACAAAGGCAAAATGCCCCAAAAAGAAGAAAAAAGAAAGAAAATATTTTTGAAATTTTTGAATTTTTCTAAGAAAAGCATACTAAGTAACTAACATGTGAGCAAAACATGGACTAAATAAAGGAATGGATAGAATATCCCACACCCCCTAACTTAAAACTTGACATTGTCCTCAATGTGAATTAAGAACCAAGTCAAAGAGAGGAAAAGAACGATATTACCCAAAAGGGGATCGATCCCCATAAAAACGAGTCCAAAGAATCTACAAAACAAGTTAGTACCGAGCATAGCAAAAACAAATAATGAAAAGTCAACTAATTACACTAGACTAAAATAAAAAGAAAGAAAAAATAAAAAGCTAAATATATATAACCTACTATTTAGGCTTCACAATAATTGTACACTATAAGTCTAAATAGCTGAGGGTCCACCGTAAAAATGATTTGACTTTGGAGGATAACCGGTGTACCCTCACAAACAAGCATGCCTTTCGAAAAATATGAATTCCATTTTAACAACGGAAGGTATGTGTAAGGCGTAAGAAATGAACCATCGCTAATTAAAAGTTTTGGAGGGACGATGGGGGGCTTGGATTGAACGGGTGACAAAAATAAGTGGGGACCGAGAAAAGCCGAATATCCTCCCAATGATTTTGAAATTGGAATGGGAGGCGGCGCACACAATGGCGCGGATGCGATTGTGGAGGGCGACTCGAGCAAGTACTCCTCATGGGCGAAAAGGTTTAAAACATTAAAGTTTGAAACCGAATCATCGGGTACTTTTTCCGTTGCGATAACAGAGAATGAAAATGGGGATGAAAGAAATTCAAACTCATGAGATGAATCATCATCGCATGAAGTTTGAGTTTTGAGTGAAATAATATCATTTTGAATTAAATGTTCTTCTTTGGGGTCCAAAGAAGAAATCATTTCATTGCAAATAGATATTACATCATTTTCATCCTCACTTTCAATACATAGTACGAGATGGGCAAAGTCTATAATGGCTTGTTCCAAAGTAGGCACAAGTACCTCATTTGGTTCAAAACATTCCTCGACGTCGAAAGTCTCGGAAGCAAAATCGTCATCGGACTCAAAATAAAATCCAATTCATGTTCCCACGAACGATTTTCTTCTCGATAACGAGTTTCAATTTTCTCATTCTCATACATACGCATACTCTCACCGAATGTCATAGGTCGAGGTGAGAATGCATGAATGTGGGAACTTTGAAAGTTGCCATCGGACTTAAACGAAACCTCATTATGATAGGAATTTTGAAAACTATTCGAATTCGTTTCAAAATTCCTATTATAAGGAGGTAAAGGCCCAAAATCATTATCATCATCATCAAAATTCCAATAACCTAAATTTTGACTTTCGTTATACTCGCCCAAAATCATATTTGAATTTGTTATACTTTGGGATTCTAAGTATTCACCGAAAGTCATAGGCTTGCGAGAATTTTGAGAATTATGACAAGGATTACAGAAAGAATTGGAATAAGACATGCTTACCCCAAAAATGACTCGAAATGGAGGATTCCACAAAGTAAGTGCGCGCGGAAAAAATTCGAGCGTTTCTAAGTGCTCAAATGTGGAAGTCCTGCAAAATATTAGCAAATAATACAAATAGAAAGAAAATACTATGAAATACTAAATCAAATAAAGTCTAAATCAAACAAGTCCCCGGCAACGGTGCCATTTTGATAGCACGCGAGAAGCGTGCGCGTGTAAGTGCACAGTCGTTGTTTTCTGTCTCGCCGCGACTATACAAAAACCCTAAATTACTACTACACTTGCGAGGCAACTCTAGAAGTAAGTCGGGTATCGAGAATCCACTGGGACGAGCTGCTAGAATTTATATGATTTAATACTCCGAAATAAAAGTTCAAAAGATGATTATTAACTAAAAAGGAAAAGATGCATAAAGGGAAATTATTAATCTAGGCAAGGTATTGAAACTAGATTATGAAAGCGAGTAAAACTATAGGTTGCGTTGAATATCCCTCGCCCGGGTTAATTCGTATAAAATGGTTACATGGTTCGACGAGTTATTAAGAATGCGTCTCGTTTCGACAGTTAATTGAACCAAGGGTTGTCACGGCCCTAAATCCTCATAAAAGCCTAAATATGATTTTGGTGTCAACAAATATCCCAAAAATTGCACACGAAAGGTCGTAAACATGGAACATACATGATATGTCCCGTCAAATCTCATAGATGCAATAACTAGGACAATGCACCCGAAATAAACCCGTAAACACTATCACCAAAGCAAAGCAACGCGTTAAATCGAGTGAGTTCCATTCAAACACAACCTAATTTAAATTACCTAGAAAGCATCGTAAAAAACACGGTAAATAAATGCAATAAATAAACGCGGTAAAACTACACTAGAAAGCAATAAATCAAAGCATGTAAACTAGTTAACAAAGCATGTAAACCTAATTAACAAAGCAAGAAATAATTAAATACAACTATATTAGTGGAGAGGATGAATGAATAGTCAACTTATATATCAAAAAGGGTGTCAATCCTAAGAGAAATGAAGAAGAACTAACCAAAAACACCCAAACCCTAAGCTATTCTCTCTAAAATCTATTCTAAACTAGTTATATCTGATATTACAACAAAAAGGGGTATAAATAGTAAGTGGGAAAAAGTAAAGGAAAAAGGAAAGAAAGAGGAAAGAGCCCAAAATATCTGGCATTACCGGTCGACCGGTCCCTTAGGAAAAAGCCCACTGTCTCCTTCCCACGGTAAAAAGCCAAAATGCGGTCGACCGGTCCCCTGGACGCGGTCAACCTGTACTCTGTTTCCTGCAATTCTTTGGTCCATGATGAGGGGGAAAAAAGTCCATTACGAAAACGGGCCTAGCTTCTTCGTCCGAACTCCAAACGACGCACCGTTTACGACCACACGATGCTAACTCAATGAACTACGTATCCGTGGAATTTTCATGAGCCGGATAAGAAATGTGAATTGACTAAAATACCCTTGAAGTAGCGTCCAGCGACGAAACTTCTTCGAAATGCACCGAATCCTCGCTTTTAGCGTTCCAATACCTACAAAAGCACAATTAACCCCTGCAAAACATGTATTTATCCAAATCCAAGGTTTTCTAGTTAATGAGCATAAATATAGGCATTAAGTACCGTAAAAGCACTAGAATGCGTAAAGATAACCGGAGGAAATATGCAATATTTGATACGAATCGCTTATATCACCATGATTGGAATTATAAGCAAGGTCCGAGCTAGGATTTCGTCATGGGGGGTTAGGGGTGGGAACTCTCGAGGTTATTTTTTAAGGATACTTTTGAGTATTTACCAAATAATTACTTTAATGCTTATTTAATCTAGTGGAAAGATAAACATATATTTATTGGTTAAAGATTTAAACCCTAAAAATAAAAGCACAAATAAAAGAATTAATTTGTAATTTAAACCAATAGTCCGTAAAATTAATCTAACATCAACACTAAAATTAACCATAAAAGCATTTTAATAAAATTAACCTCAAAAAAATTATCTCCAAACTTAACATCAAGATAAAAATAGAGAGAGAAAAACAAGACATACCTATTAGCTTATGAGCGGTGAGTGTTATAAATGAAAATGGTGAGGGTTTGAGAAATGGCCATAGAAATGGTGAGGTGAGGGTTTGAAAAAAGTTGCTTGGGTTTTAAGAAAAGGATGAAGGGTTTAAAGTTTGGTTATTTAAGGACATTCCTCCCTAAAATTCAAAATTTAATTTTTCACAGTTATATTTGGGAAGAAACATATATATGTAAAAAAAAATTAAAAAGGCCTCACTTGTCTCCGTCCCTGATTATAAGGGGATGTATACCCAAGTTTTTGGGTTAAATTCCGTATTTGAATCACATAACAACAGTCTTTGGAGTTAGAGTAATTAAATCAATGGTCATGAGAACATCATCATAGGAAAACATAAATTCAATGTTGACTTTAAGGGATGTACATTGGGGTCTCCCTACAAATAAACAAAGGGTGTGTTTGTGAGTTCTATTTTGGAGAGAAAAGAAAGGAAATGAAGGAATTTTTTTTTATTTCCTTCGTTTGGAAGTTTAAATATGAGAGGAAGGAAACACTTTCTCTCGTTTGGGAGTTAAAAATGAGGGAAAATGAAGGATTTTTTAAAAAACTTTCTCTTTATTTCTCTGCAAAACTTTATTTCCTAATCGGAAAGAAATGGTGGGAAAGGATTTTTTTTTATGAATCTTACCTTCTATCTCTTAAAAAAATTATTTCCCTCACAAACAACAAAAAAGAAAGTTGTTTTATCTTCTCTCCAAAACTCCCAAACAAAAGAATGAATATTAATATATCCTTGTTTTTCCTTCTCTCATTAACTTTCCATTCTTTTCTTTTCTCTCCTAATAAAACTTTATTTTCTTTTATGTTCTCTCCTAAACTTCAAAACATAACCAGAGAGTCTTCCTATTATTAAGTACAATATCAAATCCTAAATTAGAATTTGTTTTTGATTAATAATATTGACGAAAATATCTTACGAGGTTATGATGCATTATTATAGTATTTTTTAATGGTTTATGAATTTATTATAGCATAAAGTAAAAGTTCTGGAGTATTGAATAAGCTCTTTTTTTAATGAAAAAAGGACTGTACCCCCACACATATCATTAAAATTAGGAGAAAGATCCTATACTAGGTGGCGTTTACAAGCTCAATAAAAAACTAAAATCATTGGGGAGCCAATGACCAAATAATGAATGCTAAAAGTTTTGGGCTTTATCTTAGTCCCATTACAAGAAAGAAGACTATGAATACTTAAGAACAAATCTAATATAGTTACATCCCAATAAATCTAACTTATAAGAACCTCTCACCTAATTAGGAAGCTCTAGGACATCCTTGTAGACTTTTTAAGATTGAAGGGACACTCCACTGTTAGGTAGACAATCATCAACCAAATTTGTCTCCATGTAGTGGTGACTTAAAGAATAATGAAGAATGTTTAATTTGGATCTAAACTCTGCAAAACACTTAGAGATTTTCCAAGGAGGATTCCAATTCCTATTAAGCACGTTAACCACCATTAAAGAATCTGATTCTATTTGGATGAAGTCTAGATTAAACTTCAAACAAATATTCAGATCCTCATTTAAACTAGAACACTCCATATCTGAGTTAGATGAATTACCTCCTGGACATGAAAAGGATACCACCATCTTACTTTTAGAATCTGTCATAATCCCTACAAAACCACAAGGATAAGGATTTCCTTTTGCTACGCCATCATTCAACTTTAACATTGGGGAGGATAAGGGGACCATTTAAAAGAAAAGGAAACTTTCTGCGTCTTTTTAAAAGAAAGATTAAAGACTTCCTTGGTTCTCGCATAAAAATCATAGAAATGGTTTTCAAACTTAACAACTTTGCAGATGTTAGAGAGCATGAAAAGAGAACTAGATACAATAGAGTGATATGGCATTTCAATACATTTAAAAACACATAGGTTCCTACTTTTCCACACTTCCCAACACACTACTAAAGGAATAGCTTTGCAAAGAAATTTGAAGTAGTCCTGAGTATTTGCTCTGACCCACCAACTTAAAATGAGCATTGAGATATTAATTCTTTCAGACTTGATTCCCATTAGAGCAGAGAAAAAGTCCCAAACTTAAGATATCATAGGGCATTCAACAAGCAAGTGATGATTTGATTCACCAAATTGGAGACAAGATTTTCATCTGAACACTATGGGAATTCCAAAATTTTGAATATTATCATCTAAAGGGAGATAATTATTCAATATCCTCCATTATTTTATGGCAATCTTTTTGGGAATATTTTAATCGCAAGTCAACTCATCTACTTAGAGAAAATATAACTGTTATCAATAGCTTCACAAGGAGTTGAGAGACTAGACACACCTGAAGCTGATGGTTTCCAGATCCATTTACCTTTATACCAGTACATTAAAGAAATAAGATCTTATTTAGTCTTCCTCATACTTATCCAAGATAGAGATCCGCCCTTTGATTGAAGGTTCCAAGATTTATAATGATTTTTCATAAAATAGGTCCAAAGAGAATTTTCTGAATACCACTTCCACAAAAGTCTTATACTTGATGCCTCAGCAATGGTTTTGAAATTTTTAAATCCCATCCCTCCTTCTATTTTGTCTTTGGAAAGCTTATTCCAACTATCCCACTGATGCTTCGAACCCTGGTCTTCTGAACCACCCCAAAAGAGCCTATTGATCATCTTATGGATCATATTAATTAAATCTTTAGGAGGGTATAGAGAGTAAGTAAGTAGGTAAAGAGGTTAGGAAAGATTGGATGAGGATATGTTTTCCTCCATTAGATAATATCTTGGCCCGCCAACCACCAATGCTTTGTCTAAAAAACTCTAGCATTATTCTATAATACAATGCTTTCTTTATTCCCTTGAAGAATGGAGATCCTAGATATTTTAGAGGGAGGGATTTGTATGATAGACCAGTACAAGCTTCAATTTTATTTCTAAAACTCAATGGATCTTTGGGATCAATGGTGAAACTGCTTTTCTTCATGTTCTGACCAGGCATGGAAGAGTAGTGTTGGATAAAGGCAAGAAAATTCTTCAAACTTTTCTTCTCTCATCTGGAAAAAAATAACTACATCATCTGCAAAGGATAAGTGGGAGATAATTGGACTTCGACTAGGATGATAATATGGCTTAACTTTACCATAAATCATCAATTTATCCAATCCCCTGCTTAAAACTTCAGCTGCAATTATAAACACACTAGGGGATAGAGGATCCCGTTGTCTTAAGCCTCTAGAAGATTTAAAATACCCCTTGGATTCTCCATTAATTAAAATAGAGAACGAATTATTTGAGATGCTTCTCCAAATCATATCTACCCATCTCTCCCCAAAACCAAATTGTCTTAACACTTTAATAAAAAAATTCTAGTGAACTTTATCATAGGATTTTTCCTTGTTAATTTTTAATTTAACATTACCTCCAAAGATCTTCTTGCCCATGTTGTGCACCATTTCTTGAGCTAGAAGGACATTGTCTTACATATATCTTCCTCTCACAAAGCCACTTTTATTAGGGGATATAATATTAGGAAGGACTTTTGCAAGCCTTGAAGCCAAAATCTTTGAAATAATTTTTCAAGAGAAATTGCATAAGCTAATTAGTCTCTAATCTTCACACTTTTTGGGATGAAAACCCTTTGTAATGAGCACAATTGCAGTGTTTGATGTAACATCAGTAATTTTTAGAACAAAAAATGGATTGATTTAAATTAAAGTCAAAAAAATATTTTCAGTGGATTTGATTATTTTTGGCATTTAAAAATGGTGGTTTTGACTTAAGTAAAAAATGGTTTCGATCGGAATTGAAATTGGATTTAAAATAAGTGAGTTTGGCATGCTATAAAAACAAGGAGAATTTTCAGGTGTTAGGACATACGAACCGGTTCGCAGGGAGGGGAGAACTGGTTCACCCGGTCTGTTTAAAAGAAATAAAACTTTTCTATTGTAGAGTTGTGGAGGAATCAAATTATTTTTCGTATATAAACATAAAGGGAGGGGTTTAGGACTTTTAAAACACATTTTACCCGTATGAAAAGTTAGTAGCGTCTCGTAATTTCATTATCTCTCTTCTATAAAACCTAAACCCCATTTAAATCAACTTTCAACCCAAAATTTGGAGAGCTAAATTGGGTTTTCTCAAGGTCGTTTAAGAATGTATTTTTATTGTTTTCTCGAGAGGAACGCAACTATCAAACCAGATTCTTTAAATAATTTTACAGGCATGCATACATCTATTGTTCCCCTTTTGTATTATACGTTTTAAATGTTGCCTAAATACTAATAATCATTGTTTTTCTAAATAAATTAGAAAGACTAATTAGGAATAGTGAAACTCAATTTGGGACTATTCTATTCTTATATTTAATAGGATTTTAGACTCAAAACCCTTCCATGCTTAAATTAGAGGTCGGGATTCCGTTAGAATTTATGACATTCGCATGTAGAATAAATCGTAGGGATGATATAAATTGATTTCAACATGTAACACCACGTTAATTATGTGCATCTTGTAGAGTATAGATTTATTATTGCAGACTTTCAAAAATATGCATGTGAATAGAAATTTTATAAATTGATGAGAAAACAAATTGTTTTAATTAATATTATAATTAAATGGACATAAATTGGATAAATAATGATCTTACGATGATTTTAAAGAATTGTTGTGATAAGTTGAAAATAGGTCATTTTTTATTCGTTATGTTTTTAAAATTGACATTGCAAAAACGACGGGATTGTTGGGGTAGTTAGTGCTCTCACCTTATTTTAGGTTGCTTTCTAAGTATGAGACTAGATAGTGTGGGTTTTTATGGATGGATGATTCCGAGGTGGGGTTGATTTGTACATCATTTTCGTTGAATCATGAGACTAGGTGCGAGGCTAGGTGGTAGCTAGTGGTAGGTATTCTTCCTAAATGTTAGGTTAGGATACGCTTGCGTTTTGTAGACCTCTAGGTATGGGTTGAGGAATTTATGCTCGATAAAAGGGTGGGGATAATAGAAAATAATGAGAACTTGAAAAAATTGAGAATTAATGTCTAAGATAATAAACGGGTATTAAAATGAATTTGTATCGCGAGTATGTTCAGGGCTAACAGAATACAGGTCAACTAGTTATTGTGGCGTGTGTGTGTGGTGTCACGAGTATGTGCAGGGCTGACAGAATATGGGCGAACTGACTATAGTGACGTGTCGTGTGTGGAACCTCACAAGTTTGTGAAGTGCTAACAAAATTGGGAGAACTGGATATAGTGAGGGGAATGTGTGTGGTGTAGAACAAAAATGGGCTAGGAGTATGTGAAGGACCTGTAATAGGGTCGATTGGTTATGCTGGTGTCACATAAATAAATTAAATTTAATTGATTTAAATAAATTTGCGGAATCTAAATTTATAGTTTCAATGGAATAATTGGACTTAAATGATTGGGGTGGCTTAATTATGTGGGTAGATAGAAGTAGTTTATTTTTACTCGCATTGTTAATACATCTCATTTAAATTTAAAATATTCTATTGTGATGTTTATCATGTATAATGCTATTCTTCGGGTTCACGGACCCTAGTTGGGAGGAGTAGCTAGTAGTCATGCGGTGGGCTCTGTCTTGTGGCGTTGACTAACATTTCATGTTTAGCGCTGGAGTAGCTACATAAGGTGGATTGGAGATCTTTGTAATACAACTGGAGTTCTTTTTTTGTAGTTTAGATTATTTTTCATTCCTTTGTTATATTATGAGATATTTATTTATGGTTTTGGTGGGCCAATAGATTCCACAATTGTTTATGATTTCAATCATATATTTATTGTTGGATCATTTCATTTGAGTTTTAATAAAATTAGAGTTGGATTTATTTTGGAGATTAGCATGGTGATGGATATTATTGATTCGAGTTATATATATATATATATATTCGTTGGATTTAATTGCATTATATCTTATGGATTAAAGTTTTAAATGTCTCATATTTCTATCACATGCTGAGAATGGTATTTAATTTATTAATACCCGACATAGTTTGGTGGCGACCGACGCCAAAATACAAGGGTTGTTACACTGGACCAGCTCCGAGGAATGTCCTTACCTGCAAAAATCTGTTAATAGCATATAAAATATCATCCTTAATAATTTCCTAACAAATTTTATAAAAAATTCCTCAAATCCATCAGTATCAGGAGTAGCTTCCTCATTGAGGTCATTCACAACATTGAAAACCTCCTCTTTAGATGCAAAATCTTCGAGATCATGGTTTGAATCTTCACTGATTAATTTAGGGATCAACTCTGAAATGTCTGCAGCAGCTACATTTTGGTATATTTTCCATCAACTGTTAAAACGCTCTATATATATGTTTGCAGTAAATCCCATTTCTTCCAGTTGATTTCCCTCCTTATCTTAAATGGAATGGATAACTAGTTTTCTATGCTTAGCTTTGACACTAGGATAAAAGAATTTAGAATTAGAGTCCCCTAGTTTCAGCCACTTAATGGTAAAGTTCTGCTTCCAAAACATTTCCTCATATTTGAAAGATTCTAAGAGTTTAGCCCTGCCTATATTTATCTCCCTTCTCTTCTCATCATTTTTATCCCTTTCATAATCTACCTCCAGTCAAATAACTTTGTCTTCTTGGTCCTTCACTTCTTGGAATATATCTTTAAACTGCTCCTTGTTCTAACTTTTTATCACACCTTTAAGCCTTTTTAATTTCATCCCAAAGCCTTTCATACCTTTTGTATCCACTATATCATTCGATGATTATCTTACCACCTCTAGGAATTGAGAATGCTTGGTCAACATTCTTTGGAATTTAAAACTTTTTGGTTGTAAATCCAAAGAGGAATTAAAAGATGGCAACATGGGAGCATAGTCAGAAGGTTTTCTATTAAGATGTTAAATAGAGGAATTTGCATAACTATCTGCCAAATTTTGGTTGAATAAACACCTGCCAAGTCTTGCCAAAATGACTCATTCCTCATCTCTATTATTATACCAAGTAAACTTAGATCCTTATAACCTATATCCATAAGACCACAGTCATCAATAGCTTGAAGAAACTCACCTACAACATGAATGTCTACATCATTACCTCCTATTTTTTATTTTGAGAAGACACCACGTTGAAATCCCCCATGACTAAATGAGGTTTTGTCTGGATGCCAAATGACATTTTAACCAGATCATCCAATAAAGCTCTCGTCTCTTCTTTAGAAAATTTTTCATATACTAAAGTTAGATTTACGTCCAACTGGAAAGCTTGATGGACTATATTTACCATTAAATGTTGCTCAGACATAGACACCAAATTAATGCACACCTTAAACCTCCAGAAGATCCATATATTACCTTTAACATTATAGCATCAATTGGCAAATACTCATATCACTTTACATTTATTAATTTTCTGAGAGTTAATTTTTGGTTCAACAATAGCTAGAAATGGCATTTTATGGAGTCTCATTAATTTCCTAATTCTTCTAGTAGATGATTTCTTAGCATCCCCTCTGATGTTCCACACTATAAGATCCAACATTTAGAATTATTTGAAAGAGAGTGAATGATATCTTTAGTAGAGGATCGTGTTCTTCTTATGAGCATAGGATTAGTGAAAGCAGGTTTAAAGGGTTTTTCCTTTGATAACTCCTCTTTTTACGCATGTCGTTGTCTTAAAAAAAATGAGTCTCAAAATCCTTTGAATTCCTACGAAACTTGTTAAGCAACTCGTATTGTGGTAAGTACGAGTATTAATCCAACTTCCAAGTGATGAAACAATTAATGTGAATGCTTGTAGTTTCAATTTTTTATTAAAACCTTTTTTTATATTTTTAAAACAATTTCAAGGGAGAATAAAAATGCTAAAATCATACGTGATTAAATAACTACTAAAATTGACACGTAACCGAGTTAATAATTTTGGGAAAATACAAGAGATCGAATTACACTGGGTGATAAATTATTTTAATTTCTTGATTTATTAAAATATTAAATTTACAATTAAAATCTCGTTACAATTACAAGTTCGATGATATCTTTTTCAGAAAATTAAGTTTAAATGTCACACTCTAAAAAAATATGATTTATAATCTTTTTAATAAACTATCAGCAAAGATTAATTTATTAAAAATGATATGAATTATCAAATTCCAACACCGAGTTAATATTCAAAATTTGGGAAAACCTATCTCTAGTTCAATTCCAAGATCAAATCTTAAAACAAAATCAATTTACTATCTCTCGATACGTAAATTAATTTGTGACAATTAAAAATTAATTTTCCTAGAAATATAACAATCAACTCAATTAATTAATTAAATGAACATCCTACGCAATTTCATCCCACCCCTTGAATGGGGTGATTAGCTACACATATTCAAATAAGTAAAATAAGTAAGCAGAATCACTAACATAACAATAAGAATTGAAACAGAAGAGAAAGAAATACAGTGAAAAGTCTCATTTTGACGACTTATTTTCTAGAATTGTGTTCACTTTCTTCCACAATCAAACTCTCTGATTATAATAAAAAATAAAAACTAGTCCTAAAAATTATTCTGAACCTATACTATTTTTTTAAATAATTTTCTGACTCTTTTTTTCTCCTAAACAGTACAAAAATGATATTGTAAAGTGTCTTTGCAGTCTCAGTTATATGCAATGTATGAGTCCCCTTATCAGATGATGATGTCTTCTCTCTTTAATATGCCACGAGTTGTTTTCTTGTTGAGTGATTTTTGGGATTTATTTTGGCTCACTAAAAAAGATTTCATGTGGGTTTTATGCCTTAACAGGTGTTTGGCTTGGGTAAGTGGAGATAAAGGCTCCATTTCTTTTGGGTTTGACATTTGGAGTTGCTCCGATTTTGGTGGCAAGTAGGTGGATTTGGTTCCGATCAAGGTCGCGAGTCAGGTTGGAATTATGGCCGGAGATTATGGAGATGGTTACCAGTTTGTATGGTTCCTGGCCGGAGAACGCTGTGGTCGAAAAAGGCTGTTTGGCGAGGATGATTGGGTCACGTTGGTTCACAGATTTCGGGTTATGAGGTCAATTTTGGCTATGGCAGGAGCTACCGTGGAGGTCGGGTTTATTGGTTATGGTCGGTTCTTTTGTTTGGAGGTGAGAGATGATTCGGTGTGGTTAAGGTCTATGATAATCGAGTGTGTGTGTTTTATTTGGACCTAAAAAAATAAAATAAAACTACATATATATATATATATATATATAAGACTCAACAAAAAATATAAAATTAATAAAACTACAAAAATGAAATCTGTTAAAATTAAATAAATTAAATTCCTAACCTAAAATTAATAGACTCAAATAAAAATAAAATAATAATAGAATCAAACTAACGAAAAAACTAAAAATAATAAAAATAAAAATAAAAAAATGAAAACCTAATAGAATATATAGACCTATTATATGTACATAAAAACACTCGAGCATAGATTGAAAACACTCGGACCCTAATATTTACAACGCATGAAAAGATAATATAAAATTCTCAAAATTATATACGACTCAAAATAAAAATCTAATAAAATTACAAACTAAACACGCACGATGTTGGGTTTAGACTTACGTTTGCTACGGGCAAGGGTTTAGGGCATCGGTAATGATCTGGGCAATTACGTTGACTACTCTTGACTATTAATTTGTCGCAATTACGTTGATTTAGCATTACTTGATACCGTGACTACCTATCGACATGCAATATAGATAAATACGAACATAAGGCCAATTTTATTAAGAACGAGAGACTAAAATGCACGTATTTGGGCATAAATTAAACACTTTAGGGTGCTTATCACACCACCCCAAACACAACATTGCTAGTCCTTGAGCAAAAATAGATAAAAATAAAGATAAGTGACCAAAAGTGTGTCAGTTTTACAGGCACTTGCGGTTGCACTTAGCATGTGCAACAAGACGCTAAACCTATAGGTTGCCCTACATGACGAGTGTTGTCTTGTGAGGGTTTGCACTGAATATACCCACCAAATTCTTTTTTTTGTATTGAAATGTAGTCTCTTATTTGACGATGAAGAGCTATACAACCCAACTAAAAAAATATCAATAATTACAATGTTCAAGTGACAAAGATGGCGTAAAATTACTTAGTACAAAAAGCGTAATCCTTCCTAAAACTCAGCATGTGTGGTGTGAAAAAATCCTATGTATCATTAGAGTAATTCCTAGATCACCATTATAGAATTAATGCTTTGACTTCAATCCTCACTAGATATATCTCTCTGAATCGAACTCTTCAAGAATTGGGTAAGTGTTTCTCTCTAGTGGGTGAGGAAGTGAGTAAATGTAACAAGATCAAACGTCTCACACACTTATAAGAAATGACGGATACATGAAAGAAATTTGATCTCATGAAGGAACTGTAATACCTCGTATTTTTCCTCTAAAATAAATAATAAAATAAATATTTGCGAAAATGGGACTTAATTAAATATTTTAATTTGATAATTGCCCAGTTGAAATTTGTCACTCAATTATATTTCTGTATGATTGATTTCCGTGTGTATGGATATAGCATTAGCATGTAATGTAGAAAAATACATAATTAATGTGCGACACAATTTTAAAGTACCCATTATTGACATGAATAATTCGGGACCTATTTCGGGGCACATATGGACTCGTTTAGATGTTTAGACCTTTAAAAATAGTCCCGATCAATAGTATACTGGTTGGGGGACTTTTGGGCTAGTTGGGTTATGGATTCGGGTCCATTTGGGGGTCCAAAAGTTAGGTTTTAAGCCTAACTCGGGATTAGGTTTAATTAGTGTTTAAGTGGGGGTAAATCACTTCCCCACTACTATTTAGAAAAGACCTAAACACAACTGCTGATGGGAGAGGAAAGGAGAAGAACCAAAAGAAGGAAAAAAAGAGCAAGGAATCAAAGGGGCTTCCTTCCACAAATTTTTAAGGCAATAATTCGCTTGCTTAATTTTAGTTTCCAATGTATTTCTTGATACATTATAATGACCCTTAAATTTTTTTTATTTAGGTTTGGTATGAATAAATTTATGATGAATAAATATTATATGCATGTAAAGGATTGATCTTAATGTAGAATTTATCTTAGAAATTTAGGTATCGGATCCTTGAAATTTAGGGTAGATTCCTTATGGTCTTATAGTTAAATTGGGGATGTCTTGACTAATTGATGTAGAGGATGCCACTGTTAATTCATGGACCGAAATTTTGATGTAGATCCCATGACCAATGCCTCTTATAATGAATTTAATATGGTGGGAATTTGGAAGATGTTTCAATCGTTTAACCCTTTAATATATACTAAATTTGAGTTGAATATGTCGTTCTGGATTTTTTTTATTTCTTGGGTTCATATAACTGCTTTGGGTTTGAGATTCAATCGAGGAAGAAAATAACTGGTGAAACGGCATGGGGAAGAAGACGAAGGGTCGTTCGAAAGAAGTGGGCCCTCGTTCAAGTGACATGTGATGGCACGCGAACGACTTCAGATCTCGTTCGAGCAATGTGAAGGGATTTTTAGCACTTCGTTCCTTTCACTATTTGGCTTGGGTTTGATTTACTATGTATTTGTGTGGACATACCAATATTTGTGGATTGTCCTATTGGCTTAGAAGTTCATGCGTTCTGACCGGGTACCACACGTCCGCACATTTGGGCTTGACGTTGTATAGGTCATATAGGTACTACATGGAGGTTCCATCTACGGGAGGTAGGTGTTGACGCTGATCCAGCCAGTGTCACTGCTAGGTATGGGCCATGATCAGGTATCCTGCAAAGGGACTGCTCCCAATTTTATATGTGTTTTGTGATGTCCGTTTAGGATAAGAGATTCCTCCGGACTTGCCGATAGAGTAAAAATTAGATACCGACGGTAGATGCTCTTGTGTGTCAAATATATGAAAGGACATATATGTAATTACCCATACTTTAAATGAAATAAATTGAAATGTCTAAGAATGTGGACATAAACCATAAACCCTTACTTTGGGATGCATAATAGATATTTTTGCCGATATGTGAGACTCATAAGATTTGGAAATTATGGGTACTGATAATTAAATATAGGCGGTTCACTTAAGTATTTAATTATCGCCAAATCCTTTATTATTCAATTGTCACACTGTCACACTTATTAATTGGGACGTATTGGGATGCGGGTAATATCACACTTAGGTGGGAGGTAGATGTTAATCGCATGTGAGCAACGAGGGGGAATATTTATTTTGCATCAATTTTATTATTTCATCTTAAATTAATTAGGTTAATTTTTGCACACCTCGGGATCTGACCCAAATTTAAATGCTTTATCCCCTCAGGTGCTCCTAGACAGGGATAACTAGATTGTGCTATGACAGTCTTGTAGTCTCTTTTGCTCATCGATTTTCAAATTCACCGATTCTAGCATAGGTGTTTTTTCTGCCAGAGTTAGTTATTTTATTTGGAACATTTGTAAGGGCATAAGACCAAGACTTCTTTACTCTATATTGGTTGAGATTTCTATCATACCGATTGGATTTATTATTTAGTTGGTGAGGTTTTGGATCTATTTAAATATTATGGACATATTCACAGCATTTCAAATATGAGCCTTTAAATATAATTACTTATATTCATATTTGTCCTAAGAATGGTATTAATTGACAAGCATGCCCTATCTTCGGTGTATCGCGCCTGGCCAGCCTATATGTGAGAAAATAAGGGTTATTACAATTGGTATCAGAGCACGGTTCTAGTGTCCTCATGATCTGTGTTGCGTTCATTACGTTCTGCATTACGTCCTTTGATATGTAGAGCCTAAATTTAGGGTTCATTGTATTCTTACGACTATAATAATCCAAACCTTATTTGATTTAAGATGGAAAATGGACAAAGAGGTAGGCCAAGGCGTGTGGTCGCACCTACTAATGACAAGGAGGCTCAGCCTGAGCCACAGCAGCAGCAGCCATAGGCCCCACAAGCCCCACAACTGATGACACATGCTGAGATAGCCACCATCATGTCTCAGGCGGTCTCTAAAGCTATAGAAGCCATGATTCGGCACTTCCCATCGCCACAGGCACCTCAGTAGCCACAACCATCACAACAGGTGGTTATACCAACACAGACACCAGGTTATATGTGGGACAGAGCAAGGGAGGGTTTTGTTAAGGGCCAACCACTAGAGTTCGCTGGCGGTTTTGATATATTAGTGGCAAGTAGGTGGAAAAAGGATATTGATAGACACTTATAGATGGTTGAGTTCACCCCAGTTCACAAGTAGATGCTAACTTCTTTCAGATTAATGGGGGAAGCTCTTCAGTGGTGGGAGGTGGTTACAACAGTCGCTGAGAGGGATAACCTCACTTTTGATGAGTTTTGGGAGAAGTTTGAAGAGAAATACTTCCTCCTAACCATGTAGTCTGAGATGAGGATAAGGTTTATGGAGCTAAAGCAGGAAGGTCGTAATGTAGTAGAGTACGAGGAGGAGTTCACTACCCTCTATTACTTTGCAAAGGAGGATGTTAACACTGATCAACGGAGGATGGATAGGTTCATAACGGGATCAACCTGGCACATCAGAAAGGATTTTCTGGGGAATTCGGTCTTCACCACGTATAATCAATTGGTAAACTCCGCACTTCTCCATTGTCCGGATCAACGGGCATTTCTTAAGTGCAAGGGTGAGAAACCTCATGGAGCGGAGTCGTCGAGCCAGTAAGGCAAGGCGAGGGGGGAAGCGGATCCGGGACCCAGCAGCACAGGGGCACCCCATCCGCTGATCACAATAAGAAATTTAGAGGTGCAGACGAATGACAGAGGCAGGGCCAGAGACAGATGGGGCAGGGATATCAGGGCCAGCAATACAAATGCCATCAAGGCTAGCAGTATAGAGGCCATTAATGCCAGGGACAACATGGTGGAGAGGGGGCATTGTTATACATGTGGTGAGAGGGGGCACACTTCGAAAAATTGATTCATTTTTATAACTCGAGATTATATTAGGAGTCAAATTTGTTAAAAATTGGGACTATGCAGGTGTTGGACTATTTATTTTGTTTTGTTGGTTATTATATGAAATGGCATGACCATTGGTTTACCGTCCAAATAAAGGGGGGAATTTTCAATGTTTTTCTAAATTTATTTTGTGTCACGAACATTGATTTTATCATTACTCGTACCGAATGTTTGACATTGGGATAATATAAAAATGACAGACGGGGACTACTATTTGAATTAATTTAATTACGCCATTGCTTTCAAACCAACTTTGGAAATTAATATTTTTAGAATTACATATCGGGATAATACTCGAAAACCGGTCTTTAGGTTCAAAATTGTAGATTGTGTTAAAATAGTTAAATCGAATATTTGACCGGGATAATATTTTAATAAAATATTAATTTGTTGTTTATTCAATTTATTTAGACAAATTGAATCACTTGATTCTATTTAAAGAATAAGTTTTGTTCATATTTACCGAGCGACGTATGTTTTCATAAACCCAAACCACTGGTAGGTGATTTCCTATTCAATATTATTTCTCGCAATACTATTGAAATTACACCAATAGTTGATATCACTTTGTGGTAGACCCAATATATTTTATTCTCATTGTGGAACTCATTTGAGTAGTTCACACTGTTTACGTACAATTGATTCGTATATTGAAATGACTATGTCATCCTTTATTTCAGATGATGCTTTTGACCCTTGAAATGACTATGTCATCGTCGATATCACTTTGTGGTAGACCCAATATATTTTATTCTCATTGTGGAACTCATTTGAGTAGTTCAAACTGTTTACGTACAATTGATTCATATATTGAAATGATTCTTATATCGAAAAATTATCCTTGAGGAAAAAAAATTAATGTGGATTGTGGTGCTAGCGCGGACCCACATTTATTCAATGATGTATAAAAAATATTTTTTGCCTTTTTTCGAAGAAAACGTTTTTTGGAATTTATTTATTTTATATAAAAAAGACAGTTTTTAGATAGAAAACATTTTTTGTTTGTAAAATATATTTTTTTAATAAAACATATTTTTTTATATAAAAAGTACATTTTTTTTATAAAATAAACAGTTTCTAATGCACATCTTTTATTAAAAAAAATATTACAAACACTGTTTTTTTAATAGTTAAAGCAGTTTATAACACTATATTTCATGTTACTAATTATAATTTTTTAAGGTACATAACCGGCAAAAAAAAAACTGTACAATGATATATTCGATTTTGTAGTACACTGTAACAACCCGCGTAATTTTTGGGCTATTTTAATTCATTTTTGGAAAATGGAGAAAAATAAAGTTTTTGATAAAAATATTTGTATTGCTCAAATATGTTGGTTATTATTTTTAAAGGCGAGAATTTCAAACGGTTTCGAAATCGGAGTTAAAACGGATTTTAAAATGATTTTTAAATGTTTTTAACTCTTGGAGTTGTTTTGACTTCCAACTCTTCATTTCTTTTCCTTATTTAAAGGAGTCTTTTGGATTCCAACTCTTCATTTCTTTGCATTATAAAAGGAAGTCATGGGCAACCCTTTTAACATACTTTTGGCACAAATTTTGGCAGCAAATATATTTTATATTCCTCTTCTTTTTAATTATACTTTGGCCATTGAGATTTGTGAGTTCCAACCTTAGATTAGAGGTGTTCTTGGGGCTATTTTGTTCGAGGTTCTTGGAGAAGCTTTTGTAGATCTTTTGTGTTGATCTTGAGGATGTGATCATTGGTTTCTCATCATGGTTTGAGGTATGGGGTTTTACACAATATGCTCTTTAAATCTCGCGAGTGTCATTCTCTTTGAATTCTTGTTAATTGAACTCATATTTGAATTGATAAATTCATTGAAATCTGGAAAATAATTGTTGAAATTATTTTGATTCATGTGGTATCATTATATTGTTGATGAGCACGTTGTCATGAGATTTTAATATGGCACGGATGTTGGGCACCCCCCAAAATTCCCGTTTCCCGGGCTATGGCTTGATAAAGCATATACGGATGTGGTGAGGCCTGGTGACCGGTTAAAGTGTTGTTGAAAAATTATATTGATAAATGCTTTGAGATTTGCATTTTGATTTGAATATTCGTACACGTGTTGTTACGCTTTGTTCATCGCTAACATATATTTGTTGATCATCTTTCTTGTCGTATTGTGTACTTCCCTATATTTTCTTTTAGTGGCAGGTTAGCGCGGATTTTGGGGCGCTATGGAGATTAATTTTAGCGAGGATTGTTTGGGAAAGATTTGTATTATTTTGATGTATAGAGCTTTGGAGATTTGTATTTTATTTTCGAGTTAGTTGTTGTATTTTTTATTCGAGAGACTTGTTGTAATTGAAGAGATTGAGATTAGTGGATTTATATTATTGTGGGTTTATTTAGATGCTCTATACCTTGTCACTTATGGATTTGGATTTATTTTATCTCATTAGCGCTCCGTTCGCTCTCCCCGGGCGGGCGGGGTGTTACAAATGGTATCAGAGCATAGGTATACGGCAACCCTCGGGGCTTGGATTTTGGGTTCATTGCGTGGTTAGCAATTTTTGGAGATAGAAAATTTTATGTGATATTCGTGATAAGTTTCGAGATTAGAAGTGAGGAATTTATTTTTGGGAGACGTGATTTATTTTTGGAGTTAGTGTAGTGGCCTGATTTTGAGAGTTAGGCATTCGGCGAATTTCGAGGGCGAAATTTCATTATTAGTGGGGAAGTGTAACAACCCGCGTAATTTTTGGGCTATTTTAATTCATTTTTGGAAAATGGAGGAAAATAAAGTTTTTGATAAAAATATTTGTATTGCTCAAATATGTTGGTTATTATTTTTAAAGGCGAGAATTTCAAACGGTTTCGAAATCGGAGTTAAAACGGATTTTAAAATGATTTTTAAATGTTTTTAACTCTTGGAGTTGTTTTGACTTCCAACTCTTCATTTCTTTTCCTTATTTAAAGGAGTCTTTTGGATTCCAACTCTTCATTTCTTTGCATTATAAAAGGAAGTCATGGGCAACCCTTTTAACATACTTTTGGCACAAATTTTGGCAGCAAATATATTTTATATTCCTCTTCTTTTTAATTATACTTTGGCCATTGAGATTTGTGAGTTCCAACCTTAGATTAGAGGTGTTCTTGGGGCTATTTTGTTCGAGGTTCTTGGAGAAGCTTTTGTAGATCTTTTGTGTTGATCTTGAGGATGTGATCATTGGTTTCTCATCATGGTTTGAGGTATGGGGTTTTACACAATATGCTCTTTAAATCTCGCGAGTGTCATTCTCTTTGAATTCTTGTTAATTGAACTCATATTTGAATTGATAAATTCATTGAAATCTGGAAAATAATTGTTGAAATTATTTTGATTCATGTGGTATCATTATATTGTTGATGAGCACGTTGTCATGAGATTTTAATATGGCACGGATGTTAGGCACCCGCCAAAATTCCCGTTTCCCGGGCTATGGCTTGATAAAGCATATACGGATGTGGTGAGGCCTGGTGACCGGTTAAAGTGTTGTTGAGAAATTATATTGATAAATGCTTTGAGATTTGCATTTTGATTTGAATATTCGTACTCGTGTTGTTACGCTTTGTTCATCGCTAACATATATTTGTTGATCATCTTTCTTGTCGTATTGTGTACTTCCTTATATTTTCTTTTAGTGGCAGGTTAGCGCGGATTTTGGGGCGCTATGGAGATTAATTTTAGCGAGGATTGTTTGGGAAAGATTTGTATTATTTTGATGTATAGAGCTTTGGAGATTTGTATTTTATTTTCGAGTTAGTTGTTGTATTTTTTATTCGAGAGACTTGTTGTAATTGAAGAGATTGAGATTAGTGGATTTATATTATTGTGGGTTTATTTAGATGCTCTATACCTTGTCACTTGTGGATTTGGATTTATTTTATCTCATTAGCACTCCGTTCGCTCTCCCCGGGCGGGCGGGGTGTTACATACACTACTAAAAAAGTGGCATTTTATGTTGGATAATTAATGATAAAAGAAAAAGTGAGGGTATTTTTGTCATAAAATAATAGAAAGTATGGAAAAGTTAAAAGGAGTGTTTAAAGAGCACGACTGCAGTGATCGAAGTTTTTTGACTTAAATCCAAAATTTAATGATGTGCCATTGCCACATCATTAATCCCACAATACTCATTTATCCCAAAAAATCTCTCTATTTATTTGTTTTATCACTCTATAAATTTATTTTTTCCTCAAAATATAACTTTCAAGTTAAAATAAAACAACCCAATTAAAAAACATAATTACATGCTCTAGATAAAAAAAAATATATGTGTTAAAATACATTATTATGTTAATTTTTTGGATCATATACTAAATAGTGCCTCAAATATTTTTTAATACACGTCTAGTCCAAGCATTTTAATTTTGTTCCAAAAAGTCACCCACCACATAAAAACATTCAATGAGTGCCGCTGGCGAGGCCCTTCAAAAATGAGGGAATACTCGTTAAATGGGTGTTTGAGGGACTTTTTTTAATGCGTATAAAAAAAAATTAAGGAACTTTGTCGTAACTCATGATTTATTTACTTAACACGAACCAATTAAAAAATTACACAATGCGATTATGAATATTTTATCTTTTAACTAGCACGATCACGACCCAAATAAAACGCGACGTGACATGGAGTCGTATTTTTTTTCATGCGGCTGGTGTAGACCATTTTCCAAAACATAATTTTCAAATTAAAAAAAAATAGTTAATTAATTTTAAAAAAATTATGTTGAGTTGATCTTTTTATGTTTCACATGAAATGTTTAAATACCATACAAATAAAATCAACTCAAATTATGTGTGTTAAAATACATTATTGTGTTAATTTTTTGGGTCAAACCAAATAGTCACTCAAATATTTCTTAATACACGTTTAGTCCAATCCTTTTTATTTTGTTCCAAAAAGTTACTCACAACATAAAAACACTCAATGTGTGTCGCTCGCGGAGCCCTTTAACAATAAGAAAATATTGGTAAAATGGTTGTTTGAGAGACTCTTTGGTAATTGATCATTTATTACTTAACCCAAACCCATTAAAAAATTATACAATGCCATTATGGATATTTTATTTTTTAACTAACACGATCACGATCCATTTTTTAAAATGGATCGTGATTGTGTTAGTTAAACAATAAAAGATTCATAATCGCATTATGTAATTTTTAAATTAATTTGCGGCAAGTAAAAAAATTAACACAATGACAATGATGCATTTTAACACATATAATTTTAACATATATTTTTGTACATATATTTATATATTGTATGTATTTATGTTTTATTTAATTTGAAAATTATATTTTGGAAAAAAATTAAATTTATAGAGTTATATTTGGTGAAGAAATTGCGGAGATAAAAGCATTGGGAGTAAAACGTGTGTTGATGATGCGAAAGTCGACGTCATTCAGTTGTTATTTTATGTCAAAAGAGTGGGTTGCTCCATCATTGTGATGAGCTATTAAATTTTGTAGCAATAGAAGCAACAAAAAAAGAGAATGGAAAGAGTAAAACAGCATACATACATCTTATACTAGTGTCAATCCTCACTCTTAGCTACTTCTCAATGGCTTCTTCTTCTTCTTCTTCATCATCATCATCATCAACCCCTAGTTGGCCTTACGATGTTTTCTTGAGTTTCAGAGGCGAAGACACTCGAAAAAATTTCGTTGACCATCTCTACTTTGCTTTGGAACAAAAGGGAATCTTCACTTTCAAAGACGACGAGAGACTCGACAAAGGCAAATCAATAGCCCCGGATCTCCTCAAATCCATAGAGGAATCCAGGTTCGCTATCATAGTTTTCTCAAAAGACTACGCTTCTTCATCTTGGTGTTTGGATGAGCTTGCCAAGATCATCGAGTGTCGTAAGTCCATGCGCCAAACAGTCATTCCTGTATTCTACAACGTGGATCCTTCAGACGTGCGCAAACAAACAGGTGATTTCGGTAAAGCATTTGCCAAACATGAGGAATCTGAAAAGGTGGGAGTTTGGAAAGAAGCTCTCAAGGAAGCAGCTAATATATCTGGCTGTGATGTACGCAAAACTCACGATGGGTAATCTGGTTTCTCACTTTATACTGACTAAATCTTTTCAATACATGATTTCACCTTTCTTATGTTTATATCTTTTTATCACATCCATTTTACTCTCTCTTGCTGTTGCTTGCTACACGATACTTGATGATAGCTCTTTTTTTTTTGTTATTATTCCAAGTTTACCATTTAATGTTGATTTTTTAAATCATTACAACTATAACTTTATATATCCGTGTTGTTATAAATTTTGGGTTCTAATAATATCATCTAGAGGCGAGTTTGTGTTTCTTGTGTTTTTATTCGGATTATCGTGTCTATATCTACTTAATTGAGTCTAAAATGTAAGAATCTTGTCGTGTTTGAATACGAGTTGTGTTGGTATCACGAAAAAAAGATATTCGAAAACCCAAAGTACATACCAAAAACACGAATTGCCAAACTAAAATAAAGAATAATGATAAGGCTCCCCAAATGGGAGTTACCGATCCAATACCCAATTTAATCCACGCCCTTAATCTCATTAAATGCCAAACAATCTTGACCCTTAATCCATTTTTAAAAAACAATGCATTATATCTCTACACTATTAAACTAAAACTAAAAGATATTCTTTTAATTTTTTAAAATTTATTTTAGATTGATAAATAATTAGAGTTATGATTTATTTTAAAGTTAAAAAAAACTTTATATTATATTAATATTTAATGGACCAATTACCAAAAAGTCCCTCAAATATGTTTTTAATACACATTTAGTCCCATCATTTTTATTTTGTTTCAAAAAGTCCTCAAATACTAATTTAACCAATATTATTTTATTTTTAAAAGTCCGCGCCGACACACATTGTTTTATACATAATTGTACAATTTTTTTGAAAAAAGATCCAATTTTTATAAATATAAAAATTAGATCTTTTTTTAAAAAAAATGTACAATTATTTTAACAAAATGAGATATTAAAAAAAAAATGATCTAGTTTTGGCTATTTTTTCCTGATTTTCCTTCGAGATTTTTTTTCCTTTTTTTGTCCCATTTTTTCTTATATAAAAAATATTTTTTAGGTTATTTTTTTGTCCCAATTATTCTCTATTAATTTTTTTCCCGTTTGTAGTCCCCTTTTCTTTCTTATAAAAAAAGATGAAAAAAATACAATATAATCATTTTAGGCTAATTAATTATTATTTTTTGGATTTTAACTTTATAGTGGTTTATCAAAAAGTCAAAGCCCGGGTTTTCATGTGTCGTTCACGACACAGTGACCTGATGTGTCGCGATTGGTTAATATTTTATGGATGTGGTTCCGCGCCAGTGGCATATTGACGTCGTAAACCCGACGACTTAAGCACCAACTCAGGTTATCAATGGCTTCATCTTCTTCTTATTCTTTGCCATATTCTCGTTGGGTTTGTTGTGCGTGTGTGTATAACTATTGGTGTGAATGATATACTCACAATAAGACCTTGTAGCCTAGTGGTAACTTTTGAGTCCCCTTTAAGGGAGGTCATGAGTTCAAGTCCCACTAAGGGGATTTAAGAGGATTTGGGGTATTTATACCTAAATAGATATATAATTATTATATTATATATCAAGACTTGGGACTTGGTCTTGGGTCCTAATAATCAGTTAATTTTAATTTCGTCATTAAATAATTTTATTTAATTCAATTTTAATTAATGTTAAAAAACGTTTTATTTAATTAATTAGAAATTATTTTATGATTAAAATTAAAACACATTTTTCTTAATTAGCCGTTTGGGAGTGGTTTAGTGGGAGAAGTGGTCACCCACGTTTTGGGGTGAGTGGGTGGTTTCTGCATCCCTTTATATAAGGGATATGCCGATCAGGTTCTAATAACTTTTCAATCTCTCTCTCTAAAAAACGTCCTTCATACTTCAATTCTGAGCATAATTTCTTGTGGTTTTAAAGTCATCCATTGAGTGCTTCAATCGGATGAATTGTGCTGTTGAATCCTGGGGACAGTTACCTGATGCTCGAAGCATCACTGATTAACGTGCGAGCGATATTTCTGTCTTAGGACTGTGTGTCTAACACACACCTCAGCATCCAGATAAGTCGTTCCAATTTATTATTATCTTTTTGGTTTTCCCGTATACGCATATAACAGGGTTTACAATGTTTTCTTGAGTTTTAGAGGCGAAGACGTTCGCAAGAACTTTCTTGACCATCTCTTCTTTGCTTTGGACCAAAAAGGAATCTCCACTTTCAAATACGATGAGAAACTTAACAAAGGTAAATCAATTGGCCCAAATATTATGGAGTTAAGAATATAAGCAAGACAGAGATAGGAATATAACTGATGCAGAGTTAGGAATATAATTGATGCAGAGTTAGGAAGAAAACAAAAGAAGTACATAGAATGGTAAAAGCTCTGTGTCGTTTATTGATAAATCAGAGGGCCTATAAATAGGCTTTACATCAGAAGACTTCTTCCGGTAACCACTACTCCTATAAAATAGGATCGTACTAAAGACACTTTCTCAGCCACGAAATCAAATAACAAACTACCTAAAAACTTGGACAAACCTATCAACCAACTGAATACCTAAAGACTCGAACAAACTTACCACTAAGGCCATCTCCAATCTTAATTTCTATCTATCGGTTTTTCTACCTTAGAAATAGAGAAAGTTAAAACAGAACTCCAATCGAGGTTTCTATGTAAGGTTGGATCTGATGTGGCTAATGAGTCAGATGGAAATTTCTATCAAGATTTCTACATATAGAAGACATGGAGAAAAATCAACTAGCCACCTTGTATTTTGGTTATCTGTTTTCGGTAGACACTGTCAAAAACTGCTTGGTAGAATCTCATTGTTGGAGATAGAAGTGGATTTCATTTCTGCATATATTTCGGAATTATGCCAGCCAGATAGGAAACCCTGTTTAACTGCTTGAGAGAATGGTTTTCCATTGGAGAAGGCCTAAAACATTTAAATCTTAACACCCTCCCTTAAACTGAAATCAGCAGACATCAGTTTAAAAGAAAATCAACCTTCTGCACAGTCATCCTTTACAGTAGCACCACGTGAACATACTCCAAGTAGACCACGCAACTTCACAAATGTTGCCAACTTGAGATGCTTGGTCTGTATATCTGCAACTTGGTTTT